>CM073003.1:81736583-84136583 GCA_037038555.1 Rhynchonycteris naso
TTTCTCCAATGAATCTTTTAAAAGCAAAAACTTTTATATATCAGATTAAAGCAATATCTCATTTAAAATAAAAAAATGCCTGACCAGTGAGGGCACAATGCATAGAGCGTCAACCTGCAAGGCTGAGCTCCCAAGAATGAGCCGCAACTACGAGCTGATGCTTCTCATCTTGCTTCCTTCCTCTCTCGCGCAAAATAAATATAAAATAAAATAACTAAGATTTTGTTTATTTACAATCAGCCTCGAGCTCTGTTAAACAGTTTCTTTTGGAAACCAAGTAGAGGTTCCCACTGGAAAATAAGACCACACAGATCAAGAAATGTTGAATTTGCCTGACCAGGCAATGACGCAGCGCATAGAATGTCAAACTGGGATGTGGAGGACCCAGGTTCAAAACCCCGAGGTCTCCAGCTTGAGCGTGGGCTCATCTAGTTTGAGCAAGGCTCACCAGCTTGAGCCCATGGTCGCTGGCTTGAGCAAGGGGTGACTCAGTCTGCTGTAGTCCCCCGGTCAGGGCACATATGAGAAATCAATCAATGAACAACTAAGGAGCTGCAATGAAGAATTGATGTTTCTCATCTCCCTTCCTGTCTGTCCCTATATGTCCCTCTCTCTGTCTCTGCCACACACACAAAAAAAGTTGAATTTAATTAGATTCTACTCCATGATTCTCATTAATTTGGTCAGATTCCTTTAGGCCAATTACTTGGCCCTCTACATGAAGCAGCAATTTTCAACTGGTGTATCACAAGAATTTTTAAAACATGCAATAGTTGACAATTTAATCAGGTGCACTGACCTCTTTTCCATTAGGTTGTAAAAAAATGTTAACAGCCAACACAAGATTAGCCATTTAGTATTGAATGCCCTGTCTTGAACCATAAATATATAGGTCATATAATTGAGTTCCATTTATTGGTCATGTAGCATAAGGTTGTGTCTGATTAATTCTTGATACCAAAAATCATTATACACAAGTATAGACACATCGTTTTTTAAAAAAGTCACTTTGAGCAAAAAAGGTAGGTAATTACTATTACTTTGTTTTTGTAAATCCATCACAATTATACCTATTATTTTGTGAGACGGGCAAAAATATATTTTTCTTTGTGCTACAGAATTTTAGTAATTAGTTCACGTGTGCCACTAGATGAAAATGGTGGGAAACCGCTGGCTTAGCTGAAACTATTTCTGCTTTGGGAAAGGCAGGAGAGAGGGGGAAACCTGAACTTCACTGAACGTTCTGTGGCCATTTTCACAGCTGGGGACTACGAGAGGCTCCTCCTGTGGCTTCTAACCTCTTAGTTAGCTCCTTCCCCAGCTCAACCTGGGCTGCCCTGAAGTGGGCAGCGCAGAGAGGGAGAGCAGAGGTGGTGGTGGAGGGCACAGTGGGGGTGGGGGGTGCTGGTGTGGCTGATGGCGGTTTACTTTCTCAGGCTCTCCTGTTGACGTGTTCTGGCAAGTGTGGTTGATTCGTGGAAAATGCTGGAAACCAAAGCGGCCCTACCGGCTGGGTCTGTGCATGCAGGGGCTAGGGTGTTATTAGGACAAAATAAGAACTGTTAAACCACAACCAGCTTTGCTCACTTTCAAAAGATGTAAAGAAAATGTCCTTCTATACACACAGTTCTGTGGTTCTTATCAGACATACTCTTAGGCTGGGTTCAGGGGTTCCTCCCTTTTTACACACAAAGTTTACTCCTATCAGCAGCTATGTGGTTGGAAATCTTTTGCTTCAGGCTGTTCAGGGGCTGCGTCTTCAGTCCATCATGACACTGTTCTGAAGGAAACAGCAGGCAGCATGAAGAGAACCCCTAACATTTCACTGAATACCTGTGTGTTTCCATGTTGTTTGATTTACTAAAGCTTGTTCCTTTGGTTTCATTTTTCTCAGTGTAGACAGGGTGACACAGACCCGTGGCTGTGAACCTTGTAGTGTGGGAAGACCATAGATGTGGGCAATGGTGATGAGTTTTTTCCTTCACAAGAACACAGAGATAGGAAGACCCTAAGTTCAACTTTGTCACTGCATGTCATATATTGAATCTTATAAGTCTCTCTAAAGGGACAAAAAGACTTCAGAGTCAATCTGAGCAAGTTTAATTAATAGAGGACAAGATGATCAGATAAAAGTATGACTCGGGTCAGGCAGAAGAAGGCTGATCTGCAATGTGAATAGAGAGTAAATGTTCCCACCACCCACTCCATCCACGGGCTCAATCTGGGCAGTCCTGGGGTCATATAACTCTATTGATGGAACAAGGCTTTAAGTTTTCATAGTCTGATTTCACAGCACATTCGGATCAGATACCTCATTCTTCTTGGTCTGTTCTCTGAGAGGCAACTTCTGGGAGCCTTGGCTTCCTAAGATGACTGGCTGTATCCCATTGGTTCAGCACATTGAAAGCTCTTTCCCTGGTTAAATTAATGCAATGGCATTTGGCTTAGGCAACATCTGGGGGCCTGGGATATATGTGAGTCCACTCCTGACACAGGGCATTCTCATGTGATAATACCATTGAGGTCCTAAGGCTTTATTCCCCAGGCCAGACACTGGAGCTTTCCCATCCCTTTCTCCACTGCAAGAAGCTCTTTCTGGTTAGGCACCAGCCTCCCAGCGAGCTGCCAGTGGCATTTCTGACTTGGGCCCATTCTTAGAACAAGCACAGATGGGTGGATTTGGTCTGCACAAATCAGCACCATTATGCACAACTGAGCTCTTCTTAACGAAATATGAAGGAAAACTTCTTGTGAAGCATTAAGGAGTTATTCACATTTAAAAATAACCTCACAATATAATGTAATTAAATCAAATTAACTAAACAAAAAGGGATATAATGCAAAGATTTCATAGTGTGGGTTCTTTAGAACTGCACTGCTAGAGAAAGATACTATTTCATGATAAAGATAATACCTACTGTCTGGTAAACTTTTATATGTACTTATAATCCCCCTGGTTTGCCTGTTGTAATTCCAACACTTTTGGTCAAATATATAATGCAAAACAAAACAAAACAAAAACTAATAATTTTGATATGATGAATTTTATTATTTTAAAACTGTACAAAGAGTGCATGTGCATGAGTTAAAAAACACAAGGAAAATGTAGGATGTTAAAAAATACAAAAGAAAATATGATGAAACAAAACATTTCATTCTGTGAATCCAAATAAAAAGACATTTTGCTCACTAAAAGCGCTATTCTGATATATTAAGAAGTCTTTTGAATAGGAATACAGCCTAAGACCTTCCTGCAACTCTCCATGAACAGAGGAGACTCGCTCTCCCTGAACAACGGACAGGTCATTGCATTCTCTTACCAGCCACAGGCAGCTCACGAAACGTACGTGAACATGGTGCAGTGTCCGTGAGGTATTACAGCACATAAATTCCTTCTCGGCCATCAACCAGCCAGCAGTGGTGTCAGCATGCCAGCTTTCCACAGGGAGAGCCCAGCTCCAGTCCTCTTAGACCTCCAGGGAATTTCAATTAAGGATTTTCACACTTAGATACAAAGAAAATACAAAAATATTGATGTTGTGTTAAAAGGAAAAGTGCTACACTTTGCCTCATGATTTTATAGTACAATCTCTGTACCAAGATGGGCTGTGTTACAGACACTTAACAGAAAAGGGCGTGGTCACACAAGAATGTATTTTAAAGCGTTTTAGTCAAGGATCAGGTCCTCCCATGCCCACATTTTCCTTGTCTCAGGCTGGGCTGTGGGAAGAAGGGACCAGAGCGTGGGGGCTGTGGGTGCAGGTGCAGCCCTCCATTTCAGGGACGGGCTCCTGGGAGGTCCGCCTTTGTGTGGGTTTCCCAAGGAGGCCAGTCTGTCCACCGCTTTCCCTTCTTTTAACATTTTATCACTCTTCTATTGAAATATTGACATATAACACATTAGTTTCAGGTCTACAGCCTGCCCTCATTCTCCCCCGCCCCACGTGGGAGGGAGACAGTCCAGCAGCTCGTCTCAGAGGACTGCTGCCCTCGCAGCACAGGAAGTGGGTTGTAATCAAACCTATCTGCCATGGAGACATTCTGCTTAAGTAGATGCACATCAATTCACCCTTATACAGAAAGATGGGACTCTGACGTCGTTTTCATATTTCACAAATGTATACCTGTTCAGAAATGTTCAGATTTATAAAAATTAAAATGTGACGGATAAAGTCACAGAAATAGGACAAATCTGGCTACATATTCACTCATAATCTTTGACTTTTCCTTTCAATCCACTTGAAGAAATGCTCCCCCCCTTTCAGTACTCTCCCGGTTTCATCTCAGACTTACTTTAATGGCTTCACAGCTCAGGAGTGGCTTTCCACTGTCCTGCCTCTCTTCAGTGTCTTCAGACCCTACATGGTCAGGAAGGGAACAAGACAAAGTGCTGCTCTCCATCAAAGTAACGAACGTTAGTTTTAAGTTACATTATATATACATCACATTTTAAATGAGATATCTATTTAGTCCTCAAGAAATTTAGGTTAATAAAACTCTAAGTGTAAAGTTTTAACTTATTTCTTATAGGAGGAAAGCCTTTAAAAATAGGATCTCTCTCTTGCACTAACCTGCCAAAACAGATTTCACTTATGTGCTAATAAAACATTTGTATAGACCAAGAATCAGTATCAAGGCTCTTCCTCCTCTACCTCCTTGCTGACAAGCTAAATATTTTTTTCAAATGCAAATAATTTTCAGCTTTGGTAAAAATAATTTAATCCTCATATTTAAAAAAGAAATCACTGCTGTAGGAAGAGGGAAGGGAGGGCTTCCTAATGCCCAGGGTGATGCCGGGTGGTTACTCTTACATGCTATTGCCAGTGACTACTGTTATACCATTCTGGGTCAATGGCTAGTGAACTCATATTAGTTGTGCACTTGACCCAATCATTCCACTCAAATTAATTCCTCAGGTTATATCTCTGAGGATATAGTATTTGTCTTCCCTTGTGTAGATTCCCCCGTTAGTCTGAAAAGCAAGTTAAAAAATATTACATTTCTATGAAATATCTTCCATCAATTTAAAATTAAGTTTATACAGTTTATAACAACATGGGAAATGCATATGCTATAAGGTAAAACAAATATATAATGAAAAGACTATATATATGGTAAGATCGTATTAGATAATAAAAAACTAAATATTTGTGTGCAAAGCAGAAAGACCAGAAAAAAATAAACAAGTGACTAACATCCATTTCTGGATTTCTGAAATTTCTATACTAAACCTAAGGTAACACTATAATTTTTGAAACAGGATATAAATAATATAGGCAGTATGGCCACAATTACATAAATTACAAACATAAAATGAGAAGGAAACAAACTGTCAACACTTATGTTGCTGATCAATTAGAAGAACAGATAATCATCTATTTATGTTCTTTCTACATTTTTATAAAAAACATGCATCACTCTCATAATCAGGCACAAGGGAAAAAGGAGAAGAGAGACAAAGTGGTAGTTAGGGATGTGACACACACACACAGAAGCAGCCTGGGTACCGATGCTGCTGGACCCTTGGCAGACGGTGTGCTTTTCCAATGAGAATGTCTGCCTACATTAGAGCTAAAGGTGACATCAGATAAGTGGCACCATGAGGGCTGCTCCCGATATCTCCCCTTGAAATTTCAACAAATTCAACAACTAAAGACAGAGAAAAAATCTCAGAAGCACTTGAAATAATACACACACCAGACAAAGGTATGATTGGTAAAAAGCTGGCTGAATATATAATCCACTCTGAAGGAAATAAGATGGAGAACGGGGTATTTCGCTTTCCTGACTGACCTGAGGAAGAAAAGCTTTTGTCTGAAGCTGAGCAAAGTGGAGGGTCGGAGGCAGAGGGAAGGAGCAGGGCTGGGGTGGACGATCAAGCAGAAGAGAGAACACGCTAGCTCTGCCTGAGATTGCAGATGCCGGGCGAGCATGGGCAGCAGGCTCTGACAAAGGTTACTGGTGCAGTATGCTCGTGGGAGCCAGCACTGGTGCCAGCAGCTTTGTGTGCTCCTAGCTCTGCATCACGGGCGGTGTGTGAGTGGCTTCACCAGGCACCACTAGCGTGGGTGCGCACACATGCGAGCTAGAGGGCTTAGCCTGAGATTATCAGCGACAACATCTGCGTGGGCTGTTGCCAGCATCTTTGTGCATTTCCAGCTCCACGACCATCAGCATGGGACATGCGCAAAGGCCAGCATCCCTGGGCCTGGGACTGTCCAGGCGGGGCCCTCCATGAGCCTGCATTCCCGGCTCTGACTGAGATCACAGGCTCTGTGCACCTAAGTGGGTGGATACAGGCCTGTGTGCACTGCTTAAGTCGTGAGGGCTGAGCGCACAAGTGGCTTGCTGCAGGATACCAAACAGTGCACATGGGAGAAGCCTGTGAGGATTAGACCCACAGAGCACTGAAGCATACTAGACATGCCTGGGACACTTAGAAACTTAATCTGCAATCAACTCCCAGCCCACGGCATGTTAAGACATGCTAGACCTGTTCTGTCCACAGACCCTTAGAAAGGCACTAGGTCTGCAATCGGCTCCCAGCCCTGTCTGCTCTTGCTGTCGGCTCTGGTAGGCACAGCCTTACCCAGAACTGTGCTTTAAGCAGTACTGGAGGAAGGACCTGGCTTCTCTTAGAGCCTCTTACTCAGCAAGCAGTGGCTGGGGCAACCTCAGAGCTAAGTCCCCAGGCTGCTAGCTCAGGTGGGAGAGACATGGAGAGAGGCACTGGGAAAACTGAGTCTCCCTTTGTCAGAGCCTCCAAGCCCTAACAAGCCCCTCCTACCAACGGGGCTAAGGCCCAACCTAGTCAGCAACTCAGTGACAAAACAGCAAACCTCTGCCCAAGAGCCCCACAGGGGTAAAACCTGTAGTACAGCACCACCTCCCGAAAAAAAAAAAAAAGCTAACTCTCAAAACAAGGGAAAAATAACATTTTTATAACCTTTTCCCTTCTCCCCCCATTTTGGCCATTTTATCTTCTTTCCTTCTCCTTTTGAACTTCATTATCCATAGCAGTTACATTTTTTATTCTTGTTGTTTTTAATTATTTTTATTTATTTATTCATTTTAGAGAAGAGGGACAGAGAGGGAAGAGGGGGAGGAGCAGGAAGCATCAACTCTCACATGTGCCCTGTCTGGCCAAGCTCAGGGCTTTGTACCTGAGACCTCAGCATTCCAGGTTGATGCTTGATCCACAGTGCCACCACAGGCCAGGTTCATTCTAGTTTTTTCTTTATTAGAATTTCATTTCAAAAACCTTTACATTTTTTTCTTTTTCTCTCAATGGATCATCATTTATAAACAAATTATTATATTTTGGACTCATATTTTTCTCTGTGGCATTTTGCAAATTTTTTACTTCATTTTTTATCTCTTTTGTCATTTTTCCTCAGTTCCTGCTCCTTGTTCTCTGGAGTTTTTGTTCCACTTATCATTATAGAACTTTAATTTTTTCACTGTACCTTTTCAATTCTATTTTATTTTTAAATTATATCTTATTAGTTTTATTAACAATACCACTCTCAAATGCCATTAAGGAAAAATAAATCAAATATCATGGATACAAAAGACAGAGATATATCTCAGATAGATGATGAAAAAATCTCTAGAAAATAATATTCAATTGTTTGTAAATTTTGCAGTTAAATGACAAAGAATTAAAAACTAATGTCCTAAAAATACTCAGTCAAGTACAAGAAAGCATGGAAAGGCAATTTAGAGAGCTCAAAAAACAATTTAATGAACAAAAATAATACTTCACCAAGGAAACTGAAACTATAGAAAGGAACCAAACAGGGATGAAAAACTCAATACATGAACTGAAAAACGAGGTAACAAGCTTAGTTAACAGAATAGGCCAGATAGAGAAGAGAATTAGTGACACAGAAGACAGGCAACTAGAGGTACTACAGAGAGAAGAGGAGAGAGACTCACGATTAAAAAAAATGGGAAATCCCTACAGGAATTTAGTGACTCCATCCCAGAAAGCAACATAAGAATAATGGATATATCAGAGGAGGAGAGAGAGAAAATGGAATGAAGACATATTCAAACAAATAATTGAGAACTTCCCAAGCCTCTGGAAGGAACTAAAGCCTCAAATCCAAGAGGCAAACAGAATACCAAGTTACCTTAACCCAAAAAGACCTACACCAAGGCACATCATAATGAAATGATCACAAACCAATGACAAAGAAAAAATCCTCAAGGCAGCCAGGGAAAAGAAGAATACAACACATATAGGAAGGCCCATTAGGCTGTCATCAGATTTCTCAGCAGGAACTCTACAAGCCAGAAGAGAGTGGACCCGAATATTTAAAGCACTGAAAGAGAGGAACTTCCAGCCAAGAATACTATATCCATCAAAGCTATCTTTCAAATACAAAGGGAAATAAAAACATTCACAGATATAGAAAAATTGAGGGAACTGATCAGCAGAAAACCCCCAACTTCAGGAAATACTAAAGGGAGTTATCCGACCAGATACAAAGAACAAAAGAAAACAAAATCACAAGGAAGAGCTCCAACAAGATCACAAAAAAAGATCAATCTCTGACAACAAACACAGAAAAGGGGAGAAGACAAAGATTAACAGTAGCAAAGGAGGATGGAGTGCAGAAGCATTCATGAGATACATAATACAATGAATATGATATATATCCCTTTATTAGCTAATGGTAACCACTCCTGAAAAAACCACTACAAAAACACATGGCTTAAAAAAAGAAGAAACATAGGAAAGAAGTAGGAATACAACCAAACAAAAAATAAAATGAAAGAAAAACAAGAGAAGAACCAAACAAGATACAGAGCTTTCAGAAAGCAATATATAAAATGGCATCAGAAAAACCTCAAGTGTCAATAATTACACTAAATGTAAATGGATTGAACTCACCAATAAAAAGACACAGAGCAGTAAAGTGGATCAAAAAAGAAAACCCAACAGTATGCTGTCTTCAAGAAACACACCTAAGTTAGAAGGATAAAAACAAATTCAAAGTGAAAGGTTGGAAAATGATTCTCCAAGCAAATAAAATCCAAAGAAAAGCAGGTATAGCCACACTCATATCTAACAATGCTGACTATAAGACAGTAAAGGTAATCAGAGACAAAGATGGTAATTTCATAATGATAAAGAAAACATTGAATCAAGAAGACATAACACTTCTTAATATATATTCACCAAACCAAGGAGCACCAAAGTATATAAGACAGCTATCAACTGATATAAAAATAAAAACCGACAAAAATACAATCATACTTGGAGACCTCAATACACTGTTGATGGCTCTAGATTGTTCATTCAAATAGAAAGTCAATAAAAGAATATTGGCCTTAAACAAAACACTATAACAATTAGATATGATAGACATCTACAGAACATTTCATCCCAAAACACCAGAGTATACATTTTTCTCCAGTGTACATGGAATATTCTCAATAATTGACCATACATTGGGTCACAAAACTAACATCATCAAACTCAGAAAGGTTGCTATTATACGAAGCATATTCTCTGACAATAAAGCTTTTTTTTAAAGCATATTTTTATTTATTTTTTTAAATTTTATTTTATTCATTATAGAGAGGAGATACAGAGTGAGAGAGAGAGAGAGAGAGAGAGAGAGAGAGAGAGAGAGAGAAAGAGAGAAAGGGGGGAGGAGCTGGAAGCATCAACTCCCATATGTGTCTTGACCAGACCAGTACAGGGTTTTGAACTGGCGACCTCAGTGTTCCCAGGTCAACGCTTTACCACTGTGCTACCACAGGTCAGGCTCTGACAACAAAGCTTTGAAACTAGAATTCAACTTCAAAAAAGAAGTAAACAAACCCACAAAAATGTAGAAATTAAACAACATACTTCTAAAAAATGAGTGGGTCAAAGAAGAAATAAAAGCAGAGATCAAAGTATATAGAGAAAAAAATGAAAATGACAATATGACATATTAGAATTTTTGGGATGCAGCAAAAGCTGTAATAAGAGGGAAGTTCACATCACTACAGGCCAATATGAACAAACAAGAGAGCCCAAGTAAACAACTTAACATCACACTTTAAGGAACTAGAAAAAGAAGAATAAAGGCAACTGAAAACCAGCAGAAGAAAGGAAAAAATCAGAGCAGAAACAAATGAAATAGAGAACATAAAAAATATAGAAAAATTCAATAAAACAAGGAGCTGGTTCTTTGAAAAGATCAACAAAATTGAAAAACCCTTGGCAAAACTCACTAAGGAATAAAGAGAAAGGACTTATAAACAAAATCCAAAATGAAAGAGGAGAAATCACAACAGATATCATAGCTATACAAAGAATTATTGTAGAATACTATAAAAAACTATATGCAACCAAATTTAACAATCTAGAAGAAATGGATAAACTCCCAGAACAATACAATCTTCCTTGACTGAATCATGATGAAACAGAAAGCCTAAACAGACCCATAAGCCGGGAGGAAATAGAAACAACTATCAAAAACCTCCCAAAAAAATAAAAGTCCAGGGCCAGATGGCTATACTAGTCAATTATATCAAAGAAGATTTGGTTCCTATTCTACTCAAAGTCTTCCAAAAAAAATTGAAGGAGCAATACTTCCAAACACATTTTATGAGGCCAACATAACCCTCATACGAAAACCTGTCAAGGATAACACAAAAAAAGAAAACTATAGACCAATATATCTAATGAACACAGATGCTAAAATCCTAAACAAAATACTAGCAAATTGAATACAACAACACATTAAAAAAACTAATTCATCATGATCAACTGGGATTCATCCCAGAATCACAAGGACAGTTCAACATACGTAAAACAGTTAACGTAATACACCATATCAACAAAACAAAGAAAAAAAATCATGTGATCCTATCAATAGATAGAGAAAAGATTCGATAAAATACATCACTTTATGTTTAAAACACTCAACAAAATGGGTATGGAAGGAAAATATGTCAACATAATAAAGGCCATTTATGACAAACCATCAGCTAACATCATATTAAATGGCAAAAAACTGAAAACTTCTCCTCTAAAATCAGGAACAAGACAAGGTTGCCCACTCTTTCCACTCTTAGTCAACATAGTGCTGGAAGTTCTAGCCAGAGCAATCAGACAAGAGAAAGAAAGGCATTCATACTGGGAAAGAAGAAGCAAAGGTTTCACTTTTTGCAGATGATATGATCCTGTACATCTAAAACTGCAAACACTCCACAAAAAGAGTGTTAGAAACAATAAACTAATACATTAAGGTTGCAGGATACAAAATTAATATACAGATGTCTATTGCCTTCCTATATGCCAACAATGAAACCTCAGAAAATGAACTGAAAGAAATAATCCCTTTTACAATTGCAACAACAACAAAAAATACCTATGAATAAACATAACAAAGAATGTAAAGGACCTATATAATAAAAACTACAAAGCATTGTTAAGGGAAATGAAAAAGATCCAATGAAATGCAATAATATTCCTTGTTCTTGGATAGGAAGAATAAATATAGTTAAAATGACCATATTACCCAAAGCAATATACAAATTTAATGCAGTTTCCATCAAAATTCCAATGTCATTTTTTAAAGAAATGGAACAAAAAATCATCAGGTTTATATGGAACTATAAAAAACCTTGAATAGCCATAGCAATCCTAAGGAAAAAGAACAAGGCTGGGGGCATTACAATACCTGACTTCAAATTATATTACAGAGCCACGATAATCAGAACAGCATAGTATTGGCAGAAAAATACACTCAGACCAATGAAATGGAATAGAGAGCCCAGAAATAAAACCACATATATATGGTCAAGTCATCTTTGATAAAGGAGCCAACAACACACAATGGAAAAAAGAAAGCCTCTTCAATAAATGGTGCTGGGAAAACTGGAAAGCCACATGCAAAAGAATGAAACTCAACTACAGTTTGCCCCCTTGTACCAAAATTAATTCAAAATGGATCAATGACCTAAATATAAGACCTGAAACAATAAACTAACTACGTAGAAGAAAACATAGGTACGAAACTCATGGACCTTGGCCATAAAGAACATTTTATGAATTTGACTCCAAAGGCAAGGGAAGTGAAGGCTAAGATAAATGAATGGGACTACATCAGACTAAGAAGCTTTTGCACAGCAAGAGAAACTGACAACAAAACAAACAGTCACACAACTAAATGGGAGATGATATTTTTCAAACAACAGCTCAGATAAGGACCTAATATCCAAAATATACAAAGAACTCATAAAACTCAACAACAAACAAACAATCCAATAAAAAAATGGGAAGAGGACATGAACAGACACTTCTCCCAGGAAGAAATATAAATGGCCAACAGATACGAAAAGATGCTCATCTTCACTAGCTATTAGAGAAATGCAAATCAAAACTACAATGAGATACCACCTCACACCTGTTAGATTAGCTATTACGAACAAGGCAGGTAATAATGTGTTGGAGAGGCTGTGGAGAAAAAGGAACCCTCATTCACTGTTGGTGGGAATGTAAAGTAGTACAACCATTATGGAAGAAAGTATGGTGGTTCCTCAAAAAATTAACAATAGAACTACCATATGACCCAGCAATCCTTCTACTGGGTATATACCCCCAAAACTCAAAAACATTGGTACATAAAGACACATGCAGCCCCATGTTCATCACAGCATTGTTCATAGTGGCCAAGACATGGAAACAACCAAAATGCCCTTCAATAGATGACTGGATAAAGAAGATATGGTACATATATACTATGGAATACTACTCAGCCATAAGAAATGATGACATCAGACCATTTACAACATGGACGGACCTTGATAACATTATACGGAGTGAAATAAGTAAATCAGAAAAAACTAAGAACTGTATGATTCCATATAAAGGTGGGGCAGAAAATTGAGACTCATGGACGTAGATAATAAGACTGCAGAGGTTACCAGGGGGAAGAGAGAGAGGGGAGGGCAGGGGTTGGTGGGAGAGGATGGGCATAAAGAAAATCAAATAAAAGGTGACGGAGGAGAATTTGACTTTGGGTGATGGGTATACAACATAATCAAATGTCAAAATGATCTAGAGATGTTTTCTCTGACTCTATGTACTCTAATTGAACAATGTCACCCCATGAAAATTAATTGTCTAAATAAAAAAGAAAATATAATTAGAGCCGAAAATAAATCTGCCCCAGGAGAATGAGAGGCCGAGGATCTGGAGTCCCACATGTTAACTTCATAAATGTCACACAGTTCAGATTAAGTCTGTTATAAAATAATCAGATAAAGGTCTCCCTTTTCAGCCTAGTTTACTGCTGTAAAGCATACAGACCCTGGGGTGGCTGAACTGCCTTCTCGCTCTGAAGGGAGGCTGAGAAAGATGGTCACACCGACTTCCTGTTCCTGGGCTCACTTTCTACCTGTCAGGCTAACAGCACTGGAGCCATGAGCTAAAATCTTGGAATTATTTGGGAATCGTATAAACTTTGAAATGAAAACATTTATACTTTTCATAATTTAAATGAATGCTAGAAAGGCCTTCCAGCTATAGTCAAGTGAAGCGGTCAATAAATCTCCTTGAAAATCATTATAAAACTGGCCTAGATGAATAAGACTATTTCAGCACTCAGAAAATGACCAACAGCATACAAGAATCAGAAATGCTGATGCTTGAAAAACTGCAGACTTCTGAAAACAACAGTGGTATTCTTGCCTGGATCTGCTGTAGTCCTCTACCTCCTGACATCTAGCTTGTAAGAATGCAGGGTTTTCCAGGGGAAGGCAGCCCCTGAGGACTGGCAGCTGAAGGGAATCACTCACTGTGGGTGCGGAGTGATGCAGCAGTGACCTGACATAACCAGTGGGGTGCAAGTGGGAAGGGCCAGAGCTCGGCTGGTGTGAGGCTGTGGTCATGGCTGCAGTAAGCACATTCATGGCTGAAGCGGTGTGTATGCTTAGTGAAGACCCAAAAGAGCCCAAGCTAGCCACACACTACAGGTTGAACCAAGACTATGATCATATGTAGAAGAGACAGGAAAACACAAGAAAGTAAAAGCTGGGGAAGACTCAAATTAGCCTGAAATCTGAATGTGCTACCCAATGCATACACATACCCATTTGACAGAAGACGGAAGGCCTACTGTGGTTGTGCATAGCCTATCACTGGCCATCACTAAGCTCTAGAGACAGAGGGGTGAAACCAGGAAACTACACTTAAAAACAATAGCATTATAGTAATAAAAACAAAATAAAAACCTAAGAGGACAAACCAGCCGCCACACACCACAGGGAACATAATTTCACAGATTTAGCCCAGGCAAATTTCTAAGTGCAGACATTGATAACAGTAAACTTAGAGGAAAAATCAGAACTAGAGTTGACACAATATATATCTTTTTAATTTTTTACTTATTAATTGATTTTAGAGAGAGGAAGGAGGGCAGAGAGAGAGAGAGAGAGAGGAACATCGATCTACTCCTGTATGTGCCCTGATGGGATTGAACAGGCAACCTCTGTACTTCTGAATGATGCTCTAACCATCCAAGCTATCAGGCCAGGGCAACACAATATATTTTCATTATGTTGTGAAATATAATATTTTTCAATAAAAAGTTACAAGACAGTGCCTTGGCCAGTTTGCTCAGTTGATAAAGCATTGGACTGGCACATAGATGTCCCGGGTTTGATTCCCAGTCAGGGCCCGCAGGAGAAGTGACCATCTGTTTCTCTCCCCTTCCCTCTTCCCTTTCTCTCCCCCTACCCCTCCAGAGGAAAGTGGCTTGATTGGTTTGAGCAATGGCCCAAGGTATTGGTCCATGCATCAGCCTCAGGTGTTAAAAATAGCTCAGCTGATTCAAGCATTGGCCCCAGATAGAGTTGCTGGATGGATCTAGTTGGGGTACATGTGGGAGTCTGTCTCACTATCTCCTCTCCTCTCACTTTATAAAAAAAAAATACAAAACAGGCAAATAATCATAAAAGTGTGACTATTCTTGGGAAAACAAAACAAAAATCACAACTCAATACAAACTGTTCCTAAGTGTGTCCAGATATTTTATATAGCAGACCATGATTTCATAGCAGCTATTGTAAATGTAATATTTATATTTAAAAAATGTGAACTTATAGATATACATATTCAAAGAACTAGAGAACACCATGGTTAAACAATTAAAGGTACATACAAATAAACACAAGTATAAATCAACAACTAGAGAATATTAAGGAAACAAATTACAAAATGATCATATTTAAAAAAATAAAATCTTGAGTAGAAAAGTAAAATAACTGAAGTGAAATATCCACTGGGAGGGATTGAAAGAACATTAAAGTTGGCAAAAAGAAGAATCTGTAAATTTGATGATAGAGCAATAGAAGTTATTCAATCTAAATAACAAAGAGGAAAAATTGAACAGAGTACAGAGACCTATGAGATAACATCAAGCATACCAACCTACTAACAACGGGACTTCTCTGATGAAGGAGAGGAGAAAAAGAATTAGGAAAAACGTTAGAAGAAATTATGCCCCAAACTCCTCAAATTTGTTGAGAAATGGCTATCTACACATTTAATAAGCTAAACAAAGTCTTGGGAAGATATACACAAAGAGTTGCACATATAGTTACTACAATATAGTTCACAGGCAACCAAATTTTGGAAACCATGGAAGGCATAAAACACAATATGTCACAATTCTTAAGATGTTGCTAAAGCAATACCTTGGGGAAAATTTATGGCTTTAAATACCTATATGATGAAAGAAGAAATTTAAAATCAATCATGAAAAAGAAAAGCAAGCTAAACTCAACCCAAGCAGAACAAGTAAAATAATAAAATTGGAATGGAAATAATTAAAATAAAGTAAAATAGGAAACAAGAGAAATATCCAGGAAAACAAGTCAGTTCTTTGAAAATATCAACAAATTTGAGAAACTTCAAGCTTGAATTACTAAGAAATGAAAGAAAACACAAACTACTTAAATAAAAAAAAAATTACTACTAATCCTATAGAAATTAAAAGTTTTAAGGGAAATGTTATAACTAATTTATATCAACTAGATTATATAGATAAAATGGGTGAATTCTTAGAAAGATTAAAATGACCAAAATGGATTAAAAAATAATCTGAATAGACCAATATGTAGCAAGAAATTTAATTACTAATTAAAAATCATCCCATAAAGAAAATTCCTGACCTAGATGGTGTCCTTGGAGAACCTATCAAACATTTAAGGGAATACTGATCCTTCCCAAGAAAGATTCATTCAGAAGACCGATGGGTTCATTCATTCATTGTTAAGAACACGTCTCTATGTGTTCTATGAAGGCAGCATTACTCTGCTATCAAAGCCAAAGATATAATAAGGAAACTACAAACCAACAGGAACAACAGTGATGAGCACAGGGACAAAAGTATTGGCAAATCAAATCCACAAACATACATAATGAATTATACATGACCAATTGGGATTTATCCCAGATATAAACAGTGAATTTAACATGCAAAAGTCAATTAATATAATAAACCATATTAATCGAATACAGGACAAAAACCACATGATCATCTCAACAGATGCATAAAAAGCATTTAAAAAATCCAGTGTTCATTCTTTATAAAACTTTCAACACACTAGGAATAAAATGGAACTCCCTCATTCTAATAAAGGGTATCTGTAAAAACCCACAGCTATCACATACTTAATGTTAAAAGGCTGAACACTTTCCCCCAATGACCAAGAACAAGACAAGGATGTCTGTTCAACACTGTATGGGAGGTTCTAGACAGTGCAACAAGAAGAAAATGAAAGTTAAAAGATATCCAGTATACTGAAAAAAAAAAAAAAAAAAAGATAAAACAGTCTTTATCCACGGAGAACATGATCTTGTATTTTGAAAATTCCATGGGATCCATACACACGAAACCAGAACTAGATCCAATCAATGGGTCTTAAGAAGGGCACAAGTTCAATGTGCAGAACACCAATTGCATTTCTACACGCTAGCAGTGAACAATTTGAAAGTGAAAGTAAGAAAATATTTATATTCAAAATAGGACCAAAAAGAATAAGATACTTAGGAATTAATTTAAGAATAAAACAAAACTTGTATGTGGTAAACTGCAAAACAAAATGAAGAATATCTAAATGTGGGAGTCCATGTTCATCGTTTAGAAGATTCAGTATTTTTATGATGGCAGTTCTTCCCAAATTGACCTATAAATTCAATACATCAGGCTTCTAGCGCAAAAATTAACAGACACATTTACATGAAAATACAAAAGAACTGGAATAGCTTAAGTAATTTTGAAAAAGAATAAATTTGGAGGATTATCAGTGGTCATTCTATACAAGCAGTATGTGTGTGGGAGTCACCCAAAATTTGACTGGATGTTCAAGCTGACGATACCACATGTACAAAATAATTTATTACTTACAAAATTGAAGTTTCTGGGGACAGTGAGGCCTTATAGTATCTGATTTCAAAGCTTATCTAAAAATGAATTATTGCAATGAAGCCATTGTGGTACTAGTGCAGTGGTCGGCAAACTCATTAGTCAACACAGCTAAATATCAACAGTACAACAATTGAAATTTATTTTGAAAGCCAAAAATTTTTAAACTTAAACTATATAGGTAGGTACATTGTTATTAACTTAATTAGAGTACTCCTAAACTGGCCTTTGTGTTCGCACGTGGTATTTTGTGGAAGAGCCACACTCAAGGGGCCAAAGAGCTACATGTGGCTCGCGAGCCGTGGTTTGCCGACCATTGTACTAGTGCAAAGAGAACATACAGGTCAATGGGAGAAAACTGAGACCAGAAATAAACCCTTACATTAGTGGTCAACTGGTTTTTCACAAACATGATGACTCAGTTCAATAGGGGAAAAGGTAGTCTTTTCAACAACTGGATAGCCAAAAGGCAAGAAAATGAAATCTGTTCCTTACCTCCATACACAAAAATTACTTTAAAAGGGCCCATAGGCCCTGGCCAGTTGGCTCAGTGGTAGAGCATTGGCCCAGCGTGTAGAAGTCCTGGGTTTGATTTCCAGCCAGGGCACACAGGAGAAGCACCCATCTGCTTCTCCCCCCTCCCCCCTCTTCTTCCTCTCTATCTCTCTCTTCCCCTCCCTCAGTCAAGGCTCCATTGGAGCAGAGTTAGCCTGGGCGCTTAGGATGGCTCCATGGCCTCCGCCTCAGGCACTAGAATGGCTCCAGTTGCAGCAGAGCAATGCCCCACATGGCCCATGCATCATCCCCTGGTGGGCATGCTGAATGGATCCCGGTTGGGTGCATGTGGAAGTCTGTCTGCTGCCCCCCACTTTTCACGTCAGAAAAATAAATAAATAAATAAATAAATAATGGACCCATAAACTTACACTGAAAGAGCTAAAACTATAAAACATTCCATAAGAAAACATAAAAAATAATTTTCATGATGTAGATGTAAGGCAGAGTTCTTAGATATGACCAGAAACACAATATCCATAAAATAAATTTTTAATAAACTGACCATTATCAAAATTAAAAAGTTTTCTTCAAAAGACTCAATGAAGAAAATCAAGACTACAGACAGAAGAAAATATTTGCAAGTCATGTATCTGATTAAGAATCTTTATCTAGAATGTACAGACTGTTTCAACCCAGTAAGAAGACAACCAACATAACTAAAGAATAAAAATGGTAAAAGGTTTAAATTGACATTTCTCCCAAAAAGATATAAGTACGCACATAGAAGCTCCTCAACATCATTAGTCATTATGGGCATATAGATTAAAACCATAAGGAGATTCCACCTGACACCTGCTGGAGAGGCTCTAATCAGAGACAGCCAATACAAATGTAGGTGAATACATGGAAAACAAAGTTTTACACACTCCTCAGGGAATGTAAATGGTACTGCAGTTTTGGAGAACAGTTTGCAATTACTACGTAAAATGTTAAACAGAAACTTGCCCCATGACTCAGCACATCCCTTCCTAGGAATCTAAGAAAACATAAGTCCTCACAAAGAATGTACATGAGTGTTCACAGCAGGATTACTCATAAAAGACAAAACCTGGAAATAATCCAAATGTCCATCAACTTACAAAAACAAAATGCTGTATATCTACATGATAGACTAACATTCAGCCATATAAAAGAACAATCTACCAACACGTGCTACAGAGTGATGACTCTCAACAACATTATCCTGAGCAAAACAAGCCAGGTGCAAAACATTACATGTTGTATAATGGCATTGAGATAAGTTATTTAAAAAGGGCCAATTTCAAGACAGAATGGTGACTAGTGGTTTACCAAGGACTGGATATAGGAGTGAGGATTAACTACACTCAAAGGAACTTTTTTGGATGAAAAAATTACTCTAAAATCAAATTGTAATGATGGCCTGGCTAGGTGGTGGTGCAATGGATAGAGCGTCGGACTGGGATGTGGAGGACCCAGGTTCGAGACCCCGAGGTCACCAGCTTGAGCTCGGGCTCATCTGGTTTGCGCAAAAGCTCACCAGCTCAGACCCAAGGTTGCTGGCTTAAGCAAGTGGTCACTTGGTCTGCTGTAGCCCCCAGGTCAAGGCACATATGAGAAATCAATCAATGAACAACTAAGGAGCCGCAACAAAGAACTGAAGTTTCTCATCTTCCTCCCTTCCTATCTGTCTGTCAGCATCTGTCCCTCTCTCTGTCTCTCTCTCTCTGTCTCTGACACACACAAAAGTCAAAGAAATGGTAATATTTCCAACTACCACTAGGTGGTAGTAGAAGTCACAGGCAGGAAGCCCATGGACTGACTGTTGAAGAAGGCCTGAGAGGTATTTATTCCTCACGAGATTATCCCGCTGCTCTAAATTTTTTTTAAGTCTTTTATTTATTAATTTTTAGAGAGAGGGGTAAGAGAGAGAGAGAGAGAGAGAATGGGGAGAAGCAGGAAGCATCAACTCCCATATGTGCCTTCACCAGGCAAGCCCAGGGTTTCAAATGGGCGACCTCAGTGTTCCAGATCAACGCTTTATCCATTGCACCACCACAGGTCAAGCCTGAGTTTCTAATCAAGAAAACACATTAGTGCTGAGAAATTTTATTATCTTAGAAAAATAAAATTTATAAAAAGCTTTAACTACAATGCAAAATTCCTATTTTTTAAAGAAATAAGTCCTATGACATATAAAAATCGCAATAAAATAATCCTTATAACAAAGTAATAGTTTCTACAGCCTGAGAAATAACTTTCCTGCTAATTCATATATTTATGTCATCTGACTGTTTTTATGTTTCATACTGCTTTAGGTAAGGTGACCAGATTTTAAAATTGGTAAAGTGGGACACCATTGACGCGAGGCGGGGGGGGGGGGGGGAGGGTGTGTTCTTGATTAAAAATTTGGTCTATATGGAGCAAAAAAAAATTTTCATAGAATGCAAAAATATTGTAATATATATTTTTAAATTTCAACATAAGTACAATTTACAAATATAATACATTAAAAATATTATGTATAGTATTATTTTATTCTTTGGCATATTTCTCATTTGAGTGAATTTTAAAGTAGAATGCTGTCGTTGTTTGAAAGGTCATGAAATTTTTCAGAAGAATTTGTTAAATTATATTTCACACATAGAATGGCTTTCAAAGTCTCAACATTTAATTGTGATTTTTCTGATGTCCACACTTTATTTACCGTAGAAAAAACACGTTCAGTCACAGCATTAGTTCCTGGTAAAGACAGTGTGTATTCCACAATTTTTAGTGCATTATTGTATGGAACATGGTTTGTTTCAAAATGATGAAATATTTCTAACCATTTGTTCTCTATTGTGATTTTTTTGCTGATGACCAGGATTTAACCTTTTCCTTATCAATCTATTTTTTTAATAATAATACCTCATTAAAAAGATCATTTTCGGAAACATTCCTATATGGGAAATTTTGAGTAAGTCAGAGGGATCAGGTTACACGGTCCCGAAACCGATGCTGGAGCTGTACGAGCGGGCAGGAGCAGGCAGGGCAGCACCACAGGAGCGCTTGCACACGAGCGGTCACGCACACTCTCCGCCCGGACTCATCCTTGCGGCGGCCGTGCTCCCAGCATCCAGCCCCGCCTGCCCCTGGAGACTAGTGGCTTGCGCCTCAGAGCCCAGAGCTGCACGTCAGTGTCCCGGACACAGGCCTATGGGTAGTTAGGGGACTTGACAGACAGACGCCGACCCAGCAGGTATGCCCCGCCCGAAGTTCTTTGTTTTGGGGCCCTGCACAGGGCAGCCAGCTCTTGCGGCAGTGCGGGCGCTTCCAGGTTGAGGCGGGGTCTCGCTGCCAAAAACTGTATATTCCCTTCCCACTCTTCCCACTCCCCCCCCCCATTCCCTAGCTTTTCGTGCATTCTTTCCAAAAATTGGGACTTTTTAAAAACGCCTTGGGACATGGGACAAATTGTTAAAAATTGGGACTGTTCCGCCAAAAGCGGGACATCCGGTCACCTTACTTTTAGTTCCAACACCAACCATCCAGAATATAAAGTTACTTCTAGTTCCCCTAATACGCTACAGCTCATTGCTGCTCTTTTGATCTTTGCATGCTCTTTCTGCCTGAAGTGTTTACTAGAGAGAAAGAGTGTATGTGAGTGTGTGTGTGTGTGTATGTGTGTGTGTGTGTTTAAAATATTTACTAATCATCATGCCAGGAACAAAATAATGCAGTCTCTAACTCTACTTTACATCTCAGTGATAGAAACAGGCCCGGTCACTGCTGTTGACAGTGCAGACAATGCCAGTGATAGGGTTGTGGGACAGGTCCCCAACATAGGCACAAGACACGCTCACACTACCCACAACTGGGCCAGAAGCCACGGCTAGGTGAGGGTGGGTAGAAGCCTTCTGGGCATGTGAGAGGAGACTAGGAGGGCAGAGATGCAGTGTTGAGGAGGAATAAGCAGGAAGCCAGAGGCTTGAGAGGGCTGGCACACAGCATTTCCAACAAAACAGAGAACTGAACACAAATAAATAACAAGTGGAGGCTGGACAGCTGCATTAGGTGGTCACAGAAGCGCTCTGCCAGGGTAGATTCATGACTTTCTTAATTCCTGTTGCCGCGGAAGGCTTTTGGGCAGGGCAATAATGTGGTCAATTTTTAATTTTCATTAATATTAAAAGGCTGTATATTTATTAGCTATGAGCATGGACTCCAGCACTAGAGCCAGGGTTCAAATTCAAGCTTCCCCTCTTACTCTGTTCATGATGTGGGACAAATCACTTCACCACATGGTGCCTCAATTCTTCATCTCTAAAATAGGAATAATGAGACATTTACATCAGAGTGAGTGTGAGGAACACTTAGAACAATGCAATTGTTATATTTGACACTGCCCTCTGGTGGCAGATTGTGAGAAGGCAACTAAGGGGGGAGACAGGCTATTGCAGAAACAGAAGCAAGAAATGCTGAATTCAAGTTCAAGATCAAACTAAGTGGTATTCATATAATTTCACTCGCATGTGGAATCTAATAAACAAACTGAACTAATGAGAAAAAGCGAGACTCATAGAGAGTAGGATGAAACCTGTATGGGGGTTCTGGGAGTCTGGGGGTGCTGGGGGGCTGGAGTAAAGAAAAAAGGAACAAAGAGAATCCCTCATGGACATGGACAACAGTGTGGTGATTGCCAGGTGGGGGCATGAAGGGCTGAGTGGGCAGAAGTGGAGGAGGATATGGGGGGTTAAATGGTGATGGAAGGAGGCTTGACTTGTGTTGGTGAAAACAAAATGCTGTGTACAGATGATGTGTTGTAGGGTTGTACACCTGACACCTGAATATTCTGTCAACCAGTGCCACCTCAATAAATTCAATGAGAAGTAAAAACAGAAATTAAGTGTTAGAATGTGAAGGTTATGAAGGAGGCAGAACAAGGAGAATCAAATGGCTCGGTTAATGACTGTGTGTGAGCCAAGAAAGGGGTGGATCCCAGTAGGGCTCTTTCTGACTTGGGAAGTTAGGTAGGCAGTGCTTCCATTTTTAGACATGGGAGAGCTGGGGAATGTCCGTTTAGGGGGTGACAGGTAATAAGAGAGCACCGAGACCCCTGTGCTTCCCCGCCTGACTTCTAAGATGCAGGTAACAAGCCACAGTGTCTCTGGCCCTATTGCATTTATTGTTATATCTGAGTCTCACCACTGCTTACATATCAAGACCACATCTTAGTTATTTTCATATCTAAAATGCCAGGAATGTGAAATGTTTGCTGAGTGTTTTGAGAAGTCGAGGGATGGAAGGAGGAGGGAGACAGGGAAAACCAAGCTTTTGAATAATAGACAAAAATACAAATGATAATCAACTTATTTTACCTGCTTCAGATTCAGGAGGAGAATAAAACTGACCATCAGAAAGACCCCCAGGTATAAGTGCCGCCCTCTCCGAAGCATCCTGAACTATCAGGCGTCCTGGAAGAGAAAATAATAAGGTGCTGGAAATGATGTCTCGGCTCTGATAGCTTCTTGGCAACATTAACCACAATAAAATGATTTTAATGATACATTTTAAAAAAATCTTAGCAAGAAGAGATACTTTAAAAATATTTCAACTAAAAATTATATTAATAAACTATGAACCTATATTTAAGGACAGATTCCAATTAGTTTAAAAAGCTACCTCCTGTCACTTATGCAATTCTCTGACTCAGAATTTACAGCACTTTCCCTTGAGAGTAACTTCCTCCCTATGGAAACCAACATCAAAACCAAAAGAGAAGGCAAAACAAAAACCTGGTCAGTTCATACAAATGGTTGTGGTCTGTAGTCTGTAGTCTGTATTTGGTTGGAGAAATGCCAATGTAAAACATAATAAATGGACAGGCTTTGAAAAATATATAAAGAGTAATTAGATGGTGAAGAAATCTTTATCCGTTAAAAAGATCCTCTGAAATAAAGGGTATTAAAAAAACTACACAAGAAGAAAAGGAAGCACGATGTAGACACCTGGAGAGAGGTCACCAAAAACGAGTTCTCTTGAGTAAACCTGAGCTAATGAGAAAAAGTCAGAAACAAACCGGCCAGATAGCAGGTACCAGGTGTGTGTGCAAAACAAGCTGCAGACAGTGAAAATAAACGCTGCTGTAATTGTGTGTTCTGCTTTATTAATTACTTTGAATTTGGTTTCATCACATTAATAGTTCTTTCAATAAAATTCCAATTGATCTTCATATTTTAAAAAACAACTTCTATGAACTTTCTTTGTCCCTTCTCCACAATATGTTTTCATTTAAGGGAAAGAAGGCACAGGATAGGTACAGCTTGGTCTGATAAAGGTGTTTGAATAATTCTTTTCTTATAGATTTCTTCCCTGTAAATGAGATTTTCCAAAAGAAAACCATTTGCACGGTTATTTTCTTCTGCTGTTCCTTGAGGTTATAATCATGTTTAGCATTGCATAAGACACTAGACTGTTTTTCCTCTTTGGCAGGGCAAATAGAGTCAGATGATTGACAGAACATAAACACAGCATGTCTTAAATCTGTCTCAGTTTATGTGTTGAGCATTGGTCAGATCACCTCCGAGAGGGAGAGTGGAGTGTGTGCATTTTTTCTAAAGCCATAATTTGGAAAACAATTCTAATCCAGTAATTAATCATAGTCCTCAATGAATCACTTGGCATTCCTAGTCAACATCCAATGATGCTCAAAGCCACACAGGGAGATGACAACAGCTCTGGTAGGATTCATGATTCCACAGTGCCAGCTATCACTCAGCTACTCAGAGAACGGGGACAGCCTGAGATGGCTGAGCATTGCCCTGGCGTGCTGTCTTCCCCCTCCAGAGCTCCATCTTCATCACTAACCTACCAGCAGTGACACTCTGGGCGCTACTCTAATTATAGCCCATTCAAAGGCACTAGCTCTATCAGCAGCCATGTGAAACTGTGAAGAAGCACTGAATTTTAAAATTGCTGACTCAGTTCACTTAAAATTGTTCTGTGTTTCTCTGCCTCGAAACAACAGTTCTATTTAGATGCACAAACGTATAGTGTCCTAAGAGCATTACTGATAGGAAGAAAAAAAGGTCAATCTGTCTGAGGAGAAAGAGGCGTTGGCTATTTTTGTTGTTTGATGTCTTTTTTCACCAGTGTTCACACAGCTGGAGGAGCCACATTCTGTCACTATGCTTTCTTCCAACTCCTCTTGCATTTTTCAAAAACTGAATTTTATAGGATTGATAGCGATTAATAAAATTCTATCACCCAACCCTTCTTGTAATTTCTGCTATACCCACTTAAGAAAGGCGACACCATGATCCGCCTGACTCCACCACTCAGCTCCACTCAAACATTTCATAGCTCTTCCTTCCCGCTTCGCACCAAGCCCCACTGCACACCAAGCCAGCCCAGGAGGCCAGCAGAGAGAAACGTACTGTTTTCTTCTTCTGCCTCTTGAGGTAACACTTTGAAATCCAGGAACCACGTCTCGATCCAGGCGAGGATGAATGAAATGATAGGCAGCACGTATCCAAAAGCCCCTTGAGAAAAAAGCTGTAAGAACAGATCCTATCAGCTGAGGGAGGCTCCCAATGGAGAACGAGGCTCTGTCATTAGAGATGGGATTGTTAGAGAAAGTGGTAGGCCACATACCTTTGAGAGGATCACTTTTGCTAGTAAAAAGGCACTGGTCACTGCTGTTGTCAACTGAAAGACATATAATTCAGCGCCATTCAAATTAGACCTTGTACACTGTAGAGCCACCTTCCTCACACCAGAGACCCACATGAGCCAGAAGCACACAATGCCTGAAAACGCTGTGCTCAGCCGGTCTGGCTCCTCCCCACATCATTCTATCTCTACCCCTATATCCACATTGGGGCAGTGGGCATCTATGTGGCACCCAGGCCCTGACTGGCTCACGTGGCATTTTTTTCCCCACATTTTAGCAGGCTGGTGTGTGGTAAGTTTTATCCAAATACACTATCATCACAGAAGAGACCGTAAAATACAGAGGCAGGGCTCCCTCCCAAGGACTGGCCCTCATCACTCCATCCTCCAACTAAGATTTATAGCAATATGAAACCACAAAATGGAGTTGGGACATCAGGTGTCATGCTCAGTAAGCATTAACAAAGTAGCAGAGTCAAGGAAGACAGACAGACACACAGACACACACACACCTACCCCGAGTAAGCCACTTGGGAGAGGAAGTGTTACGCATTCTGATACTCATAAACTTTATAGGCTGAAATAAATGCTCTTGAGGTACCAGCTGATTTCTTCCAGCTGCCTAGACCCTCTCTGCAAATGTTTTTAAAAATAAAAATCAGAAATAAAATGAATGTACTAAATCTGACCTGTCCTTTTGATAATTCACAATCAGATATTGAAGATACTTTCTTAAAACTCTCATTGAATGTCAACCACTTTTCTGACAAAAACATTGAGACACATGGGTTGACAAAACTGGTGCATATTACAGAGACTCAGATGAGGGACTACTGTAGAAAACTGGGAAGGGACGACCATGACAGCTCTGCGATACAGGCAAAAGCAGATTCGAGGCCAGGAGTCAAGTCTGGCTGAAACTGTCAGCCCATCTACATGAAAAGTGGGCTTGTGGCTCAGCAGATGGCCTGCTGACTCTGTGGATGCTCAGAGGAGCGGCCGAGGCAGAGGGGGCCCCTGAGAGGCTCTACCCTCAGACTGCTGCTGGACAAGCCCTTGCCAACCACACACAGACCAGGCTCTCACGCTCCAGAAGCAGGACCGTGGGTTATTCCTAAGCAGCATTCCCCTCATGCGCCTGCCAGAGTGGAACTCTCAAAAAAGGTGCATGTTCAGAAGTCTGTGGAAATGGCAAAAACAATTCAGGGAGAAGTGCTTACAATTCTTCTGCCAATCAATAGTTTTTAGTGAGGGTGAACACACGTGCCAAATGTCTATGCCAGATGTAAGGGAACTGAAAGAGTGAAGAGGCCACTGTCTTTAAGAAGCCTAGCGTCAAATGTAGAAAGGAACAGAAGAGCTTGTCCCTTTAAGACTGGAGGGAGGGGAATAAAACAGGGAGGAAGGCAATAATTAAAATAAGCAGGGAACAAGTCATGAAAAATCACCAAGCAGTTTCGACCAACAGGAAATTGTCTCGATCTCTTTGTGATGGAGGTACTGATCTTCTCTGACTGTAAAAGAAGGTAAGGGTGGATGACGCTTGGCCAATAATACTGTTGGGCCCCTAGACTTCTCACTTGGCTCAGTATCCACACAGGCGAAGCTAGTTAGTCATGACCCCCGAAATGAAGCCCTGTAGTGTTAAACCTGTGGAAGTGTGGAAGAAAGGGGATTCAGAAAAGCAAGTAGGATTCAAGGCAGATGAGCAGCACCTCTTCTCCTAGCTCAGGCCCGTAGCGGACAGCCCACGGCTGCCAGCACTGGAGGAGACGAGCCACTCCTCCCCGCGTACTCACCGCTATTGCCCACCAATGGCGCAGTCTGCAGACGGCATAGGCAAGTATTAACACTTTGAACCGAAAAACTGCCAAAAGCTGTATTTAAAAAAAAACAAGTTTTTAAAATATATATATACAAAAAAAGAAGTAGTATCGTTTTATAAAGAGCTCACCAAAGTGCCTCTGTTACTCAGATTTAGCTAAAGATAGGCACAAACCAGTACTGGTCTACAGACCAGCATTTGAGGTCTCTGCTCTACAATTTACATAATATCATCCAAATTAGGATTCAAATCAACTTCCCATCCTCAACAAAAGAACATACAATTAAATATTGGTTTTTCCTTTCTAGTTGAGTCCACATATATGTCTGATAAACTTTTAAGATTGGAAACAATTTCTGAAAACTTCAGGCACAAATGCTCGTTTCTGGAAGATACTAAGCAGGATTTTAGTCCACTAGGAAGCTCTGGGTTACTGGGAGTTTGGCCTAACCCAGTAAATCCCAGCTAGTCACTCAGGTGGCCGGGGGTGTTGTGAACCCTCAAGCATATTGTTATCTCATGCAACCCCCACCAGAACAACCACATGAGTCACTGCTATCATGGACCCTATTCAGATAAAATGGATAGAAAAATGGTACAAAATCACACAATCCTTAGTAAGGAAGCCAGGTTTGAATCCAGGTTGCCGGACTGTAAAGACCAGTACATAACCACTATAATATAGCTGTCTTAGTAACTCTCATCTACTAAGAAATAAACATAAAATAAAATTTTACCAATTTTGTTTGGAAAGTATGCTTATTCTGAGTTGGAGAAGTCAGGCTGACTCATAAACTCAGGGTGCAGTCTGCCAGAAGGTCTTCACTAATCAAAACTGCTGAATGGCTAAAGGCAGAACTTTTTTGCTGCCACTGACCAGATAACCTCACTTAAGATCCTATTACACAAATGAAGTTCACAGGTAATATTTGTTTTTAATTTGCTGCTTTCATTGAAAATGTGTTTTCTAACAACCTCTTGAACATTTAGTTGCTCAATTCACTCCAAGCTCTATCTCTGCATTCTGGACTCGGCAAAAGTGTAAGTCTTTACCCTTCTGTCTTGAAGCCCTCCTGAAAGCAGGGTTACTCGGAGGCTGTGCCCATTTCCTAGCTCATGCATGACAGTCTTTCCAATCTGAGAAAACGGGCTCTTGCTGTTAGTCTGGTAACTTCCTAAGCACGGAGTACAGACAACCAAAGGAGACCTGACCAGTGGACTAATCTGGCTTCCTCACAATTTCTGATTCAGACAATTTAAGGATAAATGCAGCAAGGAAAATAAGAGAAGAAAAGAAAAAAGAAAAATCAATTTTGTTGTTTCTATGTCAATAGTTTCAAAATAAATATCAAGACACTTGGGATATAATATGTTCCACTACCCCCTCAATGATGCCAAGGCACTGAACCATGACATGCAATTTCTTCATTTGAAAAAATAAGGGGAATAAATTACATTAGTGGTTTTCCAAATATTTTTCAACATACTGTACAGAACCCTAACATACCTCATAGGTAAGAATGAACCCTAACATACTCTACAGATATGTAGAATAAAAAATAAACCCTAGTCTACTGTACAGATAACTATTGTATATACAGTTTAAAAGACAGTGAATAAAGGAGTAAAAATGGATTTCAGGGAATTCTTTGTGAACTTTAATTGCCTTTACTGTCTCTAACATAATGTTAGTATCTGATTTACTTACACTACAGAGATACCATGGAGATGTGTATGAACCCTAATCAAAGTCACAGGGTATCAAGCATTGATGTGAATAAAATGGATGCCTCATCTACAGATAATTGGATCTATGTAATTCTACAACTGACTGATGTTGCCCAAGATTACCAATATATAACTTACCTCAAATTCTATTAGAATAAAATAAAATAAAACACACTTATTAAAAATACAATGAAATCTATGTCAAGGCAGAAAAACTACATTTTCACATGTTGTTATACAAACAGGTAAACTTTTCTTTCAGTGATTAGTATGAACAACTTCTATATCAGCCATTTGAAAAAATAAAGGTTTTTCTCTAAGAAAATCAGAATGGCTCTTTGGCTGTCTCCCTTATCTCTAGTTAATCTTTTATTTCTTTGAGATGACCAGATAGTTCCTTAGAGAGGGGAATGAGAACACAGAACGGGCCAGTAACTAAGGGAAGAGGGAAAGAAAGTGCTCAAGGGAGGGAAAAACTGTACAGAATATGAAGTCTATTGAGAGGAAATTTGACTTTGGTCAGTTTCGTCATATCTGAAGTAAATTGTGTAATAGAAAATACTTACAAATATGTCAAAATAAGAAGAGTAGAAGTCATACCGCACCACCTCCTTCTCTAATGTGTTCTTAATGCCTCCGTTCACCTAGGTCGGAGAGTAAAAAGTGAAAAGGAAGAGAGATTTTACACGTGAAAGGAATACAAGAGAGCATACAAGTAAGGTTACATTTTTCTGCCTGTCTTCTCAATCCAGAAATGCTAAAATAAAGAAGGACCCTCACACTTCTAATAGAAAAATGCTGAATAACATTTACCACTTAATTCTGAATTCATTCAAAAATATAAATATATAATAAAAAACAATGCCTTTTTTGCAGTTCATATTTTGGCAACCTAAAATTTTAAATAAATAAAAAGTCTTCAAATTTTATCTGAAAAAACAAATCTTTAGCCCAAACTTAAAAGCTTATGAACATACTTTTAAAGAAGACAACTGACATTTACCTAGGATTTCCCTCAGTTTCTAATCACTCTCCAGTTTTAGATCTTGGAAGTAGATTTGACAGAACTTACTTCTGCACTGAGTATGGGGTGTGAGAAATACAAAACAAGCAAATCAATTAAGGCTGAGTGTACATTTTGGCCTGAGCATTGGGTACTGTCTACTGCTGAAGGAGAAACAGGAGAGCAGGGGCGTGTGTGTGCTAGGGGAGACCGTGTTAATTTAGACATCCAACTGAACATGGCAGGTAAGTCATGATATAGTGATGTCACTAACTTCATGATATAGTGAGTCACTAACTTCTGCAAGAACTCAGAACCATGTCTTCAGTCTGCTCCAGAACCTGTAAGAGCACACTATTACGTAAGTCCAGCACTTCTACAGAGCTAAGAATTGTAATAGTCTAGAGCCAGCTTCCCTATGCAAGTTTATTTATTTTCTCTGCCACTGCTCCTGTCCCATCCAAAACAGACAGACACACATAAGGACACAATCCTGCCTCAGTGATTTTGCTCGCCTTGAGCTCCAAACACTCTCCCTGTTGTTCCCACAATCTAATGCCAGTTCATCTTTCTATCCCAAATCTCACCCATCTTTCCACACCCAGGGCACAGTCCGTCTCCACCTACTCCTCAGATAGTTCCAACCCAATGACCTCCCCTAATCTGGATTTCTGTTGCCGTGGGACATCACAGTTTAACTATAAAACCCAATGACAGTGGGTAATAAAATCAGAAACAGAAGGGTAATAAATACCCAAAACACAAATATAATAATAGTGAGAGAATAATAATCAACATTTTCCCTCTTTCAAGGTAAAACTGACTTCTGTTAATAAAAAATGGCATAACCTGTCTGTAGTTGTGAAGAGTTTTGTAACTGCAAGGAGCTATTGTATATATCTTTTCATTTGATCTTCACAGAAATTCACAAGGAAGGTAAGACAGGTATTTACTCAGCTAACTGAAAAGCAAGGCCAGAGAACTTAATGGTTTGCCTTCTAAGGCCACAGAACTGGTCATGATAGCACTAGGTCAAACTGAAAGCATTTGGACACTTTCTAGCACACCAGTTAGAAAATAATAAAACAGGCAGTAAGCATTAATAAAGGCCTCTTTTTGAACCATACTCTCAACGGAAGCGTCCCAAGCTCAGAGGGAAAACAGCTTCCCTTCTACTGCCTTTTAGATCCCTGTCCCTATCAGTCCAAGAAGCCTGGGGGAGAAGAGTCTGGAGAGGAAACAGAGTCAGAGAGGAAACAGAGTCCTCAGGAGACTCAAGTCACAGCAAATTCCACACCCAGTCCGGGCAGTCAGTCTACTCAGGGGCATACTAGAAGGCCCTAGGCAGAATCAGAACCATCCCTTCAACTGGCCCAAAATAGCAGCTGTCCTAACTATGGTTCTTCAGAGGAAAATGAACCATGGTTGTATAAGGCTTCTCAGGCTGGCCAGCCCCTGCACTCCCAGCTGGGTTGGTGCCAGTCAACTCCCTGGAGCAAGGAAAAGTGGCCGACATGGTTGGCATATATGAAGGCCAAGTTTTTTGTGTTGCTATGATTGCATACAACAGTTGGGTCACCATATGCTTCTGAAAGCCTACACACCCTTTATGGTACTTCTTTCCTCTTTTAAAGACCAACACTACTGGCAATGTATGTCTGTCTCTTCAGCTAAACTTTACACCTCGTGTAGTTTCCTGAGTACCTTGCACCACCTGAATCAGGAGCTGGTACCCTGGTACTCTGTAAATGTGTAGACATTAAAAAAACAATGAATTTGAGTGATCAGAGACTTACAGAGAGAGACAACAGAAGAAAATGAGAGGTTCAGTATGTAGTGGAAAACCCAGGTGAGGACTGACAATTCAAAAAGAAATACAACTAGAAACTGAACGCTTAAAAAAAAGCTTGCTAAAAGTCATGATGTACTATCTAAAGGTCATATACTCTTGTGTGATCTTTTAATTTTATAACTGGGGAACAGGGAATCAGTGCAAAAATGAACATGAAAGCAAACTTTTTAACTGCTGGGACTGGTGATTCTTCCTTTGTAACAATGCCTAGATATAAACAGATCGCTTCTGATGAATGAGAACTGGGGGCATTTTCACTTCAATGTTCTGAAAGAATAAGTAAAGCAGAGAAGAGGGAAGTGGGAACCTGTAAAGCCCACTACAACTCTGTCCCGGGGCTCCCCTACCTAAAAGCATGCAGTGACATTAGTGGTAAGGCAATGAGTTCCTTGATTTTGTGCGGTCTCAACAGTTTTAGGTGTGCTCCCTTCAAACTACTGCTGTGCTTTCCTGTTAAAAAATGCTTTTCTTTTCCATCTCTCATTACATAGCTGCTAGCTTTGAAACTCTATCACTCCTTAAGAATATATTAATTTAAATGTTTTCTTTAATGTATACATATAGAACACATTTGTAAAAACAGAATACTAAAATACTGTCATATCACAGGCCAGTTTGGTTTTAAGCAAAAATAATCTACAGTGACAGATTAACAGAAAAAATGTATAAACAGAAAATTAATAGTAGATTCATGTTGCATTTTACTGATTCTAAACAAGTATAACTTTCTAATATAAGCATATGCTTTCATTGAGTTTTCTTCCTCTATTAGGATCAAATAAAAATAAACCCAATGACCCTAATTTCTAAGTCTAGAGTCCAGAACTAAAACTGCTGCTATGAATCAGAATATTAAAGTTTAGATTAAGATGTTGATTCTTTCTTATTATAAAAAGGCAAACTCAAAAATTATTTTCCAACAAGGATCTCATCATCCTTTCAATTTTTTTCTATTTTAATAAATTTCTTATAAAGCATCTAGCACTATGCCTAGTAAAGAATGACCTCTTAATAATAAAAAATAGCTATTACTAACCAGAATTCTGCAAGTATTCATTGAAAATAAATGAACTATTGAAAATGAAGGGGCCCTGGCCGGTTGACTCAGTGGATAGAGCATCAGCCTGGCTGGGTTTGATCCATCAGGATACACAAGAGAAGTGACCATCTGCTTCTCTTCCTCTCCCTCTCCTCTCTCTCTTCCCCTCTTGTAGGCAGTGGGCTCAACTGGTTTGAGTGTTGGCCTTGGGAGCTGACTATAGCTCAGTTGATTGGTGCATCAGCCCCAGATGAGGGTTGCCGGGTGGACCCCAGTAAGGCACATGCAGGAGTCTGTATCTCCTCCTCTCACTTAAAAGAAAAAATAAAAAATGAAGGGAGAAGACAAGTTTTGCTGGAAGGAAAGCATTTTTGAAGAGTTCACCTATTACTGTTTGTAAAAAAAATGTAAACAGAACCAAGGTTTTGGGAGAAAATACAGTGTGCGTCCGTAAAGTCATGGTGCACTTTTGACCAGTCACACAGTCAAAAGTGCACCATGACTTTACGGACACACTGTAGATATGTTGCGTTAAATAAAATATATTAAAAATAAATTTCACCTATTTCCTTTTACTTTTATTAAATAAATGTAGCAACTAGAGAACTTAAAGTATATGAGGTCTGCATTATAATTCAACTGAACAGACCTAAACAATTATCTGGTAATATAACTGCATAAACCAGAAAAACACAGACAACCTCCAATGCTCCTAGAGTATTTTTAATAAAATATGGATTTATCATCTCTTTGCAAAAAGATAAGACTAAACACATGCAAAATCTGAAATATGGGAATTAGAAAAGTAGATGCAACATCTAAGACATATTTCAGAAGCGTGCTACATTTTTTTTTTGGAGCAAGGATCAGCATCTTTTTCTGAAAAGGGCAAGGAAATAAATGTTTCTGCCTTTGTGGGACAGAGTGACTGTCACAACTACTCAGCTCAGCCACTCAGCATAAAAGCTAGCCACAGGCAATATGTAAACAGATGTGCAGGGTTGTGTTCCAATAAAACTTTATTATAAAAGCAATCCAGCTGGCCTGACCAGGCATTGGCGCAGTGGATAGAGCATCGGACTGGGACGTGGAGGACCCAGGTTCAAGACCCCGAGCCAGCTTGAGCGCGGGCCCATCTGGCTTGAGCAAAAGCTCATCAGCTTGGACCCAAGGTCGCTGGCTCCAGCAAGGGGTTGCTCAGTCTGCTGAAGGCCCGCGGTCAAGGCACAGGTGAGAAAGCAATCAATGAACAACTAAGGTGTTGCGACGGCAACGAAAAACTAATGACTGATGCTTCTCACCTCTCTCCGTTCCTGTCTGTCTGTCCCTATTTATCCCTCTCTCTGACTCTCTCTCTGTCCCTGCAAAAAAAACAACAAAACAATCCAGCTGAATTTGACCCCAGGATGTAGTGTGCCAACTCTTGTTATAGAGCCAAACATCATGAATTCAAATTTCAAAATTCCAGACAAAATGAATTTTAAGTTAACTAGGTGTGGTTTAAAGAGTAACAGTAAAAAAAGCTAATTCAGCTGGATAAGATCAATGTTGCCTCATTAAAAAAAGGAAATTAAATTCACCAACTGAGATAAAAATGATGAAAAAAGAAAAAGAAAATTATGTTTTGTTTCTGGAAATAATTCTTATACAGTCATAAAAAAACCCACTTACATTTAACTCTATTATCCACAGTAATGTTACAAATAAGAGGTCAAAGGTGACAAACAAACAGAAAGTCCTCCTGACATCAGATATGCCTTTCTTTTCCCTTCCTTCATAGGATTCAATCCTGGCCAGGAGCTGTGTAGGGTTGATGGAATGGATGTCATGCAAGGAAGCGTGGGAGCTCTGGCTCCCTGTGAGGATGTTCTCCATATCTCCTGGCAGGGAGTTCATCCTGGAGGGGGTTACAGGAGCCTTTTTCCAGTGTCCGCATTCCTAGAGAGAAGAGATTTTTGGTGAATAAGAAAATGACACCATATTAAACTAGAGCACACCTAACACCACAGCATCATCCCTACCACCACGCACCTATTTCTCTAACTGAACATCCGAATGCCTTAGCTAAAAACTTTCATGTCTTGGTGGAGACGCAAAGACAAAGTGAGATGAGAAGCAATTCTTAATGTTAACAAAACTAAAAAATAACTGTGTGGAAAAGAATGCAAACTTACAGTGGTAAAGCATAAAGACAGTTTGTTAACCCTAACAAAAAAGTGTGCCTGATAGCCTGGAGAAGGCCTCTTGGTGAAGAAGCCAAGCCAGTTCTCTTGCGGTGCCAGGGGAAACCTCTACATTCTGTGTCATTACCCGTGAACTAGGAAAATACGAACTGAATAGCTTCCCAGAAAGCACGAAACCAGAATGTGTAAACTAGCTATAAAAATCTGTCCTAAAGAGGAACTGCTTTCCACCAAAAGTATCTAATACACCAAATTTAGCATTTCCCCATCATCTCTTACTAAGCATGTTTCTGGGACTCTTAGAGGAGAAGTATACACACTGCAAAAGGTTCAGCAACATGCCAATGTCCCACTGATAGAGCAGTCACACTCCTGTCTGAAGATGCATCAGCACATGCCAATGTCCCACTGATAGAGCAGTCACACTCCTGTCTGAAGATGCATCAGCACATGCCAATGTCCCACTGATAGAGCAGTCACACTCCTGTCTGAAGATGCATCAGCACATGCCAATGTCCCACTGATAGAGCAGTCACACTCCTGTCTGAAGATGCATCAGCACATGCCAATGTCCCACTGATAGAGCAGTCACACTCCTGTCTGAAGATGCATCAGCACATGCCAATGTCCCACTGATAGAGCAGTCACACTCCTGTCTGAAGATGCAGACCCTCCTGCCTCACAAGGCCAGGATGTGCTTCTACAGTAAAACTAAAAGATTCAGTAATCTAAATAATCTGATTTCCTCATGGATGAGGTAAAGGCATTAAACAGAAGGTTTGGTGGGTGGTACTTTTGTTTGTCAATATTCTAGTTTCCCTCCCTGGAGCGCCTCTCCCTGTGGGAGGACGTTATGTACCCTTAGCTTGAGAACGCAGGCGCCTTTCTTTGGCCAGTGCAATGTGGGCAGAAGTTTGCGTGTCACTGAATCCAGACCTTAACAAGTGCATGCTCTCTTTTCTGTTTGCCACAGTGACTAGCAATGTCCAGATAAAGAAGAACAGTTCCAAGATGGGTAAAACAAAATTTCAAAACATTGCTGAAATTTCTCTAAAGTAATATGATTCTATTTGGTACTATTCACAGTCCAGAATTCTGTCTCTTTATACTTAACTTTCATTTCTCTCCCTCCCCACACTCAGAAACTAAAGTCCTTTCTATATTTTAATACAAGGTGGTAATAAAATGACATGACATTTTAAAAGCAATTTAGTTATATGAACTAAGATACTTCAAAATAGTCATACTACTTCTTCATCTAGTAACCCTACTTCTGGAAATCTAAAGGATATTAAATGTAGTCCTCCAAGGCAAAATTTGATCTATATGTCATTGGAAGTGGGGTTAGTGACCACCTTTGAGAAGCAGGGAGGGAAAAGTGACTACAGGAACAAGCTTGGTCAAGTTCTATTTCCTGGCCTGAATAGTGCAAAACTGATTGACACAGTAGTTTCAGCAGTGTGTTCATTTATGGAAAATTCAGATGGTCTGCACTTTGTACAATAAATATACACATACATGAATTGTGTATGGGTCATCTTTCAATAAAATCTCTATCAAAAAAGACTATCATATATACCTATCATCAACCCCATCATAAAACAACTAAATATCTAAACATACAGGAAGAATAAGGTAAGTCATGATATAGTTACAGTACACTCATTAAAATATATATTTATAAAGCATTTATAATAACTCAGAAAATGCCTGTTATAATGATAACTAGATTAAAATCTGGATACCAAAGGGAATACCACATACACATACTATGTTCACAATTCTAAAATATCAAAACCATATTTTTAAAAGAATGTACTTATGCAATATATCAGATGTCAATACTGATTATCTCTAACATATTTCCCTCCCTTTACCTTTTCTACATTATTTCTAGCTTCTTATTTTGCACACGTTATATTCACAAGAGAAACTAAAGTTCAAATGTAATTTTGTTAGCATTCTAGACAGATGTCCCAGGACTTTATGAGGCCCTTCCTTCCCTTTTCAACTCATTTGCGCAAATAGTAGAAAACAGCATCTCATTCATTCAATTTATCTCCTCAGAGTTAGCAAATCAGCAAAGTATTTTGAAAAGCTCAATAGAAATCCACTTCAGTGCTTTGTGAAAGAAAATATAAATTTCCAAAAACTGATTATTTCTACACAATTTCTGTCCCAATGAGATCAACACCATCCCAGTAGAAGGCATACCAATAGTATGTTTATTTCCTAGAACAGCTGCTCTTAAAGTTTGCAAGATACTACCTGACCAGGCAGTGGTACAGTGGATAGAGTATTGGACTGAGTCTCGGACTGGGACGCAGAGAACCCAGGTTCAAGACCCCGAGGTCACCAGCTTGAGTGTGGGCCCATCTAGCTTGAGCAAAAGCTCGCCAGCTTGGACCCAAGGTCGCTGGTTTGAGCAAGGGGTTGCTCGGTCTGCTGAAAGCCTGTGATCAAGGCACATATGAGAAAGCAATCAATGAACAACTAAGGTGTCGCAACAAAAAACTGATAATTGATGCTTCTCATCTCTCTCCATTCCTGTCTGTCCCTATCTATTCCTCTCTCTGTCCCTGTATAAAAAAAAAAAAAGCTTGCAAGATATTGTTTATCTATTAGACTTTTAAGTTAATTCTGAAACTAAGTAAAAATTAATGTAAACAATATGTTTTCTGTGATAACATACACATTTTAGAATGGAAAGAGAGAGCTGAGCTATAAGCTAGTCTCTAAAAATGAACTTGGATGAACACAGATGTATTTCTGCAATAACACATGCTACATTAAGAAAATGCAATTCAGATAATTTTTAAGGCAGTCTAATAATCTATTAGCAACTATTTAAAATTTTAATACTGTAGGTCAGTTGGCTCAGCGGTAGAGCATCAGCCCAGCATGTGGAAGTCCCAGGTTTGATTCCCAGCCAGGGTACACAGGAGAAGTGCCCTTTGGCTTCTTCACCCTTCCCTGTCTCTCTCTTCCCCTCCTGCAGCCAAGGCTCCACTGTAGCAAAGTTGACCTGGGCACTGAGGACGGCTCTATGGCTTCTGCCTCAGGTGCTAGAATGGCTCTGGTTGCAACTGAGCAACAGCCCAGATGGGCAGAGCATTGTCCCCTAGTGGGCATGCCGGTGGATGCCGGTTGTGCACATGCAGGAGTCTGTCTCTCTGCCTCCCCCCTTCTGACTTCAGAAAAAAAAATCAATTTAAATTCTTAAAGCCGTTAAATTGTACATAAAATTCAATAAAGTCACAATTTAAGCCCATGGCTTTTTTAGGAAGAAACAGTAATTAGATCCTAAGGCAATTACACCATTTTCTCAGTCTCACTCATTTCTCCTTCCCTGAGCACACTTCTCATGAATAAAAAAAAAACAAAGTAAGTTACTAACCCTAGTAATCTGAGGCCATTTCAACCTATGACATCATACAGTGGTATATACACCTACCATATGAAAGGGGAAACCTCACATAATTTTTCACATGCTTGCATATAACTGCTAATTAGCTAGAACCTACAGTATTTGCACAGCTTCAATAACAAAGTTACCCAAAACACAGACTGCTCTGAGTAGCTTGACTAATCAGAGTGAACTCTCTCTGGGACAAAGAGAAATCTTAAAAATGAGAGAAAGCTTCCTTTTAATGTATAAAGAGACAAATACTTCCAAAAGCCCCATTTACTTTACAACGAGAGGACTTAATCCTAATGATGTCCTTCAGATTCAGGTCCAGTGTCAAATTCTTCAGGAAGATTTCCCTGAATGCCCCTCACATCCAATCCCCAGGCAGGGTCAAATGTATCTCCTCCAAGCGCCCCTAGGACTGTGGGAATGCCACTGGCAGTACTGCTTTCCACATTGTGCCTTAATTATCCATTTACTTGCCTGTCTCTCCTGCTCAGCGGCTGTGCTCCTGGAAGGCCCTGAATCTTGAGTTATATATCCCTGTTCCCCCAAGAACTACCACAGTAAATAGCACACAGCAGGCACAAAACAAACACTGACTGAATTCTGTTCACCATCTAAAACAGAGACTACCACAGAGCACGATCTCAAAATCCTCTGCTGAATTGGGACTACAATTATTTGTTTCTGAGAAAGAGCCTGGATATTTTCCAGATACATTTAAGAAGTATTAAGTATTCAGTTCTCGGTTCTGAGATGCTCTCTGGGGCTGGCTTAAGAAAAGCTATGCATCTAAGTACTGAACAGCTTAAAATTAGGAACTGTATACAGAACCAACAATGTACAAAATAGAAATGTATGATATAAAAGTATTTTTAAAATAACCGATAAATACATTTAAAAGTTAAATAACCTGTTTAGAAAACAATGACAGTAAAAATAGTGAAAAGCTGTCAAACTTAAGCTTATTATCAAATTCACTTCCTTGAAGTGCTTTAATTAATTACTCTTTGAAATTACATTTAAGTAAGAGTAAAATTAAAGACTTGGGCATTTAAATAATAAAGTTACAAAAACTATATCCTATGGAGGGAAATATTAAAAAGAAAAAAATATGATTATACTTAATAAATAAATCTAAGAGGAGAACAATTACTCCAAGCTGGGGTAGGTAAAATGTGATTCATTATGCAAAACTCTGTACTTTTGTAGATGGATGAACATTTCCACAAACAAATTTATTTTTTTGTATTTTTCTGAAGCAAGAAGCAGGGAGGCAGAGACAGACTCCTACATGCACCCAAGTGGGATCCACCCAGCACACCCACTAGGGGGCGATGCTCTGCCCATCTGGGTCATTGCAACCAGAGCCATTCTAGTGCCTGAGGTGGAGGCCATGGAGCTATCCTCAGTGCCCAGGCCAACTTTGCTCCAATGGAGCCTTGGATGCGGGAGGGAAAGAGAAAGAGAAAGAAGAAGGGGAAGGTGAAGGGCGGAGAGGTAGATGGGCACCTCTCCTGTGTGTCCTGGGTGGAAATTGAACCCAGAATTTCCACTCGCTGGACTGACACTCTGTCACTGAGCCAACTGGCCAGGGACCAAACAAATTTAAAATACATAAATAAACCCAAGAATCAGTCTTTTACTCATTTATTTATTTAAATATTTTTGCGTGCATGTCCAAGAGAGAGGGAGACAGGGACAGAGACAGACAGGAAGAAAGAAAGATGAGAAACATCAAGTTGTAGTTGTGGCACTTATTTATTGATTACTTTTCATACATGCCTTGATTGGGTGGCTCCAGACAAGGCAGTGACCCTTTGCTCAAGCCACCAACCATGGGGTCATGTTTAAGTTCCCACACTCAAGCCTCAAGCTGACAAGCCCATGCTCAAGCCAGACGAGCCCACACTCAAGCAGGCGACCTCAGGGTTTCGAACCTGGGTACCAGGTAGGCAGTTCTATCTACTGCGCCAACACCTGGTCAGGCAGGAATCAATCTTTTAAAACAGTAAATAGGCAAACCTAGATTGGGGAGAGAGAGATTAAAAAGGGAATAGAAGTATCATTCAAGGAGAGGTTATTTTTCAAAGTGAAAGTGCTACTTTACATTAATTACATTTGAAAATCATGAAGTCAATACTTGGCAGATAGACATGGCCTGAATAGTATGAACCAAAGAAAAAGGGAAAAACTGACAATGAATTTTATAGCAAAGGAACTGGAGTCAAAGAATTTGAAAGGTACTTCAAAACCTGAAATTCTATATAAATAAAATTCTATAAGCTCTCCCAGAACATTAAAAACAGCTATCTTATCATTAAAGGTAACATAATACTGACATTATCTGAGCAAGAACACACTACACGAGAATAAACTAATTCGACCTATTAACATATATGTATTACTATGTAATATATAAAACTGTATCTCATATATTAACAGAATGAAAAAATTCAGTTTCTTTATATGAAGACTGAGGCACAGTGCTGAGTACTTAACATACTTTAATTACATATTTAAGCCTCACAACAGCTCCCATGAGTAGGAAGCCTGTACTAGAATGTATTCCAGAAACATCACACAATTAAGTCTAATTCATATAAATAAAAACTAAATCTAATAAAATGGCAGATATTTCTGTTTACACATTAAAACATTTCATTGCATTTCAAAGGTATGCATGAACACAACTTACAATTTATTTACAGCAAAAAGCTTTGAAATTATTAGATTTTGACTAATATTTAATTTGGGAGAACTGGCATAATTTCAAACTTTGTGGGACTTCATTTCCTCCTAGATATCTACAATCTCCCACTTTATAAAAATGTGTCTTTCTTAAGTTTCTTTTTCTCCAGGTTTTGAAAAGGATGTAAGGAAAACAACAGAGTAAGCTGAAAAGAAACTGGCAACTGACAGTCAGCCTTGGGATACAAGGAACTAGACAGTCAGACAGGAGAAGAGTGTGCAGGATCACACATAATCAACACAGAGTCTACATTGTTACTTATCAGTGTAAGTCAGAAACCTGAACTATACTAGGGAATCTACCAAATATCAAACATTAATTCAATTTTAAAAAACCAAAGCACTGAAGATCAAGTAAACCTGGTTTCATATAAATCACCTCTGGCCTATACTTTCCTAAGATTTTCTGCAAAGAAAAACTTGTATAAACTAAAAAATATCTACAGATCATAAATACATCATTAAAATTTAATTACAAAAGAATATAATTATCAAATAGTCATATTAGAACATGGAGAAAGAAATCGACAAATCAAAATGCACTCAAGTTTTTCTTTAAAATTTAATAAAACAACTATTTGCATAGGTTATACAGTAGAAGATACTGTAGATAAAAGAACAGATGATTTTAGGAATGAGGCAGTTCTAAGAAAATCTACAGAAGGAAACATCTGATACATAAAAATTTAAAAACTTCTCTATATCAAAAATACTTAAAAGTAAAACTTAGGCCATGGCCAGTTAGCTCAGTTAGAGAATTATCCCCAAAACAATAAGGTTGCAGGTTTGATCCCCGGTCAGGGCACATACGGGAGGGAAGCAACAAATGAATGCACAACTAAGTTGAACAAATGAATGCTTCTCTTTCTCTCTCTCTCTAAAAGTATTCAATAAAAATAAGAAAAACAAACATAAAAGTGATAAAAGGCATAATGAAATCCTTAAAATTCAATTAGAAAAATGAGCAAAAAAACCAACCAAAGAAAATAACCATATGGCACACGAGAAAAATAAATGTATTGGTAAACTAAAAAACAAAAGAATTTTTTCACCCAATACCGGAATGTTTTTTAGAGAAGCAAATTACATTTATGAGATCATTTATTAAATAGTTTTCTGAACTCAAACTCCTTAATCTTGCCTAATCTATCCCATGGCCTACTTCTGCCTACTTTTCTAGTACCACTTCACCATACTAAAAATCATAAGCAGTTCCCTAAAGAAAAAAAAAAAACATTCTCTGGAACCTCTGTTTGTATTTTTCTCTCTCCATGGAGTGCTCCTCTCCGTATCTGTATGGCCCTATCTATAAGGCTTAAATCCAAGGTCACTTTCTTAGTGAAGCTCTTACTTTCTCCTACTCTTTCTTCCACACACACCTATCAGAGAGCAGTGTACACAGACCTCTGTAAGGACTTCTATTATGCCGCACCCAAGATTACTTCTGCTCTATGTTTTTTCTAAAACAAGCAACAACTCACTCAGGATGTTGTAATTCACCTATTACCAGTCCCTTCATTCCGAGCTTCATTCTGGGAGCGGGACAAAAATACAGACAAAAAAGGGTGTGGCATTTAAAATAGCATTAAAAAATAGAACATGCTAAGAAATAAATATAACAAAAATACACAAGGTCCTTACCCTGAAAACTACAAAACACTGCTTAGAGAAATTAAAGAATGTGAAAATAAATGGAAATATATACTGTTTATGAATATAAAGAATTCATATTGTTAATATTTAAATTCTCCCCAAATTGACCTACAGATCCAATTTGGTTCCACTCATAATCACATCAAATCTTTTATAGAATTGACAAGGCAATTCTGAAACATACAGAAATGTGCCTCACTAAGTGGTGGTGCAGTGGATAGAGTGTCAGACTGGGATGCACAGGACGCAGTTTTGAAACCCTGAGGTCACCAGCTTGAGCATGGGGTTGCTGGCTTGAGTCTGGGAACACAGATATGACCCCATGGTCGCTGGCTTTAAGCCCAAGGTTGCTGGCTTGAGCAAGAGGTCCCTCACTCTGCTGCAGCCCCCCCACCCCGTCAAGGCACATATGAGAAAGCAATCAATGAACAACTAAGGAGACTAAGGAGCTGCAACAAAGAATTGATGCTTCTCATATCTCTCTCTTCCTGTCTGTCCCTCTCTCTGTCTCTGTCACAAAAATAAATAAAACGTACAGAAATGCAAATAAATGAGAAGACCCAAAGCAGTCTTGAAAAACAACAAAATGAGAGCTCACACTCCCTAACTTAAAGACTCTGTAAAGCTTCAGTAAAGTGTGAAACTAACATCGGAATCATTAATTGGATCAATGGAACATAATGGAGAACCTAGAATTAGACCAGCACTAATGTGATCGCTGGCTTTTTAACAAAGATGTTGAAGAAATCCAATGATAAAAAAAAAAAAAGTTTGTTTACAATAAATGATGTTGGGTCAACTAGATATCAAAATTAAAAAAAAAAAGACCTCGGACACTAACTCACACAATGCAAAATATAAGACTGAAGACTGCCAGAGGATATTTTTAGAACCTTTTGTAAAGCAAAGATTTCTTAAAGAAGACACAAAGAGCCATAGTCATCTGAAAAAGAAATTGAATAAGATGTCTTCAGCAGTTCTTGCATGCCAGTATGAGACAACTTGAACATGAAAATGAGTAATGGCAGAATGTTTGGAATTTATGTTTGGAAAAAATTAAAAAGCTCCACAAGTCCACAGTAGTATTGTAAAAAAGACAGATGGGGTAGAAGTTCTCTTTACAGGGAAAAAAAAAAGTCCAATAAAAAAAGGTTGAAGAAATAAAATTAGAAAAATCTACTCTTTGTAACCACCAGTTGAAGTAACTGATTTAAGCAACAATTTTTAAGAGATGCTAAAAATTATTAAAAGGTTTTTAGGGAATAGAATCTTTATTGTCTTTAGGTATTATCATTCAGATTACTTACTTTCATTAAGAGATAATATACTTTTACAATTGGAAGGATCTGGAGGTCACCACCTATACCTCATAATTAAATATTATCACCAATATTAAAAAACGCTGACATGACATTATGTGCCTTCTGATGTAATGCAGTAAGAAATACATAATATCAATAAGTTATAATATACCCTTACCAAAATGCTTAATCTGAATTTTTTTATAAATAAAATATCAAATACAAATGTGGAACATTCTACAAGACAGCTATCACGCACTCTTCAGAGAAATCAATGTGGTAAAAAGCAAAACAAAAACAAAAAGAAGGAAAAGTGGTATGGATACTTTCAAACTTAAAAAAGCTTTTAAAGAGACGCAGCCATCAACTGCAATGCACAAGCCAAAACTGTATCTTGAATTAAAAAAAAAAAAAAAAAGGAAAAAGCTACATAGGACATTTGGGAAGTTGATTATGGTTTAGAATCCTGGTTATGTAAAAGAATGCCTTTATTCTTAGGAGATGAATGCTAGAATGCTGAGTAGTAAGTGCCATGATGTACAAAACTAACTTACAAATAGGAAAACATAAGGACATAAGGATGTTTTTGGAGTGGACTTGCTTGCTCAGTCCATCCATCCATTCATCCATCCATCCATCCATCCATCCACCCAGTATAAACATACATACAAAATAAATGTATTTAAACATAATGTGTGGATCATATTGTGAATGAAAATGAAATGGAATGAAAATTGCTAAGAGAGTCACTTAAAACAGAACCAGGAGGCTATGAAGGAAGTTGGGCCTCTGCACTTCTTGTACCTGAGTTCTCAGAGCTGCCATTAAGTTGCTAAACCCGTAGCTACACTCAGCTCAACATCCCGGAGCAACAACAGCTACATAGACATATATAAAATTCATTTCCTTTCTTGTAGTTTTCACCTCACTTGTTTGCATATTGGAATTAACCAAACAATTAATCCCTCATTTTCACTGCAAAACAAAAGATTAACTTTGTTACGAGTATGAACTCATAAGAGCACAGAGTAAGGAACTAGAGTTATCCTAGAACCTCTTAAATAATTCCACAAAATAGAATGGACATGGATTTTGTACACGTCTTTGTATAATAATTCCTCTGTGCAAAGCTGTTTGAGATGCTGTGACAAATTAAAAGGAAAACCTATATAAGATTTCTGGGTATTCACATCATTCTGCCTTTTATAGAAATATTAAACCACCTAAACACAAATAAAAATTTGAATGTAGAAGTTAAAGACTTCTATAGTACTTGTGACTGCAAACAGGAGTCATTCTATCAGAATCTTGAGCCAATTTTGTGTTGTAAGGCTTAAATTAAACAGTGGAATATATCTTGTATAATGGTCTTGGGTCTAGTTTGCTCACTTCTTCAGTGAATAAAGTGACCAGACATTCCGCTTTTGGCACGACAGTCCTGATTTTAACAATTTGTCTCGTGTCTGCGGAGTTTTAAAAAAGTCCGGATTTTTGGAAAGAATGCACAAAAAGCTAGGGAACGGCAGGAGAACAGGAAGGGAATATACGGTTTTTGGCGAGGAGACCCCACCTCCACCTGGAAGCGCCTGCACTGCCACAAGAGCTGGATGCCCCGTGCAGCCCCGAAACAAAGAACTTCAGGCGGGAGGTACCTGCTGGGGCGGCGGCTGTCAAATCCCCTAACTACCCATAGGCCCGTGTCCTGGACGCCGACGAGCGACTCCAAGCTCCACGAGGCGCAAGCCGCTCGGTCTCCAGTGGGCGGCGGGGCTGGACTCAGGGAGTGCAGCCGCTGCAAGGACGAGTCTAGGCGGGGAGTGTGCGTGACAGCTCGTCTGACTCAAAATTTCCCATATAGTAATATTTCCAAAAATGATCTTTTTTAATGAGGTATCATTATTAAAAATATAGATTGATAAGGAAAAGGTTAAATCTTGGGTATCAGCAAAAATCACAATAGAGAACAAATGGTTAGAAATATTTCATCATTTTGAAACAAACCATGTTCCATACAATAATGCACTAAAAATTGTGGAATATGCGCTGTCTTTACCAGGAACTAATGCTGCGACTGAACGTGTTTTTTCTATGGTAAATAAAGTGTGGACATCAGAAAAATCACAATTAAGTGTTGAGACTTTGAAAGCCATTTTATGTGTGACATATAATTTAACAAATTCTTGTGAAAACTTTCATGACCTTTTAAACAAAGACAGCATTCTACTTTAAAATTCACTCAAATGAGAAATAAGCCAAAGAATAAAATAATACTATACATAATTTTTTAATGTATTATATTTTTAAATTGTACTTATGTTGAAATTTAAAAAATATATTACAATACTATTTTTGCATTCTATGAAAATTTTTAATCAAGATCACCCCCTTCCCCAATGGTGTCCCGCTTTACCAATTTTAAAATCTGGTCACCTTATCAGTGAACATGTATACAAATTATCACTTTAAGTGTTTAAAAGCGAAATTTGTCCTTCCTTTGTTCCATACATTAGTACTCAAACACTTCCCAGACACTTAGGGAAACAGAGTTTTTCGCAAAGCATCACCCACCAAGGCTCGGGCATACCGTGTGTTGTATTCAGCAGCTGACTTACTACACTGGTACCTACATTTCAACACTATTTCCTTCTGTTCTTTCTCTTACTTATATTTAGGAATTTAGAAGTTCAACTACATAGTAATATCTTTATATTTTATTTCCATTTCCCCCCAAATATCCATTTTCTAGATATCATCATTTCTAGTATTGTTTACATTTGTAACAACAAGTTTTTATTATATCCTGATAAATTTGTTCACTCTTTATATTGCTATACATCCTGCCTCTTCCTCCACATTATTAAAGGCTCTCTATTAAAGTTACAAGTCACTGTAGTTTTGTCTCATCCTCTAATTTCTGTAAATATCGGCAATTCAAGTATTTGCATACCCATAAACAAATCTAACCTTTTCCCAATCTGCTTCAAAATTTAAATTTCTTAGAAATTATTATCAATAATTTGGAAAAATTAAAGCGGAAAACAAATAGTATATTATGGTGTTTTTAAGCCACTCCTCTAACAGACAATAATTTATCTTCCAAGCCCAAACCTCTTCCTTTAGCAACTCAATTTCTAAGTGATCTATTTCTACAGCAATATTAAAAATGTTAGTGAACTCTTATTTGACATATGACATAGACATATTAGGATTTAAAGATGGTTAAATAAAGGCACACAAATGTTTTCATAGTTTATGAGGCAAACTAAAACATATACAGTGTGACCAGTCAAAAGCTCACCATGACTTTACGGACACACTGTATTGAGAAACTGAATCTGGACATGTACTATAAAATCTAAGAATTGCATTGATAATTTTTGAAAATTCAAAGTTTGCCAAGAATATACTATATCTACTTTATTTACTCCACAAATACGTCGGACGACAGAAAGTTCATGAAAACATTACTAATCTCTACCATGAATGAAGTTTTTAACTCCAAAACTTTGTGCATGTGACAGGTAAGGAAATCTCAAAATCTTGATGCCTAGAGCTAAAAACATCAGTAGCCTCTCTTTTTCCTCAAGAGATCAGCACTGGATGACTTTATCAACCTAGCTCTTGCTTCAGAAAACAGAATCACATAAACAGAAGGCTCAAGGCAACTACAGACTAATATATCCAGAAAACAGATTATGAATAATCATAATGATGCGAAAGGGCTTGGAGCACATGCTGCCGAGGCAGAGGATATCACAAAAGTAGTAGACTCTCTTTAAAATCACAAGGTTCTCAATGAAGGATTAAAACTAGCTCCACTCTCAAAAAATTTGCTCAACTTATTTAACAAGAAGACGAGCAATTACAAAATCAAAAAGGAAATAATAAACAACTCAAAAATACAGTGATTGTTGTACAATATATAACTACCTATAAACACTTTGAAATCTTGAAAGGTAAAAAATATTAACCGCCTGGGCTGTGGTGGCGCAGTGGATAAAGCGTCGACCTGGGAACACTGAGGTTGCCAGTTCAAAACCTTGCACTGGTCTGGTCAAGGCACATATGGGAGTTGAGCTTCCAGCTCCTCCCTCCTTTCTCTCTCTCTCTCTCTCTGACTCTGTGTCTCTTCTCTAAAATGAATAAAATTAAAAATATATATATTAACCAATGACAACCGTTAAGATCATATTTACAGCTTTTATCGTTAAGAGGTTTGATTTTGCTGCTCACTTGATTTTCCAAACATGTCAAACTGGTGACCATGTCATTTCCCCTAAAATCTCTCACTGGTCTCTTCCATGGTTGGTTTTCCCAATCGCCATTCATTCACATTACTCCAATGATTCAGTCTCATTCTTCTCCAAAACATTCTCCATACTGGTATCATGCTAGTTGTTCTAAAATGAAAACTTGAAATGAATCATTTCCTCTCTCTACTCAAAACTCCATTTCCTACATGCCTGGTTCTCTAGCTGTACTGACCTATTTCTAGTTCCCTTGTACAGGTTTTACCATCCATGTCTTTGCCCTAATACTTTCTCTGCCTCGCCTAGAGTGCCTTTTCCTCCAACCACCAAACAACTAGTGGCAATCATAAGCCTGTCTATTCGTTGCTCAAGGAAGCTTAAGTATCACCTCTTCAATGAAACTTTTTCTGAACCCACTGGTATAATACAGCGATTTTCAACAGGCGTGCTTCAAGAATTTTTAAAATATGGAATACGTGACTATTCAAAGACACTGACTTCTTTCCCTTAGATTGTCAAATAATAAATCACAATAGCCAACACAACACCTGTCTAGTGTGAATTTATCAAAATTATGCCTATTTTTTTCAGTTCAGCAAAAAGTGAATATTTTGGTGATCCACAGGACTTTAGTGATCAGTTTATGTGTGCCATGAAACAGAAGAGGTTGAAAATCACTAGTATAATATATAGTCTATATATTTTTCTTTAACAGCACCTGTAATTCTTTTACATGTATTTCACATATGTTTACAGGTCTTTTCCTTAGTATAATAAATGTTCTCAGAAGGTACTTCTGTATCCCTGGCACCTAGGGAAATGTCTGGCCATGTGCGTTAAACATTCATTTTGTTTGTAAAATTCATCAATTACAAATACCACTGTATAAACCTACACAGTCTGGGTACTCGCTAACTGAAGTTAGGCAAGTTTACACGTCTGGAGTTTTGTCATATCATATTATATAAACCAAGAATACTTAACCTCTGATTACTATAAATAACAATAGAATAAAAATGACCTGACGACTTCCCCAAATCAATTAATTTGGTCATCTTTTTGCTAACATATTGGGAATGCTATTTAGTGAATTCACTCCATCACACTATATAAATTGATACAAATATATGGAAAAAGAGAAAGAAATCTTTCTCTAAATGAGTAAGAACCTAGCCAATCAAATGAATAAACAGATGTATATTAAGTATCTATCACAAGTAAAACACTATGATAGCAGCTGTAAAAGTAAGAAAAGTAAGAGAGAAAAGACTCTGTCCCTATACTCAAGGTGAACCCAGTTTTAAAGGAGGTAAAATGATTATACAAATAATTAGAAATCAAAGCCCAAGATCATTATAATACACAGAAGACTGAACTTTAGGTTCTTGTGAGCAGAAAAGGCTTGTCTAAGAGGAAAGCATGACTTTGGAAGCCATGGAAGGACGAGGCAGGCCAGAGGAACTGGAAACAGCGGGAGCTGGAGCAGCGAGCCACCCTAGGTCTGGCAGAGGCTGCACAGGTGGGAGCCTCCGAAGTGCAGCTGGCCACAGTGTGGACGGGTTACAGGGCTGTGGAAAGTCAGCATGTGAGCGTGAGCTCACTTCACGTGCCAAGAACAGTGGCGTGACAGCACACAGGCTCAGCTAAAGAAGCCAGGTTCTGAGGAAAGGAAAACACTTCAAAGGCCAGTGTGAGTCCCTCTGCTACTAAAATGCAGGCGGAGAGGCTGGTCAGCCAGGGTTAACCCAGACTCAGCTGTCTACTGGCTGTCTACAAAGTCAGGTCTGGCTCCAGTTTGTTTCTCCAGGACACAGCCGCGAAATTCTAGAATTTATTTTCTCAACGTCCTGTAAAATATTTATTTTAGCACCTAGACAAGTAGAGGTCATGAGAGAAAAAAAGAATAAAAACAAAACAAAATAAAGCAATGCTGTTCAAGGATCTGAACAGAACTTTCCAGCTGAGTCTGCACTGAGCAGCAGAGTACTAGAGTTCAAAATGATGGATGGCCGGCTTTCATTCGCACTCTCTTCTGGCTTAAAGGAAAGCACTTCCAGTCCAAGCCCCATCCCACCACCCTCATTTCCCGAGCCTCCAAAGGAAAATACTGCCCTGCACACACAATCAAATGACTGCACACTTCTCTCTAACGGCACATTGCTGCCAAGTCTGATGGCCCAGAAAAAACTGCAAGCTGATGGCCTGGAGTCAAATGTTCTCCAGATCTAGGTGATAGTGTCTATTCACATAAATGATGTTTTTTAAACATAAAATTATTTGCCAATATTAAAAGATGAGAGTTTTACACATGAATAAAATCCAGATTTCTAGAAACAGGTAATTCCGGCAATACTCTCTATTTCACCACTTTGCCCCCAGCCACCTCCTTTACTCACAGTCCTGCCTGGCCCCTGCTGGCATCTGGTTTGCTCCCTGCTTACACACATGGGTCTTTAGATCCCTAACAGCTGGTGCCAGTGCGGGTGTGCGCTGGCTGCATTTGGGCCAGGGTTCATAAAGAACACTGCCTGGTTTCACATCTAGTACTACTGCTCACTAGTTGGGGAACCTTACATAACTTACTTAATTTATCTATGCCTCAGCTTCTCATCCCACTAAATGAGGACAGTAATAATACAACTTAACTCAGGCGATTGTGGGGAGGAATCACTGTTTATATGAAGCAGGGGTTCTCAAGGTGTCGAGGACCAGGGAGACATTTCTGGTTGTCATAACTGGGGAGGTGCCACTGGTATCTGGTGGGTGGATCCCAGGGATGCTGTTAAACATTCTACAACGCACAGAACAGCCCCACAACGAAGAATTGTCCAGCTCAAAATGTCAATCATGCTGAGGATGAGAATTCTGGACACAAAAGTATTTAGACAGCATATGGCACAGAGGAAACCCTTTGTTAGTTATTATCAATAAAAACAAAAGCACCTGACCAGGCAGTGGCGCGGTGGATATAGTGTCGAACTGGGATGCAGAAGACCCAGGTTCGAGACCCTGAACTCGCCAGCTTGAGCGCAGGCCCACCTGGCTTGAGCAAAAGCTTGACAGCTTGGACCCAAGGTCATTGGCTCCAGCAAGGGGTGGCTTGGTCTACTGAAGGCCCCCGGTCAAGGCACATGTGAGAAAGCAATCAATGAACAACTATGGTGTCGCAATAGCAATGAAAAACTAATGATTGATGCTTCTCATCTCTCTCCGTTCCTGTCTGTCTGTCCCTATCTATCCCTCTCTCTGAATCTCTCTCTGTCCCTGTAAAATAAAAAAGAAAAATAAAGCAAGGGCTGGCTGGTGTTTCTACCTATTAAAAACATCTAATAGCTCAAGAGCAAGCACCCTGTGTTACCGCTGATAAATTTTACTACCATACAAATAGAGAACTGTTCTTAAAATTCTCTGGTTCCATATCACTAATTCATTACGCAAGTGATTAAGTCAAGAATAATTATGAGAATATATTTTTCCTGAAACAAAAAGCAAATGACAATATACTCTGGCAAGCAATAGCACAGTATTTGAAAAGTATTATGTTTGAAAATATGGGGATTGGAAACCTGTGATTACAACTTATAAAACACTAGACCAAATTTTTTCAAACTCCCAAGTTTAATAATTGAGGATACCCACCAGTCCCAGGATATTTTTTGGAAGACTTTAATGAGAGGAAAAGTAGAAGGGTTTTAAACTAAAGAGCCTATAAAATCTGACACCACCCCAATACCTGCCCAGGAAGATCCTGAGGCTTAAATAGATTGGTCAGGGATCCTTAGTTAGAGGTCCTGCTTTGGGCTCAAGTTACAACAAGAAGTATGTTCTGAGATCAAGGTGAACTCACAAGAAAAGCAAGCAAAACAGTCTGGAAATGACACCTGTAGAGACTTTCAGTAGTTCTGGTACAGGGCATCGGAACCAGCGATGGCCTGCACAAGCTCCTACTGCAAACCCGAGGGCCTGACCAGGTTTCTCAGCCCCACGATGCAGGGGTCCCTGGCAAGTCTCTCGGGGCCTCAGTTTTCTTATCTTTCATATTAAAAAAAAATGGAATTGCTGTTAAATTTTTTATCAACAACATAAACACAGAGCATTGATTTTTATTTGTGACAATCTCCCTTCAACCTTTAGAACCTAAAGATTGACTTCCTCTAAAGGGACACCTTGGTAACTATATAAGTCACACCCTTAACAAAACAGGAGAGAGTTCTATTGAGTCAGAGTCTAAAGCACACTAGAGGTTCTCTAAAAGATAAGGCAATAAAAGCATGAATAAAACTAAAGGGTTCTACCATCCATAAACACTGCATGTATAACATGAATTCTCTTTTAAGTTCAAGCTAACAGCTTTTTGAACAACCATGTGTATAGCACATATTGTTAAGTCTCTTTTAAGCTCAAGCCAAAATCTACTTAAACACCCACGGATAACATAATATGCTACCAATGACACCAAGATTGATAACCTGTGCCACAGAAAATGCCTCCCTAAAGTGCTGTGAAAGTGCAGGCTTCCATTAAGGAGGCAGAGTATATATCTCATTGAGAGAGCAGCATAAATGGATGCAGAATGAAAGCTAGGATGCTAGCTGCCTGGATTTGTCTACCCTGAAAGCATTCCAAGCTGCAGGCAGAGTACAAGCAATGGCACTGAAGTTGGAAAGGCCAGCAGTCCAGTTTGGGTACTGGGTTCATGGTTGAAAGAGGGCACCATGATTTGAGGCCAAATCACAACAGTGGGATCTTGAGAATGTGGATTCAGTTGCATGCATAATCTTAAAGGGCAGAGATACTTGGTCAAAATACCCAGTAGATGGCTTATGAATCAAAAGCTCTTTTTTGCCTAAATTTAAATCTACTTCGGCATTTAAGAAAAAAGGTGCTAGTTCCATTAACATCATTCTAATCTGACTAATTAAAAAGATTCCCACACTTGTAAGCATAAGGTTAAAGCTGGGAAAACAGTAATAGCTTTAAACTCTCTTTCAAAAATTTGTGAAATAAAACTTAAATTTTAAAGTTATTTTGAAATCACTTTCTCACAGAAGCCGAAGATTCATCCAGAAAGTTTCTACTTGTTTAATTCTTTAAAGGGGAAAGAAAATAAAACAAATATTTTAGCCCCCAAGCAGCACTGTTGAATCTTTCTAAAACTCACTTGTATAAGTTCATATAGTTTAATGCTATATTTTATATATACATAGAAATCCCGTGATGAAACTTTCAAAGATCACCAGGCTGAGAATCAGCAGGGGGAGAATCTGGTGTCAGTTATGTCTTGAAAATCACTGAAAATCTGTGGGTCTCCACAGCCCCAGCTTTCAACTGGGAGTACTGAATCATGATCTCTAAATGCTATTTCATAAAATAGAACTTAAAATAATAGAGATTTGTAGCAGCTGTCAGAGCAAGGAAGCAGCGAGCAGCATGGATGAGGCTTTGGAGGCCAGCTGATTGGAGTGCTCCAATCCAGGCTTCCTCAGTACTACAGTAGTTGGAGGGCGTTGCGTGCAGGTCTCCTTTCCCATCAAGAGACAATATTTACTATGCAGTATGTTGGAAGGATTAAAATGGATATAATGTGCCAGGCACAATGTAGACACTAAATAAAAGACATTAAGTCTCTCTCAGTAATAAAAGTTCCAGTGGAAAATGGTTGTCCACTTCACAATGTAGTTTCCTACTACTCAATTTTGAGAAGAGCAGGGATTGACTTCAAGTCTCTTCCAAAGGGCAAGCGCATAATGATGATACCAGAGAGGACTCGTGGTTGGAAGTAGGAAGGATAAAACCAAAAAGCTGAAGTGTGGCTTCAAGTTCCTGCACATCACAACAATCAACAGGGAAGAAACATCATGGGGCACGGTGCTGGAGGGAAGAAGACATTTTTTTCATTGAGAAAGATGACCTCTGGTGAAAAAATGTAATGAATTATTGCAATGATTTCATAATCAGAATAAAGAAGAGAGCTGGTTTGAGTCTGAGTGTCACTACATAATACAAAGAGGGTTTTGGCAATGCACAGATCCTATTTCCTTTGTCTGTTTGCAATTTTTATACGGGGTGCAGATGATCCTGCTGCTGCCAACCTCTTGAGTGTCATCTCCTACCACTGTTCCCCAACTTCACTCCCTGAGGTTCACTCAACTCCAATCACATGGTTTCTCTTCTATCTCTGGAACCTGCCAAGTACATTTTTAGCTCTTCTGCACATCTGCCGGGAAAATCCCAGCAGATCTTCCCATGGCTGACACATTCTAACATTCAGGTCTTGTTTAAACTTTCACTTCTTCAAGGAAATCCTCACCGACCACCATACCTAAATCCCCCCCCCCCATGTCCCAGTTACACTCTAGACCCTTACCCTGTAATATTTTTTCTAGTAATTATCATAATCTGATGTTGTCATTTTTATTTACATGTTTATTGTATCTCTGCCAAAATGTAATAAGGCCTTTGATGACGGAAACCTTATCTAAATTTTTCAACACTCAGTCCTCAACACCTAAAACAAAGTGTAGCATAGACGATGCACTCATCAGATAAACTCTTCCAAAGAATAAATTCAAATAATAATTATTATCATTCTTCTGTTAACATAAGTTAGGAAAAGTCCCCGGAAGCAACTTTAGTTTCATTTCTTTTATGCAATTTTAAGTAATAATAGTATTAAAAGGTCAATGTTTGAGACACCAAGATTTAAAGAGAATCAATCATTTATGATAATATAAAACATATATTTATGCATATGCAGTATTACATGATGCACATTTTCACTTTAGTAGTAAAGCAACAATACCATCAGTTTTGTTTTGTGAGATCCTGCTTCTAGAATAAGAGGGTGTATGAGTAGATAGTGTATATACGTGAAATATATTTTAGAATCCTTCTCAAGATTTCTTAGATAAACTGAACTAATTCTATCATATTAGAAAGGTTAGACCTGTTGTTACCTTGCTAAATTTGTCCAAATTAATTACAGAGTGAAGTGATGAATTCAGTGATTCCATCTACTAAATAAAGACAAAATGACATGGTGAACAATTGGCACATTAAGAGAATGGTAAGAAAAGTTCACAATGTTAACTCATATTTAAACTAAAAGAGAAGAACAAATCCCTTTCTAATCCTAAACCAAAGCAAGCATGCTACTGAGATTTCAAAACATGCCCAGGTGCCCATGAATGAGCAAAGCAGTTATTACCTAAAACCATAGCCTGTACATTCATGACTTATGCTTAATTTTTAAGTTGTTTTGTTTTGAGCACAGCTTTTATTGATGAATAAAAGGCCGGTTACACTTGTCTGTACAGCCCAAGCATCATCCCAGTCACCGTTCTTCGTCGCTCTGGAAGGCCCAGGGCGCCAGCGTGAGGCTGGACCCACCGAGGGCTCCTTGGGGTCTGCAGCGTGGAGGAATGGAGACCTCGTTCCCGCAAACATCCCTGAATCCCATCCCAAGCCCTGGATGCAAATGAACTGTTTTTGATAAACACAGCCTGCCTGGCCCATCCTCCTCCTCTCCGCAGGTCTCCATAGGGCTCAGCAAACAGAACTGGATTCTTGGGCTCTGGCCTCTGCTGGCAGGTCTCCTGTGAGCCCCGGGAAAGGCATCTGATCCCGAGTGACTCAGTTTTCCAATCTGTCAAAAAGGGTGACTAGAAACCCAGCCTACCTCATCGGGTGGTTCCGGCCCGGCCGCTCCAGGCAGGCCCAGGGACCGCTACCCCGTAGCCGCGCCTGCGGAGACCCTCGCGAGCGGAGGGGCGTGCTCGGCAGGGCGGGGCCCGGGACCAAGGCCAGGCGACGTGCAGCCCAACCCAGGCGGCCAGCCCCCAAGAGCTCCACGGATACCCGGCCCGTGACGTCAACACGCTGACGTGAACGCACAGAGTCCGCCTCTCGCTCTGGGGACCAAAAACCCAGCTGGGGCCTCAGTGACTTAGCGGACTCACTTATTGGTGAGTACACCTGTCAATCATCCACTGCCCAGTAAGCGAGGCGGAATAAGCGAGAGGGGGCGGTCTGGCCTTCCGGGAGAAGAGGCTAGGAATTCGAAACTCTGGCTTTAAGAGCGCTGAGCTGGTTGCACTTTATGGAGTCTGGAATTGCTGATTTAGTTAGAGGTCGCTTCCTCCTATTCGGAAGAAGTTTTTTCAGTTCTCTGGTGGGAATTTAGGTTCCAACTCCTGAAAATAATCATGGGAGTGGATTTAAGGGCCTTTGCCCACCTCGCTTTAAGTTCTGCAAGAATGAAAAAGGAGGACGTTTTCTTTCTCTGCTCAAGCTTCACCTCCGCTTTGAATTCTCCTCAAGTCCTCCAGACCTAGTTAGGAGAACCTGTTTCTGAGTTCCTGTCATATAGCTGACCCCTCGATCTTTATAGTAGTCACAGTTAGTTATATTTGTGCATGTTCTTCTACGAGATGGGGCATCTTTTAGTTATTTGCTTTAATTCAAGTTATATATTTTTATTAAACCTTTTCCCTTAATAGATAGTACAGTTATATCCTTCAAATATTTAAAGCTATAAATAGAGGGTAATATTCTTCACTGGAAGCAGTGAAGATTCTCCTGCTTCCAGTTCCCCAGGCACTCAGTTCACCTGTTTAAGGCACCTAGAGTTGCAGACAGCTTGGATATTCTAACAAAGACATAAGTGTGTTATTACCTTTAAATTACACATAACCGTAAATTTAAACATTAAAAATTTGGCTAATATCCTGCGCAAACCCAATCTCTAGAATCTAGAGTCTAGATCGGTGGTACCCACACTTTTTCAGCTTGCAAGCTACTTATAAGATGACCAAGTCAAAATGATCTACCTACAGTAAAAATGCAAAACATAAATTTATTTCTTCTATATTATCATTATTTAAGTTACTATTATTACTATTTAATATTGTGTATTCTTCTTTCACCTTTCTCCTTCTCAGCTCTCTTTTCGGAGGAAACTCAATGTCATAGTTTTTTATGAACAGTCCAAAAAAGCCGCTCCACATTTCCCTTCTTTGGAATAGCAACGGCACATAGACAGATGAGGCGAACGCACTTAGAATATGACATAGTGAAAAAAATCCCCTCCCATTCTGTATGAAAGTGGTAGGTTTTAGGCTTCTTACTCGGACCAGCTACGGCTCTCATTTTTATACCCTTTGTTGTATTTAGTTTAAATAAATTGAAGGCTAACTACGCAGCAATATAACTGAACAAGTTAGCACGGTTTAACACACATGCATAGGGTGTCAAAAGTTCAGACGTCAGATTGGCTACCCTGTATGTCAATCAAGACAAATGTCTTTTTAATGTCATACGATCTACCCACACTTCCTTCGCGATTGACCAGTAGATCACGATCGACGTATTGAGCACCCGTGGTCTAGATAATGACTTCTAGTTCCTATGCATATATTTCTTGGTTATATTTTTCCAGTCAATATTATGTAGTTGAGATATTTCCATATCTTTATATAAATTTACTTAATTTCTTTAAAATACTGCATGGTAGTCCTCAGAACCAATAGATGTGATTCCTCTACCGTTGGACATGTAGTCTGTTTCTTTTCTTTCCTTTTTTCTGCCTCTTCCTTCCCCCTCCCCCCCCCCTTCCTTTTCGGAAGCATTGCAACCTTCTGCATAAGTGCATGTGCCTTTTTATATCTATGTAAGTGTTCTGGAAGGAAGGTAGAGATACTGACAAATGAATGTGCTGGATAGAGTATGTCCATTTTCAATCTTAGTAGTAGATTTCTTCCATTTGCTCCACTAAGTAGCTGTTACAATTTACATTCCTACCCTGATATTTGATAAGCCCTTTCCCAATACCTTTGCCAAAATTAATAACATAAATTTAAAAAATTTTTTTGATTGATGGGTGTGAAAAATTTGTAAGGGATAGCATGCACAACAGAACAGTAATGGCCAAATGACTATATGTTTTGGTAACAGAATGATTGAACTTTTGTAATATCCTATTAGATCAAGATTTTAAATGTTTCCCAACAGTAGAGAAGCTCTCATGCTCCCTCTTAGTCATACATGACTATACAAAAATAGCCACTGTTCCGAATTTTACGACCAAATTAGTTTCGCCTGTTATTGAATGCTTAAAAATGGTCACACATAGAGTATACTCTTGTGTGGCTCTTTCACTCAATAATATATTTGTAATATTGAGCCACTTAAAGATTGTGGTAGTAATTTATTTACTTTTATGTTTGTATGTAATTTCAAAATTGTCTTCATTCTAATACTGCTTGTCATTAGTTTGCTTAAAGTTTGGGGTGACTACAAATGATGCTGCTATGAATATTCTTGTACCAGTCTGTTGATGCACATGGTTACACATTTGATTTTGGTGTATACTAGTAATAGTATTATAGTGCCACAAGATTCAGTATTAGTAAACACTGCCCAATTGTTTTTTGGTTTACCAATTTATGACCCATTAGCAATGATTGAACATTACAGTTGTCCACATCTCTGTTAACATTGATAGTCTCAATTTTGTTCTATGTTGTCAAATTTTTTGATTAAACTGAAAATACAAAAAATGCATATATTTAATGTATACATTTAATGAGCTTGAATATAAGCATACACATGTGACACAAATACCACAAATAAGATAATGAATATATCCATCACCATAAAAAGATTTCTTGTGTCACCTCACTTTCTCTTTCTCTCTCTTTCTCTCTCTCTCTCTCTGATGGTGAGAATGCATAGCATGAAATCTACCTTCTTAACAAGTGTTTAGATGCATAACACTATTAACTATGAGCTATATGTTGTATAACAGATCTCTAAAATCTTATATATTCATCTTGTATATAGCTGTAACTTTATCATCATTGAAAGAATCTTCATTTTGCCCTCCCCGATCCTCTAGCAACCACCATTGTATTCTCTGTATCTGAGTTTGACTATTTTAGATATTTGTTCTGTGACTGACTTTTTTCGGGGAATAATGTTTTCCGTGGCCACACAGCAACTCTGGCTCCTCCTTCCTCCAACCCTCTTGGAAGCCTCAAACTAGGGTCGCTTGTGGTATTTGCCCTTCAGATGGCCCATTCCATAAATGGGCCACAGGTGGGTAAGAGGCACCACTGGGAATGTTGTTGCCCTCTCCCCATTCCATTGTACGGCCTGATCCAGCCTTCACTTGAACTCTAAGACCAGCACATGACCCCATAAACTTCTCTTCCTCTCCAGGTTCAGGCTCTGGGCCCCCACTGCTGCCCAGATGAATGGAGAGAAGTTATAGCCCTGAATTTTGTATTCCAGAAATCTCTAGGAATTCTTTAGACAAGAGAGATACTATAAAGAAAAAGTAATGACTGACTCAAGTGAAACAATATCAGAGTAAGAAAATGTCTCTGGTTGTGCAACTGATCTCACACATGCCTATTAAGCAATTAAATGTAGATAATGAGTCATTTGTCACCAAATTAATTTTTTTACCCATTTTTCTGTTCATGAAAATTTGGATTGGTTACAAATTTTGGCTGCTGTGAATCATGCAATAAAAATGGCAGTATAGATATGTCTTTAAGAAGCTCATTTTAATTCTTTTGGATATATACTCACAGTGAAATTACAAATAATACGTAAGAAAATTTAATCAGTAATGAAAAAATCTCCCAACAAAGAAAAGCCCAGAGTTCAATGGCTTTACTGGTAAATTCCACCAAACATTTAAAGAAGAATTAATGCCAGTACTTGTCAAAATGCCAAAAATTTGGAAAGAAGGCAACATTTACAAACTCATTTTAAAGGCCTGTATTACCCTGGTCAATTGGCTCAGTGATAGAGCATTGGCCTGGCATGTGGAAGTCCCAGGTTTGATTCCTTGTCAGGGCACACAAGAGAAGTGACCATCTGCTTCCCCACTCCTTCACCCCCACCTGATTCTCTTTCTCCCCCAACCCCTCACCAGCCATGGCTCATTTGAGCAAGTTGACCCCGGGTACTGAGTTTGGCACCATTGCCTCACCTCAGGTGCTGAAATAGTTTGGTTGCCAAGCAATGGAGCAATGGCCTCAGATAGGCAGAGCATCATCACCCCATAGGGGGCTTGCCGGGTGGATCCTGGTTGGAGGGCATGCAGGAGTTTGTTTTTCTGCCTCCTCACCTCTCACTTAACTTAAAAATATGGCCTGTATTATCCTGATACCAGTACCAGAAAAAGGCACTACAAGAAAAAAGAAAACTGCTGGTCCATATCTATGAAGAATGTAGATACAAAACTGTAACAAAAATTATAGCAAGCAGATTTCAACAGCAAATTAAAGGGATTATAAACCCTGACCAAATGGAATTTATTGGTATGGCAGGATTGTTCAACATATACAAATCAATACATGTGATATACCACATTAGCAGAATGAAGGAAAATATTCAGCATCCCTTTATGATAAAAATTCAGAATAAATTCAGCATGGACAAAATGTACCAGAACATAATAAAGACCATAGCTAGCATCATTCTCAGTGGTGAAAAATAAAATTTTCCTCTAAGTCAGAAACAAACAGATGCCCACTCTCACTATTTCTATCCAACATAGTATTGAAAGCCCTAGCCTGAGCAGTTAGGCAAGAAAAAGGAAAAGGGCATCCAAATTGGAAAGAAAAAAGTAAAATCGTCTCTGTTTGCAGATGACATAATCTTATGTATAGAAAAGTCTGAAAATTTACACATGCACACACCTATTAGAATATATAAATTCAAAGAAGTTACAAGATACAAGCCAATACATAAAATACAGTTACATTTCTATATACTAACAATGAACTACCCTAAAAATGGAAATTATGAAGACAATAATCTTATTTACAATAGTACCAAAAACAATAAAACATTCAGAAATAAATTTAAGGAGGTGAAAGATTTGTAAACTGAACCTGGTACACTGAACCTGGACTTTATAACACTTTAACTTTGTATACTACAAGACAATGATGAACAAAAACACAAATAAATTGAAAAACATTTTGTCAAGTATTGGAAGACTTTAATATTATTAAAATAACCATGCTACCCAAAGCAATCTACATATTTAATGCTATTCCCATCAAATTCCAATGTTGTTTTTTTTTTACAGAAATAAAAAATCCTAAAATTCATTTGGAATAGCAAAAGATCTGGAAAAACCTAGGGAACCTTGAGAAGAAAGAACAGAGATGAGATGAAGGTATCATACTTTTTAATTTCAAGACGTGTTACGAAGCAAGCATAGTTAAAGCAATATGATATTGGCATCAAGACAGACATATAGACCAATAGAACACAATAGAGAGCCCACACAGCTGATCTTCAACAACAGTACCAAAAATACACATGGGGAAAGAATAGTATCTTCAACAAATGGTTTTGGAAAAACTGTATATCCACATGTAAAAGAATGAAAATAGACTCCTATCTTCCAAAATACACAAAATGCAACTCAGAATAGATTAAAGATTTAAACATAACACCTGAAACTATAAAACTTCTAGAAGAAAATGGGAGAAGCTTCTTGACATTTAATTTTGGCAATGATTTCATGAATATGATACAAAAAGCAAAAATAGACAAGTAGGAATACATCAATATAAAAATCTTAGGAAGAAAACTAATGGAGTGAGAAAGCAACCCAAAAATAGGAGGAAATATTTACAAACTTAACTCCCTAACAATGTAAGCAGTTCCTATAATTCTTTAGCAAAACAAATAACCCAATTTTAAAAAATGGGCAAAGAACTTGAATAGACATTTCTCCAGAGAAGACATACAAATAGCCAACAGAAACATGAAAAGATGCTTACCGTCACTAATCATCAGAGAAATGCAAATTAAAACCACCATGCTATAGTTATCACCTCACATAAGTTAGAAAAAATATTAAAAAATAATAAATGTTGGCAAGGATGTGGAGAAATTGGTACTCTTGTACTGTTGGTGGTTATCTGAAATGGTGCAGTGACTATTAAAAACATCATGGACTTCTTTTTGCAATGTACACTTTGATATAAGGGTATCGCATGTAGATTTAATTTACATTTCCTAAATGACAAAAGGTTTTCACTTTTTCATATGTACATAGGTCATTTGGATATTCTCTTTTGTGAAATGCCTATTGAAGCATTTTGCCCATTTTAAAATTAGGTTATTTGTTTCTTTATTATTGACTTGTAAGACATTTTTCTGTATTCTAGGTCTGATTCTTTTGTCAGATATATGTGATGTAGATATTTTTCTTATACTGTGGCTTACGTTTTATTGAAAAATAAATTTTGATTTATTAGAATCTATTACAAATGAATACTTTTTCTAATTTCTGGATAAATGACTTTATAACACTTTAATTTTGTATACTCAACTCCTGATTTTTGTGCAGTTGTTGACATGTATTTTGATTCTATTTAATTGTTTTAAAACCACCTGATCAGGCAGTGGTGCAGTGGATAGAGTATTGGCCTGGGACACTAAAGAACCCAGTTTTGAAACTCCAAGGTCACCGAGTTGAGCACATACTCATCCAGCTTGAGCATAGGCTCACCAGGTTGAGCACAGGGTCACTGGCTTGAGTGTGGAATCATAGACATGACCCTATGGTTGCTGACTTGAGCCCAAAGTTTATTGGCTTGAAGCCCATGGTGGCCTACTTGAACCCAAGGTCGCTGGCTTAAGCAAGGGGTCACTGACTCAGCTGGAGCCCCCCACCCCATCAAGGCACATATGAGAAAGCAATCAGTGAACAACTAATGTGATACAACTACTAGCTGATGTTTCTCATCTCTCTCCTTTCCTGTCTGTCTGTTCTCTCTGTCTGTTCTTTTTATTTCTCTATCTCTCTCTCTCCTTCGCTAAAAAGAAAAATATGTTTTAAAACCAAATAAAATATTTTACTTTAATATAGACAATATTCATTTGGATGTATTAATATATTTAGTTTTACTTTCCTTTTTATTACTTTTTGCATTTCTATTATTACAAGTGAAATATTTTCATTCTTTATTAAGTTTTAGAGCGTATCCACTGGTGACAAAAATCTTCAAGAGACTATCTGAGATACCTAAACTCCTCCTTGTTTTGGATACTCTCAGATCAACTGTTTCCTTTGCAAATTTTATCTAGCATTGTGATTATTGGGAAATTTGTGTGATACCAGATATTGAATTATAACTTAAAATGGGTTGAGCATGTTGACAATTATGAATAACATTATTTTATGTCTCTTAGCCTAGAATAGTGTTCTGCACCACAAGAAAAATGTTTGTAATGACATTTTTTAAATGGTGGAATAACCAGTTCCCGTGGCCTATTCCTCCACGGAAACATTGAAAAATAAAACAGAAACTGTCAAAATCAACTTTGTGAGAGAGCTGGAAAACAGACAAAGGCTTACCACAACCAAAAAAACCTGCTGAATCAATTAAAAAAAGCTACTTTATAATGGTAGAAGAGTTTGAGGATATTTCTACTTGCCCTTGGCCAACCCTCTCTCAGGTTCTGTGACAATCTTGAAGATGGCAGCCTGTGTTTCCAGTATGGGACCCTGGTTCCTGAGTTGGGAAGGAATAGAGAAGAAATAAAAGGTATCCCAATTGAAAATTATATGTATTCATAAATAGTATGACCTTCTATGTAGAAAAATCTCAAAGGATCTTAAGAAATCTCTGGGTGGGCTAACAAATATAATTAACAAATTTAGGTCAACACAAAATATTGGTTTTGTTTCTATACACGAACAATGAATAATATGAAAATTAAATTAAGCCTGACCAGGTGGTGGTGTGGTGGGTATAGCATTGGACTAGGATATGGAGGACCCAAGTTTGAAACCCTGAGCTCACTGGCTTGAGCACTGGCTCATCCAGCTTGAGCACGGGCTCACCAGCTTGAGTGCGGGGTCACTGGCTTGAGTGTGGGATTATAGACATGATCCCATGGTCGATAGTTTGAGTCCAACCCATTCTGTCTGTCTGTCCCTTTCTGTCCCTCTCTCTGACTCTCTGTCTCTGTCAAAAAAAGAAATGAAATTAAGGGAACAATTTTATTTATATTATCATTAAAAGCCACCTAGAAATAAACTTCACCAATGATGTAGAAGACTTGTATACTAAAAACTATAAGACATTGCTGAAATTTAAGAAAACTTAAACAAGTGAAATGACATCCCGCATTCATGAACAAAAAATTTAATGTTAAGATGGCAATAATCCTCAAAATAATTCACAGATTCAATACAATCTCTACCAAAATTTCAATAGCCCAATTTTCAGAAAAGGGAAAGCTGGTTCTCAAATTCATGTAGAATTGTAATGTGTCCCCCAAAACCAAAATAATCTTGAAAAATAACAAGATTGAAGAATTTATACTTTCTGATTTTAAAACTTACAACAAAACTACAAAAATCATGACAGTGTGGTTCTGGAATCAAGAAACATATAGATCGATGAAAAATAATTGAGAGACAAGAAATAAACTCAAATATCTATGGCCAATAAATTTTTAACAAAGATTCAAAACCATTCAATGGAATAAATATAGTCTCTTCAACAAACAGTGCCAGGACAACTATCAAACTCCATATACAAACATTATTTCAAAGTGGGTCAATAGCCTAAATTTAAAAGCTAAGCCAGAAGACTCTTAGAAGAATATGTAGGCATAAATTCTTATATCCTTAGATTGGCCAATGAATTCTTAGATATGATAGTAAAAGCACAAACAACAACAGATAACTTGGACTTCATCAAAATTTAAAATATTTGTGAATCAAAGAACAGTATCAAAAAAGTGAAAAATAACCAAAGGAAAGAGAAAATATTTGCAAATCATATATCTGGTAAGTGTCTAGTATCCAGATTATATAAAGAACTCTCACAACTCAGCAACAACAAACCATAAAACCAAAAAATGAAAAAGGATTTAAACAAATTTTATTCAAAGAAGATACACAAATAGACATTAAGATGTGAAACTATAGTCTGACCAAGTGGTAGTGCAGTGGATAGAACATCGGCCTGGGATGCTGAAGTCCCAGGTTCTAAATCCCGGGATCACTGGCTCAAGTGCAGGCTCATCTGATTTAAGTGCAGAGTCACCTGCTTGAGTGTGGGATCATAGACATGACCCCAAGGTCGCTGACTTGAGCCCAAGGTCATTGGCTTGAGTAAGAGGTCATTGGCTCAGCTGGAATCTCCCCATCAAGGCATGTATGAAAAAGCAATCAATGAACAACTGAAATACTGCCACTATGAATTGATACTTCTCATTCCTTTCCCTTCCTTTCTGTCTGTCTCTGTTTATCTCTCTTTCTCTCAAAAAAGAAAGAGACATGCAAATATGCTTAACATCATTAATTATTAAGGAAATAAAAATTAAAACCACAATGAAATATGACTTCACACTCATCACATGGGAAACAAAACAAAACAAACACCACCATCACTGCCCCCCCACACAAAGGAAAATAAAAAGTGTTGGCAAGGATGTGGAGAAATTGGAGCACCTGTTCATTGTTGGTGTGAATGTAAAACATGTAAAATGTGCAGTTGCTGTGAAAAAGCTTGGCAACTCTTCAAAGTTATGCATAATATGACAAAGCATTTCCACTTATAGGTGTATACACAAAATTAAAAACAGTCAAACAAATATATGTTCATACCAGCATTATTCACCATAACTAAAATATGTAAACTGTCAAAATATCCACAAATGAATGGATGAATAAGCAAAATGTGGTATATACATGCAATGGAATATAATTCTGCCAGAACACGGAATAAAGCACTGAAACATTATGCTAAGTGAAAGGAGTCAGACACAAGAAGTCAACTATTATTTGATGCTATTTACATGGAATATTTAGAACAAGTAAATCCATAGAGACAGAATGCATGTTGGTACTTATTAGGGGGAAGAGGAGGAGGAGAGCATTTGGAATGCACTAAATAAATTGTTCACTTTAAAATGGTTAAATTTATGTTATGTGAATTTCACTTTAATTAAAGAAATAAGTAAATCAGAAAAAACTGAGAACAGCGTGATTTCATACATAGGTGGGACATAAACGTGAGACTATGAGACATGGACAAGAGTGTGGTGGTTACAGGGTGGGGGGAGGGAGGAGAAGGTGGGATAGGGAGGAGGGGAGGAGCATAGGGAAAACCAGATAGAACGTGACAGAGGACAATTTGACTTTGGGTTATGGGTAGGCAACATAATTGAATGATAAGATAACCTGAGGATGTTTTCTTTGAACATATGTACCCTGATTTATTGGTGTCACCCCATTAAAATTAATAATAAAAAGAAATAACAATGCAATAACCCCCCCAAAAATGTTCAAATGAGGTTTCTTCTCTTCCCCAAACTTCCGTGGATTTGAGTGTAGTTAAAGTGACCTCTGGGATAACATCAAGCATAATAACATCTGCATATGGGAGCACCAAAAGGAGAAGAGAGAGAACAAGTGATTGATATTCTATTTGAAGAAATAATGACTGATACCTTTCAAAAACTGGTGAAAGAAAAAGACATACAAGTCCAGGAAAAACAGGCAATTTCAAACAAAATAAACTCAAATAGACCACAAAAGATACATCATAATAAAAATGACAAAGTTTAAAAACAAAGAGAGAATCTTAAAAGCAGAAAGAGAAAGACTAAAATTAGTTACCTACAAGGGGGCTCCCATATGGATGTCAGCTGATTTCTCAAGAGAAAAATTTCAGGCAAAAAAGGGATTGGCACAAAATATTCAAAGTGATGAAAAGCAAAGATCTACAATCAAGACTACTTTACACATCAAGGCTATCATTTAAATTTGACGAAATAAAGAGCTTTCCAAATAAGAAAACGCTAAAGGAGTTTATTATCACCAAAACAATACTACAAGAAATGTTGCAGACACTTATTTCAGAAAAAAAGACAATAAATACGTGTCTATCAATAATTACTTTAAATTTAAATTGCTTATGTGCTCCAATCAAAAGATATGGAGTTACTGAGTGAACAAGAAAACAAGACCCATTTATATGCTGTCTACAAAAGACCCACCTCAGAATGAAAGATACCCACAGACTCAAAATAAAGGAATGGAAAAAGATAATTTATGTGAATGGAAAAAGAAAAGCTAAGGTAGCAATATTTATATCAGACAAAATAGACTTTAAAAAGAAAGTAAGAGACAAAGAAGAACATTAAATAATGATAAAAGGATCAATTCAACAAGAGGATATAATCCTTGTCAACATTTATGGACCTAACAAAAGAGCAATAAATATATAAAGCAAATATTGATGGATATAAAGGGAGGGATTGACAGTAATACAGTCATATTAGGGGACTTTAACATCCCATTGACATCAACAAATAGATCTTTCAGAAAGAAAATCAACAAGGAAATAGTGACCTTAAATGACATACTAGACCAGATTAATTTAATTGTTATTTTCAGAACATTTCACACCAAAGCAGCAGAATATACATTTTCTTCACAAGAAACATTTTCCAGGGTAGACCACACATTAGGATACAAAAGAAATTTCAATACATTTAAGAAGATTAAACTTATATAAAACATCTGCTCCAAACACAATGATGTGAAACTAGAAACCAATTAGAAGAAATAACTGGAAACCATACAAACACATGAAAGCTAAAGAACATGTTACTAAACAATAAATGAGTTAACAATAAAATAAAAAGGAAATCTATAGATACTTTTAAATAAATGAAAATAAAAACACAACATCCCCAAATTTATAAGACACTGTGAAAGCAGTCCAAAAGGAAAATTCAAAGCAATACAAGCCTACCTCAAAAAACAAGAGCAATCTCGCCTGACCTGTGGTGGCGCAGTGGATAAAGCGTTGACCTGGGAACACTGAGGTCACCAGTTCAAAACCCTGCACTGGTCTGGTCAAGGCACATATGAGAGTTGATGCTTCCAGCTCCTCCCCCTTTCTCTCTTTCTCTCTTTCTCTCACTCTGTGTCTCCTCTCTAAAATGAATAAAATAAAATAAAATAAAAACAAGAGCAATCTCAAATAAACAATCTAAACTTACATCTGAGGGCACTAAAAGAGGACAATAAATAAAACCAAACTTGAGTAGAAGAAAGGAAATACAAAAGATCAGAGAAGAAATAAGTAAAATAGAGCCTAAAAAGTTACAAAAGATCAATGAAACCAAAAGTTGGTTCTTTGAAAAATAAATGAGATTGATAAACCTTTAAGCCAGTGGTTCTTAACCTTTTTTGAGGTACCGAACCCACCAGTTTCATATGCATATTCACCGAACCCTTCTTTAGTGATAATAAAATATAATTTTTTTCCCCAAATTCAAGACATAGGTATATGTTTTTTTACTGGTGCACAAAATTAGCCGTGCATGAATATCACCTTGCTCAAAGAACAAAACCAACAAAGTGCATGAACTCACAACAAATTATGGTATTACTTTATTCTGGCCTCCGTGGCAGAGGTTTCTCCGAACCCCTGAGACCAACGCATTGAACCCCTAGGGTTTGACAGAACCCAGGTTAAGAACCACTGCTTTAAGCAGACAGATCGCAATGGGACTACATCAAATGGAAACATTTACTCAGCAAAGGATTCTGTCAACAAAATGAAAGACTGCCTACCTAATAGAAAAAGATATTTACCAAAGACTACATCTGATAAGGAATTAATATCCAAAATGTGCAAAGAACTCATACAATTCAACACCAAAAAATAAACAACCCAATTAAAAAATGGGCCGAAGGTCTGAATAGACCCTTTTCCAAAAAAGACATACAGATAGACAATAGACATATGAAAAGATACTCAATGTCACTAGTTATCAGAGAAATTCAAATTAAAACCTCACACCTGTCAGAATGGCTATCATGAATAACTCAACAAAAAATGTGGACAAGAATGTGGAGAAAAGGGAACCCTCATGCACTGTTGGTGCGATTGCAGATTGGTGCAGCCACTGTGGAAAACAACATGAAGTTCCTCAAAAAATAAAAAATGGACTGCCTTATGACCCAGTGATTCTACTTCTGGGTATATGTTCTATAAAACTCAAAACACTAAATTGAAAAAGATATATGCACCTTAGGTATATTACAGTTATTTTCAATAGCCAAAATATGGAAATAACTCAAATGACCATCAGTAGATGAGTAGATAAAAAGTGATATATATATATATATATATATACCATATATATATATATGAAATATTATTACCCAGCCATAAAAATAATAAAATCTTACCATTTGTGACAGTATGAATGAGCCTAGAGGGTATTATGCTAAGTGAAATAAGTCAGAGAATGATAAATACCATATTTCACTTGAATGTGAAATCTAAAGAACAAAAAGAAACAGACAAATTTGGAACAGATTCATAGGTATAGAAAGCAAACTGATGGTTGCCAGAGGGGAGGGATGTTGGGGGGTACTCAGTGAAAAAATTGAAGGAATTAAGATATGCACTCTGATAGTTACAAAATAGTCATGGGGACGTAGTACAGCATAGGGAATATAGTCAGTAATATTGTAATAACTATGTATGGTGCCTGGTGGGTAGAGGAAGTATTTTGGGGAACACTTTGTAAAGTATATAATTATCTAACCACTGTGCTGTAAACCTGAAACTAACTCAAATTCATATTGAATGTAATTGAAAAATAAATTTTAAAAAGTATCAGTATAACAACTAAGACATATTTTGAACACCTGCCAATATCAACAATAAAATATTTTTTAAATTGGAAAAAGTGAAGGATTTGTTGAATGGTGATGCAATGTATATAATTTTACAAAGTTGTGTGAATAAAATAATTCCATATAACTCACCTTCTATACTGCCACTAGTTATGAGATGTCTTTAAAGCCTAAAGTCTTGCATTAGATACATTAGATACAGTAATATGCATTAGTGTGACTTGGAAAGGAAGTGATAAACATCTAAGCCAGTGGTTCTCAAACTTTTTGAAGTCGGGATGTGTAAAGCCAGTAGCCGGGGCCACTATCACAGCAGCCTGACCCACGCAGGTTTGCATTAGATTCGAACAGTCGGTAATGAAACAATGGAGCCAAGAACTGGTGAGCCATCAGCTTTAATTCTAGCTTGCACCCAGCGGGCAAGCAAAAACACACACTGGGCTCCAAAACCCACACATTCAGTGCTCACAAAGCTACTGACTTATCCGAGTTTCCTAGCATCAAAGCTTTCCAGCTCACCAGACTTATTCACCTCTGTTTCCCATCTCCTCCTGCACAAACTCTTAACAAACTGGCTTCTTCCTCAGCACTCTGCCATCCTGGCTTCTTCTTCTCCACATGGCCTTAATCTGATCTGCTCTCTAATACTTCAGGAACCAAGAGAGAGGTCAAGCTACTGGTCTCTCCCACTTTACAGCATAGACTCAAAACCTTTAATCCAATTATACAAAAAAGGAAGTCTCTGATACAAAGTCACCCATCTGAGGCATAATGGGATTCCCCAGGAGAGTGCACACCTACATCATCCAATCAGTCAAGGGTGTGGGGAAGAGCTTACTCTTAAACTAAGCCTTAGGCTATAATGACCTGGCCTGCCTACATTACAGCTTTTCCCCCACAGCCATCTCAAGCATAAGGGCAAATAATATCACCTGGATGACGGGCTTCCATGTGGGCAGCGCCATCTTTAACAAAGTGAGCATATTATATTTTATCTGCCGAACAGGGTGCATTTAAAATCCTACAAACAACAGCTCAGGTAAGGGCCTAATGTCCAAAATATATAAAGAACTCATAACACTCAACAACAAACAAAGAAGCAAACAATTCAATAAAAAAATGGGAAGAGGACATGAACAGACACTTTCTCCCATGAAGAAGTACAAATGGCCAACAGATATATGAAAAGATACTCATCTTCACTAGCTATTAGAGAAATGCAAATCAAAACTACAATGAGATACCACCTCACACCTGTTAGATTAGCTATTATCAACAAGACAGGTAGTAACAAATGTTGGAGAGGCTGTGGAGAAAAATGAACCCTCATCTACTGTTGGTGGGAATGTAAAGTAGTACAACCAATATGGAAGAAAGTATGGTGGTTCCTCAAAGAACTAAAAATAGAGCTACCATATGACCCAGCAATCCCTCTACCGGGTATCAACCCACCCCCACCAAACTCAAAACATTGCTATGTAAAGACACATGCAGCCCCATGTTCATTGCAGCATTTTTCACAGTGGCCAAGACATGGAAAAACCAAAAATCCCTTTAATAGATGACTGGATAAAAAAGATGTGGTACATATATACTATGGAATACTACTCAGACATAAGAAATGATGACATTGGATCATTTACAACAACATGGATTGACCTTGATAACATTATACTGAGTGAAATAAGTAAATCAGAAAAAACTAAACACTATGTGATTCCATACACAGGTGGGACATAAAAAAGACAAGAGTGTGGTAGTTACTGGGCTAGAAATGGGGGAGGAGAAGGAGGGGAGAGAGGAAGGGCTCAAAGAAAATCAGATAGAAGGTTACGGAAGACAATTTGACTTTGGGTGATGGGTGTGCAACATAATCAAATGTCAAAATAACCTGAAGATGTTTTCTCTGAATATATGTACCCTGATTTATCAATGTCATCCCATTAAAATTAATAATAATAATTAAAAAAATATCTCACAGAAACGATCAAAAATAAAAATAAAATCCTACAAATAATACCGGGGAACAAAATTTTGGTTGCATCCACAAAAACACTTGTTCTTACCTAAATTGAGTGTGATGATCTCAAATCTGACATTAGTTTTTCTCTGTAAGCTACAGTTTTTTTGCAATTCAAGATTTTAGGTTTTCATCTTATTGTAAAATTTTCAACATTTAGTTTAACATAATGAAGTAAAATGTTTTCTTGGGCATCATCTTTCTGAAAATATAATAATTTATATAATGCAGTAAATACACCAATGCACTAAAATATATGATTGCTTCAAAATTTGTCTATAATTTCAAAATAGAACATATTAAAACACTGATTTTAATCCTAAAATTTGCGCAAAATTTATTTAAATTCTATTCAGGCAAATTTTGCGTTTGTAGCTCTTGTGTTTGTGTACTTGTTGAGGAAAATCTCATTTGATCCTCCAGCAGTAGTCTGCTCATCACTAGCAGCTCCAAGTTTTCGAGAAACTTATCAAGGTGACTGTTCAGGAAGTGAATCTTAACGCTATGTTACATCCAATGTCGCAAAAAGCCAACAGCATTCTTTGAACCAGAAGTTCATAGTTTTCTGCTTTTTTGTTGCCAAGGAAGTTCTTTGTAACTGCCACAAAAGATTGCCATGCTGCTTTCTTCTCCTTATTCATCTTCCTGGCAAATTCTTCATCACTTATGAGGGTTCAAATTTGAGGTCCATCAAATACACTTGCTTTTATGTTCTCAAAAGACAAGGCAGGAAAAGAAGAAATAATATGTTTAAAGCATTCACTTTCTCTATTCAAAGCCTAAACTTTGGCTTCATTAAGCCAAGTTTGATGTGAAGTGCAGTAAAAATGATCCTGTCTGGATTAACTCTAGGTTCATTTACAATATTTTGCATCCCTACTTCCAGAGCTTCACGTTTCAGCCACTCCTTCTGTGTCCAGTGTTTCTCCTGAGCTCAGCTGTCCCACAAACACAGAAAGCAAGGTTACTTCCTGAAACCTCTCTGTTGTCCTAGAAGGAAATTTACCATTTTAAGATCCAAACAAATGATCCAGTTATGCTCCTCATACTTCAGAAAGTCGAGGACAATATTTATGTCATTATAATCTTCTCGGAGATGAGTTGAATAACCAAATGGAACCACTGCATAAACATTACCATTGTGTAGGACAACACATTTCAGACTTTGTTTAGAGCTCTCAAGAAATAGCCGCTATTCTGTTGGACTGTATGTGGTAACACCTAGCTGGCTGAGAAGACAACTGATATCATGACAGTAAACAAAGTTTGTCTTCGAAAGAAAAGTCCACAAAAATTTATTCACGCTTATTGAAGTGGGATACTTTAGCTAACCAGTGCAGTACATTCTTTTCTTGAAGCCTGAGGGCTAATAACTCAGCTGCTTTCTTTGATAGGCCCAAATCTCTTACTCAGTCATTCAATTCAGGTTGGCTAAACTGCTGAGGGGTTAATGACTGCTTGGCATCAGAAGAAGACCCTTCAGATTCTACAACCATTTCCTCATGCATCTTATCAAAATACACTTGATCACCATGTTCACTTTCATTGTCCTTAGAAGAAATAAAACATTGAGAACTGAAACTGGGAGTGTCTCAGAGTGTGGGTGGGATAGGTCGTATTGCTGAAGGAATATAAGGATATGTGATCATATGCCGTTTCTTTTTGGTGATGCCCTTTGTATGGATCAGACAGAAATAACAGTCTGTGCTATGGTCCTTAGGTTCACCCAAAACCATGGGAATACAAAAGGCATTCCTCTGCATTTTCCTTTTGTCCAGTCATGATGCACTTTCTAAAAATCATGACACTCAATATGAGGAGCCCAATTTTTGTCTTGATCGCCAAGAGAAACTTGAAAATAGGCAATATATGCACGTGTTACAAATGATGAAATATTACGCCTTTGACATTGAAGTGTGAAATAGCCACATACATAACAAAAGATGTCAGGACTATTCTTACATTTATGCCAAGGGTTGGGAACGTATGGCTCGCAAGCAAGATGTGGCTCTTTTGATGGCTGCCTCTGGCTCGCAGACAAATCTTTAATAAAAAGAATAATGTTAAAAATATAAAACATTCTCATCTATTATAATCTATTCATTTCCTACCGCTCATGTTCATAATTGCGGGTGGCTGGAGCTAATCACAACAACAACAACAAATTATTATTGAATAATGCATAACATACACGGGCCGTTGTGAGGTCAGGAAGTAAACTTCCCTCCTTTTAATAAGTAGTGAGCTAGCTAATTGCAGAAACCCTTTTGACAAAGAATATGGCTAAAAAAAAGATGAGGAGTATCGTACTTTTCAGCAGGAATGGACAGAGGAATTGGCCTTTGTGGAGAGAGCAGGTTCTGCAGTGTGTCTAATATGCAATGATAAAATTGCATCGATGAAACGGTCAAATACAAAGCAGCACTTCGACACACACCATACTACATTTGCATTAAAATATCCAGCGGGGACAGCAGGAAGAAAGCCTGTCAAGAGCTACTGTGCAGAGTGCAAGCTAGTCAGCAACAACTCCGTGTTTGGACCCAACAAGGTGACTGGAATTCAGCTAGCATTCTGGTGCTTTAGCAATTGTGAGAAACAGAAAGCCATTCACAGATGGGGAGTATGCCAAAACATTCATGCTTGATGTTGCCAATGAACTTTTTGACGACTTCTCAGATAAAGACAAGATAATTAAACAAATAAAAGACATGCCTTTGTCGGCAAGAACTGTTCACGACAGTACCATCATGATGGCAAATCAAACTGAGGCAACACAAGTGAAGGACATAAATGCAGCACCATTCTTTTCTCTGATTTTGGATGAGTCAACAGACATAAGCCATTTATCCCAGTTCAGCATGATTGTAAGGTATTCTGTTGGTGACACACGACCTGAGAAAAGTCTTGCTGTTTTACCTATGTAAGAGACAATAAGAGGGGAGGATTTATTCAAACCTTTCACTGAGTTCGCTAAAGAAAAATATCTACTGATGGATAAACTTATTTCAGTGTGTACTGATGGTGCTCCGTGCATGGTGGGGAAAAACAGAGGTTTTCTAGTGCTTCTTCGTGAACATGATAAGAGATCCATCCTAAGTTTTCACTGCATCCTACATCAGGAGGCGCTTTGTACTCAGATGTGTAGCGAGCAGCTTTGTGAGGTGATGTCACTGGTCATTCGAGTGGTCATCTTTATTGTTGCCTGAGCTTTAAATGATCGCCAGTTTAAAAGACTGCTGGATAAATATGGGAATAATTATCCTGGTCTGCTTCTGCACAGCAATGTGCATTGGTTGTCAAGAGGGAAGGTGCTCAGCCATTTCGTGGCTTGTCTGAGCAAAATCCAGACTTTTCTTGAAATGAAAAATGTTGAGCATCCTGAGTTAGCTAACACTGAGTGGCTCCTGATGTCCTACTATCTCGTGGACAAGACTGAACATCTGAACCAGCTCAATGTGAAAATGCAAGGCATTGGAAATACAGTCTTATCCCTTCAACAAGCAGTGTTTGCATTTAAAAAAAAAGCTGGAACTCTTCACCACCGACATTGAAATAGGTCATTTACTACACTTTGAAAAACTGGGAGAGTTTAAAGATGCATGCACAGCAAGTGATCCTGCTCAACATCTTCATCTCCAGCAGCTAGTGGGCTTCACATCTAATATGCTGCAGTCAATCAAAGCACGCTTTGGAGAATTTTGTGAGCGCACCATCTCTTTTAAGTTCATCACCCATCCTCACAAGTGTGCAGTGGACAGTGCTGACCTGAGTTACATCCACGGTGTCTCCAGCAGAGATTTTGAGTTACAAGCTGCTGACCTGAAGGCCTCAGACATGTGGGTGAATAAGTTCAAGTCAGTGAATGAAGATTTGGAAAGACTTGCAGGACAGCAAGCAGAGTTGGTGAGCAAACATAAGTGGGGAGAAATGAAAGAACTTCCACCTGCAGACCAGCTGATTGTCAAAACTTGGAATGCACTTCCTGTCACATACCACATACTGCAGCATGTGAATATTGCTGTACTGATGATGTTTGGCTCTACATATGCATGTGAGCAGTCTTTCTCACATCTAAAGAACATTAAGACCAAACTACTCTCACGTTTAAAGACTGGAAGTCTCAACACCTGTATGAAGCTCACTACGCATGAACCAGACTACAAAGCCATCAGTAAAACCATGCAGCACCAGAAGTCACATTAATGGTAAGAAGTACTTTATTCATCATTGGTTAGCAAGAGCACAACAACGTTATTAAAAAGAATTCAGAGACTTATTGTACTTTAAAAGTGTTGGTCTTACATAAAATGCACACATTTACTTGTATTTAGTGTTAAACATATTGTATGGCTCCTACGGAATTGCATTTTAATATATGTGGTGTTCATGGCTCTCTCAGCCAAAAAGGTTCCTGACCCCTGATTTACGCCTACTCGAAAAAGCTATGATTCAATCTTAAAACAAAATAAGAGAGTGTTTTTATCAGATAATATGTTTTTTACATTTATAAACAACTGCAATTATGTAAAAGTGATGTTTGTAAAACATTGATTGCCTTGACTTATGTTCAATCCAAGAATCGTCCTTTAACTCTAATTTAAAAACAAATGCATGCCATTAACTGTAACAAAAAGATATTAAAATTGCGTAAAAACTAGAGTATGCACCAAAAAACATATTTCTGATTTGAAATCAGCAATGCAGGTATATATAGAAATAAATCTAAAACTTTATGCGAAAGAAAATGAAAAAGAAATTGTTCCCTAGTGTAATTGTAGGTGCACTATTTACAAATTTCTGAGAAATATGTTATAATAATTAAGTGAAATATTAAAGAAAAAATATATAGAGTCCAAGCATACTTTTATGGTAATTAAACAAAATAAATACAACAAAATTAAATTTATTCTTACATTAAAATACATTTTTATGTTATATTTTTTGAGTATTGCTTTTTAGAATTTGTAAAAAAGATGGGTTTAAAAATAAAAAAACGACAAAAGAGTTATCTTCATAGATAACCTCTTAATTGTGTTGAGGTATATATTTATAATTCATATAAATAGTATGTTGAAAATGGTAGTAAAATGTTCAAAGCTTTTTTAGATATTGCCACATATTCTTTTATAGAAATCCAAAAGCCTTCAAGAGACAATTCCTTATGTTTAATCATCAATTCAAAACCCCCACCATACATATCATCTTAACTTTACATCAAATAAAGGACAAAAGAAACTTGCCTCCAGTCTTTCCGGGGACCATGGGGGGTAGTGTAAACAATCCAGCACCACAGCCTCACAGTCTTTTGCAACCTAATCAGGCAAGTGAAGTGAGGGGTTGGGCAGACTGTCAGCTTACAGCCAATCCCCCACACCTTTGTCCCCCAAATATCTAAACTCCAAAAACCCTGCTGGTTTTCTGGTCTCCAACAGGCACATATTTCTCTGGAATACCATAGGGCGCACCTGGAAATCTTCTAGGGCACACCAGTATGCCCTGGCATACACTTTGAGAACCACTTATCTAAGCTTTTAAGCAGTAGAATTGACAAGACTTGACAATTAACTTAATTTGACAAAATAAAGGAATAGGAAAAGGTGATTGGTTGGAGAATTTTTCCATTAACTCAAATCAGGATTTCAGGGAGAAAGCTGAATTGGAAAGGGGCTGCATTATGAAGTCACTTTTGAACTTTTTGTATTTGAAATAAGTGTGGTTCCTTTGGAAGTGTGTCTATTGGGCATCTAGATTATAAACCTGGAGAGTTCATGAAAGACACTTTGGGATAATGAGACTGAAAGAGAGTGTACAATTTGAGAAGAGTGCACCCAGGGCAGAATCCTGGGGCATATCATCAGTTAAGGAATAGAAGTGTGCAGGAAAGACCAAAAGAAAACTTAGACACAACTCAGAGATCAGAGAAGAAACACAAGAAGAGTCATAAATTGCTAGAGAAGCTAGTGTTTTGAAATTGAGAAAGATTTAAGCCAGAGTGAGCAAGAATTAAGAGAACACAGAATACAGATTTTAACAGAACAAGGCAAATGTGAAAATATTTACTCTGAGATTAATTGTAACTTGATCTTTTAGGATATAAGTAATCTAAAATAAGATAAAAGCCAGTGGAAGTTGGAGAAAGACAGCATTATAGGAAAATAAATGGAGACAGCAATGTATAATTTAGTATCCTTGAGGGGTACATGAAACTATAGGTTTATGCATTATCTAGATTGACAAATCATTTTAAATTCTGTGAGTACTAACAGTTGGTCATATGATGAAAGGAGGCATTGATTCAATTTGTTCTAACATTTTTCTTATATTCCCTTTATTATTATATTGTAACTAAATCATCTTAGAAGTTTGTCTAAAAGGGACAAACCTTTAGTAATTTGATAATCGGACAAATAACCAGTACACATAGTACTCATTATGATTCAGTTCCTATTAAATAATCCTACTGTATAAATAAAAAGGTGAAAAACCTGAGATTGGTGGTTTCAATTTTTAAAAAGGGAAACCACAGCAATCCTGGAGAAGAATTCAGTAGTGAATAGCAGTTGGCAGTATTCATAACATCAAGATAGAAATGGGTTCTGAGGCAAATTGGGACTTTGAGGTCTGATCCAAGGTAAACTTTGAATATAAATTCACTTTTAAACAGAATGTAAATTCCTATAGGATTTATTGAAATGGCAACTTTAGCTGAAGCAATATAACTGTTAGGAGTAAAAAAAAAAAACTAAGTAAAATATGCTTGATATACCCAGAACTAATGTTAGAACTTCATAGAGCTTTGCCAGCCCAAACCATTAGTGAATTTGATCATTCTCATCCTGTTTTCTGCTAATTTGAGGGATTCGGTTGCATGTTGGTGAAGCTGTTTAGCTCACTGCGGTATCTCGCATAACAAAGGACCACAACCGCAATGAGCATCCTTTTCTGCTCCTGAGTGAGTCAAGGCAACCAGGAAGGAGGCTCTCTTCCACCACTGTGACTCATGGCACATGAGACTGAGCTGGTGCCCCACTGCACCCCCTTACATGTGGACCTTATGTTAGCTAAGCCCAGTCAAACCACCAAATCCACATAGAAAATTTGGCCTCTCTCTTGCAAAGTTGCTAAGAAGTCATACAGAGGTCATTGGTTTGTTCTCCCCAGCTATGTTTGTCAAGTTTTCACACAATGCTTATGTTGGCAGGAAGTAGCTCCTGTAGATTCTAGCGATAACATGTGAAGATGGGCCAGAATAATGGTAGGATATCCAGGAAAACAATGTTTATCATTATCGTTAATATTTTCAAAGAAAGTTCTCCAATTTGCTTTTGTGACTTATTGGGTATTTTCTTAGTCTTTTTGTAAGCATCTGTAACCTGATGTTGTTTCAATGTTAAAGAAAGAAATTCAAGTAAGAGCATTGTTAGTAATTCTTAATTTTTGGAAGCATCATGTTGATGAAAAATTTCTCCATAAAATTATGATATCCATAAAATTGCATTAAAAATGGAAAAATAATGCAAGCAGACAACACTATAATGCTCAGCATTTGTTCTTGGTGAACTCACTTACTATTAGCAGGAACTAATAGAGTTAGTAATATTTTAATTGGTCTGTTTAAAAATTTATAGGGAAAGAAGATTGGACCTACCTTTCTCCTCTTCCTTCTTCCTTCCTCTATTTACCCGCCTCTTCCTCTTCTATCCCTTCCCATCTTCCTCCCTCTCCTTTTCCTCTATCCATCCTACCCTCCCTTCCTACCTTTTTCCTCTTTGTTACAGAAAAAAGAGAAATCTAGAAAACAGTCTTCAGACGTAGGCCTATTATCAGTGTTGTGTTACAACAATTTAAAAATAAATTTTGTCTTTCCAAAGAGGTTTACTAATAACAAAGTGGACAGTATTTAGACAGAACCATTACCTATATGAAGTAAACCTGCACACTATGCTAAAAATCTGACATTATTTACATAACTGATATTTGTCTTTTATTTTATTTTATTCATTTTAGAGAGGAGACACAGAGTGAGAGAGACACACAGAGAGAGAAAGAGAGAAAGGGGGGAGGAGCTGGAAGCATCAACTCCCATATATGCCTTGACCAGACCAGTGCAGGGTTTTGAACTGGTGACCTCAGTGTTCCCAGGTCGACGCTTTATCCACTGCGCCACCACAGGTCAGGCAACATAACTGATATTTGAATGCACACTCCTTGACAATAATTCAAATAGTAGATATGCATGAAGAGTAAAAATCTCCTTTCAAATGTATCCCCTCTTTCTAATGTATCCCCAAATGTGGTTAATGCTAACCATTTACTGTACAACCATCCCCAATTTTTCTCTATATTAATATTACATATATTAGCATTTGAAATCAGTATACTGGACAAGTAAAGCACATTGGTTATTGTTTTTTTTTAATTTCTTTATATTTATTCATTTTAGAGAGGAGACACAGAGTGAGAGAGAGAGAGAGAGAGAGAAATGGGGGAGGAGTTGGAAGCATCAACTCCCATATGTGCCTTGACCAGACCGGTGCAGGGTTTTGAACTGGCGACCTCAGTGTTCCCAGGTCGATGCTTTATCCACTGCGCCACCACAGGTCAGGCTATTGTTTTTTTGTTTTTGTTTTTTTTAAATCTTATTTTGTTTCTCATTGTCTCTTCAAATAATCTCAACACAAAATTTCTTTCTTTGACAATGGATTTAAACTAGGTGTGTCTTTTACTCTTCTGTTAATTCCTAGTTTCACTGTAAATTGTAAACTATAGTCCTCTATTAGGAATGAGAATGCTAAGTGCTATGTATTGAAGCTCACTTCAAATCTCCTGCCAAAGCAAGCCATGCCCCATTACCCCAACTGAGCTCACTTGAAATAGACCATCTGGCCTGACCTGTGGTGACACAGTGGATAAAGCATCGACCTGGAAAGCTGAGGCTGCTGGTTCAAAACCCTGGGCTTGCCTGGTCAAGGCACATATGGGAGTTGATGCTTTCTGCTCCTCCTCCCTCATGTCTACCTCTTCTCTCTCTTTCTCTCTCTCTCTTTCTGTCCTGTCTCAAATGAATAAATAAATCTTTAAAAAGAAAAAATAAGAAAAAATAAATAGACCATCTGGTCCCAAGTAAAAGGGTGCCATTCTTTCCCCCTCTTTGTAATGTCTCTTCTCCCCTACTCCATAGCAGTAATTTTGACCTGGACGAAGAAGTTGGAGATAACGCACTGGTTAGGGAAAGAAAGAGAGATAAGATAGATGCTAGTGGGAAGCAGGTAGGAGGGTGTTAACTTTAATGTAATTTTGTAAGATGATTCCATGATCCCTGGACCTAGGTGTTTTATATTATATTACTTGTGGTTAAAGAAACATGTGATATAAAACTTATCATCTTGACCATTTTTAAGTGTACCATTTAGTAGTCTTGACTATACTTACATTGTTGTGCAATTGAACTTTAGAACTTTTCACCTTGCAAAATTGAAATTTTGTACCTACTAAACAATAGCTCCCATTTTACCCTCACCCTTAGCCCCTGGCAACCACTATTCTATTTCCTGTTTATATGAGTTTGACTACTTTAAATGCCTCAATTTGTGGAATCATATATCATTTGTCATTTTATGACTGCCTTATTTCACTTAGCATAGTGTCCTTAGGTTTATCCATGTTATATCATATAATAGGACAGCCTTCTTTTTAAAGGCTAAGGAATATTCCATTGTATGTATATACTACATTTTATCCATATATTTTTTATAAACATTTAGGTTGCTTCCACCTCTTTGATATTGTGAGCAATGCTTGTGAAAATGTCTTCCATCCTGTGTTAAATTCTTTTGCATAAATACCCAGAATTGTAAATGCTGGGTCATATGATAATCCTACTTTTAATTTTTTGAGAAGCCTCAAAACTGTTTCTATAGTATTACAAAATTTTATATTCCTAGTAACAACACACAGTGTTCCAATTTCTTGACATCCTCAATGACTTGTTCTTTTCTGGTTTTTTATATGTACTATCCCATGGCATTTCCCTAGTGATTAGTAATGGTTAACATCTATTCATGTGCTTGTTGGCCATTTGTATATCTTCTTTGGAGAAATACCTACTTAAGTCTTGCATATTTTTATTTTTAATTAATTAATTTTTTATTCAGAAAATTAAATTTAACAAGGTGACATTGATCACTAAGAGTACATATGCTTCAGGTAAATATTTCTATAGCATTTGAATTGTTGATTATGTTGTATACCCATCACTCAAAGTTAAATCATTTTTATTCACCAGATATTTGCCCTTTTTGATTCCCTTCCCCATATTTCCCTCCTTTTGGTAACTACTTCACTTTTATTCTATTTCTATGAGTCTCATTTTATATCCCACCTAAGTTCGGAATAATATAGTTTTTAGCTTTTTCTGATTTACTTATTTCACTAATTTGAATGTTCTCAAGGTCCATTCATGTTGTCATAAATGGCAATAGGTCATCATTTTTTATGTCTAAATAGTAGTCCCTTTTATATATGTACCGCATCTTCTTTATCCAGTCCTCTATCAAAGGACACTTTGTTTCCATGTTTTGGTCACTGTGAATAATGCTGTGATGAACATCAAAGCTTTTCTTCAAATATGAAGGAGAAATAAAAACTTTGCAGGCATAGAGAAGCTGATAGAATTTATCACCAGAAAACCCCACTGCAGGAAATACTCAAAGGAGTTACTTAACCAGATATAAAGAACAAAACAAATCAAAACTACAAGTAAAAGCTCCAACAAGGTCACAATTTAAAAAAAGGATAATCTGTGACAGCAATACCATAATAAGGGAGAGGATAAATATAAACAGTAGCAAAGAAAGATGGCATGCAGAAGCACTCATAAGACAAGGGACTCTTGTACATATAACATTTTTCTCTTAATAATATAATGGTAGCCACCTACAAAAATGTCACTACTGAAACACTTAGCTTTAAAAAAAGAGGAAATAGGAAAGAAGTATGGAATACCACCACACAAAAACAACTGACAAAATAACAATAAAGAAGAACCAAATGAGACACAGAGTTACCAGAAAGCAAAACATAAAACAGTGATAGGAAATCCTCAAGTGTCAATAATTACCTAAATGTAAATGGACTGAACTTATCAATAAAGAGGAACAGAGTAGCAGATTGGATCAAAAAGCAAAACCTGACCACATGCTTCCTTCAGGAGACACATGTAAGCTGCAAGGAAAAAAGTAGACTCAAAGTGAAACGTTGGAAAACGATTCTTCAAACAAATAATATCCAAAGAAAAGTAAAAGTAGACATAATCATATCTGACAATGAAAGAAAATATTTGCAAATCAAATATAAGATAAGGAATTATTGTCCAAAATATGCAAAGAACTCCTAAAACTTGACAACAACAAACCATAATTTAAAAATATGCAAGACTTTTTGTTCCATTTCTTTTAAAAGTGACATAAAATTTTATTAATATTTTGGGGTTTTGTTTTAGAGGGTTTTTTTAGATTTTTATTTATTCATTTTAGAGAGAGGAAAGGAGGAGAGATAAAGAGAAGGGGGAGGAGTGTGAAGCATCAACTTCTATATGTGCCTTGAGGAGGCAAGCCTGAGGTTTTGAACCAGTGATTCCTCAGCATTCCAGGTCGATGCTTTATCCACTGCACCACCACAGGTCAAGCAACATTGAAATTTTGATGGGAGTTTCTTTAAATTTGTACATTGCTTTGAATAATATAGCCATTTTAACTATGTTGATCCTCCCAATCTTTGAACATAAAATATTTTTCTAATTTAGTGTGCCTTTTTCTATTTCTGTTAATAATGCTTTGTAGTTTTCAGTATATAGATTCTTTGTTAAGTTTATTCCTAGGTATTTTATTTTATTTTTTTGTTGCAATTATAATAGGAACAGTTTCTTTGAGTTTATTTTCTGATCTTTTGTTGTTGACAAATAGGAAAGCAATAGACTATTTTTTTGTGTGAGTGAGAGACAGAGAGAGGGACAGACAGGAAGGGAGAGAGATGAGAAACTTCAATTCTTTGTTGTAGCACTTTAGTTGTTCATTGATTTCCTTCTCATATGTGCCTTGACCAGGGGGCAACCAGCAGACTGAGTGACTGACCCCTTGCTCAAGCCAGCGACCTTGGGCTCAAGCTAGTGACCCCAGATGAACCTGTGCTCAAGCCAGTGAACTTGAGGTTTTAAACCTGGGTCCTCTGCATCCCAGTCTGATGCTCTATCCACTGCACCACCACCTGGTCAGGCAGTAATAGACTTTTGTATATTAATATTGTATCCTGAGACTTTACTGTATTGTTTTATTGTTTCTAAATGTTTTTTGGTGGAGTCTTTGGGGTTTTCCATATACAGGATTATGTCATCTGCAAAGAGTGATACTTTTACTTCTTCTTTCCCAATATGGGTACCTTTTGTTTCTTTCTCCTGCCTGATTGCTCTGGCTAACACTTCTAGAACTATGTTGAATAAGAGTGGAGAGAGTGGTCAACCTTGTCTTGTTCCTGATTTTAGGAGAAACCTTCATTTTTTTTTTACCATTTAGTATAATATTAACTGATGGTCTGTCATATATGGCCTTTATTATTATGTTGAGGTACTTTCCTTCTATTCCAATTTTACTGAGTGTTTTAAACTTAAAGGGATATTGTATCTTATTGAATGCCTTTTCTTCATCTATTGATAGGATCATATGATTTTTGTTTTCTGTTTTGTTAATGTGGTATATTACATTGATCAATTTCCATATGTTGAACAATATTTGTGCTCCTGGAATGAATCCCACTTGATCATGATGTGTTATTTTTTTAATGTGTTTTTATATTCAATTTGCCAGTATTTTGTTTAGGAATTTTGCATCTGTATTCATTAGAGATATTGATTTGTAGTTTTATTTTTTTGTGTTGTCCCTACACAAAACATTATAGAAAGAAACACACAATGACACGGAATAATATTCTATGTTCATGGATTGGAAGGCTCAATATTGTTAAAATGGCCATATTGCCCAAAACAATATGAAAATTTAATGCAATCCTCATCAAAATCCAAATGTAACTTCTTAAAAAAATAATAGAAAAAAAATCACCTGGTTTATATGGAACCATAAAAATAACCAAACAGGCAAAGCAATCCTGAGGAAAAAGAATGAAGCTGGAGGTATCACACACCTGACTTCAAAATATACTATAGAGTCACAATAATCAAAATACCATGCATGGTATTGCAGGAAAACAAACATGCAGACCAATGGAATAGAATTGAGAGTCCAGAAATAAAACCACGTATATATGGACAAATAATCTTCAACAAAGGAGTGAAAAAAACACAACAGAGAAAAGAAAGCTTCTTCAATAAATGGTGCTGGCAAAATTGGAAAGCCACATGCAAAAGAATAAAACTTGACTAGTTTGTCCCTCTATATGATTTCACACATAGGTGGGGTGTAAAACTAAGACTCATGGACATGGATAAAAGTGAAGTGGTTACCAAGAGGAGTGGAAATTGGTGACTTGGGGGGTAGAGTAGGGGAAGGAAGTAAAGTGGGACAATTATGCAGTGACAGAGAATAATTTGACTTTGTGTGATGGGTATACAACATAAAAAATAAAAAAAAAAGAAAAAAGAAAGACAATGATCAAGAAGATACAACCTTGGAATTTTACGAGGTTCTCTTTAAAACTGTCATCTTTAATATATTCAGAAAAATCAAAGAAGATAATACATCTACAAAACAAGAACACAGTGCTAAGGGAAATAAAGAGAGAACAAAAATGGCTCTTAGAAATATAACTTTTGAAAGTTCAATACAAGGATTGAAAGATAAAAATTAAGGAAATCTCCCCCAAAGAATGCCCCAAACACATAAATCAATAGGAAAATGTGATAGAAAAAAACAATTCAAGAAGTCCAATATCTTATTCACAATAAATTCATAAAAACTGTAGAAAAAATGAAAGGGATGAACTTATAACAGATGTAACACAGTCAAATTTCCCATAGAAATTGCCCAAATCTAAATGTACCACAAAATAGTTAGAATAACAAGTGGACTATTATTTACATAATATTTAATATTAACTTCATTTAATAAGTAAATTTGAGTTACTCTTTGAATGATATATGCCTCTGTCTTAGATTTGATGACTATGACATTCCAGCTTTTTAACCTCAAAAAGGGCAGAAAATAAATTTTTAATAGAGCAGACAAACTACAGTGAACAGGCCAAATCCAACTTGTAGCCTCCTTTCATGTAGCTTGGAGCTAAGATGGATTTTTGCATTTTAAAAAAAGTCACAACACACAAAACAAAATGAAGAACACAGGACCCATAAAGTGTGTAATAATTACCCTCGGGGTTTGCAGACCATTTACACTAAGTTCTATGCTCAAAATGCTGTCCCTCTAGTATGCTAACCTTCTTCAAGAATATTGAAGAGGTTTTAAAAGACTCCATCATTAAGAAATGAAAATGGAATCTCAAGGTTATGGAATATCTGAACAGTTTTTCCCTAATGGAACTTTGTACCACAGGGAATGCCAGGCTTGTTATTTACATTAATGTGAGAAACCACTCAGGTTGTGAGGCACCCAGGATCAGTGGAAGAGGCCAATAAGAAACAAGAGACAGCATACTTGAACTAAAGACATTCACATCCAATACATAACAGATGTGCTGTGCTAACCAATCAACACATCCTGTTTGTACATATTTGTGTAACTTGTTCTATAACCATTGCTGAATAGGTGAATGGCATATTCAGTAATTTTTGCTGCTTCCATAACTATGTTATCATTTTCATAGACACCTAAGAACTGAAGTTTATCTATATTGAGGTAATATTGTTTTTCTTTTCATGTGTATGAACTACTTGGTGTAATGTACTTCAAGTCAAAGATTTCATGGGATGTGGTAGAAAAACAAAGAAATCTTAAGTGAAGAGAAATAGTGTACTTTTCAGTTGAAGCCTACTAAGAGCTTATGTGATAGACCAACTTCCAAGATGACCTAGTAACTTGTTTCTAATAAGTAGACTACTTCTGTTGATTAAATTATAAAATTGTGACCTCTGTCTTGCTAGCAGACTCTCTTTCTGGTTTTAAAAAACATGTCTGACAGGCCCACATGACAAGGAACTGGGGGTAACTTTTGGCTAGAGGAAACAAATGCCTTCATTATAATGGCCATTGAAAATCTGAACCTCCCCCAACAACCACTGAGTAAAACTGAGTGGAGCTGTCCCAGACGAACCTGGGATGGCTGCAGTCAACAACTTGATTTCAACCTTGTGAAAAATCCTAAAACAGAAACCCAGTTAAGATGGGCCCATATTTCTGGTCAAAAGAGACTGTGAGATAATCAACATGTCCTGTTTTAAGCCAAGTTTTGGTTGTATTTGTTAATCAGCAGTAGATAATTAATACACATTATCCAAAGAAAAAAAATATCTGGCATCTTGTTCTAAGACAAGTTTGTAATTTTGCCAGCATCTGAAGAAGGTAAATATTCTACAGTATTCATTAGTATTTACACCCAGTCCTAGCCCAGTTCAATATCATACAGTACTAATGTACTATCTTCCTCTTTGACTTATTCATTTTTGTTGTTACTATAACCTGAATATCTAAGGATTTTTTTAAAAAGCTAACAGTTGTTTGTAATTTCTGTGGAGATTCACTAGTAATTTGAGGAATATGAATTAGTACTTTGCCAGATACTCCTTACCACATAACAGATACAGAAACATCAAGATCTACAAACATTTATTTTAAAATATTTGTTACTTTTTAAATAAATAAGTAAAAAATGTAATCAAATAATTCAAAACATTTTATTTCATTTTGAGCTTCACTATAGATATAACATTATTATTTTATTATTTTCTTTTGATTTGTTTTAGAAGATTAAAGTCCACAATATCAGACTTAGCACATGATTTGCTCTTTAGTTCATATTCAGGTTAGACTCTATCCTATAAAATGGACTTAAATTGCTAATATCTTAACTAATTTAATAAAATCAAAGATGATTAAAAACTTCAAATGAACCTGTAAAATGTTTCAAAATATTGCAAGTGGTGGAGGGGAGAAGAATGACTTAGAGAACTATATACATTGGAAAAGATTGGCCATAAGTTGATAGTTGTTGAAGCTGGTGATAGAATCATGTATTATTCTCTCTACTTTTGTAATATTTTTGTTATTTTCCATCTGCATGATGGATTTATGTATGAATATTTAATATCCCCAGGATCCTGATGAAATATTATATGATTTTTTTTCTATGAAGTTGTATGCTGCTTTCAAGTTTCTTGCTACACCAAGCAGCCACATAGACTTGCTTAACATTTCTTATTTTCAACAGTACTCCTTATTTTAAAGGAGACATACTGTGGAGGCAGCTATAACAACAAGATTTTTTATTTTTATTTTTTGGTTTTTTTATTATTATATTTTTTTACAGGGACAGAGAGTCAGAGAGAGGGATAGGTAGGGACAGACAGACAGGAACGGAGAGAGGTGAGAAGCATCAATCATTAGTTTTTCATTGCCGTTGCGACACCTTAGTTGTTCATTGATTGCTTTCTCACATATGCCTTTGCCACAGGCCTTCAGCAGACTGAGCAACCCCTTGCTGGAGCCAGCGACCTTTGGTCCAAGCTGACGAGCTTCTTTTGCTCAAGCCAGATGGGCCCACACTCAAGCTGGCGAACTCGGAGACTCGAACCTGGGTCTTCTGCATCCCAGTCCGACGCTCTATCCACTGCACCACGGCCTGGTCAGGTAACAAGTTTTATTAATGACCAAATTGTATTGATGTTTACAAATGGAGTAAACATTATGTTGTGTGTTTTGCATGAATTATCTCACTCTAATCCTTACAAGGATAATTTTATCCCTAGAGTAAAGGGTTACTAGAAATTTACCTGCATAATTTACCTGAAAAAGATAGCAGTATAATTTACAAATGAGAAAATTTTCTGAGAAGCTGATTGTGAGTTGCAATCTTTATAAAAGTTAAGTGTTTGGTCTAAAACACTGTATTATTTTCTCTGGTGTAATGCTTCTCTGGAAAGTTCTTTGATGTTCTACCAAGTGTGATATCATCTTTTTAAATACTTGATTAACTGCAACAAAATACTTTATATTTTATTTTTTAAGGACAAACAACATAAATGAGTCAGTAACTATTTTCAGTGAGAAGATCCTACTTAAAACGGTCTTAGAAAATTATAAAGTATTTTGATTTAACATTAGTTAGAATTATAGTCAACACAAGAGGTTATTAAATTTCAAAACAGTATAAAGAAAAATCTGCAAGAATAAGATTGTATAGCAGATATGAAGATCTGTGAGTTCAAAGCAGTGAGTTAGCTACTGAGAGAAGCTGAAGAATACTATGTAGGTCCCATTAGTCTATATTCTGACATTTAAAAAGTTGAGAGTCTATTTTTCCAAGAAATTTTATTATGGTTTGCTTTCTCATAACAAAAGACCAGGAGACAATAATGTTTACTTTGATTTTGTGGGAAATTGTGTTGATTCATTATTTGTTTGCTATTGTTAAACTTAATCATCACCCTTATAAAACTCAACCCACTGTCTGTGACATCACTGTCTGTGACATCACTGTGTGACATCACTGTTGCTGTTAATCAACATGACTACCTGTATGAGCACAGTATAGAATCTCTAGGGTTCAAATAAACATTTTCAAGATTTTGATTTCCTGCTTAGGCTATGGCAGACTTAGTTTTTAAATAAAACATGAATTATCAAACTTTCATCTCCAATTACTTACTGATTCAGCTGTCCTAATAAATTACCTGGATTTGGATCCTGGCCTACCATATGCTCTATGACCATGGTAAAGACTCTGCTTTTCCAGATCTGCTTCTCCATGAGCAAAATAAAAATTTCTGCTCTTTTGGCATTTATAAGATATAGCGACATAAGAGTCATAGTAATGGGAAGGAAGAAACAAGAAGAATGCAGGAGAAAGGGGGCCTGCAATATTTATGATCTTATGCTTAAACCAGTGACCTCAGAGTTTCAGACTAAAGGAAGAAGGGCTGACTGAGAAAGTTTGAAAAGTAACAAACTATGGCTATAACCCTTTTATTAGTTCTTTGAAATAAACTTGCAGCACCAGCAAGAAAAATAGAATATGTGAATAGCCATGGATTGACAGTCCCAGCCTCCTCTCTTACTGCCCCCCACCCCTAGAGACACAAAGGTCATGTAGGACTGCAGACAAAGAGGTCAAAGAAATCAGGCACTTGTCATGTGAAAACTAAAACTGTAAAGGTATATAAGATTCAGAAAAACTAAGTTCGGAGAGCTCATGCTTTGGTCCTGTTAGTCTCACATGCTCTGCTGGCTACTAGTAAATTCTTCTTCCTCTATCAAGTTGTTTAGGCCTCTATTATCCTCCATTTTCAGCCATTTCTTGCTACATATTTTTGGTGCATTGGCCAGGAATCGTGAAGGAAAGATGCCTACATCTGGCAGACTTCAGATACCCCACTGGGGAGACCCCGAGCTGCCCTGTAGATGTGCCCACTGAGTGTACACCAAGATTCCACCGTGTGGACACCTCACAGAATGAAAGGGGAAACCCCATTGGCCAGACCCAACAAGGATCAGACAATGGAGGAACGAGAAAATGGGGGCATGTCAGAGCCACAGTAAGGAAAACCAGGCAAGGGTAGCTGGCTGAGGTCCTGCCCTACGGGGTAGAAGGGAGGCCTGATCACCCTCAGGAGAGTGACTGATCGTCCTCCATAGGTTAGGAGTGGTGACTGTGCACTTGTGGTCCCCACAGGAGTGGTGACTCATCACCCTTCACAGGTGTGTGGGAGGTTCTATGAAAGAGTGAGTATGGAGTAAATGATATGGACACTAGGAAAGAGTTCTGACTCCTTTCCACAAGGCCAAAGCTAGTGTTGTGTTCCAAACCGTGCTCCCATAGGGCACCACATATGACTAAGAGGCAGAATTGCATGCTGACGGTTTATATCAGCCTGCCATAAGCCAAGAGAGTCCACCATCTCTGTGAGGAGAGAAGTCAGTGATGGACTAAAGCAAGTGGCATCCCCTCCAAGTTTCCCTTCCCTTCCCTCAATTCCTCCTTGTGGCCTGACGGGTGTTTGTCATAGGAAGCATGGAAAGTTCACAGGGAAAACCTACTCCCCTGGACATGATGATCAAGAACTTTAAGAAAGGTTCTCAGGGGATTACAGAGTTCTATGTCCCCAGGGAAATTGAGGACCTTGTATGAACTAGAATGGTCTGCTTTTGGGGTGGCGTGGAGAGCAGAAGGAAGCTTGGACAGGTCCATTGTGTGGAAGGTGTGGCAGGTAGTCACTAGAGATCCAGGTCACCCTGACCAGTTTCCCTACATAAACACCTGGTTCATGCTGGCATTGCACCCTCCCCTTTGGCTTAGAGGTCAAACTTCCACTGTGCTAGTAGCAAAGGCAAGGTAAGCATCCCACCCATCCTGGAGAGCTGCTGCTGCCTCCAGTGCTGGAAATTTTAACCCCTAGTGAGCCAGAAGAAGCAGAAACCTTGGCTCCCCAACTGTGCATACCAACAAGGCTTTACTATTTCACACCTGTCTCGCAGTTCACCTCAGAGACTGCTAATGACTCAGGCACATCATCGCCAGGTCTATCAAACCCAGCATAAGCTCATCTGAGGGGGAGGCACCTCTCACTGCCCTACAGAAACCAGGTCCAGACTCTCTTCCCCTAGCTGAGAGGTTGTATTCAAAGACAGTGCCCTGAGTTCAGATGCCTTTGAGCGAAGTGAGGAACACAGTGATGAATGAAGAGGGGTGCACAGTAGAATGGCAGGTGCCGATGTTCCAACCTTTTACCACCACTGACCTCCTCAGTTGGAAGCACCACAGTCCCTCTTATACAGAAAAGCCTCGGGCCCTAATAGATTTCATGCAATCCATAGTCCAGACCCAAAGTACCATGTGGGTGGATTGCCATCAACTGCTCCTCTCTGTTCAGCATGGAAGAAAGACACTGAATAATACAGGTGGTGACTAAATGGCTGGAGGAGAATACCTCTGATGAATACCAAAACCCTTAGGAATATGTGAGGGTCCAGATGCCAGGAGAGGATCCTAAGCAGGACCTGAATGTAGAGGAAGGCCTGAGACAGCTCAGAAGAAACAAAGAGGCTCTCCTCCAAGGCCTCCAGAAGGGAGGCCAGAAGGCCACTAATATCAACAAAGTGGCAGAGATGTTGCAAATGAAGGACGAAAGTCCAGGTGACTTTTATGAGAGGTTATGTGAGACCTACAGGATCTATACTCCTTCTGATTCAGAGAACCAGAGAATGGTTAATATTATGGCCTTTGTCAGCCAGAGTGCAGGAGATATAAAAAGGAAGCTCCAGAAATTAGAAGGCTTCCCAGGGATGAACATTCCCCAACTCCTAGAAGTAGCTAACAAGGTCTATGTCAACAGAGAGGTTGAAAGCAGTCAGGAGGATGAGCTCTGAAAGAAGAAGAAGGCTGAGCTCATAGCTGCTGCCCTTCAGCACAAAGGCAAAGGAAAGCCTCCTGCTGCAACCTGCGCAATAAGTCTATTCCAGGGTCTCAAGTGGGAAATGGTACACAATTGAATGAAAAATAGAAACTTAAAGATATATACAGGATGGGTTTGGGAGGATGCCACAGCTCCTTGCCAACAGTCACTACTGTCCTGGCAGAGCTGCAAAAACATGGCTGACCTCAGAAAGCCATTTATCTTTATTTTCTGGGTAAGGTGGGCCATTAGCAATTCAATAACATTTCCAAGGCAACCCAAGAAAAGCACCAGGTGCAGAAAAACTCTACTATTTTAACTTTACATGCTGCAAGCTTGTTGGTTTAGGGCGGCTGTGGTTGGGAATACAATGTTAGTGGGACCCTCTATTTTAGGGGTCTCTTAGTCTGGAGCTCAGTACAGAGAATGTGGCCCCTAATCCAGAGTATAATCCCTCAGTCACTGCTGGATATTCATATTTTATTTCTCCCCAACAAGGTGAGCAGCGAGTTTGGAACAAGGCCGACAGTAACCTCTGCAGAATTTCTTCTAGCTTGTGAGACCCTGGTTTCAGGGAGGAAGACAGAGAGAATCCTCTCCTGGGGTTGAATGTGTCCGCCCCCCTCAAGAAGGTGGCTAAGTCTCTTGACCAGATTCAACAATAGACTCACAGGGACCCACATGTTAAATGTCCATGATCCAAACCTCTCTCCCTTCCCTCTAGCCCAGCAGGGCAGACTATCCAGCGCCCAGGCTGTCTGACTGTGAAGCTCCACCCTATCCAATGCACATGAGCTGCTGTGCCCATGCTGATCACAGAGAGCGGAACTTGCCTCAGATGGGCCAGGTTGAGGAACCCTTCTTTAGGATACCACTCTAGCTAGGGTTGTTAGATCCTGAACCAATGCTGTTCACAGCTGGCCACTTGATGTGTCTGCCCTGGGCCTCCCTAGCAGGAACCCTGCACAGACCAGTGGGAGCACTGCCTGTGTTTGGCCCTCAGCAACCTTCTTGTAGCTACAATCAATCCAGAGTTTGTGGCTGCCTCTGCTGGGACCAGGTGTACATGGAAATACCAAACTGAACAACCAGGCTGCTTTTACTCACTGTGGGCCTGTGGGAATGTCTGCTTAAAAGCCAAGGTTTACAGAATCCTGCCTCCTGTAGCCTCTCTCTGCTGGCTGCTTATTGGATTTGGCCACTGAAAAATGTTTTGGTAGGGTCTAGAATTGTCTGCAGCAATTCAGGGATTAGGAAGGGTGGTGGGTGTGTCTCCACCCCTCTGCTCCACGTGTGAGTCTGTCCAGACTTTTTTCACAGACTTCAGTAAAGTGTGGCCCCAGGAGTCTGGTGATGTGGCCTCTTAGACCCACATGTGTGGTCTTCCCACATACTGGACAGTTTCTGCTGAGTCTTCTGTGGGGCAGAAGCCCAGTTTTAGACTCAGGAGCGTGTGGGGGTAAGCTCAGGGCTCAACATCAGAAATCAGTACCTGGTGTGCCCCCTGCTTTTTGGCTGACTTCTCAGAATGGTCAGGTCTTCATGGGGTGGGTAGGAGAGACTCCCTATTATTCCCCAGGATAATGCCACTCAGAAGGGACTGCTCCACCCAAGAAAGATGGTGACTGCAGTATTGGGGAATGACTCGGCACAGGATTTCCAGTGGCCATCTCTCACAGTGTCTCTCCCTGGGCCTCCAACTTTACACTCTCCTAATGCAACTCTAGTCCTCTCAGTTCTCCCTCCACCAGAGCCCTGAGTAAGTGGCTGTAAACAAGATTGTCTGTGCGGGTTCTTTAAGATGGAGCCTGTGTCTACGAGAGCTGTCTCTTTCTCACAGAAACCCACCTCTTTCCACCTCTAAATGATGTCTGGGCACAACTTCTAGGCTCTGGGGCTCTAGGCTAAAGCTCCAGGCTTGGGGCTGAGCACCTACATGTCAGGTGACCCTCCCTGCAGTGTGAGTTCCTCTGGAACCTCCCCCGCTGCCCACTCCTGGAAGGAGGTCAGCCCTTTCCACATCTCCACCTTTCCTACCAGTTTTGTTGTGGCTTCTTCTGTGATCCTTTGTTATAGACTCCTCTTCATTTAGTCCAAAGTTGGTTTTTCAAAATGGTTGTTCCTAAATTAAGTTGTAATCCAATTTGGTCCTGGGAGATGGCAGTTGGAATGTCTGACTACTTCATTGCCATCCTCGAGATGGATCCAGCCAATGGATTTTAAAACATACTCTTATCAGACAATACTGCTTGGCCAGAAATGGAGGAAATTTTATTGAATCAGAGGAGATTTACCTTGCCTTGGCCAACAGTATTATAATGCCACCTTCAAATAAAGCATGTGGTAGAGAACTCAGACAGAAAAATATATGTTGGCCAGGTTCCCAGAGTTAGCTGGAAACTGGCAGGATCCTGGCAAAGCCCACGTGCAATTTACTGGATCCGCAGAAACAGGGTCTATATTGGCCTACCCAGGAATTGGGAAGGGAGCTGTTTAATGGGTATGATAAATCTATCTTTCTTCCTCTTGCCTCTAAAACAGGGGAACTGCTTAGTTTCCCTGCCCCACAGCCCTTACAACAGGTAAAAACAGAACTCCAGATAGGAGACTGGAAAGATGATAAGTGGCCCCCCAAAAGGAAAATCTAATACTATGAACCTGCCACCTGGGCAGTGGGTGTCTCTTGAGGATATTGTATTCCCGTTTACATATTAAACTGGATTATCTGACTGCAGGCAGTTTTAGAAATCAATTATCAGACTTGGAGAACCCTAACCCTTCTTGCACATCAAACAACTCAGATGAGAAATGTCATCTACCAAAACAAGTTGGCTCTAGACTCTATTAGCAGAAGAAGGAGGTATATGTGGGAAATTCAATCGCATCAATTGCTGCTTGCAGATAGATGACTAGGGCCAGGCAGTTGAGGACCTTGTCAAAAAGATGACAAGACTGGCACATGTGCCTGTGCAAGTGTGGCATGAATGGGACCCTCATAGCCTTCTAAGAGGATGATTTTCAGCCTTTGATGGGTTTACAACTTTAATAAGGATAGCTTTACTACTCTTAGGAGTCTGCCTGTTAGGCCTTTGTTTGCTGCCTCTGGTAAGAAACAACTTAAAAAACATGGTAGAAGCCACTGTACAGTAGCAAACTATGACCCAGGTATACTTTGCCTACCACTATCAGTAAAATTCCCCAAGAGTTAGACAAAAAATGTGAGACCCCAGCCTTAAAAAAAAAAAAGAAAAAAAGAAAGAAAATTCTAGAGTCTCAAAGGGGGAAATGAGAGGGGAGAGATCAGAAGAATGTAAGAGAGTGAGGCTTGCAATGTCTGTGATCTTACACTCAAGCCAGTGAACTCAGGGTTTTATACTGAGGGAGGAAGGGCTGACTGAGAAAGTTTGAAAAGTAATAAACCACAGCTATAGCCTCTTTTATCAGTTCCCTGAAATAAACTTGCAACACCAGCAAGAAAAATGGGATATATGAATAGTCAAGGACTAACAGTCCAAACCTCCTCTCCTAGCCTCTCTCCTCCCAGAGACACAAAAGTCATGTAGGCCTGAAGACAAAGAAGTCAGAGAAATCAGGCACTTGTCACATGAAAACTAAAGCTGTAAAGGTATATTAGACTCAGAATAACTAACTTTGGAGAGCACATGCTTTGGGGATACTAACCCCACTTGCTCTGCTGGCTACTAATGAATTATTCTTCTATCAAGTTGTCTGGGTGTCTATTATTCTGTTTTCAGTTATTTCCTGCTAAAGTAAGTCCTCTAAAAAACACAATAACTTTCTTTATTCAGGGGTTGGAAACCTATGGCTCGAGAGCCAGATGTGGCTCTTTTGATGGCTGCATCTGGCTCGCAGACAAATCTTTAATAAAAATAATCATAACATTAAAAATATAAAACATTCTCATGTATTACAATCCATTCATTTCCTACCGCTCATGTTTATGGTAGTGGGTGGCTGGAGCCAATCACAGCTGTCCTCTGGGACAACAACAAATTTTTATTGGATAATGCATTATGTACACAGGTCATTGTGAGGTCAGAAAATAAACTTCCCTCCTTTTAATCAAGTAGTCAGCTAGCTAATTGCAGAAACCCTTTTGACAAAGAAGATGGCTAAAAGAAAAAAGATGAGGAGTATCGTACTTTTCAGCAGGAATGGACAGAGGAATTCGCCTTTGTGGAGAGAGCAGGTTCTGCAGTGTGTCTAATATGCAATGACAAAATTGCATTGATGAAATGGTCAGATATAAAGTGGCACTACGACACATGCCATACTACATCTGCATTGAAATATCTAGCGGGGGACAGCAGGAAGAAAGCGTCTTAAGAGCTACTGTGCAGAGTGCAAGCTAGTCAGCAGCAACTCCATGTTTGGACCCAACAAAGTGACAGGAATTTGGCTAGCTTTGCTGGTGCTTTAGCAATTGTGAGAAATGGAAAGCCATTCACAGATGGGGAGTATGCCAAAACATTCATGCTCGATGTTGCCAATGAACTTTTTGACGACTTCTCAGATAAAGACAAGATAATCAAACGAATAAAAGACATGCCTCTGTCGGCAAGAACTGTTCATGATCGTGCCATCATAATGGCAAATCAAACTGAGGCAACTCAAGTGAAGGAAATAAATGCAGCACTATTCTTTTCTCTCGCTTTGGATGAGTCAACAGACCTAAGCCATTTATCCCAGTTCAGCGTGATTGCAATATATGCTGTCAGTGACACACTTCGTGAGAAAAGTCTTGCTGTTTTGCCTATGAAACAGACAACAAGAATGTATGATTTATTTAAGTTTTTCACTGAGTTCGCTAAAGAAAAAAAATCTAACAGTGGATAAACTTATTTCAGTGTGTACTGATGGTGCTCCGTGCATGGTGGGGAAAAACAGAGGATTAGTAGCGCTTCTTCATGAACATAAAAAGAGACCCATCCTAAGTGTTCATTGCATCCTACATCAGGAGGCACTTTGTGCTCAGATGTGTGGTGAGCAGCTTGGTGAGATGATGTTGCTGGTCATTCGGGTGGCCGATTTTATTGTTGCCCGAGCTTTAAATGATCACCAGTTTAAAAGACTGCTGATTGAAGTTGGGAATAATTATCCTGGTCTGCTTCTGCACAGCAATGTGCATTGGTTGTCAAGAGAGGAGGTGCTCAGCCGTTTTGCCGCTTGTCTGAGCAAAATCTGAGACTTTTCTTGAAATAAAAAACATCGAGCATCCTGAGTTAGCTAACACTGAGTGGCTCCTGAAGTTCTACTATATCGTGGACATGACTGAACATCTGAACCAGCTCAATGTGAAAATGCAAGGTGTTAGAAATACAGTCTTATCCCTTCACAAGCAGTGTTTGCATTTGAAAACAAGCTAGAACTATTCATCGCCGACATTAAAACAGGTCGTTTACTACACTTTGAAAAACTGGGAGAGTTTAAAGATGCATGCACAGCAAGTGATCCTGCTCAACATCTTCATCTCCAGCAGCTAGTGGGCTTCACATCTAAACTCCTGCAGTCAATCAAAGCATGCTTTGGAGAATTTTGTGAGCGCACCCGTCTCTTTTAAGTTCATCACCCATCCTCACGAGTGTGCAGTGGACAGCACTGACCTGAGTTACATCCCCGGTGTCTCTGTCAGAGATTTTGAGTTACAAGATGCTGACCTGAAGGTCTCAGACATGCGGGTGAATACATTCAAGTCACTGAATGAAGATTTGGAAAGACTTGCACAACAGCAAGCAGAGTTGGTGAGCAAACACAAGTGGGGAGAAATGAAAAAACTTCAACTTGTGGACCAGCTGATTATCAAAACTTGGAATGCGCTTCCTGTCACATACCACACACTGCAGCGTGTGAGTATTGCTGTACTGACAATGTTTGGCTCTACGAATGCATGTGAGCAGTCTTTCTCACATCTAAAGAATGTTAAGACCAACCTACGATCATGTTTAATAGATGGAAGTCTCAATGCCTGCATGAAGCTTAACCTCACCACATATCAACCAGACTTAAAGCCATCAGCAAAGCCATGCAGCACCAGAAGTTGCATTAATAGTAAAAAGTACTTTGTTCATCATTGGTTAGCAACAGCATAACAACGTTATTAAAAAGAATTTAGAGACTTATTGTACTTTAAAAGTGTTGGTCTTACATAAAATGCACACTTTTACTTGTATTTAGTGTTAAGCATATTGTATGGCTCTCACGAAATTACATTTTAAAATATGTGGCGTTCATGGCTCTCTCAGTCAAAAAGGTTCCCGACCCCTGCTTTATATAAAAGGCAAGGTATTTTTTCTTTTATTTCTGTAGAAAACTTTCTTTCTTTTCTTTCTTTTATATGGGAAATTTTCTCACATGTTTCATAAAATTTCATTTTCATTAAAATTTAATAGTGAGACTCTGAAAAGCAGATTGGGAACTATTTGGTTGAGTTTGAGGACTACATTCATTGGTTGTTTTTCTTATTTCAGTAAATTCTTTTGGTGGAAGTATATTTCTAAGACCACCAAATTCTTCAGAGAGGAAACTACCAGTCTCTCACCTGGGGTGGGTAATGGGAGGACTTTAGCTACCATCTTTCCATACATAGGATAGGGAAGGAAGATGGAGGAGCTAATTGTATACAACTTTTGTGCTGTTTAAAAATTCAGTTTATCTCTGAGCCTCTCCATCACTGTCCTCTGTATTCTGCATCTTCTAGTCCTGAGTCATTCCTAGTCCTGGCAAGTAAAACTGTCACTCTTTACACACTGTGTGGTTTTGTGATCATGACTTCCTCAGCCTAGATAAATCCATATAGATTCTATTTTCTAGAAATTGGCTGAATTCCTTCTTCATACCTTCTTCCTTCCCATGTTATCTTTGTAGTTATCATTTTAGATTTTTTTTCTCATTAATGGTATTTGTAGGGAATTTTTAGGAGAGAGATTAGATGAATAATTGTTTGACTCCACATATTTAATATTTGTTTTTCATTTTGCATTCATTAATTTTAATTTTATGGGAACATATTCTTTAGTAATTCTATTCAATGCAGTTTGAAGTTAGTACATTTTATAATTTTTAATTACTAAATTTACCTTTTTTCTTGAGTAATAGTTTAACTGGGAGAGTCAAAAGATATTGTTCTCAAAACTTAGAAGATTTCATTTCATTATCTTCTTATACCTAGTGTTATTAGTAAAATGTCTAATTTTAATCTGACACCTCTTGTTTATAAATAATTTTTAGTTGTTAGTTGCCAGTCAACAAGATCCTGAGACAGTTTCCCCAACTTTATATTTAAGAGGTGTTTAAACAAATAGGAAAATTGAAATAATGGGAATACCCATGTTTCTTCCATCTAGATAAGCATTTAGTCTTATTTGCTTGACCCCCCTCCATAGACATGGGCATTATGTTGCTTAACCATTTGAAAATAAGTTGTAGCCACCATGAGATTTGACCCTTAATATTTCAGCATACTTCTGTAAAGAATAAAAACAATCTTCTATTAGCCATAATCTTCTTACCACATCTAGAAAAAGTAATATTTAATATTTTATAAGTAATATATTATGTTTTCTTCTCTATTTTAGAATTTTTTCTTGATGCACTGATATTTTACTTTTATGTGCACTAAAGTTGGAGCTTTGTATATGATTTCTTTGAAATTACTTCGCAGTACTTAAGCAAGCTTTTCCAATCTTATACCAAGGCTCTTTCAGTTCTAGGATATTTTCTTCTTTTTTAAAGTTTATGAGCCATTGTTATCTGTGCCATCTTCTTCTGGAGCCACTTGTAGAACATCTAAGTGTTATACCTCTTATCCTTTCTTTCATGTGTTCTGTCAGTAGATTACTTTGGAATTCATTTAGAAAAAACTCCTTAGCTTCATCTTTCATCTTTCTAATTTGTCTTTTCGTTTTGTTCACTTTACTGTTGATCCAACTTCCAAATTAGTTTTAAATTAATCGTCAATTTAAACCTTTCTATGTCTCTGTTTGAGTTTTTGATGGATACAAAATCTTCCTGAACCTCTCTGTGGAGAAGCTATCTCTATTTATCCATTTTTCTAAAGTTTCATTTAGTTTTCTCTTTTATCTTTATCACTTTATAATTTTTATCCCTCAAATGTATTGTGAATTTTTTTATGGTCATCCTATTCATGTTTCCCTGTCAGCCTTCTGTGGACATAGACATTTTCACTCTTATCTTCTGTTTTCTAGAAAATTGACTAAATTTCTTCTTTATGTTGTCTCCCTTTCCATGCTATCTTTGTAGTTATCAGTTTAGATTTTCTTCTCATTAATGGCATTTGTAGGGGATTTTTAGGAGAGAGATTATATGTATAGTTGTTTGACTCCATATATGATTGTGAAAAGGGATAGAATTGCTACCAGATGAGGTGGCTAGTAACTAGTTTATTTTATGTGGAGTTTCCTCATTATTCTTGTGTTTTGCCAACAAAACACCAACTTGATCTTAGTAGAAGTCCCTACCACTCTGTGTCACTCGGCACACATACTACTGCTGCCTGCTATGTGGATAAGTCATCTCCATGAGGCTGGATCCCTGAGGAGTGTGTACATCCTCCTGAGGAACAACAGAGAAAAAAGATTGTCCATCAATTCTTCACTCCCACTGGTTGAGAGTGTGTTGCTAAAGCTCCTCTCTGCGTTACTAAAGCTCCAGAGCTTCTAGTCTCCAAATGCATGCATGTAGAGTGGTCTTCTGTATTCCTATGCAGCAGCAGTGAGAAGCCCTGGGAAGAAAGTATAGGCTTCTGGCATGTTGGTTACACTGGTATGGTATGAAATAAAGTCTTCATGGAGCTTTGCCACAGCTGGGCTGAACTCAGCGGTGAGACGGAAAAATTTTAAGGCAGGCACTAGTGGCATCTGATAAAGGAAATGAAATAGGAAATTTCAGGCAAAATTGATAGAGAGGTTACTTTCAGAGCCATGCTTTCTATGAGATGCAAGAGAAGCTTAATAAGAGTAAACACAAGTCATGCTTGCAGTTATCTGTTACCTTGCTTTGCAAGGACAATGACATATCCAAACGAGCCTCAGATGACACTAGCTCCTCACAGCACTTCAAACATGATTTAAGGAGTACATCCTGGACCAAGACAAAACCCTCTTCTCATTACTATTTTTGGCATTGCTTCCTAATTTCAGAATCCACTCAACATTGTAATAATTCACAACGTGACAATAAGAAAGTAAGCCATCATTAAGAGATATGGCACATGCTATCCTCACCCATATTGGGGACATTAGTCCTTGGAAGTCTCCTATATTTCTTTTTAGTTTTTGACTATTTAAGATCTTTAGTATCTTCCCATAAGTATTGAAGGATGTGGGTTTTACCAAACATCTTAGAATAAGATTATAACTTCCAATCATTATTAGATCCAATGTATACCCAAATTATGTGTACTATATTTATTTATCCACTAGGAAAAATTATTCTCTGGAATAAATGATGGAAAATCTTTCTAACAGAGGGCTGTATATAATTGAGTTCTGGAATACAAAAGGGGGAATAGTTTGTAGAGAATGAATGTGAAGGGGCAAAACAGCAACAGAGGGGACATTTAGGCATCTTTTGCATCTCCAGGAGTTATGGTGCAACCTGTTGCCTGACAGTTATAAGACAGATGGAGAAGAGGGTTGTAAGTACCATAAAATTTGAGATATATCAATGACTAAGTTAAGGGTGTGATAGAAACAGCAAGAGAGTAGGAAACTAAAAGGGACGGCAGATTTCAAGCTTGAGTCAGAGCGGCTGTTTGTATACTTAGTAGATTCTGGTTATAAAGAAATGATCGTGGAAGGGATGTAGGGTGGTTGAAATAAATTCGTTTCAGAAATGTTGGATTTAGAGTCCTCTTAAAAATTAATAATCAAGTCCAGATAGCTGGTGGAAATATTTGTTCAAGTCTCTAAAAGGGGAGGGAATTGAGTTTAAAATATAAATTTAGAAGTCAAAAGCATACTAATGATAGTTAAAATGACATGTTAATTTTACAGAATTTTTGTCTATGATTAAGGCAGATAATCAATAATTAAATAATATGTGAGAGAAAGATTCTACTTTAGAAAGAAATAGAAGAAAATAATGTGTCTTGTAAAACAAAGGCATAACAAATTTGAATAAGAATGGGATGAACAATGTCATATAGAGACATCCAGTAAGATGAAACAGAAAATGACCATTAAATTTGATGAAAATATTATTATGAGCCCTACAAGAATAATTTCAGTGGCTTGCTGAGAGTGGCAGCCAGAATTTAGCAGATCAAAACGGCAAATACATGGCATGCCTCACCTTCAAACAAGTGTTTATGGATCATTATTAGTTAATCATGGCACTTTGTGGGGTGGAGCTGTAAAGGAACAGGTAGGAAGGGCATAGGATCAAGGGCTGAGTGCTTGGCATCACTTGAGTAAGGAGAATTTGGACCAAAGGAAAGAAGGTAAAAGTGGAGTGGTGGTAAACAAATTTGTAGATAGAGTGGAAAGTGTAGAATGAAACCAAATGACGGAAAGTTGTAAGCATAACTGAAATAGAAAGTAACATCGAAAAGATGCATGAGAACAAGAGGTGGAAAACTAGAAGCTGAATTGTGTTTTAATGAAAGGGAAGTGGTGGTTTATATATAGAAGAGACATTGCTTGGAATGGAAGGGAAAACAACATCAGTGAATAAAAACACAGGTAGGAGCTGCCGATAGTTTTATGAAGCCATAGACTCAGAGTAAGGTTTTGTCCATTTTCAGGGGTTTCTGACTTTCTTCAGGAAAGCTCAGTCACCTGGACAGAGTAAGAAATGGATTGTTCCTTGTCATTTATCCAAAGATCAGGAAATGCGCAGAGTGTGTGGTAGGAAGCTAGGGTGTAGGTAAACTAAAGTGATAGTGAAAGGTGGAGGAATCAACCATGAGGTTCACGGTAAGTAGTCAAGTTATTGAAGAGAACATACACACTAAGTGAAGACAGATGAGAAGCTATAGAGAGGGAGGTCCTGGGGTGAAGACGAGGACATTCTCTGAGAAGCAGGTCAGGAGGTTATGTTGAGTGTGGTATATTGAAATCTATGAAGTCTGAAGCCTAAAAATATTCTTAAGGCCAAAATTGAACCAGACCAGTCTTTGGGCTTAAGAAAGAAGATGAAGACCCAAAAGATTATTTCTACCACATTTAATCATCTCTTTGTCAATGTCTCAGTTTGATACTAGAGGATAAAGCAGCAAAATAGTTATTGATTCATAATTTCATACTCTCACCCCTTTTATCTTATCATTTAAGGGAAAGCTGATTAAAGGTGGCTAATAATGGGAGCCTGGAAAGAGCTGACTATGCAGAAGAATGAAAAACTAATCCCTTTGACATTCTTTCAATCACCACTCAGACATAAAGTGATTATGGGCAGTCGCTGGTGGAATATTGTACCACAGGAAATATATACTTGTTTCATTATAGTTTAACAAAATGCTACGTGTTGGAATAATCTGATACTAAGTGTAATGTTTAAAGACACGTCAAAAAGAGGATGACTTACCCTAGAGGTTTTGAAACGGTATGGAAAAACGGAAATCTCGTCTACTCTCATTAACTATTGTGGATAACCACTATATTTCCAATCTGCAAAGTATGCAAATTGTGGAATATTCACAAAAAACTTTTTGGCAAATGGCAATAAAAAAGTAGATAAATGATTTTTCTTCCAAAGTAGATTATTAAAGTTAAAGATGTTACTGCTTTACCCTTAAATGTTATCACCTAGAACTCACCCAGAAACTAGACTACCTCTCTGTTTTGGTTACATGACTATTAACTTTGAAAGCTTTATGAACTTTTTCTTAACCCCAAAGCATATGACGTTAGGTCCTAAATGAGTAGAAATTGAATTCTTTTATTCTTGGATAGCTTTATAACATTGTTTGGATTCTGTAACCCCTTTCTTCAGGATTGGTACTCTGACATTAGAGGGAAAATGAGGCAAAAGCTTAACAACCAAAACTAGATCTACTGCCAATCTAAGCAACTTGTAAAGATATCTTGGACTGGGTGGGTGAAGTTCAGTAATTAGTATCATAAACACATCATTTTCCTTGCTTTGCTGGTTTAGAGTGTTTATGTCCTCCACTGGTATAAGTTTTTTTTTTTAAGTACTTAAATTTTCTGTCCTGTCATCAAAGTTTAGCTAAATTGGACCTAAAACATGCTTTCTGATAGAATGAGGCACATTCCAGATTAATGATACCAAATTTTGTCCCTCAATCAAGGGTGTATACATTTAAGAGAAAAATAGTTTGACCCATCAAATGTAAATGTTCAATATTTCAGAAACACAAGTACACAGCTTGTTTCAATTTAGTCTTGGACTTTCTAGCTCCAACGCAGCCTCAGGCAACTATGTAACAGAAGTTCCAGGCAATTTATGAAAATTCTTTTTTTTTTTTTTTTTTTAAGAACTAGGAGACTGACCTGTGATGGTGCAGTGAATAAAGCCGTGACCTGAAATGATGAGGTTGCTGGTTCAAACCCTGGGCTTGCCCTATCAAGGAACATACCGAAAGCAACTGCTACCAGTTGATGCTTCTCAATCCTCTGCCCACCCTACTTCTCTCTCCCTCTCCTCTCTCTAAAATCAATAAATATTAAAAAAAAAGAAATAGGAAAAATAAAGATTAAAAATAAAAAAGGAACTTGACCAGGCGGTGGTACAGTGGATAGAGCGTTGGATTGGGACTTGGAGGACCCAAGTTGGAAACTCCGAGGTTGTGGGCTTAAGTGCGGGCACATCTGGTTTCACCAGCTTGAGCCCAAGGTCGCTGGCTTGAGCAAGGGGTCACTCTCTCTGCTGTAACCCTTCAATCAAGGCACATATGAGAAAGCAATCAATGAACAACTAAGGTGCCGCAGCGAGGAATTGATGCTTCTCATCTCTCTCCCTTCCTGTCTGTCCCTATCTGTCCTTCTCTCTGTCTCTTTCTGTCTCTGTCACAAAAAATAAAATGAAAAATGAAATTAAAATTCTTCTCATCACTTTGACCATCTCAGGATCACTGAAGAAGTGTAGGGATTTAAAGTAGGTTTGGATTTTGTTGAAATCTTTGGGGTGGAAGCAGGAGCTAACTTGGAAAACTGGTGACAGACATTGAGAACCCTTGTTCATGCTTGTTAACTAACTCCACACACAGTAAGTAATTTTATTTCAGTTTTCCCACTTTAGCCTTGCTGAATTTACTTTTTTGTTGTTGAAGGACATCTTCATTTACATATCCTGTCTGCACATCCAACTCATTGTGACTAAATCTGAGCCCATATTTGCCTGCTTAATTTCCAAAGATAACTTGGTAACAGTTCCCATTCCGAAAAAGGGAGGACAGGACATTCAATGTGAAAGACGTTGTGAAATGGGTATTTTTCCAGTTCCCAGCTCAGGCATTTTCTCTGTGGAGCATTGTGGGAAATTCATTCAGTGGAGACAGATCCACTGGGCATCATGAACTCTGAGGCAGACATGTTATTGTTGAAGGGAAAGCCTCTCCTCAGACTGATTCCGAAAGGGAGAGCTCTAATGTTTCTTTTGTGGTCTGTTCTGTTTTACTGCACTTTGTAATAAACGCTCTGGTCAAAAGACCAACTTCTGATGAAGTGGCACAAAACAGCATGTCATCCCACAGCCTCAGAAAGGAGGTCTCTGTTTTTATTTTAAGCATACTGTGACATGGGATCCCGTCACAGTCTTTGAGAATTGAAATATAACAACACACATTTGATGTTTAGATTGCCTGTAAACCACAAGAAAATAGCCACAGTTCCAGCAACTTTTCTTCTTAGCTCCAGCCAAGTGTTCTAAAAGCTCTAGTTTGAAATTGTAATATCGAGTATCATTGATTTCTGGAGAACAAGTACTGGCTTTGGAAGATAATGACTGATCAGTTCTAATGTAGCATGGAGTAACAGAAAGTGACTGAGGCAGGAATTTTAGCTTTTAACCCTCATTAGTAACTCTTCAATTGAGGTTAAATCATTTGAAGCCCTTATTTAACAGATGAGAAGATTAATATTGAGTGCAATGAAAAAGTGAGAAGCTTGAATTTCATGATGTATACACCTTTCTATAATTCTAAACTTTCCCTTTATGCTTTGGGAGGGATTCTATCACTGATGCAAAAAAATATTCCTTAACACTCCTCATTTTAAGGATAAATAACTTCTCAAGAAATAATTTTTCTTAATTTATAGGGAAATTAAAAACAACAGTACTAAATAAAAAATATGACTTCCTTACCTAATTAATTGATTGACCTCTAAAACTGATTGACAAGAAAAGATGTGCAAATCTACTTCCAGGAAGATCATAGAGACTAAGGTACAGGCACTTCCAAATCACCATGGGATAGAGTAGGTAGAATTCCTAATTAGCTGTGGTACTAATGCAACAGAAATTAAGCAATGGTTAGTTAGTACTTGTGGCTAGGACAAGAGCAAGTTGGTGATTTTAAGAAAATTAGAGCCAAACCTTGGAGATAAGCTACTTACAGATTATATAAGCGTGTGTGTGTATGTGTGTGTGTGTGTGTGTGTGTGTGTATTATATAGGTTATATATAGGTTATAGGGCATTGAAATGCAACGAAAGATGATGTGTAGTTTATTTCAGCTATGACTTTGGGTTATTTGTGAACTTTTCTGTTTTGATTACAGACAGTCCCCAGATTACAAATGAGATAGGTTTGTTATTAAGTTGAATTTGTATGTAAGATGGGAACAGGTACATTTACCTATTAAATGCAACTTATACAGATGTTTGTCTTAACATAGTAGTTATTTTTACTTTCCTGTGCATATAAATACTTAAAAATTTTCAAATACAACTTTAAACAGTCCTGAATGATGCGAAGATGATGAGCTTGTTGGAGAGATGGGACTGGTGTTAGAGTCAGGGTTTGGTTCTGCTGCTGGAGTCGGTTTCTGGAAGCAGGCATCAGGTAGGTTTGTACAGAGCTCTTCTCTTTCTCATTGTAAGTGGCCCTGTAGCATCTCAGGCCTGTGGTAGCTGTACGGTAAACTTTGGTGGACCTCTCTGTATCAGAATCTTCCTCCTCTAGCTTTGCTGTTTCTGCTTGAAGAAGATGAAAAGCGTCAGCTAACTCTTTTATAGAAAATTTTTTCAGTTCTAGAGTTTCTGAGTCCCTGTTTTCTTCCCTAAATGCTATTACCTGCTGCTCTAGATGCATAAAGTCTTCACTGGTTAGTTCTTTGCCATGGGAGTTGAATAACTCTATCATATCATTTTTACTGATTTGGTTACCAATAGCCCTTATGGCCTCCGTTTGTAATTACGAATTGTATGTCAGTCAGATGTTTGTAACTTGGGGACTTATTGTAGTTGGGAATTGACTGTATTGCTATATGTCTAGCATTAAAGGGACAATTTATCAAGATCATTGCTGATGTGATCATTTCATGATTCTCAAGTCCACCTTTAGCATTTAATTTATGTTTATTCATTATTTTAAATCTCTACTTAAATATATGAGAAGTATTTCCATGAGCAAGAAAATAGGTATAAGGTGAAATTATAAGTGAATTAGAAACTTTATTGAATATAATTTGTTGTCCAGTTGCATGCATTCCTAGCATAGTGATAACACCAACTATTTTCTAACCAGAATTTGGGGATCATCCTCCTGAGACTGAGCTGCTGAGAGTGCTTCCCCTGGTGGGTCCACATCCAGTTCTCTGAAACCAAAATATAATGCATAGAAAGTGATTTAACTCATACAGACTCTGAACAATGGAAAGATTTACAAGCATCAAAGTTATAGCAGCTTTTACAACAAGTTCAGTTGTTGCCATAAAGAAATATAACTCTTTCTTGAATAATAAAGAGGGTGGTCATTGCGACAGAAAGGTGGAGAGATGCTTATTTCCTTTTTGGGACTGGTTAAAAAAGGTGAGAGGGAGGACAGGTAATTCTGGACAATTATATGGCAAAGACTAAAAATCCTTCAAATGTAGCCACCCTGGGGATGAAGTGTAAATTTTGTAGAAACGGCTTTATATGAAAACTCAAATATTCTCTCAATTATAAGACTGAAGCCATGGGTGAGAGCCTCTGGCCAGTGGAGCTGCTCAGGCCTATGTGACATAGAATTTCATAGTTGCAAGTAACACTCACAACATATTTCTTTTCTCTCAGGTGAAACTACTGCCAGACAAATGATGATGGCAGGGGTACTTGTACATCACCAAGGCTCTCTTCTGCAGGGGTCCTCAGCCCCAGCACAGGCCTGGGAATCAATAACTTTGTGCAACAGGGTTATTACCTAGGTGGCTATGTTCCCTGAGTTTCAACAACACCACTGTGTGATAGAACTTATAAAAAAGAATGGCCCCTGCCGTGGAGAGCAGATTTCTGGTACTCTTTTCAAGATAAGGAATGACTCCCTAGGAGTTTTGGAATTCTCACAGGAAGGAAAATCTTAGGGAGAGAAGGGAAAGAATGCAGTTCAAATGAACTTATGGCTCCCAGAAAGGGAGCCTTCACCCCTCTCCTCATCAGAACGGGGGGGGGGGGGCAGGAGAGCACTCACCTACTGCCTTCCTTTAGGAATTATCTCCCCAATCGACAGAAAGAAATGAATTAACCAATGTAAGGTTCACAAAGATACAGTACGAATGACAAAGGAAATTGAAGTGTATCTCAAACTTGATTGCCAAATAATCTCTCTGTGGCAAGGGCCTTAGAGTAAAAGCCAAAAGCTTGGACTTTGCGTCAGACTTACCTGGAATTGAACCCATTTCTCCCACTTACTGTCTATGATTTTGGAAGTCAGCTCTGGGCCTCTCACTCTTCTGCTTGTATAATGGGATGGGAGCAACACACCTCATAGAATGATTTTGAGAATCTAATGCATGAATCTACATGAAGTGCTCAGCCCAACCTTGTACCTGATCAACTGACACCTGCAGAAGCTCTTGTTTTATACCATTTTATACTCTGATGTTTAACTTGTTCTAAGATGCCTTTACTCTTATTAATTCAAGATAATACAGTAAACAGATCTTGATTCTTGTCTCATTTCTAATGTTTTAATTTTACATCTATATTTCTGAAATACATTTCAATAATTATATATATTATTAGTTCCATTGCTTGAGACCTTCCGATGTAACTGCAATGCAAAGATCACAAAATTAAATACTTAAGGAACCGCGTGGGACTATAAGTGATTAAAGCAGACAAAATGAAGAAAATAATAAGCATGACTGATCTTGGAGTGCATGCTCTGTCTACAGAGCTGCCCTGGTAGAGTCGGCTGGCTGCTGGCAGGTGAAGTAATAACCCAGTGGTTTCAGATATATTTTTCAAGATGAACAAGAAATGTAGTTTGTTTCATAGTATAAAACTCTCTCATCTTAAACACTGACCAATTGTACAAATTTCGAGAAGATGATGGGCTAATCAAAACACATCTGTAGGCCAGAGACAGGCCATCCATGTGAGTTTGGCACATTCTTGGGTAAATACAACTTTGGATGAGTAGCATCATTAAACAATTAGTTCTGCATGCTGTTTTATAGTTCATGATTATAATGTTAAGTATAAAACAGTTGGTGTCCTCCATTTTTTCCTTAATTATTATCCCTAAATACTAGAGAGGCATTTTCAGGAACTTCTCTTATAACAAGCAGTGGTCTGTGTTCTATTCTATTCTTATAGCAAAAACAGCTGCAGACTAGCTGCCCAGTATTACAGTGATAAACCATTTACATTCCATCCTATACGTTTTGGGGATTCTAGTTTCAAAACCTCTGGGTCATATGCTATTTGCAACCACTCTTCTGAGCCTATGTCTTAATGTTTACCTTGTCTAGAACTTGTATAAGATGGGAGTGAGGGGAAAAAGGAAAGAAAATAATGGCTTAATGATGGGTGAGGAAGTCAAAAATCAGATTACCTATCATCTTTATTTATTCCTTCTCCTCTGCTTTTATTGAATGCCTATTCTAGCTTTTGAGATAGATTTTTCTTATAAAATTATCTTAGTTTAATTGTTACTTTTTAAAAATATTTGTTTGCATATCTGTTATGTCCATGATTATAACTTTTTAATAGACCGAAGGTCAGCAAACTATGGCCTGTGGGCCAAACATGGCCTGCTACCTATTTTTGTTAATAAGGTTCAATGAAAACATTAAATACTCATTTGTTTACATGTTGTCTATGACTGCTTTCTTACTACTATGGCAGAGTTCAGTAGTTGGAACTTAGAGCACCAAATACTTATTAACCTGCCCTTTATAGACAAATGTTGCTAATGCTTGTAGTAGCATTTTTATTTTTTTATTTTTTATTACTGAATGAATAGTATATATTTTACCATCTGGATGCTTATAATATTGTTCCTGTTTTAGATATGTCTCGTGTAAACAGAACATTATTGCATTTTATTAAATTCAACCTTAATTTTTGTTTAACTGTCAAATTCAGCTGAACTGATGTATTCATCACTTTTTTTTGCCATTCTGTTTTGTATTTTTATTTATCTTGTTTTTTCTCATGCTCAATTTTTCCCCTTTTCAAACTTTTAGTAGATTAAATTTTATTAAAAAATTTTATTGCTCCAATAATATTCTGGAAGTTGCATGCTCTCTTTCTTTTCTTTGAATAAATAGTCTTTTTCTAAAATTGTTATTTATTTATTTATTTATTTTTACAGGGACAGAGAGAGAGTCAGAGAGAGGGATAGATGGGGACAGACAGACAGAAACGGAGAGAGGCGAGATGCATCAATCATTAGTTTTTCGTTGCCCTTGCGACACCATAGGTGTTCATTGATTGCTTTCTCACATGTGCCTTGACTGCTGGCCTTCAGCAGACCGAGCCACCCCTTGCTGGAGCCAGGAACCTTGGGTCCAAGCTGGCGAGCTTTTGCTCAAGCTCAATCTAGATGGGCCCGCGCTCAAGCTGGTGACCTCGGGGTCTCAAACCTGGGTCTTCCGCATCCCAGTCTGACGCTCTATCCACTGCGCCTGCGGTGGCTCGGTGACTTTGAAAAGTTCAATGTTAATCAATATATTTTTCCTCACTCGAAAAGTAAAAATTCTTAGAACACATAGGTACTGCATTTCCTCAGGTGGAAATTTTTGTTATTCTAGCATTGACTTATTTTTATACTCTTCTCATAGTTGCAAATAATAATTATGATAATATTTTATGGAATAAATTCTTTTTATATTTAAACTGCTGTTTATCAGTTTCTTTATTCACTAGTTCTTATCTCACAGTTCTATTGTTAGGTTGTATTTCCTTCTTCTGGTAGCACATCTTTAAAAGATGTTTCAGTGAAAGTCTACCATCTAAGAAATTGGAGTTCCAGAAAAAAAAGACAGAAGATTAGTATGGAACAATATTTGAAAAAGTAAACTTTCAAGAATTTTCTAAATCTAACCAAAGAGAATAAGCAATAGATTCAAAAAGTATGTAAAGTCCAAGCAGGGTAAATAAAATTTGAACCACATTTTGGTACATTAAAGTCAAACTGCTGAAAATGAAACACAGAAAAAAGTAAACACACACACACACACACACACACACACACACACCTCATTAATTCAAACCAGTGACAATAAAATTGACAGCTGACTTAATTCATGATAAATGTAATTTATTTTTTACTTGTTTAATTAATTTATATTTTGACTTTAAATATTTTTTTATTTTTCTATTATAGTTCACATACAATATTATACTGTATTAGTTTCAGGTATACTATCCAGTGAATTTTCTTTTCTTTTTATTATTAATTTTAATTTATTGTGTTTACAGATTCAAATGTCCAACTGAATATAACACCCTAAACCCCCATCCTTGTGTCCCTATTTTTACCCCTTTTGCCCCCCTTCTCCTAACCCCCCCCCTTCCCTCTGGATTTGCTCTCCTGCTATCCATATATCTGTGTCATGTATATATAACCTCACTAATCCCTTTACCCTCTCTGATTCCATTTCCTCCTTCCTCCTCCCTCTGACTGCTGTCCTCTGCTCCCTATGACCTCATCTCTGCCTTTGTTCCTCAGTTCACTTTGTTCATTAGATTCTGCATATAAGTGAGATGATATCATATTTGGCTTTCTCTGCCTGGCTTATTTCACTTAGCATAGTAATCTCCAGGTTCATGCATGCCGTCACAAAGGGTAAGATTTCATTCTTTTTCATGGCCGTGAAATATTCCATTGTGTATATGTACCACTGCGTTTTAATCCACTTGTCCACTGAAGGACACTTGGGCTGTTTCCAGATCTTGGCTACTGTAAACAAGGCTGCAATAAACATGAGGGTGCATTTCTTCTTTTGAATCAGTTATATGGTATTCCTAGGATATATTCTTAAAAGTGGGATGATTGGGACAAAAGGCAGTTCTATTTTTTTTTTTTTTTTGAAGAAACGCTGTACTGTTTTCCACAGTGGCTGCACAAGTCTTCATGCCCACCAGCAGTGCAGGAGGGTTCCCTTTTCTCCACACCCTTTTCAGCACTTACTGTGTGTTGATTTGTTAATGAGCACTATTCTGACAGGTGTAAAGTGGTACTCATTGTGGTTTTAATTTGCATTTCTCTGATGATTAGTGATGTCAAACATTTTGCTATATGCCTATTGGACATCTGTATGTTTTCTTTGGAGAAGTGTATATTCAGTTCTTTTGTACATTTTTAAATTGGATTGTTTGCCTTCCTGCTGTTGAGTTTTAGTTCTTTATAAATTTTGGTTATTAACCCCTCATCAGATGTATTGGCGAATATGTTCTCCCATTGTGTGGGTTGTATTTATTTTGTTAATGATATCTTTGCTGTGCAAATGCTTTTTAGTTTTATATACTCCCTTTTGTTCATCAGTCTTTTATTTCACTTGCCAGTGGAGATAGATTGGCAAAAATATTGCTACAAGAGATATCGGAGAGTTTATATCTATGTTTTCTTCCAATATGTTTATGGTTTCATGATTTACATTTAAGTCCTTTGTCCATTTTGAGTTTATTTCTGTGAATGGTGTAAGTTGGTGGTTTAGTCTCATTTTATTTCATGTACTGGTCCAATTTTTCCAATACCGTTTATTAAAGAGACTGTCTTTACTCCATTGCATGCTTTTACCTCCTTTGTCAAATATCAATTGACCATACAGGCGAGGGTTTATTTCTGGGTTCACTGTTCTGTTCCATTGACCTTATGCCAGTGCCAAGCTGTTTTGATGCCAGTACCAAGCTGTTTTGATTACAATGGCCTTGTAGTATAACTAGATATCAGGGAGTGTGATACCTCCCACTTATTCTTCATTTTCAAGACTGCCGAGGTTATTCGTGGTTTTTTTTTGGTTCCATATACATTTTTGGAGTATGTGTTCTATATCTTTGAAGTATGCCATTGGCATTTTAATAGGAGTTGCATTGAATTTATAGATTGCTTTGGGTAATATAGACATTATAATAATGTTTATTCTTCTTATCCATGAACATGGTATATGCTTCCACATGTTTTATCTTAATTGATTAATTTTTTCAATGTTCTATAATTTTCCAAGTACAAGTTTTGTACCTTCTTGGTTAAATTCCCTTCTAGGTATTTTATATTTTTTGTTGCAATAGTGAAGAGAATTGTTTCCTTAATTTCTCTTTCAGACAGTTTATTCTTTGTGTATAAAAATGCCACTGAGACCCTGGCTGGTTGGTTCAGCAGTAGAGCCTTGGTCTGGCATGTGGAAGTTCTGGGTTCAATTCCTAGCCAGGGCACACAGGAGAAGCACCCATTTGCTTCTCCACCCTTCCCCCTCTCCTCTCTCTCTATCTCAATCTTCCCCTCCTGCAGCCAGGACTCCATTAAAGCACACTTGGCCCAGGTGCTAAGGATGGCTCCTTGGCCTCTGCCTCAGGGGCTAGAATGGCTCCAATTACAGTAGAGCAGTGCCCCAGATGGGCCAAGCATCCCCCCCTGGTGGGCATGCCAGGTGGATCCCAGTAGGGCTCATGTGGGAGTCTGTCTGTCTGCCTCCCTCCCCTTTCTCACTTCAGAAAAATACGAGAAATAAAGGCCATTAATTTCTGAATATTAATTCTATATTCTGACACTTTGCTGAATTCATTTATCAGGTCTTGTAGTTTTTTGACAGAGGTTTTAGGGTATCATATCATCAGCAAACAATGATAGTTTTACTTCTTCTTTTTCGATTTGTATGCTATTTATTTCTTCTTATGTTTGATTGCTGTGCCTAGAACTTCCAGAACTATGTTTAATAAGAGTGGTGTCAGGGGTACCCCTGCCTTGTTCCTGATCTTAAGGTGAATGTTTTCAATTTTTGCCCATTGAATATGATGTTGGCTGTGGGTTTGTCATAGATGGCCTTTATTATGTTCAGGTATCTTCCCTGTATTACCATTTTGCTGAAAGTTTTGATCCGAAGTGGGTGCTGGATTTTATTAAATGGTTTTTCTCCATCTAGTGATATTATCATGTGATTTTTATCATTCTTTTTGTTTATTAAATGAATCATATTTATTGATTTGCAAATATTGTATCAGCCTTGCTTCCCCAGAATAAATCCCACTTGATCATGATGTATGATCTTTTTAATGTGTTGCTGGATCCGGTTTGCTAATATTTTGTAGAGATTTTAGCATCTAAGTTCATCAAGGATATTGACCTATAGTTTCTTTTCTTTGTAGCATCTTCACCTGGTTTTCAATGAGGATAATGCTTGCCACATAAAAGGAGCTTGAGAGTCTTCCTTCCTCTTGAATTTTTTGAAATAGCTTGAAAAGGATAGGTGTTGGTTTTCCATTGAATGTTTGGTAAAATTCATCTGTGCAGCCATTCGTTCCTGGACTTTTGTTTGCTGGGAGTTTTTTGGTAGCTGTTTCAATTTCATTCTGTTGTAATCAGTCGGTTTAGATTTTCTGATTCTTCCAGATTGAGTTTTGGAAAATTGTATGTTTCTAGGAATTTATCCATTTCAGCAATGTTGTACAATTTTTTGGCATATAGATCTTCATAATATTTTCTTACAATCCTTTGTATTTCTGCAGTGTTCATTGTAAGTCGCCCACTTTTATTTCTAATTTTATTTATTTGAGTTCTCTCTTTTTTTCTTGATGCTTTTTCTAGCTTCTTAGGGTATTTTTGTAATGCTATGAACTGCCCTCTCAAGACTGGTTTTGTTGTGTCCCATAAATTTTCAGTTGTTGTATGTTCATTTTTATTTGTTTAAAGAAATTCTTTTTATTTCTTCCTTGATCTCATTGTTAACCCATTTATTATTTAATAACATGCTATTTAGCCTCCAAGTGTTTGAATGATTTAAAATTTTTTCTATTGTAGTTGATTTCTAGGTTTATGCCATTGTGATCAGAGAAGATGCCTAATGTGACTTCAATCTTCTTAAATTTATTGAGACTCGATTTGTGTCTATCCTAGAGAATGCACCATGAGCATTTGAAATAAATGTATATTCTGCTGCTTTGGGTTTAAAGGTTCTGATGATATTAATTAAATCCAGTTGATCTAGTGTGCCATTTAAGGTCACTATTTCTTTGTTAATTTTCTGTCTGACGGATCTATCCCAGTGGTAGTCAACCTGGTCCCTACCACCCACTAGTGGGCATTCCAGCTTTCATGATGGGCGGTAGCAGAGCAATCAAAGTATAAATAAAAAGATAGATTTAACTATAGTAAGTTTTTTTATAAAGATTTATTCTGCCAAACTTAGCAAAAATCTGACATAAAATACTTGGTAAGTAATTATTATTATTATATGTTTTAACTTGCTGTAACTCTGCTTTATAAATTTTATAAAGTAAAGTTACTTCCCTACTTTATAAATCACCGGTGGGCAGTTAGAAAATTTTACTACTAACAGAGATACAAAAGTGGGCAGTAGGTATAAAAAGGTTGACTACCCCTGATCTATCCATTAATGTTAGTGGGGTATTGAAATCCACTACTATTATAGTATTGCTGTCAATCTCACCATTTATGTCCATAAAAATCTTCTTTATATATTTAGATGCTCCTATATTAGGCACATAAATATATACAATGGTTATATTCTCATGTTGGATTGCTTTCCTTACCATTATTAGTGACCTTCTTTATGCCTTTGTTTTAAAGTCTATTTTGTCAGATATAAGTATTGCTACCCCAGCTTTTTTTTTTCATTTCCATTTGCATGTAATACTTTATTCCATCTTTTCACTTTCAATCTATGTGTATCTTTTGTTCTGAGGCGGGTCTCTTGCCGACAGCACAAGTATGGTTCCTGTTTTCTTACCCAAGTAGCTACCTTATGTTTTTTGATTGAAGCATTTAATCCATTTACATTAAGGTTATTATTCATATGTACTTATTTATTGTCATTTTATTATTTAAATCTACATATTTCTTTTTCTCTATTTTTTTTTCCTTTGCTCTTTTTTATAGCAGACCCCTTAACATTTCTTTTCTTTTCTTCTTTTTTTTTTATAGGGACAGAGAGAGAGTCAGATAGAGGGACAGATAGGGTCAGACAGACAGAAACAGAGAGAGATGAGAAGCATCAATCATTAGTTTTTTGTTGCAACACCTTAGTTGTTCATTGATTGCTTTCTCATATGTGCCTTGAGTGTGGGCCTTCAGCAGACTGAGTAACTCCTTGCTTGAGCCAGCGACCTTAGGTCTAAGCTGGTAAGCTTTTTGTTGCTTAAGCCAGATCAGCCCACATTCAAGCTGGCGACCTTGAGGTCTTGAACCTAGGTCCTCCGCATCCCAGTTTGACGCTGTATCCACTGTGCCACCACCTGGTCTGGCTTAACATTTCTTGCAGTAGTGCTTTTGTTGAAATGAATTCCTTTAGTTTTCTTTTTGTTGTTGTTTTTGTCTGGGAAGATTTTTATTTCTCTTTCAACTTTAAATGATAGCCTTACTGGATAAAGTAGTCTTGGCTGTCAGTTCTTGTTTTGCATAACTTTGAATATTTCATACCAATCTCTTCTGACCTCAATTGTTTCTGTTGAAAAATTGGATGTCATCCTTATGGGGGCAGCTTATTTTCCTTATTTTTCACTTGCAGCTTTTATTATTCTTTCTTTGCCTCTTAAAAATGGCATTTACTTATGATGTGTCTTGATGTAAGCATCTTTGGGTTCCTCTTTAATGGGACTCTGTGCTTCTTGAAATTGTGTGACTTTTACCCTCATCAGTTATGGGAAATTTTCAGTTATGATTTCTTTAAACATGTTCTCTATCCCTTGTTTATTCTCTTCTCCTTCAGGAACCACTATCATGTGGATGTTGTTTCTTTTCATGTTGTCACAGAGGTCTCTTAGAATTTTCTCAGTCTTTTTGTGCCTCTTTTTTTGCTCCTGCTCTACTTCTGTGCTTATATTTACTTGTCTTCTAAATTGTTGATTCAATCCTCTGCTTCATCCAGCCTGCTATTGATTCTTTTTAGTACAGGATTCATTTCTGGTATTGTGCTTGTCATTTCTGACTTTTTTTTTAATGATTTCAGTATCCTTTTTGATGCTTGCTATCTCTTTATTTAGGTGCTTCTCATGTCCATCCATTGTTGCTGTAAGATCCTTCAGCATCCTACAAATCATTATTTTAAACTCTGCATCTGGTTGTTTGGTTACTTCCATTTCATTTAGTTCTTTTTCTGTGGGTTTACTTTGTTGATTCATTTGGATCACATTTTTTTGTTTTCCCATTTTGGCTGTGTATTAGGTAGGACTATCTGACTTTGATCTATTTGTGGTGTCTTTATAAGAAAGATTGGCTCAATGGTATTGACCTCCAGGCCACCATTTTTAGTTGTTTTTGGAATGTTTCTTGAGGGTACTATTTTCCCTCCTGTTGTCTGTGAATATTGATTGCAATTGGTCTTTTTTGTGGTTACATTATTCCTTCAGGCTGGCTGGTTCTAAATGTCACCCTTGATTGTGTGTATTACACACTGTGCATTGTCTGTCTTGTTTCACATATTTATTCTCCACAGTGTCTGGTTCCTGCTAGACTCCTCCTTTGGGCATGCTGCTTGTGTAGCTAGGATTGTTACTGTCTGCCACCCAATATCAGTTGTGTTGCTTCTAGGTCTTCTTGGGTTGGCTTCAGCTATTGTTTTTAACCAGCTCTGGGCTATTTGTCTGCAGATACTGCTCTTTTTGCTCTTTGTGTCTACATTTTCTGTGTCTGGGCAGTGTGGGAAGGGTCAACCTGTGTATAAGGATCAGCTTCCTCCTGCTTAGAGATGAGAGCAGCTCTGTAAAAGCCCCAAAGTCTGTTAGATTTACCTCCACTTTTCAGCTGCTCTACCTCCTCTTGCAGTTGCCTGGTCTTCTCACAGAGTCTTCTGTAGAAAGATTGTATTGTGGGCCCAGACTGACCTCACCCAACCAACCCCTCTGCAGGTTGCAATCTTGTTGGGCTAGGGCAGCTGGGGTTGAGATTACATCGTTAATGGGACCCCTTACTTCAGGGGTCTCTTCATCACGAGCTCAGTATAGAGAATGTGAATAGCCTAATCTCCCACCCACTGCTTGATACTTATATTTTATTTCTCCCCAACAAGGTGAGCAACATGTTTAGATGGAATAGGGCCAGCAGTTCCCTCTGCAGAAGTTCATATAGCTGCTGAAAGCCTGGTATCAGGGAGGAAGACTGAGAGAGTCCTCTTCTGGGGTTAACTGTGCCCCTTCAGAAGGTGGCTAAGCCCCTCAACCAGATCCATCAATAGGATTACAGAGACCCACATTTTAATTGTCCATGCTTCAAGCCTCTCTTCATTTCCCCCAGTGAAATCTAACCCAGCATTGCAGGATATTCATCACCCAGGCCAGCTGACTAAGGAGCTCTACCCTATCCAATGGACATGAGATGCTGTGCCAGTGTTGATCACAGAGAGTAAAACTCGCCTCAGTTGGGCCAAGTGTGATGATCTTTTCCTTTGGATACCACTCTAGCAAGAGTTGTTAGATCCTGAACCGATGCTATCCACAGCTGGCCACTTGATGTGCCATCCCTGGGCCTCCCTGGCAGGAACCCAGAGAAGACCAGTGGGAGACTGGCTCTCAGCAACCTTCCTGGAGCTATAAGCAATCCTGAGTTTGTGGCTGCCTCTCCTGGACCCAGGTGCACACGGAAATACCATACTGCACACCTTGGCTGGCTTTTACCCACTTTGGGCTGGGGGAAGTTTTGCTTAAAAGGCCAAGGTTCCCTAAGTCCTGCCTCCTGCAGCCTGTGTTTTCTGGCTGCTTGTTGGGCTTTGCTGTTAAAAAAAAAAAAAAAAAAAAAATCTTTGGTAGAGTCTAGAATTGCCTGCAGCAATTCAGTGATTGGGCAGGGTGGTGGGTGTAGTTCTGCCCCTTGACCCCATGTGTCAGGCTGTCCAGACTTTTTTCACAGACCTCAGTAGGGTATGTTCTCTGAGACCCAGAGGTATGGTCTTCCAACACTTTAGACTGTTTCCACTGAGTCTCCATTGAGGTAGAATTATCAGTCTTAAACTCAGGAATGTGCAAGAGAAAGCTGCAGCCTCAAGTCCAGAAAACTGAGTCACTTATATGCCTCTTGCTTCCTGGCTTCTCAGCATGACCCAGTCATTATGACTGGAGCAGGAGAGATTCCTGAGAGCATAGCAATTGCTTTTCCTCAGGATGGTGTAACTCAGAGAAGAGTGGTCCATCCAAGAAATATGGCGACTGCAGTATTAGAGGATGACTCAGCACAGGTGTTCTGGTAGACGTCCGCCAGTGTTTCTCCCTGGGCCTCCAACTTTACACTTTCCTTATGCAATTCTAGTTGTCTCAGCTCTCCCTCCACCGGAGCCCCAGGTAAGTGGCTGTGAATGAAATTTTCTATGCTGACTCTTTAAGATGGAGTCTTCTCTGAGAGCTCTGTCTCCTTCTCATAGACAGGCACCTGGCTCTTTTAACCAATAAATGCTGTTTGGGCACCTATTCTAGGCTCTGGGGCTCTAGGCTAGGGCTCTGGACCTGGGGTTGAGGACCCACACCTCACAGGGCAAACTTTCCTGCAGTGAGGGTCCTTCTGGACCCTCAGCTGCAGCTCACTTTTGAGAGTGGGGCAACCCTTTTCATGTCTCTGCCCTTCCTACCAGTCTTGGTGTGGCTTCTTCTGTAATCCTTAGTTATAGATTTTTTTTTGTTTAGTCCAAAGTTGGTTTTTCAAGATGATTGTTCTTAAATTAAGTTGTAATACAAAATGGTTCCTGGGAGGTGGTAGTTGGAATGTCTGCCTACTCCATCGCCATTTTGAAATCTGACAGCTGACTTTGTAACAGAAATAAGGGAAGCCAGAAAAACAATGTAATAACATTATACACACACACACACACACACACACACACACACACACACACACGCACGCACGCACACAGCATGATAGACAGAAACAGACAGAAAGGAAGAGAGATAAGAAGCATCAACTTATAGTTTTGGCATTTTAGTTGTTCCTTGATTGCTTTCTCATATGTGACTTGACTGGGGGGCTACAGATGAGTCAGTGACCTCTTGCTCAAGTCAGCTACCTTTGGACTCAAATCATTGACCATGGGGTCATATCTATAATCTCTTGCTTAAGACAATGACCTCATGCTGAATCTGGTGAGCCTGTACTTAAATTGGATAAGCCCACGTTCAAGCTGGTGACCTCAGGGTTTTGAGCCTGAGTCCTCATCATCCCAGATCGAAGCTCTGTCCACACTGCCACCACCTGGTCAGACTGTAATGGTATATTTAATGATAATAAAAATAACTGTCAGTTTAAAATTCACTACCAAGTGAAAATATATTTTATAATTTAAAATGAAATAAAGAGCCTGACCAGGCAGTGGCACAGTGGATAGAGCATTGGACTCGGATGCAGAAGACCCAGGTTCGAGACCCCGAGCTCGCCAGCTTGAGCGCGGGCCCATCTGGCTTGAGCAAAAGTTCACCAGCTTGGACCCAAGGTCACTGACTCCAGCAAGGGGTTGCTCAGTCTACTGAAGGCCCGCGGTCAAGGCACATGTGAGAAAGCAATCAATGAACAACTATGGTATCGCAACAGCAATGTAAAACTAATGATTGATGCTTCTTATCTCTCTCTGTTCCTGTCTGTCCCTATCTATCCCTGTCTCTTTCCCTGTAAAAAAAAAAAAAAAATATATATATATATATATATATGTATATATATATATATATATATATATATATATAGTTAACATGTATTGTAGTAATATAATGCTATAGTAATTAAATATATAGAAATATAAAAATATGGAAGGTATATAAAAGTAATTAAGATATAATATTAAAATTAATTAAGGAAATTAAATAAAGTTATGCCATCTGAATAGGAATTAATATAGTGTATGCAGATGTGATAAACAGACTCTGACTTTCGAGTAGGGCCCAATCAGTGTGTGTGTGAAGTTATGCATAGATAAGAAGTGGCTTGATGGCATAACTCTGTAAATTAACATAAACAAGAAGCTTCCCTAGGAACATCTTAAAAGTGGCTTGATGTAACATTTCAGTAGATTAACATAAAAAGGGCTCCCTTTGAGAGAATCCCAAAATGGTGGTTTGAGGTGATAATCCTGTTAGAAGGCGTTGGCCAGAAAAGGCACTAAAGCTGAGGGGCCCCCTGCTGCGGTAGTCACCCAGACTCCAACGTGAACAGGTGGACTGTCTCCACACCACTCTGAGCTCTCACCAAAGACAGCAGAGAGGAGCATGCCAATGGGGACCCCTTAAGCCATACCCAGGCACGCCAAAAAGATTTGTGAGTAATAAATTGCCTGTGTGATTCTTGCAACTAATTTGTGTGTGGTCGTGTCTTTCCTCTGGTGGCAGTTGGTGTTGGCTCTGATCAGGAGCATCCTCATAGCCAACTCAAGAGTAAGTAGTCTTGAAGAGGCTGCCAGCCCTGCTGATAAGCAGGAGTGTCTCACTGCACAAGGAAGTCAAATCAGGGATGCCTGATCGATGTAGAGCTTGGGCTCTACTGGGACAACATGTATTTTTATTTTCCCTGTCTCTCTCTCTTTTTTTTAAGGGGCCCAATATTTTCTTCTGTGCCCAGGGCCTCAACTGACCTTAATCCACCTCTGTTAAAATGTATTTTGAATTTAGCGCTACAAGTCATGGTGACATGGCAGAAACATCGCTGTACCTTGGCAGCGCAAACCAGACAGTGATTTTTTAGTCTACTCTGGAATCCACTGCGATCAATGAGTTTAGAGAGCTTCCTAGTGAAGGAGCAAAGAACAATGAAATAAAAATTAGAGGAGGGAAGAATCAAGCTATTTTTAATGAATGAGAAGTAGTAAACATGCTAAACTTCATGTGCAGGAAGTATCATCAAGGACACTGAGATAAAAGGGATTCCTGGGTTCTGGGTTCTGCCTGACACAGCTGCTGCTTAGGTAGGTTTGAGGTAGAGCTCTGGAATTGTATTTTTAACAAACTTCCCCAGTTGCATGTGAGGCAGGTACCAGAAGGATAAAAATGGTAAAACCTGGTCTGAAGAGGTATAAGTGGTGATGGAATCCAGAGAAGAGGTGTTGGGACAGGCATTCTGAAGGAAAAATACACTTGCCCACCAAGACAGAGGAAGGTAGCAAGTCATGCTACAGATGCACATGTTTGTAGTAAGCACAGAAGATGAGTGAGGTTCATTCTGAATGTTTCTTTAATTCTCTTTGAAATAAACAATAAGATCATTTACTAAGAATATTGGCAAGGGTGAAAAGTAGACATGAGAAAAAATATTTTTAAATAGATATTTTTAGGGAATTGGGAAGAGATTGTCATGAACACAACAGCGTTGCCAGGCAGTTAAGGCCCAAGTGTAATGAGATGCTATTAATTTGCAATGACAGTGATTCGTAAAGCTGTGACTCTCCTTTTCCCCATCAATCTGCATGTACTGTGTGTTGCATAGCTTTAAAGTCATGAGTTTTTGTTACAGGTGTAGGAGAACAAAGGGGTAAGCTAATTATTTTAGTCGTTATTGTCTCCCAACTCCAAACCCACCTTTTCTGCCCTGCTTTGTGGTTCTGGGGCTGGGCCCTACACAGCTGCTGCCAGAGAGATGTGGTGGGGAAAAGGGCTTCTCAGAGTGGTGCTGTCCCTCTTGATCCTATGGTGCAGCTGCTGGAGGGTGGCTTTCTCTTCAGAAAGACTTTCTGAACTTGGGCAGCTTCTCTCTCAGAGATGTGCTGCAGACCAGTGATGAACATCCTGGTGGGTAGCTTCCCAAAAGTCTCGTCAATGCGTGGGTTTGGGATGGCCATGCTTCCCAGTCTATACCTTTCTTGAGCCTTCTCCCACAGAACCAGACCTGGTAGGGGCTCTTTCCATGTGCTTATTTTTTTTTTATACCAGCGACATACAATGCTATATTAGTTTTGGGCATACAACATAGTGATTAAACATTTATGTACTTCAACAAACTAACAAAACAAAAATAAACTCATAGACACAGAGAACAAACTGCTTTTACTTTAGAGTTCTCTTTGCTTCTCTTCACAGTTAACTCCGTTACTAATTAACAGCTCTCTATGTTAAAATTGACCTATTCACCTTATTGGTGTGGCTTTACCTTCTTACTTCACCCTGAATTATTAATCTAATTGAGAATGTTTTCTTTGAAAATAGCAATTTAAACAACTTAAAATCTACATTCACAGATGGTTGAAAATGATTTACTTGAGTATAATTATGACTTGTTCACTAAGAATAAAAGTAAAAGCAATAACTGAATGTTCATGTAACAGATATGGAGAGACATGATATGGTAAATAGTTCTGTAAAAGTGCATTTTTACACATGGATTTTCATACTGTATTTATATTGAGGAGGCATCCACAGAATTTTCCCCTTTCCATCTTATTTGAAAATTCAAAAGATATATAAAATTTTGACAAATTATATTTAGATAAATTGTTTTATATACAGGAGTTGGCAAAAACAGGTTTGTAACTGAGTTTATGTGAAACAGAGTTTATTCTTGTATAATTATTTATTCTTCTATTACAGGGGTCGGGAACCTATGGCTCATGAGCCAGATGTGGCTCTTTAGATGGCTGCATCTGGCTCGCAGACAAATCTTTAATAAAAATAATAATAACGTAAAAAATATAAAACATTCTCATGTATTACAATCCATTCATTTCCTACCGCTCATGTTCATGATTACATGTGGCTGGAGCCAATCACAGCTGTCCTTCGGGACAACACCAAATTTTTATTGGATAATGCGTTATGTACACGGGCCGTTGTGAAGTCAGGAAATAAAGTTTCCTCCTTTTAATCAAGTAGTCAGCTAGCTAATTGCAGAAACCCTTTTGACAAAGAAGATGGCTAAAAGAAAACAAGATGAGGAGTATAGTACTTTTCAGCAGGAATAGACAAAGGAATTTTCCTTTATGGAGAGAGCAGGTTCTGCAGTGTGTCTAATATGCAATGATAAAATTGCATTGATGAAATGGTCAAATATAAAGCGGCACTTTGACAAACGCCATACTACATCTGCATTGAAATATCCAGCGGGGGACAGCAGGAAGAAAGCATGTCAAGAGCTACTGTGCAGAGTGCAAGTTAGTCAGCAGCAACTCCGTGTTTGGACCCAACAAGGTGACTGGAATTTGGCTAGCTTTGCTGGTGCTTTAGCAATTGTGAGAAACAGAAAGCCATTTACAGATGGGGAGTATGCCAAAACATTCATGCTTGATGTTGCCAATGAACTTTTTGACGACTTTTCAGATAAAGACAAGATGACAAATGAATAAAAGACATGCCTCTGTTGGCAAGAACTGTTCACGATTGTGCCATCATGATGGCAAATCAAACTGAGGCAACACAAGTGAAGGACATAAATGCAGCACCATTCTTTTCTCTCGCTTTGGATGAGTCAACAGACGTAAGCCATTTATCCCACTTCAGCGTGATTGCAAGGTATGCTGTTGGTGACACACGAATAGCAAGAAAAGTCTTGCTGTTTTGCCTATGAAAGAGACAACAAGAGGGGAGGATTTATTCGTCTTTGACTGAGTTCCCTAAAGAAAATAATCTACCTATGGATAAACTTATTTCAGTGTGTATTGATGGTGCTCCATGCATGGTGGGGAAAACAGAGGATTCCTAGTGCTTCTTTGTGAACATGATAAAAGACCCATCCTAAGTTTTCACTGCATCCTACATCAGGAGGTGCTTTGTGTTCAGATGTGTGGTGAATAGTTTGGTGAGGTGATGTCGCTGGTCCTTTGGGTGGTCAACATTATTGTTGCCCAAGCTTTAAATGATCACCAGTTTAAAACACTACTGGATGAAGCTGGGAATAATTATCCTGGTCTGATCCTGCACAGCAATGTGCATTGGTTGTCAAGAGGGAAGGTGCTCAGCCATTTCGTGGCTTGTCTGAGTGAAATCCGGACTTTTCTTGAAATAAAAAACATCGAGCATCCCGAGTTAGCTAACACTGAGTGGCTCCTGAAGTTCTACTATCTCATGGACATGACTGAACATCTGAACCAGCTCAATGTGAAAATGCAAGACATTGGAAATACAGTCTTATCCCTTCAACAAGCAGTGTTTGCATTTAAAAACAAGCTGTAACTCTTCATTGCTGACATTGAAACAGGTCATTTACCTCACTTTGAAAAAGTGGGAGAGTTTAAAGATGCATGCACAGCATGTGACCCTGCTCAACATCTTGATCTCCAGCAGCTAGCGGGTTTCGCATCTAATTTCCTGCAGTCATTCAAAGCACACTTTAGAAAATTTTGTGAGTGTACTTGTCTTTTTAAGTTTATCACCCATCCACACGAGTGTGCAGTGGACAGTGCTGACCTGAGTTACATCCCCAGTGTCTCCCTCAGAGATTTTGAGCTACAAGCTGCTGACCTGAAGGCCTCAGACATGTGGATGAATAAGTTCAAGTCACTGAATGAAGATTTGGAAAGACTTGCACGACAGCAGGCAGAGTTGGTGAGCAAACACAAGTGGGGAGAAATGAAAAAACTTCAACCCACGGACCAGCTGATTGTCAAAACTTGGAATGTGCTTCCCATCACATACCACACACTGAAGCATGTGAGTATTGCTGTACTGACAATGTTTGGCTCTCAGTATGCATGTGAGCAGCCTTTCTCACATCTAAAAAACGTTAAGACCAACCTACGATCACGTTTAACAGATGGAAGTCTCAACGCCTGCGTGAAGCTTAACCTCACCACATATCAACCAGACTACAAAGCCATCAGCAAAACTATGCAGCACCAAAAGTTGCATTAATGGTAAGAAGTACTTTATTCATCATTGGTTAGCAACAGCATAATGATGTTATTAAAAAGAATTCAGAGACTTATTGTACTTTAAAAGTGTTGGTCTTACATAAAATGCACACATTTACTTGTATTTAGTGTTAAACATATTGTATGGCTCTCACAAAATTACATTTTAAAATATGTGGCGTTCATGGCTCTCTCAGTCAAAAAGATTCCCGACCCCTGCTCCATTATATATTTTTATAAGAATAAATGTGAACCTACTTTTTCCCACACTTGATAAAATTAATTTTCTGTTATGCCACAGCCTTAATTTTGAAAATAGCATTTGTGGCATGCATAAATCACTTTCTGTAATTTTGACTGTGATGGGGAAGAAATATTTTTATTTAAAGGAAAATGTTACTTAAAAACTTGTTATTTTGTATCATTAGGAAAGCAAAAGAGAGGGTTCATGCTTTGCTAATATTCATTATCAGCATTTTGCCTGGCATGGGTGAGCCTTTTATTCATTATACAAGCATTTACTGATCTCTGATTTGTTCCCAGGTCACTATAAGTTGTCAGGGATAAAGAGGTGTAGCACTCTCCTTGAGGAAACCCAAAGTTCATACTTTTCCCCACATTTTAATACTTAATATCTAAAATTGGCAGTCCTTGACCATACCTGCTACATAGCTGATGGCATCTCATCATTCATAGTTATTTGGGGTCCTACTGCAGTTGGGAAGTCATCATCATTGCCTGCACACCAGGGAACTTGGGAATAGTAATTCACATTGTCATTTTAACAATATATCACTGATCAAAAGTGTTGGCCCTGGGAGGAAGAATATTTACAGAGTAGAGTCTCAAAGGAATATGAAAGAAGAAAGGTATTTCTCTGATCAGAAAGAGATTTCTCCAGGATTTATGGCAGGAGAGAAAGTAAAGAGGGACCCCTATCAAGTGTGCAGTTGATGGGCAGAAGCCCTACATTAATGACCAATACTGCTACTTGTCTGCTTTGAAGGACAAGCATTGGAAAAGTCAAAGTAAAAGCTTAGCAACAAGTATGGTAACCTCGCTGTTAGGTTTTGATGCTGTAACCAGATAGCTGCACCTCTAAACATTTTAGTCAACAAACATTTCGAGGTTCATTTAAAAAGTAATGTGAGACCTAATTGATTGAAATCCTTTCATCAACTTCTGGTTGACTTTTCAGTGTCAGCACCAAAGTGTGAAGAGCAAACCTCAGTAACCTGGAAGAAAAGCCAGGAGACAGTAATAGACACTCTTTTAATACTTGGTGTAGCACCATATCTTCTGATGCCTGTAAGGCAATATTATGTATTTTGGGAAAACATGGACATCAACACCTCTGATTCAGAAGAGTTGAAGAAGTTTTAATGGTTTCTTTTAATGTAAGCATGAATGTTATATATGATAAAAATCTAAGTCTGAATATGTATAAACAGCTCTTTCAATAAATGCAAAATAAAACATAAGATATTATTTTATTGGCAACATTTTCTAATGGTATATAAAACAGTGAATTTTACAATTGATAGTATTATAGATTCAATAAAATGTGGTTCGTAACATTTTCCACAGAAAAGTGATGACATAAAAATATGAAGTGCTTCATCTTTACCCTAAACTTGGAGCCTGTTATATTACTAAACACCAATTAACCTTTAACCTTTAGAAAGCAAATGGTAAATATTTTACCAAGTGCTTGGTGATGAATTCCTCCATTTCCAACCCCCATATCTCCACATATATTATTTCTACATACATGTTCTGTTGTTAAAATATGAGCAGTTAGACTGAGAATCTCCTGTGGAAAAATTTAAAAAATTCTATAATTCATGTCATTGGTAGAATATTCTAAAATTTTTTGTAAATTTTTCATACTTTTTGCAACACTTTTAAGTCCAGCTTCTGTTAAGTTCTGCCCTATGCCTCATTTATTATGAGCAGAGAGGGAGAGAAAGAGTGAGAGAGGGAGTCTCTTTTATAGACTATACCTCATTAAAGGGATTAGATCTCTCCATAATTGTGTAGTTTCCCCATAGAAAGTGAGAAAAATAAAAATCTCAGTGATGCTTACAGAATATCTATGATGTAATGAATATCTATGTTTGCAGTGCAAGATAACTGTGTAGTAGACTGGTTCCTTTGTAGCCAATAGTCTGGCTATCGTAGAAGAAGAGCTCAGGGCACAAACCTAACAGTTTTGTTTTTTACAGTTCCAAACTAATGTTTCATTCCTCTGTCCTTGCTTATTTTATCCTCATTAAGTTCATACAGAGTTGAAATTTATTCCCCACCCGAAAACCCACAGGAATCAAACAAATGGATTTCTGTAGTTTCCTTTCAGAACCAGATGCTGGATAGCAGCCATCTCAGTGAAAACACTTGGTAGATGAGGCAGTTCAAAAAGGGAAGGATACCTGAAAAAGAAATCAATTGGAGAAAAAGTGTTTAGTACAGCTACAAATAAGAAATTCAGTTAATTCTTAGATATTAATAACTCAAATATTTGAAGTCTGTAATCCCTGGAAATGACATGCACTTCCATTCACCATGGCTAACCTGGCCACAGCCACTGCTGGGTATCCAGTTGGCCAGCCACAGAGATCGACATTCATTCCCCAAGATGACACCATGTCCATTGTTGATTTTGCATTGGGAAAAGGAAATAATCAGATATTTTGAAGATTGGTGGACACTGCCTCATATCTTACTCTAATTCTGGGAGACCCAAAATGCCATTGTATTCCACCAGTCAGAGGAGAGTTTTATGGAGGTCAAGAGACCAATGACATTTTAGCTAAGGCCCATCTAACGGTGTGTCATATTGGTTCCTGAATTCATCCTGTGGTTATTTCCCCAGCTCCGGAAAACAAAATTGAAATAATAGATATATTTAGCAACTAGCAGAATCCCCAGAAATTCTCTAATGTTCGTGGCATCGCAGTTGTTTGGAGGCTTTATTAAACACAGATTGCTGTGACTCTGACCCAGTAGATCAGGAGTGGGATGTAAAGATTTACATTTCTAACAAGTTCCCAAGTGTTGCTGATGTGGCTGGTAAGGATGCTGTCTTTGAGAACCATGATTTAAACTATGCTACTGTTAAATATTTCAATTGTGTGTTGATTTCTTGCCATAACTGTCTAAGACCACAAAGATGTTATATGGGGAGGAAAAGATGTTGCGAAGGTATCCAGGTTGGGATAATTTGGATTCTATATCTGTAGATACAAAACCAATGTGGGGATTATGAAAAATTCAGAAATTTTCTTAAGAAAGTTATTAGCTTTAAAAACATGCAACCTCTGTTAGCTCTTTTATTCTGTTTGGCAACATTAGGATCCTTTGAAATCAGTTGAACTATGAATAGTGTGTGTGTGTGTGTGTGTGTGTGTGTGTGTGTGTGTGTGTGACAGAGACAGAGCCAGAGACAGAGAGAGGGACAGATAGGGACAGACAGGAAGGAAGAGAGATGAGAATCATCAGTTCTTCCTTGTGGCACCTTAGTTGTTCATTGATTGCTTTTTCATATGTGCGTTGACCGGGGAGCTACAGCAGAGCTAGTAACCCCTTGCTCAAGCCAGCAACCATCGGCTCAATCCAATGACCTTGGGCTTCAAGCCAGCAACCTTTAGGCTCAAGTCAGAGACTATGAGGTCATGTCTATGATCCCATGCTCAAGCCAGCGATCCCACAATCAAGCTGGTGAGCCTGCTCTCAAGCCAGGTGAGCCCGTGCCCAAGCCAGCGACCTTGAGGTTTCAAACCTGGGTCCTTTGCATCCTTGCTTGATGCTCTAGGCCAAGGATCCCCAAACTATGGCCTGCAGGCCGCATGTGACCCCCTGAGGCCGTTTATCTGCCCCCGCCGCACTTCTGGAAGGGGCACCTCTTTCATTGGTGGTCAGTGAGAGGAGAACAGGAGCATCTGCACCCATAGTTCCCACTGAAATACTGGTTTACTTGTTCTTTATTTTAAATATTGTATTTGTTCCTGTTTTGTTTTTTTTACTTTAAAATAAGATATGTGCAGTGTGCATAGGGATTTATTCATAGTTTTTTTTATAGTCTGACCCTCCAACGGTCTGAGGGACAGTGAATTGGTCCCCTGTGTAAAAAGCTTGGGGAGCCCTGCTCTAGCCACTGCTCCACTGCCTGGTCAGGCAAGAAGAGAAGTTTTAAAAACAGTAAGTTGCAAAATATTTTTATTTGGAGTTTTGTAAAAGCTATGTATTAATTTCCTAGTACTATTATAACAACTTACCACAAACTGGGTGACTTAAAACAACAGAAATTTATTCTCCCAGAATTATGAAAGCCAGCAGTTTGAAATCAATGTGTTAGCAGGGGCACGCTCCCTCTGAAGGTCTTGGTGGGGAATGCTTGCTTGTCACCTTAACTTCCAGTCCTCAAGGCACTCCTTGGCTTGTGACAGCATCTCTGTAGTGTAGTGTCTGCCTCTGTCTTCATGGGGCATTACTCTCTCTGTGTATCTGAGTCTTCTCCTCTTCTTATAATGGCACTTCTCATTAGATGTAGAACCCACCCAGTAAATTCAGGATGACTTAATCCTTCACTTAATTCCATTTGCAAAGATCCTTTTTTAAATAAGCATCACATTGATAGTTTCTGGAGGTTGGTTTTGGACACCTAATTGGTGTTATTCAGCCCACTACAAACCATAACTGAAAGAATCCTTTCCACCTGAGTTAGTGTTAACTAAAATTTTGCTTATTTGGAATTTGAGAAACAGATTGGAATGTACTTTTGCAATCAAACTGCTGCTATATAGCTGTGGGAAAAAAGGATGATGACAATGGTTTTCATACCATGCTTTTGTTGGAAACATTGATGTTGTATCTACTGAAGTAAAACAAAAACAAAACCCTGTATGTTAGATAGACTGTCTGAAAAGTTGACTATTAGTGATTACTCCTCTCCCAGTGTAAGGGGGGTCTCTTTCTCCTCCTCTTGAGTTCAGGCTGGCTCTTTGACTTGCTCTGGTCAGCAGAACGTAGAAGAAATAATTTTTTATAACTTATAGACATGGGCCATAAGAAATCTTGCATCATCTATTTGTACCCTCTTGGATACCAACTGTGGTATACATAAAATCAAATATGTATACTGTGGGAGAGAGAAGCCACATGGAAAGGGAGAGGCCTTGAAGGAAAAGATTACAGAAGAAGAAAGGGAGAGATGCCCTTTTCTAGTACGAATCCTGTGAGGCAAGTCCTAGCTGAGTTGCCCTTGTCAAAAGTACATGTAGCCAAAAAGAGCTAACATTGCCAATCCCTGCTTAAGTTGCAGAAGTATGAGCAAATAAATAATTGTTTTTAACCCACAGAGTTTGGAGGCCTCTTTGCTATGCACCAGTTGATAATCAAAATATTTTGTAAAAAGTCAATACACATTTGGTACTTACTTAATGACATTGGTACTTATCAATGAGAGCATAAAGGAAAAGTAAAATCCTTTTGTTGTAAGAAAATTCATTTTTCATTATATTGTTAATAACTTTTTGATAAGTATCAGATGACTTCTGATTTTTTATTTATTTCTATGAAAGTTATTTTATGAGCTGAGGTGGTAAAACTTGAAAGAATCAGGATAACTTGGTGGTAGGGGGCAGTTGTCAGACAGGGGAGGGCATTATTCCTTTCTACCTTTTCCTTTTGTGAAGAATGGCGGAGTAACTAAATATATTAGATACAGAGAAGTACATGGAAGCAAAGTTGTAAAGACATTGAGCCTAGTTTAGAATACTTGAATTTCAACCCAAAGAAATTTGAGCAGTAAACAACTATTTCATGTAACAGAGTTTCTTTTACTTTTAAACTGGCATCAATGGTTTCCCAGTGCTTACCAATTCATGTGTGTATATCAGACTGTGCTAAACATCAATATCAGGGAATAGAGGTGAGGGTGCCAGTGGGAGGTTGTTGCTGTGATCAAATTCTAGAATAGACGCTAAAGATATAACTGAAAATAAGAAAGCCAATCAAGAAACTGTGGACCAAAACTTCTGCACATTTTTTCTACTAAAATGGGCTTTCTGTTGCTTGAAGTCATGATAATGGAGAATAACAACAGAGGCTGCAGAGTGGAAAGCCAGTTAAGGAACCAGCTATAAAGGTTAGTTTTAATTACCCTGAATTTAGGTGGTATCAAAATGTGAACAGATGATTGTGAGAGGAAAGGTTGAGAAAGCCCTGCGTATGGTTTAAGACCTGTTTTTTGTTGAATGCAAAGCAGTACCACAGAATTGTTTAGAAAGTGAGATTGGAAAGATATCCAGATTCTAATTCTGGCTTTAATATCACTGGGGAACAAAATTTTTGTTGCATCCACAAAACACTTGTTTTTACCTAATTCGAGTGTGCTGATCTCAAATCTGACATTAGTTTTTCTCTGTAAGCCACAATTTTTTGCAATTCAAGATTTTAGGTTTTCATCTTATTGTAAAATTTTCAACATTTAGTTTAACATAATGGAGTAGAATGTCGTCTTGGGCATCATCTTTGTGAAAATATAATAATTTATATAATGCAGTAAATAGACTAATACACTAAAAGATATGATTGCATCAGTATTTGTCTACAATTTCAAAATAGAACATATTAAAACACTTATTTTAATAATAAAGTTTGCGCAAAAATTATTTAAATTCTATTCAGGCAAAAATTTGCATTTGTAGCTCTTGCATTTGTGTACTTGTTGAAGACAATCTCGTTTGATGCTCCAGTAGTAATCTGCTCATCACAAACAGCTCCAAGATTTTCGGGAAACTTATCAAGGTGACTGTTCAGGAAGTGAATCTTAACGCTCATGTTACATCCAATGTCGCCAAAAGCCAACAGCATCCTTTGAACCAGAAGTTCATAGTTTTCTGCTTTTTTGTTGCCTAGGAAGTTCTTTGTAACTGCCACAAAAGATTGCCATTCTGCTTTCTCCTCCTTATTCATCTTCCTGGCAAATTCTTCATCACGTATGAGGGTTCAAATTTGAGGTCCATCGAATACACCTGCTTTTCTCTTCTTGAAAGACAAGGCAGGAAAAGCAGAAATAATACGTTGACAGCATTACCTTCTCTATTCAGAACCTGAACAAACTGCTTCATTAAGCCAAGTTTGATGTGAAGTGGGAGGAAAATGATACTGTCTCAATTAATTACATGTTCATTCACAATATTTTGCATCCCTACTTCCAGACTTTCATGTTTCGGCCATTCCTTCTGTATTCAGTGTTTCTCCCAAGCTCGGCTGTCCCACAAACACAGAAAGCATGGATACTTCATGAAACTTCTCTGTTGTCCTAGCAGGAAATTTACCATTTTAAGATCCAAACAAATGATCCAGTTATGCTCCTCATACTTCAGAAAGTGGAGGACAATTTTTATGTCATTATAATCTTCTCACAGATGAGTTGAATACTCAATTGGAACTGCTGCATAAACATTACCATTGTGTAGGACAACACATTTCAGACTTTGTTTAGAGCTGTCAAGAAATAGCTGCCATCCTGTTGGATTGTATGTGGTAACGCCCAGCTGGCTGAGAAGACTACTGATATCATGACAGTAAACAAAGTATTTGTCTTCAGAAAAAAAGTCCACAAAAATTTGTTCATGCTTCCTGAAATGGGATACTTTAGCTGATGGGTGAAGTACATTTTTTTCTTGAAACCTGGAGGCTAATAACACAGCTGCTTTCTTTGGTAGGCCCAAATTTCTTACTCAGTCATTCAATTCGGGTTGGCTAAACTGCTGAGGGGTTAATGACTGCTTGGCATCAGAAGAAGACCCTTCAGATTCTACAACCATTTCCTCATGCATCTTATCAAAATACACTTGATCACCATGTTTACTTTTTTTGTACTTAGAAGAAATAAAACCATTGAAAACTGGAACCGGGAGTGTCTCAGAGTGTGGGGTAGGTTTTATTGCTGAAGGAATATTAGGATATGTGATTATATGCCGTTTTTTTCTTGCCAATGCCCTTTGAATGGATCAGACAGAAATAACAGTCACTGATGTGGTCCTTAGGTTCACGCAAAACCGTGGGAATACCAAAAGGCATTTCTATCCATTTTCTTTTTGTCCAGTCATGAAGCATTTTCTCACAATTATGACACACAAAATGAGGAACCCATTTCTTTTCTTGATTGCCAAGCGGAACTTGAAAATAGGCAATATATGCACGTGTCACAAATGATGAAATATTGTGCCTTTGACGTTGAAATGTGTAACAGCCACATATATAACAGAAGGTGTCAGGACTATTCTTACATTTACGCCTACTCGAAGAAACCATGATTCAATCTTAAAACAAAATAAGAGGGTATTTTTTATTAGATAATAATTTTTTATATTTTAAAACAACTACAATTATGTAAAAGTGATGTTTGTAAAACATTAATTGCCTTGTGGTTATGTTCAATCCAAGAGTTGTTGCCTTTTAACTCCAATTTAAAAATCAATGCATGCCATTAACTGTAACAAAAAAATATTAAAATTGCATAAAAACTAGAGCATGCACCAAAAAATGGATTTCAGATTTGAAATCAGCTATGCAGATATATAGAAACAGTTCTAAAACCTCATGGAACAGAAAATGAAAAAAAAAATTGTTTCCCAGTGTATTTTATAAGTCTGAGACATTAAGAAAATTACTATCTTGTCTTTAAATTTATTTTTTAAATCTGTTCAGTGGAGGTACCAACAGCTTCTACCCTCTAGGATTGATGCAAAGAATAAATGAGCTAATATTATAAGGCATTTAGATTAGTGTTTGGCACATAATCACTGCCATATAAACATAACTAATTAAGTCTAATTAAATACCTAATGCCCTGTCAATATCCATTCTCCCCTTTTCTCTTATTAAGAAAAATGTTGTTAAGCATAGCAATGTTTTCAGTTAAAATAAATACTGTTTTTCCACATCTCTTTTATAGATATGATTGGCAAATCATCTGTAAATGGAAGTTGTTGAATACAACTTATAAGAAAGTTTTTTAAAAGGACTAGTTTAGCTAGTTGTAGTGTTTTTTATTTTGCCCTTTTCTCTTCCTCCTTTTATGTAATTAGGACATAATGACAGAAATCCTTTTGGACCATGAGGGAAAGAACAAAGAAGAGTGGAGCCCTAAACTTTTTTATTGAAATTATTGGGGAGACATTGGTCAGTAAAATTATACAGGTTTCAGGTATACAATTCTACAGTACATCATCTATATATTACATTGTATGTTCACCACCCCAGGTCAAATCTCCTATTACCTTTTATCTGTAATCAGTTTAAATGTAACTAGGTTAAACTCACCTACTAAGAAATAGAGATAGGCCTTGGCTGGTTGGGTTAGTGAAGAGAACTTTGGTCTGGCGTGAGAATATTCTGGGTTCAATCCCCAGTAAAAGAACACACAAGAATCAACTATCTGCTTCTCTTTCCTTCCTTCTTTTCCTTCTCTCCCTCTTCCCTTCTTACAGCCAGTAGTTCGATTGGTCTGAGCATTGGCTCAGGCACTGAGTATAGTTTGATTGATTTGAACATTGGCCTCAGATGGGGGTTGCCAAATGGACTCTGGTTGGAATGAATATGGGAGTTTTTCTCTCTATCTCCCCTCTTCTCACTTAAAAATAAATAAATTTAAAAAGAAAATAAAGAAACAAAAATTGTCCAAATAGATTTAAAAACTTACCAGTCATAGGAGATACAACTATGTGCTTTCTACAAGAGACTCACTTTAGATCCTAAGACACAACAAGTTAAAAAATGAAAGGATGTAAAAATATATTTCATACTAATTATACCCCAAAGAAAGCTGGGGTGGTATGCTAATATCAGACAAATTAGACGATGTAAAAAATTATTACAAGAGACAAATAGGTACTATCTATTGATAAAAGGGCAATTCTTCAAGAAGACATAAATATTATATTCCCTAAATAGAATATATTAAGGAACATATATTCCCTAAATAGAAAACCTCAAGGAGTGACATCAGAGAAATGGTGCTGTGAGGTGTGCTCTCGATATCTTCTCTTGAAATTTCAACAAATTCAACAACTAAAGGCAGAGAAAAATGTCAGGAGCACCTGAAATATACACACACCAGACAAAGATATGATTGAGCAAAAAGGTGGCTGAATATATAATCCACTCTGAAGGAAATAAGACAGAGAACAGAGTATTTCACTTTCCTCACTGATCTGAGGAAGTAGCGCTTTCATCTGGAGTCAAGCAAAGCAGAGGGTCGGAGGCAGAGGGAAGGAGCAGGGCTGGGGTGGATGATTAAGCAGAAATGAGAATACGCTAGCTCAGCCTGAGATCACAGACGCAGGGCAAGCACGGGCAGCAGGCTCTGACAAAGGTTACCAGTTTGGGGTGCCTGTGGGACCCGGGCCAGCATCAACAGCTTTGTGTGCTCCCGGCTCGGCAATCATGGGCGGTGTGTGAGTGACTTCACCTGGTGCCACTGGCATGGGCACGCGTGCATATGAGCTGGAGGGTTTAACCCAACATTATCAGTGACAGACATCTGTGTGGACTATTGCCAGCATCTTTGTGCATTCCCAGCTCCAGGAACACCAGCATGGGATGTGCACAAGGGCCGGGATCCCTGAGCCAGAGACTGCCCAGGCAGGGTGCCTCTGCAGGGCTGATACAGGCTTCTGAGTGCATTCCTGCATTCCCAGCTCTGACTGAGATCACAGACGCTGTGCACTTAAGTGGGCTGGTCCAGATCTCCGTGTGCACTGCTGAAGTTGAGGGAGCTGTGTGCGCAAGTGGCTTGTGTGGTCAACCAAACCGCACAAGGGAGAAGCCTGTGGAGCTTAGACCCGCAGAGTGCTGAGGTGTACTAGACATGCCTGGGGGCCCTTAGAAAGGCACTTGATCTGAAATTGGCCCTAGCCCTGCCTGCTCTTGCTGGCGGTCCTGGTTGGCACAGCCTTACCAAAACTGTGCTTTGAGTGGTACTGGAGGAAGGTCCTAGCAGCTCTTAGAGCCTCTTGCTCTGCAAGCAGTGGCTAAGGCGAACCTCACAGCTAAGTCCCCAGGATACTTGCTCAGGTGGGAGAGATATGGGGAGAGGCACCTGGAAAACTGAGACTCCCATTGTCAGAGCCTCCAAGCCCTAACAAGCCCTGCCTGCCAAGCAGACTGGGGCAAAACCTATGTCATTGCCACAGTGACACAACAACAAACCTCTGCCCAAGATCCCCACAGGGGTAAAATCTGTAGTACAGTACCAAAAGCTGAGAAAAAGGAAGAAAAACACAATACATGAACTAAAAAACAAGGTAACAAACTTAGCTAATAGAACAAGCCAGATAGAGGAGAGAATTAGTGAGATAAAAGACAGGCAACTAGAGATACTACAGAGAAAAGAGGTGAAAGACTCACAAATTTAAAAAGAAATGAGAGAGCTCTACAGAAATTGTCTGACTCCATCAGAAAGAGCAACATAAGAATAATGTATATTTCAGAAGGAGAAGAGAGAGAAAATGGATTGGAGAACACATTCAAACAGAATAATCAATGAGAACTTCCCAAGCTTGTGGGAAGAATTAGAGCCTCGAATCCAAAATGCAAACATAACACTGAGTTACTTTACCCCAAACAGACCTACTCTAAGGCACATAATAATGAAATGATCAAAAAACAATGACAAAGAAAAAATTTTCAAGGCAGCCAGGGAAAAGAAGAACACAACACATATAAAGGACCCATTAGGCTATCATCAGATTTCTCAGCAGAAGGTCTACAAGCCAGAACAGAGTGAACCCCAATATTTAAAGTACTGAAAGCGAGGAACTTTCAGCCAAGAATACCATATCCATCAAAGCTATCTTTCAAATACTAAGGAGAAATAAAAACATTCACAGATATAGAAAAAATGAGCAAATTTATCACCAGAAAACCCCCACTTCTGGAAATATTAAAGGGAGTTATCTGACCAGAAACAAAGAACAAAACAATACCAAATCACAAGGAAAAGCTCCAACAAGATCACAAAACAAGATTAATCTCTGACAACAAAAGAGGGGGGGCAGAGGACAAAGATTAACAGTAGCAAAGGAGGATGGAATGCAGAAGCACTCATGAGATAATGGACTACAATGAATATGATATATATTCTTTTTATTACCTAATGGTAACGACCCCTGACAAAACAACTACAGAAACATGTGGCTTAAAAAAAAAAATGAAGAAACAGAGGAAAGAAGTATGGAATACCACCAAACAAAAACAAATGACAGGAAAATCAAAAAAGAAGAACCAAACAAGATACAAGCTATCAGAAAGCAATATATAAAATAGCAATAGAAAACCCTCCAGTGTCACAGTTATACTAAATGTAAATGGATTGAACTCACCAATGAAAAGACACAGAGTAGCAGTGAATCATAAAAGAAAATCCAACTACATGCTGCCTTCAAAACACACATCTAAGCTATAAGGATAAAAACACATTCAAAGTGAAAGGTTGAAAAATGATTCTCCAAGCAAATAATATCCAAAGAAAAACAGGTGAGCCATACTCATACCTAGCAATACTGACTACAAGACAGCAAAGGTAATCAGAGACAAAGATGGTTATTTCATAATGATAAAGAAGACACTGAATCACGAAGACATAACACTTTATATATATATATACATATATATATATATATATATATATATATATATATATATATATACCAAACCAAGGAGCATCAAAGTATATAAAACATCTACTAACTGATCCAGAAATAAAACCCAACAAAAATACAGTCATACTTGGAGATAATACACCGCTGATGGCTCTAGATCAGTGGTTCTTAACCTTTTTGAGGTACCGAACCCACCAGTTTCATATGTGCATTCACTGGACCCTTCTTTAGTGATAAATAAAATATGATTTTTTTTCCAAATTCAAGACATAGGTATATGTTTTTTTGCTGGTGCACAAAATGAGCTGTGCATGACCATCACCTTGCTCAAAGAACAAAACCAACAAAGTGCATGAACTCACAACAAATGACAGTATTACTTTATTCTGGCCTCCGCAGCAAAGGCTTCTCCGAACCCCTGAGACCATCTCATCGAACCCCTAGAGTTTGATAGAACCCAGGTTAAGAACCTCTATTCTAGATCGTTCATCCAAACAGAAAATCAATAAAGAAATATTGTCCATAGAAGAAACACTAGAAGAATTGGATATGATTGGCATCTACAGGACATTTATTTCATTTCAAAATGCCAGGATATACATTTCTCTCTATTGTACATGTAACATTCTCAATCATTGACCGTATGTTGGGCCACAAAACTAACATCAACAAATTCAGAAAGATTGAAATTATACCAAGCATATTCTCTGATCATAAAGCTTTGAAACTAGAATTCAACTGCAAAAAAGAGGTAAACAAACCCACAAAAATGTGGAAATTAAACAACATACTCGTAAAAAATGAGTGGGTTAAAGAAGAAACAAAAGCAGAGATCAAAAGATATATACAGACAAACAAAAATGACAATACAACATATCAGAATCTCTGGGATGCAGCAAAATCAGTAATTAGAGGGAAGCTCATCATTACAGGCTTATATGAACAAACAAGAGTGAGCCCAAGCAAACAACTTAACATCACATGTTAAAAAAACTAGAAAAAGAAGAAGAAAGGCATCTCAAAACCATCAGAAGAAAGGAAATAATAAAAATCAGATCACAAATAAATGAAATAGAGAAAGGAAAAACTACAGAAAAAAAATCAATAAAACAAGGAGCTTGTTCTTTGAAAAGATCAACAAAATTGAAAAACCCTTGGCAAGACTCACTAAGGAAATAAAAGAAAGGACTCATAAACAAAATTCAAAATGAAAGAGGAGAAATCACAACAGATATCATAGATATACAAAGAATTATTGTAGAATACTATGAAAAATTATATGCCTCAAAATTTAACAATCTAGAAGAAATGAATAAATTCCTAGAACAATACAAGCTTCCTAGACAGTTACGAAGAAGTAGATAGCCTAAACAGACTCATATGCTGGGAAGAAATAGAATAACTATCAAAACCTCCCAAAAAGTAAAAATCCAGGGCCAGATGTCTATACCAGTGAATTCTATCAAACATTCAAAGAAGATTTGGTTCCTATTCTACTCAAAGTCTTCCAAAAAATTGAAGAAAAAGCAAAACTTCAAAACAAATTTTATGAGGCCCACATAATCCTCATACCAAAACCTGGCAAGGACAACACAAAAAGGAAAACTAAAGACCAATATTTCTAATGAATATAGATGCTAAAATCCTAAACAAAATACTAGCAAATCAAATACAACAACATATTTAAAAAATAATAAATCATGATCAAGTGGGATTCATCTCGAAATCACAAGGATGGTTCAACATATGTAAAACAGTTAACATAATACACCATATCAACAAAACAAAGGACAAAAACCATACTATCCTATCAATAGATACAGAAAAGGCATTTGATAAAATACATCATTTTATGTTTAAAACACTCAACAAAATGGGTATAGAAGGAAAATATCTCAACATAATAAAGGCCATTTATGACAAACCATCAGCTAACATCATATTAAATGGCAAAAAGCTGAAAACGTTTCCTCTAAAATCAGGAATGCCAACAGTGAAACTTCAGAAAATGAACTTAAATAATCCCATTCACAGTTGCAACAACAAAAAAAATAAAATACTTAGGAATAAACATAACAAAGAATGTAAAGGACCTATATAATAAAAACTAAAAACATTGTTAAGGGAAATCAAAAAAGATACAATGCAAATAAAAAACATTCCTTGTTCTTGGATAAAAAGAATAAATATAGTTAAAATGACCATATTACCCAAAGAAATATACAAATTTAATGCAATTTCCATAAAAATTCCAATGTAATTTTTTAAAGAAATTGAACAAAACTCATCAGGTTTAAATGGAACTATAAAAAACCCTCAAATAGCCTGACCTGTGGTGGCGCAGTGGATGAAGCGTCGACCTGGGAACGCTGAGGTCGCCAGTTCAAAACCCTGTACTGGTCTGGTCAAGGCACAAATGGGAGTTGAGCTTCCAGCTCCTCCCCCCTTTCTCTCTTTCTCTCTCTCTCTCTCTCACTCTGTGTCTCCTCTCTAAAATGAATAAAATAAAAAGAAAAAAAACAACCCTCAAATAGCCAAAGCAATCCTAAGGAAAAAAGATGAAGCTGGGGGCATTACAATACCTGACTTCAAGTTATATTATAGAGCCACGACAATCAGAACAGCATGATATTGGCAGAAAAAGAGATACTCAGACCAAAGAACAGAATAGAGAGCCTAGAAATAAAACTACATATATATGGTCAAATCATCTTTCATAAAGGAGCCAAAAACAGACAATGGAGAAAGAAATCCTCTTCAATAAATGGTGCTGGGAAAACTGGAGAGCCATGTGCAGAAGAATGAAACGTGACTACAGTTTGTCTCCTTGTACCAAAATTAACTTAAAATGGATCAGAGACCTAAATATAAGACCCAAGACAATAAATTACATAGAAGAAAACATAGGTACTAAACTCATGTACCTTGGTCATAAAGAACATTTTATGGATTTGACTGCAAAAGCAAGAGTAGTAAAGGCAAAGATAAATGAATGGTACTACATCAGACTAAGAAGCTTTACACAGCAAGAGAAACTGACAAGAAAACAAACAGACAGCCAACTAAATGGGAGGTAATATTTTCAAAAAAGTCAGTTAAGGGTCTAATATCCAAAATATACAAAGACCTCACAAAAATCAACAACAAATAAGCAAACAATCCAATAAAAAAAATGGGAAGAGGACATGAACAAACACTTCTCCCAGGAAGAAATGCAAGTGGCCAAAAGATATATGAAATATGCTCTTCCCTAACTATGAGAGAAATCCAATCAAAACTACAATGAGATACCTCCTCACACCTGTTAAATTAGCTATTATATACAGGACAGGTAATAATAAGTGTTGGAGAGGCTGTGGAGAAGAAGGAACCTTTATTCACTGTTGGTGGGACTGTAGAGTAGGACAACCATTATGGAAGAAATTATGGTGGTTCCTTAAAAAAATAAGAATAGAAATACCATTTGACCCAGCAATACCTCTACTAGGTATATACCCCAAAACTCAAAAACATTGTTATTTAAAACACATGAACCCCTTTTTTCATCGCAGCATTTTTCACAGTGACCAAGACATGGAAACAACCAAAAAGCCCTTCAATAGAAGATTGGATAAAGAAGATATGGTACATATATACTATGGAATACAACTCAGCTATAAGAAATAATGACATAGGATCATTTACGACAAAATGGATAGACCTTGATAACATTATACTGAGTGAAATAAGTAAATCAGAAAAACTAAGAACTGTATGATTCCATACATAGGTGGGACACAAAATTGAGACTCATGGACATGGACAAGAGTGCAGTGGTTACCAGGGTGAGGGGAAGGGAGGAGAGGGAGAGGGTAGGGTGAGGGAAGGGGCATAAAGAAAACCATAAAAAAGGTGACGGAGGACAATTTGACTTTGGGTGATGGGTATACAACATAATCAAATGTCAAAATGATCTGGAGATGTTTTCTGTGATTCTATGTACTCTAATTGATCAGTGTCACCACATTAAAATTAATTGCCTAAATAAAAAAAGAAAGCCTCAAAATACAGATAGAAAAGCAAACTGACAGAATTAAAGGGAAAAATAGGTGATCTACAATATTAGTTGGAGAAGCCATATACTACTTTTAGATAATGTTAAGAAAGAATGAATAGAAATGTGCAATACCAAACAGAACAAAATAATAAGAGATTGAGTGAGTAATCAAAGACTTTGCAATGAAAAAAAGCCAAAGACCAGATCACATCATTAATGAATTCTACCAAACATTTAAAGAATTAACACCAATCATTCTCAAACTCTTCAAAAAAAAAAAAAATAGAAGAGAAAGGAACACTTCCTAACTTCCTCTATTGGTCGATATTATCCTAATACCGAAGCCAAACAAAGATATCACAGAAAACTACAGACCAATGATCCTTATAAATGTAGATGCCATAATCAAATATATTTCACAAATTATACTGAATAACAAACTGAACAACAGCATATTGAAGGGATTATACACCATGAAAAAGTGGGATTTATCTCAGGAATATAAAGGTATATCAATGTGAGAAAATCAATCAGTATAATATATATTACATTACTATAATTAGTAATGTAATAATTACTATATAATAAAGCTATATATCATTTCAATTGATATAGAGAAAGTAATTGACACAATTTGAAATATTTTTATGATAAAATTTAAAAGAACTCAGAAAACTATGAATAGAAGGGAAATTCCTCACCATAACAAAGGGAATTTATGAATTTGTGCATAACTTACAGCTGACACCATATTCAATAGTAAAAGACTGAAAAATTTCCCCAAAGATCAAGAAGAAGACAAGGATGCTCACTTTTGCCACTGTTATTTAACACTGTACTGGAAGTTCTAGCTAGAAAAATTGGGCAAGGAAAAGAAATAAACATTAACATTGGAAAAGACGAAGTTAAAGTATATTTCTAGATGGCGTGATCCTATAAGGAAAACCTCAAAGAGTTCCCAAACAAATGAAGAAAATCACTAGACCAATTAAAAAATTCAGTGAAATTACAGGGTAAAAATCAATACCAGCAATCTATAAGCCAGCAAAGAATGTTCTCAAAAGAAAATGAACAAAACATGTCTATTTACAATAGATCCAAAAGGACAAGTTCCTAAGAATAAATTTAACCAAGGAGGTGAGAGACTTGTACATTGAATACTATAACAAGGTTTCTGAAATAAAAAACATAAACAAATGTAAAGACCTTCCTTGTTCATGTATTGGAAGACAATATCATTAAGATAGATGACAATAACACGCAAAGCCATCTACAAATTTAATTCCATTCCTATCAAAAGTCCAATTTTTTTTTCAGAAATGAAAAAGCAGATCTCAAATTCATGTGTAATTTCAAGAAACCCTCAATAATTAAGACAATACTGAAAAAGAACGAAAGTAAAGAATCATGGCTCACTACAAAGCTACAAATAATCAAGATAGTGTGGTGTTGGCATAAATATGCACTTAAGACCAATGGAGTAGAGTTGAGAGTCCAGGAAACAACCCATACACGTAAGTGGGAGAACAGCCTACTAGATAATGGTGAATATAACTTTAAAACTCTTAAGCAAAAACATAGGGATAAATTTTTATTCCAAAACTTAGATGTAACAATGGATTTATACAAACAATACCAATAACATGTGCAAGAGGAAAGAAATAGATAAATTGGACCTTATCAAAATTAAAAGTGTTTGTCCTCCAAATAACATAATTAAGAAAGTTAAAGGACAATCTACAGAGTGGGAGAAAATATTTACAAATTATATATCTGATGAGGGTATCCAGAGAACATAAAGAACTATCATACCTCAACAACAAAAAGTTAAGCAATTCATTTTTTAAAATATGTAAATGGCTTGAAATGACATTTCTTCAAAAAAGATATACTAATGGCCAACAAGCACATGAGAAGGTGTTCAGCATCATTAGATTTTAGAAAAATCAAAATCCAATAAAATACCTTTTCACACTCACTAGGATGGCAATAATGAAGAAAATGGAAGATAAATGTTGGCGAGAAGGTGGAGAATATAAAGCCCTTGTACATTGTTGGTGGGAATATAAAATGGTGCAATCACTGTGGAAAATAATTTTATTTCTGAAAAACTTAAACATAGAATTAATAAAATATTCCACAATTTTTTCTGTATGTATTTACCCCAAAATGAAAACAGGAACTCAAACAAGTATTTGTACTTGAACATTTACAGCAGCACTATTCACAATAGCCAAAAAGTAGAAACAACCCCCAAAACATGCCAAGTGAAAGAAGCTGGACACAAAGGTTACATATTGTGTCATTCCATTTATTTACTAAATTATTTATTGACTCTGAGCTATTTTATTTTTAAAAATTTTATTCTAGTTGTCATATAATATTAAGTTAGTTTCAAGTATACAGCATAGTGATTCTACATTTATATACATTATGATGTGATCACCACACTAAATCTAGTAACCACCTGTCTGTATGATTCCTTTTATATGAATACAGAGACAGAAAGAAAATTGGCATTTGCTAGGGGATGAGGGAGAGAAAAGATGGCTTGATGGTTATGAGATTTTTATTTTGGAATGATGAAAAGGTACTGGGACTAGATAGAAGTGCTTGTTGGACAGTATTGTGACTATACTAAATATCATTAAATTATACATTTTAAAATGGATAATTTTTAAATCCAAATGTCTTCTCAATTTAAAAAATCAAATGAATTATTTTCTTGATTTGAAGTAAGAATATCAAATAGGTGCTTACAAATATGAAAAATTCAAGTACATGGAATGACTTTACCATGTACTTAAAGATATAAAGATAATATTTATTTTTGCTGTCTATTCTAATATCCTACTCAATTGCTATAATATGCTAACAGATATTTCTAAATAATATTTGCCTTGAATTGAGGGGGAATGACTGAATAGGAATTGGAATCAGAAGATTTGGGCTACTAATCTTTTGTAAAACCAGACAAGCTTCCCAAACAGTTGTCAAGGTTTTTTTAATGCTCTTCTACCAGTACAAACCAACAATGTCTATCCACTAAAATCGACTCATCTGGCCTGACCTGTGGTGGTGCAGTGGATAAAGTGTCAACCTGGAATGCTGAGGTTGCTGGTTCAAACCTTGGGCTTGCCTGGTCAAGGCACATACAGGAAGCAACTTTTATGAGTTGATGCTTTCTGCTTTCACCACCCCCCTCTAAAAATCAATAAAAACAAAAAACTCATCTGGTCTCACCTTGATAATCCATACACGTTATCCTTTATCAACTCCAAAGGTACCACCTTAGAAAAATTTGTGATTTTTATTGTTTTTAGTTCATTTTCTAATCTATTAGTTATATCCTTTTTTCTAAATACATAAACATATTGGGTAATTTAAATGTCGTGTGGGAAATTGTCCTAGCACAATGGTAGTCTCCAAGTATTCTGTACCATCAAGCTACCCCAAAGAGGCTCATAGACTAAAAGTAAGATGCTTGGATCATTCAGTTAATTAAATCAATTTAAAACACACACAAAGAAAAAGAGGAAAAAGAAGTTATAAGATAAAACATTAAGTATATGTTGCAAGTAGGGCAGAAGGACCACACTACCTAGATTCTTGTTTAATCAATGTTTATATGCCTTGCCTCTCCCTTAGCTGCATTAATGTTCCTTATTGATCTTGGACTTAGGAGAACCAGAGGTGAATTTGAGGAAAGGGGATAAGCAGATAGAAGGACAGAGTTAACATCACCCCACTTGCTCTAACAAAGAAATATAGGGACAGGTATTGGCCACAGCCGTATTTCACTAATTAGCAAGATGAGCAGCTACATATTTTATTTGTACTTCTTGTCTTGACAAGGGAGGCCAGAATTGTGTCAACAATCATTTTAAGGTCTCATGAATAACTGAATATTTACTATATCTCATATTTATGCATCACAAATATTAGGTGTTTCCTGATCTTTTAATGCCTACCTGCATTATTTATGATCTAACATGCAGCACAGGTTAATAACTTGCTTATATCTATTTTAACTTATTTAGGGACTTCTTCCCATGTCATAGAAGCCAGTTGATAAGTTATTATCTATATTTAACACATTTTACATCTCACCTGTCTTAAAACTACTGACTTTATTATTTATGCTCAGCACAGCTATTTTTATCCATCCCATTTGTTTTCTTTGAGTTCCATAGTAGAAGTAAATAATCTTAGTTAATATATGAAACAAGTACTACATTAATTAATAAGAAATAGCATTTTAATGCCATGAGCTATGTTCAAGGTATTACATTATATAGTAGTGGGATTTAGCCAGTTTGCACCAGTTGGACAAAACCGATACCTATTTTTTTTATTGAGTTTAATGAACCAGTTGTTAAAATGGCACTTGTAATCAGGGTTCTCTCTAAGGTGGATGCCTGGGCAGCTGCCCAAGGTGGAAATCACAAGTTTACATTCCTTACTTTTTTTTAACATTCATCTGCGCAACAGTGTATTCTAAGCAACCATAGGTGAGAAAAATTTGATGGAACTATACTTGTAATATTTATTTATTCATTTCATAAAACTCATTATATCTTTGATGAAATACTACATTTTAATTTCCTCATGTCTGTTATTTCAGTAAATAAACATATAATGAAAAGAGAAAAAGTGCCAAACAACCAGGGGTTGATAAGCTGTCATTGGAGATATCTTAAATAACAGTTTTATTGTTTTTTGTCAGGTATTATTTAATATTTTTCATTAATATTTAAAAACTTTCTTACAATCTAGTTTTGTGTACCTCTTTTATTGTTCTTATTTAAGCATTAAATGCATGAAATAATAAACTATCTTTTGGCATACCATTTTTCTACTTAGAATGCTCATTAAGGCAGAGAACCTGTTGTTAAATTATTTGAATCTCATCACTGATATTATACATGTAATGGCCCAGGCTTTTAGCCAAAGGGTACAAAAGATCAGATTAAACAGTGTTAACACACATATTACTGACTAATGCCCTTGCCTCTTTAACATGGGACCTAGTACTATCCAAACTCTCTGTCAGGTAAGTTGGAAAATCCTCAGAGTGCTTCAGTTGCACTCACAAATAGTCCACTTCATATTTGCACTTGATCTTCTGGTGGATACAATGCACTCATATATTTCAATATATACTATCTGACAGAAAATATTACTTCCTAATGTCATTTGGAATTTATTTTGAATTCCCTTCTCCCTCATCTCAGTGAGATTCTTGTGAGTCCAGTGTGGTGCTAGGTAAAGCAATGTCTCAAAGATTCTGAGAAAGTCTGCACATACTAGTGTCTAAGACTGTTATTGGATCAAACTCAGTATTCTTGAAGTTTCCTTAAAGAATCTTTCTAGGGCATTATGGTCCTGTTCCAATGAGTATCTTGTCATCCTATGCCACTGACTCATCAAGAGCAACCACGTATTTGTGTCAGTGTCTGACTCAAGTGTAGCTACCTCACACCCATACAAAATCATATATTTATCATTCAAAATCTTTTTAACACACTTGTATGATTAAGTGCCATTACAGTTGAAGAGCATGTGATTCCACAGGGATGCAGAAAGTTGCGAGTATGATAGTCCCTGCCTAAACTTGTCATTCTGAAAGCCTCTTAGGTTTTGTCATGCTGGAAGTTACTGCACATATGGTTATATTGATTCAGGATGACTAAGGATAGGAAATTACCGGAGACAGATTTAATGGAGGGTGCACCGAATGTGCGCCCTGGGCCCTAACTTCTGAAGGGCCCCGCAAAACCCCAACTTTACATTTTTTTCTAATGACACCAAGTTTGGTTTCATATGTGCAATTTTAACATTAATAGTACATACTATTTTTTATTTATGTAAAAACATAGTTAACATGTATTTTTATTTTCCTTGTCTCTCTCTTTTTTTTAAGGGACCCAATATTTTCTTCTGTGCCGGGGGCCTCAAATGACCTTAATCTGCCTCTGGGAATGACTTGTCATTACTAACATATAACCTCCTAACCACAAAGCTAGATGGCATTTGTGGTGAAAAAAATTACTTCTGGACCCTGATTGTTAACTCTAGGTGATGGAATCTGTACCAAGGTATAATTGTGCCTTTCTCTTTTGTCACAGTACAAGCAGTCATTAAATGGTGAGTAAAAATTACAGAGATGATCAAACTAATACTGGTCTCATAGATTCCCTTTCATATTTTCTATGAGTCTTTGTAACTAGGAAATGGAAATTATTACAAGGTCTTATACATATTACAATTTCTATCCTATAGTCCCAGATTTCATTATGTTGGCTGTAAGAGATATTATATGCAAAGACTGTGTCTCTAACGGAAATCTTAGAATTACAAAATAAACTCTAAATAAGAGCCCCTTCATGAAGACCTATCCATTTGGATAGGCAATTTGGAGGCTGAAAAATTATCTACTTCCTTTAAGGAAAACTTTGGATCAAGAGGCAGATCCCTGGAACTCAAAGTCAATAGCATATTTCAGAACAATCAAATTTAATATGGTTTGAGGTTTTGCAATAAAATTTTATATGATCCTAAGCAAAGAATTAAACTACAGAGTCCAGGAAAAACTTGAACTGACGATACTAAAAAATAGGTTAAACCAAACCAAAGGAAGCGGACAGTAGGATGGGAGATCTGCCAACAAAGGGTGGATTGGAACAGATAGTCACATACATTATCCTTTTCCAAAACATCCTCTCTCCTGGAAGCCAATGTTACCACTCAGCCTGCCAAAGGCCATGTGACCAGCTGTTAATAACAAACTCAGGTCAACCATATTCTACAAGCTCTTAACCCTTTAATATTAAAAAAGTACTGTTTTGAAGATGCGGTGGCATATTAGTGTGTTGAAGGAATTTGAAGATTACCGATAGCTTAAAAGAAGTTGTCCCAAGGGACATTTTCTTTCATAAATGTACTCTTTTCCTCTGCTGAATACTGCAGAAGCTGATAGTTAAAATTGTGCTTAATATTTTAAGCCATTCACAATTTATATGAGATTATTTTCTGTTCTCATATTTCTCAAACACAATTTAATAAGCATTCTATTTACACACATGAAGTAAAAATGTTATTAATTACTAAAATGTTATTTTACTCTTTCTAGGAAGCATAGAATTTTCATTCACATTCTAATTGAATCTTATATATAGCACTGCTTTGCAGAGTTAAAAGTTAGAGAAACCAAGGCTCAGAGGAGCTAAGTGATGATTCTGCTCAGTATGGAGGACTGGTTTTATGGGATTAAGGTCTCCCCCTGCATTCCCCTGCTGCACATATAATTTCCAGAGAAAATACAACCAAACTTTGCAACTGAATATATATTAGTAAAACTTTAAATTTTTTTTCATTTAATTTACTGGGGTGGCACTGGTTAACATAATTATACAAGTTTCAGGTGTCCAGTTCTACACCACATCTCTGTACACTGCATTGTGGGTTGACCCACAAAATTTACCATCACAACCATTTTAGTGTACAGTTCAGAGATTGAGCACATTCATATTGTTGTGCAGTTATCATGACCATCCATCTCCAGAATTCTTCTTAATGGGAAAACTTTGTACCCATTAGACAGTAAATCCCAACCATTATTCTAACTTTCTGTCTCTATGACTTTGACTACTTTAGGTCTCTCACATAAGTGGACATAACAGTATTTGTCTTTTTGTGACTAGCCTATTTCACTTAGCATACTATCTTCAAGGTTTATCCATATTGTGGCATATGTCAGGATTTTCTTCCTTTTTAAGGCATATCTGACATTTTGCTTATCCATTCATTTGTTTATAGAATGTTTGGGTTGTTTCTATGTTATTGGTATTGCAAACAATACTTTTATAAATATGGGTATACACACATATGTTTGAGTACCTTATTTCAATTTTTTGGGGTATATACCTAAAAGTGAAATTGTTGGATCACATGGTAGTTCAATGTTTAAGTTTTTAAAGAAATGTCATTATCTTTTCCACAGCATATGTACCAGTTTACATTCCTACCAACAGAGCATAAGGTGTTAGTTTCTTCACATTCATTCAATACTGGTTATTTTCTGTTTTGTTTTTGGTTAAATAGCAGCCATCCTAATGAGAGTGAGATGGCTTCTCATGGTGGTTCTGTTCTGCATTTCCTTAATTACTAGTAACGTTAAGAAGTGTTCCCTTCTCTTCAAGTTCTTACAAAAGCTTGAGAAGAATTGGTCTTAGTTTTTCTTTAAATGCGTAGAATTCACCAGTGAAACCATCAAGTCCAGGTTTTCCTTCACTGGAAAATTTTTAATTAGTAACTTAAGGGAGCTCCCTTGTAGGTAACTAACTGTTTTTCTTTTGCAGCTTTTAAGATTCTCTTTTAATATTTTAATTATGACGCATCTTGTGTGGTGCTGCCCAGATGATGAGGAGGTGAGAAGGGGCAGTGGTTCCAGGCCCTGCTCAGCCTTGCCGGTTTCTGCCCCAGAGTCCCTGGTGCTCACAAGCTTCATGAAGTCTCTGAGCCTGGAATTCAACCAGCCTCAGACAAGCCATCCAATATAATTTTTGGTTTTCTGGTTCTGCCAAATGTTGAGTAACCTTGGGGAACTTACTTTCTTCTCGAAGACTTAGTTTCTCTACCTGATAATTCAGTGGTTGACTCAAATGGTCTCCACAGTCCTGTGTACCTCTCAGATGAACATAAGGCTCCTGACACAGTTCCTACACACACCTGTAGAAAAATGTCCTGAGATGCAGGGATCAGAAGTCTCAGGATTCAGTTTTACAACACCAGAAGTCTGACTTTTCTTTTTATCTGGTCCATGTATCTGCCAGATACCTGAGAAATGGGTGCACCCTCAGCACAGCTTTTTCTTTTTTTAAAAATATTTTGCCATTTTCATTGTGATGTGTCTTGTGGGATCTCCTTGAGTTCATCTTATTTGGGACTCTTTGCAATTCCTGGACCTATATGTTTATTTCCTTCAAGAGGTTAGGAAAGTTTTCAATCATTATTTCTCCAAGTATGTTTTCAATGTCTTGCTCTCTTGTCCTTCTGCTACCCCATGATGTGAATGTTTCTATGCTTGATGCTGTCAGACAGATTTCTTAAACTATCCTCCTTTTTATTATTTTTTCTTTTTCTTGTTCTCATTGGATATTTGTCTTCCAAATTGCTTGTTTGATCTTCTGCCTCACCTAATATGCTTTTAGTTCCACCTATTTATTTTTCATTTAAGTTATTGTATTCTTCATTTATGGCTCAATCAATTTTTAGTATTTTCTGTATCCTTTTTTATGTTTCTTATCTCTTTGTTGAAGTTCTTGCTGAGCTTATGTATTCTTCCCTTATATTCATTGAGCATCATTATAATTAATCTTTTGAACTTGGCATCAGGTAGATTGTTTATCTCCATTTTGTCTAGTTATTTTACAGAGTTTTATCTTGTTCTTTCCTTTGTGACATTTATTTTGTCTCCTTATTTTGTCTGTCTCTCTGCGTTTGACTCTATGTATTAGGTATATCTGCTGTGTTTCTTAGCCTTGTCAAGGTGGCCTGATATAGTAGGGGCATAATGGTACAGTTTTTCTGTTCACTTGAGCTGGATGCTCAAGAATGTTTCTTGCGTGGATTGTCTGTGGTCTCTGATTATAGTTCAGCCTTGATTGCTGTTGGCACATCAGTAAGTACGATTAACTCTCAAGCTGACTAGCTATGAACATTGTCCATGATGACAGCAAACAAGCTGTATTTTGGGGCCTGAACCCACAGAATGAGAATTCACTTTAAAAAGCTTGTTCTGTCTGTTGGTCCAGACTTTTGGTGTATCATTTCTGGTGCTAATTGAATGGTGATCTCTTGTGGTTTGAAGCTGACTCTCTGGTGTGTTGATTCTGAAGCCTCTTGGGGTTGTGGGCCAAGATTGGCTGTTGTCTTTATCTAGCTGGGGGCCATCTGGCAGTAGTTACAAAATGATCTGTAGTTCGTACTATTTGTGCTGGTCTTGGAAGCACCTGGGGGTAGTTATTCTGTAACCTAAGGCTGACTTCCCCTAGTGCTGTGCATGGGGTCACTTAGCAAGAGATACAGGGCACCCTGAGGCCAATTGATACTTGTTTGGGGTTTGTGGACCTGTCAGAGCTTTTAGGAAAGTCCACAACACTGGCAGAGGCTGGAGTTTGTGAGAAATAGGTGTTGAAAGTGGGCTGAGTGAGGTCTCAGAGAATCATCAGGGTTTGGGCAAGAGAAGAATTATCTAGATTAATGAAAGCTCAGATTATCTGCAGGTTAAATGGTGGTGGTGGAGGGAGTTCAACAAAAGAACAATGGCATTTTCCCACACTTTGGTCTTAGAGAGAGTTTTCATTCAAACTCTTGTCTTCAAGCCAGACAACTCAGTTCATCTCTGCACAATATGGGGCAGGATCCCCTCCTCCTTTAAGCAGTATGTCCACGGCCAAGATATCCTTCCCAATTCTTAAATACCACAGAAGGGTTTGACACCATCCCACATCAAATCTCTGCCCCTTTTACCAGTCTTAACATAGCTTCTTCTTTATATCCTTAGTTGCTAAAATTTCTGTTCAGATAGTCTTCAGGTGATTCTCAATAGGCAGTTTTTCTGTAATTTAATTGTAATTTTGATGTGGATATGAGAGGATGTGAGCACAGCATTTACCAACTCCATAATATCAACCAGACGCCTCTTTTTTCTTTTTTAATGTAAGCATTTATAATTATAATTCCCCCTTAGCACTCCTTTCATTGTGTTCCACAAGTTTTGGTGTGTTGTGCTTTTACTTTAACTTGTATCTAAGTATTTTCTAACTTTCCTGTGATTTGTTTTTCTATACATTGGCTGTTTAAGACTGTATTGTGTAATACTTTAAAATTTGTGAAATTTCCAGTTTTTCTTCTGTTATACCTTTCTAACTTTATCCCATTATGATTGGAGAAGATATTTTGCACAATACTTATCTTTCTAAATTTATTAAGATTAATTTGACGCCCAATATATTTTCTATCCTGGAAAGCATCCATGTACACATTAAAAGAATGTGTATACTCTTGCAGTTTAGAAAGTTTCTATACCTCTGTTAGATCTACTTGATTTATTGTGTTGTTCAAGTCCTCTATTTCCTTGATTATCTCTGGCCAATTGTTATTCCCATTATTAAGATGAGGTATTGAAATCTCCAATTGTTATTGTAGAAATACTTACATTTTCCTTTAATTCTGTCAATTTTTTCTTTATATATTTTGATAGTCTGTCATTAAGGGCATGAATGTTTATTATTTTTATTTCTTTCTTTATTGAAACTTTTATTATATATCATATTCTTCCTTATCTTTTATACACTTTTATTTAAAGTTGACTTCTTATATTAGTATATCCACCTCTGTCATTTTTTGGTTACTATTTGCATAGAATGTCTTTTCCATCCTTTCATTTACACCCTATTTGTGACTTCTGATAAAGTGAGTCTCTTTAAATAGTATGTAGGTAGAATGTTTATTTTTTTCCATTATGCTAATCTCTATCTTTTGCTGGGAGAGATTAATCCACTTACAAATATTTAAAATAATTATTTATAAGGAGGTACTTCTAAAATTTTTCTGCTTGTTTTCTATATTTCTTATATCTTTTTAAAAATTTTGGGGGGTGACACTGGTTAACAAAATTATATAGGTTTAAGGTACACAATTATACAACACATTATCAGTACACTGTACTGTGCATTCTCCAACCCAAGTCAAGTGTCTGTACATTCCCATTTATCACCCTTAAACAGTCCCTGACAATTATCACACTGTTGCCCATGTCCATGAGTTTTTGCTATATTTTATTTTCTTTTTCCATCAATCCCTCTACTCTCTTTAGTTGTCCCCCAGCAGCTGTCAGCCTACTCTCTCTCTATGAGTCTGTCTCTATTTTGCTTGTTAATTCACTTTATTCATTAAATTCTACATATGAGTGAAATCATATGGTACTTGTCTTTCTCTGGTTGGCTTATTTCACTTAGCAAAATGCTCTACAGGTCTACCCATGCTCTTACAAAGGGTAAGATTTCCTTCTTTGTATGCCCATCTAATAGCTTGTTGTGTAAATGTAACACAGATTTTTTTATTCACTCATCTACTGATTGGGCACTTGGGCTGTTTCCAGATCTTGGCTATTGTAAATAATGCTGCAATAAACATAGGGTTCACATATTTTTTTGAATTAGTGTTTTGAGTTTCTTCGAATGAGTTTCAGAAGTGAAATCACTGGGTTATAAGGCAGTTTCATTTTTAATTTTTTGAGCTATCTCCCTACTGCTTTCCACAGTAACTGTACCAACCTGCATTCCTGCCAACAACACACAAAAATTCCTTTTTCTCCACATCATCACCAACATTTGTTTTTTTGGATTTGTTGATGATAGCTATTCTGATGAATGTGAGGTGATATTTCATTGTGATTTTAATTTGCATTTCTCTTATGATTAGTGACATTGAGCATCTTTTCATATGTCTATTGCCCATCTGTATGCACTCTTTGGATAAATGTCTATTCAGGTCCTTTGCCCTTTTTTAGTTGGATTGTTTGTGGGGTTTTCAGTGTTGAGTTGTATAAGTTCTTTATAAGCTTTTGTTATTAACCTCTTGTCAGATGTTTCAGATGTATCTGACTCTCTCTGAGACTAAAGTGTGGGAAGAAACCATGTTTCCTCTGTTGAATTCTCCCATCTTCACCTAGCTTGTATGTATAGGCAGGCACCAAATCTGAGTCTTCATTCATTTAGCTAACAGTGTTCTTGCTGCATCTTGGTGATTCTCTGAGTCCTTTCCTTACCCTCTTTCAGCAGTCATTCTTCACAAGGTCTAGCCAGTACTGTGGGCTTTCCAGAAACACTGAAAGGCCCACAGACTCCAAACAAACAGTGCAAAAACATTTAATTTGATGCGATCCCATTTTTAATTTTTTTTAATTTTTTTTTTCACTTGCCCAAGGAGATATACCAGAAAAAAATATTGTTAGAAGAAGTGCCTGAAATTTTATTGCCTATGTTTTATTATAGGATTTTTATGGTTACAAATCTGACATTTAAGTCCTTAATCCATTTGAGTTTATACTTGTGTATGGTGTACGAAGGTTGTCTAGTTTACTTTTTTCACCATGAATAAGAAGAATTAACACTATTAAAATGTGTACACAATCCAAAGCAACCTTGGATTCAATGCAATTTTTTCCAGATACCAATGATGTATTTTACAGAACTAGAACATATTAATGTATTTCAAAAATTTATAGGGAACAACAAAAGTCCCTGAATAGCCACAACAATCTTAAGAAAGAATAACAAAATTGGTATAATCATGCTTCAAAATATCAAACCATACTACAAGGTCATAGTAATCTGAAATGAAATGGTACTGGCATAAAAACAGACATATAGATTAATGGAACAGAACAGATAGCTCAGAAATAAAGTCATACTTTTATGACCAATTAATATTTGACAAACTAAGAAAAAAGATAGTGAGGTAAAGATAGTCTATTCAATAACTGTTGAAATAATTGGACAGATGTGCAGAAAAATGAAACTCAACCACTTTCTTACACTATACACAAGAATAAACTAAACTAGACTAAAGACTTAAATGTTAGACTCAAAACCCTAAAGATGCTAGAAAAAAACAGGCCTTATATCTTTTTTTTTTTTTACAGGAACAGAGAGAGAGTCAGAGAGAGGGACAGACAGGAACAGAGAGAAATGAGAAGCATCAATCATTAGTTTTTTGTTGCCATTGCGACACCATAGTTGTTCATTGATTGCTTTCTCACACGTGCATTGACCGCAGGCCTTCAGCAGACTGAGCCATCCCTTGCTGGAGCCAGTGACCTTGGGGTCCAAGCTGACGAGACTTTGCTCAAGCCAGATGGGCCTGCGCTCAAGCTGGTGACCTCGGGGTCTCGAACCTGGCTCTTACGCATCCCAGTCCGACACTCTATCCACTGCGCCACTGCCTGGTCAGGCTCTTTTTTCACTCTTTTCCTCCATTATTGTTTCTTTTTTATTTACTTGATTTTTATAGTGCAATGTTTTAAGTAGCTTCTCAATTCACAGTGAGTATGTTAGTTCCGACGATGGTCTCCCACAGGTTCCCACTGACTTCATTGCTCTTCATTTTTCCTTCTATCCCTCAGACTCAGTAATTTGAGTTATCCCATCTTCATATTTGCTGATTATTTCTTCTCCCTGCTCAAATCTCGATAGTGGATTTTTCATTTCAGTTATTGTAATTCTCAGCTATAAAATTTTTTTGGTTTCTTTTCAGATTTTCTCTCTTTATTTTTTTTTAAAGAAGCAAGGCTGTTTCTTTTTATTTATTTATTTATTTATTTATTTATTTATTTATTTATTATTTATTTTAACAGGGACAGAGAGAGAGTCAGAGAGAGGGATAGATAGGGACAAACAGACAGGAACGGAGAGAGGTGAGAAGCATCAATCATTAGTTTTTCGTTGCTGTTGCAACACTTAGTTGTTCATTGATTGCTTTCTCACTTGTGCCTTGACCACGGGCCTTCAGCGGACCGAACAATCCCTTGCTGGAGCCAGCGACCTTGGATCCAAGCCGGCAGCTTTTGTTCAAGCCAGATGGGCCCGCGCTCAAGCTGGTGAGCTCAGGGTCTCGAACCTGGGTCTTCCGCATCCCAGTTCGACGCTCTATCCACTGCGCCACCGCCCGGTCAGGCTCAGATTTTCTATCTCTTTATTAATATTTCTACTTTGTTTATTCAATTTCTTTCTTTTTTTTTTTTTTTGCTTATCTCTATATATTTAGTTCTCTGAGCATCTTTAAGACTGTTGTTTTAAAGTTAATAGTTAATATCTAGTAAGTCTGCTATTTGGTTTTTCTCAGGGACAGTTTCTGTTGATTTATTTTTTTCCATTTAATTGACTATACTTCCTTGTTTCTTTTTACATCTTTTGCTTTTTTGGTTCAAAACTGCACATGTGAATTTAAAAATGTAGCACCTCTGAAAATCAAATTCTCTCATTTCCTCAGGGTTTACTGTTTTGTGTTTTGTTTTGTTTTTGTTTGTTTGTTTTATTTGTTTTTATTGGTATAGAGCTGTTTCTATGTCAAGTATCAGCCAGCCTAGATGTAAACATAATGTATTCTTATGTATCTTTTGAGCCTGTGCCCCTGCCTGAGTATACATAGTGACTTTCATTTCCCCTGCACAAACTGTTGCTTTTGACTGTCTTAGTCTTTAATTTCTAGCCTTCTAAAAAAGGAAGAGGAGAAAAATTAAGGTAGGGAAAAATGGACACTGAGCCTGCAAACACCTGGAAGAGCTTTGGCCAGAGGAGGAGGCAGGTTGCAACAATAGGAGGCAGGTTGCAACAATGGCTTCCTGTCTCTGTGCCTGTACCTCCTTATTTAGAAGCAGTAATCAGTGATCAGAACATAGATCTCTGATCTTTGAAAGACAAGGTCCTTACTTCCCACATTGGCTTCCTCAAATTTCATGCCAACTGCTCCAGGAACATGTGCACAGCTCCCTGCCAGGTTCTAAGTGTATAGGTGGTTGCTGCAGTGAGCTAAATTTGACAGATACTAATCACAAATTACCATCCAAGGCTTCCTTGGAAGTTTCAAGCCTTCAATAGACTCTACAGTTTCAAAAGTTTATATACTGATTTTTTCAGTGTAATTGTTGTCTGTGTGGGACACATATACCTGGTCCTCCTTACTCCATCTTTCTGGCCTTAGTGAAATATTTTTAAAAGTGGTTCTATTCTGATCATCTTTAATTTGTATGTTTTTAAGGTAATTTACCCATATATTATTTTAAATAACATTTGATGATAACTCACATGTTTAATTTTTAGTTGAATATATTTCTTCTTTTCCATTTTTTCTTGGGTCTCTTCTTTTCCTTTACTTTTTTTTCTACCTACATCAGCCTTTTCCTTTTCCCAGTGGTATAGAAACAACCTAGAATGCATTCACTTTCCTCATATTTGAATTATCATACACAGATGTATAACTACATAGATATGGACTTTGTTCTTTTATTAAAAAATCAATCATACTTTACACAAGTATTTTCATCTTGCTTATCTCAATCAACAAGTCATGAAAAATTTTCTAATCTATTGGTATAACTCTAATACATTAGAAGGCATGTTTCTGTTGAGAACTTGCAGTAAACATCTTTGTATATAAGTGTTTCTTTCTATAAAGAATCATTATTGAATTTTAAAAATTACATTTTACTATCTGTTACATTTATGTGACATTTCCTTTTTAATCTGTTAATGTAATAAAATGCATTGATAAACTCTAGCAATGTATCAAAATAATAAACTACCAAGTGGGATTTATTTTTGGATTTCAGTGGTGGTTCTGTGTAAAAACTTATTTTCTAATATTGAGTGCAATGTATACATCTATATCTATATTAGTAAATGAGATAATTTATATTTTTAAATATTGTCTTCATAAGATTTTAGCTTCAAAGTTATCATAGTTTCATAAAATTATTTGGAGAGCTTTCCATTTTACACTAACCTGGAATAACACATATTTTAAAAATACATAACAAAGTGTAAAAGTAGGGAAGGAAAATCCATAATTTCCTGAACCAATCACAAAGGTAGAATGATGAGTAGGAGTTTAAGTCAGAACTGAATTTCCTAAATAAAGTTGGGATTTATGCTGGGTCATCTATTTTAAATTCCAAGGATTAGAAAAACTTTACCTTACTAACTTTAGAAACTTTAAGACTCTTATGATCTGCTTAAGATGTTAAAAACTACCTTAAAACATTAGAATGAATGTGGGGAACAATACACATTACCTATATAAATCAAGCCCCCCAAATTAACAATAAAACAATTAGATCATAGGGGTTCCTGTCAAAAGCAAAGGCTTTGAGGAATGTTTCCAAAACCTGTAGAACAATCTCTGCCAGAGAGGTATTCAGCCAAAATTGGAGCCACATTTGCAAATAAAATACCATGAGGAACATTCTGACTATACAACAAACAGGAGAATTAATGATTCAAAGCTAGAATTGAAAAATATAGTAATTAAAATTTAAAAATACAATTGATAAATTAGTAGATGAGACCAGCTAATATGGCCTGACCAGGCAGGCGGTGGCGCAGTGGATAGAGCGTCGGACTGGGATGCGGAGGACCCAGGTTCAAGACTCCAAGCTCACCAGCTTGAGCGCGGGCCCATCTGGCTTGCGAAAAAGCTCGCCAGCTTGGACCCAAGGTTGCTGGCTCCAGCAAAGGATTGCTCGGTCTGCTGAAGGCCTGTTGTCAAGGCACATGTGAGAAAGCCATCAATGAACAACTATGGTGTCGCAACGGCAACGAAAACTAATGATTGATGCTTCTCACCTCTCTTCGTTCCAGTCTGTCTGTTCCTCTCTCTGACTCTCTCTCTGTTCCTATAAAAAAAAATTATATATATATATATATATATATATATATATATATATGATATGGAAAAGGTATTAGTAACTACAAATAATAGGATAAAAAGCACCAATTTAGATCTAAAAGAAGTTTCATGAGGAAAGAATGTAATGTTATACACTGTATACAAAGGGGTCAGGAACAGGAAATTTGTAGAATGAAGACATGAATTTTCAGAGTAAATGAACATGATGAGTCATAAATGCTATAAATTAAAACAAATCACTACTGGACACATCATATAAAAACACAACTGGGCCTGACCAGGTGGTGGCACAGTGGATAAAGCATCGGACTGGGATGCGGTAGGACTCAGGTTCAAGACCCCGAGGTCGCCAGCTTGAGCGCGGGCTCATCTGGTTCAAGCAAAAGCTTGCCAGCTTGGACCCAAGGTCGCTGGCTCCAGCAAGGGGTGGCTCGGTCTGCTGAAGGCCTGCAGTCAAGGCACATGTGAGAAAGCAATCAATGAACAACTAAGATATTGCAACGGCAATAAAAAACTGATGATTGATGCTTCTCACCTCTCTCCATTCCTTTCTGTCTGTCCCTATCTATCCCACTCTGTCTCTGTAAAATAAATAAATAAATAAAATGTTTAAAAAAAAACACAACTGGAATCAGAAATAAAAATTATTATAAAACCATAGTAAACTTCTTCATATACTATGTCCTCAATGTCTACATCTACTTCTTTCACTAACCACTCATTCCTTCTTTGCCTTAATTAAAATATTTTAACTTCAGTCTCTTTTAGTTACAACCTAGTCCTCTATCTTTTATTCAGCATTGCTCTACATGTTGAAACAGCATATAATTCAGTGGTACCAGACTTAACAATCTATTACATAGACTATTCTACTAACATTTTCAATTACCTCACTTACTAATCCTTTTATTTTCTAAAAATCCAACCCTAGATCAATTCAAATGGCTACAGTTGGTAATTACATACCTAGACTACTAGCTCTGAATGGTTAAAAATAATCCATACAAGTTAGTGTCCAATTCAGGATCTCCATCGTCATGTGGGGTCTTGATATTCTGCCATGTCTTCCACATTTCTCCAGTTAACTCTCCTGATACAATAATTACTTTGTACTTCACCACTTTCTTAAAGTTTCTTACCCATCATCACCCTATCCTTTGCTTATAGAAGCAGATGCTCAGTTGACCACATTAAATGTTTACAATGAACAACAACACACAGAAACTTGTTTCTATTTAAAACGAACAAAGAACATGACTATCCATATGGCTGGCTAAAGGTTGAATGAGATATCAGTTTTTCATTCATCAATCTACCTAACACTGCACATGGGAGGGGCATTTGTTTGACCAGAATGCAAAGAAATTGCTACTATCAGCAGGTACTTGAAATAAACAGTTTATACCAATTTGGATGCATATTACCAGATTTTAAGATTTTAATTCCATCCAAAACAAAAATCTAAAACTGATGGGGTTTTTTTCTTCTAATTTCATAGGAGAAAGTAAAGATAGAATGTAAAGCTAAAGATTGAAGTTTGAGTAACAATTATTTTAGGGTCTGAGATAAATGAAATAAACCAATCAAGAGAGAAAGAAAGACTGTCAGGGAGGCAGATGGGAAACTAGAAAATGCAAAATAAAGAAAATCAGACAGGAAAATAAATACCAACAAGTCAAAGGTGTCAAGTTCTATAGAGAATCAATTTACATGATTTTCAAATGGATGAAATGGGCTGGACCATCTAAAGCTGACATTGGAATATTCTATGGAAACTATTACTTTTAGAAATTGTAAATTTTGTATGTTACTTTTGGGAATTATAAAATTCACCTGTGCTTGCCAACCAAATACACTTCCATGAGGGTAAAGACACATGCACACCCACTTTTGCTGCCTTTTTAGACTCTCCTGTATTCAAATTAAAACTAAATGATAGCTAAATCAGAAGTTTTAATCTCAGGTTTTTCAGCAGGCCATCTTGCATTTTTATTTTGCTCACAGCCATCAAAACAAAAATTATTCATGAAGTTGGTTGCTCCCATAAAGGTCATCTGAAAAATCCAGGGAAGGGCTGGCCGTCACTGCTACTAGGAAAGGGCAATTGCCCTTTGGCCCATGAGCTGCTGTGTTTCTGTACTGAGCAGCTTTGGTGGCTTCACCCATTGCTGGAAGAACCAAGAGAAAAGGGTAGAATGGGACTGTTACCCACACCAGTGAGCAGGGCAAGAACAGCAGCCCAGTGAGTGCTTTGTCCAGATGCTGTCCCTTTTGTCACATTGAATCGCTGCACAGATTGTATGGGATTTTTATTTTTTTTAATGAATGTATGGGATTTTAATCATTATTAAAGTATGAGTGATCCAGGTGTGCCATTGACTGGGATTTTAAACAGTTTGCTGCTAACCCACAGGTGTTAGCACCTGCAACTCCAATTTCTGACTTTTCAGTGCATAGCAGCATGGCATGAAGGGTAAAATCCTCCCATATTTCTGCATCCTGTGTGCTTTGGATGTTTACAAAGATAAACAACGCGATAGAACACCTATAAACTAATTTGTGCTTTCAGTTGAATAATCTCTGGTTAAGCAGCACTGACTCCATTTCAAATCATGAAAATAAGCTGGAGACATCACCATTTGGATTTCTGAGATTAAGATCATTAGTTCAACACTGGGCATTGAAACTTCTCTCTTCTTTAAGCCTTAACTTGATCCTGAAGTGCTAAAGGAGAGAAAAAAAATGGATTATAAAAAATTCCACTAAAGATATCAAACTAATTGAGTAAAGCTTCTTTTACTCAGCATTATTTTTGACATTCATCCCTGTTTTGTGTATAGGTGGCCCACTCCTTTCTATTGCAGAGTACAACTCCACTGTATAAATGCATCCATTTCTTTATCTGTCCTCCTGTTTATGAACACCTGGGCTAAGAATGTGTAATGTGTTAGCAATTGAAAAGACTGAAAAGTAGTATAGGTCATATAATTTCATATTTTTAAAACACAGAGACAAGTCAAATACACATTCAAGACATATCACAATTTGACTCTCTGAGATTCATATTGTTGGAGATTTGATATATATATAAACTCACCTTAGACAGCTTTCTATGCAAATAGCACTCAAGAGCTTTTTATGTCAATAATACTCAAATATTGCATATATATATGTATATATGTATGTATGTATATATTAAAATAGAGAGTCCTAAATAAATATGTATGTATTGTATGCTTAATAAATATGTACTATAAAATATTATATTTATTTAAATAAATACATATATTTGTTTATTTGGTGTCTATTAGCTAAATGCATACAAAAGTATATCAAGACACTTTTGACTATGAGTTACACAGGAAGCTATCTGAAGGAAGTCACCGACACTACAACACTGTAACTGGGCTTCCCTCAGTGGTAGAACTCAGGTGATTGACTTTGTGCTTACAGTACTTGTATTCTAGGTCTTTTAAAATTTACATTTAATAACTAACAAGCCCTGGCCAGTTGGCTCAGTGGTAGAGCATTAGCCTGGCATATGGAAGTCCTGGGTTTGATTCCCGGCCAGGGCACACAGGAGAGATGCCGATCTGCTCTCCAGCCTTCCTCCTCTCCTTTCTCTCTATCTCTCTCTTCTCCTCCTGCACCCAAGTCTCCATTGGAGCAAAGTCGGGCAGGTGCTGAGGATGGCTCCATGGCCTCCACCTCAGGTGCTAAAATGGCTTCAGTTGCAAAGGAGCAATGCGCCAGAGCATCACCCCCTGGTGGGCTTTTCAGGTGGATCCCAGTTAGGCACATGTGGGAGTTTGTCTCTCTGCCTCCCTGCTTACTTCAGAAAAATACACACACACACACACAAAAAGAAGCATCTACTACAAGTTGATGTTTTCTACTCCTCGCCCTCTTTCTCTCTCTAAAATCAATAAATAAAATCTTAAAAAAAACTAACAAATTACCATTTAAAATTAGTAGTCTGCCTGTGATGATGGGTGTGTAGGAAGATAAGATTGAAAAGAAAACTCTGAGTTCTAACACAAGTCCCCTTCCCTAAAGTCGATGGGGAAAGCAGAGTGTAACTGCCTGGTTGAAGGAGCCACAACATGACCTCTCCCTGCAGAGAGAGGCTTTGTTGTTGTGAAGTTACAAAGCGCTGTCTGTGGAGAAACACTTATAAAACACTCCTGTCTAAACAAAGACTCCGACTGGAGCCCCGTGCCTAGATTAGAAAGCTACCTCCCAGAATCCCACAAAGTTATTTTTTCTCTACAAAGATTGTGGATTAACCTTTTGTTGTTTGCTAAGGGTGAATTAAAAAATAAGATGTTTTACTAAAGGTAGTTGAGAATAAAGAGTGCCAAGGGAGAAAGAAAACCTGAGTCTGCATGACAAGATAAACTAGAACGCTAACTGAATGCATTGCACCATATCATCTTTAAAGTCATGTGAGGTACACTGGGTGAGTTTTTGTTTCACTGGCAAAGTACAAATAGTTAAATGACTGTGACTACTCAAAAATCACAGAAAGTGGTAGACTTGAACCCTTGTATTTTATTCATAAACCAAAACCCTCCCTGCTGTATCTATTGAGAATGCACAATTATGTTATTGTAATATTTAAAACATTTTTAAAAGTTGTATCTTAGTTCTAGGATTGGTGAGCTTTTTCATTAAAGATAAACAGAAGTCATTTGAAATAGATAGTGACCTCATTGTCCTTCAGGAAGATGCGAAGAAGAGAGAAGAGCATCTGACTTCTTGTACTCAAGCCTTTTTGTTGTTGGAAAATGAGACAAAAGGCTGAAGAGTCGCCTGACATTCTCCCTTCTCTTGCACAGAAGGGAAGTGCTTCCAGAGCACAGGATTACTGGTACAGAAAGAGAGCTCAGACTTTCCCCCTTTTGATTTGAGATTCAAGGTTTCGAATGAGGGTTAAGTTCTTTGTATTACAACTGTAACTTACTTTTACCCACCCCTGTACGTGCAGAACTTAGAACAGCTCTTGGTCCATAGTAAGTGCCATATATTTGGCTATTAGTATTATTAGATGTGATATCTGCTTAAAGACAGGCATAATTACAGAGATAAGAATACTCATGGATGGCAAGATGGCGATGGAGTAGGTGGACGTACCAACTTCCAACTCCCAGAACCAAAGTGGATTATAACTTAATTTTAAGAACCATCATCTGGATAAACCAACTTTGAAATAAACTAAGTGGACTCTTCAACCAAAAAACACAGAAGAAGCCACATTGAGACTGGTAAGAAAAGCGAAAAGTGAAGGGGGCTGCCCAGCTGTCTGGAGCGAATGGCAACCCGGAGAGACTCATGTAGCGGGAAGAGAGTTTAGCAGAGAGGAAGGGACCTGGTTCCCAGGAACAAAGCCCCAGCCTGCAGCCCCAGAGCCTAGAAGAGGCAGTTTGACAGTATTGAACTGTGAAACAAGTGAGGATACTGTTTGTGAGAAAGAGACAGTTTTCTCAAACCCAGGATTCTTCTTAAAGGGACAGCGCAGAAAACCTCTCTCACAACCACTCACCAGGGGTTCCGGGGAACAGGGACAGAGGAGAGGACTGGAGCAGCGGGAAGAGAGTGTGGACTGGAAGGCACAGGGAGAAACACTCTGAGGGACAGCCACCCTAACCCCTGGGCTGAATCACTTCCCTAATCAAAAACAAATATTTCCCCTGGAACTAGCAAAACCGGCAAAGGGAGGCAGGACACCAGCCAAACAAGCTCTCCCGCGGCTCTTAGAGCAGAGCTGCTTAGATGGAGGGAGCTTCCAGGACTACAGGATGGAGTGTTAGGGTCTGAGCTGCAGTGCCCCTATCCGCACTGCTGAGGCCTTGCTGGAGGGATGGTGGAAGTGGGACGCAGAAACGAGGTTCTGTCAGTGGGGCCAGAGGCACAGCCGATGTGAGCTCGGTCTAGCCCAGCAGGGTGGAGGGGAAGTGCAAAAGCAGTCTGGCAGCTGCAGGCCCGCCTGCAGCCCCACCTGTTGGGGAAAAGCGTGAGGCCAGGAACGGGCAGAGATCTGCTGGTGAGCAGGGCCCTGTGGGCATGCAGCATCATCTGGCCTCTAGGGTTGTAACCTTGCGCAAGCCGGCCCTGACGGGAGGGCAGGGCTAAAGCCTGGGACAGGCAGAGGCTCACAGGTGAGCGCACACAAGCAGCCCTGCCCGACCCAAGAAACCGCGGCGAGAAGGCTCTGACCAAGGGGGCTGGGTGGAAGCCAGGGACAGGAGGGGTCCGCAGCTAAGCAAAGGTGATTACCCCTATCCTTGGTTCTGAGGCTTGTGGCTTGAGTGCAGTGTGCAACCCCAACTGTGCAAGCGAAACGAAGGCCCAGACAGGCTGAGGCTTGTGGAGTCAGGCACAAGAAACAGCCCCCCCCACAGAGGAGAGGTGGAAATCACAGCAACAGTCACAGTGGACCGGCGCCAGCAATGCCTATACCCAACAGCCCTAGGCAGTGGCAGAGTGGGTGGCAGGCCTACAGACAGACCACGCCTAGGGAACACAGAGGCAACACACATTGGACTCCAGTGGCGACACCCTTCTTATACACAGACAAAAAGGGCAGGCAGAGAAATGCAATCCAAATGAATCAAGAAAAATCCACAGAGAAGGACCTGAATGAACCAGATATAACCAAATTACCAGATGCAAAGTTTAAAATAATGATAGTTAGGATGTTCAAAGAGCTTAGAGCAACAATGGATAGTCATTACGAAAACCTAAATAGATAACAAGTATAAAAAAAGAAATTGAAATAATAAAAAGAAATCAGACAGAAATGACAAAAAGTATCAGAAGTGAAGACCACAATGGAAGGAATTAAAAGCAGGATGGATGAAGCTGAGGATCGAATCAGCGAGCTAAAGGACAAAATAAACAAAGGCACAGAAGCAAAGTAGAAAAAAGAAAAGAGATTCAAAAAATGTGAGGAAACTCTAAGGGAGCTCTGTGACAACATGAAGAGAAATAACATCCGCATAATAGGGGTTCCCAAAGATGAAGAGAGAAAACAAGGGATAGAAACTTTGTTCAATCAAATCATAGCTGAAAACATCCCTAAATTAAGGCTGGAAAATGTTTCACATGTTCAAGAAGCACAGAGAACTCAATTAAAGAGAAACCCAAAGAAATCTACACCAAGACACATCATAGTTAAAATACCAAAGCTAAGGGATAAAGAGAAAAATTTTAAAGCTTCTAGAGAAAAAAAGGCTACCTACAAAGGAGCCCCCATAAGAATGACATCCAAATTCTCAACAGAAACACTTGAGGTCAGAAGGGAATGGCAAGATATATTCAAAGTAATGCAGAACAAGAACCTACCACCAAGACTACTCTAACTAGCAAGGCTAACATTTAAAATTGAAGGAGAAATAAGGAGTTTTCCAGGAAAAAAAAGCCTCAAGGAATTCATTAAAACCAAACCAATTCTGCAAGAGATGCTAAGGGGCCTCTTGTGAACAGTTGAAAGGGTGAAAAGAATATAGCCAAAGAGGATTACAGCCTTAAAGAATAAAATGGCAATAAACAACTACATATCAATAATAACTTTAAATGTAAATGGTTTAATGATCCAATCAAAAGACATAGGGTAGCTGCATGGATAGAGAAACAGGACCCATACATATGCTGTCTACAAGAGAAACACCTTAAAACAAAAGATGCACATAGACTGAAGGTAAAAGGATGAAAAAAAATATTTCATGCAAATGAAAATGAAAAAAAAAGTCGGGGTAGCAATACTTATATCTGACAAAATAAACTTTAAAACAAAGGCTGTAGTAGGAGATAAAGAAGGACGCTACATAATAATAAAGGGAACAATTCAACAGGAAGATATAACCATTATAAATATCTATGAACCAAACCTAGGAACCCTGACATACATAAAGTAGACTTTGGTGGATATAAAGGGTGAGATTAACAGCAATACTATAATAGTAGGGGATTTCAATACCCCACTAACATCACTGGATAGATCCTCAAGAAAGAAAATTAACAAAGAAACAGCAGACTTAAAGGATACACTAGATCAACTCGATTTAATAGATATCTTCAGAACTTTTCACCCTAAAGCAGTAGAATATACATTCTTTTCAAGTGCTCATGGTATATTCTCTAGGACAGACGACATGTTAGGACACATAGTGGTCTCAACAAATTTCAGAAGACTGAAATCATATCAAGCATTTTCTCTGATCACAATGTCATGAAACTAGAAATTAACCACAAAAGAAAAACTGAAAAATACTCAAACACTTGGAGACTAAATAGCATGTTATTAAATAACAAATGAATAACAATGAGATCAAAGAAGAGATAAAAAAGTTTCTAGAAATGAATGAAAATGAGCATACATCAACTCAAAATTTATGTGACACAGCAAAAGCAGTACTGAGAGGAAAGTTCATTGCACTACAGGCATACCATGAGAAGCTAGAAAAAGCTCAAATAAGCAACCTGACCCTGCATCTAAAAGAACTAGAAAAACAACAGCAAATAAAGGCCAGGACTAGTAGAAGAAAGGAAATAATAAAGATCAGAGCGGAAATAAATGACATAGAGGCTAAGGAAACAATACAGAGAATCAATGAAACCAGGAACTGGTTCTTTGAAAAGGTAAACAAGTTTGATGAACCTTTAACTAGACTCTCCAAGAAAAAAAGAGAGGACTCAACTAAATAAAATTAGAAATGGGAGTGGAGAAATAACTGACACAACAGAAATACAAAATATTGTAAGAAAATACTATGAAGAACTCTATGCCAAAAAATTAGACAACTTAGGTGAAATGGACAAATTTCTTGAATTATATAATCTTCCAAAAATCAATCAGGAAGAATCAGAATACCTAAACAGACCAATTACAACAAAAGAGATTGAAACAGTTATAAAAAAACTTCCCAAAAAAGAAAAGTCCTGGGCCTGATGGCTTCACAAGTGAATTCTACCAAAAATTCAAAGAAGAACTAACTCCTATCCTCCTCAAGCTATTTCAAAAAATTCAAGAGGAAGGAAGACTTCCAAACTCCTTTTATGAGGCGAGCATAATTTTGATCCCGAAACCAAGCAAAGACAACACAAAGAAAGAAAATAATAGGTCAATATCCCTGATGAATTTAGATGCTAAAATTCTCAATAAAATATTAGCCAAACTGGATCCAGCAATATATGAAAAAAATCATACACCATGATCAAGTGGGATTTATTCTGGAGAGGCAAGGCTGGTTCAATATTTGCAAAACAATCAATGTGATTCCTCATAAACAAAAGGAAGGATAAGAATCACATGACAATTTCAAGAGATGCTAAAAAAGCATTTGATAAAATCCAGCACCCTTTCATGATCAAAACTCTCAGTAAAGTGAGAATACAAGGAACATAACTTAACATGATAAAGGCCATCTATGACAAACGCACAGCAAACATCATACTAAATGGGCAAAAATTAAAAGCAATTTCCTTAAGATCAGGAAACAGGCAGGGGTGCCCCCTTTCACCACTCTTATTCAACATAGTTCTGGAAGTCTTAGCCACAATATCACACAAGAAGAAATAAAAGGCATCCAAATTGGAAAAGAAGAAGTAAAACTGTCATTATTAACAGATGATATAATATTGTATACAGAAGACCCTAAAGTCTCAGTCAAAAAACTACTGGACCTGATAAATGAATTCAGCAAGGTGGCAGGATATAAAATTAATACTTAGAAACCAGAGGCATTTTTATATACCAACAATGAACTGTCAGCAAAAGAAATTAAGGAAACAATTTCCTTCACTATTGCAACAAAAACAATAAAGAACCTAGGAGTAAATTTAACCAAGGAGGTTAAAGACTAGTACTCGGAAAATTGTCTAACATTGATAAAAGAAATTAAGGAAGATACAAACAAGTGGAAGCATATTCCGTGCTCATGGTTAGGAAGAATAAACATCATTAAAATGTCTATATTACCCAAAGGAATTTATAAATTCAATGTAATACCAATTAAAATACCAATGACATACTTCAAAGATATAGAACACATATTCCAAAAATTTATTTGGAACCAAAATATAGAACACGAATAACCTCAGCAATCTTAAGAAGAAAAATTAAAGTAGGAGGTATCACTCTTCCGGATATCAAGGTATACTACAAGGCCATTGTACTCAAGACAGACTGGTACTGGCATAAGAACAGGCATATAGATCAATGAAACAGAACAGAGAACCCAGTAATAAACCCACACCTTTATGGACAAGTGATATTTGACAAAGGAGGAAAGAACATACAATGGAGCAAAGACAGCCTCTTTATCAAATGGTGTTGGGAAAATTAGACATCTATCTGCAAAAATATGAAACTAGACCATCAACATTCAAAAAAAACAAACTCAAAATGGATAAAAGACTTAAATGTAAGCCGTGAAACCATAAGCATCTTAGAAGAAAACATAAGCAGCAAGCCTCCGACATCTGTTGCAGCAATATATTTGCTGATTTATCTCCACGGGCAAATGAAATAAAAGGCAAGATAAACAAGTGGGACTATATCAAACTAAAAAGTTTTTGCATAGCTAAAGACAATAAGAACAGAAAAAAAAGACAAACCACACAATGGGAGAACATATTCGACAATATGTCTGATAAGGGGTTAATAACCAAAATTTATAAAGAACTTATAAAACTCAACACCAGGAAGACAAACAATCCAATCAAAAAATGGGCAAAAGAAATGAATAGAAATTTCTCCAAAGAGGACATACAGATGGCCAAAAGACATATGAAAAAATGCTCAACATCACTAATCATTAGAGAAATGCAAATTAAAACCACAATGAGATATCACCTCACACCAGTCAGAATGGCGCTCATCAGCAAAACAACACAGAATATGTGCTAACGAGGATGTGGAGAATAGGGAACCCTCCTGCACTGCTGGTGGGAATGCAGACTGGTGCAGCCACTGTGGAAAACAGTATGGAGATTCCTCAAAAATTTAAAAATCAAACTGCCTTTTGACCCTGCTATTCCACTTTTAGGAATATACCCCAAGAACACCATAGCACTGTTCGAAAAGAAGAAATGTGTCCCCATGTTCATGGCACCATTGTTCACAATAGCGAAGATCTAGAAACAGCCCAAGTGTCCTTCAGAGGACGAGTGGATTAAAAAGGTTTGGTACATATATACTATGGAATACTACTCAGCCATAAGAAATGATGACATCGGATCTTTTACAACAAAATGGATGGACCTTGATAACATCATATGGAGTGAAGTAAGTAAAACAGAAAAAAAACTGAGAACAGCATGATTTCCTACATAGGTGAAACATATAAGCGAGATTATGAGACATGGACAAGAGTGTGGTGGTTACGGGGTGGGTGGAGGGAGGAGAGGGAGGGAGAAGGGGGAGGGGAGGGGCACAGAGAAAACCAGATAGAAGGTGACAGGACAATTGGACTTTGGGTGATGGGTATGCAACATAATTGAATGATATGATAACCTGGAGATGTTTTCTTGGAACATGTGTACTCTGATTTATTAATGTCACCCCATTAAAATAAATTTTAAAAAATTTAAAAAAAATAAAAAAGAATACTGACACGTATTCCCCAGATGTTATTTGATGGAGGTATGGGGACAAAGGAAGCAGTGTCAAGCTGCATAGGAGCTAGAAAGTTGTAAACTAACTTTTCACCAAGAATAGCTATGCATACCACCCAAAGAGATGTGAAGAAGTTGTTAGTCTGTCCCGGTATTTCATCTTTGTGCTGACGCAAGTGTCCTGTGATAGCATTTGATTAAGCTAGGTTATGGATCCTCTGACTCTAACAGCTGCCACAAGTAGCACCTTGAGGGGGTCAACTGGAGAGAGGTCATAGGGAGAAGGCGGTAGAATCTTTGTGGTTAATTCAGGGGCCAAATTCTCTGTCCCAGTCCAACAGTTTGTACAGTCCTCTCTCTCCTCAGAAGCACAGCAATTTATACTGACTTTTCCCACTGTACATTCCTATTTTTTATTCAGATTCATTTTTCCTGGGGGAGAGATTGAGAGGAATAAGAGAATTGCACAACTTTTCCCCTTTCTGCCTTTGCTAAAATTATATTGATGTACTGGCCACAAAATGCCAGCAATCTAAAAACATGAGTCTGCCAGGAGTCAGTTGCTGAGACAGAGAACACATCCTAGGACCAGCTGGCGAAGGCAAGGCAAGGTGCAGAAGGCAAGCCAGAGTCAGGGAGCTGCTGCTGGGATGGAACAGCTAAGAGCCACCTAGGGATGAACACTTGAAAATGAGAATGAAAACAACTGAAGCAAGAAACAAAAGATGACAGTGGAAGAACTATTTCTAGATAATAGTTTAAGAAATAAAATCATCTTTTTAAAAAATAGAATTAAGCTATAATTCTTTGGGACTTCTTAAATATACCAATTAGTTGGGTTTGATAGAAATACATTTTTTATACTATTACTTTTGGGAAGAAAGTTGTAGATTCCCAAGAAAGAATTTAAAACAAACTGGTCTTCTGAAGGGAGAGAGAACTCCTCAGATTTTTTTTAACCTAACTGCAATTAACCATTTATGGAACAGATGGTCCATGTACCAAAACCCAAAGAACCATGAGGCTAAGTGACGTAGCATGGAGAGAGAATGGCATGTCTGGAGGAGGGATGAGAGACACCCCAGACATCAGGGCTGGCTTTCATCTCTCTTGGCTGAGGTGGATCCTGGAGCTAGTTCTCTACAGTACCACCAGTGTTCAGGTGCAGAACCTGGCCCCTTCCCAGCTCCACTGTCCTTGATGACAACAATCCAGCTTCTTTTTTATAAAAAAAAGCCTATAGCTGTCTAGGGTCATTGAGAAGAGGGAATTTCTATTGGGTATGGTTCAGATAAGACCTTGCAGAGTCTTGGAGCATAAATAGTTCTTCCTGATGAATATTCAACAATGATAGGTGGATGTGTCTAGATGGGAACTTTCCCTGTATGATTACCAGGAGAACAACCAAAATTCTCCTCTAGATGTCCTAAACATAGTTGATTCTGTGATTATTGGTTCAGATCAAGATAGACAGTGATCTCTCTAGCAGAAGCCAGACCAGGTCTCAACTCTTGTGCATCTGGTCACTTTGGGTGCAGTCTTCTGCATGACTTCCTCCCAGATTATGCTTCCTTTCAACTCTAGCCCCATCCTCCCTTATGGGGAGATGGTGGTCTGGTTTTTTCATCAAATCCCCTTCTAGGCTATGATCAATACCATAAATTCTATTCTTTATTCCTTCAGGGCTTAGTTCTTTTTTACTCTCAAAGTTCATGCTGACAATGTTCTTTTAACAACCTCATTAATTTCTTCACCATTTGTCAGACTGGCTGGCTGACATTTGTGTTTGATCTTCATTTCTTTTTCCAATTCCATGCCCATATTCCCCTCAGAGAACTAAAGATACATCAGAACATGTGCTACCTTTGGTCTTTTTACACAGCTTGCCTTGCACACGTATACTGAGATCTATAGATAGACCCTTAAGCCGTTACCTGGTAAAACTGACCGCCCATTAAAAGTTTAATTATAGCCTCCCTAGAAAATAGCTTCTGGAGATAGACCACTATATAAGGTTCAGTGAAGTGTCATATGTTTTCCCCAGAATTAATAGGTGATGCCTTCAAATATTATATTTCTTTTTTATTTTGTAAACACAACTTACTTTAGGCATTGGGCTCAGGATCCCATTATAACATATCCAAGCATTTTAGCCTCTATCTCACTGTCCTTAAAGTCATGTCTCTTACCAATCCTTATATCCAATCTCAATTCAAAGGAATTTGAGATAGTTACTCCTAAGACAGACCTTCTAACTGTGATGGCACTCCAAACTCATGTATAAATTAATTTAATAGCCGAGAAGCGAGGAAAAGATGAAAGAGGAAGCAAGGAAAGACCTCAGAAGAATTTGTGCTGCTTAGTCAAATACCAGACAATGAGAAGGTCATACATAAGCCTCAGCTCCGTGCTGAAATGATGAATGAGTGTGAGTGTGGAGAACAAGGAAAAGCATCCAGTCATTGACTCTAGGACTCACATGATAGTCTCTCTCTTTTCTCTCATTCGCCCTTTGATCAGCCCAAGTGTCCTCAATGACTACCTTAATGTAGCAGTTAAGAGTGATATGGTTCCCTGACCTGGCGGTGGCGCAGTGGATAGAGCATCGGACTGGAAGGCAGAAAACCCAGGTTCGAGACCCCGAGCTCACCAGCTTGAGCGCGGGCCCATCTGGCTTGAGCAAAATGCTTGTCAGCTTGGACCCAAGGTCGCTGGCTCCAGCAATTGGTTGCTCGGTCTTCTGAAGGCCCGTGGTCAGGGCACATGTGAGAAAGCAATCAATGAACAACTAAGGTGTCGCAAGGGCAATGAAAAACTAATGATTGATGCTCCTCAGCTCTCTCCGTTCCTGTCTGTCTGTCCCTATCTATCCTTCTCTCTGACTCTCTCTCTGTCTCTGTTCCTAATTCATGTCTTGTGAAAGCAAGTTACAGCTAGCATAATTCAAAGGTCCTAACACTGACTTATCTAGAGAAACTGAGCAAGGTCAAAAGTTCTTTAGTTTCTCACATCTGAGGCCTGTGAGAGTCTTTAAAATCCCAGCTATGCCAAGTAAGCTTTCACTTTCAGAAAATATTTTTAAAGGACTCAATTGCTGTTGGTGATTCTGGTTTGGCTCAGTTTAGGGAAGAAAGGTTCTGCCCCTGATCATTGCTCTAACTGCCCTGAGGTATGGCTAGAGGCTTTAGTCAGGAAGAGACTGAAGCCCATGTTTTCTTTTATTGTCCATTTCAAAGAACATTTAGAAATGTAGCAGTCATGATTTGCTAAATTATTTTGAAAATATTTTCTAGAAATTTGAGCTAGGGGTAAATGCACTATCTATGGGAAACCCTAATCTGTGAAAGAGTGAAAATATGCTTCTATGAATGGACCTAGAGGTTATTGTGCAGAGGGAAATAAGTCAGAAAGAGGAAGACAAATACCACATGATTTCACTTATATGTGGAATCTAATAAACAAAATAAGTAAACGAACAAAACAGAAACAAACTCAAAGATACAAAGAACAAAATGATGGTTACCAGCTGAGAAAAGAAATGGGAGGCTAGGTAAAAAAGGTGAAAGAATTAAGAAGTACAAATTGGCAGTTACCAAATAGTCACAAGGATATAAAGTGCAGCTTAGGAAATATAGTGAATAATATTGTAATAATTACATAGGGTGTCAGTGAGTACAAGATTTATCAGGAGGATCAATTAGTAAGTTAGATAAATATCACTGAGGAACAATTTTATTTTCATTTTCTGTCGCATGAGGTTTTAGAACTTTTTAAATATATTTCTGCATCGTTGATTCCAAATCTGAAATCTGTTTTTGGTGCACACTCTAGTTTTTATGCAATTTTAATTTCTTTTTGTTTCAGTTAATGGCATGCATTGGTTTTTAAATTGGAGTTAAAAGGCAACAACTCTTGGATTGAACATAACCACAAGGCAATTAATGTTTTATAAACATCACTTTCACATAATTGTAGTTGTGTTTAAGTGTAAAAAATTATTATCTGATAAAAACACCCTCTTAATTTGTTTTAAGATTGAATCATGGCTTCTTCAAGTAGGCGTAAATGTAAGAATAGTCCTGACACCTTCTGTTATATATGTGACTGTTACACACTTCAATGTCAAAGGTGCAAAAATTAGTCATTAGTTACACATGCATATATTGCCTATTTTCAAGTTTCCCTTGGCAATCAAGACAAGAATTGGGCTCCACATATTGTGTGTCGTAATTCTGAGGAAATGCTTCATGACTGGACAAAAGGAAAACACAAAGGAATGCCTTTTGGTATTCCCATAGTTTGGCGTGAACCTAACAACCACAGCAGTGACTGTTATTTCTGTCTGATCCATACAAAGGGCATCAGCAAGAAAAAATGGCATATGATCACATATCCTTATATTCCTTCAGCAATAAGACCTATCCCACACTCTGAGACACTCCCGGTTAAAGTTTTCAATAGTTTTATTTCTTCTAAGGACAAAGAGAGTGAAGATGGTGATCAAGTGTATATTTTTTTTTCTTTTTTTTTTTTAAAGGTACAGAGAGAGAGAGTCAGAAAAAGGAATAGATAGGTACAGACAGACAGGAACAGAGAAAGATGAGAAGCATCAATCATTAGTTTTTTGTTGCCGTTGCGACACCATAGTTGTCCATTGATTGCTTTCTCACATGTGCCATGACCACGGGACACCAAGCAACCTTTTGCTGGAGCCAGCAACCTTGGGTCCAAGCTGGCAAGCTTTACCTCAAGCCAGATAGGCCTGCACTCAAGCTGGCGAGCTTGGCGTCTCGAACATGGGTCTTCCACATCCCAGTCCAACGCTCTATCCACTGTGCCACTGCTTGGTCAGACAAGTGTATTTTGATAAGATGCATGAGGAAATGGTTGTAGAATCTGAAGGATCTTCTTCTGATGCCAAGCAGTCATTAACCCCTCAGCAGTTTAGCCAACCCGAATTGAATGACTGAGTAAGAGATTTGGGCCTACCAAAGAATGCAGCTAAGTTATTAGCCTCCAGCCTTCAAGAAAAGAATGTACTTCACCTGTCAGCTAAAGGATCCCATTTCAGGAAGTGTGAACAAATTTCTGTGGACTTTTTTTCTGAAGACAAATACTTTGTTTACTGTCATGATATCAGTAGTCTTCTCAGCCAGCTAGGTGTTACCACATACAGTCCAACAGAATGGCGGCTATTTCTTGACAGCTCTAAACAAAGTCTGAAATGTGTTCTCCTACACAATGTTAATGTTTATGCAGCAGTTTCAATTGGTTATTCAATTCATCTGCAAGAAGATTATAATGACATTAAATTGTCCTCGACTTTCTAAAGTATGGGGAGCATAACTGGATCATTTGTGTGGATCTTAAAATGGTCAATTTCCTGCTAGGACAACAGAGAAGTTTCATGAAGTATCTATGCTTTCTGTGTTTGTGGGACAGTCGAGCTTGGGAGAAACACTGGACACAGAAGGAATGGCCAAAACGTTAAAGTCTGAAAGTAGAGATGCAAAATATTGTGAATGAACGTGTAGTTAATCAAGACAGGATCATTTTTCCCCCCACTTCACATAAAACTTGGCTTAATGAAGCAGTTTGTTCAGGCTTTGAATAGAGAAAGTGAATGCTTTCAACATATTATTTCTGCTTTTCCTGCCTTGTCTTTCAAGAAGAGAAAAGCAGATGTATTCGATGGACCTCAAATTTGAACCCTCATATGTGACGAAGAATTTGCCAGGAAGATGAATAAGGAGGAGAAAGCAGAATGACAGTTTTTTGTGGCAGTTACAAAGAACTTCCTTCGCAACAAAAAAGCAGAAAACTATGAACTTCTGGTTCAAATGATGCTGTTGGCTTTCTGTGTCATTGGATGTAACATGAGCATTAAGATTCACTTCCTGAACAGTCACCTTGAAAAGTTTTCCGAAAATCTTGGAGCTGTTAGTGATGAGCAGGGAGAAGTCTTTCATCAAAATCTGCAGATAATGGAAGAGCATTATCAGGGGCAATGGGACAGAAATATGATGGCAGACTACTGCTGGAGCATCAAACAAGATTGTCCTCAACAAGTACACAAATGCAAGAGCTACAAACACAAATTTTTGCCTGAATAGAAGTTAAATAGGTTTTACGCAAATTTTTTGATTAAAATAAGTGTTTTAATATGTTCTGTTTTGAAATTGTAGACAAATTCTGATGCAATCATATCTTTTAGTGTATTAGTGTATTTACTGCATTATATAAATTATTATATTTTTACAAAGATGATGCTCAAGAAGACATTCTACTGCATTATGTTAAACCAAATGTTGAAATTTTACAATAAGATGAAAACCTACAATCTTGAATTTCAAAAACCCTGTAGCTTACAGAGAAAAACTAATGTCACATTTGAGGTCAGCACACTCGAATTAGGTAAGAACAAGTGTATTTTTTGATGCAGCAACAATTTTGCTCCTCAGTGTATATAATCATTATGTTGTACATGTGAAACAATATTAGCTGTCAACTATAATTATAAATTTTTTAATTATAAATAAATAAGTGGGGAAAAGCCTTTAGCACCAACCACCTTTAGGTGTTGACCCAATCTGGGTATGGTATAACACATTCTATGTTTAGAACAGTCATGTTCTTTAAAGCTACTGACCATGACTTATTAGTCAGTTAAGAGTCCAAATTCAAGTGAGGGCACTTACTTCAACACAAACACTTCAGTAACAGAGTTTATGTTTCCCTTATAAATTAAATAATTTAAATGTATTGCTTGAGTTTCACATTTTGTAAATAAGGATGTACCTAGGAAAAAAAGTAAAGCATAACATTATGAAAACATTCTCAGAATTTTAGAATGAAAAGGAATCGTATAAATAAAGAAATTGAACCCTATAAAGAGAAGGTTAGACTACAGCAATGGATTCACCAATGTCATAGGTATCAAAACAATAAAGCCCATTTTGATTTCTATATTTTTCTTTAAAGTATGAAATAATTCAAACACAGAAAAGAGTAGAGAAGAACATAATAAAACATTCTTGATAAAAAAGTTTTACCATATTTTAGTCAATTGTTTAATCTGAATTTAAAACCATACATACTTCTCAGTGATCTTATTTCTCTGTAGCCTTCATCAGAGTTAAGTACTGAATTATCAGTCTGCTGTTCATCATATCAAGTTATACTTAAATGCTTTTAAATTTTATATAGTTATCAATAAATATATGTATAACATTTTTTCAAGCCTTTAAACTTTTTCTGTTGGTAATTTTTGTCTTGTGTTTTTTGCAATTTGAAATTCTATGTAACAAATAATATAAAAAATAATGTTGAAGACAAAGGGCAAGCTGAGAGAAAATGTTTGCAAAAGACACATCTGATAAAAGACTATGATACAAATTATACAAAACACTCTTAAAGCTCAAAAATAACAATAAACAAACAACTTGATTTGTAAAGGGAGCCAAAGACATCTGGAGACATCTCACCAAAGAGAGTATGCAAATGGAAAAACAAGCTCATGAAAGAACTTGACATATCATATGTCATCAGGAAAATGCAAATAAAAACAGCAACATGATACATATATTAGCATGCCCAGAATCTGGAACACTGACAACACCAAGTGCTGGTGAGGATGTGGAGCAACAGGAACTCTTATACATTGCTGATGGCAACACAAAATGGTACAACTACCATCGAAGACAGTTGGGGGGTTTCTAACAAAACTAAAATACTCGTCTTGGCTGGGCAACTCAACTGGTTAGAGCTTGAAACAACAAATCAGTCTCTCTCTCTCCCTCTCTCCATGCCTCTCTTTTTTTCTCTCCATCTCTATCTCTCTCAACTGTCCTTCTCTCTTTCTGAGATCAATTAAATTTTTTTTTAAATACTAAAGATATTCATACTATGGGATCCAGCAGTTGTGCTCCTTGGTATTTACTTAAAAGAGTTTATAACTTATGTCCACACAAATACCTGCATATGGATGTCTAAAGCAGCTTTATTATTGATTGTCAAAAATGAGAAACAATCAAGATGTCCTTCTTGCATAAATTAACTAGTTTATCCAGACAATGAAATATTATTCAGGGCAAAATGAAATGAGGTAGCAAGTTCCTAAAAGACATATTGAAAGCTTAAATAAATATTACTAAGGGAAAGAAGCCAATCTGAAAAGGCTAAATGCTGTGATTCCAACTGTATCACATGCTGGAGAAGGTGAAACTATGGAGACAGTAATAAAATAAGTGGTTGCCTGGGTTTTGGGGGTAGCAGTGAGAAGATAAATAGGCAGAGCACAGATGGTTTTTAGGGCAGAAAGAAAATACTCAATATGGTACCACAATGATGAATACAAATATTTTACATTTTCCTAATCTGTAGAATGTGAAACACCAACCATGAATCACAGTGTGAATGTGGACTTTGGGTGATTATGATGTGCATTGCAGGTTCATCAATTGTTACAAATGTACAATCAGGTGAGGGATGTTGTGTGTGGGGGTCAGGGAGTACAGGGGCATCTCCTTACTTTTCCCTCAATTTTCCTGTGAAACTAACACTGCACTAAAATAAAAAGTCTCAATTTTAAAAAGTCTTTTTAAAAGTTAAGCATGCTAGCAAAAAGAATATATATTATATATAATATATATGTATATAGAAGAATTAATGATATACTATAAATAACATCATGAAGTAGTTAAGCTATGAGATCCAAAGGTACAACATTTTCAGAAAGTGAATGTAAGCATCAGCATTTGATAGAAAGATGGAGCAGCCCACAGAGAAAACAGAACCACAGGAGAAAAATAAAAGAATGTGATGTTATTCTACACTAATCATCAAAGTATTGGGGTAGTTGATAGTGTCAAAAGTGACAGACACTCTTTTAGGGAATATTGCCAGAGCATTCAGAGCTTTCATGTAGAAAAGCATGAGGGTAATTAAGACTTTATTTCACCACAAAATATGCTAACATTCCACCCTTTGCTCAGCCCACATTCCCAACAGTGAACAATTAAGTTCTTTCATTTAGAGCAACTTATTCAAGGGTATTCAGAATAAAAGAATTTTGGACTTTATAACTTCACATGAGTAATCTCTGTTAATAATGCATAGTGCAATTTCCTCTTTTCATCTAGAAGAATATCACTTAAAAACATTGTTTGTTTAAACCTTGTACATACAAATCATTACCCGCTGTTACATTGCCTCCTCCAAAAGAAGCTAAAGAGTTTGGGTGTGGAGCCAGTTGAAATTCCATCATCAGCACTTATTAGCTGTGTAACATAGGGCAAGTTATATAACCACTATGAGCTTCAGTTTTCTTTGCCTTAAGTAGAAATTATAGGATTATTTTGAGAATAAGTCCAATAAGACATATAGTAAGTGCTTTACGAGGTGCAATAATGCTAAAGTTCTCATAACATTTTAAAATGTCATTGCTTTTGCCTCTGTAATTCTTCCTCTCATCAGGTGTTTTGTGTTTAAAGAGTACCCTTTAATCTATGCTCTGATTTACAGGCACTTATTTATAACTGCTGTTAATGTAAACAATGTTAGGTCTCCTTGACAAAATTGAGCCCCTGCCCGTCTCTCCATGTGGAAAGGGCTAAAACTATAGGGGTTCCCTACAAGGCAAATGAAGTTTTTAGTGCCTATGTTATTGATTTTAATTCAGAAAAACTGTTTTCCTGTGCAAGTTAATCTCTATATTATTATATACAGCTTTTCAGCCTTCTGAAAAAAAGTATAGCAGGCTTTCATTTAACTGACTTGGAAGTATTCTAAACTGAGATTTAAAAAAAAATTGTGTTAAGATAATAAGGGCTCAAATAATTTTCTACTTAGAAAAGAACTTTTAGAGTAGAGCATTAAGGGCACCCAAATAAGATGTTGATCATTAATTAATAAAATATAAAACCCTTTTTGAGATTAATTTTTATAGAAAACTTTACCTTGCTGGATGAGAACTGAAGAAAAGCAATAGAGAGAAATACACTGGGGAAATAATTGATTATAAAAAAGTTTTTCACTCAGTGGAAAGTACAGATATTTGCTTTGAATATAGATGGTTCCAGATGCTTTCACAAAATGAACAGAAAACTATCTATATTGTATTTCTTTCCTCCTCCTCCTCCTTCTTCCCCCTTTTTTTCTTCTTCTTCTTCTTCTTCTTCTTCTTCTTCTTCTTCTTCTTCTTCTTCTTCTTCTTCTTCTTCTTCTTCTTCTTCTTTTTCTTCTTCTTCCTCTTCTTCTTCTTCTTCTTCTTCCTCTTCTTCTTCTTCTAAAAAAAAGTAAGTGAGAGGCGGGGAGGCAGAGACAGACTCCTGCATATGCCTCGAATGGGATCTACTTGGCAAACCCCCTCAAGATGATGCACTGCACATCTGGGCTGCTGCTCTGTTGCTCAGCAACAGAGCTATTTTAGTGCCTGAGGCAAAGCTATGGAACCATCCTCAGTGCCTGGGCAAACTTTGCTCCAACCATTTGGCCCATGGCTGTGGGAAGGGAAGAGAGAGATATATAGCATATAGTGGGGTGCATGGAGAAGCAGATGGTCACCCTGACCAGAATCAAACCCAGGACTTTCACATGACAAGCTGACACTCTACCACTGAGCCAACTGTCCAGGGCCTGTATTTATTTCTTATCTATGAGTTTCTTTGTATTACTTCTATTCTCTGAACGACTCTCTCTCCCATCTCAACCTCCCCACCCCAGTAGTAAAGATGAACACCAGTAACTCAAGTCTTTATACATAACCTTCACAACTCCAACACAACAAATGTACCCCTTTAGGTGGCTTCAGTAAAAGTAGATTGACTCTACTTTTCAAGACCTTTGTGATTAGGGCTGAATCACATAGACCAAAATGTGGTGTTATGCTGATGAACAATTTTTCACTGTAAAATAACTATTCACTAAATAGAACTGTGATAAACATCTATTGCTTATAAAGTTTTTGTCATGCCTCCAACATCACCAGTCTTGCCAATATATCTACCTTACTCTTATAAATAACTGAGGTTGTTTTCACTAATGAAGTCTCTCTCCTTTTTAGGTGTTCACACTTTGAGATGTGTACAGGACACTGGAACCTGTAATACCATATTTTTTTCTTCCCCATGGAAATTTTGATGATTTAAAACCAGTTGTACTTTTTAAGTTGCTATTTCTCTATTTAATAAAGTATTTAATATATGTGAATTTTAAAGTTTTGAACCATAATTATTTAACTTATATTTTGTGCCACTTCTATTTCCAAAGAAGCCTTAATTACAAAAGTGAACCTCATTCAACAGCCGTTTACTAAGTGCCTGCTAGTTAGGCTCTGTTTAGGCATACGATATGCTAATTAACAAATAAATTAGTATCTCTGTCCATGAGATTCCAGTGAAATAAATCTAATTTTTCTGAGTTCAGATCTAACTTCTTTTCTTAATCTGAGCTTACATTTGTTCCCATGTAAGAAATTTAAATTTTGTCACAAGACAAGGATGCCCACATTCACCACTTTTATTCAACATAGTATTGGAAATTCTAGCTATAGCAATCAGGCAAGAAAAATAAATAAAAGGCACATAAATTATAAAGAAAGAAGTCAAATTGTCACAGTTTGCAGGTGGCATGATACTATACAGAGAAAGTCCTAAAGACTTTAGCAAAAAACTATTAAAACTAATAAATAAATTCAGTAAAGTAGCAGGATACAAAATGAATATCCAGAAATCTGTTGTATCTCTATACATTAATATTGAACCACAAGAAGGAGAAATTAAGTAAACAATTCTATTTACAATTGCATCAAAAAGCATAACATACCTAGAAAAAAATTAACCAAGGAGGTGAAAAACCTATACTTTAAAAACTATAAGACATTGAAGAAATTTCAGATATAAATGAATGGAAGGATGCATCATGCTCATGTATTACAAGGATTAATATTGATATGTCTTTACTACCTATAACAATATATATATTCAATATAATCCCTGTTAAATTACCAATGGCATTCTTCTCAGAACTAGAATATATAGCCTTAGAATTTATATGGTACCAAAAGAGAAAACAAATAACCAAAGCAATCTTGAGAAAGAACAAACTAGGAGGTATCACACTTCTTTATTTCAAACTATATTACAAAGCTACAATAAGCAAAACAGTATGGTATTGGCACAAAAATGAGCACATAAATCAATGAAACTGAATAGACAGCACAGAAATAAACCTGTATTTCTATGGTCAATTAATCTACAATAAATGAGGCAAGAATATATAATAAGAAAAATGTCTTTTCAAATGGTGTTGAAAAAACTGAAAATATAAATAGAAAAAAATGAATCTATCAACTTTTTACACCATATACTAAAATAAACTCAAAATGAATTAAAAATTTAAATGTAAGACATAAAACTCCTAAAAGAAAACAGACATTAAACTCTTTAACATTAGTCTTAGCAATATCCTTTTTGATATATCTCCTCAGGCAAAAGCAACAAAAACAAACCTAAACAAATGGGACTACATCAAACTAAAAAATGTTTGCACAGTGAATGAAACCATCAACAAAATAAAAAGGCAACCTACTGAGTGGGAGAATATGTTCACAAATGATATATCTGATAAGGACTGAATATGCAAAATATATAAGGAACTTATATGACTTAACATAAAAAACCCCAACAATTCAATTAAAAAATGGGTAGCAGATGTAAATAGACATTTCTCCAAATAGTACATACAAATAAACAACCAACAGACATATGAAAACATGCTCAATATTACTTTAAATCAGGAAAATATGAATTAAAACACAATGAGAACCATCTCACATTTATCAGAGTGGCTACCATCATTAAATCAAAAAACAAGTGTTGATGAGGATGTGAGGAAAAGGGAACCCTTGTGAATTGTTCATGAGAATGTGAATCAGCATAGCCACTATGATAAACAGTATTAAAATTTCTCAAGAAATATTAAAAATAGAACTACCATATAATGCAGTAATATAATTTATGGGCATTTAACCAAAGGAAAAAAATACTAATTTGAAAAGATACATGCACCCTTATGTTCATTGCAATAGTCAAGGTGTGAAAGCAACCAAGCTATTCTTCTATAGATTAATGGATAAAGAAGAAGTGGTACAGAGTACTAGCAAGATGGCGATGGAGTAGGCAGATGTACCAACTTCCAACTCCCGGAACCAAACTGGATTATAAATTGATTTTAATAATGATCAGCTGGATAAACCAATGTTGAACTGGACTGCGAGGACTCTTCAACCGGGGAACACTGAAGAAGCAACATTGAAACTGGTAGGAAAAGCAAAAACGCAGAAAGGGCTGCCCAGCTCCCAGGAGCAAAAGGCAGCCTGGAGACACTTGTGTGGTGGGAAGAGAGGCTAGCAGAAGGGTAGGGACCCGAGTCCCAGAAACAGAGCCCCAGCCTACAGCCCCAGAGCCTAGAAGAGGCATATGGACAGTATTTAGCTGTGAAAAAGGTTAGGATACTGTTTTTGAGAAAGAGACAGTTGTCTCAGACCCAGGATTCTTCTTAAAGGGACGGGGCAGAAAACCTCTCTCAAAACCACTCACCCGGAACTCCGGGAGACAGGGAGAGAAGAGAGGACCAAAGCAGCAGGAAGAGAGTGCGGTGTGGAAGGCACAGGGAGAAAAGCTTTGAGGGACAGCCAACCTAAACCCTGGGCTGAGTCACTCCACAAATATGAAACAATATTTCCCCTGGAACCAGCAAAGGGAAGCAGGACACCAGCCAAACAGGCTCTCCTGTGGCAATCAGAGCAGAGTCGCTTAGAAGGAGGGAACTTTCAGGACTACAGTATGGAGTGTTAGGGTCTGAGCTGCAGTGCCCCTACCCACACTGCTGAGGGCTTGCTGGAGGGCGGGCAGCAGCGGGACATGGAAACACGTTTTTGTGGGGCATGAGCAGAGGCAGAGCCAACTGGCATAAGCTTGGTTTAGCCCAGCGGGGGTGAAAGGGATGCGCAAAAGTGGTCCGGCAGCTGAGGGTTTGCATGCAACCCCACTTGTGGGGGAAAAGCGGGAGCCCGAAATGGGCAGAGATCCACTGCTGGGCAGGGGCGAGCGGGTGCACAGCCTCACCTGGCCTCCGAGGTTTGAAGCCCTGCACGAACCAGCTTTGCCTGCGGAGGTGGTGTGGAAGCCTGGGCTTGCAGTTGAGTGCATGCACACCAGCAGCCCAGCCAAGAAGCCAAGGTTGGCAGAGGAGGGGCAGAAGCCTGGCTCGCAGCTGAGCCTGCATCAACAGCCCCTCCCAGCCAGAGGAACTGGCTGACAGGAACCAGCAGCTGAGCAAAAGTGCTCACTATTGCCCTTGGTGTCCAGGTTTGTGGCCTGAGTGTGGTGTGCAATCCCACCCATGGGAGGGGGCGAAGTCCAAGACCGGCTGAGGCTTATAGAGCCAGGCAGGAGAACACAGCCCCTCCCGCGGAAGCGGAGGCAAGGTGGAAACCACAGCAACAGCCGCATCGCCCGGCACAGGCAACCCATACCCAACCACCCTAGGCACCGGCAAAGGGGGTTGGAGACCAGCAGACAGACCACACCTAGGGAACATAGAGGTAACACCCATTAAACTCCAGTAGCCAAACCCTTCATATACACAGACAAAATGGGCACGCAGAGAAACGCAACCCAAATGAATCAAGAGAAATCCCCAGAGAAGGACCTGAATGAGTCAGATATAACCAAACTACATGATGCAGAGTTTAAAATTATGATAGTTAGGATGTTCAATGAGCTTATAGCAACAATGTATAGTCATTACAAACACCTAAATAAAGAGATAGCAAGTATAAAAATGAAAATTGAAATAATAAAAAAGAACCAGAAAGAAATGACAAATAAAGTATCAGAACTGAAGACCAAATGGAAGGAATTAGAAGCAGGATGGATGAAGCTGAGGACCAAATCAGCGATTTAGAGGACAAAATAAACAAGTGATAGAAGCAGAGCAGAAAAAAGAAAAGAGACTCAAAAATCTGAGGAAACCTTAAGGGAGCTCTGTGATAACATGAAGAGAAATAACATCCGCATCATAGGGGTTCCTGAAGAAGAATAAGAGAAAGAACAAAGGATAGAAACTTTGTTAAATCAAATTATAGCTGAAAACTTTCTTAAATTAAGACTGGAAATCATATCACATGTTTAAGAAACACAGAGAACTCCATTAAAGAGAAACTCAAAGAAATCTTCACCAATACATATCATAGTTAAAATACCAAAGCTAAGGGATAAAGAGAAAATTTTAAAAGCTGCTAGAGAAAAAAGGCTATCACCTACAAAGGAGCCCCCATAACGATGACAGCCAACTTCTCAACAGAAACACTTGAGGCCAGAAGGAAATGGCAAGATATATTCAAAGTAATGCAGAACAAGAACCTACAAACAAGACTACTTTATCCAGCAAGGCTAACGTTTAAAATTGAAGGAGAAATAAAGAGCTTTCCAGACAAAAAAAAAAAACAACTCAAGGAATTCATTAAAACCAAACCAATTCTGCAAGAGATGCTAAGGGGCCTGTTGTGAACAGATCAAAGGGGGAAAAGAATATAGCTAAAGAAGAATACAGTTTTAAAGAATAAAATGGCAATCAACAACTACATATCAATAATAACCTTAAATGTAAATGGATTAAATGATCCAATCAAAAGACATAGGGTAGCTGCATGAATAAAGAAACAGGACCCATACATATACTGTTTATAAGAGTAACACCTTAAAACAAAAGATGCACATAGACTGAAGGTAAATGGATGGAAAAAAATATTTTATGTAAAATGGAAAGGAAATAAAAGCCGGGGTAGCAATACTTATATCTGACAAAATGGACTTTAAAACAAAGGCTGTAGTAAGAGATAAAGAGGGACACTACATAATGATAAAGGGAACAATTTAACAGGAAGATATAACCATTATATATATCTACGCACTGAACATAGGAATCCCAACATACATAAAGCAGACTTTGATAAATATAAAGAGCAAGATTAACAGCAATACTATAACAGTAGGGGATTTGAATACCCCACTAACATCACTGGATAGATCCTCAAAAAAAAAAATTAACAAAGAAACAGCAGACTTAAAGGATACACTAGATCAACTCAATTTAATAGATATCCTCAGAACTTTTCACCCTAAAGCAGTAGAATATACATTCTTTTCAAGTGCTCATGGTACATTCTCTAGAATAGACCAAAATTAGGACACAAAAGTGATCTCAACAAATTTCAGAAGACTGAAATCATATCAAGCATTTTCTCTGATCACAAAGACATGAAACTAGAAATTAACCACAAAAGAAAAACTGAAAAATACTCAAACACTTGGAAACTAAATAGCATGTTATTAAATAACAAATGGATTAACAATGAGATCAAAGAAGAAATAAAAAAGTTTGTAGAAATGAATGAAAATGAGCATACATCAACTCAAAATTTATAAGACTCAGCAAAAACAGTACTGAGAGGGAAGTTCATAGCACTACAGGCATACCATGAGAAGCTAGAAAAAGCTCAAATAAGCAATCTGACCTTGCATCTAAAAGAACTAGAAAAACAACAGCAAATAAAGGCCAGGACTAGTAGAAGAAAGGAAATAATAAAGATCAGAGCGGAAATAAATGACATAGAGGCTAAGGAAACAATACAGAGGATCAATGAAACCAGTAGCTGGTTCTTTGAAAAGGTAAATAAGATCAATGAACCTTTAACTAGACACACCAAGATAAAAAGACAGAGGACTCAAATAAATAAAATTAGAAAGGACAGTGGAGAAATAACAACTGACACAATAGAAATACAAAGCATTGTAAGAAAATACTATGAAGAACTCTATGCCAAAAAATTAGACAACCTAGGTGAAATGGACAAAATTCTTGAATCATATAATCTTCCAAAAATCAATCTGGAAGAATCAGAACACCTAAACAGGACAATTACAACAAATGAGATAGAAACAGTTATCAAAAAACTCCCAAAAAAGAAAAGTCCTGGGCCTGATGGCTTCACAGGTAAATTCTACCAAAATTTCAAAGAACTAACTTCTATCCTTCTCAAGCTATGTCAAAAAATTCAAGAGGAAGGAAGACTTCCAAACTTTTTATAAGGTGAGCATAATTCTGATCTCGAAAGCCTGCAAAGATAACACAAAGAAAGAAAATTATAGGTCAATAACTCTGATGAATTTAAATGCTAATATTCTCAATAAAATATTAGCAAACAGGATCCAGCAATATATGAAAAAAATCATACACCATGATCAAGTGGGATTTATTCTGGAGAGGCAAGGCTGTTTCAATATTCGCAAATCAATAAATATGATTCATCACATAAACAAAAGGAAAGACAAAAATCACATGATAATTTCAATAGATGCAGAAAAAGCATTTGATAAAATTCAAGACCCATTCATGATCAAAACTTTCAGTACAACGGGAATACAGGGAACATTCCTTAACATGATAAAGGCCATCTATGACAAACCCACAGCAAACGTCATACTAAATGGGCAAAAATTAAAAGCAATTCTCTTAAGATCAGGAAACAGGCAGGGGTGCCCCCCTTTCACCACTCTTATTCAACATAGTTCTGGCAGTCTTAGCCACAGGAATTAGACAAGAAGAAGAAATAAAAGGCATCCAAATTGGAAAAGAAGAGGTAAAACTGTCATTATTTGCAGATGATATGATATTGTATATAGAAAACCCTAAAGTCTCAGTCAAAAAACTACTGGACCTGATAAATAAATTCAGCAAGGTGGCAGGATATAAAATTAATACTCAGAAATCAGAGGCATTTTTATATACCAACAATAAACTGTCAGCAAAAGAAATTAAAGAAACAATCCCCTTCACTATTGCAGCCAAAAAAATAAAGTACCTAGGAGTAAATTTAACCAAGGAGGTTAAGGACTTGTACTCAGAAAATTATAAAACATTGATAAAAGAAATCAAGGAAGATACAAACAAGTGGAAGCATATACCGTGCTCATGGCTGGGAATAATAAAGATCATTAAAATGTCTATATTACCCAAAGCAATTTATAAATTCAATGCAATACCAATTAAAATGCCAATGGCATATTTCAAAGATATAGAACACATATTCCAAAGATTTATATGGAACCAAAAAAGAACACAAATAGCCTCAGCAATCTTAAAAAGAAAAAATAAAGCAGGAGGTATCACTCTTCCGGCTATCAAGGTATACTACAATGCAATTGTACTCAAGACAGCCTGGTACTGCCATCAGAACAGGCACATATATCAATGGAAGAAAACAGAGAACCCAGAAATAAACCCACACCTTTATGGACAACTGATATTTTATGAAGGAGAAAAGAGCATACAATGGAGTAGAGATAGCCTCTTTAACAAATGGTATTGGGAATATTGGACATCTACCTGCAAAATAATGAAACTAGACCATCAACTTACACCATTCACAAATACCAACTCAAAATAGATAAAAGAATTAAAGGTAAGCTGTGAAACCATAAGCATCTTAGAAGAAAACATAGGCAGCAAGCTCTCCGACATCTGTAGCAGCAATATATTTGCCGATTTATCCCCACGGGCAAATGAAATAAAAGGCAGGATAAACAAATGGGACTATATCAAACTAAAAAGTTTTTGCACAGCTAAAGGCAATAAGAATAGAATAAAAAGACAAACCACACAATGGGAGAACATATTCGACAATACGTCTGATAAGGGATTAATAACCAAAATTTATAAAGAACTTATAAATCTCAACACCAGGAAGACAAACAATCCAATCAAAAAATGGGCAAAAGAAATGAATAGAAATTTCTCCAAAGGGGACATCCAGATGGCCAATAGGCATATGAAAAAATGCTCAACATCACTAATATTTAGAGAAATGCAAATTCAAACCACAATGAGATATCACCTCACACCAGTCAGAATGGTGCTCATCAGCAAAACAACACAGAACAAGTGCTGGCGAGGATGTGGAGAAAACGGAACCCTCTTGCAGTGCTGGTCTGAATGCAGACTGGTGCAGCCACTGTGGGAAACAGTTTGGAGATTCCTCAAAAAATTAAAAATCGAACTGCCTTTTGACCCTGCTATCCCACTTTTAGGAATATACCCTAAGAACACCATAACACTCTTCGAAAAGAAGAAATGCACCCCCATGTTTGTGGCAGCATTGTTCACAATAGCGAAGATCTGGAAACTGCCTAAGTGTCTGTCAGAGGACAAGTGGATTAAAAAGCTTTCATTCATATATATTATGGAATGCTACTCAGCCATAAGAAATGATGACATTGGATCATTTGTAACAACATAGATGGACCTTTATAATATTATACTGAGTGAAGTAAGTAAATCAGAAAAACTAAGGACTATATGAGTCCATACATAGATGGGACGTAAAAATGAGACTCAGAGACATGCACAAGAGTGTTCTGGTACCTGGGGGGAGGGGGAGGAGCAGGAGGGGGTAGGGTTAGGGGAGGGGCACAAATAAAACCAGATAGAAGGTGAAGGAGGACAATTTGACTTTGGGTGATGAGTACGCCTTATAATCAAATGTCTAAATAACCTGGAAATATTTTATCTGAACATATGTGCCCTGATTTATCAATGTCACCCCATTAAAATTAATAAAAAAGGAAGTGGTACATATATACAGTGGAATATTATTCAACTGTAAAAAGAATAAACTCTTACCATTTGAGACAATAAAGATAGACTTAGAGGGTATTATGCTGAGTGCAATAAATAAATCTGACAGAGAAAGACAAATTACCTACATGCAGAATCTAAAAAAAAATATTTTATTTTTATGTGGAATCTAAAGAAACAAAGCAAATAAATAAAACAGAAACAGACTCATAGATAAAAAAAGAAATTTAAATTTTGTCAACAAAAGTTCAAAATTTCATGTTAACCAAAGCTGTATTTGAAGGCACATTCCAGTAATTGTGGTCTGACACAAATGACACCATGCATATAGCAAACAGCAACAGGCCAGCTGCAGTTCTGAGTCATGTCTCAGTAAATAGAGCATGCATATGAACTCTGACCCCTCGGCAAAGTTTCTAATACTCAATAATTTATATAATGAATATGACAAGTTTCTTAAAACTAGCTTATGTGTCTCAAACTCAAACCAAAGTGGTGCTGTGAGACATTGCACTTGAAACAACTTGTAATAAAAGAAAATTTTTTTAATCTGTATCTCTCTTTTTCTGTGTATGATATGTGTGTATAGCCATGTCTGCTTACTACACACACTCACCCCAAATATACTTCAACATTCTATGATGTAAGCAACTAACCCTGTAATACCTTGTAGTCTTTTGTTCTTGAGGAGACACAGCTCCGGCAATGATCCCCAGTGCACTCTTTGCTCACTGGCTTGCAATAAAGTTTCTACTAACAAAATCAGTATGAGTGTTCTTTTGCCTAAGACCATACTAGGTGTCCGGATCCTGTTTCTGGTTGCTAACATTATCAGTCATCTGAAGAGCAAGAAAGCCTGAAGACAATTTTAAGACTCCTACTCATGTCATCTAAAACATAGAGTCTGATCACAAATACAAAGTCAAGAATCCCCAAACCTTGCTATTTCTGAATCCAGACACATGCAGGTGCCAGGCCTGGCAGTGGTCGTGTGGGTGACAGCCCAGACTGACCACTGCTGGTGGTTTGTCACATCAGGCCACACTGATGCAACTCTTGCTTCCAGAACGAGATTTCCTTTAAGGACTTTTTGAGTGAGCTCCTGGAGCTGCTTCCTAACTGACAGACATGGGAAACCCACACCAAACGGTAAAGGGGATCAGGTTTAGACTTTTCAACCATCTCTCACTTCGTTCTGGGAAGCAGGAAAAGAGCTTATTCGATGGCAAAGCATAGGAAAAAAATTAAATGAAATAGGCCACTCACTATTGTGTTTTGGCTTTCTTTCACACTTATACAATAAGATACATTCAGGCAGAGGTGCCTTGGGATTTTGGGGAATAATTCATAACCAAGTGACTTTGCTATTCCTGAAGGCCCACTAAGCCTCTCTCTACGCATCATATCCCTAGGGCTTTATAGTCTTTTTGTTATGTCACTTTCCTTTTCGTTCTCTCCTCCAAATAACATCGCTTAGCTTAAGGATTTGGCATCTATGAAAACAAAGTTCTCCTTCCAGTAGTAATATACTTGATTACTGTTTTCATTTTAAGATACAAAGTTCAGAATTCTATCAACTGGGCCTAAAATAACCTCAACCAAGTTCACCAGTTGCAGACTGCAGATTAAACTGGCCTGCAGATATTTTGTTTGGCTGGCCCAGCGATTTTTGTTTTGTTTTGTCTTGGTTTTGTTTGGTTTTATTTTGTCATTAAATTTGAATGATTTGGCAGAAAATTCTCAAATTCCATAGACCCCAGCCTTCCCTACTCCCATGAACCTTGTAAGGATTTGGGTTTGTGATGCCTGCCCTATATAGTAAGTGCTGATAGCAGGCATCTATGTCTCATTCTCAATCTCATGATAGAACGTTCAATATTTCACCTCTAAATATGTTAAGAATCCTTTTTTGTTTATATTTTTACTGTGTGGATTTTCTTGAGATGCTCATTATCAGATAAAGAAGACCTTTCTATTCTTAGTGTACTATAACTCATTATCATGAATGGGTGCTGAATTTTACCAAATGTTTTTTCTGCCTCTATTGGAGTGACCATATTTTTTTTCTTTTTTTTTTCTGTTAATTGTTAAATTACATGGCTTGATTATCAAATGTTAAGCCAACAGTATATTCTCAGAATGACTTCATCTTGGTTGAGATACATTATTCTTTTATATACAGAGCTTGATTAGGTTTACAATTATTTTGTTTAGAATTTTTACCTAAATTGAAGAGAGAGCAAGTTTAAAATTTTTCATTTTAGCCCTTGCCAGTTTGCTCAGTGGTAGAGTGTCAGGGTGGTGTGTGGATGTTCCGGGTTCCATTCCTGCTCAGGGCCCAAAAGACAAGCAACTATCTGCTTCTCCACTAATCCTCCTTTTCTCTTTCTTTCTTTCTCTCTCTCTTCCCCTCCCACAGCCATGGTTCGATTGGTTCCAGGGAGTTGGCCTCTGGTGCTGAGTATGTCTCCGTGGCCTCTGCCTCAGGCACAAAACAAAATGGCTTCTTGCTGAGCCGTGGAGCAATGGGCCCTAGATGGGCAGAGCATCACCCCTAGTGGGCTTGCCAGGTAGATCCCAGTTGGAGTGCATGTGAGAATCTGACTCTGCCTCACCTCCTCTCACTAAAATTAAAAATAAAAAAAATCCATTTTAGAAAAGAAAACGCCCTTGTTGAGCTGTGGAGCTCATCACAGAGGTTGGTTTTCCTTTTCTCTATTCGCTGGAAGATGTTGATTAAATGTAGGTTATTTCATATTGTGGGAAGGGTTTTAATATCAAATTCATTTTCAAATAGATGTAAAACTATTTTTTTCTTCATGTGACACTGCTAATTTGAGTTGTTCTAAAAATTTGGGTTTTTTAAAAAGGGAAGATAAATAATGATAGAAGGAGACTTGATTTGGATTGGTGAACACACTACAGTATACAGATGATGTATCTTAGAATTGTATACCTGAAAACTATATAATTTTATTAATCAATATCACCCTAATAAGTTCAGTTATAAAAAAAGAAAAAATGCTGGCCGGATAGCTCAGTTGGCTGCAGCGCCATCCCAGTGCGGTGGTTGCTAGTTCGATTCTCGGCCAGGGCACATGCAGGAACAGTGTGATGTTGCCCTCTCACTCTCTCTCTCTTTCTCCCTGCCTTTCAAAAAAGAAAGAAAGAAATTAAGAATGAAAGAAAATTAAGTTTAAAAATGAAATATCAAGTTAATTAGTATAGTGTTGTAAATAATAGCCTTTATTAACTTCTTAATGCCTATATGATTTCTAATGATATTTCCTTTTTTATTTATGGTATTAGCAACTTAAGTATTTTCTCTATTTTTTATCAATCTGCTAGGAGTTTATCAATTTATTAATCTTTTCACAGAGCTGTTTGGATTTATTTTGTCTATTATATGTTTGTTTTAATTTAATTATTTTTAATATATAATGCTTCAAATGTGACTTCACCATGAGACCTAATTAAGCATTGAGATGTTTGCAGCTGTATGTAGAATCACTGTGAATGCAATAGCTGCCGACTCTGCCAATCCAGGTGTGTAGGTGGCCTAACCATCATGAGCAACATTGCACCAGTGATGGGGTCATCTGAGATAGTGAACAGCTCCCAGAATCATTCAAATCAGACCAAATACAATCTTCTCTCAATATACAGATATTACTAGACGATTGATGTTCATTAAAACTGTCCAGAAATATTTTGTGTTACTACAAAAGAAGTTGGGCTCTAAGTACAATTTGGCAGTTGTGCAAAATGTGGGCCACTTATTTCATCGCAGGACCCATTGTATCCTGACCTTTCTCACTGAATGTCCATAATATTTACAAATCACTATGATAAAAGGAAAACAGGGCCCCTAAAATTTCTAAAATGCTTTTGGGTAACCACCATCCCCATTGAGGTATAACCATGGTTATAGAGAATGGCGGATTACCCTCACTTCTTATTGTCAAACTGGAGTTTTATTTAACTTCTCCATCTCTCACTATCATTCGGGGTTGACTACCAGGCTCCACTTTGCCTCTCTTGCTCGTAAAAGTTGTGGTTGCCTGGGGTTTGCCCTAACAGCGCTATCTCAGGGCTGGATTAAGACCACCGCTGCTATGTGATTGTACTCACTTGCCACTGCTACAGCAATGTCAAGTCCGTTCTCAGCCTGAGTGGCAGCCTTGATTTTGGCCTTGCTGTGGGTAGGCTTCTACCTCACTTCCTCACTTAGGCCATCCATGACTGACTTCCATATAGCTTGAGCCCTTCATTCCAGCAGGTGGTCACCTCAGCCTAAGGCTCCCTCCCTGAACATCTCAGAAAACTTTCTAGATCCAAAATTAGTATCTGGGCTCAGTAGAGGCACAGTAGATTCTGACTAGATTTGGTACTTCAGGTCACTACATATTTAGGAACACTGTCTAGATTTTTTATCAGTTTCAAATTTCTTCCTTCATGCTTCAGCCTAGCTGTTACTTCTGCCCTCTTTTGGCCCTTAACTGTCTCCTTTCTTGGGTCAACATGGTGGTGTCTACCAATTACAAAACTGGCATTGTCTACACTAGTAGAAAATTCTAGGGTGATGTTAACCCACCAAATTGTAGGGGCTGCAACTTCCAGTTCCACAGCTAGTTGGGATTTCCCTTACTGTGAATTCTTGCCAATGATAGGTTCAATGTATGCTTGACACTGGGGCACTGCCTGCGTTGAAATGGCTTCCATCCTCCAAAGCACACCTGCCAGATTAGACATCAAGTCCTTTATGACCTTTTATTTGACGCAAGCTGCTGCTTACCTACCGAGCTAGAGCCACTTATCAACAAGGTGACCAGTGGCTCTCTGATACAAGGGCTGCTCAAGCACCGACCTGCCTTAATGGAACTCCTCCTTGCGTTGAAACTCCTCCCCCAAAGAAACTTCTACCAGCAATACCTCTATAGACCCAGAGACTCCCATAGTCAAGCAAACCATGTCCCCAGCTGTTTACCAGTTCACTGCCAAATCAGGATTGAAAAGAGTATGACTTTTGCAAGAGCTTGGACATTTTTGTTTAGTTTTGGTTTTTGTTTTAGTTATGATTTCCTCTTTCCTGCTGTGACCCAGCAGTAATGGTCAGGAGAACATATGTAACCAATTTTAACATAGCTAAAAAGTAGGACATACATAAACCAATTTTAACATACGGTAACTAACAAATGGTCGGTCAGACTTTCCCTGAGCGTGGGTGTGGCATAACAAGATAGGATAGACCCAAGGAAAGCATTTTTCTATGTAAGATACTGTTAGATCTTCTTGCATCAAAATACTTTTCTATCCTCTGGAATATTTACTCCACCTCCTCACTTGCTAGTGTTGGCACTACTCATCATCATCTGTCAAAAAAACAGACAAATTCATGCCATGAGCAAAGGTGTATGTGTCTGTTAAAAAGGTTGCCTCTAATTTTGGTCACAAGCTGACTCCTGTTGTGTGTGAAATAGTTCGAAATTAGGTGTTTTAGGTAAGTAATGCCAACAGTGTCTCCTAAAATGAGAAAAAACATACAATGGACACTGGAGGATATTAGCATGTATATACTACATAGACAACGACTAAAACTTTGTAAATATTTTCTTTATAGTTAATCACTAAAAATTACATAGTTTCAGTCACCAAAATGTATTTCTTATGCATAATCACTGAAACCAGAAATGTAACTTGATTCTGAAATTGAAACAGGACATTTTATTCTGGTTTTCTTCAGGGGAAATAACTGACTTTGGTAGAATAGAAATAGAAAGTTCGAGGCTTATGAAGAAGAATCAAAGAAACCTAATGCTCAAAGCACTCATTACATGTTTGGTAAATCAAATTTCATATATAAAATTAAAAATAGCTAAAAAGTATTTTATATTGACTTTGTAAAGACCTAAGTAATATCTGAGTTAAAATATTGGCTGCTCCAAAGCTTTTTACAATATCTGGTCAAATGGATTCTTTTTCAACACAGTGATGGTCTCAGATGCGCATGTGAGACCACAGTTCCGGACCACGTGCATCTCCCCTCAGTGTCCTCGTATATTGCCTAGCGTGGTCATCTATGACCATACCACGCACCTGAAGAAACTTTTTCTCTGTGACAGAAAACCTGTTCAAGAGGGATTATGGACAAAAAACAGTGCCTATTGCTTTCTACCTTCTGTGGCCTTTTTCCAGTAATTTGCTGCATTGCTAATGGAGCAAAGTTTGCCATACAAAATAAATAAAGTACCTTTTAAAGGAGTACAAATTGGAAAATTAGGAAGAAACTTTAAAATGTACTAGGATTCCACTTTATAGAATTTTTACACATTATATTTCCTTAGTATAAATATATATATATATTCAAGACACAGAAGAAAAAACAACAAAAGTATGCAATAGTAAACTGGTTAAGCACATGAATCCTCTATATAACAGAATACTGCATTACCAACATTCTTAATACATTGAGAACTAAAGAAAATCACATTGAAAATCTTTACAAAAGAATATCAAGTGAAAAAATAAGTTATGTAACATACCTGGTTGAACACGTTTTTACAAAAATATATCTATTGATACAGCCTGACCAGGTAGTGGTGCAGTGGATAGAGCATAGGCCTGGGATATTGAGTTCTCAATTTTAAAACCCTGAACTCAATGGCTATTCAGCTGGCTCATCTGGCTTGAGCATGGGGTCGCCAGTTTGAGTATGGGATCATAGACATAACCCCATGGACACTGGCTTGAGCCCAAAGGTCACTGGCTTGAAGCCCAAAGTCATTGGTTTGAGCAAGGGGTCATTGGCTCAGCTGTAGCCCTCACCCCCCCCATTAGGGCACATATGAGACAATAATCAATAAACAATTAAAGTGCCACAACAACGAGTTGATGCTTCTCATCTCTTTCCCTTCCTTTCTCTCTGTTCTTCCCCTCCCTCTCTGTCTCTCTCTCTTTAATATATATATATATATATACACACACATCTATACACACACACACACAAAATTTGGATAGAGATATATATCTAATAATAATGGTGATTACCTCTATATGATGGTGTTTTTGAAAATTGATTGTTTTACTACTTCTATTTTTTCTGCAATAGACTTGAATTGATTATATAATAGTTATGCAGTATACAATAGAAAGTATATTTTTCAGTACCCTAGTCTATAGTCAATAAAATGACTAGGGGGAATAAAGGTAGGTTTACAGCATTGCAGAGTGGCTTCATGGCCTTCTAATTGTTGCCTACACTAACAGCTCTCTTGCTTTGGAGTCTGACCTCTGCAAGAGTTCTGACTTTTCTGCCAGATGGTTTGAAGAAAACTCTGTTGGCCTTAGATTTTATTGTAAGTAAAATGGGTTTATTATATCATATAATTTGAATAAAATTTACAATATAAATATGACTGCTTATAAGAATGACATGAGGTTATATGCATTAAAATTGCATCAAAAAATTGCATCAAAATGGTTTACACATATTATTTATTCCCTGCTGATTTTAACTGTAAAAGACAGGAAACCAGGAAGAGTGGCCATCTCCTAAACCATAAACGCCTGAAGGGTGGCACATTCAGTATTCTGTGTGCATTAGGACTAAGAACTTCATCTTCTTTAATAGCATATTCTATTGCACTCAATTTTGCACCCCTTTTAGTTAAATCATCAGGGTATTAGAATATTAAAACCAGTGTTTGGGGCTTTCTGACACATTGTTCTACAAACAGCCTTCAACTTTTAATAAAAATTGTTCTACCGTAAGAGAAAATTTCATCTGTAACTTGACTTTTTTCAGGTTTTCCTTGACAAGAGATTGAGCTGGCTGGTCAGGAGGGTACTAGCAATGCTCTTTCCAGAGAGAAAGATGTTGGTTACTTAAAAATGCCCTGACTCAAAGGCAAGTGGAATAAGGTGCTGACTATAGAAAACAAATATGAAAGCAATAATTTTTCCACATATTGAATGTACACTATGAGCTAAATAAATGTAAATACTGTCTATTTTTTCCTGAAGGGTGTTGTGATGTAAAACATTTAAACTTGCTTATTGAGCATAAAAGAAGTTTTCAACTCAGTTTTGATCCAATTCCAAACCAAAGGAACTCTTGTCCTGGGGTTTGAAACAGAGTGCTGAAATGATACATGTCCCTTTCTAGGCTGTAAACCACAGTCCCTTCATTCAGATGACCTCAAAGCTTGACCGAAGAGTACTCAGCAGCTCCTTCCGGTTACCTTTTCATGCTGGTTTGTCTTTAATGTAGCTAATGATCCCCAGATGTAGCAGCTGGGAGCTCTCTAACCCTAACTGGTCTCACGTGCTGCACTCCTTGCTTTTCACAGACACGAAAGGAAGATAAATATCTCCTAATGGAGAAAATTGCATACTGTTCAAGTGCTATCAATGTATGGCATTGCACAGGCAAAGCTGCCAAATGAATGTTTTTATTTTAAATGTTCTGTTTTTGAAAACTTCAAAACTATATAGAGAATAATATTATAAACTCCTCATGTGCCCTTATCCAGCTTCAGCAAAATGACTTCTTGTACCCTTATTCACATCCTCCTTTCTAAACTATTTTGTAGCAAATTCCAGACATTTTAGTTTATGAACAAATATTTCAGTATGTAACTCTAAAAGAACTCTTTTTATATACCACAGTATCATGATTGTATCATTAAAAATTAATAATTTTGATGACTGGTATTCAAATTTCCAATTTTATCTTCTTTAAAAATTTTTATTTTATTGATTTTGCTGAGAGAAGCTGAAGTGGGGGAGAGTAAGAAGTTTCAACTCATAGTTGCTTCACTTTAGTTGTTCACTGCTTGCTTGTTCTTTGTGCCCTGACCGGGCAAGCCCAGGGTTTTGAACTCCAATTATATCATCAATGACACAAATTTTTATCATTTGAATCAGCATCCAAACAAGGCCTATGTATAATTATTGGTTAGTGTATTACTTTTAAGTCTCTTTTTACCTATTGTCGTCCCTCCCCGCCCCGCCATCCTTTGCAACTTATTTGCTAAAGAACTCAATTGCTGGTCTTTGCTGATTACATCCTCATGTTCCTCTTTCCTCTGAATTTCCTGTAAATTTGTCACTGGATTTAGAGGACTGACTACATTCAGGTTTGAATTTCCGAAAAGGCTCCTTAAAGGGTGTTGTGTTCCTGCATCAGAGACAAATAACATACAGTTATCTTCCTCTTTTTGATATTATCAGTAATTGAAGTTCAATGCCTAGATCAACTAGCTCTTAGGTTCCAAAAGGATGATACTCCAATGTTAATCGTTTTTAAAAATTTATTCACTAAAATACCACAATACAAAAAGTCTTGCTCTTACATGCTATCCAATTATCTACTGGTTTATAAATTTTTAAAATAATGAATTGGTTCACTAATGTCTCCCAATTATTTTTTAAATTATCATTATGAACTCATGAGTTTATTTGATATATTTCTAACTTTTAAAGGTTGTTTTTTCCCATTTATGCTTATATTGCCTCGTCTTTGCCAGTCTTTGCCAGTTGATTCTCAACTAATTAACACAAAACTAGTAATCTAGGCTAACTTCCTTGTTGTCTTATGTTTCAAGAATTTCCTATATTATCTTATACATATATTTCCTGTCTGAGACCTGGATTTAGGCATTTCTCCAAGGAGCTCGGGTTCCTTTCAAGAGGAACTTGGATTTAAACACCAAATTCTGTGAATGGAGGTACTCATTGCTACTGGGTACATCAGTGTTTTTATGAATTTTCAGTTAAAATATTAGAAAACAGATATTTTTCAAACAAAAAATATTCTTAATTGATATTGATACTTCAGATTCAAGAGTACAAGGCCTTTACTTAATCTCTTTTTTCCTGATTTGATTTTCCTCCCTCCTTTGCAAGAAAGAATTTGCTTGTGAAAGACATTAGATAATAAGATTATAGTATCACAGACTTATACTTTATACACACAATATTTTTGAATTAAAAAAGCATCACTAACACCTATATTATAATTACTAAAAACTTTTTAAAATTTCTTTCAGCAATTTTTGTTCTTAAGGCATACATTAGGAATGTACAGTCAAAAACTGATTTTTCTTTTGTGTTTTCCTTTCTTTTTTTAGTTTTTTAGTCATTTGGGTTTGTTTCTGTGTGGTTACACCAGCAAATAGTTACCCATTTTGATTCATTTAATCTGTTTAATTTCAATCTTTTAGGGATTAATATTTTTTATTATAAAAATACATGGTTTCAAAGTCAATTCTATAAAAAAAAAATACATTCAAAGATATCTACCTCCTATTCCTATTTCTCCATCCCATTCACTCTCTCCCCTTATGAGCCATATCAACATTAGGATTGGTATGTATTACCATTGCATACTGTATTTCTTTATTACCATCATTTACTCTTAGTGCTATTATTAACTATATACTAATACTCACCAGTAATTCTAAATTGATGTATTTTCAGTCACTCTAATTGTCTGAAGGTTATTCTCTGGTAGGTATCTCAAGAATAACTCATGTGGTATTAAAAAAAGTTTGACTTTATACTTGTAAAAGATTTATCTAAACTTGGCTGAGATTTTAACATTTTGGTTTACCCCAGAAGCCATAAATTGTTACTATTGAAAATTCTTGAAAATTTTATTTTCTTTCAATTATAAATGACTGAAACTTTTTGTGCATATGTCAAAAGAATTTACTATTCGCTTTCTTTAATGAACAAAATAATTCCATTAGACTTTCTCAGTGTTATTAGTCTATTTTCCCAAGCATTTAGTATGCTTTTTCAATATTTTCTCTCAGATAAACATATTTTTAATTGTAGAAAACTTTGTTTTTAATTGTATGTATGTATGTATGTATATATATATACATATATATATGTATATATATACATATATATTTTGCTTTATTGTTTTGGTATTCTTTATCAGGGACTCTTATTATACATATGTTGTTTCTTCTTTTTCTATTTCCCATTTGGCTGGATGTATCAGAGACTTCCAGATGAATAATATATGAGTTGCACTTATCAAAAGTCTAACTGTGAATGAAAAGTAAAATTTTAAGGAACCAAGTCCAAGGAGAAACTTGAGTGAGTTGAATGCATATTTTCATTAATTCACACAACCAATGGGCTGCCTGTTTCCTAGTAATCATATGTCTTCTCAGTTTAATAACTGGCTAAAATAAGAAATTACATGAAATTTACTATACTATTTGAGATTATGCAGAGTTTCTAAAGTAAAGTTGACAAAACAGCCCCAGGGGAAATTATTTATAATTCATTGTTAGGTAAAAATTTGTTTTCCCAGCCTAAGAGCTAAATTTCTTTTCTTGACGAGAGCCATGATAGCTAGATTTTTATTTTCCTCTGACTGCTAGGAATCCGAGCCAAGTTTTGGCTCAGTCTTACAATAATAAACATAATTATGCAAAGATCCTTATTGAATGTGTGCACGCTTTAGCTTCATCCCAATTTTTACTTTCAAAGCTTTTAAATTTTGGTGTCAAAGAAAAATTTATAGAAAAAATGTATACAGAATTTAGTTTGAATATGCACTTTTTTCTGAGAAAGTCTTGACAGTTCATTAGATTCTGATTCTAAAAAGGACTTATGATACAAAAATAATGTTAAAATTACTGCTTTCATAGTAATTACTTTATTTATAAAACACAAGGTTTTATTCTAGTTGAAAATTTAACTCAATGATATAAAAATTAATAGTTTACTTTTGGAATCACATACTAAGATATTTTTCATCTTCACAAAATACAATTAATAATAAACTGATGAATTTAAAGGGTACAACTCGATCATTGAAAATCAAGTTATAACATTTATAAGCTTAAATTATATAACACAGGATAAAAAGCTAAGCTCTTTTTTCTACAAGTATTAAGAGCCTGATGAAAATTTAGCCCCTGGGTTTACCAACTTTAGAATGCAGGCTAGCATCATATGTGATCATTTTAAATAGCATCCTCCTGGAAATAGGTTGAGACATGAACCACTTCAATGAAGTTACATATTATTTACACATAAATTAGTTTCACTTTATTTATTCTCTACGTTTATCTTTTTCTTATTACTAAACTGTGTTTTGGGAGCATGGGAAAATGCTCTGCAGTCTTTTGGTTAAGATTTATCAAATTGGTCATAAGCTTATTACTATACATCAGATGCTTCTGGAGAAATGCTTCCATACATTTAATTAAGACTTGAGATTTGCAGATGGTTCCCTGGCTTGATAAGATAAAATATATTGTAAGATAGAGTGTGTTATAGAATTTAAAAAAATATTAAAATTATAGTAATATGCTATCTATGCCAGTAGAGTTAAGTGGTACAACAAGGCATGCTATATTTCTTAAATCAAAACTGAACAAATTTAGGAGAGAAAAAATTAAGATTCTTTTGGAAATCCAAGCTATCACAATTAAATGTATAATGAAATGGAATTTATTACCTAGAATGCATTCATTTTATATTTTGCCAGTAATTTGTTTTTAACTGTGTCAGTTTTTCATTCAACTTATTGGGGTGGCATTGATTAATAAGGTTATATAAGTTTTAAGTGTACAATTCTATGATACACAATCTGTATACTATATTGTGTGCCCACAACCCAAAAGTGAAGTATTCTTTCATCACCATATATTTGATCCCCTTTACCAGTTACTCAACTTTCTTTCCTGTGGTAATTACCATAGTGTTGTCTGCATCTGTGAGTTTTTGATCATTTATTTTTCTTGTTTGTTCATTTGTTGCTTTCAATTTTATATCCAATATATAAGTGAAATCATATAGTTCTTGAGTTTTCTGTACTGCATTATTTTGCTTAACATGATATTCTCAAGAATAATCCTTTTTTGTGGCAAATGGCAGTATTTCATCTTTTCTTCTGGTTGAGTAGTAGTCCATTACACATCCATATCACATTTTTTTATCCATATATCAAAGAACACTTTAATTGTTTCCATGTCTTGACCACCGTGAATAATGCTGCAAAACAACATAGTATTGGGTAAAAAACAGAAACACAGACCAATGGAACAAAATTGAAAGTCTAGAAATAAACCACATGTATAGGGGCAAAATAATTTTCAACAAAAGAGCTAAAAACATACAATAGAGGAAAGTAAGCCTTTTTAATAAATGGTACTGGTAAAATTGGAAAAACATATGCAAAAGAATGAAATTAGACTACTGTTTGTCCCCCTGCACAAAAATTAACTCAAAATGGATCAAAGACCTAAATATAAGATCTGAAACAATAAATTACATAGAATAAATCATAGGTACTAAACTTATGGACCTTGGTTGGAGAGAGGATTTATGGATTTGACTCCAAAGACAAGAGAAGTAGAAGCAAAAATAAATGAATGGGACTATATCAAACTAAGAAGCTTCTGTACAACAAAAATAATCGCCAACAACATAAAAAGGCAACCAACTGAATGGGAGAAGATATCTTCAAACAGCAGCTCTGACAGGAGGTTAAATCCAAAATATATAAAGAACTCACATAGCTTGACACCAAACAAACAAACAAAAAATTCTATTAAAATATGAGCAGAGGACCTAACAGACACCTCTCTCAAAACACATACAAATGGCCAACAGATATATAAAATATGCTCAACTTTACTAGCTATTAAGGAAATGCAAATCAAAACTACAATGAGACAGACACCACCTCACACCTGTTAAATTAGCTATTATCAACAAGACAGGTAATAACTAGTGTTGGGGAGGTTGTGGAGAAAAAGGAACCCTCATTCACTGCTAGAGAAGATGAAAACTGGTTTAGACATTATTAAAAAAGGTATGGAGGTTCTTAAGAAATTAAGAATAGAGCTACCATATGACCCTGCAACTCTTTTCTGAATATATATCCTAAAATTTTTTAAACATTTTTTGCAAAAATAAATGCACCCTTATGTTCATTTGCAGCATTTTTGTTAATTTTGTACATCTTTTTCTAACATAAATTAAGTTTATAATTTTACAAACACCAGATTGACCAGATTGGCATTTAAAATTATTTCTATTTATTTATTCATTTGAGAGAAGATAGAAAGAGAAAGAGGAGGGAGAGAGAGAGAGAAAGGTGGGGAAGGAGCAGGGAAGTGTCAACTCCCATATGTGCCTTGACTGGCCAAGCCCAGGATTTTGAGCCAGTGACCTCAGCGTTCCAGACTGACGCTTGATTCACTGTGCCACCACAGGTCAGGCAGACTGGCATTTACATAAAAATAATTTTGTTCACTTGATCAATAAAATTAACTTATAATGAATCTATTATAAATAGAGTTGTGAAAGAAAAATAGAACTGTAATTACTTGCAACAGTCTAAGTAGTTAACTCTGAATACTTTCTTCCTACTTTGCTATTCTTATTGAAATAAGACTAAATAGTTTAAAATTTAGAGATTTATATTTTACTTGATTTTAAACTATTTAGAAAATGGATGATGATTAAATATTGAATAATACTAATATACGTAATTTTTCTTGGCATAAATAAAAACATTTACCGAAATTTTCCAAATACTTTACACATTAAACAAATGATGACACATTTTTGTCTGTTGAATTATTCAATCAACTAGAAAAAGTAGTTAATTTGCAATTTGATGGATCTGAGGAAGGAAACAAATTTTGTTGTTGGAATTTATTTATGTGAATCTTTTTATAAACTGTGGAGTTAGCTTAAGTGTCTAAAGTGGGTTCTGACACCCTTTCTTCTGCTAATTCAGTTCACAAGGCCAGTGACATTCAAGTGACCAAAGGATTCAGTTACAAGCAGATATTAAGGTAAGCAAAGTTTCAACTCATATTTTTGTGATCAGAATGTGCTTTTAATTATGAAAGAGGTAAATAATGGTTACATATATGCTGGTATGCCTTTTTCTAAGCTCTTGAAACATATAGCTTGCCAGTTTACACATACACACACACTTAAGATCTGAAATAAAGTCTAGTTTTTGTATTTTGTTTTGGTATTCTACTGAAAATCTTCTAAAGGGATAAATATAGCTTCAAATGTAATCTTAGATTTAAAATGCAAAAAATACAGAAAAAATAATTGACCAGCTTTCAGTTCACATTTTCTCACCTACCCTTCAACCTCTATGTCTCATTCAGGCCATATTACTCAGTTATTTATCCCTAAATCATGCAATTCCATCTCTCTACCACTTCTTGTTTTTCCTAATAACTCTTGTCAAAAAACAAACAACTCAAAACAGCAAGCATTAAAGAAAACCCCACAAAATTTTTGTTTCATTTCTTTCCATCCCACCTGTCATCAAATAAATTTCTTAGAAATGACATCACAATGAATAATGCTGATTTTCAGTAAAATCATTCTACTAATTTAACAAAAATCAGAATCATAAAGATAGAGGGTTTAATACTGGTGGCCAAGGTCAGGTAGGTTCACATTGGATTCAGGCAAATGGTAGAGGAACTGCGGAGCCAGAAAGTGTTGAGGCATTTCCTGTCTAATAGATTCTTGCAACAGCAGACCAGCAAACAGGCAAAGGAAAACTGTATCTTATGGCTGAAGGAACAGCAAAATGGCTCCTCACAGTGGCGGGCAAGTGATCTGCCAAACACTGCTGGAAGTCAAAACACCTGCAGCCTTACATAGGCTACATGCATGTGGTTCAGTCACATGCTCATGCACTAATCATGCAAAGTATACAAGTGAGGAAGACTAACTCAGCTGCTTTCCCAACAGAGGGTTAAACACGATTCACACACTTGCATCTTCTGTATTTTATGTCATTGTTGGGATACCAGAATTACATCTGGTGTAGTGGACAGGGTTCAGATCAGATAAAAATAGAGTCAAAAGCACCCTTGAAGGGTGGGATAGAACAGTGGCTGTTGTTCTTCAGCATACACTTCCCTGTGGTTCTCCTTTGGGGGGCTGTGGGCTGGGTGTTTTTACAACCCTGTGAGAATAAACTGAAAGCTCTGTGTGAGAGGCTGCACGAGGTCAAAAGCTCTAGGAAGAGCTGCATACTGAGCACTGACAGCAGCTTGAGCTGCAACAGGTGCTGGAGAAGGAGACCTACCACTTTTGAGAACTCCACTGTGACATTCAAGCTGAGCACCAACAGCACCTGGAACTGGAATTGTCATAGGAAAGAATTGCAGGTACAAAAGCTTCCATTTTCCTTAGAAGCAGACTGATGTCAATGCCAGTTGTTAGAAAAACAACTATGGGTTCAAGATCTCAAGCTTCAGGCTGAGAGCCAGCAGCTGCAAGAGATAAAGGGGTCACTGAAGAAGGAGCTGCATTTGTGCTTGCAGAGTAACTCAAGTCAGTAGTTGTAGTCATTTCCAACTCTTCTGAGGAAAAGGAGGTTCAAGAATAAACTGCCATCATCAAACTCAGAGGTTGGCTGGTGGTCACCCAAAGGTAAAAGTCCAGCAGCCAAGAGTGCCTCAGGGCAGGCACAATCCCCTCTGCAAGTAGCGGAGCACTCTGTAGTCTGGTCCTACACCCAGACAGAGTTGATGGAGTTAGGGGCAAAATTCAGGCAGAAATCCACTGAGTCCCTGGCAGCTGGGTTGCTGCAGGTGTGGGACATAGGAGGTGGATGACATCATGCTCTCTGGAGGAGAGATGGAGAAATTAGCCTCCATTACCACACACTCCTTCTTGAAGCAGCATCTTCAGAACTGGCATGACAACCCAAGAAACCATACCCTATTAGAATGGATGATGGCTGCCATTCATAGAGTCTGGCAGAATGCTGGAGACTTGCTAGGGGCAGTGAGTGAGAGGCAGTCATATACTGAGCTGCAGCATGTCCTCCGGGAACTAGGTATGAAGAATGTTGCTTTCAACCTGAGGTCCTGTGGGCCAGATGAGGAAGCATTTATGGCAGGAATGACGGACCTTATTCTCTGCAGTGCCCCATAAGCCTTTACTGGGTCATTAGTGGCTATTTAGAGCCCCTATGTGGGGCAGCCCATTAGTGTGATTACACAGATGGTGGCAGATTTGGGGGAGCTGGAGGCAGCACAAAACCATAAGTTTGTGTGTGATGCTGCCCATGCTGCCCCATAACTAACAAGATAAATAGTCCTGTAAAGGTTACCCTAACATAGACATGGGTAGATCTGATTGTGACCAGGGCAAATAGGAAGAAATTAGATGGCAGATCTAACAGAGGTTCCAGCCACTGAAAACTCAGGGGTAGCAGGTGACCCTGGCAGTTGCTAAGATAATGGCTGGTGTTCAGGTTGCACAATTGTAGGATTACTTGTTGGAGACAGCTGTGGAAGAGGAGGATCCCTAAGAACCATTGTTTCAGTTTGAATAGGGGGAAGCTGAGGGATCCGCCTAACAGGAAATTGTCAATCCACTGGTCCCCTTCTAATGTGCAGCAGTGTTGGCCTTAGAAGATAATAGGCGCTCTTTTTTTTTTTTTGCAGAGGATAAGAGAACTGTCAAAGTGGCACAGGCCTAAAGTGTGTTTGACTTCGCCAGGCCCTGTGAGCTTAGACCTCTGAGGGGTTTGGGTACGGCTTGTGGCAATGGTCAGAGTGCTTATGGAAAAGCAATGAGCTCTGTAATCAAAGAGCTGTATGGCTAGATGGCTGGTTGCCTGAGTGGACTTTCACCTTGGGTGATTTGCACAGAGAGCTGGACTGCCTATCATGGACTGATCATTGAGCAGTGTAATGGGCTCCTGAACTGTGACCAGAGTGGATACACATGCCACTTATGGACAGTACTACAAGAGACCTTGATGGGGGGCCCACAGCACCTGTGGCGGCTCTCCTAAACCAGGAAGCTGCTCCCATCCAGTTGCAGAGACATACCAAGGATACTTTCTTCAATGGGCATGACTCTGGACTTTATAGGCCCCCGCAGCTATTATGTGGGAGGGGCTAAGTGGGCCTCCAGTTAAATCTCTGGGTAAAGTGCTCAAGGAGACATTGTAAAGGGAACCTTTGTAATTATTGTCATTTTTGGAATAGCTTGTGCTTTTGAAATTCTGTTGCTGTAGTCTGTATTCTATGATGTAATGTACCTCATTCACAGAGACCATCCTGGAAGATACTGTCATGTAGACTGTGAGACGAGCAACGCTAAAGGTGTAGATTGTTGGGAAAACATCTGTGTTAGACTTGCTTGCTTGTACTTTGCCTGATTAGTGCGTGAGCACATGGCAGAACCACCTACGTAAGGGTACGGGTGCTTGTCCTCAGGACAAATTGAGGTTTGCCTGCCCACCGCTGTGAGGAGCCGTTTTGCCGCTTGTTCACCTGCTGCCATGAGAAGAGGTTATACCTTGCCTGTTAGCTCATTCACTGTTGTGAGAATCTATTAACAGAAATGGCCCAATGCTTTCTGGCTCTGCAGTTTCTCTACTGTTTTCCTAAATCCAATGAGAACCTGCCTAGCATTGGCCACTAGCATTACAGCCATAGTATTAAAAAAAAAAAGCATGATTTTTGGTAATGTGTCATCACTACATATGAAGCACATCAGAGCAAATTTAATTTAATAAACTTTCCCTGGCTGGGTATCTCAGTTTGTTAGAGTGATATCCTGATATGTCAAGGTTGCAAATTCAATCCCCCATTAGGACACATACAAGAATCAACCAATGAATACAGAAATAAGTGGAACAACAAATCAATCTTTCTCTATATATATCTTTTTCAAATCAATAAATTAAAAAAAATAAACTTAACTCACTTTTCAGCAGCCTCACTCAACTGGATGTTGATGTTACTCTTCAGTAATTTTCCCCTTCAATCTCCATTAACCTCAAATTAAATTTATGTATTTACTAAGCAGAGTTTGACTTTCCATCTCTATTTTTTACTTTTCTATGTTTTCTCTAAGTCCCACGACCCAAAGATAAACCACCATAAATCTTTAAAAGGTTTTGTGATACTGATCACTTCTTTGAACTGCAGAAATAATAGGAAAATCTATCCTATGCCACACTACCTCTGAGTAAGCACATACGTGCACAACCATCACAAAAGGAAGAATAAGGATCCTGAAGACAATAGGTTACATGTGGTTACAGACATCATTTTGAAGATCAACTCTGAGTTACTATGGGTAAGCTATTCAAAATAAGTCTGTTCTATAGATTTCACCTGCTGTGAAGGTTTTTTTTTTTATTGAATCATTTTTTATTTTTCAATTAGAGTTAACATATAATACTATATTAATTTCAGGTGTATACCCCAGTGATTAGACATTATATACTATGCTATACTTTACATTCCCTGACTATTCTATAACAACCAATTTGTACTTCATAATCCCTTCACTTTTTTAACCGACTCCCAACCCCCCTCTCATCTGGAAACCATCAAAATGTTTTCTGAATCTATGAGTCTGTTTCTGTTTTGCTTATTCATTTATTTTGATTTTTAGATTTAATTTTTGATAGATATATATTTATTACCATTTTATTGTTCATATTTTTTTATCTTTTTCTCCTCCTTTCTTTTAAAGAAGACCCTTTAACATTTCTTATAATACTGGTCTGGTGGTGATGAACTCCTTTACCTTTTTCTTGTCCGGGAAGCTCTTAATATATTCTTCTATTCTGAATGACAGCAAATAGCTTTGCTAGGTACAGTAATCTTGGTTGTAGGTCTTTGATTGTTGTGTAGGGTTGTTTATATAGTTTTGTGTGATGAATATCAGTGAGAAACAACTAAACTAGTATAAATGGCTAATATGAAAACAACAATAAACATTTGCTAATATAATGTATATTTATTTCCATTTTGGCATCTGTTTCTTATGGGACTAAAGGATGAATGCTACTGTATGTAAAGGATAGCTAAAAATATCTGTTATATAGTAATAGTTTCATAAAATGCTATTTTTGATACCCCTCAAAAGACAGAAGTGTTAAACCTAGGCAAAAGTAACAATAAATATGATTATGTAACTGAACATGATTTACTTTTACAGTTTTAGTTAAGTAGTTGCTTAAGAAATTCAGTATTATATTTGAACTTTAAACACTCTTTGGCCAAAATTTTAAGCTTAAGGGTTTTAAACAACTGTTTAGTACACTGATGAACTTAATGAAGATTTAATACTTTAAAATAAAATTATTTAAATAAAAAGGTATTCAAGAATATTTAAGAAGTCTTTTCCCCCTAAGAACTAGTTAGAAAACAGTTGAAATATCCAGAGTTTATAACTTGCATGTTTGCTTCTTTTCAAATTTGAGAAGTAATATATTTGTGTTGTAATCAGCGAAACAACATAACACAGTTCAAAAATGGGCAAAGCTGACAACCATTCATCACAGCAGCATGAATCTTATTAACCCACCCTGAGATGAACTCTGGAGATCTTATTGTGTATCTTTCCACACTCTTATTTTTGCTCATATAAACACATGTTTGTGACATGCTAGTTGACTTGGCTCCAATTCCTAGCTTCCCTGTGAGCGAGAGATGTCCACAATGCGCACAACAGCCCTACTCTGCTCCTGTAGACTAATACTTAAGGATTCTTTACTGAATCAGCCCATCTCATATTTGGTTCTGCTCTTTTCCTAGTGCCTTCTATTTTTCCCAGCATTGTGGTATTTTCCAGAGAACCCTGTCTTCTGATGATGTGCCTAAAGTAAAAACAGCTTCAGTTTTCATAATTTTTGCCCCCAGCAATATTTCAGGTTGAATTTTCTCTAAGACCCACTTGTTCATCTTTTTGATGGTCCAGGGTATCCATAGAGACCATCCAACACCATATTTCAAATTAATCAATTTCTGTCTAATCAGACTTCTTCACTACCCAACTTTGCATCTATAAATAGCAATCAGGATAACAAGGATGTGGATAATCTTAACCTTGGTCTCTAATGACACATCTTTGCTCTTAGGGATCTTTCCTTATGCTTCCATTGCTGATCTTCCAAGTCTCAGTCTACTCTTGATCACTTGGCTGCAGTCTACATTCAAATTGATGACAGAACCAAGGAAAGAAAAATCTTTAACAACATCAATGTCTTCATTGTTTATTTTTTCTATTTTATAATTTTGTCTTCTTATGTTCAAACACTGTCCTTCTTTGACACTTTCTTCTTTTACTTTCACCAGAAGTCATTTCAAATCACTGCCACTTTCTGACAGTAAGATAGTGTCGTCTGTATATCTTAAGTCATTGATATTTCTTCTACCAATACATATATATAGACACACATATAGCCATAGATATATGTATACAGAATGTGATTTATTTCCTTTATTCTGAAAAAGAATCATGACACCCATTACTAGATACTAACTTTTTTCTATAAATTAGCAAGTAGAGATCCACCATGTTCTTCTAATTTCTGTAAGCATATATATGCACACATAATTACATATAAAATATGTAATAGTATTATGTATTTCTTATTAGTATTCTTCTTCTAACGTTGATTTTCTACTTATCTCACTTCCCACTCTATTCTTTGCTCATATTGCTCCTATCTCCCCACCTTATGTATCCTTTGTAATTTATGTACATAGACATTCTACATACCTTTTTGTCATTGTTTACTTTATAAAAATGGAATATTAAATACTCTACCCTATATTTTTCTGATTCAGAACATCTTGGAATACCCCTAGTCTTAAGTCAGTTTGCATAACTTAATTATTCTTTAATAATTGCTGTAAATATTGAATACATAATTCATTTAACAATTTTTCATTTGGTTGGCATTCATCTTGATTACACTTTATTTTTAGCGACTTTAAACAATGCTGTAATAATCTTATTTTTAATATATCTCTTTGTATATATTTTTATACCCTTTTACCCATGGTATAGAGTTCTAAAACCTTTACTGTTGAGCTGAAGTATATGCAAATTTATAGTTTTAATAGATATTATCAGTTGTTTTCCAAAAAGATGGTGACCACTTACATTTCTACCATATTCATACCATCAGTAGATATTACTGCTAATTTTATATTTTTCTAGACATATATTACTTGTTGAAAACTGTTGTAAGACAATTTCTTGCCTTTTATAAATATGAGGGAACTATGATTTCTTTCTCCAACCCTTACAGTAATCTGTTACAACAAAAGCAAGTCCTGAACTTTTTTACATGTTCATTGATTAATAAAACAGTCTAGCTGTTCATCTAAGCCAGTGGTTCTCAAACGTTTTAAAGTTGGGGCACATTTAAAATCCTACAGATAATTGTAGGTGCACTATATATAAATTTCTGAGAAATATGTTATAATAATTAAGTCAAATATTAAAGAAAAATATAAACTCCAATTGTGCTTTTATAATAATTAAACAAAATAAATACAGCAAAATTAAATTTATTCTGACATTAAAAAGCATTTTTATGTTTTTGAGTTATGCTTTTCAGAATTTGTAAAAAAGAGGGGTTAAAAATAAAAAAACAATAAAATAGTTATCTTTTTATATATATAGATACATTGTTAGTAAGATTTAGTAAATTTTGCAGACCCAGTGCAAATGTGTTAGCTTTTTCATTCTTGTGTTTATGAGAAACATGATCCTGATATGTCCTAGTCATTTCTTTAATGTTTGGGCATATATTTCAAAGGCAAATTTTCATTTCCTCGTCAATACATTGAAGAATTCCTCTCTTTTTACTCATAATTGTGTTGAGGTAGAAAATCCTAATTCACATAAATAGGATATTGAAAATTGTAGTAAAATGTTGAAAGCTTTTTTAGATATTGCCACATATTCTTCTTTAATAGAAATCCAAAAGGTTTCAAGAAACAATTCCTTATGTTTAATCATCAATCCACAATCAGTGGATATAGCTGCCAGAGTTCTTCTTCTGTTAATGTTAAACCAAAATCACATGAAGCTTCCATGAATGGGTTTCTAATCCAATCGTATTGTTCAGTGGTAAGTGATGGAAAATGCTATATATTAAATTCTGCCCATCAACCTTCAAGTCCTATTTTATTTAAACTTAACTTTTGCTTACTTCCAGAATCGGATTCTTCAATATCACGCTTCTTTTTGAGAAATCTATCCATTTTATTTGGGTGTATTTATCTAAAAATAATATAATGATGTGTTAATAATAAATATAATAATGAGGCGTTAACAAAAAGAGAGGTATTTCCATAATAAAATGGTATAATAGAATAACTATTTTTTTTATATTTGGGCACATGCTGTGAACCACCGCAGCTAGCAACTCCAGCTCCCAAGTGGGAATGATACAGAATTAAGAAAATACATTGAATTAAGAAAATACAGGGTCAGGGGGGCCCTGTAATTGCTGCTGGAAGAACAAAGCACACCCAAAACTGCATCTTGCTTTATTTATAGGGCAAAGTGAGGTCATTAGCAAATCAATGGTCTCTGATCATGTTTCCAAGGCAACCTGAGAATTTTACCAAGTGCAGAAAACCCCGACCATACATATCATCTTAACTTTTCACCAAACAAAGGATAGGAGAAACTTGCCTCCAGTCTTTCCAGGAACATGGGGAGTAGTGTAAACAATCCAGCACCACAGTTTAACAGCCTTTTGCAACCCAATCAGGCAAGTGAGGTGGGGGGTTGGGCAGACTGTCCTGTCAGTTTACAGCCAATTCCTCACACCTCTGTCCCCCAAAAATCTAAACTCCAAAAAACCCTGTTGGTTTTTTGGTCCCCAACAGGCACATATTTCTCTGGAATACCATAGGGTGCACCTGGAAATCTTCTAGGGCGCACACTTTGAGAACCACTGCTCTAAGCAGTCTAAAATGCCTATCTCTGTCCTTACCTGCAACACACTGAGAACACTTTGCTTTAAAGGTGTATCTCAGGGAAATGCAAGAAAAAATTTTGGCAACAAGATCTCTTGTTTTTTAATTAATAAAGATAACAAAATCTTTCATTAAGTGGCTGAAGTGAAGGGGTGGGACTGCGGTGAAATATGTAGTTCTAGTCCTAAGGCTTTATTTTTTTGCAAATGTGATAAGATGTTGGGCTCATCATATTCCTTTTTAATTGGATTTATTAGTGTGACATTGGTTGATAAACTTATGTAGGTTTTAGATGTACAATTCTATAACACATCATCTGTATACTGTATTCTGTGTTCACCACACCAAGTCAAGTCCTCTACCATCACTATGTATCCTTCCCTTTACCCTTTTCTACTTCCCCAATACTATACTGTTGTCTGTGTCTATGAGTTTGTTTCTTTTTCTTTTGCTTAATTTCTTCATCTTTTTCATCCAGCCTCCAACTCCCTGCCCTTCTGACAACTGTCTCTCTGTATACTTGAGTCTGTTTCTATTTTGTTTATGCCTTATTTGTGAAAGGGTGAAGGAGCCCACACCAATCTCCCTTACTACTCATTTCACCAATGAAAACTCATGCCTCATCAACAGATGCAGTGGTAGAGATTTATACCTATCAATTTAACATATATATTTTTTATTCATTTCTGGGAAGTGAACACCCGATAGAGCTTCTCAAGAGCTGCTTAACCCACTGTGAAGTATGAATTCAGGATTAAGAAACCACAAATGTTAACTAACATCTCTAGACTATAGACTGAAATAGCTTGTCCACACATATCATATGTCCAAGCTGAAATATTTTAAAGAAAATGAAGACAGTATAGTAGGTGTAAGACAGCACCTTGGTTTTCGTGCTTTTCCAATAGCAGGTGACAACAAAAGAAAAAAGCATTTCTTTATTTTACTGAATATGCTTTAGTAATCTAAAGGCACCAGTAATGGGACCTCTATAAGCATAGGCAACAAGAGGTGATGGAAAGAAAGCATGCTCACTTTGGTAGCACACATAGTAAAATAGGAGAAAGAAAAAGACAGTAGCTTAGATCTGGCAACTGAGTGGATATGTTCATGAGCTTGTGGCTACAGCCCTAAATGCTTACATACAAGGACATTATGGATACTATATTTTCAGATGGTGAGCAAATATAGACACACTCTGTCTATATCATAATGTTTGATTTACCTATCTTCACAATTTTTCCTAATGGTCAAAGGAGTTCTTTTAGGCTTCAACATACTACAGACTGCCAGTTAAGTAGTAACAAATAAATTGAGACAATTTTCCTCCACTGCACACACTCATATTTCTTCAAAGGAAATTCTGAAAACAAAGTTACTAAGTTGAAAATAGTTATACTACTTTTCAAAGTATGAAAAAATGTTCAAAACACACAATCATATAATTAATGAACTTAAATTGTAAGTCTAATATAATAAGCATGTACAGGAATGGAGGGATTAAATGTTTCCCCAAAGATAACGGAATCACTTTGAATGACAGTTATTTGGTTGCTTTTGTCACAGTGATGGGAGTATTTAAGGTCACTGTAGTTTGATAAGTGACCTTCCCATCATTCTCATTTTGTGGGTTTAGGTCAGACACCCATGTTGTGACGTGGTTGGTGTGGAAGCTGGTATTTTACTGTATTTTTAGAATATTTAGTCTATTTAGAAAGTTTACATAATTCTGGTTACAGTGACTAAAGTGCGTAGGACTAAAGATAAGACTGGCTTTTACAGAAATAAACTGTTCTAATTAGAAGATGGCAGTGTGTGCTGTGCTCCTTCAGAGTCCTGAAGTTTGGTGCTGTGCTTCGCAAAGAGGAGTGTCATGGATGAGAGAAAATACTTTGTGTCTGTTAATTGTAAGAACAGAATGTTCCTGAAATACAAAATAAACTGTGCATTTTTATCAAGCTGCTTGGTCTAGAATAGAGATGGGATGTAATTTTCATTTATTTTGCCAACTCCGCAGAATTGAGAGTGGCAGCCAGGAGCACTCTGTGGAAAGAATTGGGATAGAGAGCTGATACCCTGTTTAAAGAGATGCTAACTGTTAGTGATAACTGACAGGGATTGAATGTGAGAGTAGAGGCAGGATGTTAGTAATGTATTGGATATTTCTAGACTAATGAGGCATGACAGAATCATGGTCAAGTACTCCATTTCTAGTTGATATTGCCTGGGTAGTTTATACCATACTTCAAGTCTGCTCTGTCAGGAATTCTCTATGGGCTGATTTTAAAAAATAAATTCTAATATTCACAGTGTATAAACATACAAAATACACTTTCACAGCTAATACACACACATATATGTGGGTATGCCTCTTAAGCACAAGAAAAGATTTTAATTTTAATTAATTAATATAATTAATGGCTTTAAGAATTTTAATTTTGATTAATGTTAATTTTTAAAATTGTCTTTGAAAGTCTAGATGTAATAAAAGCATATTTTTCTAATAGTTAAATAATATATTAAGAATATATTTTTTGAGATCTTAGTGAGGATTAAAATCACTAGAAAAGTTAAACTTATATAGATGAACACATATATATGGTGGTATACATTCAGAGTTTGAAAACCAACAAACATATCCCTGAATAAGTGTGTATATAGCTGCGTGATCTGAAGTTTTAGGCACTTCTCATTTTATTATAAATTGTTTTTAAAAGATTGATATTAAAAAATGAAAAAATATATTTATATTCAAGTCGTGAGAGATACCTGCTCATGTCTTTTTTAAAAACTGGTGGTTTTAGGAAGGGGGAAAATGGCAACGGAGTAGATGGATGTTACAACTCCCACCTCCTAGAACCAAAGTGGATTACAACTTAACTTAGAAACACTCATCTTGAAAAACCAACTTTGGACTAAATGAAGAGGAATCTATAACCAAGCATTACTGAAAGAACCACACTAAGCAGGTAGAAAAGGCAGAGACGCAGAAAGGGCTACCCCGCTCCCAGGAGCAAGAGGTGCCTGGAGAGGCTATTATGGTGGAGTGGGTTGCCCAGAGAGTTGTGAGTCCTCAGCCCCAGGACTGGAACCTCAGCCTGGAGCCTCAGAGACTAGAGGAGGCATACGGACAGTAATTAGCTGAAAGAAGAGGTGGGTTACTATTTCTGAGAGGGAGACAGAACTCTCAAATTGAGGTTGGGACCACACAGAAAACCTCATTTTTAGCCACTTACCTGGTGTTCTGGGAGTGGGGAGCACCAAGAGGACTAGAGTTGCAAAAGGAAAGTGTAGTCTTGGGGCACAGGGAGAGACTGTGGGGGGAAGCCACCCTGACTCCTGTACCAGGTCACTCCCCAAACCTAAAGTGGCCATTTTTCCTAGGAGAACCAAGCCAGCAAAGGGAAGCAATTACCCCACACACCAGAGGCTATCCTGCTACAATCAGTGCAAAGAGATGCTTAGAAGCGGGGACCAGGTCAGGAATACAGTTTTTGAGTGCTGAGGTCTAGGCTACACTGCCCCCACCAAAATTTCTGAGTACCCTCCAAAGGGCAGGAGGGCCTAGCTGTTGTGGCTTCAGTGCTCAGCCTGCTTGGAGGTGGTGGGGGCAGAGCCTGGAGAGGTCACCCAAGCGCCTGTGGGGGAGGAGCCCAGCAAGGGATGCATCCTGCATGCCCACAGGGGGGTTGTGGAGCTCAGTGGAGCAAAAAATTTGTGGGGAGCAGAGCCCAGCAAGGTGCCCTGTGTGTGTGCAGGGGCAGAGCCCAGGGAGGCAGCCCATGCGCACATGGAGGGAAGAGCATGGCGAGGCAAGGAGTCCTCTGCATCCACAGGAGGTGGAGCCCGGCAAGGCGTCCAGCATGATCATAGGGCAGCCCAAACTGCGGTCCATGTGCCTGGCAGTGCAGGTGCCCCAGTGTCCAAGGAGGCGGCAGCAGTGGCACGGGGCCAGCAGAAAGACCACACCTCAAGAATAGAGAGGCCACACACTGGCCAAGAGTAGATAAAAGCCAGCCTAGGAGTACAGCTGGTATTTACAATGGCATCACAGCCGAGCAGAGGCAGCCACAAATTCTGGATTACCTGTACCTTCAAGAAGGTTGCTAAGGGCCAGTCAAAAGAAGTGATCTCCACTGTTTTACTCCAGGTTCCAGCCAGGGAGGTGCAGGGTTGGTACATCGAGTGGCCAGATATGGAGAGCATTAGCTCTGGACCTATAAACCCTTGTTAGGGTGGTATCTTAAGGAAAGGTTCCTCACATCTGACCCAGTTAAAGCATAGAAAACGCTAACACAAATAGCAAAAAGAGCAGTAGCAGCAGACAAGTAGCCCATAGTGGATTACAAACAACAGCTGAGGCCAACTCAAGATCTAGAAACAACACAACTGAAATCTGGAGACAGACAACACCAACCCTATATTCAGCTAGCTACACACAAACACATCCCAAGGAGCAGTCTATACAGAGACAAAATGGGAACACAGAGAAATGCAATTTAAATGAATCAACAAGAGAAATCCCTGGAAAAAGAACTGAATGAGATGGAAATACCCAAGATACTAAATGCATAGTTTATAATAATGATTGTTAGTATGCTCAAGGATCTTAGAGCAACAATAGATGGACACAATGAGAGCCTAAACAAAGAGATAGCAAGCATCAAAAAGGACATTGAAATCATAAAAAAAAAAAAAAAAATCAGACTGAAATGACAAGCACAAAATCAGAAATGAAGACTACACTAGAAGGAATTAAAAGCAGACTGGATAAAGCAGAGGATTGAATCAATGATTTAGAGGCCAAGATAAGCAAAAGCACAGAAGCAGAACAGCAAAAAGAAAAGTGGATCAAAAAGTCTGAGGAAACTCTAAGAGAGCTCTGTGACAACATGAATAGAAACAACATTCGCATAATAGGGGTTCCTGAAGGAGGAGAAAAAGAACAAGGAATAGAGAACCTGATTGAAGAAATCATAGCTGAAAACTTCCCTAAAATGATGAAGGAAAGTCAAACAAGTTCAAGAAGCACAGAGAATCCCATTATAGAGGAACCCAAAGAGAATAACACCAAGACACATCATAATTAAAATACCAAAGCTAAGAGATAAAGAAAGAATATTAAAAGCTGCAAGACAAAAGGAGTCAAGGATGATATCCGACTTTTTTAACAGAAACACTTCAGACCAGAATGGAATGGTGAGAAATATTCATAGTAATGCAAAATAAAAGCCTACAACCAAGACTTCTTATCCAGCAAGGCTATCATTTAAAATTGAAGGAGAAATAAAAAGCTTCCCAGACAAAAAAACAAACAAAAAAACCCACAAGGAATTCATTATAACTAAACAAATGCTGCAAGAAATGTTAAGGGGCCTGTTGTAAACAGAGGGTGGGAAAAAATCTAGTAAAAGAAAAATGTAGATTTGAAGAATAAAATGGCAATAAACAACTACATATAATAACCTTAAATGTAAGTGAATTAAATTCTCCAATCAAAAGAAATAGGGTAGCTGCATGGATAAGAAAATAGGACCTGTATATATGCTGTCTATAAGAGACCCACCTCAAAACAAAAGATACACATAGACTGAAGGTAAAGGAATGAAATAAAAATATTTCATGCAAATAGAAATGAAAAAAAAAAAGCTAGGGTAGCAATACTTATATCAAACAAATTAGACTTTAAAACAAAGGCTATAGTAAGAAATAAAGAAAGTCACTACATAATGATAAAGGGAGCAATCCAACAGGAAAATATAACCATTATAAATATCTATGCACCTAATATAGGAGCACCTAAATATATAAAGCAGATTTTGATAAACATAAAGGGCGAGATCAACAGCAACACTATAATACTAGGGGATTTCAATACCCTACTAACATCGATGGATAGATCTTCAAGAAAGAAAATTAATAAAGAAATGGCACCCTTAAAGTAAAAACTAGATTAATTGGGTTTAATAGATATCTTCAGAACCATTCATCCTAAAGCAGTAGAATATACAATCTTTTCAAGTGCTCATGGTACATTCTATAGGATAGACTACATCTTAGGACACAAAACGAGTTTCAGTAAATTAAAAAATATTGAAATCATATCAAGCATCTTCTCTGATCACAATGGCATGAAACTAGAAATCAGTATAATAGAAAAACTAACAAACATTCAAACACTTGGAAACTAAATAGCATGTTATTAAATAATAATGAATGGGTTAACACTGAGAACAAGGAAGAGATCAAAAATTTCCTTGAAACAAATGAAAATGAACATACAACAACTCAAAATTTATAAGACACAGCAAAAGCAGTCCTGAGAGGGAAGTTCATAGCATTATAGGCATACCTTAGAGAAGCAGGAAAAAGCTTAAATAAACAACTTAACCCTGCTTCTAAAATTATTAGAAAAAGAACCGCAAGTAAAACCCAGAGAAAGTAGAAGGAAGGAAATAATAAAGATAAGAGTGAAAATAAATGACATAGAAGCTAAAAAGGAAAATACAGAAGATCAATGAAACTGAGAGCTCATTCTTTGAAAAAATAAACTAGATTGATTAACCTTTAACCGGACTCACCAAAAGAAAAAGGGAGAGGACTCAAATAAATAAAATTAGAACTGAGAGTGTAGAAGTAACAACTGACACAGCAGAAATACAAGGAAAGTAAGAAAATACTACAAAGAACTGTATGCCAAAAAATTAGAAAACCTAGATGAAATGAACAAATTCCTGGAAACATATAATCTTTCAAAAATCAATCTGGAAGAATCAGAAAACCTAAACAGACTGATTACAACAACTGATATTGAAACAATTATCAAAAATCTCCCAACAAACAATAACACTGGGCTTCACAGGTGAATTCTACCAAATATTCAAAGAAGAAGTAACTCCTATTCTTCTCAAGTTCTTTCAAAAAATTCAAGAGGAGGGCAGACTTCCAAGCTCCTTTTATCAGGTGACATAATACTCATTCCAAAATCAGGCAAAGACAATACAAAGAAAGAAAACCATAGGCCAATATTCCTGATAAATTTAGATGGTAAAATCCTCCACAAAATATTAGCAAACCGGATCCAGCAATACATGAAAACAATCATACATCATGATCAAGTGGAACTTATTCTGGGGAGGCAAGGCTGGTACAATAGTAGCAAATCAATGTGATTCATCATATAAACAAAAGGAAAGAAAAAAATCACATAAAAATATCAATAGATGAAGAAAAAGCATTTGATAACACTCAGTACCCATTTATGATCAAAACTCTCAGCAAAGTGGGAGTACAAGGAACATACCTCAACATGATAAAGGCCATTTATGACAAACCCACAGCAAACATCATAATCAATAGGAAAAAATAAAAAAAAATCCCCTTAAGATTAGGAACAAGGTAGGGGTGCCCTCTTTCACCACTCTTATTCAACATTGTTCTGGAAGTCCTAGCTACAGCAATCAGACAACAAGAAGAAATAAAAGGCATACAAATTGGAAAAGAAGAAGTAAAACTGTCACTATTTGCAGATGATATGATATTGTATATTGAAAACCCTAAAGTCTCAGTCAAAAAACTACTGGACCTTATAAATGAATTCAGCAAGGTGGCAGGATATAAAATTAATACTCAGAAATCAGAGGCATTTCTATATATCAACAATGAACTGTCAGCAAAAGAAATTAAGGAAACAATCCCCTTCACTATTGCAGCCAAAAAAATAAAGTACCTAGGAGTAAATTTAACCAAGGAGGTTAAGGACTTGTACTCAGAAAATAATAAAACATTGATAAAAGAAATCAAGAAAGATACAAACAAGTGGAAGCATATACCGTGCTCATGGTTAGGAAGAATAAACATCATTAAAATGTCTATATTACCCAAAGCAATTTATAAATTCAATGCAATACCAATTAAAATACCAATGACATACTTCAAAGATATAGAACACATATTCTAAAAATTTATATGGAACCAAAAAAGAACACGAATAGCCTCAGCAATCTTAAAAAGAAAAAATAAAGCAGGAGGTATCACTCTTCCAGATATCAAGGTTTACTATAAGGCCATTATACTCAAGACAGCCTGGTACTGGCATAAGAACAGGCACATAGATCAATGGAACAGAACAGAGGACCCAGAAATAAACCCACAGCTTTATGGACAACTGACATTTGACAAAGGAGGAAAGAAGATACAATGGAGTAAAGACAGCCTCTTTAACAAATGGTATTGGGAAAATTGGACATCTACCTGCAAAAAAATGAAACTAGACCATCAACTTACACCATTCACAAAAACAAACTCAAAATGGATAAAAGACTTAAATGTAAGCCATGAAACCATAAGCATCTTAGAAGAAAATATAGGCAGCAAGCTTTCCGACATCTGTAGCAGCAGTATATTTGCCGATTTATCTCCACGGGCAAATGAAATAAAAGGCAAGATAAACAAATGGGACTATATCAAACTAAAAAGTTTTTGCACAGCTAAAGAACAGAATAAAAAGACAAACCACACAATGGGAGAACATATTCGACAGCACGTCTGATAAGGGGTTAATAACTAAAATTTATAAAGAACTTACAAAACTCAACACCAGGAAGACAAACCACCCAATCAAAAAATGGGCAAAAGAAATGAATAGAAATTTCTCCAGAGAGGACATACAGATGGCCAACAGGCATATGAAAAAATGCTCAACATCACTAATCATTAGAGAAATGCAAATTAAAACCACAATGAGATATCACCTCACATCAGTCAGAATGGCACTCATCAGCAAAACAACACAGAATAAGTGCTGGCGAGGATGTGGAGAAAAGGGAACCCTTCTGCACTGCTGGTGGGAATGCAGACTGGTGCAGCCACTGTGGAAAACAGTTTGGAGATTCCTCAGAAAATTAAAAATCGAACTGCCTTTTGACCCAGCTATCCCACTTATAGGAATATACCCTAAGAACACCATAGCACTGTTCGAAAAGAAGAAATGCGCCCCCATGTTCGTGGCAGCATTGTTCACAATAGCGAAGATCTGGAACCAGGCCAAGTGTCCGTCAGAAGACGAGTGGATTAAAAAGCTTTGGTACATATATACTATGGAATACTACTCAGCCATAAGAAATGATGACATTGGATCATTTATAACAAAATGGATGTACCTTGATAACATTATACGGAGTGAAATAAGTAAATCAGAAAAAAAGAAAAACTGAGAACAGCATGATTTTATACATAGGTGGGACATAAAAGTGAGAATATGAGACATGGACAAGAGAGTGGTGGTTACGGGATGGGGGGAGGGAGGGAAGAGTGGGATCGGGACGAGGGGAGGGACACAGGGAAAACCAGATAGAAGGTGACAGAGAACAATTTGACTTTGGGTGACGGGTATGCAACAGAATTGAATGATAAAATAACCTGGAGATGTTTTCATTGTACATATGTACCCTGATTTATTGGTGTCACTCCATTAGAATTAATAATAATAATAATAATAATATATATATATATATATATATATATATATATATATATATATATAAAAGTGTTGGTTAAACCACTGAGGAGAAATATTTAGTTGCCCCATTAAATTTAATTTTCTAAATAAAATTTAAAAATAATAATAAAATAAAATAAATGCATAACATCTTTTTTTTAAAAAAATGGAATCAACCAATGAATGTATAAGTAATAGAACAGCAAAATGATGTTTCTCTCTCTCTCTCTCTCTTCCTCACTAAATCAGTCAATAAACTTTTTTAAATAAAAAAAGACTATATTTGCCATAAATGCAAGCTTAGCCATTCATTCTTTATTCAACAAATAAAAAGCTCTACTAATGCAGAGTTTCACTGTTGCAGAAAATGTTTCATTTCTCTCAGATCGAAAAGGTGTGAAATACCCTTCCTCTTGAGAGCTGCCTCACTTTTGGATAGAGAAGGAGATGTTGGTGTTGTGAACCCTTGCTCTCATACAGTGTTGTCAACAGTCTGGAGTTCAAACCTCAACTGTGAATATCATTAACAATCTTCACTGCGTTATTCATCATTGTGTTCAATTCAGGGGAAAGTTTCTTAGCAACTAAATACTGCAGGTAAATCATACAGTGCGTGGAAAACATTTCTGGATGTGCAACATCCTTTATTTTTACATCTACCCCTGAATAATGTCCAAGCATGCTCACAGCATTATTTGTACACATTCTGACACACCTTCCCCAGTCTAAGCCTTCTTCTTCAAAGTGATCATTAACAGCATCAAATATTTCTGCATTAGTGGTTTGACAAGAGATCAAAACAACAGAGTGGTTTTTCTCCAAAATCTTTATCATCAATGTCTCATAAAACAAAGTAGAACAGCATGGCTACTGAAGTCAGTTGAATTTGAAAGACAAAACATTTTAATTTCTTTATTCCCTCTACAAGTTGCTCTTCAATATCATTGGCTATATCAGCAATCCTTCTCTGAATGGTATTAGCCAAAAGCAGTAAACCCTCATGTTTTTGTGCAGCTTGAGGACCAAAATTTTCCAAGTAACATCTAAGATGTAAGGCTCTACTAATTCTTCACTAATAGTGAACAATTTTTTATTTTTAATTTTTCAAGGGCAGCTAAATAAGATTCTCAAAGCAGCAATTTCTCGCTGTCATCATTTGCTTCAATTGAATTTTCTGACTTTCCGTTTGGTTGTGTAATCTTTCAAAAAAATCCAGTGACTGCTCAGTAAGATTGCTATACTTCAAATGCAAATGATGACTAAGTTTAGAAGGTTTTATTGCCTCATATGAGAGAATTTCAAAACATTCTACACATAAGGGTCATGGTAATAATTCACTACCAGATGCTACAGAAAAACCAAGTTTTAAATACTCTATCATACTGCTTTATAAAGCTTACTTTTCTTTTTTGATTTCTGTCACACCTTCCAAATTACCAAAACATGTATTTTTCACTGTTTCTTTAAACTTTAAGCAATAGTACTTGGTTTACTTTCAGTGGTGTCACTCTTCTTTTGACCATTATTTTTGCTTTTGAAGATGCTATAATGTTTTGGATTTTTTTCCACTTTATAAGGTTTAAAGTTTACAGCACAATGACACTAAAGCACACAATAATTTATTTGCAAAGAATATGAACACATTCTGAACAGATAAGTACATGCACTACTATTTGTACAGTCGTGAAATAAAAAATGTACTACTGAGAGAGGGAGGGGCCAGAGACAGAAACACATAACAGATAAAGTTTTATAAGACTGAGCACAATAATTCACTGCAGTGCAAGTTGGTACTTAGTTTTAGAATGTCACATGTACAATACACTGAACACTTCTTAAGTTTGTCCAAACACTATTTCTGCAAGTGTAAAAAAAATGAACTACAGAGAGAGGGTGTGATATTTAGACTCTGTGCATAATCTAGCTGACTAGAAACTGAAACACACAATAAATAGTTTTATCCTACCTTGCATAACAGTGCAACACAGCATAAACAGGTGCTTGATTTCTGAATTCCCTATGTTTGATGCATTGAATACTACATGAGTTTGTCCAAATTACCTTTGTGTATTGCACATAATTTGTAAATCTTCTGCATGGTGCATAAATGAATTCAACTAAGATCATTTGGTCTAAATCTTCAGAGAGCATCAGGGTGATTAACTCTTCTGTGAACAACATAAAATGTATGGTAGACTGGTCTCGGGTCCATGGACTGGGGGTTGAAAATTACTGGACTAGGCCCTGTAGCTCCACGCTGTAGCTCCACTACAGCCACCTTGGGATTTTTTCTGGAAGTTCACTGAATCCATAGTTTAAGACAGGCAAAATTAAGTCTTTACAGGAACAGATTATTTTTCTTTGCTTAAGTAATTCTTAATGGATGTGTCTTATCAAAATTTTATAATCTGCTTTATTAAGTGCATTTTGATAAAACTATCCCTAGATGTTTTTATATTTTTAGTTGCCACTGAATATATCTTGTTTCTGATATACACCTGATTTTAATGTATTAATTTTCATATAAAAATGTACCAAATTTTATTAAATGTCTAAATATTTCTATACTTTCTATATTGATGAACATTGTACCTACAAAAATGAGACTTTTCCTTCCTATTGCTTTCCTTTCTCTATGCCATTTTGAAAGCTAGATCTCCCAGTCAGTGGCTGAATAGAAGTGGTGGTAACAGGCCCTCTTATCTTTTCCTGATCTTAAAGAAAATGCCTTCAGTATTACACTTTAAGTGTGATGTTTACTGTACATTTTTTGTCTGTGAATTTCTATTTTCCTTTTATAAAATTAATACATTTTTATGCTTAAATTTTTTTTAATTTATTGAATTCAGAGATAGAACAGGCTGGGAATGAAGGGGAAAAGGACTTGGAAGCATCAACCCATAGTTGCTTCTTTTCTGTGCTTTGACCTGGCAAGCCTGGGGCCTTGAACCAGAGACCCTGGCATTCCAGGTCAATGCTCCATCCACTGCATCACCACAGGTCAGGCTGCTTTTTCTAATTTGCTAAAACATTTTTAAAATCATGTGTGAATACTGAATTTTTAAAGATGTTTTTTTTCAACATCTATTTAAATAATCGTGTGTCTTTTTCTATTTAATAATATGATAAATTATATTAATTGATTTTCTATTATTAAACCACCACTGCACTTCTGGAACAAACTTAGTGTACTCAAGATATATTACTTCTTTACTCTGGGTTGGTTTGACTGTCAACCTGGTATGCAAAAGTGGTCAGTTTGATCCCCACTCAGGGCACATACCGAAACACATTGATGTTTCTATCTTCTCTCTTCCTCTCTCTTAAATCAATAAAATGAAGTTTTTTAAAAAAGGTATATTAAATATATTAAATATTTCTGTATATAGATAGCTAATATATCATTCATTACTAATATTTTGCATTTTTATTTAAGAATGTAGTTGTTATGTAATTTTCATTTATTTAACTCTTCTGGTCAGGTTTGAACATCAAAATGCTGGGCTTATAAAATAAGATGGGATGTAGTCTCTCTTTTTCTATTCCCTTGGAAGAATTTTATGAAACACTGAAATTATTTTTTTCCCTGAATGTGTGGTAGACATACTTTGTGAAGTTGTCTGGGTTTGGTGTTTTCTTTGTGGGAAAATTTTTATTGACTTTGAATCATCTTTACTCAAGGAAAATATGTATTTCTTGCTGTTTTCTGAGACACCAATTCCCTGGCAGGTGAATCATAGTATTTTTACTTAACCAAATCATACCAGCATTGTTATCTATGAGAAAGACTATACTTACTGGATTTCTACCAACAGTGGTTAGAAATTACTGAATATTCTGTTTCTATGGCAGAATTTCTAAAATCTCATTAGAAATAACTTCACAATTTATATGTAAATGACAAAATATTGTCAGTGTAGTATATATATTTTATAAGTCTAGATTTGGAAAGTGGTGACATTAAAATAGAAATTAATTTCCTGAATGGCAAAACTAGTGTGACATTCATACTTATTCAGACCAATCTGCAGAAAACCCAAAGACGACAGGAGCCACCTAATGAAAAAAAGGCACTAAAGGAAATTTTAGCCTCTGGCACCTACAGCTGCAACAAATATTAAAAAGCCTAAATTTGCCTGACCTGTGGTGGCACAGTGGATAGTGTCGACCTGGAACGCTGAGGTTGATGGTTTGAGACTTTGGGCTTGCCTGGTCAGGGCACATATGGGAGTTGATGCTTCCTGTTCCCCCCCCTCCTCTCTCCTCTCAAAAATGGATAAATAAAAAAAATCTTTAAAATAAAGCCTAAATTTATCATTATGATACTTCATTGAATTTGTGTGATCATTCTAATACTGACTCAGTGGAACAGCTTTTGCTATTATTTTATTTATTTATTTTTATAATTCTATAACATATCATCTGTGTATCGTATTGTGTGTTCACCAAGCCAAGTCAAGTCTCCTTCCATCACCACTTAAACTCTACTTACCTTCCCTACCTCTCCCTATTATCATTTACCTATGTAAATCACCACACCACTCTCTGTGTCTAAGAGCTTTTTTCCTTTAATTCCTTCATAGTTTTCACCCAGCCCTTTAATACCCTTCCCCTGACAATTGTCACTCTGTTCTTTGTATCTATTAATCTGTTTCTCTTTTGTTTGTTAATTTTGTTTATTAGATTCCACATGTAAGTGAAATCATATGGTACTTGTCTTTCTCTGACTGGCTTGTTTCACTTTGTTTCACTCAGCATTATGCTCTCCGAGTCCATCCATGCTGTTACAAAAGGTAAGATTTTCTTCTTTTTTTATGTGCTCTATTGTGTAAATGTACCACAGCCTTTGTATGCAGTCAATTACTGGTGGGCACTTGGGCTCTTTCCAAATCTTCTCTATTATAAATAACTCTGCAATAAACACAGAGGTGGCCCTGGCCAGTTCATTAAGTCACTTAAAGGCATCTTCCCAATACGACAGGTTGCAGGTTCAATCCCCAGTCAGGGCACACATGGGAAGCAACCATTAAATGCATGACTGAGTGGGGGAAAAAACGAAAGCTTACCCCACCCTTCCTCTCTCGGCCTCTAAAAAATAACAACAAAAAACAAAAACCCAGCAAGAAACAACTTAAAGCCCTGGCCAGACTACTCAGTTGATTGGTGTCGTCCCAGAGCCCAGAGGTTGCTGGTTCAATTCCCCACTCAGGACACATACAGAAGCAGTTCCATGTTCCTGTCTCATTCTCCTTGCCTCTCTAAAAAACAAATAAAATAAATCAATAAATACAGAAGTGCATATATTCTTTTGAATCAGTGTTTCAGGTTTCTTCAAATATATTCTCAGAAGTGGAATTGCTGGGTTGCAAGGTAATTCCATTTTTAATTTTTTGAGAAAATTCCATACTGCTTTTCACAGAGGCTGCACCAGTCTGCATTCCCAGCAACAGTGCACAAGAGTTCCCTTTTCTCCACATTCTCACTAGCACATGTCATTTGTTGATTTATTGATGAGAGCCATTCTGACAAGTGTGAGGTGATACCTCATTGTGGTTTTAATCTGCATTTCCCTGATGACTAGGGATATTGAACATCTCCTCATCTGTCTGTTGGCCATCTGTATGTCCTCCTAGGAGAACTCTCTATTTAGGTCACTTTCCCATTTTTTTAATTGAATTTTTTTGCTGTTTTTGGTGTAGAACTAATAAGATTTTTCTATAAATTTTGGATACTTACTTCTTATCAGATGTATCATTGGTAAAAATATTCTCTATTCTCGCATTCAGTGGGCTGTCTTTTCATTTTCTTGATGGTTTCCTTTGTTGTGCAAAAACTTTTCTGTTTAATGTAGTTCCATTTATTTTTCTTTTATTTTCCTTGCTTGAGCAGATACGTCAGAAACATCATTGCTAGAAGAAATGTTCAAAATATTACTGCTTATATTTTGTTCTAGAATTTTAATGCTTTCAAGTCTAACATTTAAGGTTTTCATCCAATTTTAGTTTATTTTTTGTGTATGGTGTAAGAAGGTAGTCTCTTTTTTCACCTATCTGTCCAATTTTACCAACACCAGTTATTGAATAAATTGTCTTTATCTCATTGTATATTTTTCCATCCATTGTCAAATATTAATTGACCATAATTGTGTGGATTTATTCCTGGGCTCTCTATTCTGTTTCTTTGATCCATATGTCTGTGTTTATGTGAGTACCATACTGTTTTGATTATTATGACCTTGTACTATAGTGTGATATCAGGTATCACGATTCCTCCAACTTGGTCTTTCTCAAGATTGCTGTGCATAATGGGGGTCTTTTGTGGTTGCATAGACATTTTTGGAATACTTTTTCTAGTTCTGTAAACTATACCATTGGTATTTTTATTAGTAATTTTAATGGGGTGACATTAATAAAGCAGGACACATATATTCAAAGAGAACATCTCCAGGTTATCTTGGCATTCAATTATGTTGCATACCCATCACCCAGAGTCAAATTGTCCTCTGTCACCTTCTATCTAGTTTACTTTGTGCCCCTCCCCTCTCCCTCTCCCTGCCTCTCCTCCCCCCCCCCATAACCACCACACTCATGTCTATGTCTCTTAGTTTCTTTTTTATGTCCCACCTTTGTATGGAATCATGCAGTTCTTAGATTTTTCTGATTTACTTATTTCACTCCATATAATGTTATCAAGATCCATCCATTTTGTTGTAAATGATCCGATGTCATCATTTCTTATGGCTGAGTAGTATTCCATAGTATATATGTACCACAGCTTTTTAATCCACTCGTCTTCTGACAGACACTTGGGCTCGTTCCAGATCTTCGCTATTGTGAACAATGCTGCCACAAACATGGGGGTGCATTTCTTCTTTTCGAACAGTGTTATGGTGTTCTTAGGGTATATTCCTAAAAGTGGGGTAGCCGGGTCAAAAGGCAGTTAGACTTTTAATTTTTTGAGGAATCTCCAAACTGTTTTCCACAGTGGCTGCACCAGTCTGCATTCCCACCAGCAGTGCAGAAGGATTCCCTTTTCTCCGCATCCTCGTCAGCACTTATTCTGTGTTGTTTTGCTGATGAGTGCCATTCTGACTGGTGTGAGGTGATACCTCATTGGGTTTTAATTTGCATTTCTCTAATAATTAGTGATGTTGAGCATTTTTTCAAATGTCTTTTGGCCATCTGTATGTCTTCTTTGGAGAAATTTCTATTCATTTCTTTTGCCCATTTTTTGATTGAATTGTTTGTCTTCCTGGTGTTGAGTTTTATAAGTTCTTTATAAATTTTGGTTATTAACCCCTTATCAGTACCACATCTTCTTTATCCAGTCATCTATTGAAGGGTTTTTTGGTCGTTCCCATGTCTTGGCCACTATGAACAATGCTGCAATGAACATGGGGCTGCACGTGTCTTTACGTACCAACCATTGGTATTTTGATAGGAAATGCATTGACTCTCTAGATTGCATTGGCTAATATGGACATTTTAATGATGTGAATTCATTAAAGAACCTATCCAAGAACATGGTATATGCTTTCACTTATTGGTATCTCTTTTAATTTTTTTCCAGTTTCTTATAGTTTTCTGAGTATGGGTCTTTTATATTCTTGGTTAAGTTTATTTTTAGATATTTATTTTATTGAACTGCAAATATTGTACCAACCTTGTATACCAGAATAAATCTCATTTGATTATGGTATATGATCTTTTTAATATACTGCTGGATCTAGTTTGCTAATATTTTGTTGAGAATTTTAGCATCAATGTTTACCAGGGATATTGGTCTATAATTATATTTTTGTAGTGCTGTTATTTGGCTTTGGAATTAGGAAAATACTGGTCTCATAAAATAAATTTGGGAGTCTTCCTTCCTCTTGAATTTTTTGGAATAGTTTGAGAAACGTAAGTGTCAGCTTTTTACATTTTTGGTTGTAAAGCCATTTCATCCAGGACTTTTGTTTGTTGGAAGTTTTTATTATTATTATTATTATTATTACTACTACTACTGTTCAATTTCACTAGCTATCTGTCTATTCAGATTCTCTGATTCTTCCTGATTCAGTTTTGGAGGATTATGTATTTCAAGAAATATATCCATTTCATTCAGATTGTCCATTTGTTGGCATATAATTGTTCATAATATTTTCTTAAGATCCTTTGTATTTCTTTGGTGTCAGTTGTTAACATTTTTAATTTTAGTTATTTGTCCTCTCTTATTTCTTGATGAATCTGGTTAAAGGTTTGTTGATCTTGTTTATTTTTTCAAAGAACCAGCTGTTGCTTTCAAAGATACTTTTTATTTTTAGACACTATTTTGTTTATTTCAGCTCTGCTCTTTATTATTATCTTTCTTCTCCTCACTTTGGGATGTTTTTATTTTATCTTATTTTTTAGTTTATTTTAGTATATAGATAGATTGCTTATTTAAGGTTTTTCTTGTTTCTTGAAATAGGCTGATATGTTATGAATTTCTCTCTTAGGATTGCTCTTGACGTGTACATAGATTTGGGGTGGTTATCTTCTCATTTTCATTTGTTTCAAGCTGTCTTTTGATATCTCCTTGATCTTATTGTTAACCAATTCATTGTTTAGTAATATATTATTTAGTCTATGTGTCTTTGTGTGTTTTTCAATTTATTTTCTTCCGATTGATTTAAATCTCATATCATTAAGGTCAGAGAAGATACCTGTTATGATTTCAATCTTCTTAAATTTATTTAAGACTTGTTTTGTGTCCTGACATGTAGTTTATCATAGAAAATGTTTTATGTACAATTGAAAACAATGTATATTCTGCTGTCTTGGGGTAAAATGCCCTGAATATATCAATTAAGTTCATCTGATATAGTGTGTCATTTAAGGTCACTGTTTTCTTGCTAATTTTCTGTCTGGAAGATCTGTCCATTGATGTTAGTGGGTTATTAAAATCACCTCATATAACTGTATTACTGTTACTCTCTCTTTATGTCCATCAAGATATGCTTTAGCACGGGCCGGTAGACTCAGCGGTAGAGTGTCGGCCGGACATGTGGAAGTCCCAGGTTCGATTCCCAGCCAGGGCACACAGGAGACGCACCTATCTGCTTCTCCACGCTTCCCCCTCCACTTTCTATTTTTCTCTCTCTTCCCCTCTCACAGCCAAAGCTCCATTGGAGCAAAGCTAGCCTGGGCACTGAGGATGGTTCAATGGCCTCCACCTTAGGCACTAGAATGACTCCAATTGCAACGGAACAACACCCTATAGAGGCTGAGCATCGCCCCCTGATGGGCATGCCAGGTAGATCCTGGTGGGGCACATGTGGTTGGGTACATGCGAGAGTCTGTCTGTCTGACTCCCCCCCTCCCCAGCTTCTCACTTAATAAAAATACAAAAAAAAAAAGATATGCTTTATGCTTTATATATTTAGGTGCTCTTATGTTGGGTGTATACATGGTTTTAGGGGCTGTATTTTTTTGTTGTTGGATTGTTCCTTTTATCATTGTGTAGTGTCTCTGTCTATTTTGTTAAATGTAAGTATTGCTCCCCTGGCTTTTTTTCTCTTTCCCTTGGCATGAAATGTCTTTTGTCCATCCTGTTACTCATTTTTCTTCTTTTCCAAGTGAGAGAAGGGGAGATCGACAGACTCATGCATGCACCCCAACCAGGATCTACCAGGCAACCTCCATGTAAGGTCAATATTCTGCTTATCTAGGTTCATGCTTGCAACCAAGCTATTTTTAGTGCCTGAGTCAAAGGCTCCATGGAACCATTCTCTGTGCTCAGGGCCAGTGTGCTCAAACCAATCAAGCCATGGCCATGGGAGGAAAAAGAGAGAGAGAGAGAGAAAGAGAGAGAGAGAGAGAAAGGGTAGGGGGAGGGGTGGAGAAGCAGATGATTGCTTCTCCTGTGTGACCTGACCAGGTATTGAACCCAGAACATCCACACACTGGGTCAACAATCTACCACTAAGTCAACTGGCCAGGGTCCTATCCCTTTACCTTTAGTCTGTGTGTATCTTTTATTCTGAAGTGCATCTCTTGTAGATAGTTATAAATAGGTCTTGTTTCTTATCCATTGAGCTATCCTATGCCTTTTGATTAGAGCATCTAAGTCATTTACATTTAAAGTGATTATTGATAGGTATATATTTACTGCCATTTTATTCTTTTAACTATGTTCCTATGTTTTGTCTTTTTTCTTTCTCCTTCTTCTTAAAGAAGTCCATTTAACACTTCTTGTAATACTGGTTTTGTGGTAATAAACTCTGTTAGCTTTTTCTTGTCCAAAAATCTTTATTTGCTCTTCAATTTTAAATACTAACCTAGTGGGTAATGTAGTCTTGGTTATAGGTACTTGCTTTTCATCAATTTGAAAAGTGCTATTTCATGCAATCCCTTCTGATCTGAAGTGTTTCGAACGAGAAATCATCTGACAGTCTTATGGAAGTTCCCTTGTAGTTAACTGTCTTTCTCTTGTTGCTTTTAAGATCCTCTTTGTCTTTAACCTTTGCCTTTTAATAATAATGTGTATTTTGTTGGTTTCTTTGAGTTTATCTTTTTTAGAATTTTCAGAGCTTCCTGAATTTGTGTGTCTTTTTCCTTAACCAGATTAGATAAGTATTCAGCCATTATTTCTTCAAATAAATTCTCAATCCCTTGCCCTCTTTCTTCTCCTTTTGGTACCCTTACGATGTAGATATGGTTATACTTCATGTTGTCCCAAATATTCCTTAAAGTATCCTCTTTTTATTGAATTGTTTTCTTTTTTTGCTGCTCTTATTGAATGTTTTCTGCTACCTTGTCTTCCAAATTGCTGATTTTATCCTCTGCTTCATCCAAACTACTGTTTTTCCCTTCTGTTTAGTCTTCCTTTCTGATTGGTTTTTTTACATGCATTCTGTGTCCTTCCTCATGTTATTGTACTTCTCACTAAGTTCCTTAAGCATTCATTTTTTTAAAAAACTCTATATTTGATAAGTTGCTTGCCTCCGTTTCATTTAGTTCTTTTTCTGGAGATTTCTTCTTTTCATTTGGAGCATGTTTCTTTGTCTCCTCGTTTAGTTTGTCTTTGTATTTGTTTCTAGGTATTAGGTAGATCTGCTATGATCCCAGTATTGGTAGGATGACTTTATGTAGTAGATGTCCTTTGGGACCCAGTAGTACAGTCTCCTTTATCACTTGATCTAGGTGCTCCAAATATTTCCTTTATATGGGTTATGTGAACCTTCCTGTTAACTGAGTCTTGATTTCTATTGACCCATTTGTACATGGGGTCAAACTTCAGACTGGATAACTGTGGTGATCAACCTGGATCATAGTATACAATCTGAAGTACAGGTACTGACCACACAAAGCAAAATTTATCTCAGCAGGATCTGCTGAGATCTCCCTCTAGAAATTCCACTTGTGAAACTTATTGGATCCTGCCTGATGTAGTCTGAATTTGGCCACTAGCTATGTTTGTTCTGGGGGACTTGAGGGAGACTCTGGTGTAGGTCAATGTTATATACTGCCTGTGACTAGTCCTGTCAACTTGTTTAGAGATACAAAGCATTCCATAGTTTTGGCTTTCTCTGCTGAGCCTGGGTGTGTACAGGAAGGACCATACTGTATAACAAAGTCAGCTTTTACCTGCACTGGGAACAAGAAAAGATCAGCAAAAGTTCCAAGGTACCCTGAAATCCACCTTTGCCTGTTGGTTTTCTATTAAGCTTATTTAAAAAGCCTCTGCTGATACTTGAGTTGCATGAGTTATATTTTCAGTGAGGCATTAGGTAGGGAAAAGTGGTGTTTATTTGACTGACACAGTTTCAAATTCAATGCCAGTGCTGAGTCTGAGGCCATTCAACAAATGTTTCAGTAAGTATACCAAGTCTAACTGCCATCCACTGGGTGCTCACACAAATTTGTAGTGGGACAGGGTCTCAGGAAATCATCAGGTTGGGGCAAGAAGAGTATATCAGGCCCAAACAGACCAAGATTTGGTCATGTGATGAGAGGGATCTGCACTAGTCAGGGGTACAAGAAAAGAAACGCCCCCTATTCCAGAGCCACACAACTCAGTCTGTCCCAGAATCTGTCAAGAGCCTGATATCAGCAGGGTAGGGACACTGGGAGCCCCAGTGGTGGCTCTAGTGGATTTACTACTGTAGGGAGAAGGTCCAGTCAGGTTCACAGGAAAGTAGAGAGCTGGCTCCCACCACAAAGCCAGACTGCTGAGTCACTGAAACTTACTGAGTTGGCCCAGGCCTCTAAACTTAAACCCAGGCAGCTGACTCCTCAGCAGAACACATGTTCCAGGGGGTGGAATGACAGGGAGTCAAGACAGTGGAGCTATTGCATTCCCCTAGGGCCTTGCCACATGGAAGAGAGGCTCCATACAAGAAAGATATTGCCTGTGGTATGGAAGAATGACTCAGCACCAGGATACTGGTGATTATCCCTTCAGGTCTCTCACCATAGACACAAACCCCAGTCTCTCCTCACACAATTGTAGTCTACTCTGCCCTTCCTCCACTGGAGCCCAAGGTGAGTGGCTGCAAATAAGCTTTTGTCATTGGTCCTTTAAGAGGGCACCTATGTCTCTAGCATATTTCTATCTCTCTCTGGTGGACAGAATCTTTATTGATTTTCACACCCAGGTGTTATGTGGGTGCCTCTTCCTGGCTCGGGGCTGGGGATCCTCACGTGGGGTTGAGACCCAATGCTTCTCATCTGCAGCTGAGGTATCACTCTAGAACCTTAGCCACCACCCATTGGAGTGGGACCAATCCTTTTTAAGTCTCTGCTCTTTTTATCAGTCTCAATGTGGCTTCTTCTATAAATCCTTGGTTATAAGGCTTCTCTTCAGCTAGTCTTAGGTGGTTATTTAAGTTGCTTGCTCTATATTTTAGCTATTATTCCAGTTTGGTCCTGGAAGGAGGTGAGTATAACACCTGCCTACTGTGCCACCATCTTGGGTTCTGTCTCTGGTTTTTTTTTTTTTTCTTTTGTGCATTGTGCTATTAGCTCCATTTTATACAATTCTTTTTCAAACCAGGTACAGGATCTTATATTTAGTTCTGCTTCATGAAAATTTATGCTGTTTAAAGATCAGTCACATTTAAAGGTTTCTTAGCTTCCTCTTGACATTAGTCATTTTATTGACATTTGCATCATCTATTTTAGTATCATACCATCCAAATTGCATTAACATATCCTTACTAACTTTATTTATATTTTGATTCTGTTAAACAGCCCTAGAAACTTCTCTCAAAACTGAATTAAAATCATTAATTGTCCTCATACTTACTCACCTGTAGTAATCTTTGGTCACAATCATTGAAACTTTGATTAAGAAAGAATTTTACCAATACCTTGTAAAAAAGCTTGCTAAAGTATAGATATATTTGAACAGAGTCAGTAGAGTATACAATCAATGAATAACAATATAAAGATTTACAAGTTTAATCTGACAGAAATGTACTGATTTCAACATTTGGTAACTTCAATATTTGAATAATAACTTTTAAAAACATAATGCTAACACAATGTTACTTAAAATTCTTCATATGCTTTAATAAAAAAAGCTTGTGCAAAGACCTCTAAAGTCCTAAGTACAATGTGATATTTTGGTGATTTCTCCTTTTCCTTATTTATGAGCTTCCTTCTTTGGATCCATTACCTAAGAGAACATTAGGATGGTTGTGATAAAACATTCATAGAAAAAAATGCTTAGTGTTGACTTCTAAAACACATTCCTAAAACTTCCTGAAAGAGTGAAACATTTAATCATAAACTATGGTTAGAATTCCTTGGCAAGGATATAGAGAAATGAGGAAGCAGGTAGGGCACAAGACTGTAAGGGACCTTCTGGACTGGAAGGAGAGGAGCACAATCAGTTTCCAAAGTCTGTTCAGCCTTTGTTGGCACCATGCAGCAAAAGGAGCCTTTGTGAGATCAGGCAGTGATGCCCAGGTGTCATACCTTGCCCTAATTTGAGCACCCACTGCAGGTACTTGTATTGCTCACTTACTGTGCAACAGGAAAGTGTCATGTTATTTCCTAAGACTGCTGACTTGTCTAAGTTACTCTGTATAGGCAACCATTTCATAAGCCCAGGATATTCCTAAGCCCCTCAAATAGAGGATGGGCACAGGACACTAAGGGAGCAGTGGCAATATAGAGAAGTTTGGATGGTGTTATTAAGATCCATCCTTAGAACTGGCTTTTCCCATGCACCATAGCCCAGGACCCAGAAGAAGCAGTGGTGAAGCTTTTGGCCATGACAAAGCAGTCAGAACACCACCATTATAAAGGGCACAGACTTAAAAAAACCTCTCTGATATTTGCTTGTCTACCATTCTGTCGTAAATTAACTTTCAAAAAATAAAAAGAAGAAGAAGCTAATAGACCTAGAGTGGAAGCGAGTGGTAGAATTTCTAACACCAATGAGGAAATACAATTTGGTAGAAGCAGCATTATTTAATGTTTAAGAGCGCACATTTTGAAGTCAGAATCAACAATTTAAGTATTCTCATTTTTAGCCAATTATTCATCTGAACCACTATTTTCTTATTGGCAAAGGGAAGGTAATATCTTCCTCAATTATTATCAAACATAAATGGGATACTATTTTCACACACAGCATAACTACAGCCACACAAAAACCTGATTACATCATTCTTATCTGTTAGCATGGCTTTTATCCAAATTTATTGAGCACAAGTTACCATTGTCTACTGTAAAGGCAGAGGAGATATAATTCTAAGAGACCATCAAACAGAGAAATGCCTTAGTGTTCCTGGATCCCTCATAGCCACAACCAAAGAGCAACTTTCCCTCACAAGAGGAGTGCAGAAAAGAGACAATGATAATCAACTACTGGTCTGAGATCCAGAGGTTTATATTAAAAATATTCACAAGGGGTACTTGGGCCTAAATATCTATATGGAACCCAAACCTATCACTGTTTTCACCTTGGTCTTAAGTTTTAAAATGAGATGTTGGTATAAAATACTTTGTGCAAAATATTTGATTGTTTTTTTTTCTGTTATTTATTCTTTTACATGATGAGGGTCTGTTTTTAACCATGTTATTCAATGTGTGTTAGGTACATTGCTCACCAGGAGATAGAAACCACAAGCACATTCATTGTCCTTGGGACTCTTACAATATAGTAGGAAACACTTACCCAGTGTTTTCCAAACATTCAGCCAGTGCTGGAAAAACATGAGATGAGAAGGTTTAAATTATTATTCAATAATAATTATTCAATTCCTCCTGACATGCGTCTTAAATCTAAATTGCCATTTTTAAGAAGGTACAATCAATAAATGTCCTTTCTTCAGTATATTTTCAGGAAGGTGACAATAAAAGATAAAAATAAATGTGTAAAGAAGAGCAACCTGGCAGAGAAACAGAACTGAGGGCTGCACCTATAACTTATTCACCACGTGGTTGTCAAAACCACAGCTTTGAGGGAAGAGGCAAAAAGAAAAAATGCTCTAATTTTACCAGAGCTAAAATCATAAAAGTATCTCCTTCTGAGGAAAAAAAAGGAAGGAAGGAAGAGGGAAAGGGTAGCATTATATTTTACTTGCTAATTTGTAAGTGCAATTAAGGTTAAAGTCATACTCCCCTTCACGAGAAAGCATAACTGAAAGCATTATGAGCTAGAGAGTTTTGTTTGTAAAGAATTTTTCAAAATGCTGTTTTTCTCCTGGAAAATATGGTTTATCTAATTGATGGCTGAGGAAAACCATCCTTTTAAACTTCCCACGCAGTGAGTCAGCCTGGGGTGTGTCTGTCCTTGTAGCATCCTGTGAGATCCAGTAATCTCAAGTGGCGTGGCCGATGCAGCCCCAACCTCATGCGTCAGGAGGAGCTACTAGGCACTGGGAAACCAGAGGGAACCAGTTTTCTAAACAGAGTGGTTAACAGAATTGCATGTTAGTAAGTAGAATTTTACCCTTTAAAGGCTCATTACCTATTTTTAAAAAGAACCTGTCTAATGGTTCATATCAACATCTTCAATTGGTAAATGCTATGGGCAGTTATTATCACCATAGAGTTTCTTTATGTTTACCTTGATGAGAATTTCCACACCACCACCCATGGCATTAAGTGAAGCAGACTTGGAGAAGTCCTTTTCCAAATATAAATTTAGACACTGATAAAGCTGAATGAATGCTGCGCCAGACAGACAATGAAACATCAAACACTGAAGAAAAAAATACATTAGTCAGAAAGTCCTTACAGTCTTGCACTGTACCACAACTTTTCTTTCCAAAACAAATGTGTGTAAATAGGTGGCTTAGGTGTTCTCTTGAAAGAGAACAGAGAAAATCAATGGAAATAATGTCAAATTATCTTCATTGAAAAAATTTTCTACCTTTTTTATTCTATATAGTCCAGAGTAGGCATTTATCTAGGTATGATAAAAGAGTGTATTTGGATAGTATTTGGGATTCTAAAGTTTACTGCATCAAACTCTTAGAGTTAGTTCTTTAGAATAATTTGTAGAGGCTGCAAAATGAACCAAGATACAAGTGTTACCTCATACAAAAATCTTCAGGGATTAATATATGAGATAAATTAAGGTCTTGGGGAGAATAGATGGGACACCAGATAGGTTAAGTTTCTTAAGTTATAAAGTTGTCCAAGGCTATATGAAATTTTTATTGGGGAAAATCGGCAATATAGAGAGATTTAATTTAATTTTAACTTTTCTTACATGATTAAGACTAAGATAAATATTGTATTTGTCTCTGGGTAACACAAAGTTAGATAAGAAAATGAGCTAAAAATATAGCAATATTTTAGATAAAAGAAGGATGATGAAAAAAGATCTTAACATTGGAATGAGTTAAATAATATTATCACAACTTTAGATCTCTAAGAACCTTATCAAGATAGGCAAACTATTTGTCTCTAGCCACTTTGCAGAGGTTTCATTGTATTAGGGTGTTTAGAATGATAACCACATTATAGATCTAGGAGGGTTCTCCAGAGGTTTGATCTTGAGAAAACACATGATGGTTGGCTCTTTTGGTGCTTTCCTGACTGCTCATTAGCACCAGTATAATTTTCACTGCTCCATAGTGAAAAACATCGCAATTATAAAACCAGATCAAAATAATCAGCTCTGGTCAGCTCTAGATATGGAAAGTCATGGCCCGCCTTGGGAGACTGTGAAGTCTGTCTTTACTCATATTTGGCAACTGGAAATGAAGACAAAGGACTAACAAAACCACATGATCGTGGCTACTGATAAAATTATTTTACAACTATAAATATCCACGGGATTCTTTATACTAGTTTGGGGGCCTCTTTCTTAATATTTACAGAAAGCACTTTAACTGCAAATTCTCTGCTTTTTTCTTTCTTTTTAAGTTTCAGCTTTATTGAAATATATTGATAAATAAAATTATAAGATATTTAAAGGGTGCAGTGTGGTTAGCTGATATAGGTATACATTGTGAAAAAATTCCCATTTCCCATCCATCTAGTTAATTAACACATCCATCTCCAGATGTATGTATGTATGAATGTACACATGTATGTATGTATTGGTGAGAACATTTAAGTTCTACTCTCTTAGCAAACTTCCATTGTACAATACAGTGTTATTCACTATAGTCACCATGCTTTACATTAGATCCTCAGACTTTATTCATCTTACAGCTGAAAGTTTGTATGCTGTCATCCTCCCCTCCCTATTACTCCCACCTTCCAGTCCCTGACAACCACTTTCTACTTTTTTTTCTTTGATTTTTGTTATGTTGAGGTCATTCCTCTATACCAATTCTGTTGAGAGTTTTTATAATAAGTGAATGTTGAATTTTTTCAAATGTTTCTTATGCATCTATTGAGATGATTGTTTAATCTTTATCGTTCATTTTGTTAGTGTGGTATAGTACGTTGTGGATTTCTAAATTGTTGCCATATAGACATAGTAGTCTTTCAAGAATCTTTATATTTCTGTAGTACCAGTTATAATATCTCTATTTGAATTTGTTTTATTTAAGTTTTCTCTTTTTTTCTTCAGTTTACAAAAGTTTGTCGATTTTGTTTATCTTTAAAAAAAACAGACCTTTAAGTTCCATTGATCTTTTCTGTTGTCTTTTAGTCTCTTTTATTTATTTCTGCTCTGATCTTTGCTATTTCCTTCCTTCTACTAATTTTGGCCTTAGTTTGTTCTTTTTCTAGTGCCTTCAGGTGTACATTTAGGTTTATTTTTAGCTCTTTCTTTTTTCTTAGTATAGGCATTTATCACTGTGGACTGTTTCTTAGAATAGCATTAGCTATATTCCATAAGTTTTGGTATGTTTTGTTTTCCATTTTTATTTTATCTTTTTACCTTATGAATCCATTAAAAAGTCATTATAGTTATAGCTGTTTTAAGTACTTTTGTCTTTTAACCTTTATACTAGATTTATGTGAATTACCCACTATTACATCAGAATATTCTGAATTTAACTATTTACTTTTATTCATGATATTTATACTTTCATAAATTTTCCTGTTGCTAATTAGTGCCCTTTCTTTTAGCTAGAAAAACTGCCTTTGATATTTCTTGTAAGGCCAATCTACTGGTGATGAACTCCTTCAGCTTTTGCTTATTTGGAAAACTTATTTCTCCTTCATTTCTGAAGGACAACTCTGCCAGGTAGAGTAGCTTTAGTTGATTTGTTTTCTTCTTTCCACACTTTGAATATATTATGACTTTTTCTTCTGGCCCACTGAAGTTTCTGTTGACAAACATGTTGATAGTCTTATGCAGGTTCCCATGTACATAACAAGTGCTTTCCCTTCTTGCTTTTAAGATTCTCTTCCTTACTTTTAACTTTTGATAGTTTCATTATAATGGATCCCAAAGTAGGTTTACTCTGCATTCATCTTATTTGGAATGTTTGGGCTTCTTGGATTTAGATGTCTGTTTCTTTTTCTAGATTAGGGAAGTTTTTAGCCATTATTCCTTTGGATAAGCTTTCTTCCCCTTTTCCTCTGTCTTATTCTTCTGAGACTTCTATAATGCATATATATTCCTGCTTGATGCTATTTCATAAATTTGTTAAGCTAGCTTCACACATTTTTTCTCTTTTTTTTTATTTTTACTTCTTTGATTAGATGAATTCTACTGCCCTATTTTCAAGTTTGATGACCCTTTCTTCTGCTTAATCTAGTCTATTATTAAACCCTTATATTAAAGTTTTCAGTTTAATTATTCTTCAACTTTGTAATTTATGTTTGATACTTTCTTATATATCCTATCTCTTCATTGAAATTACACTTTGCCCGTGCTTTATTCTCCTTACCTCAGTGAGCAGTTTTATGAACATTATTTTGAACTTTTTTTCAAGTAAATCACATCTCTGGTTTGTAAAGACTGTTTCTGAAATTTCAGCTTATCCTTTCATTTGAAATATATTTTCTTGTTTCTTTATTTTTCTTGACTCACTTTTCTTGTCCTTACATTAACATGATAAATTTTTTCATTAATTTCAAGCCTGATGGAATGAGATTATTAGAAGAAGGAAACAACAATGATACAATCATTTATTCTATAAATATATGCTATGAGAGAAAGAATATAATTCATAGCAAATAGTTAGAAGGCTACCAAGTTGCGCACTTACTTAGATATAAACTCTTGCCTCACTAGAACATCTCTACCACTCTCTCTCATTATAGTCATATCAGAATCTACTTAGCAGAGTCTATTTCTCAGAAAGTAACAATATTGACTGAGGCAAAGGATCCAAGATGGTGATAGACTACAAGCATGTTACACTCACCTCCTCTCAGGACCAAACTGGAGTTATAACTAAATTTAAAAGCAATCATCCTGAAAAAAATCAAATCAAGAATAAATAAATTAGAGTCTTGTAACCAAGGACTCACAAAAAAAGCCACATAATGACTGGTAGGAAAAGCAGAAACATGAAGAGGACTGGCCCCACATCTATGGGTGGTGGCTGAGGTTCCAAAAGGATATCTCAGCCTCAGGGGTGTTAACCCTGGGAAGTGTGAGATTTAGACCTCAAGTCAGGCTCCCCCGTCTAGAACACCAGAGCCACATAACATTTGGCTGTAAAAAGAGCCAAGGTTTCTGTCTGCCAAAAAAAGACAAGAGTCTGCAAAGATGCAGGCACCACTTAAAGGGCCAACTATACTATTTCATTCACACCACTTACCCCAGGTTTTGGTGAAAGGAGCACTGAGAGGACTAGACACATGAAAGGAGAATCTGAAGTTTGTGGCTCTGGGGAGAGACATGATGGGGGACAGCACAAGGACCACTCCAATCCTTCAGTCACCATCTTTCTTCGATGAAGCATTCCCCTCTGTTTAGCATCAGCCCAGAGGGAAAACAACTGCCCTAACCTTGGAAATCCCTTTACCCCACCCTCAAGAGATTGAGCTCTGCTGAGGAGTCAGTGGCCTTGGCTAGGGAGTAAAGATCTGAACAGATGCGGTTGTTGGGCTTTGAGGCAGGATCTGTATCCCACACTTTCCCCAAAATCTTATTAGTGTTCTCCCATCATGGGGGATTTAGTGGAACCACCATCCTGGATGTTGGCAGGGCAGGCTTCTGGGATACACAGGTCCTATTGACCCAGTTTTTGGTGGTTCTGCCCTGTTGAGGTTGGAGGAAAAATCCAGAATTGACCGAGACCTGTAGCCCTGGGCTGAGGTCCAACCTACCCTTCTACTGAAGCCAGACAGGCATCTCACCCACAGGGTAAATCTACTAGCCACATATTCCAGACTCTATCAGAGACTCTTTCAGTGGTTGAGCCAAACAAGCAGTCAGGAAATTGATGCAGAGGGAGGCAAATCTCAGGGTGCCTGGGGATTTTGCTGATGTGCCCCTGACCTCGGTGCTGGTAAAAACCAGGATTAGTGTGCAACTTGGTCCTTCCATGTGAACCTAAGCCCAGCAGAGGTAGGATGAACTATGGACTGCTTGTAGCTACAAAGAGGTTGCTGACAGCCAGTCATAGGCAGCATCTTATATTGGCAAGCACCAGGTTTCCTCCTAAAAGATTCAGAATCAACACAACCAGTGGCCAGCTTTAGACAGCATCAGAGCAAGATCAAATTACCTTTAGAAGCAGCATATCCAAAGGAAGAACTCATCAGGCACCAAATTCTGCTGAGGCAAATTTTTGCTTCCTTTATTCAGCACATTCTCAAAAGCTCCCTCACATTGGTCAGAGTAAATCTTCTTAGTCAGCTTAAGGATTGATCCCACACACAACGAGCCAATAGCAATCAAGACTCAATTATAATAGGAGGGCCCACATTACCCACACAAAGTACATTCTTGAAACACCCAGTTCAAGTAATCAGAGCATCTGCACCACTAGACCCAATAGAATACTTACTACATAAGGCCACGCCATGAAGACTTGGAATCATAGCAATCAATATAATACATATATACAAGCACAAAGAGGTAGCCAAATACAAGGAGAAAAAGAAACAAACCCCAAATGACAGAGCAGGAGAAATCTCCAGAGAAAGAATGAACTGAAATGGAGATAAGCAATTTAACAGATATAGAATTCAAAGTAATGGTTATACCGATGCTCAAGAAACAAAGTGAAAACTTCAACAAAGAGATTGAAAGCATAAAATATACATAAAAAACATAAAAAGAACCAGTTATAAATGAAGAATGCAATATCTGACATCAAGAATATGCTGGAAAGGGTTAGCAGGTTTAATAAAGCAGAGGATTGAATCTGCGATTTGGAGGACAAGGTAGAAAATAAAATCTCAATGAGATGAACAAAAAGAAAAAGGAATTTAAAAGAATGAGGATAGTTTAAGGGATGTTTGGGACAACATGAAGATTAAGAACATCCGATTCATGGGGTACCAGAAGGATAACAAAAAAAGCAAGAAATTGAGAATCTATTTGAAGAAATAATGACCAAAAATATTTCTATCCTGGTGAATGAGGAAGACACACAAATCCAGGTGGTGCAGAGAGTTCCAAAAGAGTTGAACCCAAATAGGCCCATACCAAAATATGTCATAATTAAAATTGCAATGGTTAAAGACAAAGAGAAAAATTTAAAAGCAGCAAGAGAAAAATAGTTAACTACTTAAAAGGGCACTCCCATAAAGCTGTTAGCTGATTTCTCAACTGACATTTCAGCCAGGAGAGATTGCCATAAAATATTCAGAATAATGAAAAGCAAGATCCTACAACCAAGATTACATTACCGAGCAAGACTATCATATAAAAAATGAAGAAGAAATATAGAGCTTCCCAGGCAAGATAAAGTGAAAGAAGTGTGTTACCACCAAACCAGTAGCTAATATCATATATAAAGGTCAGAAATTTTATGCTTTTCTCCCAATGAAATACAGAGTAAAAATATCCCTTCACACCATTTCTAGTCAATATTGTACTGGAAGCCCTAAGTAGTGCCGTAAGACAAAAGAAAGTAAACAGTGTACATATTAAGAATAAATAAATAAAAATTGTTTATGATGATGTACTTGTTTTTGTATAACATTATTTTAAAGTCTTGTAACTAATAGCTGATTATAACAAGTTTTTAGGACAAGCTAATATACAAAAGTCAATTGTTTTCTTATATATCAAGAAAAAAAACAATTGGAATTTAAAGTTAATAACACAATACCATTTATAATAATAAACCCCAAAATAAAGCACTTAGATATAAATCTAAGAAAATCTGTATAGAATCTCTAAGAAAAAAATGGTAAAACTCTAATGAAAGATATCAAAGATGATTTTAAAAATGGAAAAATAGTTATCAATAATAAGATTGGGTATTGTTGAGATGTCAGTTCTTCCCAACTCAGCTTATATATTGATTGTAATTGCATTCAAAATCTAATCAAGGTATTTCTGGGAGTGTAGACAAACTGAATCTAAGTTTTATATGGAAAAGCAAAAATCCCAGAACAACCAACACAATACTGAAGAAGATCAAAGTCAGAGGACTACCACTACCTAACTTCAAGACATCACAAAGCCACAGTGATTAAGTCAGCATTGTGCTGATGAAAGAATAAACACGTAAGTCAGTGGTATAGTATAAAGATACCAGAGGTAAACCCACAAGAAATAGTCAACCTGAATTTGACAAAAGAGCAAAGGCAATTGAATAAAAAGAAGATGGTCTTTTCAGCAAAATGTGCTGAAAAATTTGAACATCTATATGCAAAAACAAATGTTTGTAGACACCAACCTTAGACCTTTCACAGGAAAATTTACTAGAAATGTATTGTAAATCTAAATATATAAATTACAATAGTATAAAATTTCTAGTAGAAAAAAAAATAGGGGAAAATTTCAGAGACCTTGAGCTTGGTGATAAGTTTTTAGATACAATACAAAACCACAATCTATGAAATTAGATGTCTTTATTAAAATTTAAAACTTTTGCTCTGTAAAAGATAATTTTAAGAGATTCAAAGGAAAAGCCACAAACTTGGAGAAAATATTTGAAAACACATATCTGATAAAGAAGTTATTTCCAAAATATACAAAGAACTTAAAACTCAGCAATAAGAAAACAAAAGCCTAATTAAGAAGTGGGCTAATGCCTGACCTGTGGTGGCTCAGTGGATAAAGCATTGACCTGGAACACTAAGGTCAATGGTTTGAAACCCTGAGCTTGTCTGGTCAAAGCACATATGGGAGTTGATGCTTCCTGCTTCTTCTCCCTTCTCTCTCTCTCTCTCTTTTCTAAAAATAATAATAATTAATTAATTAATTAAAAAGAAATGGGCTAAGGATCTGAACAAACGCCTCATCAAAGAAATTGCAAATGAACATATGAAAATATTTTTAATATTATATGTGATTAAGAAATTACACATTAAAACAATAGTGAAAAACCACTACACATCTATTAGAAGCTAAATTTTAAATAAGTTGACTGTACAAAAATATGGACAATACTGGTGAGAATTAAGAGCAAAAGAAATTCTTATCCCTTCTTGTTGGAATGGAAAATGGTACAGATGCTTTGGAAGACAGTTTGGCAGGTTTATACAATGCTAAATATAGTCTTACGATTCACTCCAGCAATCACACTCCTAGGTTTTTTACCTAGGTCATACCCAATTTAGTTGAAAATTTATACCCACACAACACCTGCGTTCTTGTGTTTATTAATTTTCTTTTTATTTATTCATTTTAGAGAGGAGACACAGAGTGAGAGAGAGAGAGAGAGAGAGAGAGAGAGAGAGAGAGAGAGAGAGAGAGAGAGAGAGAAAGAGAGAAAGGGGGGAAGAGCTGGAAGCATCAACTCCCATATGTGCCTTGACCAGACCAGCGCAGGGTCTTGAACTGGAGACCTCAGTGTTCCCAGGTCGACGCTTTATCCACTGCGCCACCAGAGGTCAGGCTCTTGTGTTTATTTACATCAACCTTTTTTATAATTATCTAAAGCTGGAAGATATTCTTCAATAGATAAATGGATAAATAAAATTGTGGTATATCTGTACAATAGAATATTACTTAACAATAAAAGAAGTGAGCTATCAAGCCACAAAAGAAGAAAAACTGTGTGATTATATTATAATGACATTCCGAAAAGTGCAACACTGTAGAGAAAGTAAAATTATCAAAATTGCCAAAGGTTCTGGGATAGGGAGATGCACAGGGATTTTTAGGACAGTAACACTTTTCTTATACTATATGATACTATAATTGTGTGTACGTAAGTACGTATTTGTCAACAGGTTTTTAACAATTGGAGTGGGAGATCACAGATAAGTAACTAGAGGATCCAAATGATCTACATATTCATAGATTAGAACTGGAGACATCAGAAGGAACTGTTATTTAACTTACTATAAATACAGATTGTTATGGATAGAAACACAGGTATTGTTTATACATAGGTTAGTGTACACAAATATTTTTGTGCTCTTTCAACTAAAAGGTTCCCAAAAGTGATAATCCACTAGCAACAAGCACAACTAGTTCCCAGATCTTGCTTCTCTGATAAAAGAGACCTAGTCTCTACAGAAAAATGAGTGAGTCTTGAAATGAGAAAGGAAATACACAAGATCAGCTTGAACCACTTCGTAGAGGCAGAAAGTAAATAAATGCTTCACTCCTCCCTTTCCCAGCAGAGCCCACATACACTGATGAGGCTGTGTCGAAGGTACACAGGAGCCAACACTCCCCATGACCAAAACCGGACCAGTTTGAGCAACAAAGTTGATGAAGTAATACTACCTTATAACTTGAAGTATAAAGAAAATTGTGAGTCCAAACTGATACAAATACATGACCAAATAAATTAATAAATGAGAGAGAAGAAACACATCTCACATTCAAAAGAATTCCAAATAATATATGAAGGGAGTTCAAACCTATCTGGTTCATTCTTTCCAAAGAATAAATATTTAATCTTCTGCTGGAGCAGAAGATGACGTCTTATCATGGGTCACCCCCCAAGAAAACCCTGAGACTAAGACATAAATAAAGGATTTTGAAAACAGAAGTGTTAAGAGAATCAGGCAGGTAAGATGGAAGAATATTAAGCAAAAATGAAAATATAAAATGGATAATTAGTAGCAAAAAAGCATGATCAGTATACCACAGTTAGACTCAGTGATAAATTCTTTATAATATTTGTATAATTCCTACATTAAAAATGTTCCAGATTATAAAAATAGGAAAGTTTCCTACCTATGTCACGAAGGTAGCACAAATGACAGAAAGGAAACTGGAAATCAAAAGAATAAAATAACAATCACATAAGGATTATAACTAGAATTTAGGAAATTAGCAGAATGTGTAGACTATCAATGGCCTGAAAAGGTTTTAAAAAAAAGAAAAAGAAAATATCTATTCCTTTTATAAACTTCATAAATTAGGAATGGAGAGCTCTTTCCTTAACATAATAGAAAAAAAACATTCTCAAGCCAACATTCACTCTCACCCTTAACAGTAAAACATTAGCTGCATTCCCACTAAAGGTGAGAATAAGATATGAATGCAGGCCATGACCACAGCTTAATTTTGGTCTACAACTTCAGAAGAGCTCATGGATTCTTAATCCCTGTGATGGTGGTATTAGCAAGAAACCCCTTACAGATGCTAACTCTTTCTAATTAAGTAATTACATTGTTGCTGAGGAGCTCTGTTTTCACTGAAGCAAATTATTGACCTCTCCAAGGCTTTTAAAAATATAGAGGAAAGGGGAGAGAGAGTTCTCAGACCACTCAAGAACTAGTTTAAGTTCTGCTTACAGAGTAGAGTGGGAGGTCTTCATATGTCTAGACTGAAGGGCTAGCCACACTAATGCCATGATTGTTGACTTTATACATGCATTCCAATTTTAGTTTATGAGCTGCCAAAGCTAGCACTATACACACATTCTATACACTCCTCAGGCCCTTCTGGAAGCATGATTACGGACACCCAAATGTGATAGAAAAGCATTCCCTATTGGAGTTGTGACTAGTGGTGGGTAATTTTCATGAATGCTTGAAACAAAGTTTTAGAAGAATCTTTCAGAGTAGAATAGGAGAATCCCAAAGCTTCTTCCAAGGGTTTTAAATATAAGGTGTCAGCCAAATGGAAAAGATATTTGAACCACAATCCATGGTGGAGAGATATTGAGATCTTTCATGAAGGAGCTCTGGGTTCAAGACCATATATTATTTGCTGTCTAATGTTAAATAAGTAAATTACACCTCTTTCTTGGATGAGTTGTCAAGATAGGCTAACTTCTGCCTTACAGAATTTTTAGCATCAAATGAAAAATAAAAAGCTCCTCTAACTCAAATATTATATGCTATTGTTTCTGAAAAAACAGGAACTACTCATCTTAAATGTTATGTCCTCTGTCACCACCATTGTTAACAGAGTTGTGTGCAGAACTGAGTCACCGCTGGGACTGGTGTGGCTGCAAAAGTCTATAGTTTATGGAAGGAATAAGACCTATAAGTTAAAGAGAAAGATCTTTGGGTCCAAAAACAAATCAAAGAATGTAATATATAGGTGAATATTGCCCATGCTAGATTTTTCCCCCATAAATTTTAAGGATCTTTAGAGAAGTAATGATAATGCTTACTATCATTTATTGGAGTGCTATATAAGAAATTTTAGCTTCAGGATCCAACCCCTTGAAGTCTGAGTTTCATGCTGTGAACTCCTGGCAGATCCTTATCATCCACTGAAATTAAAGAGTAGGGGCAGTATGTGGATATGATAACAGTAGACCTTTTCATAGAACATACTAAATAACATAAAGTTTGGAAATAGTTCCAGTTATGTATATCCAAAAATTCTATTTTAAATATGAGACTATTTTTATAAATTAATATATTAATTTTTGTTGTGCCATCTTAGCAACTACTTTCAAACCTATAGCTAAATGATTGTGAATTGAGTGTTATTCAAAACAAAGCCACTGGAGTTTGTGTACATCTGTAGAAATAAAATACTCATAATTTAAAATATTTTCCTTTAATTTTTCTTAGATTTTTGAAATTCAAAAATATGCTGCCTTTATTTTTCAGGGAAAAAATTCACATGCATCATGCTATCTTTATGGTAATTCTACAATAAGCATATAATCTTTGAATTTTGGGTATTTCTATTCTTTAACCAATTTTAAATACAAATGTTATTTAAATATCAACATTAACTTAATTTACAGTGAGTCAGATATTTACCAGAAATTTTATTTCAAGTATAGACTTCAGTGGCTTAGGAGTCTACACTAATTTCAACACCACAATTAGTAGCAGACAAATTATTCAACCACAACAGAATGCTACATTCCTTCCTTGTAATCAAGAACTCTTAGTCTTGAGGATTATTAAATTTTTTCCACCAAACATTAATCTTGATTGAGACAGTCCATTATTTGTTTTCACTAGTCTCAGACTGAGTACAAAATCAAAGCTTAACAATTCATCTATATGATTTCCCAGTATGTTATAACTAATGATATTCTATTTCACAAGGATGAACACCAAACAAGGCCTGACTTGCCAGATTAAAAATATTTGGAGTTTTTTCCATTAGAATTAAACAATATTAGTTTATTAAATATTAACTGCTGGTACTGGTCTCTTGCATTGTCAGGGCCAGAAGCCTGGAAGTTATACTTTCTAGGCTCCCTTGCCTACAGGATTTAAACAAGATTCACTCTTTCAAGATTTGGAAGGCAGAAGGAGCAGAAGCCATCTTTTTCCTGTGATAGTGGGTGGGGTATAAATTTTCCAGGTGTGAGGTTCTCTTAAATTAAATTTATTGGATTTCAAGTGTACAATTCTGCAATAATTCATCTGGATATTGCATTTGTGTGCTTACCACCTAAGGGTTAGTATACTTTCCTCATTATCTATTTAGCCCTTATCTACCTAAAAAAAATTTAAAAACATTTATTCATAGTAGTTAAGCAGGTGTGAACTTTTGTAGCACTTTCTGCATTTTATTGCCATTCACCTTCCTGGATGCTGAGCTCTAGAATCTGTAGCAGGCTACATTACATGCTTGCTTGCTTGGTTTCCTGGCCCGATTAGTCTTGTTTTGGCTCTGTTCTTTCCTGGGCACTTTCACATACCAAAAGTCACTTAATAATCACAACTACCAGAATAGGTGGTGGAAGTTGCTTATTAAATAGCTTATTAAGTGACAAATGCTGCCAGATAGTAGGGGTTTAGAGGTGACTCGTCTCCTGAGTGGAAATCTACTGAGAACTAATGGAAGTAGGAGCATAACTAAGCATGGGTTACCCACATGCTGCAAACCATATAAATGGATACAGAACTAACTGCCTCTACTTAAATCAGAATCCACTGATCTTCTTCAGTTTCCAACTTTTTCTGAGACTTCTAGACTCTAAACTCTACCTTTCTGCTAGGTTCCCTCTGTCTTAGCCTGATCTGCTTTTTTCGATGGTTTCCTTCGTAGGCACCAAATGTTACTCAATAATTAGCAGTTTTCCGTGATCATTTGTATTTATGGTTTAATACTTAAAAACAAAAAACTACTCTAGATTAGAAGAATTAGGTGTTTTTACAAAGACATTATAAGCCTAAAGCAGCAGGTCACTGGTTTTAGGTTTAGTGCTCAGGAGAGACAAGCATGGCTGCCACCCAGACTGGCTACTGGATGGCACACATTTAAGACAAATCTAAATAGATTTGCATAGTATTTTATTATTATAATAATAATTATTAATTATTTTGAGATAGACAGGAAGATAAAGATATGAACATCAAACTGGTCCTGTATGTGCCCTGACTGGGGAATCAAATCGGCAACCTCCATGCCTTGAGATAATGTTCCTACCAACCAAGTTATCTAGCCGCGAATTAAATTTTAATTTATTCATAGAGAAGGGAGGAGGAAGGGAAGCATTCATTGTTCCACTCAGTCATGCACTCACTGGTTTCTTCCTGTGTGTGCCCTGACCAGGAACCCACACTTTGTCGTTTTAGTATGGCACTCTTAACCAACTGAGTAACCAGCCAGGGCCTGCATAGTCTTTTAGAATAGAATTGATATTGAAACCACTACCCACAGAAGATGAGTTGAACCTTGCAATATGAATCCAACTGGATTGATTGTCTAAGAAAGAAAAATATCAAATTCTTCATAGCATTTAAAAAAGACCTAGAGTTTTATAATGTAATTTTCAAAATGTTCAAGATACAATTCAAGATTATTTAGCATGAGAAGAAACATAAAAATCTCATCCATATAGAAAAAAATAATCAATAGATGCCAATCCTGAGATGAAACAAATGTTGAAACTATCTGACTTAAATTCAAATATTATAAAAATGCTCCAGGAAATAACAGCAAATACTCTAAAATGAATGGAAAGCTAGGAAATCTCAGAAAACAAAAAATATAAAAGAACATTAAATATAAATTTTAGAACTGAAAATACAGTAACTTAAATTTTAAAATATCTCACTGGGAAAACTCAGTAGTGAAATGGTGATAACAGCAGAAAGAGTCAGTGAACTTGAAGACAGAGCAATGGAATTATCCAGATTGAACAAAAGGAGAAAATATATAATAAAAAGAAAAAAACAATGGAGCCTCCAGGACCTAAGTAACAATGCCAAAAAGTCTAAATTATATGTCACTGAATAATCATAAAGAGAGGAAGAGGAGAAATAAATATTCAGGGCAAAAAAACTCATCAGAAACCACAGAGAAACTGCAAAAGAGAGTGGCATGACTATTTTCAAGGGCTAAAAGAAAAGAACTGTCAATCCAGAATTCTATATGCAGCAAAAATATTTTTCAAGCATGAAAAGATCTCTTAAATAAATCTTCAAAATAAATTTGATGATTAGAAACAAAAATTATAATATTGTCTGATGAAATTTCTAGTACATGCAGATGTAATATATATGACAACTACAATATTAAGGGAGTAGGAAAACCTTATATGATAGTATTGTTTCTATCACTTGATGTGATAAAATAATAATTTTAACTAGACTGTGAAAAGTTAAGTATGTACATTATAGTCCCTAGATTAGCCAGTATAAGGTCTGTACAAAGAGATATAATAGAAAGCACAATAGGTAAAGTTGAATGTTAAAAACATATCTATATACCCAAAAGAAGACAGAAAAGGAAAAACAATAATTTTAAAACAAGGTAAATAAATAAAGAGAAAATAAATAAAATTTAAAAAATAATTAACATTATATTAAATGTAAATAGTCTAAATGCACAAATTAAGAAGATTATCAAAATGCTTAAAAGCATATGACCCTGCCTGACCAGGTGGTGGTGCAGTGGATAGAGTGTCGGACTGGGATGTGGAAGACCCAGGTTCGAGACCCCAAGGTCGCCAGCTTGAGCCGTGGGCCCATCTGGCTTGAGCAAAAGCTCGTCAGCTTGGACCCAAGGTCACTGGCTCCAGCAAGGGGTGGCTTGGTCTGCTGAAGGCCCGCGGTCAAGGCATGTGTGAGAAAGCAATCAATGAACAACTATGGTGTCACAACAGCAACAAAGGACTAATTGATGCTTCTCATCTCTCTCTTTTCCTGTCTGTCTGTCCCTATCTGTCCCTCTTTCTGACTCTCTGTCCCTGTAAAAATAAATAAATAAATAAAAGTATATGACCCAACAAGAACCCACTTTAAATGTAATTATATAGGTAAGTTAAACATAAATATATGGGATATATACATATATATATATACATATATATATACATATATGTATATATATATTGTGCAAAGAATCTTACTTAACTTTAATGGGAAGATGTATCTAATGAGCAATAGCCCTCAAAGAGCCTGGGGATGAGAAGTTAGAGATAGTAGAAGCCTTAGAGCTTCAGTGGTTAATGGGGGCCAGGGGTATCTGGGATCCCATAAAATTATGAACCATTACCTTATGTTCCCAATACACAGTTATGTGAAGCTGGAAGCTGGCTAAGGTAAATGGTTTAGCCATGGTCTCCCAAAAGAATAAATCAATTTGGACTTATTCCCACCATTTCATCTTTCCAAAAGACCTCCTCTTTAAAGAATAAACAATGTGTTTTTTTCAACATTTGAAAAATTATAATATACAAAAAGTTACTGCACCCAGCTCCTGTCACCCACCACTCTAAAGCCTGTCATGCCTGTGTGTGAAGGCACTTGACTTTCACAGTCCGTGCTGGCAGCGCCATCTCCTTCCTGTTTGTGCTACCATTCTTGACTCCAGTCCCCTTGGTACAGTCGGGGTCATAGTTTTCCCCCTCATATTTATACTTTTGTCATTTCAAAAAAGGTTGCTTTGTTTTAGTGAGAGAGGACAGGATCTTCTTAGATTTTTGTCTCTTCTTCCCCAAAACCTCTTGATTGGGTCTTGCCTGATTCCAGATGGTAGGAATGGTAATCATTTTAAGCAGTTCAAGGTAGAAAAACAAAAGACAACAACTGGGTTAAACTTTTCTATCCTCACAAGACAAGTATCCCTGAAAGCATTAGAAACAAAATACAAAACGCATCTCCTGCGGAGGCGGAGAGAGCCTCAGCAATATTATGTTTAGTTTGGACACTAGTCAAGAGTCCAGAGCCCTTCAGATGAGAGTCCAGCCCTACTGGGGATCAAAGAAGGGCCACTACTAAGAAACTCTGGTAGTTAAGAAATGCTTTTACTAGAAAGTCGACCTTCTGTTAGGAGTTCTTAAGATTCAAACTCTAGTAAAATTTTGTCAGAGATATTGGTAGAAATCACGGAGACAAAAGAATAACATCAAAACAAACAACATTAGCATGACAAAGAGCATCAGCCTTTTTCAAGGACAGTTTTGCTGAAAGCCTTGGTCATTCAGACATGGAAAGTAAACTTCCTGTCCTATCTAGCTATTTGTACCACCCTTATTCTTATTGGAGTGTCCAGATTCCTAGTTCAGCCTTAAGATCCTGGCCTGGATTTTTGCATTTGGAGGGTTGGTTATTTGGAAGGAAAGAAGGAAGGAAAAAGGTCATGAGTTGTGCACATAGTCTCAAAATTATTCTTCTTAAGAACACGTCAATTGCTTGCTCAATCTACCACTGAACTCTGGGGAAAGCCTATGGTCTTTAAACTGGCTTTCCCCCAAAGCAAACTGGTTTTGTTGTCCTTTGAGCAGGTCATGTTCATTTGAAACGTTGTTCTCGGTTTCTCCTGCTCTTCCCCTAACCCCGAGAGAGTCTACTTTTTCTCTGCCCTTCTCCAAAACCATTCAGCATTTTTTAAAAGTTGGTTTCCTCTATGCTGGCTTACAATATATTTTCTTTCTTATTTTTTATAGCACTTACATATACCTGCTAAAATAAGAGGCACCGAATGTCTAAAGTTAATGGTGTCTCTGTATGTCTTGGGTCTAAAACTGGGTATTAAAATCTTAGAAACCATGGATACTGACTTACATTTTCCTATTAATAAGACAAAACAGTTGAAACTTATCTTAACAAACCTCAAAAAGAATTGTCAGCTTCTTTGCACATACTTTTCTAGCCCGTGGATTATAGTTTTCCTTTGCATATTCACATTTATGTTGAGGTATGTTTATACCTTGATCAAAATTCATGCTCCATATACAAAGAAAAAGCAAAAATGGAAAGTTGACACTGTGGGTGTAATGGTTAATATCTATTTAAATGGAAAATTACAAGTAAAGATAAAGAATCTTGGTTAACAGACCTTTTATTATTAACAGATGTTAATCCTCTGTTAGCAGTCAGCAGTAAAGTCTGCTGTATGCTTGTAGACATATTAGGTGACAGATAATATGTTGAATACTTTGCTGCCTTATTTGCATCAGATTAGTATTGTTACCTTCAGGCGTCTCCTGATTGCCCTTAGATCCAGTTATTTTGTTTCAGGGAAACATTTGTAACAGTGATCTTTTAATAAAAGTAGATGCTTTAAGTAAAATGTTCACTGTAAAGCATTAAACATTATAGCAACTTATAAAGAGTAAAAATCATCCTGCACCTCAATCTTACCCCAAGAAGTAACTACTATAACCAATTTGGCACAAGGGCTGGCACCCTGTCACCTGTTTTTGTAAATAAATTTTACTAATTTTACTAGAACAAGCCATACCAGTTTATTTCTCTATGGCTTTGGGCTGCTTTTACACTGTGACAGTGATGCTGAGTAGTTGTGATAGAGACTGCATGGCCAACAAAGTCTAAAATACTTACCATCTGGCTCTTTGTAGAAAGAGTTTGCTGACTCCTAGTTTCATAGGGCATATTTACTTCTGTTTTTCTACAAACGTACAAGTATACATATATTTTTAAAAATCTTGCAGCCACTCTGAAGAACAGTATGTAGTTTCCTCAAAAAATTAAAAATGGAACTGCCTTTTCATCCAGCTATCCCACTTTTAGGAAAATATTCTAAAAGCACGGAATCACTGATTCAAAGAAGATATGCAGCCCTATGTTTACTGCAGCATTGTTTACAATAGCCAAGATCTGAAAACAACCCAAGGGTCCATCAGTGAAGGAATGGATTAAAAAGCTGTGGTACATATATACAATGGAATACCATGTGGCCATGAAAAAATGAAATCTTACCTTTTATGACAGCATGGGTAGACCTGGAGATTATTATGCTAAGAGATATACCAGGCAAAGAAAGACAAATATCATATGATCTCACTTATATGTGGAATCTAATGAACAAAGTGAACTGAGGAACAGAATAGAGGCAGAGGTGGGGAGCACAGGGACAGCTGTCAGAGGGAAGGACAATCAGGGGATGGGATCAGAGAAGGTGAAGGAATTACTGAAATTATATATACATAACATAGATACAGATAACAGGACAACAAATCCCAGAGGGAAGGGGGGAGGGAGTAAGGGTGAGGGGGGCAAAGAGGATATAAATAGGGACATGAGGGTGGAGGGGTGAGGGTGTTATATTCAGTCGGACACTTGAATCCATGCAAACACAATAAATTAAAATTAATAAAAAAATTTAAAAATTTTATTAAACTGTAACATGAGTGCTAAAAATTGCACAGAAATAATTATACAACTTGATGAATTTTTACAAAATGGATGTCCACAAATAACCAACACCTAGTTCAAAAAATAAAACATTGACTGATCAGCAGTGACACAGTGGATAGAGCATCAGACTGGGACACAGAGGACCGGGGTTCGAAACATCGAGGTCATTGGCTTGAGCACGGACTCATCTGGCTTGAGTGTGGGTCACCAGCTTGAGCACGGGATCGCTGGCTTGAGTGTGGGATCATATATGTGACCCTATGGTTACTGGCTTGAGCCCAGAGGTTGCTGGTTTGAGCCCAAGGTCACTGGCTTGAGCAAGGAGTCACTTGCTCTGCTATAACTTCACATCAAGGCACATATGAGAAAGCAATCATTAAACAACTAAGGTGCTGCCTGACCTGTGGTGGTGCAGTGGATAAAGCGTCGACCTGGGAACACTGAAGTCGCCAGTTCAAAACCCTGCACTGGTCTGGTCAAGGCACATATGGGAGTTGATGCTTCCAGCTCCTCTCCCCTTTCTCTCTTTCTCTATCTCTCTCTCTCACTCTGTGTCTCCTCTCTAAAGTGAATAAATTTAAAAAAATAAAATAAAATAATAATAAACAACTAAAGTGCTGCAATGAAGAATTGATGCTTCTCATCTCTCTCCCTTCCTATCTATCTGTCCCTATATGTCCCTCTCTCTGTCTCTATCAAATAAATACACAAATAAATACATAAATAAGTAATAAATAAATAAAACATTTCAAGCACCTTAGAAATCTCCCTCCTGTTCCCTTACTGTTGCTACCATCCCTTAAAGGTGACTTTACCCTGCTTTCTACAGGTTATTTTTGCCTGTTTTTGAATTTAGAAAAAGTACATGCACATATGTGTTTTTTGCCTGGCTTCTTTTGTCAACATTAAACATTATGCTTTAAGAATCACCCATATTTTTGCATATGGGAATACTTTGTTTATTTCCACTACCTACAGCATTTTACTATATAAACCACCACACTTTAGCCATTCTACACTATCAGTAGATTTTTGTGGCATTTTCAGTTTGGCACTATTTTAAATAATACAGAAATAAAGATTTTTAAATGTCCTTTGGATGTGTAATAATGTGATTATGTTCTGAACAATAGAATGTAAGTAGAAGTATTACACAAAATATTCAGAGATCCTACCTAAGAGGTAGGATGCCTACCCATCTGCTTTTCCACCTCTATCCTGCTGACTGTGAGCATATGCTGCCATTTTGTATCATGAGGTTGAGGCCATTACAGTGGAGCCACAAGACATGAGTAGCCTGGACCCTGAGAAGGTCAAGTCTTATACCTACTCAGGATTGACTACCTGGGATTTTACATGAGAAGAAAATCAATATTCATCTTACTTGAGCTACAGTTGTTTTTCTGCTACTTATATGTTGGTTTCTAATTTTTATTTTACACACCATATGGCAGTGAACATCTTTTTAATATATTTTTATATGTCTATTTTGTAGAAAAAAATTACCGCAGGTGAAATTGTTAGGTCAAAGTTAAAAACATTTTTGCCTGACCAGTGGTGGCACAGTGAATAAATACTGAGGTTGCTAGTTTGAAACCCCAGGCTTGCCCAGTCAAGGCACATACAAGAAGCAACAATGAGTTGATGCTTCCCTCTCTCTCCTTTCTCTAAAATCAATAAACAAAATCTTTTTAAAAATTCAAAACATTTTGAAAATTAAAAACAATTTGAAATGTAGAGCCTGTAAAATGTTCTTCTAAAATGTTGTGTTGATAATATTACCACTTACATAATGAGTGATATTTTCTCAAGTACATGAGGTGTTAACTGGCTCTTATATTAGAGAAAAAAGCAGCAATAAAAACAAAATAAAACAAAAGAGACAATAATCAAATTTTGTCTGATTTTCTTTTTTATGTCTTTGTTGTGGGAAGTCAAGCAACTTTTCTTCTGAAGAGTGTATTTTTTTCTTCTTTTCTGTTCAAATGTTTTTCCCACTTTCTTGTTTTAAAAGTTCTTAATAATTTTTTTGACCAATATTTACATATAGTTTGTCTTTTACTTTTTTCTTTGGTTAACGTTTTATTTTTTGGTATGTTCTAGAACAATTCTTTCATTATTAATACAAAATTTAAGATACTCTTACAAATTTCTCTTCTAAAAGAAATTTAGAGTCAAGAACTCAAATTCCAATAATGCAAAGTTAATAATTTGATTAAAATTTTATTAAATATATTTAGGCCGCAGGAAGCTGAGGTAATTCATATATAATTAGACTGGATATTCTTATTGTCTAAGATTTTATAGATTTATCCATGTGTGTTATATTCAAATGTTTCTAAGTGTACACTAACATATTTTAGAGTTGTCAATATGAATTGGAACTTATGATCTTTAAAATTTCAATTTGATTAAGGCTGATTCATGATAATGGTCTTGAGTTTTGTATTATCATATTTCAAAATACTTTTAAAATTGAGATATAATTAACATATAACATTGTATTAATTTTAGGTGTAAAATATAATGTTAATATGTAATATATATATATAAGATATAGTAAAATTATTGCCACAATAAGTTTAGTTAGCATTCATCACCACATAGTTACAATTTATTTTATTTTCTTGTTATTAGAGCTAAATTTTTATTATCATTTATTCCTTTTTTTATTTTATGAAAAACCTTATCAGTGACAAATAATTTAAGTTCAATACTAATATATACCATTTTTTTCTTGTCATACTGAACTGGAAATAAAACCAGAACAATCATGTATAATATGAGTAAAAATAGATATACTTTTTCTCTTACCAATGAGAATTTCTTTAGTAATTCACCATTAAGTAAACATTTTTTGGTTCATCAGGTTCATAATGAGTATTGCTTCAAACCTATCAGAATAGCTATCATCCATAAATCAACAAACAAGTATTATCGAAGGTATGGAGAAATGGAAACCTTTGTGCACTAGTGGTGGGAATGCAGACTGGTACAGTCACTGTGGAAAACAGTATGAAGCTACTTCAAAAAATTAAAAATGGAGTCCAGCATTCTTGATTCTGGGAATATATCCTAAGAATCCCAAAATACTAATTTAAAAAATGCACCCTTGTATTTATTGCAGCATTATTTACACTAGCCAAGATCTGTAAACAGCCCAAGTGCCCAAAGTAGATGAGTGGATAAAAAAAATTTTTTTTAAAGCTGTGGTACATTTATACAATGGAATACTATGTGGCCATAAAAAAGAAAATTTTACCTTTTATGACAACACGAATGGACTTGGAGATCATTATGCTGAGTGAAGCCAGTCAGAGAAAGATAATTAAGCATTTTAAATAAGCTTTTAATTATTTTTAAATAAAATTAAGATAAAGGTTTAAAATGTCTCACTTTAATACATTATTTTTTCAGATGAATAAAAGTAATTTTTCTTTAATTGTAACAGAATTGCTTACACATGAGGTTGTTAAGTAGAAGAAGGGATATGTACACAGCCTTATTTTAGCCCAGTTACTTAGATTTAATGAACTTGTTTCCTTTCCTCCTTCAATCTACATTCATGTCATCAAATTCTTTCATTATTTTAATTTTTCTTCATTCCTACCACTTTAGTTAAATCTTTTATGTCTTGACCATGCTGATCACAAAGACCAATTAAAATGCTATAGAAAATAGATATAGGCTCCCATGTCTGTCCCTTGGCACCAAAATCTAACCCAGTAGGACCAGCTCAAAGGGTAGTTAGTGTTTAGGCCACCTTAAAACAGCCTAACCCATGTCTTGAGACAGAATTTGAAAATGATTATGCAGAGATTGTAGAACTCAACAGTCTAGAAAGTTCTTCATCAGAAAGCAATGTGATTTGAAAATTGCTTTGCTGTCATAAAGGAAATATTTTGGCAACTCCAAGGGATGTTTCAGGCATTAATTTGAGTCTTACCTCAGCTGCATAACCCCTTCAGGTCAGGAGAAAGGTCAACAAACTGGCCAGAGTTCAGCGTGAACGTGCTTTTGGGATTTGTGAGGAGAATTCGGATCTCAAGTCTGCAAGAACAGACAGTAGACATCCTGGCCATAACTCATTTGTTATTGATACCATATGATTGCAATGACATTCAATAGTGTAAGGGCAATACTTGCTGCCAAGACAGAAACCTTGTATAAAGCTTTCTGTTTTTGGCCACTCATGTAACAAAGATGTAATTTTGGTTATTTTCATTTTTTTATCCCTCCAAGGGCCTTGTGGTCATTGCTTGCTTCAATCTCCAACGATTCTATCCCCAACTGGTCAAGATAAAAATTTTTTATATTTGCAGAGACTATCTCCTTTAGGATTATAAGAAAATGGAAAGAAAACATTTGGCCTATAATTTATTCCACAGGTGAAATTTTACTTCTTTTTCTTTTTTAAGTACCATTAGAATAGTCTTAAAGTTCTAATGGTTAAGAGATGTACCTTCTTACTTTGTGCTGATGTTGTGAAGGATGTGTGGGATGCCTTCCTAACTCAGATTTATTCATTCTGGAGATCTTCAGAAGAGGGAAGGGTAATGAGTACTCACTTTCTAAGGATAAGTGAAGTAGTTAGATTTGCCTAGTTGCAATGATATATTGAATTTAATTAGCTGAAACAAGCAATTTCTGGCATAGGCACTTAGACCACCAATTAATGCTAATGTTTTAGCTTTGTTTGATGAACTGGTGGTCAGACTGATACTCACTATTCAGACTGCCTCTTATCCTTCTGAGGGCCACAACTATCTAGCTGGCTTATTTGATTGTTGTCAGAAAGATCCTAAAACTTAAGTGTATTAGTTTAAGCACAAAATCAGAAACGAGATGGGAAAAATGAAAGGTGGTGCACAGCTGGAACATTGAGTCGGGTATATAGAATTCAGATGGGCCTCTTCCTGGAATTTTACATCTTGCTAGTTTTTGGTGAGGGTGAGAATTGATGACATCATATTTTATTTGAGTTTTGGGGCTACTTTAAAAAAATTACTCCATACAACACTTTAACAAGAAGTAATGTACTACTAGTGTCCTTTATATTGATGAGATAAGGAGAACAATTAACTTAGAACAGCCTCCTCTCACTAGCAGTCATGAAATCTGGGTGAGATCCAGACACTTCCCTCTCACAGCTGCATCTAATCAGCCACTTCTCTATTACCCATGTGCATTACGCATGTTAAAATGTACATATAATGAAAGATAATTCACTTATCTCACCACCAGTCCCCCAACAACACAGTTTAGATTTTTGTTACCACAACAGATTTATGTGAATTTCACTGCTAGAACTTGCATCCACAAATCACTACATAAATAACAGACGCACATCATCATCAGTGACCAATCACATCATTTCTTTTATAGTCTGTCAATGATTGGCCACCACACATCTGTTACTAAGTTCTCACATAGACATGTAGTTGTGCTGCCTCCCTATCTTTCAGTGGTAATCCTACATAATACTTGTACTGCTGGTGGCTGAGGCCAGGCGGGTTCCCCTTGAATTCGGGCGGACAGCAGAGGAACTGCGGAGCTGGAAAGCATCAGGCCACACCTGTTTATTGGAGGCCCAAAGAGACAGGCGAGCAAATACACAACAAAAGGGAAAGAGCTAATCAACAAAGGAAAAATCTTCCATTTGCAGTAAGGACAAAGGAGCAAGGAAAACCACCTCTCATGGTGAAGGGAGAGAGAGATCTGAGAGAATTGCAGCCATAACCTTATCTAGACTATGCCCACGTGCATCTGCCACGTGCTCACCACTAATCAAGCAAAGTGCTTGCAGCTGGTACACTACTGAGCAAGCCTAACACAGCTGCCCCACAACACTGGAAACAACGGATAATTAAAAAGTAATGGATTAGAGATCAAGTGCAACAAAGATGAAAGGGCAATAAAGAAACCAAAATTAATACGGCTGCAAGTGAAATTCAAATTGAACATAAATGGGATTATGAAAGAAATACAGTAGCTGTGTGTGGGGATATTGACACTATCACTGTTTGGGAGACCCTAGGTTCAGAGAGACTCAAGGAAGGCAAATTTAGCTATACAAATGAAGAAAATGGTTGTGATAAAAAAGGATGACGATGTCCCGGAAGAAGGTACACTGGCCAAAAAGACCCTCACATTAAGGAAATTCTCTGACTTTGAAACCATGTCAGATGCTGATCCAAATGGAGAAAGGAGTGTGAAGGCTCACAAAGGCATAGTAACGACATCACTCCCTGCTGTCAGTGATGCACTGAGAAGTGGCTGAGCTCTGCCCAAACTGGGCTTGGTAGATTTCTGCAAAAACAAACAAACAAATCACACAAAGAAACACCACTTTACTGTTCAGTGTTTCTAAATTTCAGTGTGTTAATGTTTTACTTTTTAAAAATATTCATATATGTTTATAACCTACAGTAAAAACGTTTGCAATGTGTTTACAAAAAAATTTTAAAGGTCTCAGAACAATTATAATTTCCCCGCCCCTTTGGTTAATAAGATTGCTTTGCATGCTTTGCACAGTCATGGTTATAGTCTCTCGCTACTATGCAAAGCAAAGATAGCCTGTGTATCGCTACTATGCAAAGCAAAGATAGCCTGTGTATCCGTAACGCCAGTGGCTGAGGCCAGGCAGGTCCACACTGGATTCGGGCGACAGTAGAGAAACTGCGGAGCAGGAAAGGGTTAAGCCATTTCATTTCATAAATTCTCACAACAGCAGACAAGTACACAGGCAGGAGAAACTGCCTCTCAGGCAAACAAACAGCAAAATGGCCCCTCATAGAGGCGGCCCAGCAATCCACCATCCGCAATCTCCCTGAGCACAAGCACCCATATCCTGATATAGGCCGTACACACGTGGTGCTGCCACATGCTCATGCACTAATCAGGCAGAGGGCTTGCAGCCAGTAAAGCAGCGTGCAAACCTAACACAGCTGCCCCACAATATCTGAGCTGGGGTGGTAGCAATGGGAAGTGAAATGGAATGGTAGACATAAAATAAAGCAAAACTCAAGGACCATGATTGAAAGGCTGTGAAGAACAAGGCTGGAGATTATGGTAGTGAGTGTGCTTAGTGGGGAGCAAAAATCAGCAGAGTTATTCCAAGAAGAAAATTGAGAAGAGAACCTTTTTGTGGAGACATATCTAAGAGAGGTTTGGTTTAGAAAAAGAGTTGTAACTTTTGGAGACAGTATTATTATTTAGGAAAGATTCAGGTATGTGAAATATCTCATGTGACAATGCACCAAAATGCTACACTTTGTGATACTAGGGGATAGGCACATGAGCTATTGTTGATATAAGTAAAAGGAATTCTTCTCATTCTCATACTATCTCAAGTACTAGTTACCATTTATTTAGTAGGACAAATTTATTTCTTAAATTCTACCTTTAAAAAATAGAAAAGAGTATGGGGCAGCTGTGTTAGGCTTGCTCCCAGGGTTACCAGCTGCAAACCCTTGGCCTGATTGGTGCGTGGGTGCGTAGCAGCACCAATGTATATGGCCTACATAAGGCTATTACTGGTGCTTGGTCTCGAGTGAGAGGGGAAATTGCAGATGCGCGAATTGCCTGCTTGTCACTGTGAGTGAGGGACCATTTTGCTGTTTGTGTGCCCCAGAAGAGATTTTCCCTGCCTGTGTGCTTGTCCACCATTGTGAGACTTCATTAAACAGAATGACCCAACCCTTTCTGGCTCCTCAGTTTTTCTCCCATCTGCCCAAATCCAATGTGAACCTGCTTGGCCTTGGCCACCAGCAATATATCTAATGTAGTGGGCAGGGTTTGGGGCAGGTTGGTATGGATCCCCGACACCCTTAAGGAGTTGAATAGAGGAGTGACTGTTCCCAGTGGCTCTCCTCTTGGGGACCATGGGCTGGATGTTTCTTAAAATTCTGTGAGAAGAAACCAAGAGCTCTGTATGAGAAGCTGAGCGAGGTTGGAAGCCCCAGGATGAGCTGCATACTGAACGCCAATAATGACAGGAACTGGAGCATCACTGGAGAAGGAGGCTGACCGGGTCCTAGAGTTGCAGTTTGCCCTGGAGGTTGAACCATTTGTCAGCAATGGCTGTTGGAGAAACAACTGCAGGTTAAATAGCTCAAGAGTCAGCTTCAAGCCAAGAGCTGGCAGCCGCAGGAGCCAAAGCGGGTGCGGAAGATGGAGCTGCATTCCTCCCAGCGGAGTTGCTCTGAGTTGGCGGGAGCAGCCGTTTCTGACTTCCTCTCTTCTGAGCTGCTACTGCCATCTGCAGACTCTGAACCCAGCTGGTGGTCACCAAGAAGGAAAAGATCCAGTAGCCAAGAGTCCCTCAGGGGCAGCCACTGCCCCCTCACCAGGTAGTGGAGCCCTCTGTGGTCTGACACTACATCCGGGCAGAGCTGATGGAGTTAGAGGTGAAATTCAGGCAGAAACCCACTGAGCCCCTGGCAGCCTGCTTAGTGCAGCTGCAGGACATAGAGGGAGGATGGTATCACACTCTCTGGAACAGAGATGGACCGTAAGGCTGTGAGGGCTGCTGCCTGTGCTGCCTGCCCCCCCCCCCCCCCCGACTTACAAGGGAAACGGGTCCGTGAAGATTACCTGAACACAGATGTGAGTAGATTTAATTGTGGCCGGGACAGATAGGGAGAAATTAGATGGCATCTGCCAGGAAAATCGCTGTATTCAGGTTACAGGATCCCCAAGACCCATTGTCCCAAATAGCTTCTGCATTTTTTAAATCTGACTGAACTAGGCATGATTTTTTTAAAAGACAGTTGTCTTCATTGAGGATTTGCTTCTTTGATGACTAATGTCACCTTTCTACATCTTAATGAGAAGTTTGCTCAGAATTAAGTCTGACAAAGAGTTAACAGAGGACTGTGTGCCAGAGTGCCCTGGGGGTCTTTCTAGGGCAGGAGCTGTGAACAAGATAGCCCAGCACAGGAAGAAAAAGGACTGGGATTTCAACCCTTTCTGAGATCTCCTAGGAAGGCTATTGTACATAGTGTGAAGAACAGTCCTCACTCGTAAGATTTGTTGACATGATTTATTCAGTTGAATCAAATACAGGAAAAAAAAGTTTTTTTTTTATGATAGGCCAGATTCCATGAGTGGGAAATCCTTGGAGTCAAAAAGGGAGAGGATACGCCCCATTGTTAAAGACTTTCCAGTAACCTCTTCCATCCCACTTTCCACCCCTCCCTAAATCACTCACTGAAGAAATACTGTGCTGGGCACTAAAGTGGCCACAGCTGTGGTCATAGGAAAACGTCAGGATGTAAAGTGAGTCATTCCCTCTGTCAGTTAACTTTTTTTGGCATATGCAGGCAGGGCAAAGGCAGGTGCTATTAGAATAATAAACAGCATTGCAGTGTTTGGAAATGCTGCCAGTTTCCAGGAACAAACATTTTCCAAAGAGCCATCATTTTTTGTAAGGTCAATGAGCTAAAATTTTTCCAGTATCAGTATTAAGAAAAAAGGTCATTAATCTGTAGGCACTGTGAAGAGTCTGGAACAGGTTAACTTGACCCTCCCCTTCTTCAGTTATCTATCTGTGGCTTTCTCCACTGCCAGGCCCCTGGTGGTTGAAGCAAAGCCAGCAACTGACTCCCTGACTACAAATCAGGGCCTGTAGTCATCCTTCCAAATGGCCAAAGTCTTCTATGACTTATGTAGACTCCTCTATAGATGAGGATCACCATCTCACCCACCCTCCCAAAAAAAAAACCTGAAATGAGTCCTTCATGCCGGCTTTGTAAAAGGGAGAGGTACTTTTAGTCTATCAGGATTTTTAAAAATGCAACATCTATGCATGTGTCCCAACGCATCTAGGATTGTAGGTATGGAGACAAACTCCTGTAATCACAAGATCGCTGTTTTACCCTCAGAGAAAAGAGAAAAGACAGGCTACATGCAACAGGTTTGGTGATCATTCTATCATAGATGCCATCTCTCAGAAACCTGATAATACACAATAATGCTTTAAACTCGCACTATATCCCGGATGTGTGCTTGTGTGGGTGTAATATTTTCTTATTTAAATTCTACCCCTTATAACATAAAATATTATTTCACTGCATGAATAAGCTTTAAAGCCTTTCTAAAAGGTAGTGATTTTCACTTGCCTGACTGTAAGAGTTTCAGGCAATGAGGATTCAGTTTTCTTAAGAAAAACTATCTTTTGCTCATCTTCCAAAGCAACTCTAATCATTGTTTAGACAGTTACTGATCTTGCTGTTCTTCAAGCCCATACCAATGAGATCTTAAAAACTTGCTTCTAAGCACATGCTGAGCTTTTCATCCCCAAAAACTACACCTCTCACCCTGGACTTCATCTTATCCAATACAGGATGTCATGGAGATTCCTTCAAGTAAAGAAGTGCTATCAAACAATTCCCTTCAATTGATTTGTAGCCAGTTCCATTAATATCACCCAAGTTTCCATGTTTTGGTTTTCAAATAAGACCCACTGCTCAGACAGTATTCTTCATCTATTTGTCTTTATTCTCAATATCAACATATACAAACTAATGTTAAAATAACTGTAGACTGACCTGTGGTGGCACAGTGGATAAAGCCTCAACCTGGAATGCTGAGGTCACAGTTTGAACCCAGAGCTTGCCCAGTCAAGGCACATACAAGTAGCAAATACTACCAGTTGATGCTTCCTGCTCTCCCCCCTTGCTTTCTTCACTCTTTAAAATCAGTAAATGAAACATTGAAAAAAAAAACTGTGCTGTCTTTTTAAGAATTTATGTTCGTGTATGAATAAAAATAATAGATCAACTTATCAAAGAGACTTATTGTGTAAGAACCTCATTATGAAAAATTTAATGATAAAAAATCATCAATGAGTTTGTATATTCCATAAAGGAAGACTGACATATTCCAAGTAAATATTGTTAAAGTAAATATAATTTTTACCCCAAAAGAAATATCCCTCCCCCTTTATCCTAATGCAAAACTCTGGACTTGGCTTTCACAGCTGCATTTTGGCTCTGAAATATTCAACTCACCGCCCTCAGAGTTCCAAACACACACCCTATCTCTCACCCCTTGCAGAGATACCGCCTCTGAGCTCACACAGCTGAGCTCCGCGGGGTATTTTAGCAATCATAGGATCTAATTCCCACATCTTGCTCTGAGAACTGAAATTTATGACCCCAATAAAGACTTCTACAGAAAAATAAGGGTAAATTTCTCAGAAGAACTCAGTTCAGAATATTGCTCTGAAGTTCTCCACTCACCGCCCATCTATCATGGGCTGAAATAAAAGCACATGCAAGCTAATATTAAAGGGTCTAACAGGGGGAAAATGTTTTGAAATTAGTAATCCTTTCTTAATAATGTATTATCTCTGAAAGTCCCTTTTGGAACAATGGTCTTGATTTGAAATTTTATGAAATATCAAACAAGACTGTGAAGACAAATAGTGAGTGACAAAGGACGCTTTAAGGAAATACATTTACTTTTAATCATTTTAACAAGCAAGCAAACTTAAAAATAAGTTTCTGGTGTAAGAGATATCCAGCTAGTCCCTGGCAGAGTTGCACCCAGCTTCCCACTACAACACCTCTGAAGATGCAGGCAAACATGAGAGCACCTATCACCACTAAAAATCATGAGTGGCAGCCAGCTGGCCACATCCAGAAGGTTTCCACCTTGAAACCCATCAAACTCAAGTGAGAAACACAAGGTGTAAAACTCAGCCTGAGAAGGGTCAAGATGTTTGTCTTGTTCCTCATTTCTATTGCACAAACATTGCTTTCAGAGGCGACCAGCATGTGTTCATTGTCTTTCTGATTATCTGAAGATCCGCTTGTAAACCATGAGTGCCTATCTCATATATCATGTCTCGCTTGTTCCTGCTCCATACACTGTTTTAAAATGGTAATTATCGAAGTAATATATGCCTATTGGGGAAAACTTGGGGAATCAGAAAATAAAATTTAAAGAAAAGTCCCTCAAGATACCTGGTGTCACTCTTTTAGCAGACTGTACCATCTGTATGCATCTTCATACAGCTAAGTCCTGCAGTGGCCCTTGGGCTGCCAGGGCTGGCTTTGTCACTTGCCCATCCACCTAGAAGACCATTTCACACTCTTTTCTTTCCTCAAACCTCAACATCCCCTCTCTGCTTCCTACTCTTTGCTGAAGACTTCAACTCATACAGGAGCAATCAGAACAGATCTTTCTACAAAATGCACCAGACACAGGCATTAGCCCGTGCACTTTGCCTTCTGTCTGCACCTAGGATGAACCCTCCACTTCACACTGGATCTCATTCCCATCTCCTCCTCAGGATTTTGCTCCTGTAATTATTCTCACTCCTCCCTCAACATTCCCCCAAACAGGATCCACCCAGCAACCCTGTCTGGGACCAATGCTCAAATCAACTGAGCTAGCCTTAGTGCCCAGGGCTGATGCTCAAACCAATGGAGACACTGGCTGTAGGAGGGAAAGAAGGAGAGAAGGGGGAGAGGTATAGAAGCAGATGGTTGCTTCTCTTGTATGCCCTGACCCAGAATTGAACCCAGGAAGTCCATAGGCCAGGTGATGCTCTATCCACTGAGAAACCAACCAGCTTCCCCTTCTTTAATGGATCATTACCAAGGGGAAAATATCTCATACCATTTCCATTTTAGAAAAGCCTGGTCATGACTCCCTATCTCTCTTAGCTCCTGCCCATTCACAGGGAAAATGTTTGCAAAAGTTGTCCACACTCAGTGTTTGCTGTTATCCTCTTCTCTTCTTATACCTACAACCTAGTTCAACCTAGGTTTCCTCTGTTCTTAAGATGCTACCCATCTCCTGAACTGTGCCATGCCACTAGTGGAAAACAGGACTCAAGCAGAAAAAGATACAGAGTAAATCCAGAAGGATACATGAAGAGTAAGGATACAAGACACCCTATACCAGGGGTGCCCACACTTTTTCAGCTTGCGAGCTACTTATAAGATGACCAAGTCAAGATGAACTACCTACAATAAAAATGCAAAACATAAATTTATTTCTTCTATATTATCATTATTTAAGTTACTATTATTACTATTTAATATTGTGTATTCTTCTTTCACCTTTCTCCTTCTCAGCTCCTTTTTAGGAGGAAAGTCAATGTCATAGTTTTTATGAACAGTCCAAAAAAGCCGCTCCACATTTCCCTTCTTTGGAATAGCAACGGCACACAGACAGATGAGGCAAACGCACTTAGAATATGACATAGTGAAAAAAATCCCCTCCCATTCTGTATGAAAGTGGTAGGTTTTAGGCTTCTTACTCGGACCAGCTATGGCACTCATTTTTATACCCTTTGTTGTATTTAGTTTAAATAAATTGAAGGCTAACTACGCAGCAATGTAACTGAACAAGTTAGTGCGGTTTAACGCGCATGCGTAGGGTGTCCATTTTGTAGGGATTAGTTTAGTGACTACTATATTTAAAAAAAAAAACAACAGAAAAAGAGCAGTGCAGTAAGGACAAATACCACAGTGAGGGACCAGGTGACACCCATACTCTTGTCCCATGACCTTTCCCTGTAGGACCATGTGTGCAGCTTGGTCACCTGACATACAGACTCAGAGAAGAGGCCAAGTCAAGCAGTGAAACAGAATCCTATTAAAATGAAATGTCTTTCTTAATAAGGAAAAAATAAAAGTTCTATTTTTCTCACCCTATTGGATTTTTCATGCAAACTTTATACTTAAGACCATTATTTTAAACTGTTTTCTCAAAGATTAGCATGGTGTTCCAAGCATCTGTTTAAAATTCAGATTCCTGGGTTCCACCCCATATGTGCTACATGTAAGTCTCAAAGAGAAGATGAAGCTAGGGAGACAGAAGACCGTGTGTGCTAAACTCCTCAAGTGATCCTTGTGCCTAGATATTTTGAAATTAATGCTTCAGAGCAAGTTTTTTAAATTATAAAAATTAAATGTGATCTTTGAAGTCATCATACATAAAAAACTGGGCATCTTTATTGTGAGATAGCTTAGTACATTGACAATATTTTTTATTTTTTTCATACAGTTATTCTGTTTGTTTGTTTTTCTTGACTCAATTTTAGGATTTTTTATTTTTCCAAGAAATCATACACTTTAACTAAATTTAAAAAACAATTATTTTAATAAAATTACATTTAAAAAATAATAATATGATTTCCCCCATACTTCCTTGAACATATATGCCCCTGCATAGGAAGACAGACCATTAGAGATACCCTTTAGTTTAAGGGGAGAAAAAAAGGCAAGTTTAAGTTTATTTCAAACAAGAGGAAAAGCAGTCAAATTTTTTGAAGTTCATATGAAAGATGGTAGTTTTAAAAGCTCTTAATTTATAAGAACCAAGATTTTTGAAAATCAAAAGGCAAATATTTGACAGGTCAAGTCATAATTAGCTTATATATAATATATTAAGACTGCAGTTTTCCAGGGAGTGGATAGGAAGATCAAGGTCAGAGTGACCTTCTGGATGACCTGAAAGATAACACAGAGAAAAGCAGAGACCATATTTAGGAGGAAGCCAGTCTCTGCCCAAAAGAATACCAGTGTAGCTGAGTGAGGACAAAAGATGAGGCCAAACCAATGCCAACATCTGCTTGTCCCATTTAGGAGAGCATGGCATGTGCCATCCTTCCCAGCTGTCATGTCACCCCTGACCCATGTGTATCCAGTATAAGCCTCACCCAAGTATATGCTGAGGTTTTACTTAGTCTGCTTCAACTCTACTATATTTCTTTTTAACAGCCTAGATTGGCTGTTAAAGAAAAACCCAAACAGCTTAAAACTACCTTGAGCCTGAATGGTAGAGAGACACACTCCTGCTGTATTAGTATAAATATTAATAGAACATATTTACATCAGGCTTCAACTTTTTTAACTTGGCGAATTATAACCTCCATGTAACCGATCTCATTGGACTATTCTCTTCACCCTTCAGTCTTATTTTCTGCATTTCTTACAATTATCTTTCAAAAATTCAAATATCTTGTTGCTAATCTAGAATTTTTTTTTTAATATCTTGTTCTTAAATACTAACAAAAGGTCAAATTTTGTAGTGTTGAATGCACTGTCCTTCTAAACCTAACCCCAGCTCGTTTTACAGCTTCCTCATATGCCTTTGCCCATGATTAAACCTACACATCAGCCATTTCAAACAGACGTGCACATTCCTTACTGTTACATTTTCACTTACTATCATTTCTCTTAGCTTGTCATGAACTCCCTTTTTTCCGAACTCCTTTTAGCCATTTTAACTGCAAATGTCTTCCCTGCCTTCTCCCGCTGACCCTTTGAAAAGTTCACTCACTCTCTGTACACCCAGAAATACTTCATTCAGACTCATTCTAAAAAGCATTTTATAATGATATACTTCTATCTTTATCTTTCTATTGGACAAAGGGCTCCCTGAGAGCATTGCTTATCAGTTGCCCATCTTTCTATCTCTGGCTCCAAGCACAGTGCCTGAAGCAAAGGAGACACTCCATAAATGTTAAGTAACTGATCCATAGCTACTGACCCCACTGACAAATAAAACTAAAATGCCCTTTTCTTTATAACAGTCTACATTTTTGTTGTTGTTGTTCTGATCCATTTGCTTTTTAGACCAAAGAAAAGTTCCTCTTATTTATTTGTTGCACCTCATTTTTTTAGATTTGGCCAATCGTGGGTGTTTTTTTAATCTATTTTTGAGCCTACCAAAGTATATGCTGACCCTTCCAGTTACATCATCAGCAATATTTGTTATCATGCCATCAATTTCTTCTTCTTTTTTGTGACAGAGACAGAGAGAGAGACGATAGAGACAGACAGATAGGAAGGGAGAGAGAGATGAGAAGCATCAATTCTTTGTTGCAGCACCCTAGTTGTTCATTGATTGCTTTCTAATATGTGCGTTGACTGGGGGGCTACAGCAGACCAAGTGACACCTTGTTCAAGTCAGTGACCTTGGGTTCAAACTGATGAGTGGTGCTCAAACCAGATGAGCCTGCGCTCAAGCTGGTGACCTCAGGGTCTCGAACCTGGGTCCTCCGCATTCCAGTCTGACACTCTATCCACTGCACCACTGCCTGGTCAGGCTGCCATCAGTTTCTTTATCCCAGTTCTAAATAACAATTCTGGACATAGTGTTTTATATGGCATTATTTTATCTTCCTTATAATTATAGTTATTTTCTTCTCATGTTAATTGAATTGTGAATTCTTCAAGAAAGGCAGCATTGCTCACTCATTTCTATATTCCCTTAACTTTCTTGAGATTAATAAATATAATTAACATTCTAATGTCCCTTCATGGTGGTAGCAGGGAGCTATCAAGGATCAGATCACAGGTCTCCACATGGGCATAAACTTGTGCAACATTCTTTAAGCTATATATATCAGTGGTTCTTAACCTGGGTTCTATCAAACCCTAGGGGTTCGATGAGTTGGTCTCAGGGGTTTGGAGAAGCCTCTGCCGCGGAGGCCAGAATAAAGTAATACCATAATTTGTTGTGAGTTCATGCACTTTGTTGGTTTTGTTCTTTGAGCAAGGTGATGTTCATGCACGGCTCATTTTGTGCACCAGTAAAAAAACATATAGCTATGTCTTGAATTTGGAAAAGAAAATCATATTTTATTTATCACTAAAGAAGCGTTCGCTAAATGCGCATATGAAACTGGTGGGTTCGGTACCTCAATAAAGGTCAAGAACCACTGATATATATATATAAAATATTTTCTCCTATATCAAATGTGTATACTAGTACCTATATCATAGAGTTACCTTGAGATAAAAAAATAATGTATGTAAAATGTTTACTGATGTACTTAACACAAAGTAAATGCTTAATATTTGTTAGGGATTTTTATTACAGGTGTTAATTAAATAAAATAAGTAGAAATATAAATGTTCTAAAATCTGCTAATTTGTTCGAAGTACCACAGTGTGGGTGGCTTAAACAATAGAAATTTAAGTTCTCACAATTCTGGAGGCTAGATATCCAAGAATAAGTCATGGAAAGGTTGTTTTTTGTTTGTTTCTTTGTTTTGTTTGTGTTTCTTCTAAAACCTCTCTGGTTAGCTTGTAGATGACCATCTTCTTTATGTGTTCTCATGGTCTTCCTTATGTCTATGTCCCTATCTCTTCTTATTAAGGACACCAGTTACTTCATATTAGGGCCTGCCCAGTAACCTCATTTAACCTTAATTGCCTATTGAAACTCATCATATGAAAATACAGTCACATTCATAGACACTGAAGGTTAGAAGGAGGAGGTAACACAGGAGTTTTTAAGGGATGTAATTGAATCCATTACAATTAGCAACAGGGATCACACATAAGTAGTACTGCAGTAGTTTTGGCAAACTATATAACTGTTCACAACTACTCATTTGCCCTTCTGTTAAGAGGGTTCTGTACCCCAACTCTGTGACTGGACTGGCAGACCTCTGGTGAAAGGGATAAACAGTCATGCTCCACTACCCTGGGGTTTGATTTGGTCAGTGATATGTGAGTGGGCGTGGCATACCCCTGCCAGGCAGAAGTTTTAAGAGCCACTGATTGTTTCCACCACTCTCTTACTCTTTTACCCTTGCCATGGGAACAGGAAGGGCTACTTTTCCAGCCGAAGGCCCAGACCAAGGGGACTGATGGAGCAGAACTGCCTAAATGATGAGCAGCTGGTAATAATGCAGAAATGCGAGGGTCCAGTGCATGTGTTTAGTTTTTAAGTCACAGGGATTTGAGAGGTTTTTATTACTGCACAGGAGGTGCCTAATGTTTACCAATAACAAGTAAAATTCAAATGCATATATGCTTATTACTTTTCTTTGCAAAAGGCATAAAAATTCAATATACCATCAATAAAGTAATTCTAATAAACCTAACTTCAAACAAGGAGCAGAGTATAAACAATTTCACGAGGGATCAAAGACCTGTTGAACATACTACTTTTCCAATTTATGTGAAAGAACTCACTGGGCTACGTCGTGGTTAAATTTCCTTTGTAATACAAAGGAATTGCAGCACTGTAGCTTTTGTAGCCCTGCCTCTCTCTGTTCTAGAGAGAGATCTGCTTCTGTTCTTAGAGAGTCACAGGATGTAGAAAATCAGAATTGGCAAACACCAGCACTCCCTAAACCAGCACAACTTCATTCAAACTGGTATCAATTTCACCAAAACACAGGCTAGGTTCACAGTACAATTCAACAACCATATTTCGACATCTTGCTGTTTCCCAGTTATTGAGTAAAGATGACTCAAAGGAGCTTGACTCTAAGGAGTAAACGGGATTTGGGCTGCTGGAAAGGAGAAGGACAAGAGGCAGATAGCACAGTTTAAACAAAGGCTCAAAGTGTTTCTTGGAATATGAACAGTGTAGGGTGATTGTAGCAAAGGGTAGTGAGTGGTTACACACAGGACTGAGAACACAGCTGGAGGGTCATCTTTGGTAGCAGGTGTTCTGACTCTAAACCAGAACACAATTTAAAAAGCAGTAAACAAAACTTTAAATGTTACAAATTACAAATTTATATGCTTGTACTTGACTTTGAAAATATTTCTCTTTAATGAATGCATAATATTTTGTAGCAGTTAAAAATGCAAGCTTGTCAAGCAGATACCTTGGCTCAGTACCACTGCCCGGCCAAAGCTATGCCCTTACTGAGCTTGTGCTCATTAATTACCCGAGGAAGTCACAGGCTCCTCTTCTGTATAATGGAATTTAAAAATAATAGTGTTTTCCTTGTACAATGAGAATTATTAAATATAGTGATGCATGGGAGACACTTGACAAAATATCTGAGTCTAAAAATGGTGCTAGCTACTCTACTGAAACTGTTTCTATCACCGATGTTAAGAAATAAAAGTTTATGTGCTTCCATGAGATTTGACAGTTTGCATCCCTTAGTTCGCTGACATCCAAAATATTGCTTCTTATCTGTCTTAAAATATGCTTAAGAAAGAGCCAGAGAGAAAGCCCCTCACAAGACAATCAGCCACGAATGTGACTTGAGTGGCAAGGCCCACAGCAATGCCTCTCAGTTTATGTCTCAGCTCAAAATGTTGAAAACCAGTCATAGGCCTCACTTTAGTGGCAGCCATACCAGATACAACTTCAGATCAGGGAAGGATGAGAAAATGCCCAGCAACTTCTCTTCTGGAAATGACCTGGGAAGGATTTGGAATAGTTTAAATTGAAAATTTTATTCTGGTTCTGGCCAGTTAGCTAAGTGGTAGAGCATCAGCTGGTGAGTAAATGTCCGGGTTTTATTCCCGGTTAGGGAACACAGGAGAAGCAGCCATCTGCTTCTTTACCCCTCCCCATTCTCTCTCAAACTCTCTCTTCCCCTCCCACAGCCATGTCCTGGTTGGAGCAAGTTGGCCCTGGGCACTGAGGATGGCTCCATGGCCTCCACCTCAGGTGCTAAAATAGTTCAGTTACCAAGCATGGAGCAATGACCCCAGATGGACAGAACATTGCCCCCTAGTGGGCTTGCTGGGTGGATTCTGGTCCCAGGGTGTGCAGGAGTCTCTCTCTCTGCCTCCTCTCTTCTCGCTTAAGACAAATTAAAAAAAAAATTATTTTGAGTAAGAAGGTAATTTTTTCTCCATGAGAATCTTATTTTTCTTTTCTCTATTTAATCATTAACTTCATCATTTTTTGGTTTATGAGCTAAAATTTCTGTTCTTAAAATAAAGTCTGGGGTTAGGTAATGGTACCTTTGAACTTATGCTGGTTGGTAGTATTGAAGAAAGGAGGGGAAAAGAAGAAAAAGAATCTGATGAGGATAAAACCACTAGTTAGCAGGAAAACGACAAGATGGCGATGGAGTAAGCGGACGTACCAACTTCCAACTCCTGGAACCAAAGTGTATTATAACTTAATTTTAAGAACCATCATCTAGATAAACCAACTTTGAACTAAACTAAGTGGACTCTTCAACCAAGGAACACTGAAGAAGCCACATTGAGACTGGTAGGAAAAGTGAAAACGTGGAAAGGGCTGCCCAGCTCCCTGGAGCAAATGGCAGCCCAGAGAGACCCACATGGCAGGAAGAGAGTTTAGCGAAGAGGGAGGGACCTGGGTCCCAGGAACCAAGCCCCAGCTTGCATCCCCAGAGCCTAGAAGAGGCGTATAAACATTATTTAGCTATGAAACAAGTTAGGATACTGTTTATGAGAAAGAGACAGTTTTCTCAGACCCAGGATTCTTCTTAAAGGGATGGCGCAGAAAAACCCTCTCACAACCACTCACTCGGGACTCTGGGAGACAGGGAGAGAGGAGAGGACCGGAGCAGCGGGAAGAGAGTGTGGTCTGGAAGGCACAGGGAGAAACACTCTGAGGAACAGCCATCTTAACCCCTGGGCTGAGTGACTTCCCAAATCAGAAATGAATATTTATCCTGGAACTAGCAATATCAGCAAAGGGAGGCAGGACACCAGCCAAGCAAGCTCCCCCATGGCACTTAGAGCACTGCCTCTTAGATGGAGGGAGCTTCCAGGACTACAGTATGGAGTGTTAGGGTCTGACCTGCAGCGCCCCCACCCACACTGCTGAGGGCTTGCTAGAGGGTGGTGGCAGCGGCAGTGGCGGCCGGATGGGAAACACAGTTTTATGGGTGGGGCGGAGGACCAGCCGGCTGGCGTGAGCTTGGTCTAGCCCAGCAGGGGCAGATCGGGGACACGCAAAAGTGATCCGGCACTGCGGGCCCACCTGCAGCTTCACCTGTGTGTGGGGGGGGGGGGAGGGAAGCGGGAGCCCAGAACAGGCAGAGATCTGCTACTGAGCAGGGGCGTTTCGGTGTGCAGCATCACCTGGCCTCCGAGGTTTGCTACCCTGCGGGAGCTGGCCCGGACCACAGGGGCTGGAGAGAAGCCCTTGAGCAAGCCAGCTCTGATTGCGGGGACTGGGTGGAAGCCCGGGAACAGGCAAAAGGCGGGTACCACAGCTGAGCAAAGCATGAGAACACAGCCCCTCCTGTGAAGGAGAGGCAGAAACTGCAGCAACAGCCGCAGTGGGTTGGCGCCGGCTAAGCCCATACCCAACCGCCCTAGGCAGCGGCAGAGGGATGGTGGGCCTGCAGACAAACCACACAGAGGGAACACAGAGGTAACACCTATTGGACTCCGGTGACCACACCCTTCTTACACACAGACAAAATAGGCAGGCAGAGAAATGCAACTCAAATGAGTCAAGAGAAATCCCCAGAGAAGGACCTGAATGAACCAGATATAACCAAACTACTGGATGCAGGGTTTAAAATAATGATACTTAGGATGTTCAAAGAGCTTAGAGCAACAATGGATAGTCATTATGAACACATAAATAAAGATATAACAAGTATAAAAAAGGAAACTGAAATAATAAAAAAGTATCAGACAAAAATGATAAATACAATATCAGAATTGAAGAATACAAAGGAAGGAATTAAAAGCAGGATGGATGAAGCTGAGGATTGAATCAACGAGTTACAAGACAAAATAAATGAAGGCACAGAAGCAGAGCAGAAAAAATAAAAGAGACTCAGAAAGACTGAGGAAACTCTAAGGGAGCTCTGTGACAACATGAAAAGAAATAACATCCACATCATAGGTGTTCCTGAAGAAGAAGAGAAAGAACAAGAGATAGAAACTTTGTTCAACCAAATCATAGCTGAAAACTTCCCTATATTAACATTGGAAAACAACTCACATGTTCAAGAAGCACAGAGAACTCCATTAAAGAGAAACCCGAAACAAACTACACCAAGACACATCATAATTAAAATACCAAAGGTAAATGATAAAGAGAAAATATTAAAAGCTGCTAGAGAAAATAAAGGCTATCACCTACAAAGGAGCCCCCATAAGAATAACATCTGACTTCTCAAGAGAAACACTTGAGGCCAGAAGGGAATGGCAAGATATATTCAAAGAAATTCAGAGCAAGAACCTACAACCAAGATTACTTTATCCAGCAAGGTTAACGTTTATAATTGAAGGAGAGCCTGACCTGTGGTGGCGCAGTGGATAAGGTGTCCACCTGGGAACACTGAGGTCGCCAGTTCAAAACCCTGCACTGGTCTGGTCAAGGCACATATGGGAGGTGATGCTTCCAGCTCCTCTCCCCCCCCCCTCTCTCTATCTCTCTCTCCTCTCTAAAGTGAATAAAATTTTAAAAAAAGAAATTTATAATTGAAGGAGAAATAAAAAATTTCCCAGACAAAAAAAAAAAATAAATAAAACCCTCAAGGAATTCATTAAAACCAAGCCAATTCTGCAAGAAATGCTAAGGGGCCTGTTGTGAATAGTTCAAAGGGGGGAAAGAATATAGCAAAGGAAGAATACAGTTTTAAAGAATAAAATAGCAATGTACAACTACATATCAATAATAACCTTAAGTGTAAATGGATTTAATGATCCAATCAAAGACATAGGTTAGCTGAATGGATAAGAAAACAGGACCCATACATATGCTGTCTACAAGAGACACACCTTAAAACAAAAGATGCACATAGACTGAAGGTAAAAGGATGGAGAAAAGTATTTTATGCAAATGGAAATGAAAACAAAGCTGGGATAGCAATACTTATATCTGACAAAATGAACTCTAAAACAAAGGCTGTAATAAGAGATAAAGAAGGACACTAATAATGATAAAGGGAGCAATTCAACAGGAAGATATAACCATTATAAATATCTATGTGCCAAACATAGGAGCTCCGAAATACATAAAGCAGACTTTGATGGATATAAAGGGCGAGGTTAACAGCAATACTATAATAGTAGGGTATTTCAATACCCCACTAACTTTGCTGGATACATCCTCAAGAAAGAAAATTAACAAAGAAACAGTACAGTTAAAGCATACACTAGATCAGTGGTTCTTAACCTGGATTCTATTGAATCGTAGGGGTTTGATGAGTCAGTCTCAGGGGTTTGGAGAAGCCTCTGCCGTGGAGGCCAGAATAAAGCATTACCGTAATTTGTTGTGAGTTCATGCACTTTCTTGGTTTTGTTCTTTGAGCAAGGTGATGTTCATGCATGGCTCCTTTTGTACACCAGTAAAAAAACATATACCTATGTCTTGAATTTGGAAAAAAAAATCATATTTTATTTATCACTAAAGAAGGGTTCAGTGAATGTGCATATGAAACTGCTGGGTTTGGTACCTCAAATACGGTTAAGAACCACAGCACTAGATCAACTCGATTTAATAGATATCATCAGAACTTTTCAGCCTAAAACAGCAGAATATAAATTCTTTTCAAGTGCTCATGGTACATTCTTTAGGATAGACCACAAGTTAGGACACAAAAGTGGTCTCAACAGATTTAAGAAGATTAAAATAATATCAAGCATTTTCTCTGATCACAATGCCATGAAACTAGAAATTAACCACAAAAGAAAAACTGAAAAATACTCAAACATTTGGAAACTAAATAGCATATTATTAAATAATGAATGGATTAATAATGAGATCAAAAAAGAAATAAAAAAGTTCCTAGAAACAAATGATAATGAGCATACATCAACTCAAAATTTATGGGACACAGCAAAAGCAGTACTGAGAGGGAAGTTCATAGCACTACAGGCATACCATGAGAAGCAAAAAAAAGGTCAAATAAGCAACTTGACCCTGCATCTAAAAGAATTAGAAAAACAACAGCAAGTAAAGACCAGGCATTGTAGAAGAAAGGAAATAATAAAGATCAGAGCAGAAATAAATGACATACAGATTAAAGAAACTATACAGAGGATCAATAAAACCAGGAGCTGGTTCTTTGAAAAGGTAAACAAGATCGATGAACCTTTAACTAGTCTCACCAAGAAAAAAAGAGAGAGGACTCAAATAAATAAAATTAGAAAGGACAGTGGAGAAATAACTGACACAACAGAAATACAAAGTATTGTAAAAAAATACTATGAAGAATTGTATGCAAAAAAGATAGACAACCTATATGAAATGGAAAAATTCCTTGAAACATACAATCTTCCAAAAATCAATCTGGAAGAATCAGAAACCCTAAACAGACCATTTACAACAAAAGAGATAGAAACAGTTATCAAAAACTCCCAACAAATAAAAGTCCTGGGCCTGAAAGCTTCACAAGTGAATTCTACCAAAAATTCAAAGAACTAACTCCTATCCTTTTCAAGTTATTTCAAAAAATCCAAGAGGAAGGAAGACTTCCTAGCTTCTTTTATGAGGCAAGCATAATTCTGATTCTGAAACCAGGCAAAGACAACACAAAGAAAGAAAATTACAGGCCAATATACCTGATGAATTTAAATACTAAAATCCTCAACAAAATATTAGCAAACCGGATACAGCAATACATGAAAAAAATCATAAATCATGATCAAGTGGGATTTATTCTGGGGAGGCAAGGATGCTACAACATTCGTAAATCAATTAATGTGATTCACCACATATAAAAAAGGAAGGAGAAAAACCACATGATAATCTCAATAGATGCAGAAAAAGCATTTGATAAAATACAGCGCCCATTCATGATCAAAACTCTCAGTAAAGTGGGAATACAGGAAACATACCTTAATATGATAAAGGCCATCTATGACAAACCCACAGCCAACATTATACTAAGTGGGCAAAAATTAAAAGCAATCCCCTTAAGATCAGGAACCAGGCAGGAGTGCCCCCTTTCACCAATCTTATTCAACATAGTTCTGGAAGTCCTAGCCATAGCAATCAGACAAGAAGAAATAATAAAAGGCATCCAAATTGGAAAAGAAGAAGTAAAACTGTCATTATTTGCAGATAATATGATATTGTATATAGAAAACCCTAAAGTCTCAGTCAAAAAACTACTGAACCTGATAAATGAATTCAGCAAGGTGGCAGGATATAAAATTAATATTCAGAAATCAGAGGCATTTTTATACACCAAAAATGAACTTTCAGAAAGAGAAATTAAGGAAACAATCTCCTTCACTATTGCAACAAAAAAAAATAAGGTACCTAGGAGTAAATTTAACCAAGTAGATTAAAGACTTGTACTCGGAAAATTATAACACATTGATAAAAGAAATCAAGGAAGATACAAACAAGTGGGAGCATATACCATGCTCATGGTTAGGAAGAATAAATATCATTAAAATGTCTATATTACCCAAAGCAATTTATAAATTCAATGCAATACCAATTAAAAAACCAATGACATACTTCAAAGATATAGAACAAATATTCCAAAAATTTATATAGAACCAATAAAGAATATGAATAGCCTCAGCAATATTAAAAAAGAAGAATAAAGCAGAAGGCATCACACTTCTTGATATCAAGTTATACTACAAGGCCCTTGTACTAAAGACAGCCTGGTACTGGCATAAGAACTGGCACATAGATCAATGGAACAGAACAGAGAACCCAGAAATAAACCCACACCTTTATGGACAACTGATATTTGACAAAGGAGGTAATAGCATACAATGGAGTAAAGAGAGCCTCTTTAACAAATGGTGTTGGAAAAATTGGACATCTACCTGCAAAAAAATATAACTACACCATCAACTTACACCATTCACAAAAACAAACTCAAAATAGATAAAAGAATTAAATGTAAGCTGTGAAACCATAAGCATCTTAGAAGAAAACATAGGTAGTAAGCTCTCCGACATCTGTCGCAGCAATATATTTGCAGATTTATCTCCACGGGCAAGTGAAATAAAAGACAGGATAAACAAGTGAGACTATATCAAACTAAAATGTTTTTATACAGCTTAAGACAATAAAAGCAGAATAAAAAGACAAACTACACAATGGGAGAACATACTTAAAAATATGTCTGATAAGGGGTTAACAACTAAAATTTATAAAGAACTTGTAAAACTCAACACCCAGGAGACAAACAATCCAATCAAAACAATGGGCAAAAGAAATGAATAGACACTTCTCCAAAGAGGGCATACAGATGGCCAATAGGCATATGAAAAAATGCTCAACACTACTAAACATTAGAGAAATGCAAATTAAAACCATAGTGAGATATCACCTCTCACCAGTCAGAAAGGCGCTAATCAACAAAACAACACAGAGTAAGTGCTGACGAGGATGTGGAGAAAAGGGAACCTTCATGCACTGCTGGTGAGAATACAGACTGGTGCAGCCACTGTGGAAAACAGTATGGAGATTTCTCAAAAAATTAAAAATCGAACTGCCTTTTGACCCAGCTATCCCACTTTTAGGAATATACCCTAAGAACACCATAGCATTGCTCGAAAAGAGGAAATGTGCCCCCATGTTTGTGGCAGCATTGTTCACAATAGCAAAGATCTGGAAACAGCCCAAGTGTCCGTCAGAGGACGAGTGGATTAAAAAGCTTTGGTACATATATACTATGGAATACTACTCAGCCATAAGAAATGATGACATCGGATCATTTACAACAACATGGATGGACCTTGATAACATTATACTGAGTGAAATAAGTAAATCAGAAAAAACTAAGAATATATGATTTCATACACAGATGGGACATAAAAATGAGACTCAGAGACATGGACAAGAGTGTGCTGTCTATCGGGGGCCTGGGGGGGGGGAAGGGGAAGGAAAGAGAGGGAGTAGGGGGAGGGGAGGGGCATAAATAAAACCAGATAGAAGGTGACAGAAGACAATTTGACTTTGGGTGATGGGTATGCATTATAATCAAATGTCAAAATAACCTGCAGATGTTTTCTCTGAACATATGTACCTTGATATATCACTGTCACCCCATTAAAATTAAAATTAATAATCTGGCCCTGGGGCAAAAACGATGAGGTTATATACAATAATTAAAAGATTCAAATTATTATACAGATAAAAAGAAAACACTAGTTGGCTTTTTTTCTTCTTAAATATTTTCAAGTTTACCTAAAATATTATTTGATTGATGAGTGTTTAAAACAATGCTATTGTACTGAGAACTTTGAGGGAGTGTTGTCATAGAAATGGGAAGTGTTCCAGAATCATTTTTATTTTTTTTCCACGAAGTAAAACATATGGACACAGTCTTGAATGGACATTAATAAATATTGACACTTGTTTTTAAAAGAGTTCCCTCATACTTTTTTTGAGGATTCACCTAGAAAAGCTGCTTCTGTTATTTACCATATGACATAATAAGATGGATTGTGCTACCTTCTGATATGATGCATCGTCCTGAATATAATTGCTGTTTTCATTACTGACTAGTTGAGTGCCCCACCAAATTAGCACATTTTTATTGGGTGATACTTACTATTCCAAATAATTTTGATTTAAATAAAAGAATTATTCAGATCAACTCTTTCTTTCCTGCTTGTGTTCCTATTTCTTACTCTCTGCCTTCTCTCCATTTTTTTCTTTCTCTCTTTCTCACTTTTTATTGTTTATTCAATCATTCATTCACTCCACATATATCAGCACTTTAAGAGACCTCAGAACATAGAGTAAGGTACACTCTGAAATACTAATTATTTATTTTAAGTTGAGAAATTTAATTTTAAGTTGAAAATTTTAAACACTGAATGGCATATAACCTGTCTAAAGTAAGATGTACAATTATTAAAGCCTGCATTATTTTATTAAACACAATGACCACAATAAAATGTTTACCGTTTATGCTCCAAGTTTATGATTCTTTCTGACTAGGTTTCCCTGAGTTTCCCCATGACAGAGTAGATTGAATGTTGGTATAGTTTATACACACACACACACACAATTTCATTTTATTAAATTGTTGGCTTGGTTTTGCTAGTCAGACAAAGAGATGTATAAACCTTTCTGCCTGATCTTTAGGGTGCAGGTGACATGCAGGTTTTGACAACTGTGGTATTCTCTAATCATTAATGAAGCCCAGAGTCTGCAGTGGGCATATCCTGGGCTGCACATTTGCCCCATTCTGCCCTTGTCACACTGCCTAGAGGGAGCTAGGGCATGACTTAAAGATCCCTCTGCTGAGGAAACTGTGAATGCTCAAATTGGAGTACATCTTTAAAAAACACACAAAAAAAACACCTGTTGATCTGAGTAGTTGAGTAAGAGGGAGCTGTGGATTGGTAGATTTGTTTCCAGCCAGGGGGTTGTATGATTCCTCTGGTAACAAGAAACTCTTTGTGTTTACGTTCTGCTAAAAATGATATCATTTTAGTTGCTGGTCTTGTGGAAACAACTGTCTTAATTTAGCAAAATACCAGCACAAACTACTTGGGGTAGCTCAGTCAATGAGAGCATTGGTTAGGAGAGGACAGGAAGTAAAAGAAAAAGTTCAACTGCTTTTAATTGGAAAAGAACAAGATGTGGGAACCAGGGATAGGAGAAAAGAAAGGAGGGATCAAGCAACCTGGGGCAATTTCCAAAAGAATCTTAAGAAGTTTTCGTGTTCAGTCTTAGGAAGCATTGTGTGCTGTCTGTAAACTTCTATCTGCCTAAAACTGCGGTAAAGACCTTAAAGAAATTTTGTTTGTTTGTTTGTTTGTAAAGATAATGGAAAAATATTAGATCCATGTCTGAATGGATATCAAGATGTAGATAATAAAGAGTAGCAGAAAAGCAGGGAATGATTCAGCAGTGTCAGGAAGTCATAGCTAGAGGTGATTATGAGAATATAAACCCCGGCCAGTTGGCTCAGTGAATAGAGTGTAGGCCTGGTCTATGGACATCCCAGGTTTGATTCCCAGTCAAGATACACAAGAGAAGAGTCCATCTGCTTCTCTCCACCTCCCTCTCCCCTTTGTCTACCTCTTCCCCTCCCACAGCCAGCGGCTCAATTGATTTATCAGCTCAGGATATCTCAGTTGGTCCAAGTGTCAACCTCAAGCACTAAAAACAGCTCTGTTGATTTGAACAACAGTCCCAGATGGGGGTTGCCTGGCTAGTCGAGGTGCATGCAGGAATCTTTCTTACTATCTCCCCTCTTCTCACATAAAGAGAGAGAGAGAGAGAGAAAATATAAACTTCTGAAAGAATAATTCACAGTGCAAAAACTTCTGGATATTGAGAGGGAAAATTGAGGAGTAGAGACACATAGTATATCTGTATTACCCAATACCGAAACTCACTGCTAGGGAATAATTACTGTATATGCTAATGGAGGTTTGTACAAAAAATTTTGGAGTCCAAATAATAGAATAACTAATTAACTTGAACGGAACAAAATTTTCCCAATGTACTGTGCATTTATAGAATGAGTTTTTGCCAAATATATTGCATTAATGATGACAGGAACAGAGAGTTCTCATTGGACAAACTTCCCTTCAAATTCCTTAAGAGAATTTTCCTGCCATGGGGTGTGTGAAGCCTTTAAGAAGGCTGTTGTTGGAAGTGCCCAAAAGCCCCACATGTAGTCAGACTCTTCCTTACAAACTTCTCTCTGAGCTCTCTCTTCTGGACTAGATGGGCTCAGCACTCGAGCAGGTAGAATATCACCAGGTAGAGTATGAGCACATTCTACCTGGTGATAGAATATCCCCATGCTATCAGATACAGTCCATGAGCATTCAGGGACCTAAAATAAGTCCAGTGTGACCAATGAGTGGCCCAGCAGACAAGTCTTCAATTAGTACTAAGTTAAAGTCAATAGAAAAGAAAATCACATGTCAAAGAATATGAATTAAGTCAAATCAGAAGGAAAACTTAGACTAAAAGTCAGGAATAACTACCATGGGGAGATTCAGGGCATAGAACAGAGGTGGTTGTCTCATGGAATTGTTGCATTCCTGACTTGCCAGTTCATGGCTGTTAGCCAACTGATTTAGGTTTCATCTGAGTTTTTACATGTGTAAGTTCAGAATGAGGTATCTCAAGAAAAAAGCTTAGAAGGGTCAGTGGTAGCTGAGTCTTTTGGGGAGTGACAGAAAACAATATGAGTCAAAAGTTCTGGTTAATTCACTGTTTCCATGACCTAGGCTCTGTGGTATAGTCGAAAAAACATCAACTACAAAAGAAAAATTATTGACTCTCAGGCCCAAAAACCCACCTTGCCAGGCTGTTTACGAGTATCAAATAAAGTATGTCTGTGAAAGGAAATCATGCAGTGTTCAGCAGATAGGAGTTTGAAGCTTTACTCCCCCCACCCTTTCTTCCACTATCTCTGTTGCTTCCTTTTCTGCCTGTTTATCTTTCACAGTAGGTACCTTAGAAACATCACTCCCTGACCATCAGATCCACCAAGACTTCCAGTTAGGTCTGATTTTTAGTACTAGCATAGACATTGCCACACTGACCTTCAAATGCATTAATCTGCTGCTTCCTCCCACACAGTCTCGGCTAGGGTGATGCTTTATGCCCACATGGACGTAAGCAGAGGGTGGTTGTATCCCTGAGTCAGGGTCCCTCAGGGAAGACGAGCAGAAACCTCAACAAACTCAAAGCATGTGTTTTATATATCAGGAGAGAGTACAAGGCAAACCATCTGTCAACTGTTTTCACTGCTGACTAGGGAGGCCTTGCTGAGAGCATCCCAGCCATCACTATTCAAACCTCCCCAAAGGCTCTTCATTATCCTTTGTCCTGTGACAGATCCTTGTTAATAGTCCAAATTATGGATGGAGTTGGTATCATCCTCTAAAAAGAAGTTACCCATAAGGGTACAAAATAGGGTTTAAGCAAACTGTATTGATATTCCTGTGACCAAAGCTACACACTATTGATTTTGTAAGCATATAAAAAAAAGGCAACTTCAGCCCAGGGAAAAAAATTTGGAGGCATCTGCAGAGGGGTGGTACCCGAAACCATGCAGCAGGATGAAATCACTCAGGGATAGTAGAATGCAACATTTAATGAACAGACAGAGAAAAAATGACATTCAAAAAGGCATAGCCATAGCAATAGGCATGCACCAGAAAAAAAAAATTATTATCTCTAAAGAATCAAAGTTAAAAATTTTAAGAAGTCAAGGTCGGTAGGCACTAATATTATGGTTGACATACAGGTCAAGTAAGAGACAGAAGCTTTTCAATGGTTTTTCATCTTGACTAGGATAAAATCCTAAATTCTTCACAATGCCCAAATCACCGTCAGCATCATCTTACACCAATCTCCCATCTCACACTTCCAAACCTCTGCTTCAGCCTCACTGGCTTTCTTTTACCTTCTCTTATGTACCACATTCCCTCCTATCATAGGGCCTTTGTATATGCTGTTCTTCTACCTAAATTACTCTTCCCCTTAAATGCACCTTAATTAGTCTTTCTGATCTCAGTAGATCATCATTTCCTCAAGGAAGCCTTTCCTGACTGACCCAGGCCAAGTAAAATCCTTTCATGTTATGCTTTTGTAGATCCACATTTCTTTCTATCCTTCACTAATATCAATTTATAATTATATGTTCATGTGTGTTATTTCATAAAAATGTTTCACCCAGTGAATTGTAAACTTTACATGTGGGACTCAACAAATTCTTAAAATGGCCGTTAGAATTTTGACCAAACAGCAATGATTGTAAACAAGAATTAAATCTGGTGTGAAAAGAGACCCTCATGTTCTCTGTCCATTGATGCATGCTTAAACAACCCAGTCAAAATCACCTTGGGCTTTCTTCATTACTTGGCACTCTAGACACATTCTGGCACATCTCAAACTTATGAACTTGCTAGTTACATGGATATAAGACAATCCACAGAGCACTTTTTCTAGGTACTAGCTCTTACTCTTTGGAAGGGCTACCAACTCCTTTAACAGTTCAATAAAAGCTATGGGTATGTGGCTCTGGCCGGTTGGTTCAGTGGTAGAGTGTCGACCCAGTGTGTTGAAGTCCTGGTTCAATTTTCAGCCAGGGCATACAGGAGAAGTGCCCATCTGCTTCTCCATCCTCCCCCCTCTCCTTTCTCTCCATCTCTCTCTTCCCCTCCCACAGCCAAGGCTCCATTGGAGCAAAGTTGGCCCGGGCACTGAGGATGGCTCCATGGCCTCCACTCAGGCACTAGAATGGCTCTGGTTGCATCGGAAGAACCCCCCAGATAGGCAGAGCATCATTTCTTGGTGGGCATGCCGGGTGGAACCCAATAGGGCACATACAGGGGTCTGACTCTCTGCCTCCCCGCTTCTCACTTCAGAAAAGTACAAAAGAAAATGAAGCTATGGGTATTGCTTTGGGTTGAGTTGTGTCCCCTCAAAAAAAAAAAAAAAATATATATATATATTGGAATTCAGAGGTGGAGGAGGGTATAGGAGGGATAAATGGTGACGGATGAAGACTTGGTTTGGGAGGGACATTGAGCAGACAGTTTAGTGTGTAGAGATGTGTTGTAGAATTGGGCACCTGAAATCTGTATAATTATATTAACCAATGTAACCTTAATGAATTCAATTAAAAAAATAATAGTACATTGGAATCCTAACCCCTCATATCTGTGAAATCTGTGGATGTGATATTATTTGGAAATAAGATCTTTGCAAATGATCAGGTTTAAAATGAGGTCATTAGGGTGGACCCTAATCAAATATAACTGGTCTTCTATAAAGAGAAAATCTGGACACAGAGGCAGAAAGATACAGAGGGAGACAATGTGAAGACAGCAAGAATGACATCTTGTAGAACCAAGGAACACCAGAGGTTACCAGGAGCTAGGATAGAGGCTTGGACAGAGTCTCCTTCATAGGCCACAGAAAGAATAAACATTTCCAACACCTTGATTTCAGACATCTAGCCTCCAGATCTGTGAGACAATAAATGTTATAGTTTAAACCACTAAGTTTGTGGCACTTCGTTAAGGCAGGCCCAGGAAACTATACAGATATACTCTGTCTAGAAATAAAAGCCCCTGTGGATATATACAATTCTGCATGCAATTCAGGGTGTTTACAGAGCCACTGAAGCCCAGGTTAGTAAGTCCTGCACAGATGCTATAAAGTTCCTGGACCAAATGCCATGGTTGAAGGCAAAGAAAGAAGAGGGAGAAGAAAATGAACATAACCAATCACCAACTTGTGTGCTCCATGTTTGGCCCTTGGCAGCCACTTGATATTTATTATTTTGTTGAATCCTCATAACCACTCCATGAAGTAAGTGTCAGCATCCACATTTCAAAGAGGAGGAAACGGGGACTCTGAGAGATTTAATGCAAAGCATAAATTCATATATCCAGAGAGTGGCTGTGCTGGGAACATGGCCTGAGTTTGTTTTATCCTGGAACCAGTGCTTTTTCCGCTCTTACCCTGCTCCTGTGCAGTGATATGTGAGATACAAAGCATGTGATATGTGGTTTCGGGCTGTGAGGGTTATGCATGTGTTAGTGGCTTCGAGGGAAACAGGAGAGTAGCTCATTTTTTTAAGTTAAAAAAAAAGTTAAAGAAAGGCCATTTCTTAGACTGCTTTCCTTTCATCGTTTGGCACTGCTTTTGAACAAGGATTTTGGCATAGAATGATTTTTTCTCTTGCTAGGCAAAGAGAGACAAAAAAATTAATTAGGTTATATTGATAATTGTTAACAGGAATTTTGGAATCACTCGGGATGCGAGAGTGGTGTGGATGACACAGCAAAGCCGAGGCAAGCCCATCTCTTATTCATCAGGTAGTACTTCCTGACCATGCAGTCAACAGTAGGCTCCGCCTTCTGCGCACAGAACCTGACCACTTGAGCCAGTCTACAAGGGGAAATCAACACTTATATTTGTCAATACAATAAAGTTAAATGCTGTGTGATAAACAAAAAAGGGTTTACTACATAGAAAGTAGTGAGGCAGAAAGCTGGGCCTAAGTTTACTGAGTTTGAGTAGTGATTATCCTGACACAGAGGTGAGAGAGGGGTTGTTCCAGCCACGGGAAACATATGCAAAGACCCTGAGGGAACAGAAAATAGGAAACATTTGCAGAACGATGCAAGCCACCACACCCTGCACGTGGACTCGGAGGGGAAAGAAGTAATGATACTGGAAAGAATGCAGGACGAGACCGTGAAGGACCTTGTCAGCAGCTGTGTGAGAACTGAGTCCTCCAGTAGCAGAGGAAGACAAAGATTGGCAACACAGGTGCGGTATTCTAACACCACGCCTTTTATTCCGCCTGTCTCTTGAGGAGGGCTCTTCCTCGGCCAGTGCAGCGGAGACACTATGCCACAGCTTATGTGGACCACACACAAGTTCCCAACAGGTTTGTCCTACTCCACCTTGGTCAGAGGGTGAGGTTTTTCTTCTCACCATCCCCAGACAAGACCCGGTCTGTCAAAGGCAGGCTGTGCAAAGGCACTGCATGCAGGAAGGGCAGCAGGCGGTGTCCAGAGTGTGGTGAAGTCACAGAGCACTACTGGGAGTCCACACTGTCTCGGCATGGAGCCCTCCCAGGCTATGGCATTTGGGGCTGCCGTGTGATGGTAGAAGCCACCTGGATGCATGCATTTTTATGTCATATATTTTTTTGTTTTGCAGCTTTTAAAAACCTTAAAAGGTTTTTGGTGTTGCTACAGTGAGGCCTGTTATATTTAAGTAATATTTTAAAATATTACTCTGGCTCACTACCGTAGGAAAACTTCAGAAAATTCAGTTCAGTTGCAATTGTGTGAGTGACAGCTCTTGCAAACATACAGTGCCTGGGACATAGGAATTAAGGTTATATTCACACTATTCACCAGCTGCCAGGTCTCTAGGATGAGAACAAAATCCATAGATATGTGGGCATCAGAGAAAACAGGCTTCTCTGTTCTGAGAATTTCTTCTCGTTAAAGACAGAATCTCATTCATGCTGAATACCTACCATGCTCAGGGAACTATTTTAGTTGTTTGCTCAAACATTATCTTTTACTCTATTAAACCTGTGATGTAATTATTAGAATTATCATCATTAAAGCTATAGAAAATATGGCCCACGTAGGTCTATAAATTGAACCGAATTTCATATGGGTAGTTTGACTTAAAAGCCAATGAGTTCCATGTACCCCGTTGCAGTTAGGACCTGATTTGTGTGATCCTAACTGTGGCACTGTCTGGCTCTGTGACCTTGGACTAGCTACATAATCTTGCTGTGCTTTGATTCCTTAACTATAAGATAGGCAAGGAAAATATTCATCTAATAGGACCATTATGAATTAGGTGAATTAGTACTTGTGAAATACGTAGGACAGTGTCTGGTGATTAGCAAGTGCTATAAACTATTATATTGCTATTATTAAAACTGGCAAGAAAGCAAAGTCCCAACTTCATCGGGAAAAAATAGAATATTTCTTAAGGCTTCTGAGATCAAAGTAAATATATCTATAACCAAATAAATATATTAAAAAGAACAAGACAAAAATCATTCAATACCCAACATCAACAGCTCATTCCAAATAATTCTCCCTAAAAAAATGAAACCTCTAAGCAGATACATGAGAAATACTGGTTTTTGAAAAATTGTTTTCCAGTAAGAGCTAATTCCTTTATGTTTCTCACACTCCCTCTCATTTTCCCATAACTTCATTAAGGATCTGGACGTACTAAATAATACCATCTTTGTCCCATGATCATCTACCACTATTACTGGCATTCTCCAGTAGAACCTATCCAAAGAATTTTAGAAGTGCTTTACCGTCATTAAAATCTTCAACCTCTAAGTGTATTCAGCTTATCCTCAGCTACAAGTGGGATAATGGAAAGATAGAGATTTAGTGACATTTCTTAATGGGCAAAGCATGAATCTAAAGTTGTAGCTGTGGTTATAGGCTCAGAACTTTATATAGGCTATTTCCTCTTAGAGTTTGGTGGTTTATGAATTCAGTTCAATCAGCAAATCTACATTTATTCTTAAACAAATAACCATGGAGATTTTAAGAAAAGTTGAAGATAGGGTCTTTCTCTTGAGGGAAATAAATTCTAGCTGGAAAACCATGACTGATCTCACATTAAAAATAGTAAGTGACTGTTGCAGACCGACTGGGATATTCGGATGATACTGAAACAGCTTTCATACAATGACTGAAGCATGATTGAAACCATTCCATCATAATTTAATTTTTTTAACACAAACTTTTATCCCTCATACACCACCCCCCAAATCAAATGATTACTTCTTCTGCTAACCTTGGAAATAATTTCCCTCAGGCAGTGGTTCTCCAACAGCATCAGCATCACTAAGGCACATGTCAGAAATACACATTCTCAGACCCAACCCAGAGCTATTGAATATGAAACTCTGGGGGTGGGGACCAGCAATCTGTTTTATCAACTCTTTCCAGTAACTCTAATTTATGTTACAGTTTGAGAACCACTGCTCTAGAAATTTTACTCTACTTTCCCATCCAAACTTTGTTCAAGACCTGTTGAGGACACAGTGTTTTTTGCCTGAATATGTGTGTTCTAGGGAAGAAAGAATCCAAAGATTCAATGGCCATTGGAAGACCAAGATTTTAATAGCCCATCATGTTGAATTAACACCCTTTGATCAAAAATAGAAAACTGATGGATGGGAAATTGTCCCAACACTCAAGGATGAGTCAAAAGAGTATCAATGCATTCTTTTTAAAAAGCATGGGGAAAAAAGTAATGTAGAGCTTATGCCAAAAAATGATCAAATGATTCATTAAAACACAATCATTTTAGCCTGACCAGGAGGTGGCACAGTGAAGAGAGTGTTGGACTGGGATGCGGAAGACCCAGGTTCGAGACCTCGAGCTTGCCAGCTTGAGCGCGGGCCCATCTGGCTTGAGCAAAAGCTCGCCAGCTTGGACCCAAGGTCGCTGGCTCCAGCAAGGGGTTGCTTGGTCTGCTGAAGGCCCGCGCTCAAGGCACATGTGAGAAAGCAATCAATGAACAACTATGGTTTCGCAATGGCAACGAGAAACTAATGATTGATGCTTCTCACCTCTCTTCGTCCCTGTCTGTCTGTCCCTATCTATCTGACTCTCTCTCTGTGTCCCTGTAAAAAAAAACCACAATCATTTTGCAAGAATTTAGCTGAAAATATGTCTAAAGTTGGTGATGCTAAATGCTTGTATCAATCATTTGGGGGTGGTAGTGGGAGATGGTGGCATAGAAAAATTTATAAAGCTCTTAATTTCATATCATCAAAATACTTTCCAGAAATGCACCAAAGTACAGGTCAGAAGCTGTGTCTAAGAGTACTTATTTCATTATCAACTCTTTAACATCACTGCAGATTATAAACTTTTTAATATTTTATAAGTCAAAGAAGGTGAAAATTATATATATATTTTTAACTTGCATATCTTTGATTACTATTGAAGATCCAAAACACTAATTCAAAAGGATATATGTAAGCCCATATAAGTTCATTGCAGCATTATTTACAATAGCCAAGATTTGGAAACTGCCCAAGTATCCATCAGTAGATGAATGGATAAAAATCTATAAATAAGTGGAGCAACAAATGGACATTTCTCTCTCTTCTTCTTTCTCCCAAAAATCAATAATAATAAAAAATGTTGTGGGACATTTACACAGTGGAATACTGTTAAGCTGAATAAAAAAGAAGAAAATTTATCTTACCTTTTGCAACATCATGGAAGGACCTGGAGAACATTATCCTAAGTGAAATAAGCCAGTCAGAGAAAGATAAGTATGTACCATATGATTTCCCTCATATATGGAATCTAGTGAACAAAATGAACTAATAAGAAAGACAGAGATAGATTCATAAAACACAGGCTAACAGCTGTCAGAGGGGAGAGAGGTTGTGGGGCTGGGTGAAAATGTGAAAGGACTAAGAAAAAATGAAGAAAGAAAGGAAGGAAGGAAGGAAGGAAGGAAGGAAGGAAGGAAGGAAGGAAGGAAGGAAGGAAGGAAAAAGAAAGGAGGGAGGGAGGGAGGGAGGGAGGGAGGGAGGGAGGGAGGAAGGGAGGGAGGGAGGAAGGAAGAAAAAGGAAGGAAGGAAGGAAGGAAGGAAGGAAGGAAGGAAGGAAGGAAGGAAGAAAGAAAGAAAGAAAGAAAGAAAGAAAGAAAGAAAGAAAGAAAGAAGAAAGGAGGGAGGGAGGGAGGGAGGAAGAGAGGGAGGGAGGGAGGGTGGGAGGGAGGGAGGAAGGAAAAGGAAGGAAGGAAGGAAGGAGAAGGAAGGAAGGAAGGAAGGAAGGAAGGAAGGAAGGAAGGAAGGAAGGAAGGAAGGAAGGAAAGAAAGAAAAGAACCTCATTGACACAGACAAAAATATGGTGATTACCAAAGGGAAAGGTGTGGGGGGAATTAAAGATTATAAATGGTGATGAAAGAAGAGTTGAGTAAGGGTGATGAACACACAATACAGTGTACAGATGATGCATTATAGAATTATGGATCTGAAACCTATATAATTTTATTAACCAATGTCACCCTAATAAATTCAATAAAAAAGAAAAACATTTATTAGACATTTTTCTTTCTTTGTAAATTGTCTATTGTGTCTTTTGCTTATTTTCTAATGAACTATATAATATTAATTAATTAGTAAAATGTCATTATGCAAAAAGTACACTGTAAAATGCTTTCCTCTATTGTCAATTGTATTTTAATCTTTTATATTATATATGTGAGAGTATGACATTACATAATGTAATATATAATTATTATATTTCATATATCATATATTTTATATATTCTTTAAATGGACAACTTTATATATAGTCAGTTGTTTCTCTTGTGTGGTTTCTTTCAATGTTTTTTTTTAAACTTAAATCCAAGATCAGGATATGTTTTTCTGTATTTTATTTTAGTAGGTTTAAAAAAATTCTATAGTGCTTTCATTCTGTATTGATATCTGTCTCTCTAATGTACTACAATTTATTTCAGTGCATGGTATGATAAAAACAACTAGCTTTTCCTTCTAAAAGAAATAGACAGAAAGTTCTGGTTAAGATGGTGGTATAGGGTACTCAAATTCTCCCACAACCACATCAAAATTACAGTTGAACTACAGAACAACCATTGTTCAGAACCACCTAAAATGTAGCTGAGTAGAAGTCCTACATCTAAGGATATAAAGAAGAAGCCACACTGAGACTGGTAAGAGATGCAGAGATATGAATGGACTGGTCCCACACCTACATGTGGCAGATAGTCATTGGGAGAGATATCTAGGCTATGGAAGAGCCACACCAGGTCCCCCAGCCCAGAGTCCCAGTGCCAGAAAGAGAAGTATCTATTCAGAGGTCCCCAAACTTTTTACACAGGGGGCCAGTTCACTGTCCCTCAGATCATTAAAGGGCCGCCACATACAGTACTCCATACACTGACCACCAATGAAAGAGGTACCCCTTCTGGAAGTGCGGCGGGGGTTGGATAAATGGCCTCAGGTGGCTGCAATTTGGCCCGCAGGCTGTAGTTTGGGGTCCTCTGTATCTACTGGCTGTGAAATCCAGCAGGACTTGTTACTGATTGAGAAGTATGGCTACTAGAGTCCCAGACATTCCTTTTAAGGGGCCCACTCACGGACTTGCTCTGACTCACTCATTCTGAGCTCCAGGACTGGGGCAGCAGTGCAAAAGGCACCAGGGATATATGGGGGGGGGGGGGGGAGGATGAGTTGTTTGGCATCAGTCAAGAGTTGCAGTAGCAGCTTTTTCTCAGACAAAAGTACTGACAGAGTAAATTGTTCCTTTGTTGGACTCACTCTAATAACCTGGCTAACACTGTTTTAGCCTTACCCTGGTGATTCCCCGAGGCCCCAAACAACCTAATTTTTAGGGCCCACACAGGCCGTTTCCAATGACTTTCCATATAAACCAACAAAAGTCTGGCTCATACTTCAGACTTTCTTAAAATCTCTCAAACAAGCAGCATCCAGTTTCAGTGTACCTCAATACCTCTTGTTAAGTGGCCCTAGGTCTAGTACTAGTGGCAGCCAGCCTTAGTTCATAGCTTGGCCTGTGCCAGGCACCTCCAAACACAGTACTACTAGCAGCGATCGGCAGCAGATTGCTCTGTAACTCATGCCAGGTGGCCCCAGGCAGGAAACAGATGGTGGCTGACTTTGGCCTGCACCTCCTGGGACAGCAAAGAGAAAAAGACTCCAATAAATGAGGGAGAGTATAAGGAGCCTCTGGAACAACTTCAAGCATACCAACATTCTCATCATAGGAGTGTCAGAAGGAAAAGAGAGAAAACAAGGAATTGAAAACCTGTTTAAATAAATAATAATGAAAAACTTCCCTAACCTGGTGAAGCAAATAGACATAAAAGTCCAGGAAGTACAGAGAGTTCCAAACAAGATGAAACCAAAGAGACTCACAATAAGACACCTCATAATTAAAATATAAAAGGTTAAAGACAAAGAAAGAATCTTAAAAGCAGAAAGAGAAAAACAGTTAGTTACCTATAAGAGAGCTCTGATAAGACTGACATCTGATTTCTCAACAGAAATTTATTGGGCCAGAAGGTATTGGCAAAAGTTATTGAAAGTGATGAAAAGCAAGGACCTATACAACCAAGTTACTCTACCCACCAAAGCTGTCACTTAAAATCAAATTATAGATAAAGAGCTTTGCAAACAAGAAAAAGCTAAAGGAGGTTATCACCACAAAATCATTATTACAAGAAATGTTAAAGGATCTTCTTTAAGAAGAAGAAGAATAAAAGATTGAAAATATGAACAATATACTGGAAATAAATACATATCTATCAGAGCATCAGACTGGGATGTGGAGGATCCAGGTTTGAGACCCCGAGGTCACCAGCTTGAGCACGGGCTCATCTGGCTTGAGCAAAAGCTCGTCAGTTTGGACCCAAGGTCGCTGGCTTGAGCAAGGGGTTACTTGGTCTGCTGAAGGCCCACTGTCAAGGCACATATGAGAAAGCAATCAATGAATAACTAAGATATCGCAACAAAAAACTGATGATTGATGTTTCTCATCTCTCTCTATTCCTGTCTGTCTGTCCCTATCTATCCCTCTCTCTGTCCCTGTTAAAAAAAAAATGTTCCAACTAAAGGACATATACATATAGAGGAGGTATAGATAACAAAACAAGACCCTTACATATGCTGTCAACAAGAGACTCCAGTTTGAAAGACACACATATACACTAAAAGTAAAAAGATAAAAAAAGTGATTTCTTTTTTTTTTATTTTTAAGACTTCATTCATTTTAGAAAAGAGAGAAAGAGAAAGAAGGGAGAGGAGCAGGAAGCATCATTTTATGGAACCTATGTGCCTCCATCGCATATGTGCCTTGACTGGGCAAACTCAGGGTTTTGAACTTGTGACCTCAGCATTCCAAGTCAATGCTTTATCCACTGTGCTGCCACATGTCAGGCAGAAAAGATATTTCATGAAAATGGAAACAAACAAAAATCTGGAGTAGCAATGCTTATGCCAGACAAAATAGACATTAAAACAAAGGCCATAAGAGAAAAAGAAGGACCCAGAAATTCCACTTCTGGGTATTTAACCAAACAAACCCAAAACACTAAGCTTAAAAACACATACATCTAAATGTTCATTTCAACATCATTTACAATAACGAAGACATAGAGGCAACTTAAATGTCCATCAATAAGTTAGTGACTAAAGAGAATAGGCATATATCCAATAAAGTATGATTCAGTCATAAAAATGAATGAAATCTTGCCATGTGCAACAAACAGGGATAGACCTAAAGAGTATTGTGCTAAGTGAAATAAGTCAGACAGAGAAAGACAAATACCATATGATTTCACTAATGTATGGAATCTTTAAAAAAAATAAACAAACAAGCAGAACAGGAAACAACTCATAGATATTGAGAACATTCTGATGGTTGCCAGATGAGAGGGAGGTTGAGGGAATGGGTAGAAGAAGTAAAGAGATTAAGAAGTCAAGTTGCTAGTTACAGAATAGTCACTTGGATGTAAAGCACAAGCATAGGGGATATAGTCAATATATTTTAATAGCTGTGTATAGTGTCAGATGGGTACTAAAATAATCAGGGTGATCACTTAGTAAATTATATAATGTTTAATTACTGGGTTATATACCTGACACTAATGTAATGTTGTATGCCAGCTGTAATTTAAAAAATAAAAAATATATATTTAAAGTAAAAAAATAAAAGAAATGAATAATTTTCCTAATACTTGTTTGGTAAGAAAACACATACTTTATGTGGGCTTATAATGCTTTATTATGAAATGTTAATTTGTGTGTCTGTTTCAAGACCATGTACCCAATGAATTACCTGTGAACTCTAGATTCCTCCAATGTTTTATTTAACAATTCTATAACTAACCTCTCATAGGGAGAGTCCACAACTTTGCTTTCTTTTCTTCTTTGGTTCCGATTGTTTGTTTTTTCAGATAAACTTTATTTTATCAAATTGCAAAGTAAACCCTTTAGGGATTGAATTGAAAATTTTTATCCCTTACATTAAGTGGAAAAAAAATATTTGTATAGGCTACTTAGTAGGTGAATTCAAAAATTGATTAAAAAATTATTTATACTGATGTACATTTATAAAGTTTATAAGAATTTATTCTTTTTAAATATAGGTTCCATAAATTTCTTGTAAGGGTCATTTTTCTGATACTAGCATAAATTGAATTTGTTTTCATTTTATTTCTGCTATTTCTGGCATTTCAAAAATTATTGATTTGTAAAATATATGTCATTAAAATTTCTTTTTCCTAAACAGATGTTCAACTGAGTTCCAAGAAACCAGCCTCCCCAACAGACAAACATGCTCATTTTTAGGTGGTTGAGCAGGAGAGGCCATACCTCCGTTCAAAAGTTGTGCAATCCTTACGACACTTGTCTCTTCACAGTACTCACCTTCAGTGACAAGTTAGTGACAAGACCATGTCTAAGGCTATTTGGGTTGCTATAACAAAATACCACAGACTGAGTAGAAGCAACAGAAATTTATTTGTCTATTCTGGAGGCTGGGAAGTCTAAGATCAAGGTGTTGGCAGATTTGGTGCTTGGTGAGAGCTCGCTTCCTGGTTGGCAGACAGCTGTCTTCTCACTGTAACTCATGTGGTGGGAGAGAGAGGAAACCTTCTCCAGCCACTTTATAAGGGTGCTAGTTCCATTCATTAGGACTCTGCTTTTATGACCTAGTCACCTCCTCACGGTTCCTACTCTCTAGTACAACATATGAATTTGATGGGAAGTGAGAGGCACACAAATATTCAAACTATAGCAGGTTAGTTCTTCATTAGCTAAAGAAAGAGGTAAATGGTGTCATTTGCTGGTGGCTCTCTGAATATCCTCAGTTTTGATCATTAGCATAATTTCCTGAATTTAGGAAAAATTCTATGTGATATTTTATTACATAGTGTCACATACAGACATGGTCATGCTAATATATATATATTAATATATATTAATATATATTAATATAAAATGTTCTCCATACTTCTAATAACTTTACACACGCACACACACACACACACACACCTAGATACTATATTGAGAAAAGATTTTCTCTTGCTATCATTAGCTTACTTCTCTAAATCTCAGGTAAATTTAATTATGACTTACTTTTGACTGGGATTTCCTTAATTCCTTCTTCCTCCTCACTTTCCACATCTAATCCATCAGCATGCCCATGGATTCCCAAACACATCCTGAATCTGTTCCCTTCTTCCCTACTCACTGCTGCCATCCTTATGCAAGTGGCTGTCATCTTTCTCATGATTGCAAATGCCTCCACTGTTCTTGCTTTCCCTCACACTCCCCTTACCATTCATTTCCACACAACAGATGAAAGAATTTTTTTTAAATATGTCATATTTTTTTATTTCCATCAACTCCCATTGTCTTTAGAATGAAATCAGACTCCTTGCTCTGGTCTGCCTGCGTGCAGGAATCTGCCCTTGTCTGTCTCTTCTTCTTCATCTGGAATCACTCCCTTTGAAGGTCTTCACCTGAGAGCTCCCTCTGCATGGGGCTGTATGTTTCCTCAAACAAGATGAACTCATAGCATACCATAGCTTCTTTATGTTGTGATCTCCAGTTAAAGGGCACCTCCTCAGGGAAGTCTTCTCTGACAATTCATCTAAAACAGCTCTTTATTTGCTTTATCATTCTCTTCTTATTCTGTGTTTAGTTCTTGCCACTGTCTGGATTTTTCAGTGGTCTTTCTGTTGTCACCCACACACATCAGAATGGAAGTTCCCTGAGGTCAGGACACAGAAGGGTCTCAGTAAAGCTTAATGAATGGATGGGTTCTTGATCTTTTGGACAGGTGACACATCTTCAGCCTGAAAACTACAATTGTCAGGGCCATTTTTCTCTGTGGGGAGCTTTACATACTGTGAACAAGGGACTGCTACGTGTCCTTTTCCATATTTGGCTGCTGCTAGAAATATAATTACATGGAACTGATTTAGTTAAAGGATGCTATTGAGTAATTGGGTGAATATAGAGGATGAATGGATGGCTTCAGCTGTCTCAGAAGTTTTTTCTCCCAGCAGGGAAGATACATGCTGGCTTTCTGACTGATCAGGCCAGACCATTGGCAGAAGTGGTGACAATGAGTTGAAACATTTTTTCTATGTTATTTCTGCTTGCTATGGTGCTTTCCAAAGCCTAGCAGTGAAATGATCATGGCCCTTGCTCAGTGATCCCCTCTGAAGATTAGTGATAACTCTTTCACAATATAGCAAAAAATCCACGATACAGAATTAGATATATACAATTTACAAATCCACGATACCATGAGATCACAAAAAGTGAACCGCTATATGGCGAGGGATGACTATATTCCAATGGCAATCTCGCTTTGTTAGGTCTTCATGATTTCACTACTTTTTTAGCTCTAATCATGACCTTTTTTTAGCTTTTCCATGGCTTAAATATCTCATTTATCTATGCATTATGGCCTGAACAGGTGATGGCGTAGTGGATAGAGCATCGAACTGGGATGCGGAAGACCCAGGTTCGAGACCCCAAGGTTGCCAGCTTGAGCACGAGCTCATCTGGTTTGAGCAAACGCTCACCAGCTTGAGTCCAGGGTCACTGGCTCGAGCAAGGGGTTATTTGATCTGCTGAAGGCCCACGGTCAAGGCACATATGAAAAAGCAATCAATGAACAACTAAGGTGTCAAAATGAAAAACTGATAATTAATGCTTCTCATCTCTCTCCATTTCTGTCTGTCTGTCTCTATCTATCTATCTCTGTCTCTGTAAATAAATTTTTTTTTAATCTATGCATTATGTATTGGTCCTAATCTTTCAATTACATAATAGTTTAACCTTATTTTAAAAGGGGACAGCTAAATTTAGCTCATTTGTGTCTAACTTCCTTCAAGTTGTACTAACACTCTTCTAGAGTCACATGGATTCATCTAAATGAACAATTTATTCAAAAAACATTTTTGAACAATACAGTTGTAGCATATGATTATATATGGCAAGAATTTGGAGGGGAATTTATCTTTATTCCAGGAGCATCTACTGTAAATATCATAATAAAGTCATTCTTGTATTACCTGAGCTATCAGAATTATCTGAAAATATTGTTTCCTCCTTTTCTTAAAGCTTTCCACAAAAAATATAAAGTTTCCATAACTGAATTGGGAATATCAGGGATTTAAGAAGAGTGAGATAGACTGGTGAATTTTCAAAATTACATGGTAAATTGTTATTATACGAAAACTATCAGCATAATGGTATAATTTTCATACAAGGTTAAACTGAAAACTGTCCTCAAGGCACAATTTCTATATACAGACTCACACAAAATACTGAACTTTACTTGTTCTGAGTGGACAAAATAAAAATTCTAACTTTGTTGAACTGAAAAAGCAGGGACAGTGTTCCCAAATCAGTAGGCTTTCTCATTCAGGCTAGTTTTGCTTTCTCATGAAATGGCAACATCTTCCATGAGGTGCATAGAGCCACAGGCATGGGAATAATTATGAATTTCTAGTAGAAGTGGCCTAGTAGAAGTTTGTGGTTTAGGGAAGAACATTTTGTTTGTAAATGCTCTATATTAGAATAATGTTAGAGGAAAGATATCTGAACTAAAAATCTCTAAGGTGCTGCTATAGTTTGGATTGAACTGTTCTCATGTTAATTCACTAATACATATCAATAACTTTAGATTCAGAATTTATGATAACAAATCAAATAGCATCTCCTCTTCCTTCTTTTCCTCTTCATCTGCTCTCCTTCCTTCCCCATCTCCCTCCTCCTCATATTTTATTCTTCAGTTCTCTTTGCTTTTGGAGACATAGATAGTTTGAGCTAGGATTTGTAAGATTTATAATCATAATATGTGTTTCTATTAGATAGGAGACAGATGGATCTAAGTGATATCCTTAATATCAAGCTCTTAAGAAAATTAGAATCCATCTGAAATCTTTGTAGAGCCAGTGGTTGCTTTTGTGTAGTGTTAGTTATGGCAATAAGAACAAATGTGTGGTTGCTGATTTAGGAGGAAATTATTAAAGTTCTTGAGTGAAAAGAGGTTCAACCAAAACACTTTATTAAAAATATACACCTTCGTTGGGTTTGAGACCCAAGCACTAGCACAGGTCCTAGCAATTCGCCCTGGGAGAGGTGAAAGTAAGTTGTTTATTTGTAACATGAAATCTCAGAGACACGTGAGGCAGGGCATCCACAAAGTGGCATCAATGCCTGTCTGAGGCCCATTGTCAGGAAAGCCCTGGTTGCAGAAAAGTGAGACACAGATGCTCTTCTTTATTAATAAGTCCCTGCCCCATTTAAGAGCTCTTTCTTTCTGGCTATAATGACCACTAGAAAGTTTTACATAAAATTGGTATCTAAGGAAATCCTCCTGCCACCCAGAGATGACCCAGGCCTCACTTCTGAAACTGTGGCAATTGAGAAAGAGAGGATAGTGCCCAGTGCTGAGGCTGGAAAAGAATCAGGGACCTTATGAAATGGCCTGGACACCATGCTAAGAGACTCCGTTTTGCTCTGTGACAGTGGAGAGCCGCAGGAGCTGGGTGTCATCAGGTATATACTGAGATCCCACCAGATGGAAAATCCTTCTGGAAGGGGAATTATTTATTTATTTCTGTGAAATGGCTTAACTGCTAAAACAGGCAAGCTGAGAAATGAAAGGGCACACACTATGTATATCCCTGAAAAAATAAAAGGAACTTCTTTTGTTTCTCCTTTGAGCATGAGTACGGCTTGGAGTGGGCACAGCAGAGACCCACAGCTAAGGCGGATACGCATGTGGAAGAGCAGTGGGACCACCTGTGGGAGGAGAGATAGGGAGTGTAGCAAACACTGTCAAAGGCTTGATCAAATGCCCACCCTGAAGACCACTGGGAAAGACCCGCATCTGGACACTGCTTGGCTGGGCTTCACTCTGCTCTCCAACTCTGAAAGCCAGCATGGGCACTGGAGATGACGGGTCCAGTATTGTCTATGGTGGACTGAATAAGAAGAGGATGGTTTTCAGAAGCAAGACCAGAGAAAGGGCAGAGTATGAAGGTATTGCAAAACCAGTTAAGGTAACAGCCTGGACCTGAATGGTGGCTGAGGGGATGAACAAAAGCTTACCAGACAAAAAAAAAAAAAAGCTAAAGAAGTTTATTACTATCAAACCAGTATTACAACAAATGTTAATTGGCCTACTTTAAGAAGAAGAAACAAACGTCTATATAGAGAGAAAAGGACAAAGGTAGAAAGAATAAAATTGTAACAAACATGAAAAGTACCTATAAATAATAACCATAAATGTAAATAAATTAAAACAGTGGTTCTTAACCTGGGTTCTATCAAATCCTAGGGGTTCGATGAGTCGTTCTCAGGTGTTCAGAGAAGCCTCTGCCGTGGAAACCAGAATAAAGTAATACCATAATTTGTTGTGAGTTCATGCACTTTGTTGGTTTTGTTCTTTGAGCAAGGTGATGTTCATGCACGGCTCATTTTGTGCACCAGTAAAAAAACATATACCTATGTCTTGAATTTGGAAAAAAAATCATACTTTATTTATCACTAAAGAAGGGTTCGGTGAATATGCATATGAAACTGCTGAGTTCAGTACCTCAAAAAAGGTTAAGAACCACTGAATTAAAAGGTCCAATCAAAAGATATACGGTAGCTAAATGGATAAAAAAAACATGGCCCAAGAGATTCCAAGATGGTGACAGAGTAGGTAGATGTTCCGACTGCCACCTACCAGGACCAATTTAGATAACAACTTAATTTAAGAACAATCATCTTGAAAAATCAACTTTGGATTAAATGAAGAGAACTCTATAACCAAGAATCACAGAAGAAGGCACACCAAGACTGGTAGGAAGGGCAGAGATGTGGAAAGGACTTCCCGGCTCCCAGGAGCACAGTGGAGGGTCCAGAGGGGCTCTCATTGCAGGGAGGATTGCCCTGAGAGGTACGGGTCCTAAGCCGCAGCTCGGGTGCCTCAGCCTGAGCCCCAGAGCCTAGAAGAGGAACCTACACAACATTTGGTGGTTAAAAGAGCCAAGGTTTCTGTCTGCAAGAAAGAGACAAAGCTCTCAGAGATGCAGGCTCTGTCTTAAAGGGCCGGAGCAAAAAAATTTGTTTGCAGCTAATTGCCCCAGCTTCTGTGGAGGGAGGGCTGAGAGAACTAAAGTTGCATGAAAAGAGTGTAAAATTGGTGAGCCAGGGAGAAATATGGTGAGGGACAGCCACCAGAAACCCTGTACTGAGTCATTCTCCAATACCACAGTCGCCATCTTTATTGAGTGAAGCAGCCTCCTCTGAGTGGCATCATCCTGGAGAAAAGCAACTACCATGCTCTCGGGAGTCCCTACTGCCCCACCCTATGGAGAGTGGGCTGTTCTGAGAAGTCAGCCAGGAAGCAGAGGGCACATCAATGACTTGGTTTTCTGATGTTGAGACTGTACTTTCCCCATATGCTCCCAAGTCTAAGACTGGTGCTTCCTCCTCACAGGAGACTAAGTAGAAACTGTCCAGACTGCAGGAAGACTACACTTCTGGGTCTCAGAAGCCACACCCACTGGACTCCTTGGGCAACACTCTACTGAGGTCTGTGTAAAAAGTCTAAACTGACTGATATCTGGGGCTAAGCCATACCCACCAACCTTTTTAATCCCTGAACTACCTGAACTACCACAGGCTCTAGACTCTACTAAAGGTTTTTTCAATAGCTGAGCCCAACAAGCAGCCAGCAGACAGAGGCTGCAGGAGGCATGACTCAGGGAGGGAAGAACTTTCCCCAGGTCCAGTGTGGATAAAAGCCAGCCTAGGTGTGCAGCTTGATATCTCCAAGTGCACCTGGGTCCAGTAGAGGCATTCACAAACTCTGGATTGCTTGTAGCTCCAAGAAAGTTGCTGAGGGTCACTCACAGGCAGTATCTCCCACTTGTATGTGCCAGGTTCCCAACAGGGAGGCCCTGGGATGGCACATTCAGTGGCCAGCTGTGGAGAGCATAAGTTCAGGACCTAATAACCCTTGCTAGTAGGGTATCCTAAGGAAGGGTTCCTCACATTGAGTCAAGTTGAAGTGAGTTCTCATCATCTACACAGTGGCCCATGTGCATTAAATAGGGTAAAACTTAAAATCAGCCAGCCTGGGTGCTAGATATTCTGCCCACTGAGCTAGATGGGGAAAGGAAGAGAGGCTTAGAGCATGGACACTTAAAGTATGGGTCCCTGTGAGCCTATTGTTGAATCCAGTAGATGAACTTAGCCATTTTCTGGGGGACACAGTCAGTCCCAGTAAGGGACTCTCTCAGTCTTCCTCCCTGACAAGAAGGTCTCACTAGCTGTAAGAACTTCTGTAGAGAGGACTGTTAACCCCAATCGATCTGAACCTGCTGCTCACTTGCTAAAGAGAAATAAAATTTGAGTATCCAGCAGTGACTGAGGGATTAGGCCCTGGAGTAAGGGCCACATTACTCATACTGAGCTCCTGAAGTAGGAAACTACTGAAGTAAGAGATCCCATTAATGTTGTATTTTCAACCTCAGATACCCTAAGCCACCAAGCATGGAACCTGCAGAAGGGCTCGGTTGGGTGAGGTCAGCATGAGCCCACATTACTGTTTTTCTACAGAAGACTCTATGAGAAGACCAGGCAGCTGCAACAGGAGGTGATGCAGCTGAAAACTGGAGGCAAGTCTTATGGATCTAGGAGTTTTTATGGAGTTGTTGTCACCTCTAAAGAGGAGAAAACTGCTCCTTATAAACATTTGCCTCTCCCATGTTACCCAGGCACAGGAAAATCAAACGTAAAAAGCAAACAGAGCAATAGTTCCAGACAGGTAGCTCACAGCAGGTTACAAACAACAGCTGATGCCAACCCAAGAAGACCCAGAACCAACACAGCCAGTAGTGAGTGGCAGATTACCAAACTTTGAATCAGCTAATTACATAAGTAGTGCACACAATGGAGAAGTCCAGCAGGCACCAGACACTGTGGAGAATAAACACACCCAACAGAACAGATATCTCACAGTGTCTAATACACATGATCAAGGTTGACACTTAGAGCCAGCCAGCATGAAGAGATAACTATACCCAAGAAAGGACCAAATGCATTCAATACTCAAATACAACAAGAGGAAAAATAGTACTTTCAAGAAACATTCCTAGAACAATGAAAACAGGTGGCCTGAGGTCAGTACCACCAGGCCCATCTTCCTTATTAAAACACCACAAAAACTTCAAAGTCAGACAGTGCTACCTAATACAGACAAAATGGAAAGACAGAGAAATGCCACCCAAGTGAATCAACAAGAGAAACCCACAGAAAAAGAACTAAATTAAATGGAAGCAACCAAACTACTAGATGCAGAGTTTAAAATAGTGATTTTTAGGATGCTCAAGGATCTTAGAGCAACAATAGATGGACATAATAAGCACCAAAATAAAGAGATAGCAAGCATAAAAAAGGACATTGAAATCATAAAAAAGAACCAGTCAGAAATAAAAAATATAATATCAGAAATGAAGACTGCACTACAAAGAATCAACAGCTAGCTGGATGAAGCAGAGGATCGAACCAGCAATTTAGAGGACAAGATAAATGAAAGCACAGAAGCAGAGCAGCAAAAAGAAGAGAGGCTCAAAAATACTTAGGAAATTCTAGGAGACCTCTGTGACAACATGAAGAGAGACAAAATCCACATCATAGGGGTTCCTGAAGGAGAAGGAAACAAACAAGGGTTAGAGAACCAATTTGAAGAAATTATAGCTAAAAATTTTTCTAAACTGATGAAGGAAAGGGTTACACAAGTTCAAGAGCACAGAGACTCCCATTAAAGAAGAATCCAAGGAGGCCTACACAGAGACACATCATAATTAAATTGACAAAGTTAAGAGACAAAAAAAGAATACTAAAAGCTGCAAGAGAAAAGCAGTTAATTTCCTACAGAGGAGCCCCCATAAATATGACATCCGATTTCTCAACAAAAACACTTGAGGTCAGAAGGGATTGGGAAGAAATATTCAAAGTGATGCAAAACAAAAACCTACAACCATGACTACTTTATCCAGTAAGGCTATCACTTAAAATTGAAGGAGAAATAAAAAGTTTTCTGACAAAAAAGACTCAAGGAATTAATTACAACCAAACCAGTACTGCAAGATATGTTAAGGGGCCTGCTATAAAAGAGAAAAGAAAAAAGAAATTGAGAGAAAGAGGATTGTAGCTTTAAAGAAAAAAATGGCAATAAATAAGTACATATCAATAATAATTTTAAATGTAAATGGATTTAATGTTCCATTCAAAAGACATAGGGTAGTTGAATGAATAAAACAAATAAAACCTGTACATAAGCTGTCTACAAGAGACCCACCTCAGAATAAAAGACACACATAGACTGAAAGTAAAGGGATGAAAAAAAGTATTTCATGCAAATGGGGGGGGGGGGGAAGCTGATGTAGCATTACTTATATCTGAAAAAAATAGCCTTTAAAACAAAGGCTATAGTAAGAGATAAAGAAGTTCATTACATAATGATAAAGGGAGAAAATCAACAAAAGAATATAACCATTGTAAATATTTATGCACCTAATATAGAAGCACCAAAATATATAAAGCATATTTTGATAGACCTAAACGGTGAGATAGACAGCAATACTATAATAGGAGGGGATTTTAATAACTCACGAATATCAATGGAGAGGTCCTCCAGAGAGAAAATTAATGAGGAAACAGTGGCCTTAAATCACACACTGGATCAATTGGATTTAATTGATATCTTCAGAACCTACACCCCATACCAGCAGAATATATATTCTTTTCAAGTGTTCATGCTACATTCTCTAGAATAGATCACATGTTAGGACACAAAACAAGTGTCACTAATTTAAGAAGAATGAAATTATACCAAGCATCTTCTCTGATCACAATGGCACGAAACTAGAAATCAACTACAATAGAAAAACTGAAAAACATTCAAATACTTGAGAATAAATAGCATGCTATTAATTAATGACTGAGTTATCAATGAGATCAAGGAAGAAATCAAATATTTCCATGAAACAAATAAAAATGAATATACAACAATTTAAAATCTATGGAATACAGCAAAAGCAGCCCTGAGAGGAAGTTCATAACATTACAGGCATACCTTAAGAAGCAAAAAATAAATAAAATAAATAACATAACCCTTCATCTAAAAGTACTAGAAAAAGAACAACAAATGAATCCTAGAGAAAGTAGAAGGAAGAAAATAATAAAGATCAGGGAAGAAATAAATGAGATAGAGGCTAAAAAGGCAATCCAAAATATTAATGAATCTAAGAGCAGGTTCTTTCGAAAGGTAAACAAGATTGATGAATCTTTAACAAACTCATTAAGAAAAAAAAAGGAATCAAATAAATTAAATTAGAAATGAAAGTGGAGAAGTAACAACTGACACAGCAGAAAAAATTGTAAGAAAAGACTAAGATCAATATGCCAAAAAATTGGACAACCTAGGTGAAATGGATAAAATCCTACAAACACACAATCTTCCAAAACTCAATGTGGAAGAATCAGAAAACTTTAAGAGACTGATTACAACAAATGAAATTGAAACAGTTATCAAAAAAAAAAAAAAAAAAACCCCATGAAACAAAGTTCTGAATTAAATGGCTTTACAGGCAAATTTTACCAAACATTCAAAGAACTAGCACTTATCCTCCTCAAGCTATTTCAAAAAATTCAAAAGGAGGGAAGATTTTCTAAGCTCCTTTTATGAGGCAAACATTATCTTCATTCCAAAACCAGATAAACACACTACAAAGGAAAATAAAATTATAGACAAATATCCCTGATAAACATAGATGCTAAAATTCCCAACAAAAATATTAGCAAACCAGATGCAGCAATACATAAAAAAGACCGTACATCATGGTCAAGTGGGATTAATTCTGGAAAGGCAAGTCTGGTACAATATTTGTAAATCAATAAATATGATTCATCATATAAATAAAAGAATAAAAATCACATGATTATATCAATAGATGCAGAAAAAGCACTTGATAAAATCCAGCACCCATTTATGATCAAAACTCTCTGCAAAGTGGGAATATAGGGAACATACCTCAACATAATAAAGGTCATCTATTACAAACCGACAGCCAACATCATACTTAATGAACAAAAATTAAAAGCAATGGCCTTAAGATCAGGAACCAGGCAGGGGTGCCCCCTTTTACCACTCTTATTCAACATAGTTCTGGAAGTCCTAGCCACAGCAATCAGATAAGAAGAAAAAATAAAAGGCATCCAAATTGAAAAAGAAGTAAATCTATCATGATTTGTTGATAATGCGAAACTATACTTAGAAAACCCTCAGTCAGAAAACTATTAGACCTGAAATAGAATTCAGCAGGATATAAAATTAATGTTCTGAAATCAGTGGCATTTTTATACACCAACAATAAACTGTCAGAAAAAAAAATTTTTTAATCCCTTTCACTATTGCAAAAAGTAAAATAAAATAAAGTACCTAGGTATAAATTTAACCAAGGAGGTAAAAAACTTGTACTCAAAAAATTATAAGACATTTAAAAAAGAAATCAAGAAAGATACAAGCAAGTGGTGACATATACTGTGTTCATGGATAGAAAGAATAAACATCATTAAAATGTCTATACTACCAAAACCACTCTATAGATTCAGTGCAATTCCTATTAAAATACCAATGGCATACTTCACAGATCAAGAACAAATATTCCAAAACTTTATATGGAACTAAAAAAGAACATGAATAACCTCAGGAATCTTGAAAATGAAGATTAAAGTGGGAGGTATCACACTTCCTGATATAGAGTTATACTACAAGGCCATAATAATCAAAACAGGTTGGTACTGGCATAAGAACAGGCATACAGAGCCAACCAGCCAAGGCCTACCTAATTTTTTGTTGAGTTTGGTGAACCCGTTGTTAAAATGGCACTTGTAATCAGGGTTCTCTCTAAGGTGGGAGCCTGGGCAGCCACCCAATGTGGAAATCACAAATTTACATTCCTTACTCATTCATCTGCACAAAGTTCATCTGCACAACAGTGTATTCCTTTTTGTTTTTTAATTATATTGCAACAGTGTATTCTAAGTGCCTGTAGTAATGTTTATTCCATCCATAGGTAAAGAAATGTGATTTTATTCTTACAGTGAAAAGATGGTGAAGGATAAGTCACACAGCAGATGATGCTCGGATAAAAGTGAAGAAAACTGCAAGTGAGGACGCCTATCAAGAAGTAATATGGGCCTGACCTGTGGTGGCGCAGTGGATAAAGCGTAGACCTGGGAACACTGAGGTCACCAGTTCAAAGCCCTGCACTGGTCTGGTCAAGGCACATATGGGAGTTGATGCTTCCAGCTCCTCCCCACTTTCTCTCTTTCTCTCTCTGTCTCTCACACACACTCTGTGTCTCCTCTCTAAAATGAATAAAATAAAAATAAAATTAAAAAAATAAAGAAGTAATATGGAAATTCCTTAAATAACAGTTTTATTGGTTTTTGTCAGGTATTATTTAATATTTTTCATTAATATTTTAAAACTTTCTTATAATCTAGTTTGCTGTATGTCTTTTATTGTTCTCATTTAAGTATTAAATGCATGAAATAATAAACTACTTTTCAGTATATCATTTTTTTATATTTAAAATGGTCATTAGGGTAGAAAACCAGTTGTTAAATTATTTGACTCCCACCACAGAGAAAAAGAAACCCTTGTGTACTGTTGGTGAGAATGCAGATTGATGCAGCCACTGTGGAAAGCAGTATAAAGTTTCCTCAAAAAATTAAAAATTGAACTGCCTTATGATCCAGTGATTCTACCGCTGGGATTATATCCTAAGAATTTCGAAACATTAATTGCAAAGAATCTATGAACTACTACTACTATGTTCATTGCAACATTATTTATAATAGCCACAATCTGGAAACAGCCCAAGGGCCCATCAGTAGATGAGTGGATATAAAAGCTAAATTTACATAATGTAGTACTTTTTGGTCATAAAAAAACCAAAAAACCAGAAACCTTACCTTTTGTGACAACATGAGTGGACCTGGAGATCACTGTGCTAAGTGAAATGAGCCAGTCAGAGAAAGACAAGCACCATACGATTTCACTTACATGTGGAATCTAATGAACAAAATAAACTGACAAATAAAATAGAAACAAAGGCATGAATACAAGGAATAGACTACAGCTGTCAGAAGGAAGGGGGCTGGGAGGCTGGAGAAAAGAAGGTGAAGGGTTAAGCAAAGAAACATATATTCATAACACATACACACAGACAACAGTGTGGTGATTGCCAGAAGAAAGGGCGGTTGGGTAAGTGGAGGTAGGCAACAGGAAGATAAATGAGGAAGGAATGAGACTTTGCTTTGGACAATGGGCACAAGATGCAGTATGCAGATGATACCTTGTTGAGCTGTATACTTGAAACCTGTATGGTTCGTGAAGCAATGTCACCCCAATATATTCAATTAAAAAAACAATTATATCAAAGAACACTTTGAAATGCAATTAAATTTGTTTATTGAAATAATATAAACAGTGAGTAATACAGACTATTTCCAGCATAATATAAGTGTCACACATTTCTCCTGGTAATAGATAATAGATAGATACACTGAAGAAACACAATAATAGAATGATCTAGAACAATAAATTTTATTACTAAGAGTCTCCCCAGAGATCAGCAAACTCAACCTCATTAACAGATGAGAAAACTAAGAACTAGAGAGGCAGGCATTCTCCACTCTATAAATTTTTAGGGCATCAACCATGTGTCAGGCACTTATTTGGTGTTGGGCATATAAAAGTAAACAGAACACAACAAAGTGCAGGTTCTGAAGGAGCTTGTAGCCAAGCTAGTGTGTGACAGTATCCAGTCTGCAGGAAACAACACACAGCCTACATAAGTACTGTAAAACAGCATGCATAAGCTGCAGTGTGCACCCAGTCCAGGTTTTGGAGATATTCTCAGTTCTTGTTGAGCTGACCTAAGAAGGATGATAAGAAGTCAGATGGACAGAGGCTGAGAGACAGTACCCCAGGAAGGCCAAGGCCAGGGGAAGCATAGTGCATTTCGTTAATATGGAATTTTGGAGACAATAATCTTCCAACTCCCAGTTCAGTGGTATTTTTTAGAATACTATACGTCTCTCTCTGTAGGTCTCCTGACAAGGATGTGATGATTCAGCACAAGTATCAATACTCTTGCATAGGATAAAAGGAAGCATACAGTGAGAGGCTTGTGCTCACCCAGAAGTAGACATGAAGATTTTCAAACTCTCCTGTTTAAAATGTCTCTATAGAGGAATAATTACTTTGTATTATAACCTTCCTTTTCCTTCCAAAATAAAGCATTTATATCAATTGGCTCATGCATAGACTCTTAAGTCTGAAAGGGATTTTAAGGGATCACTTTTTCAGTGACCTAAGGAGCATAGGGCAAAGGTAAGGGGAGCAGTCACTTCCTGGTGGAGGCAATAAGAACTTAAAAATTAACAATAAAGCTGACCAAAATTGTTCTGGTTTTTATTATCACCATGTGCCAGGAATCTGGTGATTCTCAGTAATGTCTGTAAGGAAACAGTCTTTCCTGCCAAGGCAAACTGCTCCCGCTGACCCTCAGCCCATCGTCAGCCTCGGTGTACACCTGCACACACAGAAAGTGCAGCACCCAGACAGGCCACACAGAGCCCAACGTTCATCTCTCCTTTCATGTTACCAATCACCTCCATCTATTCCCTCTCATAAACACAGCTTGAGTAACAACAACGTTCATATGTACAAAAAATAAAAAGGAAAGAAAAACAACAATAAAAACACATCAGTGTCAATCTCCAAAGAAAATTTCTCATCTCTCAAGTCTCAAATTTGTCTCGAGTGAGGGCCGCCAGTGTCTAATGTCCGATGCTGTCACTCTTGTGTCCCCGGGCTTACCAGGCACAGTCCTCACTCATCCTCTCCAGCTGGGCTGTCTGGCACGTGCTGGGCGGTATAAACACTGACGGGTCTTTAATGCCCAGCTGTATGTCGAAAAACCGTGTGGACAATATCACACTATAGTTTTTGGTGAAGGTTTCCTGGACAGGATAACAATCTTTGACTGTATAAATGCCAATCCATGTTTCATTTATAAGAGAAAAGGATGTTGACTTTTTAATATAGAAGACCAGCAGAATGCTTATCTTTTATTGTGGTAAATTATACATAAAATTTCCCATTTTAACCTTTAAGTACAATTAAGTGGCATTAAGTACATTCACATTGTTGTGCAACCATCACCACCACCCTCTCCAGAACTTTTCATCTTCCCAAATGAAATTCTGTGTCCATTAAATAAATGTTAACTCCCAATTCTCCCTTCCTCTTACCTCCTGACCTCTCCATTCCCCCTTTTCTTACCCCTGGCCACCACCGTTTTCTTTCTGTCTCTATAAACTTGACAATTCACTACATAATATCAATGGAAATATACAGTATTTGTCCTTTTGTGACGTATTTCACTTAGCATAATGTCCTCAAGGCTCATTCATGTTTTAACATGTGGCAGAATGTTCTTCTTTTTGAAGGCTAATATTCCATTATGTGAACATACCACATTTTGTTTACCCATTCATCTGCTGACAGAGACTTGGGTTGTTTCCACCTTCCGACAATTATGAGTAATTTTCTATAAACATGAATGTTCAAATGTTCAAGTCCTTGTTTTCAATTCTTTTGGGTATATGATCAGAAGTGGAGTTGTGGAGTTGGTGAATCATATAGTAATTTTATATTTATTTTTTGTTGAATTGGCATACTGCTTCCCACAGCATAAAGGCCTGTGTTTCTGACAGTCTTGGGGTAGGTGCATTAGCAGCACAACAGAGAAGAGCTTCACATTTTTGTATAAAAGCAGACACTAAAAATAATGGCAATAAGTCTGGTCACTGTGACTTTAAGAAGTGATGTGGGGAAAGGAAAAGGAGACATCCAATTCTAATGTGTGCCTTAGCAAACACTTTCCATGCCATTGGTCTGGGCAGGTGGGGTGGAGGGATCATTAAATGTCAGAATCAAAGCTAAGTCCATAACAGGTAATGTGACAGAAAGGTACATACAGATGATGCTGGAAGGTTGAGGTGTTTGACACATGATTCTGGTGTTACACAGCTAGCAGAGTACACATGGGAACTTTAATGGGGACTAGACAATTTGATTACGCTTATAAATTTCTGTAATAACTACTTTCCTTAATGGACTTAACCATGTTTTCCCATAATGCTGTCTGAGCTGCAACCCTTCCTTATATTCCTGAACCCTTACGTGATCTAGCTGACTTTCTGTCAGACCACTCCTGGACAGTGATCTGCTCTTGTGGCCCCCCTATGGAGTACTGGTCTTCAAAGGTAGAGTTCTGAGGAATGTCAAGAGGGTCCCAGGGGTCTGTCAGGGTGATCTTGGAGCACTGCTTGGTGGCTTGTTCAATCTGAAACATCACTCTATCTTTGTAGAGCAAAATATATTCAAATAATCTGAAAGACAGAGTAAAAGACAATAATTTAGGATTTTAAGTGACAATCATCATAGTGTTTATCAGCACAAAAGCCAAAGCCTTTAATTAAAATTACTCTTAAAATAAAAAACAAGTTAGTTCTGGTGTAGCGGCAAGATGGCGATGGAGTAGGTGGACATACCAACTTCCATCTCTAAGAACCAAAGTGAATTACAACTTAATTTTAAGAACAATCATCTGGAAAAACCAACTTTGGACTAAACTAAGAAGACTCTTCAACCAAGAACACTGAAGAAGCCACACTGAGACTGGTAGGAAAAGCAGAAATGTGGAGAGACTCGCTTGGCGGAAAGTGAGTTTAACGGAGAGGCAAGGATCCTGAGGTCCAGGAACAAAGCCCCAGCCTATAGCCCCAGAGCCTAGAAGAGGCATATGGAAAGTATTTAGCCCAGAAACAAGTCATATTTCTCAGACCAAGGATTTTTCTTAAAGGGACCGCACAGAAAACCTCTCTCACAACCACTCATCCGGGGACCTGGGGGATGGGGAGAGAGGAGAGGACCAGAACAGTGGGAAGAGAGTGTAATCTAGGAAGCACAAAGAGAAACACTTTGAGGGACAGCCACCCTAACCCCTGGGCTGAGTCACACCCCAAATCTGAAGTGAATATTTCCCCTGGAAACAGCAATACCAGCAAAGGAAAGCAGGACACCAGCCAAACAAGCTAACCCATGGCAGTCAGAGAAGATTTGCTCAGAAGGAGGGAGCTTTCAGGACTACAGCATGTAGTATTAAGGTCTAAACTGCAGCACCCCCACCCACTGGCTGAGGGATCACCGGAAGGCGGACGGCAGTGGGACTGGGAAGCGCGGTTCCATCCGGCAAGGGCAGTAGCCGGCTGGCCACGACTGAGGCTCAGGCACGAGCTCAGTCTTGCCATGTGCGGGTGGAGGGGGCGTGAGAAAGCGATCAGGCCCAGCTGCAGGCCCACCTGCAATCCTGCCTGGGGGGGGGGGGAAGGGCGGGAGTGCCGGAAGGGGCGGAGACCTGCTGCTGAGCAAGGGTGCGCATGTGCAGCCTCACCCGGTCTGCGGAACCTAGTCTTGCATCCTTATGCACAAGCAGGCTCATCCCACAGAGGTGGGCAAAACTCCAGAACAGGTGAAGACCCATGACTGAGTGCGGGTGCGCAGCCCAGCCAGCCCGGGCCCAGGACCTCAGGCTTGTAGCCAACCTGTGAGTGGGCTCCTTCCACGGGTGCAGGGCAAAAGCCCTGAAACAGGCGGAGTCACACAGCTGAGCAAAGTTGCTCACCATGCAGGCTGAGGCTTGCAGCCCGGTTGGGGCGCATAACCCCAACAGCAGGGCCGGGGTGAAAGCTGAGGCCACAGAGGCTTGTAAAGCCAGGCATGTGATCACAGCCCCTCACATGCCCTTCCGGTGGAGGAGAGGTGGAAACCACAGCGACAGCCACAGGGAGCTGGTGCCTGCAACACCCATACCCAAATGTCCAAGGCAGCAGCAGCAGAGGGGGTGGCGAGTCTAGAGACAGAACATACCTAGAGAACACAGAGGCCACAACCATTGAACTTCAGTGGCCAAAACTTATTGTACACAAACAAAATGGGCAGGCAGAGAAATGCAACCCAAATGAATCAAGAGAAATCCCCAGAAAAGGATCTGAATGAGTCAGATATAACCAAATTACCAGAAGCAGAGTTTAAAATAATGATTGGTAGGATACTCAAAGATCTTAGAACAACAATAGATGGTCATTACAAACACATAAATAAAGAGATAGCAAATATTAAAAAGGACATTGAAATAATTTTTAAAAATCAGTCAGAAATGACAAATTCAATATCCGAAATGAAGACCAAAATGGAAGGAATTAAAAGCAGGATGGATGAAGCTGAGGATTGAATCAGTAAGTGAGAGGATAAAATAAATTAAGGCACAGAAGCAAAGCAGAAAAGAGAAGAGACTCAAAAAGTCTGAGGAAACTCTAAGAGAGCTCTGTGAAAACATGAAGAGAAATAACATATGCATTATAGGGGTTCCTGAAGAAGAAGAGAAAGAACAAGAAATAGAGACTTTGTTAAATCATATCATAGCTGAAAACTTCCCAAAATTAATGCAGGAAAATGTCTTACAAGTTCAAGAAGCACAAAGAACTCCATTAAAGAGAAACTCAAATAAATCTACACCAAGACACATCATAATTAAAATATCAAACCTAAGTGATAAACAGAAAATATTAAGAGAGTGAGAGAAAAAAAGGCTATCACCAACAAAGAAGGCCCCATAAAGTTGACATCCAACTTCTCAACAGAAACACTTGAGGTCAGAAGGAAATGGCAAGAAATATTCAAAGTAATGCAGAACAAGAACCTATAACCAAGATTACTTTATTCAGTGAGGCTATCATTTAAAATTGAAAAAGAAATAAAAAGCTTCCGAGACAAAAAAAAAAAAAAACTTAAGAAATTCACTAAAACCAAACCAATGCTGCAAGAAATGTTAAGGGGCCTGTTGTATACAGATCAAAGGAAGCAAAGAATATAGCAAAAGAGGAATACAGCTTTAAAGAATAAAATGACAATAGACAACTATATATCAATAATAACCTTAAATGTAAATGAATTAAATGATCCAATCAAAAGACATAGGGTAGCTGCCTGAAAAAGAAAACAGGACCCATACATATGCTGTCTACAAGAGAAACGCCTCAAAACAAAAGATGCACATAGACTGAGGGTAAAAGGATGGAAAAAAATATTTCATGCAAATGGAAATGAAAAGAAAAGCTGAGGTAGCAATACTTATATCAGACAAAATGAACTTTAAAACCAAGGCTATAGTAAGAGAGAAAGAAGATCACTACATAATGATAAAGGGAGCAATCCAACAAAATGATATAACCATTATAAATATCTACTCACCTAATATAGGAGCACCTAAATACATAAAGCAGACATTGATGGATATAAAGGGCAAGATCAAAGCAATACCATAATAGTATGGGATTTCAATACCCCACTAACATCACTAGATGGATCTTCAAGAAAGAAAATTAACAAAGAAACAGCAGACTTAAAGGACACACTAGATCAACCCGATTTAATAGATATCTTCAGAACCTTTCACCCTAAAGCAGCAGAATATACATTCTTTTCAAGGGTTCATGCTACATTGTCTAGGATAGACCACATATTAGGGCACAAAAGTGGTCTCAACAAATTTAAGAAGATTGAAATCATATCAAGCATTTTCTCTGAAAACAATGGCATGAAACTAGAAATCAACCACAACAGAAAAACTAAAAAATAATCAAACACATGAAAACTAACATGTTATTAAATAATGAACGAGTTAACAATGAAATCAAAGAAGAAATAAAACAATTCCTAGAAACAAATGATAATGAACATACAACAACTCAAAATTTATGGGACTCAGCAAAAACAGTCCTGAGAGGGAAGTTCATAGCACTACTGGCATTCCTTAAGAAGCTTGAAAAAGCTCAAATAAACAGCCTAACCCTACATCTAAAAGAACTAGAAAAAGAACAGCAAGTAAAGCCCAGAGGTAGTAGAAATAAGGAAATAATAAAGATCAGAGCAGAAATAAATGACATAAAGGCTAAAGAAACAATACAGAGGATCAATGAAACAAAAAGCTGGTTCTTTGAAAAGGTAAACAAGATCAATAAACCTTTAGCCGGACTCACCAAGATAAAAGAGAGAGGACTCAAATAAATAAAATTAGAAATGAGAGCAGAGAAAATACAACTGACACAACAGAAATACAAAGGATTATAAGAAAATACTATGAAAAACTGTATGCTTAAAAACTAGACAACCTAGTAAAAATGGACTAATTCGTTGAAACATAATATATTAAATATTAATCAGGAAAAATCAGAAAATCTAAACATACCGATTATAGCAAATAAAATCGAAACAGTTATCAAAAAACTCCCAACAAACAAAAACCCTGGGCCTGATGGCTTCACAAGTGAATTCTACCAAATATTCAAAGAAGAACTAACTCCTATCCTTCTCAAGCTATTTCAAAAAATTCAAGAGGGAGTATTACTTCCAGGCTCCTTTTATGAGACGAGCATAATTTTGATTCCAAAACCAGACAAAGACAACACAAAAAAGAAAATTATAGGCCAATATTCCTGATGAATCTAGATGCTAAAATCCTCAACAAAATATTAGCCAACCAGATCCAGTAATATATGAAAAAAATCATACACCAAGATCAAGTGGGGTTTATTCTGGAGAGGCAAGGCTGGTTCAATATTCACAAATCAATCAATGTGATTCATCACATAAACAAAAGGAAGGACAAAAATCACATGATAATTTCAATAGATGCAGAAAAAACATTTGATAAAATCCAGCACCCATTCATGATCAAAACTCTCTGTAAAGTGGAAATACAAGGAACATGCCTCAACATGATAAAGACCATCTATGACAAACCCACAGCCAACATCATACTCAATGGGCAAAAGTTAAAAGCAATCCCCTTAAGATCAAGAACAAGGCAGGGGTGCCCCCTTTCAACACTCTTATTCAACATACTTCTGGAAAAACAATCAGACAAGAAGAAGAAATAAAAGGCATCCAAATTGGAAAAGAAGAAGTAAAACTATCATTATTTGCAGATGATATGATATTGTATATAGAACACCCTACAGTCTCAGTCAAAAAGTTATTGGAACTGATAAATGAATTCAGCAAAGGTGTCAGGATATACAATTAAAATTCAGAAATCAGAGGCATTTTTATACACTAATAATGAACTGTCAGCAAAAGAAATTAAGGAAACAATCCCCTTCACTATTGAAACAAAAAAAATAAAGTACCTAGGAGTAAATTTAACCAAAGAGATTAAACACTTGTACTTGGAAAATTATAGAACACTGATAAAAGAAATCAAGGAAGATACAATCTAGTGGAAGCATATACCGTGCTTATGGTTAGGAAGAATAAACATCTTTAAAATGTCTATATTACCCAAAGCAATTTATAAACTCAATACAATACCAATTAAAATACCAATGACATACTTCAAAGTTATAGATCATATATTTCGAAAATTTATATGGAACAAAAGAAAACACGAATAGCCTCACCAATCTTGAAAAAGAAGAATAAAGTTGGAGGTATCATACTTCCTGATATCAAGTTATACTATAAGGCCATTGTACTCAAAACAGCTTGGTACTGACATAAGAACAGGCATATTGATCAATGGAAGAGAACAAAGAACCCAGAAATAAACCCATACCTTTATGGACAACTGATATTTGACAAAGAAGCTAAGAGAATACAATGTAGTAAAGACAGCCTCTTCAACAAATGGTGTTGGGAAAATTGGACATCTACCTGCAAAAAGAATGAAACTAGACCACCAACTTACACCATTCACAAAAACAAACTCAAAATGGATAAAAGACTTATATGTAAGCCGTGAAACCATAAGCATCTTAGAAGAAAACATAGGCAGCAAGCTCTCTGACATCTGTAGCAGCAATATATTTGCGGATTTATCTCCATGGGCAAATGAAATAAAAGACAGGATAAACAAAGGAGACTATATCAAACTAAAAAGCTTTTGCACAGCTAAAGACAATAAGAACAGAATAAAAAGACAAACCACACAATGGGAGACATATTCGAAAATACATCTGATAAGGGGTTAATACCAAAATTTATAAAGAACTTGTAAAACTCAATACCAGGAAGATAAACAATCCAATTAAAAAATGGGCAAAAGAAATGAAAAGACACTTCTCCAAAGAGGACATACAGATGGCCAGTAGGCATATGAAAAAATGCTCAACATCACTAATCATTAGAGAAATGCAAATTAAACCATAATGAGATATCACCTCACACCAGTCAGAATGGCGCTCATCAGCAAAACAACACAGAACAAGTGCTGGCGAGGATGTGGAGAAAAGGGAACCCTCCTGCACTGCTGGTGGGAATGCAGACTGGTGCAGCCACTGTGGAAAACAGTATGGAGATTCCTCAAAAAATTAGAAATGGAACTGCCCTTTGACCCAGCCATCCCACTGCTAGGAATATACCCAAAGAACACCATATCACCAACTGAAAAAAAGAAATGCACCCCCATGTTTATGGCAGCGTTGATCACAATAGCGAAGATCTAGAAACAGCCCAAGTGTCCGTCAGTGGAAGAGTGGATTAAAAAGCAGTGGTACAGCCTGACCAGGCGGTGGCGCAGTGGATAGAGCGTTGGACTGGGATGCGGAAGACCCAGGTTCGAGACCCCGAGCTCGCCAGCTTGAGCCGGACCCATCTGGCTTGAGCAAAAGCTCATCAGCTTGGACCCAAGGTCGCTGGCTTCAGCAAGGGGTTGCTCGGTCTGCTGAAGGCCCGCAGTCAAGGCACATGTGAGAAAGCAATCAATGAACAACTATGGTGTTGCAAAAGCAACAAGAAACTAGTGATTGATGCTTCTCACCTCTCTCTGTTCCTGTCTGCCTGTCCCTATCTATCCCTCTCTCTGACTCTCTCTCTCTCTCTCTCTGTCCTTGGAAAAAATAAATAAATAAAAATATTAAAAAAAAAAAAAAAGCAGTGGTACATATACAATGGAATACTATGGGGCCATGAAAAAGAAGGAAATCTTACCTTTTGCGACAACATGGATGAACCTGGAAACTATTATGTTAAGTGAAATAAGCCAGGCAGGAAAAGAAAAATAACATATTACCTCACTCATTCGAGGAATCCAATGAACAATGTGAACTGAGAAATGGAATTGAGACAGTAGAGAGATCAAAAGGACCAGAGAAAAAGAGGACAGAGGGAAAGGGGATGATAGGATGGGATAAACTGAAGAAAAGGAGGGAGAGGCTTGGGGGAACGGGTTGAGGGAGATGTTGAGGGGAATACGGGGGAGGGGGGATGCATTTGGGGCAACACTAGAATCTATGTCAACATAAATTAAAATCAATAAAATAATGTTAGTTCTGTTTGTAGGTAATCATTGACTTATTTATAAACATCAGACATACAAACAATGTGAATATAAAATAATTAAATTTTATAGCTCAAAACTGAATATTCACCAGGCAATTACTTATCAAGCACCATACCAGACTCCGTGTTTAGGATACAAACATGAGGAAGACCTGACCCCAGATTAAGAGATATTTGGGGCCTATCTTTTAGCCACAGAAACACGGGCTAAAAGATAAACACGGGCTAAAACACTGACCATTGGGTTGGTCGAGTTCTCCTTACAGCACTAAGTCAAGGAATTATGCACACTGAATGCAGAACAAGACCGACTGAGGTGGGCCAGGCACCTCAGCCCCAGTGTCTTGGCTATCATTCATGAGGAGACACAGCTTTGCTGAGAATGGGTGCCCTTTGCATACTGGGAGGAGGCAGAGATGAGCAAGGACAAAAGCTGAGTGGACCCCAAGTGAATGGCTTCCCATGAAGCTTGTCTGCATGCTCTCTGCCTCATCTCTCATGCCCACGAGGCTGTGCTGGGAGTCAGCAGGCCAACGCACGGTCACCTTACACACCTTGTTGTCGACCATCCTGTGTCATTCTTAAAGATAAGCACTCTTTTTTTTTTTTTTTTAATGATTCCTGGGCCCCACCCCCAGATTGTGGGGCGTGGCCTTCCACAGGGCCCAGGTGGTTTTATTTTTTTTATTTTTATTTTTATTCATTTTAGAGAGGAGACACAGAGTGAGAGAGAGAGAGAGAGAGAGAGAGAGAGAGAGAGAGAGAAAGAGAGAAAGGGGGGAGGAGCTGGAAGCATCAACTCCCATATGTGCCTTGACCAGACCAGTGCAGGGTTTTGAACTGGCGACCTCAGTGTTCCCAGGTCGACGCTTTATCCACTGCGCCACCACAGGTCAGGCAAAGATAAGCACTCCTGAGCGAAGCCCATTGAGTTTCTTTTTTTTTAATAAAGTTTTTATTTTTAATTACAGTTGACATACAATATTATATTGGTTTCAGGTATACACCCCAGTAATTAGACATTATATAACTTACAAAGTGATCATCCTGATAAATCTAGTACCCATCTGACACTATACATAGTTACTAGAATATTATTCATTATATTCCCTATGCTGTATTTTACCTCACATGACTATTCTGTAACTACCAATTTGTACTTCTTAATCCCTTCACCTTTTTCACCCAACTCTCCAAACCCCTCCCCTCTGGCAACCATTAAATTGTTCTCTGTAGCTATGAATCAGTTTCCATCCTGATTATTTTGGTTTTTAGATTCCACATATAAGTGAAATCATGTGTCCATGAGTTTCTGTGTTGGACTATCAATCCAACACTCAGGCAATGCTGCTGGTGGGGCAGATGGAAGTTGCAGCCCCAACCTCATAAAGTGAAATTCTCAGCACTTGGGGTAAACGAGCCCAAAGAAGTGGCATTTCATAAGCCAATAAGGACAGTTTACACAAGTCACCCGTGGTGTGTGAGCCTCATCACTCCACAGTCTCCATGGAGGACTCTTGTTCACAATCCCAAATCTGAGCTTAAAAAATATTTTCTTCAGGAAAAAGTACTATAAATGATCACTGTCTTTATGGTTAAAATCGCGTTACTGTTAGAATTATGTTGTTGGTTTCTACGAGCTGGTGGAGAAATATACACATGACCTCATTATATATATTTAGACACGTCTATCCTGCTTATTCCAGAGAATATTTGAAATGGCTTGCAGTGGTAAAACTCACTCACAGACTTTCAGAAGTACAAGTGAATGCAGACAGAAGAGAAAGTGCTCCTTTTATGTCATATTGCTCAAGAATGGAGCCAATCTTTTATAATATACATGCAGAGTCCACATCAAACCATAAGCCCTTTGGAGAAGTTTGGGGTTAGATTGTCACTGTTTTTTCATTAGGTCCCTGGAACATTAGGGTCTAAACATTCACAGAAGGAATAAAAAAAAACACAACAACTTTAGCACCATAGTCCATTCATAAACAAGAGAATTTTTGTGCATTCACAAATCCTGTTCTATGAGCCTTTTAATGACAGAAGGCCCCCCCACAAAACACCTGTGCTAATTGCCCTCACAGTGGTCTTCATTATTCTTCTCTTTGCCATCAGTGTCATCTTCTTGTACTTTCCCAAGTTCAAGGTGTTCAGCCTAGAGGGTCATTCCTAACTTTTGATAAGACTTCAGTGTGTGCTTCTCAAAGTACCGTGATTGTCCCCCAGAAGACACGCAGCCATGTACAGGGGAGGGGATGCCTTCTTGAGAAAGCCCGCACACCTTAAACCCACAATAACAGGGCCTGGCAGCCATGTTCACGTATATAACTTAGTCACTCAGCAGAGCTTGCTGAACCAAAGATGGATATCTGACCTAGGCAGGACAATCAGCTTTGCTCCCTCTGACATGTGGAATTGTGGCACAAGTTGTGCCTGTTTGTCACTTCATGTGGCTGGGTACATTATATGTAAACACAGAAGTCATGGGAGTCTCTTTTCCAATGTGTGAACTGAATAAAGCAGAAAGCAAGCTGGTATAGCAACAGCTGCTCAGTTCCTAGATGCCTTTCTCTCTGAGCCCCAGTCCCTGGAGCATCCTCAGCAAAGTGATGATCACTTTCTTTTGTCCTAATAAATGTTTCTTTTTCTGCTTGGACTTTTTGCATGACCCATACCCAGAACTCATTTCTAATAGAGTTGAGGACTGCACTGTTCCATCTAGAACTTTGGGTAACAGCTGGCAGCACAGCTGTGCTGGGAGAGGCCCAACATGGCCAGCTGCTGACCGAGGGCCATGAATACTAGGGCACTCAGCTGCCAGGGGAGGAAAGGAGACAACAGGGGAGAAATGAGCAACCTCACTGTTTTCCCGAGGCCGACTCTGCCTGTACCAAAAAGTACAATTTCATTTAAAAATGAGAATTCTATACTTGAAACAATCATTGCAAAATGTTAACATTTGTTAATTCTGTGTGGTCTGAACACAGGTGTTTGTTACGGTGTTCTCTGTTCTTTACTGTTTTCAAAAAAAAATTTTAATGAGCACATAGTCTGATATTGAGTGACCTATGTTGACAGTACCTTAAGTTAAACAGAAAATATTCATTTAATGAGAAACAAAACAGAATTGTAATAATTTGCTTTTCAAAATATCTTGTGCACATAAATATGAGTACTGCTCTGTGAGAAATTTTAGAGATTTTTGTGGTGCTGTCGTGGCTTTTATGATTATGTGAACACATGCAGGGTTAAGTTGTCAGGTTCTCCAATGCAAATAGGATACAGGACCTGGGATCCATCCGACAGAGCCAGGTCAAAATGCAGGGGTCAGCCAGGGTTGAAATGAGTCATCAGCCGGGGATGCTGTGCGGGTAATAACTGTAGACCCGAAGGACTGACCAACTTCAACAGAAACTGGATTCTGGGAGGCAAGATCAAAGCCCGGCTCTGAAGCAAAGTTGTCACACACTGTACCCTCCAGGGTGCAGTCAAAAGAAGTGAGGGCTGGAATGGATGTAGAGGTCAAGGCAGCAGGCCAGCCCTGAGTCAACAACAGCACCAAACTCCTCCTTGCTGGCCAGACACCAAGTAAACAAGGTTCCAGGAGGCCTCAGAGCTGGGCCTCAGCTGTGAGCAAGGTCAGACTCTGCAGGTCTGGCCAACAGTCAACAGGCCAAGCTCCCCATCGCAACCTCAGCCTACAGGAGGTGATCAGAACCCCGTTTATTGCCACTCACCTCCAGGACAATGAATTTTTATTGCTTTTGACAAAATCCTCAGGCTACATGAACAATTTCTATGTTTTTCTGAAAATCTATTTTCCTAAAAATTAGGTGCTACCGCCTCCATGTTTTCTAAAACACTAAAAACCTGCAGTACTTTCTATTTAAAAATGTCTCTGATCTTTTGCAAAATTAATTCATGTTTAATGTAAAGAAATGAAACAATACAGAAATGAAAAAGGAAATAAAAATTGTCCAGAAACTCTTACAGAAATAACTCTCAAAACATGTTGTTCTTTTTTAATTTAATTTTTAATTGTGGTAAAATACGCACATTTACCATCTTAACCATTTTTATGTATACAATTTAGTAGTACTATGTCCATTTACATTGTTGTGTAACTATCTCCAGAAAAGAAATTTTATATTCATTAAATAATTCCCTATTCCCCACCCCTGCTCTCAGCTGCCAGCAACCACCATTCTACTTCTTGTCCCCATCATTCTGACTACTCTAGGGATCTCATATAAGTGAAGTCGTACAGTGGTTGTTCTTTTGTGACATGCTTATTTCACTTAGCATAGTACCCTCAAGGGCCATCCATGTTTTAGCATGTCAGAATTTCCTTCCTTTGTAAGACTCAGTAATATTTCATTAAAGGTATATATCACAATTTATTTACTCGTGCATCCATGGATGGACACTGAGTTGTTTCAAACTTTTGGCTATTGTGAATAATGCTGCTATGAATATGGGTGTGCAAATATTTTGACTGCTCAATAAGCACTATGCACATTATACAAAAATGAGTGAATATTATTTATTTGTTTTCTAATCTGCATTTTAAATTCAACAATTTGTTCTTGATATACTTCCAAATCAAATAAGAGTTTTTTGGAATCATTTTTGTCTAATTTGTTATGAAATATTCTAAACAGGCAGAAGAGTTAAAGGGTCAGCACAATGATCATCTTAATATTTATTACACAGACTCATTAGTTGTTACATTTGTCATGTTTGTTATGTTCTAAATATTCCTTTAAAAAAGGACTTTCTGCCCTGTGACCACAATACCACTGTCGTACTTAAAAATTAAAATTAATTCTTAATACCAGCTAATATTGGATCCATATTCAATTATCTCCCAAAATATACTTAAAAGCTGGTTTCTTAAATCAGAATCTTATCAATATTCAAGCACTATATTTCTTTGTTACATCTTTTTTAAAAATCTAGAACTCTGCTATCTTTTTTCTTTTTTGTTTACTTTTAAACTTGCACTGACTTTATGAAGAACTCGTGTTTATAGATATTCCACATTCAAGATTTGATAGTTTCTTCATGGTGTCATTTAATGAAACTAGACATGAGATCTGAAGACTTGATTAAATGTGCATTAAAGATTTTTAGAAAGAACATGTCATTGGTAAGGCTATGTACTTTGTGTTTCCTCACATAAGACAGGAGATGTCTCACCCCACTATTAATGCTACCAAATTTGATCACCAAGGTAGGTGGTTACTCCAGATGTCTCTGTCATAAAGGTGCTTCCTTTGGCAATTACCAAATAATCGGTGGGTGATACATTGTGATGTTGGAGCTATTCTGTTACCTTATAACTGTTACCTAATGGTTTTAGGTAAAATCACTTTGTGAAATAATTATTTCACTAGAATTGACATAATAGTACAATGGCATAACTAATGACATATATCTATCTATCCATCTATCTATGGGTATCACTCTGCACCCTTGGGTTTTTCATTTATTCAATGAAAACAAACAAAATAATTGTTCCTTGTGATGCCCAAATTGTCCAAAGTTCTGTCAGTGGGAGCTTCTACCAATTGGTATTTGTGGCTTTTAAGAACACCCCATTAGTCTTTGACTATTTTCTGTGACGCAAGGTGACCCAGGCTCATTTGGACTTTTTTTGCACCAAATCTGAAATCAGCTGTTTCTTCAAGGAGTCCTGGAACTTAGTGGGAAACAACTTAGAAACTAACATCAGGGCAGTAGGTATGCTCATTGTCATTGGGATGTTATTGTTTTGAGGACATTTCAGTGATCAGAGTTTCCTACATTAAAAAAAATCAGGCCTGACCTGTGGTGGCGCAGTGGATAAAGCGTCGACCTGGGAATACTGAGGTCACCAGTTCAAAACCCTGCACTGGTCTGGTCAAGGCACATATGGGAGTTGATGCTTCCAGCTCCTCCCCCCTTTCTCTCTTTCTCTATCTCTCTCTCTCACTCTGTGTCTCCTCTCTAAAATGAATAAATAAATAAATTTTTTAAAAAAATCAAATTCATATTGATATTTCTAATTCAAATTTAACATTATAGGTTTCCCTTATTTTTGTTTTTCTATTTATATCTCTTTTCTCTTAAATTAAAAATCATGCTTCCTAAAAACGTTAGCAAATTTAATTATTTGCTTTATGCTACAATAATTATGAAGTAACTTCAAAACCATTATTAAAAATATAGAACTACTGAATAAAGTTTAAGGTTTCATTGTAGCACTTTTTCCTTAGAATATAATTCACTACGATTTAGAGTCATATTACCTATGTTAAAAATTCACATGAAATAGCCTATTTCATGTGTGCTCTTGTTTCTAGATTGATATACTACTAGGTTCATTTGTTTTAGTTTGTTCTCAATTCAGGAACTTAACACTTTTCCTCTTTGATTTATTGTATTATTTAAATATACAAAAATTTTCATGTTTCAATATGATATAAAAAGGCATACTAAGGGAAATCTCATTCCAATCCCTCCCCTACCCCTCATGCTCCTAAGGACAACACTTTTCACTGGCTTTCATGTTACCTTCCTGCATGTCTTTTGAAAAGAAAAATAAGCAAATAAAGGTATGCATTCTTATTTCCCTCTTTTCTTTACAGAAAAAGTAGCATACTACATATAAACTTCTGTGAACCTTGTTTTCCCCTATTAGAGGCTGGCCTTATTCTTTATAGCAGTAGAACAGTATATTGTGTGTAAGTACCCTTGTTCACTATGTTGTTTCATCTCCTATAATATTGCCCAAAAGCCACAATGAATAACCATGTGTTGTTATGGAAGTGCATGTGTAAAGCCAGTATCAGGGTCAGGATCACAGCCGCCTGGCCAATGCAGGTTCACATTTGATTCGGACAGTCGGTAATGAAACACCAGAGCCAAGAACTGGTGATCCATCAGGTTTAATTGTAGCTTGCACCCGGCGGGCAAGCAAAAACACACACTGGGCTACAAAACTCACACATTCAGTGCTCACAAAGCTACTGACTTATCCAAGTCTCCTAGAATCAAAGGTTTCTAGCTCACCAGACTTATTCACCTGTTTTCCATCTCCTTCTCTCTACACAAACTCTGCACATACTGGCTTCTTCCTCAGCATTCCGCCATCTTGGCTGCCTCCTCTGGCCTCCACATGGCCTTAATCTGCTCTCCTTTCTAATACTAACCTCAGAAACAGAGAGAGAGAGAGAGAGAGAGAGAGCGCAAGCTCCTGGCCTGCCCCACTTTATAGTATAGATTCAAAACCTTTAATCCAATCTACAAACAAGGAAGTCTCTGATACAAAGTCACCCATCTGAGGCATAATGGGAATCCTCAGGAGAGTGCACCACCCTACATTATCCAATCAGCCAAGGGTGTGGGGAAAAGCTTACTTTTAAAACTAAGCCTTAGGCTATAATGATCTGGCCTGCCCACAGCCTGTTCCCCATTACACATTAATATCAACAAACTTCCATGTGGGCAGCGCCATCTTTAACAAAGTGAGCATAATATATTTTATCTGCCCAACAGCATGTTTAGTGTAAATTTTTATATTTGAAGTTACTACGTCAAGAGGTATTTTGTTACATATAATCAGGTATCTGTTCATTGGGCTGTACATTTTGCATTCCTATCAGCGATACACAAAAGTGCCTTTTTCTTTGTAGTCTTGCAAACAGAATATATTGTTAGACTTGAACTTGTGCCAATCTGATAAGAATTGTTATCTGTCAAGTGTTTTTTTTTAAGAACTTTGTTTTCCTACCATAAATGTAAAATGTAAAGCTTGAGCAGTTTTGCAAAGTGACTACCTGGGAGGCACCTCAGAAGCCTCTGTCAGCAGTGTGGCTCCAAGCTGCCTTTGCCTATTACAGTCCCTTCAGCATCTCTTCATATGCTTAAGGACCATTTGACCATTCTTCTCTGAGAAATAATTGTTCATTTCTCTGCATATGATGTTTTTGGTGTTCTTCCCAATTTCTTTAAATCATTAACTAGCCTTTTGTGTCTGATATAGTTGCAGATATTTTTTCTCTGCCATTTGTTTGTTGACTTTCCTTAACATTTTCTTTTCATAATGAAAAAGATTTTGCACTTTTTGTCAAATCCCCTTTATTGCTTCTGAATTTTGTCATATTTAGAAAAACATTCTCTGTTCCCAGGTTATAAAGTAATTCACTCATGTTTTCTGTAATCTCCACATGTTTTTATTTTGTTAACGTTTAGATCTTCAACCAGTTTGGGGTTTATTGTTTATGGTGTGAGATATGGGTGAGACTTTTATCTTTTTCCAATTATTCTAACATTATTGATTTAAAAGTCTGTATTTTCCCCAGAGATTTAAGATGCTACTTTACCCTATACCAGTGGTTCTCAAAGTGTGTGCCAGGGTGCACTGGTGCGCCCTAGAAGATTTCCAGGTGCGCCCTATGGTATTCCAGAGAAATATGTGCCTGTTGTGGACCAAAAACTAACAGGGTTTTGGAGTTTAGATTTTTGTGGGACAGAGTGTGGGGAATTGGCTGTAAACTGACAGTTTGCCCAACCTCCTACCTCACTTGCCTGATTGGGTTGCAAAAGGCTGTTAAGCTGTGGTGCTGATTGTTTACACTACCCCCCATGTTCTCCAGAAAGACTGGAGGCAAGTTTCTTCTATCCTTTGTTTTGTGTAAAGTTATGATATGTATGGTGGGGGTGTTCTGCACTTGGTAAAATTCTTGGGTTGCCTTGGAAATGTGATCAGAGGCCATTGATTTACTAATGGCCTCACTTTACCCTATAAATAAAGTAAGGTGTGGTTTCTGTGCAGGCTTTGTTCTTGCCAGCAGCAATTACAGGGCCCTCCCACCCCCGACCCTGTATTTTCTTAATTCCGCACCGTTCCCACTCGGGACCTGGAATTACTAGCTGTGCTGGTTCGTGGCATGTGCCCAGATATAAAAATAAATAGTTATTCTATTATACCATTTCATTAAGGAAATACCGCTCTTTTTTTTTTAATTCTTTTTTTTTTTAATTTCTTTTTCTTTATTTATTTTAGAGAGGAGACACAGAGAGAGAGAGAGAGAGAGAGAGAGAGAGAGAGAGAGAGAAAGCGGGGAGGAGCTAGAAGCATCAATTCCCATATGTGCCTTGACCAGACCAGTGCAGGGTTTTGAACTGGCGACCTCAGTGTTCCCAGGTCGACGCTTTATCCACTGCACCACCACAGGTCAGGCAATACCGCTCTTTTTGTTAACACATTATATTATTTATGTTTCTCATAAACACAAGAATAAAAAAACTTAACACATTTGCACCGGGACCTGACGAATTTACTAAACCTTACTAAGAATCTATCTATATATATAAAAAGATAACTTTTTGCCTTTTTTTTATTTTTTAACTCCTCTTTTTTACAAATTCTAAGAAGCATAACTCAAAAAAAGTAACATAAAAATGTTTTTTTTTATTTTTATTTTTTTTTATTTTATTCATTTTTAGAGAGAAGACACACAGAGAGAGAGAGAGAGAGAGAGAGAGAGAGAAAGAGAGAAAGGGGGGAGGAGCTGGAAGCATCAACTCCCATATGTGCCTTGACCGAACCAGTGCAGGGTTTTGAACTGGCGACCTCAGTGTTCCCAGGTCAAAATGTTTTTTAATGTCAGAATAAATTTAATTTTGCCGTATTTATTTCATTTAATTATCATAAAAGCACACTTGAACCTTATATTTTTTCTCTAATATTTGACTTAATTATTATAACATATTTCTCAGAAATTTGTATGTAGTGCGTTTACAATTATTTGTAGGATTTTAAATGAGGTCCGACTTCAAAAAGTTTGAGAACCACTGCCCTGTACCAATACCATGGAGTTCTCTTATCCATCCATGCACCTGTGTCCCACTGCTTTAATCAGAGACCTAATTGTGTGTTTCACAATCTGGTAGAATGTACCATTGTATCCTTCTTCAATTCCAAGATTTTTCTAGATATTTGGGCTTTATAATTTTTCCATACAAAGTTTTGAACCAACTTAGCTCCCAAAACGCCCAAACCTTTCTGCTTTTAACTATTAACGTAGGAAGAATAGTGTCTTTACGATGTTGAGTCATCCTATTAGCTCAATAAAATCTCTCCCAATTTTTCAACTATGTATTATTTTGTGTCTTTGTGTATATCACGATTGCTTAAAATTTTTCCTAGACATATTTTGCAGGTCTACTGTAAATATATTTCTAAGAAGTTTATCTTTTGTTGTTGCTGTTTTTATTTTAAATGGAACCTTCTCTTCTACTATAGTTTCTAGCAGGTTATTGTTGGTATATATTAAGATTATTGATTTTTCATATTGATTTTATACACAGCTACCTTGCTAAATTATGTTATGCTCTGTCCTACTGGTGGTGATCAGTAAATAAAGTGTTGACCCAGATTATTGAGGTATCTGGTTCAAAACCCCAAGACACCTCAGGGTTTGTCTCTGAGGTTGGGCTTGTTAGCACAAGGTCACTAGCTTGAGCAGGGTGATCATCTACATGATCCCAAAGCTGGCTAGCTTGAGCCCAAAATTTGTTGACATGAAAAACCCAAGGATGATGGCTTTAGCAAGGGGACACTGGCGTGGCCCCAGTCAAGGCATGTACAGGGAGCTCAGTGTACAACTAAAGTGAAATCAACTGCAAATTCATCATTTTCACTCCTCCCCTTACAAGAGTCAAAATGTTCTCTATATCTATGCATCTGTTTCTGTTCTTCTTGTTTGGTTATTCTGCTTTTTAGATTCAATTGTTGATTAATATGTATTTATTGCCATTTTATTGTTTGTATTCATATTTTTTTTATCTTTTTTCCTTCTTATAATACTGGTTTGATAGTGATAAACTCCTTTAACTTTTTCTTGTCTAGGAAGCTCTCTATGCCCTTTGATTCTAAATAATAGCTTTGCTGGGTAATCTTAGTTGTAGGTCCTTGTTTTTTGTCACTTTCAATAGTTCTTTGCAATCCCTCTGGCCTGCAAAGTTTCTGCTGAGCAATCAGCTGACAGTCTTATGGGAGCTTCCTTGTAGATAACTAACTTCTTTTCTCTTGCTGCTTTTAAGATTCTCCCTCTGTTTTTAACCTTTGCTATTTTAACTAAAATGTGCCTTGATGTGGGCCTGTTTGGGTTTATCTAATCTGGAATTTTCTGTAGTTCCTGGACTCATATGTCTACTTCCTTCACCAAGTTAGGGAAATTTTCTGTCATTTTTTCAAATAGTTTTTCAATTTCTTCCTCTTTCTCTTCTCTTTTTGGCACCCCCATAATGCAAATGTTGGTAAACTTGAAGTTGTCCCAGAGGTTCCTTACACTATTCTCCTTATTTCTGGGAATTCTTTTTTATTGATGTTCTGATTGGGTTTTTATATCCTTATATTCTAAATCACTGATTTGATTCTTGGCTTCACCAACTCTATTGTTGATTCCCCATAAATTAACCTTCATTTCAGTTATTGTATCCTTCACTTTTGACTGATTCCTTTTTTGTGGTTTCCAGGTCCTTTTTTATGCTGTTGAAGTTCTCACTAAATTCATTGAACACCCAGAGGCAGATTAAGGTTGGTTGAGGCCCCAGGCACAGAAGAAAATATTGGGCCCTTTAAAAAAAAAAGAGAGATAAAAAAAATAAAAATACATGCTAACCATATTTTTAAGTAAATAAAAAATATTGTACACTAGTAATGTTAAAATTGCATATATAAAATCAAACTTGGTGTCATTAGAAAAAAGTGTAAAGTTGGGGTTTTGCATGTTCCTTCAGAAGTCGGAGCCCAGGATGCACGCCCAATGCACCCGCTGTTAAATCTGCCTCTATAAACACCCTTATAACCAGTGTTTTGAACTCAGCATCTAACAGATAGCTTATCTCCATTTTGTTTAATTTATTCTAGAATTTTCTTCTGTCCTTTCATTTGGGACATGTCTATTCATTTCTCCATTTTGGCAGCTTTCCTGTATTTGCTTCTATATGTTAGGTAGAGCTGCTACATCTCCTGGACTTGGGAAAATGGCCTTATTTAGTAGGGTCCAGAAGCACAGCTTCCCTGATCACCCAAACTGGGTTCTCTAGGTTTGCCTCCATTCTGTGTGTGCTGTGTATACTCTCTTGTTGTATTTGAGCCTTGATTTCTGTTGGCACATCAATAGGAGGGGTTTACCTGCAAGCCAAGTGGCTGCAAAGACTGGCTACCACCACTGATGACTGTGAAGGATCAGCTGTGCAGGGAATCTCTCCACAGAGCTAGACTTACTTCAGCAGAGATCTAGTGCCTGCTGACTCTGCCCCTTGAGTGTGTGACTTGGGGAGGAGGTTGCATGGTGCTTCAGATGTGGTCTGAAGTTGTCCTTCAGGTACGCTGGCTCTGGGACCTCTCAGGAGGTACAGACCAAAGTCAACCACTGTCTTTGCTCTCTCCAGAGCCATCCATCATGAACTACAAAGCAATCTGCAGATGGCTGTTACTTGTGCTGCCTTGGAGATATTCAGGAGAGGCCAAACTGTGAACCAGTGCTGGCTGCCACTAGTGTGAGGCCTGAAGCCACTTAGCCAGAGATGTGGGGCATGCTGAGGCCTGATCCTGCTTATCTGAGAAATTTTAGGAAACTCTGAAACATGAGTCAAGACAGGCCATTCTTATGGAAAAGCCACAGGACACAGGTTGGGTGGGCCAACAATTTGGTAGGGCAGGACTTCAGCAAATCACCAGGGCAGGGTGAATAGTGTGAGCCAGATTGAGCCTATTGGCTTTGTAGGGGGAGGGCTCATCATAGATAAATGGCCACTGCCAGCACTTTCATCTAGCAGAAAACTCCCCCTCTGCCCCCCAGTTCTTGTCCTGATGCTAGATAATCCGGTTCTTCCCTTTATGTCCCTGGTACCTTTCAAGCTGCTGCCCAAGCACTGGAGCTTAGAGGGACTGAGTCCAAGTAAGTTCGTGAATGGGTCCTTTAAGAGGAAACTGCTAGGACTCCAGCAGCACTTTGTCTCACTCAGCCTCAATGCCCACTGGTTTTTACAGCCAGAAGTTGTGGTGTCTTCTCTTCCTGGCACTGGAAGCCTGGTATAGGGCTGGAACCTCTCCTCCCCAGGGGGCACCTCCGTAGGTGAGATACCCTCCCAATTTTTATCCGCCACATATTGGATGGATAAATAGGCTCACACTATTCACCTTGCCCTGCTGACTCCCTGAGGTCCCACCCTACCAAATTGCTGGCCCACCTAACTTATGTCCTTTGGCTTTTCCATACGTTGGATGGAACAGCCTGTTCTGCTTCTCTATCCTTTTTTCTCATCTCCATGTGGCTTCTTCTTTAAATCTCTGGTTGTAGGACTTCTGTTCAGCTGGATTTCAGGTGGTTCTGAATGAAAGTTGTTCTCTAGTTCAGTTGTAATTTTGACGTGGTTGTGGGAAGTTTCGAGCACCGTGTTTACCTATGCTACCATCTTGACCAGAATCAAGAGAACTTTTAAGTGTAGTTTTTCTACTTCAGGATGAGGTTTATAAATAATGGAAAAATAACTGTAAAGAAGCTTTGGTCTAAGACTTAAAGTCCTCATTCTACCAATGGTGAGCTATATGATCATAATTTTAATCTCCTTATTTCTCATATGTAAATAAGACTAATATTTTGAACCTCATGGCATTATTAGAAAGATTATTTGAGGTAATGGATACAAAATTGTTACATAAATGCAAGGATTTATAGCTTTATAGGAAATTCTTATTATAGTTGTATTTAATATAATCAGTTAATATTTAACAAAGAAACTGTTCATTTACCTTGTACACCCAGCACCCCATCTACTATTTAACTCGATCTACTAATTAAAGAAGGGTTGATTCATTAACGTGAGATGGACAGATAAGAAAAGAATATTTCTGAGTGCCACAGTATATCCTTTAATAGAAGACCCAGCAAGCATTCTCATCCCTTCTCTCTTGCCTTCCTCTCAATACAGAGGCTTAGAAAGTATACTCATATAATCAGTTTCTTAGTCTCCTTTGGAACTAGGGATATAGTTCATTATGACATTGGACACCTGAAGGGAAGATGATTACATGTGGGAATAAGAAATCCTCTGGAAATTTCTCTTCTCTCAAAAAAAAAAAAAGAAGAAGAAGAAGAAGGAGCATAAAAAAGATGTGATACATATACTCAACAGAATACTACTCAACCATAAAAATATAATAAAATGCTGTCATTTGCAACAACAAGGATGGATTGTGCCAAGTGAAATAAGTCATACAGAAAGGGTGAATAACTGTATAAATCCATTCATATGTGAAATAGACAACATAAAGCAAAAAAAGAACAAACAGAACAAAAAAACACATTCCTAGGTAAGAGAATGGGGGTCAGCAGAGGGGGAGGGGAGGGGAGGACAAAGAGATAAAGGGGGTCAAATATATGGTGATTAAAGGAGACTAGACTTTAGGTGATAAACACACAGAGTGTATGAATGTGGTGTTATAGAATTGTAAACCTGAATATTTTGTAATGCTATTAACTAATGTAACCTCAATAAATTAAATTTTAAAATTTTAATTTTAAAAAAATTCAATGCAAAGAAAAGAACAGTCTTTGTCTTTCCCACTTCCTCCGTTTCCTGTCTTTGAACACAGTTTGGGAAGGACATATGCTGAGATTAGGGACAGCCACCTATAAGCAATGAGGCAACAAGTCAGTGTGCCATCTTACAGTGATGGATGGTGAAGAACCTGGGGCTGATGATGGAACTGCTGATTCACGCCTAGAAACATGTGTCACCAGAATTTTGAGGTAAAAACTAAGCATCCTTATAGTTTATGCCTCTGATAGTCAGATTTGCTGCAGTCGAAAGCACCTCAATGAAATAAGTAAAAACCATTGCTTTACAAGGTATTACTTATTAGGTTCCTTATAACAAGTCTATGAGAGTCTTTTCTTCCAGAATGAGTAGGGCCCAAGAGTTTGGGTAATCCTAAAACCCAAAATACCAGATCTTGACCTGAGGACAGATGACCCTAAATAGCTACTGCCTTTCCAGCCAAGAGGCAATTGTTTGTTTTTTTGCCTTGGATTAAAGTAGTCAGGAAAACACAAAACATAACAAAAAATAAACAGAAAAATAGTCTAAGCCTGGAAAATTAAACTGTCTGACGTGTTATTAGCTTTTTTAAACAAATGAAAAAAATATGAGGTTAGAGCATAGATTAATAGTAAATAATTGTGCCAGAATTTGACCCAAGGTTTGATCTCCAAGCAGACTCACTCTAACTCAATACCACCATGCTCCTTCCTTCCTTCCACAGGAGAGAGGAATGATTCTTCCTATTTATGTAGAGCCCCTTGGCCATCTAAGGTATATCAAATTACAGAAAAGGGAGTGGATGGATATTATATTGTGATTACAAAAAGACTTTGGATTTTATGAAAGAAATTGGACAAGCTTTGGATTTGTTTAATATGCAATATAATAGATTAGTAATGCATGCCGGCTCTCTGACTCTTAGCAGAAAGAACTGAACTGGCCACCACTTGCCATTCTGGCATAAACCAACACTGAGTTAGTTACACCCTACAGTAATCATGAGACATAAAAGAAAAAAAACCCACTGTTTTGAAAGAGTTGTGTTAGAAACAAACTCATTGTGCAGTTTAATGCCAACAACATACAACAGAAGGAAAATTAAATTACTTGAGAATGCAGCCCTAGGAAAGTCAAATCAAAGAGTGATTATGTGTGCAATTTTAGAAGCTGTAAGGTGATGGATCCTTACAGCTTGGATTCTAGTTCAAAAGAAGAAAACAATGTTCAAGAAATTGAAGGAAATTCTTTTTCCAAAAATGTATCTGAATCAATATTGGCAAGGTGTAGGATACATTCATTAATCTGATGGAAAAATAATAAAAAACTGCTCATGAGACAATGGTTCAGTATGACCTTTCTTTCTTTTCTTCTACCACGACTAAAGAAATAGCCTCATTAGTACTGAGGTAATGCCCAGATGCACAGTAATTTCTAGAACACATATCAGGGAGTTAAGAAGGTAGAAGAATCATCATGTTCATATAATCATCACTATGCTTTTCAGTAGAAGTATATCAGTTCCCTCCATGTTGGAATATAAACACATACATACCCTTTCAGTTAAAAGTTAATAAAACTAAAATGTAAATCTTATTTTTTACATTCACTGGAATTTGGGTTAATGCTGCATTTAAGCAAAAGGAATAATATTTGGCCACAAGGATAGCTTTCTAGTGAAAGACATGATTCTCAAAATAAAAAATGCAGAGGAGGTCCTGGCTGGATGGCTCAATGGATAGAGTGTCGGCCTGACATATGGACATCTCGGGTTCGATCCCTGGTCAGGGCACACATGAGGAGCAATCATCTACTTCTTTTCCTTTCCTTCTCTCTATTCTCTCTCTCTTCCCCTCTCGCAGCCAGTGGCTCAGTTGGCTCGAGTGTTGTCCTCAGGCACTGAGGATAGCTTGGTTGATTCAAGCATTAGCCCCAGACAGGTGTTGTCAGGTTGATCCCAGTCAGGGCACATGTAGAAGTCTGTCTCTCTATCTCCCCTCCTCTCATTTAAAAAAATTGCAGAAGAGGCAGTGTAGGGCACATTAGCTACGAGAACCAAAAACCAAAAACAGTGAATTAAAAGGTATTATTATAGAACAAAAAAAAAACATAAAGTGATAAAATGCTAATGAACTATTAAGAAATTTAGGAGACAGATGTAGGAGAACCAATACACATAGGTAGAGAAATATTCTACAGGAACAAAAAAGAATACAGAGTATTAAGCCTCCAGAAATAGCAAATGAAATTTCCCTAAGGCTAGACATAACCTGGCAACCTTAATTAATAAAGTTCAAGGATAATGGAAACAACTTACAAAAACTTGGGCAGAAAAAATTATTTAAACTAAACCAAGGGCCTGGTTGGTTTTCTCAGTGGATAGAGTGTCAGCCCAGCATGCGGATGCACAACACATGGGTGAAATCTCTGGTCAGGGCACACATGAAAAGCGATCATCTGTTTTTCTTCCCCTACCTCTCCATCTTCTCTTTCTTTTCCCCTCTCACAGGCAGTGGTTTGGTTGGTTCGAGTGCCAGCCCCAGGAGATGAGGATATAGCTCAGTTGATTTGAGCATTGGCCCCAGACGGGGGTCACTGGGTGCATGCAGAAGTCTGTCTCTGTCTCCCCTCCTCTCACTTAAAAAAAAAAAAAACTAACCCCAAATGACTTTGATGTTATATTTCTCTAAAATTTTTCCATAAGTTTCAACCAAAAATATTATTACTTAATGAAGTACACATTCCCCAAAATCATAATTATGTAAAACAGCAATTAGTAGGTGTTTTCAGACATTCAGAGCCTCTGAAAGTACCCTCTCTGATTGAAACATGAATTGAATCAAAACAAAAGATTCAGGTAAATAAGAATATTAAAAGAAAATAAATCACAGTAAATAATAAAATGAATAAAATAATATGTGTCTTTTTTAACAATGGACCTTGTGATAAAGCTACTTAGAAGTTTGTACAAACACAAACATTATATAAATTTATCTGTGTTTTAACCAATGAAGAAGATAACCTTTTAGAGGTTTGACCAACATGATGAAAGAAAGAAAGATTAGAAACTATCTAAACACTTTAAGTTCTTTTCAACATACCAAGTGGTACCTAAGGAAATACAAAACAACAACAAAAACCCAATAACCTATATCCTGGCATCCGAAAAGCAGATTTCCAAGCTTTATTATCTATGTCCTTAAGCAGAACTGAGAATAACTAAGATCTCACGAGACTGGCTCCTCTGGGGTCCCAAGGATAAACCAGACAACACCTGGAACTGAGTCAAAAGAAGAATCACTGTCTAAAATACAGAGAGTGTTGGAAATGGGACAGGTAGAGGGCTCAGTTCAGAGAAAGAGGACTCCCAGATCCATAGGAAACTACAAACCACACCAGAACATAGCACCAGATGTGGCATTTTAATGGATATTAAATCTGGGGTAGAGTCTCTTCTCAGCATCCTTTGCTCCAGGAGTGTGGACTGATAGATTTTTCCACTGGTCCATTGTCCTGTTTCTCTTGAAATTAAAACTTCCACCTTCTTGTGCTTTCTCTGCATTTGCTGCCTCTGTCTCCCACTGCCCTCCAGGAGCTCTCTGCCCAGAGCTTTCCTGCAGCAATTACCTTCTGTTTGGAGGTCATCTGTCCTAGAAGCCTCTCCTTTCTTTGGAGTGTCTGATAGCAATGTAGGCACCCTTTTAGGGGTCTGAATTTTCAGATGATTTCTAAATTCAAAGAGAAATCAAGAGAGGAGAAAAAGAGAACTGCTTCTGAAGGAAACCATTGCTACTTGGAAAACTTCCAATGCCCATATTGGGAAAAATTCCCAAATACTGAGATTGAGAAGCAAGAGAGGCAGAGCACAGTGTCTGAGGAGAAAACAGCTGGGGAGAGGCCCACACACGCAACTGACAGGATTCATCTCCGGAAGCTGTGACGTACCCTTCATGGAGCATCTATGCTACACCTCTGCTTCAAAACTTTTCAAACTATGAGTGTGCAGTGTAGTTTGATGTCAAAAATTATTCTTAACAAAAGAAATATATGAAGTAAAATATAAATAAATAGTGTACCATGAAACCATTGCACAAATCAAAGTGTATTGTTTAAAATGTAATTGAAAAAAAAGAAACAAGGGGGTAAAATTCCAGGATAGCGACAAAGAAGGCGGAGGCTCCAACTGAAACCTCCCAGGACCAAACTGGATTACAATTTAATTTAAGAACAATCATCTTGAAAAACCAACTTTGGGCTAACTAACAAGAAGTCCATAACCAAGGATCACAGAAGCCACACTGAGACTGGTAGGAAGGGAGGAAACGCAGAAACAGATGCCCCGCACCCAGGAGCAAGCAGCAGCTGAGGGGTCCAGAGGGACCCTCACTGAAGGGAGGGTCGCCCTGAGAGGTGGGGGTCCTCAGACTCAGGCCTGGAGCCAAAGCCTAGAGCCCCAGGGCCTAGAAGAGGCACCCAAAAACAGCATTTGGTAGTGGGTAGCAGACAGTGCCAACCCTAGACTCACCCTAGATACACAAAGAGCACACACAAAGGAGGAGTCTAGCAAGCACCAGACACTGTGGAGAATAAATATGTCCAACAGGAAAGACATTGCAAAATTTGTAATACACTTAATTAAGGTTGATACTTAGAGCCAGCCAGCCTGAAGAGATAACTATACCTAAGAAAGGACCAAATGCATTCAATACTCAAATACAACAAAAGGGAAAACAGTACCCTCTAGAAGCATTCTTAGAACAAGGAAAACCAGTGGCCTGAGGTCAGTACCATCAAGCCCATCTTCCTCATAAAATCATCACAAAAATTTCAAAGTCAGACAGCGCTACCTAATACACAGACAAAATGGGAAAACAGAAAAATGCAACCCAAATGAATCAACAAGAGAAATCCACAGAAGAAGAACTAAATTAAATGGAAGCAACCAAACTACTAGATGCAGAGTTTAAGATAATGATTATTAGGATGCTCAAAGATCTTAGAGCAACAATAGATGGTCATAATAAGCACCAAAATAAATAGATAGAAAACATAAAAAGGACATTGAAATCATAAAAAAGAACCAGTCAGAAATGACAAATACAATATCAGAAATAAAGACTCCACTACAAGGAATCAAAAGCAGGCTGGATAAAACAGAGGATTGAATCAGCAATTTAGAGGACAAGATAAATGAAAGCACAGAAGCAGAGCAACAAAAAGAAGAGAGGCTCAAAAAAATACTGAGGAAAGTCTAAGAGACCTCTGTGACAACATGAAGAGAAACAAAATCCACATCATAGGGGTTCTTGAAGGAGAAGAGAATGAACAAGGAATAGAGAACCTGTTTGAAAAAATCATAGCTGAAAATTTCCCTAAATTGATAAAGGAAAAAGTCACACAAGTTCAAGAAGCACAGAGAGTCCCATTAAAGAAGAATCCAAGGAGGCCTACACCAAGACACATCATAATTAAAGTGCTAAAGTTAAGAGACAAAGGGAAAGTACTAAAAGCTGTAAGAGAAAAGCAGTTAATTATCTACAGAGGAGCCCCCATAAAGATGACATCAGATTACTCAACAGAAACACTTCTGGCCAGAAGAGACTGGCAAGAAATATTCAAAATGATGCAAAACAAAAACTTACAAAGAGGTCTTTATCCAGAAAGGCTATTGTTTAAAATTGAAGGATAAATAAAATGCTTCCTGGGCAAAAAAAAAACACAAAAAAATAAACTCAGGGAATTCATTACAACTAAACCAGTATTGTAAGAAATGTTAAGGGGTCTGCTGTTAATAGAGCAAAGGAAAAAATATCTAGAGAAAAAGCATTGCAGATTTAAAGAATAAAATGGCAATAAATTAGTATATATCAAAATAATATTAAATGTAAATGGATTAAATGCTCCAATCAAAAGACATAGGGTAGTTGCATGAATAGCAAAACAGGACCTGTACATATGTTGTCTACAAGAGATACAACTCAGAACAAAAGATACATATAGACTGACAATGAAGGAATTTTAAGAAAAGTGTTTCACAGAAACAAAATTGAAAAAAAAGGCTGGGGTAGGAAAACTTATACCTGACAAATAGACTTTAAAACAAAGGCTATAGTAAGGGATAAAGAAGGTCACTACATAATGATAAAGGGAGCAATCCAACAGGAAGATATAACCATTGTTAATATTTATGTGTCTAATATAAGAGCACCTAAATATATAAAGATTTTGATGGACATAAATGGCGAGATCAATGACAATGTTATAATATTAGAGGATTACAATACCCTACTAATATCAATGGATAGATCCTCCAGACAAAAAATTAATAAAGAAAGAGTGGCCTTAAATGACACACTAGAAAAACTAGACTTAACTGATATTTTCAGGACCTTTCACCCCATATCAGGAGAATATACATTTTATTCAAGTGCTCATGGTACATTCTCTAGGATAGACCACATGTTAAGACACAAAATGAGTTTCAATAAATTTAAGAAGACTGAAATCATATCAAGCATCTTCTCTGATCAGAATGGCATGAAACTAGAAATCAACTACAATATAAAAACTAAAAAACATTCAAACACTTGGAGGCTGAATAGTATCTCGTTAAATAACAAATGGGTTAACAACAAGATCAAGGAAGAAATTAAAAATTTCTTAAAACAAATGAAAATGAACATACAACAACTCAAAATTTATGGGACACAGCAAGAGCAGTGCTGAGAGGGAAGTTGGTAGCATCACAGGCATACCTTAAGAACCCAAAATAAAAAAGCTCGAATAAACAACTTAACCCTTCTTCTAAAAGAATTAGAAAAAGAATAAATTAAATCCATAGGAAGTAGAAGAAATGAAATAATAAAGATCAGCATGAAAATAAATAACATAGAGGCTAATATATATATATATGATTAATGAAACCAAGAGCTGGTTCTTTGGAAAGGTAAACAAGATTGACAAACCTATAAACAGATTCATCAAGAAATAAAGAGAGAGGACTCAGTAAATAAAATTAGAAACAAAAATGGAGAAGTAACAACTGATACCGCAGAAAAACAAAGGATTTTAAGAAAATACTGTGAAGATTTATATGCCAAAAATTTAAATGGATAAATTCGTAGAAACATACAATCTTCCAAAACTCAATCTGGTAGAATCAGAAAACCTAAACAGCCCAATTACAACAAATGAACTTGAAACCATTATCAAAACACTCCCAACAAACTACCAATTCCTGGACTGGTTGGCTTCACAGATGAATTTTACCAGATATTCAAAGAAGAACTACTACCTATCTTTATCAAGCTATTTCAAAAATTTCAAGAGGAGAAAAGACTCCAAGCTCCTTTTATGAGGTAAGCATGATCCTCTTTCCAATACTAGGGAAAGATACTACAAAGAAAGAAAACTATAGGTCAATATCCTTGATGAATATAGATGCTAAAATTCTCAACAAAATATTAGCAAACCAGATCCAGCAATATATTTAAAAAGACATACATGATGATCAAATGGGCTGGTACAATATTCGTAAATCAATCAATGTGATTCATCACATAAACAAACGGAAGGTTAAAATCACTTCATCATATCAATAGATACAGAAAAAGCATTTGATAAAGTCCATCACCCATTTATGATCAAACCTATCTGCAAAGTGGGAATACAGGGAACATACCTTAACATCATAAAGGCCATCTATGAAAAACCAACAGCCAACATCATACTCAATGGGCAAAAATTAAAAACAATGGAGTTAAGATCAGAAACAAGGCAGGGGTGCCCCCTTTCACCACTCTTATTCAACATAGTTCTGGTAGTCCTAGCCAAAGCAATCAGATAAGAAGAAGAAATAAAAGGTATCCAAATTGGAAAAGAAGAAGTAAAACTGTCATTATTTGTTGATGACATGATACTGTACATAGAGAACCCTAAAGTCTCAGTCAAAAAACTACTAGACCTGATAAATGAATTTGGCAAAGTGGCAAGATATAAAATTAATATTCAGAAATCAGTGGCACTTTTATACACAATCAATAAACTGTACACCAACAATAAACTGTCTGAAAAAGAAATTAAGGAAATATTTCCCTTCACTATTGCAACAACAACAACAAAAAGTACCTAGGAGTAAATTTAACCAAGGAGGTAAAGAACTTGTACTCAGGAAATTATAAGACATTGAAAAAAGAGATCAAGCCTGACCAGGCGGTGGTGCAGTGGATAGAGCATCAGACTGGAATGCGGAAGACCCAGGTTTGAGACTCGAGCTCGCCAGCTTGAGCGTGGGCCCATCTGGCTTGAGCAAAAGCTCGCCAGCTTGGAGCCAAGGTCACTGGCTCCAGCAAGGGGTTGCTCGGTCTGCTGAAGGCCCGCGGTCAAGGCACATGTGAGAAAGCAATAAATGAACAACTAAGGTGTTGCAACAGCAACGAAAAACTAATGATTGATGCTTCTCACCTCTCTCCATTCCTGTCTATCTGTCCCTATCTATCCCTCTCTCTGACTCTCTCTCTGTCCCTCTAAAAAAAGAAAAAGGTGAAAAAAGAGATCAAGAAAGATACAAGCAAGTGGAAGCATATACCGTGTTCATGGATAGGAAGAATAAACATCATTAAAATGTCTATATTACCCAAAGCAATCTATAAATTCATTGCAATTCCTCTTAAAATACCAATGATATACTTCAAAGATATAGAATATTCCAAAAATTTATATAAAACCAAAAAAGAACACGAATAGCCTCAGCAATACTGAAAATAAAGAATAAGGTGGAGGCATCACACTTCCTCATATAAAGTTATACTACAAGGCCATAGTAATCAGAACAACTTGGTACTGGCATAAGAACAGGCATACAGATTAATGGATCAGAGAACCCAGAAATAAACCCACACCTTATGGTCAATTGATATTTGACAAAGAAGGTAAGAGCATATAGTAGAGTAAAGACAGTCTCTTTAAAAAATGTCGTTGGGGCCTGACCTGTGGTGGCGCAGTGGATAAAGTGTCGACCTGGGAACACTGAGGTCGCCAGTTCAAAACCCTGTACTGGTCCGGTCAAGGCACATATGGGAGTTGATGCCTCCAGCTCCTCCCCCCTTTCTCTCTTTCTCTCTTTCTCTCTCTCTCTCTCACTCTGTGTCTCCTCTCTAAAATGAATAAAATAAAAAAAAATAAATTTAAAAAAAATGTTGTTGGGAGAATTGGACAGAACACACAAAATAATGAAACTAAACCACCAACTTACACTATTCAAAAAAATAAACTCAAAATGGATAAAAGACTTAAATGTAAATCATGAAACCATAAACATCTTGGAAGAAAACATAGGCAGGAAATTTTCTGATATTTCTTGTAGCAATATTTTTGACAATTTATTGCCACAGGCAAGTGAATTAAAGAACAAAATAAACAAATGTTACTATATCAAACTAAAAAGCTTTTGCACAGCAAAAAAACACTATGAATAAAAAGAGAACCCACACAATTGGAGAACAGATTTGCCAATACATCTGATAAGGGGATAATAACCAAAATTTATAAACAACTTCTAAAACTCAACACCAGAAAGGTAAACAATCCAATTGAAAAATGGCCAAAAGAACTGAATAGTCACTTCTCCAAAGAGGACATACAGATGTCCAATAGGCATATGAAAAAATGTTTGTCACTAATCATCAGAGAAATGCAAATTAAAACCACAATGAGATATCACCTCACACCTGTCAGAATCAACACACAATTATTGCTTGCGAGGGTGTGGAGAAAAGGGAACCCTTCTGCACTGCTGGTGGGAATACAGACTGGTGCTGCCACTATGGAAAACAGTATGTAATTTCCTCAGAAAATTAAAAATGGAACTGCCTTTTGGCCCTGCTATCACACTATTAAGAATATATCCTAAGAACACCAAATCACTGATTCGAAAGAAGATATGTATTCCCATGTTTATTGCAGCATTGTTTACAATAGCTAAGATCTGGAAACAGCCCAAGTGTCCATCAGTGGACAAGTGGATTAAAAACTGTGGTTCATATACACAATGAAATACTATTCGCCTGTGCAAAAGAAGGAAATCTTACCCTTTGTGATGGCATGGATAAACCTGGAGATTATTATGCTAAGTGAAATAAGCCAGGCAGAGAAAGATAAATATCATATGATCTCACTTATATGTGGAATCTAAAGAACACAGTCAAATGAGGAATGGAATAGAGGCACAGACAGGGTCACAGGGAGCAGAGGGACAGCTGTTAGAGGGAAGGGGATGAGGGGATGGGATCAGAGAAGGTGGAGGGATTAGTGAAATTATATGTACATAACACAGAGATATAGATAACAGGACAGCAAATACCAGAGGGAAGAGGGGAGGGAGTTAGAGGAAAGGAGGCAAAGGGGGTGCAATGAGGGACACAGGGGTGGGAGTTATATTGAGTGGGACACTTGAATCTGTGTTAACACAATAAATTAAAATTAATTAAAAAGAAAAAAAAGAAGAAACAAGATTATCAATAGATAAGATGGGGCTTTTTGGACTATGGAAGATTAACATGAAGGATCTTTGTGGTGATGGAAATGTTGTGTATGTCAAAATTCTCTTTGTGATATTGTTACCAATGGTGGAAGCTGGGTATTGCAGACTTGGGACTTCCCTGTAATCATAAGTTTAATTTAATATATGCAAAAAAAACCAAACAACTAAAACCAAGTAAAAATAAAGAATTAATAAACTGTTAAGTACATGGCCTAATGATATCTTACATCTTTGATATTTGAACTTAAAGGTCAAGGAGTTACTTTTTCAAAAGTAGTTGGGTCCAAATGGTTTCATAAATTAGTCTTTCCAAAGTTCAAGGCTTAAGAACATAGAGAAATGCAGAAAGCTTACCGATGCTTTTATAAAGTTATGAAAAATCTTACTTTAAAATAAAGCATAAAAATAAAAACCGTAGATTGCCTGACCAGGTGGTGGCACAGTGAATAGAGTGTCAACCTGGGATGCTAAGGACCCAGGTTCAAAACCTCGAAGTCACCAGGTTGAGCGTGGGCTCATCCAGCTTAAGCGCAGGCTCATCAGCTTGACTGTAGGGTTGCTGGCTTGAGTTTGAGCTCATAAACATGATCCTGTGATCACTGGTTTGAGCCCAAAGGTCACTGGTTTGGAGCCCAAGGTTGTGGCTTCAGTAAGGGATCACTGGTCTGGTCAAGGTACATCTGAGAAAAAAACAATAAACAACTAAAGTGATGCAACTACAAGTTGATGTTTCTCATCTCTCTCCCTTCCTACCTGTCTCTCTCTCACTCACTTAAAAAAAACAAACAAATAAAAACCATAGATAAAAGCTAAACTGGCTATGCATCAAAAACAAATCTTAAAACAATAGTAAATCAAATCAAGCAAACTATTAAAAATGTATACATAATAATATATTAAAATTTATTTTAGGAATACAAAGATGCTTAATGTTAAGCAATCTATTTGTAAAAATTATTAGATTGATGAAGTTTAATATCCATGTTGATTAGAGGTATTACATTAGAGTAAAAATCATGATAAGGGGGTGTGACATCACTGCAGGTCCATTATTTTGCCCTTCTGTTTCTTATTATGTTAGAAATTACTAAAAATAATTAGACTCCTTCTAGGTATGAGAAACACAAACCCTCATATTCTGCCAATTGAAATATCATTTAGAACTTTCTTGAAGGGCAAATTTGTCAAAAATTTTTAAATGTGCAAATTCCTTTTCTATCACCTTCTTTTGTAGGAATTTATCCAAAATATATATGTTAATGGTATGCATATAATTACACAAGGTTATACAGTTTTACACCAGTGAAAAACTGAGGCTACAGAAACACAACTGACCCATAACAAGGTACTGCTAAAAGAAGCTATGTTCTATCTATTAGCTAGAATACCACAGTCACTAGAAATGATTCTGTTAAAGATTACTTAGTGATATGAGAAATATACACAATATTTTGCTAATTAAAAGACTGCATAGCATGTTTGCATTTTAATTCTAAAATTGTGTGTTTGGGAATAGAAAACTCCCAGAAGCACATTTACCTGGGTTATTAGTCCTGGACAGCAGCAAGATTACGAGAGATCCTTACTCTTTATTTTGCTCTTCTCTGTTATGTAAATTTTCCACCATGAATGTGTATAATGCTAGTAACCCAAAAGCCATAAAAAATGGTATTTATTCATTCAACATACATTTATTGAGACTTCTTATGTGCCAAACACCTCTATGTGCTTGGGATTTGCTGTTAAACCAGACTTACACCATTCTCCTCTCACTCGGGACAACTGAACTGATAAGACCCTGTTAAGCAGTGATAGTGCCCCAAGGAAAAACAGAAGATACGCTGCACAGTACTTGTGGGGAGGGGCTTGTTGGGTGGTCACAGAAGGGCCCTCTGGGAGATGACAAGCTGAGACCTGAGGGACGAGAAGCCAGGAGTTCAAAATGATAAGAAATAAACTAGTTGGTATGGATAGATAAGCCTGCAGAATGTTTTGAGGAAAGACTTAAAAAGTACTAAATAGTATGTTAGATAGTGGTTAAGATTCTTGACCATACAAGGCAGTAAGGTGGGGTATATGAGAATGTAGAGAAGAGAAACAATCTAACTTGGGAATGGGCCATGCAGCTTTTTAAGGAAAAGGCTTTCTAGGCATTGGGAACTACAACTTAGTGCCAATGGCTAAGAAGCATGCGGAGGCCGTGGCCTGAATTGAAGGCTGGTGATGTGAATGATGGAGTAATCAGGTCAGAGACAAAGTGTGGAGGTGGTGGGGGAGCAGATCCTATAGCATGGTCAGGTCCTTGTAAGAACCTTTACTCTGAGATACAGCAAAGCTTTGGACAGTTTTAAGCAGACGGGTAACATGATACAACAATTTTTAAAAGCAGAATCACTTGAGATTCTGTGTTCAGACCAACAACACAGTGGCAAAACTAGGGGAACTCATGAAGAGGCTATTGTAAAGAATCCAGGCAAGAATGATGAAGGTTTGGGCCAAGCGAGTAGTAAAGTTGTTTTCAGATTCTGGGTCTATACTGAAATTAGAATCAATGAAATTTGCTTATGGATTACTTGTGGTAAAAGGAGAAAAAGAAATCAACCATGACTCCAAAGGTTGATCCTGAGCAACTGAAGTTGCTATAGGCTGAGATAAAAAGAAATTTTCAAGAGCAAGAATTTTGTTTGTCTGAAGGAAAGCCATTAGTTTTAGACGTGATGAGTTTGAGATAACTACTAGATTCCAATAAAGAACTCGATGAGCCTGACCAGGTGTTGGTGCAGTGGATAGAGCGTTGGACTGGGATGCGGAAGACCCAGGTTCGAGACCCTGAGCTCGCCAGCTGGAGTGTGGGCCCATCTGACCTGAGCAAAAAAAAGCTCGCCAGCTTGGACCCAAGGTCGCTGGCTCCAGCAAGGGGTTGCTCGGTCTGCTGAAGGCCTGGGGTCAAGGCACATGTGAGAGAGCAATCAATGAACAACTATGGTGTCTCAATGGCAACGAAAAACTAATGATTGATGCTTCTCACCTCTCTCCGTTCCTGTCTGTCTGTCCCTGTCTATCCCTCTCTCTGTCTCTCTGTTCCTGTAAAAAAAAAAAAAAAGAACTCGATGAAGCATTTGGATATGTGAGTGTAGAATTCAGGAGATAGCTATAGGCTGGAGACATACATATGGCAGTCTTTCACATAAAGATTTAAAGCCATGACCAAGATCAGCTCAACAAGAGAGCCATATAGTCAGAAAAGTAAAGCCTGGAAAGCCTGAGCCCTGGGACATTCTACTATTAATAGTCTGAAAGAAGAGGAGGAAGAACAAAAGAGAGGAAATAGGTGGAAAAGGAAAACAGAAGAGTTTAGTGTCCTGAAAGCCATGTAAAGAAAGTTTATCAAATGGAACAAATGACCAACAGTAAAATAAGAACTGATAACATAGCAGTTGATTAATGTGGAGTGCATTGCTCTTGACCACAGCAGTTTCTGTGGAGATAGTGAAAGTTTGCTTGTAGGGAGTTCAAGAGAGCATGGGAGGAAATATACTAGAGTGAGCTTGAGAATTGCTTTCAGTATAAGGGAATGGTGTTTCAGCTAGTAGGATCAAGAGGAAAAAAATTCCTTTTGAGATGGGTAAAATAAAAGAAATTATCAAGGGGGAAAACAGAAGAATTTTACTACAATTGGGGAATATAAGACTATCACATTTATTCCAGGAAAAACAAACCACTAATTGGTAGAATATTTTTGGATCTTTGGGCACATTGCCCCTGACCATCATCTTTGAGGTCAGAATCAGGGAGAAAGAGCTCAAGGTTAATGGAGAGAAGGAAATATATTTTCAAGTACTATGGCAACTACCTCTGGCTTCTATTAATGTTAGTCTTAGACCTAACCTCTTTACTTTCTTGGGCTTGTCTTTCTTGAAATGTCTTATTTTTCACTGTCTGCTTCTCCCTCCACATCCCACTGTCATCTTCTGAAATCTACAGTCAACAGACCCATCAAAATAAGACTCTTAAAGCAAACTCTATGTGCTTCCAAGAAAAACTTATTCTTGAAGAAAAACTCAGAATTGCAAGTCAGCATATTTTACTTCTGAAGGATCAAAAGGCCACAAGCAGTCAAACTTCTGAGCTAATAAAGAGGTTGGCTCCAGCCATCCAGGATCTAGCGGAGGAAATAAAGTAAAAAGAAGTCATTCTCCTGAAATCCTGAAAATCATGATTTCGTAAAATGAAATCTCATTCCATGCAAAACAGGGTTTGTGATCAAATAAATTTGTTGATCACTTCATACTTATTTACCTACTTCAGCCACACAGATACATTCTGAGAATTTACAATGATGTTACCCTGAGAGAGCCAAAGGAAACAAACATACAGAAAAGACATGATGTGATCTCCACATTCCTTTTGTAAAATAATTTAGAGCCATTAGACAAAGCCAAACAAGGCAGGCATCTGCAGGGCTTGACCTGGGCTCCAGAACCCAAGTTGGGTGAGGAGGACAGCGATGTAGAGAGAAGTTTCACAGCGATGCATGATGGCTTACCTGCTGCAGCCAAATAATGGAGCCAGTTTCCTCTGTGCAGGAAGTTACAAAAGGGGACCAGAAAAAACTAGAATGAACCATGTGGTGGTAGATTAGAATTAGAAGTATTGGTATAAATACCTCTATAAATTAGAACTGAAAGCTTAGAAAGAAATGTAGATGTAAATATTTGTTTATATGTGTAAGTAAGTGACTGTGTGTGCATGTATGCACTCGTTCAAACCTATATCCCCTTGCTTTGTTCACTGACAGGGCCTGAGAGTAGCCCCACCCCATAGCCATGAGTGCAGCTACAGCAGAGATCTTGGCTTCCAAATACTATTTCCTAGTAAAAGTAACTAGAACCTCTTGAGAAATGGATTACTCCAAGATTCTGGCAAGGAAAGTACAAGTAAACTTGAAATATCTTGTGGTGCCTGAGAGAAAGAAAGTCTTCAAAGACTAAGAGAGAGATGTCAAAAGAACATAGAAGCCAACATGAAGAGGGTTTCCAGCCCATTATTGGACAGTTTAAACATCAAAATAAACAATGAAAACAAATTAAATACAATGACCATCCTTGATTTCATACTAATATAAATAAACAGGTAAATTGGGCCCTGGCCAGTTGGCTCAGTGGTAGAGCATTGGCCCTTCATGTGGATATCCCAGGTTCAATTTTCGGCCAGGGCACACAGGATAAACACCCATCTATTTTTCCACCTCTCCATCTCTCTTCTCTCTCTCTCTCTCTCTCTCTCTCTCTCTCTCTCTCTCTCTTCCCCTCCCCTCCTGCAGCCATGGTTCAACTGAAGTGAGTTGGCCTTGGGCACTGAGGATGACTTTATGGCCACTTGAAGTGCTAAGAAGAGCTGAGCAACAGAGGAATGCCCCAGATAGGCAGAGCATTGCTTCCTAGTGTGCTTGCTGAGGGGATCCCAGTCAGGGCTCATGTGGTAGTCTGTCTCTGCCTCCCCTCCTCTCACTAAGTAAAAATGGATGGATGGATGGATGAAATGGATAAAAGTTTAATGAAGAGTGAGATGTGTACATGATTTTAAAATATCTCCTTTACAAAATACTATTTATAAAGTAAAAAAGTGTCACTTCACACTGAGAAAATCTTCCAAATAGTAAGCAAGTGATCATATCAAACATCAGGATGCATAAAAGATAAAGTGTTATCTCTGTGATATTCCTAACCTAGGTGAATAACTTGAATCTAATTATAAGGAAACATCAGATTAACTCAAACTGAGGAACAATCAACCAAAAAATCTGGACTTCAAAAGTAATAAAATGCAAGAAAGACTGAGGAACTGTTCCAGACAGAAAGAGACCAAAAGAGCACAGTGCCTAAATGCAATGCTCAAATAAACCGGGTTCTTTTTATAAAGAACATAAAAGGAATAACGTCAAAGCTTGCATGAGACCTTAATTTCAAATGGGAGAAATGAATCTATGTTAATTTCCTGATTTTTACGATTTGTTGCAGTTATGCAGGAAAAATGTCCCTGTTGGTAGCAAATACACACTGAAGTATTTGGAAGATGTGGAGAGATCAAACTGGCAACTCATTCTCAAATAGATCTGAGAGGTGGGGGAGGGAGGTTAATAGTAGCTGTGGACTACAACTGCAACTTTTCTATAAGTGTGAGATTGTTTCAAAATAAAATTAAATTATATATCTGAAAGAAAAAGGCTCATCCAATTCCCAAACACAGGTGAGCACTGAAGTTACCTAGTGTGATAGTGTTTCTTGGAATTGATCTTGTTCAGCAAAAACTTGGAGGGCACTTCCGTGAGCAGTCCCACTCAGTCTTTTAGTATGCAGGGAGGCTCCATGGACAGGGGAGCTTTCTGAGTTTAAATCCCAAAGCATTTAAGAATAGCCTCTTCTTTTCTCTACCCATAAACAGGAGCTTACGTAAAAAGGAGAAGGGGAAAAAAAGAACTCTGGTTTTAGCCCTGGCCCAATAGCTCAGTCAGTTAGAACATCATCCTGTAGCTCAGAGGTTGCCAGTTCGATCCCTGTTCAGGGCATATACAGGAACAGATCAATGTTTCTGTCTCTCTCTCACTCACTTGCTCTCAAAACGTTTTAGATTTCTCTCTTTAAAATCAATCAATTAAAAAAAGAAAGAACTCTGATTTTCACTACACAAGGGGACAAGTCGAGAATAATTTTAGAATCTATGTCAAATTTATTGCATCATGGTATAACCAGAAATTAGCCTGTTACAATATGATATTATAAAAGCACAATTAGTGTTTTCATGGTATCATTTAATTTTACCTGTATCTAACTTAAGAAGCCCTAAATATTTAGTATCAACATTGTTGGTATCATTAAATTAAATTAAAAGCTGGAAAACACTGATGTTCTGAGAAGTTAAGGACCTTGTTGTGCTGAAAGCAGTATGAGAAGCCATGGTTAGCATCCTATAACTGTCTAAATGGATGACTATCCTCTCTCTACTACACTAGGTGATTTTCCGGAAAAAAAAAGATGATAGATAGATAATTAGATAGATAGATAGATAGATAGATAGATAGATAGATAGATAGATAGATAGATAGATAGATAGATAGATGATAGATAGAATAGAAATTATATTCTGTTCTCCAAGAAATGAAATGCTCTGAGAACATTGAAACAGACAGCCTGACCAGGCAGTGGCACAGTGGATAGAGCGCTGAACTGAGATGCAGAGAACCCAAGTTTAAAACCTTGAGGTTGCTGGCTTGAGCATGAGCTCATCTGGCTTGAACACAGGGTCACTGACTTGAACAAGGGGTCATTCACTCTTCTATAGCCCCCTGGTAAAGGCACATATGGGAAAACAATCAATGAACAACTAAGGTGCCGCAAAAAAGAATTGATTTTTCTCATCTCCCTCCCTTCCTGTCTGTCTGTCCCTATCTCTCCCTTTCTCTGTCTCTCTCTCTCTCTGTCACCAAAAAAATGAAAAAGAAAATTGAGACAAACATGGACTAATCAGAATTTAATAAAAACCTCTTGCCAATTAATTTAAGACATACTTTTTCCCCCATCTTTTAACCGCCCCCCTCAAAAAAATCTCCAAAAAGGTAGGATTGGTTGTTTGTTTTTTTAATTTTTAAAAAATTTTAAATTACAGTTGACATTCAGTATTATATTATCTTTGTGTGTCCACCATAGTGATTAAACACTTATATAATTAACAAAGTAATCCCCCCAATGAGTTTAGTACCCACCTGACACCATACATAGTTATTAGAATATTATTGACTATATTCCCTATGTGTACTTTATATCCCCATGACTATTCTGTAACTACCAACTTGTATTTCTTAATCCTTTCACCTTTTGCATCCAGTCCCCAACCTTTTTTCCATTTGGCAACCATCAAAATGTTCTCTGTATTTATGAGTTAGCTTCTGTTTGTTTCTTCATTTATTTTGTTCTTTAGGTTCCACATGTAAATGAAATCATATGGCATTTGTCTTTCTCTGACTTATTTCACTAAGAATAATACCCTTTAGGTCCATCCATGTCACAAATGGTAAGATTCACTTTTATAGCCAAGTAATATTTTACAGCTTTTTAATCCACCCATCTATTGATGGGCACTTGGGCTGCTTCTGTATCTTGGCTATTGTATTCCGTATCTTGGCTATTGTATCAATACATAATGCTACATTGAACATAGGAGTGCACATATCTTTTCAAATTAGTTTTTCAGGTTTCTTCAGATAACTACCCAGAAGTGGGATTGTTGGGTCATTAGGCAGTTCCATTTTTAATTTTATGAAGAATTTCCATACTGTTTTCGACAGTGGTTGCACCAATTTTCAATCCCTCCAACAGTGCACAAGAGTTTCCTTTTCTCCACATCCTTGCCAACACTTGCTGTTTGTTGATTTATTGATGACAGCCATTCTAACAGGTGTGAGGTGACATCTCATTGTGGTTTTGATTTGCATTTCTCTGATAATTAGTGACTTTGAGCTTCTTTATATATGTCTATTGGCCATCTGTATGTTTTCTTTGGAGAAACATCTATTCAGGTCCCTTTTACGATTGGTTGTTGAATAGTGTTCTAAAAGATATTATCCCTGACTTATGAATGCATATTCTCTTAATGCTTCTGCTCACTCTACATGAGTATTTTTATTAATTGCAACACCCAAGGCACCATTTTGTAGGTGGGAGCAGTAAGTTATCGGTAGCCTAATAAATTCATTCTGTACCTACATTGCTTCTTCCATAAAGTTCAAAAAGTGACTGATTATGAAAATAATCTTGCTTTTTCTTCAGTCTTCAAATGTAATACTTGTGAGTTTAATCAAGAGTCGGGGAAGACATTTGTAACCAGAAAATATCAATTACTAACATTTCCATTCTCTGCTAAGATTTGTCTTATCTGAAGCTGTGAAGTTACTTAATCTTTTCCATCCTCTCAGGGTAAAGAGAGCCTGGAAAATCCTAGTCATTCCACAGTAACTGTCAGTGGGATTTTCCATAACTATCTGAATGCAAAATAAAAACCTTAAGAAGTTGATCCAATTCTAAAACTTACTTCTCAACTTACTAATAAATGTGAAGTGACAACCCATCCAAATTTTCTTCAAATTGCATCTTGTTTCTTGGCCAGACTGTTAATACATGAAAAAGTATCTGAGTTTCTTCCAATCGATCTACATTTAAAGAGCTTTAAAATGCATTTATTCATTAAACAGTAAACATTTTTTTCTACATCTGACTTAGGGCCAGAGATGGGACAGTGAGAGAGTACCTTGCCAAGAAATTGGAAAGAGGGGAAATAAAATTTTCTTCTAAAAGTTAAACTATGAAATCAACACGTTGATAGATCAGGATAGGGAAATCAGAAATCACCACAAGGGACAAAGAAGCCTCTAGGCCACCATGATTTAACTGTGACCCTTCTAGAGATACAATACACACATGTACAGGCTACACCAGTTGAACAAGGAGCTATAGATGAAGAGTATGCTAAGACAGACCTGAGTATAACCCACCAGGGCTCTGAGCAGAGTGGCAAGAATCTGGACTGCAGTAAACCAGTGACAAACATCTCTATGGTGAAAATGAATGCATCACTTTAGCTCATCCTGATTACTCTGGGCTGGCCTAATTTATTCATGATGGAAAGTTCAATACTAAGCATACAGCCTAACCTAGACTAAGCAATCATTAAATTCAATAAATTTGTTCCAACTCTTTGTTCACAATCTTCTGATTATAATTTGGCTCTCACACAGTTCTGCCTATATAGAATGACCCAGTCTTGCAGACTTGAGAATTCTGGCCCCTATGCCTGCTACAGCACTCACTAAAATATATAGTTTAGCATTTGGGCTTGCTTACTCTAACTCAGCTCCCAAAGGAAGGGTCCTTAAGTGCCCTGGGTGATCAGGTTTCTGAGTCCATAGGGTGGGCAGCAAGTATCTGGGCCATGGTAAATTCATCAGGGTGGTGATGACAATGGTTGTGACAGGGACAACCATGGCCATATGCTAAGTAACCTCTGTGTGTCAGACACTGTGTGTTTTATACACTTGAATTAATTTAATCCCCACAACAATCCAATAAACTAGGCATTATTAGTATTCCCATTGTGTAAGCTTTGGTAACTTACCCAGGGACCTACATCAGGAATCTGGACTCAAACCCAGTTTTGTCTGACTCTAAAGCTTAATCTCTTAAATTTTGAAAATATTTCCTCTGAAGGATGAATCTTATCCTTTTCCTAGCTACACTCCTCTGCTTCAGTAGTGGGTCTGGGGCCATCCAGTCCATCTTCAAAATGATTATTCATCAATACACTACTACTGTACCAGCCTTCACATCAATGCACATAAAAAATAGTAATCAACCTTTAACCAAATATGCAGAAAGCCAAACCGTATCTCATGAACAGTGTCATTTTCATCATCTACTCCATGCCATCGTATGGTTAGCTTCAGAATCCAAATGATACTTCTTTCTCCATCATCACCTCAACCACACACTGTCTGATCATTTGCATGTCCTTCAGTAAACCTCTCCAACACTTCCCTAATGTGTCCACTTCTCACTATCACCATTACCACTATCTGTCTTTCACCTGGGCCTCTACAAAAGTTTCCTAAGGCATGTTCTTGCTTCTACTCTAGCTCTTTCCCATTCTCAAACATGCATCTAGTGATCTCTATGTTATCCAATCATGGAATTCCATTGTTTTAAAATCCTTCAGTGGAACCCCAAACTTTCATCATACTCTGTGCTTCAGTCCTAACTGCAACAAACCTGCAGTACTTGGAATACACCCAGCCATGTCTACTCCAGGATGGCACAAAAACTGGGCCTGAGATACACCTGCATTACCCCCCAAACCATTCTTCCCTCCACATCTTCTCTGGTCAACTTATACAGGGGCTTTGGGACTCAAGTTTCACTTCCTCCAGGAAGCCTGGCTTATGTGCCCATCTGAGGCATTCTCATTGCATGCAGCTAATCACTTATCTCACTGTATGAGAATTTTTTTATTTATGTGACCCTAAGACTATGACCTCTCAAAAACCCAGGACTCACTCACTCTCTTTATACAGAGTCTCTCTCTCTCTCTCTCTCTCTCTCTCTCTCTCATACACACACACACACACACACACACACACACACACACACACAGACGAATGTAGAATGAATGAATGAATGAATGAACCAATAAGTATATCACAGGGGTAAAATCCACTCTGCTTTCTCAAGTCCTAGCTATAGATCTTAAATTGTTTCATCTCCCAAGACCACGGATTCTTTGTCTTTAAAATAAGTATCATAAATCCTACACTGTCAAGTTCTTGTGAGATTTTAACCAAATTGTATAACATGTGTAAAGTGCTCAGCACCATGCTTGGGACATAACAAGCACTCAAATGTTGGTTGTTACTCTTACTATGTCCTTGAAGACCTAACACAAAGCATTCACGCTCTTTGAAAGACCTCATAGATATTCCCAGACCACACAATGACCGGGCACTCCAGACCTCCTCAGCAATCATGTTTAATACTTTATAATGGATTACTTGCATTCTTGAATTTAGTGCTTTGAAAGGATCCCATACTTTCTTCAAGATGCCTAATACTCAGTAAAAGCTTTTAGATGAAATGATATCAAGATTTGCTGAGATCTCACTCCCCACTCAAGCCTAAGCCCATGGACATTCACATGATGCCTGCTAATGATGCAAATGCCATACAGAAAAAAACTAGCATGACCTGGAGAGAAACACAGAGAAATGAGAAGACTAAAATTAACAGGTAGGGATCTCAAAATAGAAACCAGGGCTCAAAGAGGTCAGAAGTAAGATGAGGTCCCAGAAAGGGAATGTGCTTTGTCACAACAGATGTGGAATGGTGAATTATAGACCAGAGTTAATATATAATAGTCTTTCAATGGGATTATTGTGAAGACATTAAAAACAGATAGAAGACCACCCAATAAAACAAGACATCCAAGACATCATGTTATATAAAAAAGATGCAGATAATGTTTTTGATCACAGTATGTAACACTTGCTTTAAAACGTTTTTTTTTAATGAGTAGACCAAAAATGTTAATAGCTGTAATAGCATGATGAATTTGTGGGTGATGTTTTTTTGGTCGATTCCCCACACCTTATGCACTGTCTTATTCTTCAAAATGTAAAGGATAATTCTTTAAAAAGATATGTTCTAGGTCCCACACACAAATTGCTCTTAGAAGAAATTAGGCAGTGCAGAAGACATGCCCTAGGTGGAACGGGGCTTCAAGAGCCAGGACCTTGGGCCCGCGGGCTCCAGGCCACATGATCCAGCTCCTGCCGCCTTCCGTTTTAACCCACCTCCGCCCCGGTGGGCCTTATTCAGTGCCCGGGCAGGCCGCCCTTGGTGAGCTCAGATCCTTCACCCGCCCCCAACCGAGCTGTCCATCCCGGAATGATCCTCTTTGCAAAGTCCCTGTTGGGGAGTGAAGCGCCGCGAGCAACCCCCAAACCTCACCCGCTGGGCCGCCGCGCCGCCCCGCCGCCCAACCCACGCCCCGGTACCTCTTGCAGGGGATTAGCGCCTTCCTCTCATCCAGTACCCTCACGCGCTGGTTGAGCCCGTCATAGGAGAGTAAAGCGCGGCTGTTGAGCCCACTGCTCTGCTGGTAAAGCACCTGGCGCCCCTCCCACTGCTGCGGCGCTTGGCACGGGCGTGGAGCTCCGGGAGAGCCCCAGGGTCCGGCTCGCAGGGCTGACGCCCCGAGGTCGCCCAGCACCCAGACCCAGAGGCCGCCCAGCAGCCAGACGCCCAGGGGGACCCTGGGCACGCGGAGGGCAATGCGCCCTGGCATTGTGGTACGCCACGCCTGCCACGCGCAAAGGCCAGTGGAATCCACGAGGGCGGTAGGCAGCGGGTGGCGGCGTGTGGCTCTCCCCGCTGTGCCCCAGTGCTGTCTCAGCGAAGCTGCTGTCGCTCCCGGTGCCGGCCTTCGCAGGTGTTGGGTCAGGACGCGTGAGGCCAAAACCGGTCCAGAGGCCTGGGAAGACTCCGGTGAATCGCGCAGAACCTTCTTCTGCCTGAACCACTACCCGCTGCAGCTTGTTTTCACTTGCTCTCTACTGCCAACAGGAAATGCAGTGGCAGAAGTGCCACCAGTATCCTGAAGGGTATACACGTTCACTGCGGGGGGGGGGGGGTGTTCAATGAGTAACCCACACTGGGGGACAGAACCAGGGTCAGGAAAGCAGTCTGCAGCACTTGTTATGCCCCACATGCCTTGTCCCTTCTGCCAAAATTGTCATCTTCTTCCTCCAAATTAAAAATGGAAAGAAGGGTTCCTTGCTGAAGAAATGACACCAATCACTCATCATAGCCATTTCCCAGTCCCTGTTTCCAGCACAGAGCCTAGGAGACTAGGGGACATTGCCCCTGTGGTACACTTGCAGGACATTCTTGCCCTCACCCATCACCTGACAATGCCACAAAAACCTAGATGTATGTGGGTTGGGAATTTAGCATCTTCAAGGACAAAATTAAGTGGCTTTATGGCTTATGTCTATGTAATGTTAGGATCTATAATATGAAATAAAGAAAAAGGAAGCAACTTTTTAAAAGGATCCTTGCTTTCCAAGTTTAAAGCATCTTTTTATTTGACCTACGTCTCAAAGATAAGGAGGAGTGAGCCAAGTAAAAGTGGGAGAAACATTTCTGGATGAAAGTCATGGGGGACAAGAGAAAATAAGTGTACTGTTGGGGTTCAATTTTGAGGCAGAGGACACTATGGGGCCAGGTCACTCAGGGCCTTGAAAGCCATTTTCAGGATTTAGCATTAATACTGAGGGTGGTTGGAGCCATGGATAAATTCAAAGCTAGGGAGAGGCATCAGCAGATATGCATACCTTAGGAGTTCACTCAGGTGTCACTGCAGAGAACAGATAGGGCAAAGCCAACGGCAAAAAACGGAGGAAGATGTTGTCATAATCCAGACAAGAGACACTGTCAGAGGTGGTGGTAGTGGGAATACAGAGGATGGAACAGAGTTGGGAACTATGGAGAAAGATTTAGACTAAGAGAGGGCTCTAGTTTCAGGCACTGGAAATTTGAATAGTCAAGAGCTAAAAAAGATAGATTTAGTTTAGAATTGGTTGATTTTGAGATGATTGTGGGGTGTGCAGATTCAAACAATCCTGGAACAGTTGAATAAGCACTTTCAGAGGCCCACAGAAGCAGGAGTCTGGATGGGAAACCATTGGCATCTAAGTAGTCATTGAAGCCAAAGAGTAGAACAGTGGCTCTTCACCTGGGTGACTTTGCCCCCCAGGAGACAGTCGGTAATATCTGGAAACACTTTTTATTTTCACCATGGTGGGAGCTCAGCTGCCAGTGGCATCTAGTGGGAAGAGGCCAGGGATGCTATTATCTATAATGCGCATGACAGCCTCCTCTCCTTCCCAATAAAGAATTGTCTGACCCTAATGTCATAGTGCCCAAGCCAGGAAAACCTGGAGTAGCAGGGAGTGTAGAAAGCAAAACAAGATCTGAGGATGGAGACCCAGAGAACTTCAGACATTTAAAGGGACAGAGAAGCAGGCACTTGAGATTGGAAATGAAATCACCAGAGAAAAGCTAGTGACCAAGACAACTTCCTTAGTTACACCAGTTTGGCAAATCAATGTCAAGTATGGGTTAATGATTGTGTGCTAAAGCAGGACATGAAGAGGGAGGTGAACTGACAAAATCTCCTGATCAATCTCTCATTAATCTCTCCCTCCCCATCCAGAAGCACTAGGGACAGACTACCAAGGGACCAAATGGGGTGTGCAAAGAACATTATGGAGAAGCGCTCTTAATTTTCACCCTTTCTTAAAGGATGTGCCCTAGAGAACATCAAGGACACACCTGAAAGTACCAAGGACTTAGTACTTGCATAGTTAAATAGTTGCAACATGTTCAAACCGGTTGCAGACATATGAGCCCTCTCTAAGTTTTCCCTCCTCAAGCAACTCCCAGGAAAAGGACAGGCTGATCAGTTTTCTCAAAACTGTATTTTTTTCCCTCATCGGAACTCAGGTTGAAAAATATTTTTCATTCATTGGATTTTATTGCCAGAAGTACATTAAGATCTCATTGAGCTATCTATCCCCTTTGCTTGCTATCTTACTAGCTTGACTTGGCATTTTTGAAGCTTGAGATCTGTCCTATGGAGACCTGGAATACCTCGCTGGACTGACCTGCCTGTATTTAGATGCCTTGGGTCCCCTAAATAGAACCGGACTCTTGGAGTGAATCCCGGAATGCATTTGTCTCATTCATCCTTAAAAATTATGTGCTTAAGCATTTTTTATATGCCTATTGGCCATCTGTATGTCCTCTTTGGAGAAATTTCTATTCATTTCTTTTGCCCATTTTTTGATTGGATTGTATGTCTTCCTGTTGTTGAGTTTTATAAGTTCTTTATAAATTTTAGTTATTAACCCCTTATCAGATGTGCTGTCGAATATGTTCTCCCATTGTGTGGTTTGTCTTTTTATTCTGTTCTTATTGTCTTTAGCTGTGCAAAAACTTTTTATTTTGATATAGTCCCATTTGTTTATCTTGCCTTTTATTTCATTTGCCCGTGGAGATAAATCGGCAAATATATTGCTGCTACAGATGTCGGAGAGCTTGCTGCCTATGTTTTCTTCTAAGATGCTTATGGTTTCACGGATTACGTTTAAGTCTTTTATCCATTTTGAGTTTGTTTTTGTGAATGGTGTAAGTTGATGGTCTAGTTTCATTTTTTTGCAGGTAGATGTCCAATTTTCCCAACACCATTTGTTAAAGAGGCTGTCTTTACTCCATTGTATGCTCTTACCTCCTTTGTCAAATATCAGTTGTCCATAAAGGTGTGGGTTTATTTCTGGGTCCTCTGTTCTGTTCCATTGATCTATGTGCCTGTTCTTATGCCAGTACCAGGCTGTCTTGAGTATGATGGCCTTATAGTAAACCTTGATATCTGGAAGAGTGATACCTCCCGCTTTATTTTTTCTTCTTAAGATTGCTGAGGCTATTCGTGTTCTTTTTTGGTTCCATATAAATTTTTGGAATATGTGTTCTATATCTATGAAGTATGTCATTGGTATTTTAATTGGTATTGCATTGAATTTATAAATTGCTTTGGGTAATATAGACATTTTAATGATATTTATTCTTCCTAGCCATGAGCACGGTATATGCTTCCACTTGTTTGTATCTTCCTTGATTTCTTTTATCAATGTTTTATAATTTTCTGAGTACAAGTCCTTAACCTCCTTGGTTAAATTTACTCCTTGGTACTTTATTTTTTTTTGGCTGCAATAGTGAAGGGGATCACTAATCATTAGAGAAATGCAAATTAAAACCACAATGAGATATCACCTCACACCAGTCAGAATGGCACTCATCAGCAAAACAACACAGAATAAGTGCTGGCGAGGATGTGGAGAAAAGGGAACCCTTCTGCACTGCTGGTGGGAATGCAGACTGGGCAGCCACTGTGGAAAACAGTTTGGAGATTCCTCAAAAAAGGGAAAACCAGATAGAAGGTGACAGAGGACAATTTGACTTTGGGTGACGGGTATGCAACACGATTGAATGATAAGATAACCTGGAGATGTTTTCATTGTACATATGTACCCTGATTTATTGGTGTCACCCCATTAAAATTAATAATAATAAAAAAAATTATGTGCTTAACTCATTTCCCCCCTCCATAAAATAATGCATTTACAGTACTTGACACTATGTCTAGTCCTAGTCCCTTAGTAAGTAAATGTCAGTTGTACTTTTTAGCTCCTTGGACTATTTCAGTCCTCAGCCCTGATCAGAGTCAGAACTAAACTAACCTGGTGGCTCTAAGTTTTAGAGAGAAAAACCTGCCTGCTTTAAGTTCAGATTTCTAGTGAAACTATGTCTTTTAAGATTAATGTTCAGAGAACATGTTTCTATGTTCTAATGCCCTAAGAAAATAACATATCCCAGGAATCTTACTGCCTGAGGATCCACATACCCTTGTAACAATAATGCCTCCCTTTTCTGTGGATAGCTGAGCCAGCAGTAGATTTTACTACCACTTTTTTAAAAAAATAAAAAAGAAAGAAAAACATACCTACTTGTTTTCCATGGTACATTGCTTCTTAATCAATTTAAATAAGTTTCCAAGCACATAAAAAAAAATCAAGTTTTTAGGTTGCTGGGTTGGAATCACTTGGCATGAAGGGGAAAAATAATCTTTCAGATTGTGGTGTCCAAAGTTTTCCTTGTTTTCTCCTGGGTTTCATTATTGCTGGAGAGAGGAATAGGGAATTAGAAGGAAAAAGGGGGAAAGATCGTAGATGAAGACACTTCCCAAACTAAAAGATGCTAGAGTACCTTCAAGCAGTTCTGTTCCTGGAGTAGGTACAGACCAAATGCCATTCTGGAAAAACTTTAAACTAATTTCTACTAGCCACTACAATAGTAAAACAAATTCTATTCCGTGTAGGGCAGGGTGGGGTGGTTTGTTTCATAACATGTCCATTCTCTTCCAACTATTACTACTGCACTTTTCCCTCCCACAGGACACACTACTCAGTGCGTCTCAGGCCCCTGGAGGGAGCAGGTATTTTTCAGAATTAAAAGGCAGCTGACGTTCTCATTTCCCTCCAACTGTATAATTGGGAAAGCTATAAGGCTGAGGGCGCAAAGTTCAGTTTTGACTCAGAAGATCATCTTTTCCTTTCTTGAAATTCTCTCTTGCAATCCTCTCTTGCACCCTCTTGGGTCCGGTGTCCTAAACGACTGCCAGAGGCTCTTTTTCTTGGTCCGAAGAGAAAGGACGGGCCAGACCAAAAAGGAGGGATTTGGAGGTAATGTCAGATTCCAGCACAAGGCTGCGGCCGGGAGATGATGTCACTGCTTCTACAAAGGAGAGGGCTGGGAGTGGAGCGGCGGAGGGGGAGCCCGCGCCGTGACTGCAGCTGCCAGGGGAGCGTTCTGAGCCCACGTCAGAGGAGGTGTCGGGATAAATAGGGTCCCGCAATGGCCGTGGCTGGCTGCGCGTGGGGCTGCAGGGTTCGGGGCTGGAGCTGCCTGGGCTGGTTCGCATCCCGAAGGCTGAGGGCAGACTCTGCTCTCGCACTGTGCTCCAAACGGAGCACACCTCCGGCCAACCGCAGAGACTTCACATTGCTGCCTAAGGGAGTCTGGGGAGTCCCGCGCCTTAAAGGACTTCCTCCTCGGTGAGAGAAAAGAGAAGCACTAGCGGGGAAACGGCTGAAAGAGAAGGGCGCTTTCGGCCAGTCGGGGTCGCGGCGTGGGAGGACAGTGCGATGTTACTCTCCATCCTGGCCGCATTGTGCCTGTGGCTGCGCCTGGCGCTGGGCGTGCGCGGCGCGCCCTGCGAGGCGGTGCGCATCCCCATGTGCAGGCACATGCCCTGGAACATCACGCGGATGCCCAACCACCTGCACCACAGCACGCAGGAGAACGCCATCCTAGCCATCGAGCAGTACGAGGAGCTGGTGGACGTGAACTGCAGCGCTGTGCTGCGCTTCTTCCTCTGTGCCATGTACGCGCCCATCTGCACCCTGGAGTTCCTGCACGACCCCATCAAGCCGTGTAAGTCGGTGTGCCAGCACGCGCGCGACGACTGCGAGCCCCTCATGAAGATGTACAACCACAGCTGGCCCGAAAACCTGGCCTGCGACGACCTACCTGTTTACGACCGCGGAGTGTGTATCTCGCCTGAGGCCATCGTCACTGACCTCCCGGAGGGTGAGGCCAGGGGAAGGACTGAGGGGGATGAGGAGCCATCCTTGACTGTCGCTCCACGTGAGAATCATGCTGCCACACCTACAGCTACTCGCAGGTGGTCGGTCAGCGCCCCCCTCCGTTCCACTTCAGAGGATTGGAGGAGTTGGGAAGGGTTGGTGACTTTATTCATGGAAGAATTTGATTTTTCCATAGGAATTTTAGGAGCTGGAGAACACCACATCCCATGAAAGGGAGAGGGGGCACTTTGCTTGCAAAGGGAACCACCAGGACGGTTTCATTTACAGAAACAACAGAATAGCAATAGTAGCAGTAGGAAACAGGTAGATAATAAGTCTTAAGGTGGGTCTGAGCCAGTTAAGCACTTTACACATATCATTTAATCTTTAAAGCAATACCACCAGGATACTCCATTTAATGTTAGCTTTCTGAAAAAAGGAGCTTTCCAGCCATCGCTCCCCACCAGAAGTGCAGCTTGTAAATTTAGTCACCCTGGAAAATTATGATGCCTGTTTCCTAATCTTTGACCAAGAGCCAACATTTGTGGCATCTTAGTTAACTGGATCTCTCTCCCACTTCCTTCTTTTCTCTTTGGTCATTTTGTTGTTTTTCTAGGAAGAAGGAGCAGGTTTAAAGCCACTTATTGAAGTGAAACCTAAGAATATTTTTGCATCTTTTTATCCCTGACCCAGATCGCTGCACATTTAAAGATATTATGGTGCAGTTTCTCAAGTTATACATACCGGAGATCATTGCCCAAAATATGAAAGAAGAAAAGTAAAGAAAAGTGAAAAATCAAAACTAATTTAGTTTTAGAAAAAAAACTATTCCTTGCTTAAATTATGTAAGTGATCAAGGGTTATGCTTGTTCTGTATTAAGTAGTGTGAACTGTTTCTGCACTGCAAAATGTGAGGTGGGGATTCGGAAATACTCTGGTTATTTTAATTAATGTAAACTGTCAACTTGTAATATCAACATTTTAAAATGAATCTGGAAGGGAAAGACAAAATCTGTCCCGCTTGGCTGTATGCATCAGGAAGGTTAAATGGAGGTGGACTCACAGCAGCTTGTGCTGGATAGGCTGTCTCACTGCTAAGCCCAAGGATTGCTATATGAAAGAAGTATTCTGCATTTGTATTCCATTATTACTTTTTAATATTATTTTTCTGATGCTGTATTAGTTTACATTTCCAGATGGTTCCATATTCCAGCAAGTGAACAGACCAAATTACTGACCATATCCGTGTGATCCTGTGTGTGTTTCAGATGCTAAATGGGTAGATATCACACCAGACATGATGGTACAGGAAAGGCCTCTTGACGTTGATTGTAAACGTCTAAGCCCTGGTGAGTTCTTTGTTATAAAGACTCTGTTTTCTTCTCCCCAGAATGATATATCTGAATCCTGTCCAACATCTTGTCTCTCTCTTGTCTTCTCTAGACAGGTGCAAGTGCAAAAAAGTGAAGCCAACTCTGGCAACATATCTGAGCAAGAACTACAGTTATGGTAAGTCATCTAATGAGACCATTCACTCTGGTACTTAGCACATTCCAAAGCCAGGTCTGCTGGTCATAGAGTAAAGAAGAGATTTGGTGATTTTTCTAGTTAACTGTGTTGGTTTCAGATGGCATAATAACAACTGTAAAACTTCTTGCACTCTGGGTAAATCAAGTAAACACAAAGTAAGTTACTCAGGTGAGAACAGTGATGTGGCTCAGATTGTAAATTTGACATCATGATCCTACTTATCTCAATGAGAGGCCCTGCTCAGCCAGCACAGCACGCATCACATATTTTTCTTTTAAGAGATTTCATTGCTGCAGGAAAGGTGGATGAGTGATCCATGGATTTGGTTATCTGAAGCTCAAGGCCCAGTAATTAAGATCTACCAAGACTATACTTTCAGGGATCATTTCTGTAGTTCGTTAAGATCTGCCTATGTATGTTTTTACTTATAAATAACTATGAATATTTAACATCTTAAAGAAGCTGTAAAAAAATGTGAATCACAAAACCCAATTATTGATATAGCTTAAATGCCATCTTCTCTATTACCTGAAAAACACCAGTCAGCACTTTCTTCAAAGAATAAGTCAATCATTCTATTTTGAGTGTTTTAAGTAAATTTAATTCTACTACTATCACTTGAAACAAAATTTAATTTAAAATATCTGTTTGGGCTATTTTATGTTACTTTGAATTTCTTAAATTTTTTCTGCTGAAATCAAAACTATTTCAGAAAAAAAATGTTCATTTTATTTTCCAACTTAGTTTTCCATATTTAAGCTGATATTTTATATCATAATAATATGTCATATAAATACATGAAAATAAGAAGATCATGGCAACATAAAAGTTCCAAAATATAATTTTTTTTAAGGTGTCAGATTTGAGAATCATACATAGCTTAATGGGGGTAATTCAACAAAAAGAAAAACACAAAATACACTTTCTTTTCTGGTCGTGCTTGTTGTTCCCTGAAATCTGTTGTACACAGACATGTTGTCTCGACCCGATCGACTTAGTCCATTAGCAGAGCTTCACTCCACGCTGTTCTCTGAGGCGTCATGACCTCGTAACTATTCTGAGAATGAAACCATTTCTCTTTAAATCTTTGGCTTCTTCATTAACCAGATTCCTCAGAGGAAATCCAAGACAGGCAGTAATAACGAGGGTCCAAAAGAGCCAGAATTTAAAGTTTGATCAGGCACAGTAGCACAAACAGCCCTCTGTAATAACAGTTCTACCTCTGCTCACCACGGAACTTGCTCTGACAGTGTGGGAAACTAAAGGACTGAGAACAGTGATCTTCAGAGACTCCTTCTGCTCTAAAATGTTATGGCTCTAATGACTTCCTCTGAAACAGAGGAAATTTAAGCCTCAGATGGGTAACTGAACAGTAGAAATTTCAAGGTTGCTTCTGATTCTGAGAATATATGATTTTCACTTCAAACCATCACAAGGCAGAGTATAAATAAATATTTGTTTCTATGAAATTTTTATTGACAGTCTATGTAACTAAATTTCCTGATGTGTTTTTTTGAAGAAAATAAAATCAACACTGAATATAAAATTTTAGAACTATAAAATTTTAGAGCTGAGAAGGAAGGATCTATGGAGTTCTCTGATCAAACCCTATCTATAGCCCGATGAGCAGTCACTGATCCAAATGCAGAAACCAAACTAAGCCTGTTTGTTAGTTCACTTTTACATCTTGCAGCATGATTCAGAACTTTTAAGACAATGTTGACAATATGGGAGGCCTTATATTTAGAATGTGATTATGGGCTTTTTGTCTGCATTTGGGCAACTTGGACATGACCATAATTATAGGAGTGATTCTTTTTTTTTTTTTTTTTTACAGGGACAGAGACAGAGAGTCAGAGAGAGGGATAGATAGGGACAGACAGACAGGACCGGAGAGAGATGAGAAGCATCAATCATTAGTTTTTCATTGCCGTTGTGACACCTTAGTTGTTCAATGATTCCTTTCTCACATGTGCCTTGACCGCGGGCCTTCAACAGACCGAGCCACCCCTTGCTGGAGCCAGCGACCTTGGGTCCAAGCTGGCGAGCTTTTGCTCAAACCAGATGGGCCCGCGCTCAAGCTGGCGAGCTTGCGGTCTCAAACCTGGGTCTTCCGCATCCCAGTCCTATGCTCTATCCACTGCGCCACTGCCTGGTCAGGCGCCGGAATGATTCTTTAAGAGAGGCTCAGGAGGTTAGCATGAATGCACTATCCCTATTTTTCTCTAAAGACTTCAACAACATTTATATCAATTTTTAAATTGCAGTTATCCATGCCAAAATAAAAGCTGTACAGAGGAGTGGCTGTAATGAAGTCACGACAGTGGTGGATGTGAAAGAGATCTTCAAGTCCTCATCACCCATCCCTCGAACTCAAGTCCCGCTCATCACGAATTCTTCCTGCCAGTGTCCTCACATCCTGCCCCATCAGGACGCTCTCATCATGTGCTATGAGTGGCGCTCACGGTAGGCACAGAGGGCGGAAGAAACAGCACCCGGCCTACAAAAACAGGACTCCCATTTAGTAGTCATGGTTAAAAAAAAATGGCACCAGCTTTTTAAAAAAGCAATTTTAATACATGCTTTTATTGGAATATCATGTATCTTGAATATCAATTATTTTTTCATAGATTAAGGAAAAATATAAATATGAGTATTTGAATGGAATATTTAAAAATCAATTTCAGAAGTCATTAAATGATTTCAGAAAAGTATAGGCAGATAAATTAGTTTGAGTAAAACCAATTCATTTCAAATCATTCAAATGAGTCTTACTGTAGCAAATACTGAGTTTTTAAGGTCTATAGTAACTTACAGATCAAGTCAAGATGGTCATTCGAGACTACAGTTTCACACTTTTTTATATACACTTAGTTTACAATTATTGCTACAGTATTACACACACACACACACACACACACAAGCATACATACTCACACAAGTTTATATACTCTTATCTCTTGCTGGAAGTGTGTCTCCCCACATCTCTGTCCTTTTTTTAGTACATATCAGTATACTCCTTATAATATAAAAATCTAACACTGCAGCACAGGTTTTAGGATGAGCCCAAAACTTACCGCAATATAGTTCTCAAGCAAAAGTATTTATTTTTATAGAACAAGTCTTCCCTCTGATTCTCTGCCATTCCTGCTCATTTGTTTGCTTCTTCCACATACAGTTCAAGACTCTATTTCTCAAAAAAAAAAAAGTTATTTTAAATTGACCTCACTTGAAAACTTTTTTGTTCTGTACTCTATCAGTACTTTGTTATGCTTATAATTCTCATACTTCACACAGCACCTTGTGCTCTTTGTTTTAAATTTGTTCTACTTACAATTTGTCTCTCTAAAGAAGCTGAATGAATGTTGAATGAGTATTTTCAGCCTTGTCTCTTGCATGGTGGTTGTGTCTGCTTCAGTATTAGGTGCAGTTCTGGAGATGTACTATGTTGTTAGTCATTAAATTCTACTTAGAGAAATGAATGGATTATAAATGAATTAGTAAGAGTTTTCGCCTGACCTGTGGTGGCGCAGTGGATAAAGCGTTGACCTGGGAACACTGAGGTCGCCAGTTCAAAACCCTGCACTGGTCTGGTCAAGGCACATATGGGAGTTGATGCTTCCTGCTCCTCCCCCCTTTCTCTCTCTCTCTCTCTCTCTCTCTCTCTCTCTCTGTGTCTCCTCTCTAAAAATGAATAAAATAAATAAATAAATAAATAAACATGCCTCGATTAAAAAAAAAAAAAAGAGTTTTCATGTCATCTTTCCCAGGTTAGTTTGTAAATTTAATGCAATTCTGATAAAAATGCCAATAAACTTTTTATGGATGATTGAGATTTATTCACAAATGATGCTAATAATCACTTGGAAGAATAAACTAGCAAGGGCATGTAAAGGATTTTTATGAAAATAAAGAGAGATTAGAAGAAATGTTCTTTATGAGACATTCATATTGGTATAATACTACACTTGTTAAAACCATGTGGTATGAGAGTAGACATAAATAAAAATAAAGCAGAGGGAAAAGTCTTAAAACATATTCAAATGCATAAAAAACCTATATTATGTAAGAAATATTATTTAGTAAAAGTTGCAAATATTTTTATTGGGGAAAATAGTATATATTTTTACTTATACTCTAAAATATATTTCAAATGTTTTGTAGAGATAAATCTTTTAAAAATCTTAGTCAAAGAGGATAAAATTAGGTAAATAAATGTATAATATTTAAGTGGCAAAATACTTTGTAAACATAAAAGTAATGTAAGAAATGACACGGGAAAAATATTTGACCACATACTAGCATGTACATAAAAATTACAAATAAAAACAGAAAGACAAAAATTGAAAACATACAACAGGTATGACAAAAAAATAGTAATCTTATTCTCTAGAGATTTAATATAAGTTACTATTTAAAACATTAAAACTTTTTCTGACTGGCTTATTTTACTTAGCATAATATTGTCAAGAGATGATTTGACTTTGGGTGATGGGTACACAATGCAATATTCAGATCATGTATCATAGAAACATACTCTTGAAACCTATATGATCTCATTAATCAATGTCACCTCAATAAATTTAATTAAAAATTTAAACCTGCAACATAAGAATATATGTACATAAATCTATAGAGATGATTCAGAAGAAATACAAATAGTAAATAATACATTCAAAATGTTATATGCAATTCTTCAATCCAAATAAAAACAAGATTTAATTGTTACCTAGTCTTAGTGTTAGTGAATTGAATTAAAAATTCAATCATTTTGGCTCTGGCCAGCTGGTTCAGTGAGTAGAATGTCGGCCCAGCATATGGACACCCTAGACATATTGACCCAGCATATCTACCCCCAGTCAGGGGACACAATAGAAGTGCCGACCTGCTTCTCTCCCACTCCTTATCCCCATTCTCTCTTTCTTTCCCACATCCAGTGGCTCTATTGACCCAAGTGTTACTTCAGGTGCTGAGGATAGTGCCTTGGTCCAAACCTGTCAGCCTCAGGTGCTAAAAATAGCTTAATTGATTCAAGCACCAACCCCAGATAGGGGTTGCTGGATAGAGCCTGGTCAAAGCGCATGCGGGAGTTTGTCCACTAGTTCCCCTCTTATCACTTAAAAAAATAATTTAATCATTTTGAAAACAATTTGGCACTAGGCTTTGAAAACCTATATGTGTGTGTGTGTTTGTGTATATATATATTTTTAGAGAGAGACACACACACACATAAATGTTATAGATATTAATATTTGTAATAGTATTTGGTTATTAATGCTATATTTTTTAATTCTAGTTATATCAGAAAATGCATACAGAGTGGGTTAAATGTAGGTTTATGGTTGTGAGTATGCAAAACAGTTTATTCTTGTATTATTATTTATGAATTATTGTATTATTTTCCATACAAACAACTATAAACCTACTTTTTCCCACCCTGTATAATACAATAATAAAAGGAAATGTGTAATATGATTTAAATATACAGTGTGGTCTAAAATATATGTATATATAGGTACAAGAGAAAATAAGATATAATAACAAAATATAAATGGAGAATTGTGAGGTTATTGAATAATTTGTTTTTTATTTTTGCATTTTTAAACTTTTTACTTTCATAATCAGAAGTTGTTTTTAATATAAATCACTCTTTTTCAGGATGATGCTTCTTGAAAATTGTTTAGTTGAAAAATGGAGAGACCAGCTCAGTAAAAGATCCATAGTAAGTATAGTTAGCAATGCTAAAAGTATGGACTTAAGTGTGTGTAAAGGTATTCTGTAGAACCTGGGAACCCTTCCCACTCTCTGATACGTAGCTATGCATGTAGCTATTCTCACTTGGAATTTTTATCTTAAGTCTCTCTTCAACTTCAAAAGCAATTTGCTTGCATCCAAATCCAATACTGACCTGTTGCTTATTTCCAGATTAAATTAGTGGGTTTTGTTTTTTGTTTTATTTGTTTGTTTCTTTATTTTATTACACTTCATGGTTTTAGCAGTCAGGTTCTTGAACAGAATTAATATGCAGAAGGATTAAAACAGACATTTACATGTAGAATTGTGAATACCTAGTTCCAAAACTCATCCTTCATTGTACAAAGCAGAATCTTTCCCTGTATTTAAAATAACTTTTAAGACTTTCATCAATATAAAATATAAACAAAAGTAATTATTTTATATTTTGTACTATCCATGATTTTAATGGTAATATTACAGAAATATTAGTAATTCAATTGGAGGAGTTAGAATAACTTTTTTGCCCAGACATGTGAAGTCACACTAGAACTAAAAACATGAAGTCGCTGATTTGAAATATTTTAAGTATCTCCTCTCATGAAAATATGTTTAGAGGTATTAAGGAGAATTTGTGTTTTAAGGTTCACAAAGGTATTGCTACTGCCTATGATTTCTTTGTTTGCATGAATAAAACACTTGGTTAAGGAGACAGTATATATTAATACTGACTTATGTAACACAGCCTCTCCTACTCAGTGCATTTTTGCATAAAGAACCAAACACTAAACAGTACTGCTATAGCTGAACAAAAGTCTCATGAGTTGCTCAGGGATATGACTTATTCTTACTAGGCAGAATATTCTGGAAGAATTAGTTATTTGGTTTCCAAGACTGCAGCGAATTAGACGCATCAATGTAGAAGGTTAAACCCGCCATAAGGACCTGAAGGGAAGGAAAGCATTCAAGAACCATTTACTTTTGCAACAAACACTACAATATACTTCAGTAAGGATTTGAAAATATCACTGTACAATAGCAACAGACAGTAAGGAGTTTATTATTTTAGCACACCTCAGGAGGGTGGGAACGGTGTCTTTCATTTCATTGTATTTCTTGTGCCTAGAAGAATGCCGGCCTATGGTTGTGCTCAGACCCTTTGCAGATTGAAATATATTCTAACAAATTAGAGACATGTGTATTATAATAAAAAGCAACGTTTATTTACGTGGACTCACTTTTTTATTTTTTCTTATATGCAGCTTTTAAAATAAATAGAATTTATTTATATTATAAATTATAAGTCCTTTTCTATAAAGGAAACTTGACTTCCAGAATGACTCATTTCCCATCAGTTCTGGCTAGCTCACACTTGTGTGGATTACTAGATGCAAGTGACACTTCTGTCTTCTATTGGAAGTGAGAGTGTTAAGTGAATCCATACATGTGTTAAGAGGCCACTGACTTTCGGCGAGGGTGGATAAATTTTTACTTTTAGCTATGTCAACCCTTTTTAGAAGGCTTTGCTTGTGTGTGCATGTTACAGTAGAGGGCCAATGGGAAAAACTACATGAGTCAGAGCCTTGGGCTCTGGAGTCAGACTGGTAACTTTGAATTCTAACTGACATTTATCAGCTGTTTGACCTTCTACAAATAACCTTGGTGTGCTTGTTTCCTGATCATGTTAGTGGTGTCCACCTAGAAGGGCTGTTGTGAGTTTCAACAAAATGAATGCATGTCAAGACTTCATCATATAGTCGGCACTTTCCAAAGTCACTGGTACATGATAAGTGCTCAACAACAGGGTAGCACCATATCTATTGTCATGATTAGTATGTAACAGTAAAAAAAATTTCATTAGTTCTTTTGATACTAGTTTACTAGTGTAAGATGTACTTGACAGTCATGTTTACAAATTGCCTCCCAGCAGTGGGAAGAGAGGCTGCGGGAGCAGCAGAAAACGATCCACGACCAGAAGCGAACGGCAGGCCGCATCAGTCGTAGCAATCCTCCGAAACCGAAGGGAAAGCCGCCTGCTCCCAAACCCACCAGCGCTAGGAAGAACATTAAAGCTAGGAGTGCCCCAAAGAGAACAAACCCTAAAAGAGTGTGAGCCAGCTGCTTTCCAAAACGGAGACTTCCTCTCAAGATGAAGCCAGGCATTGCCCAGACTGTGGAAGGCCACATGACCCTTGCCTTAACAACTACAGTACTCTTTATAGACACAGCTTGCAGCATTTTTCTTAATGATATGCTTCAACTTTTCTTTTAAGCCACTATAAGTCATGTGGTAGGTATGCCCTTTTGTATGGAAGGTATATGAGAACTGGTCCCAAAATGCGTATTGTGTTCAGAGTATCCTGTGCGCATACTCTAGGAGAGCTCACCATGCAGAGATGTACTTCTGTTCCTACAATCTGGCCCGGTGTTTGCCTTGTACAATAAACGCCACATTGCAAACAAAGCACCTAATTTTTTACCATATGTTTTATTTAAGTTTAGCTTCTGTTGTTTGAATCTTAGCAACTTTTAAAAATGTGATTGAGCCTGACCAGGCAGGGGTACAGTGGATAGAGCATCGGACTGGGACGCGGAGAACCCAGGTTCGAGACCCGAGCTCACCAGCTTGAGTGTGGGCCCATCTGGCTTGAGCAAAAGCTCGCCAGCTTGGACCCACAGTTGCTGGCCTGAGCAAGGGGTTGCTCAGTCTGCTGAAGGCCCGCGGTCAAAGGCACATGTGAGAAAGCAATCAATGAACAACTAAGGTGTTGCAACGAAAAACTGATGATTAATGCTTCTCATCTCTCTCCGTTCCTGTTGGTCCCTATCTATCCCCTCTGACTCTCTCCAAAATAAATAAATAAATAAATAATGTGATTGAAGTTTCTGGCCTGTTAGCTCAGTGGTAGAGCATAGGCCTGGTGTGTGGAAGTCCCAGGTTCAATTCCTGTCCACGGCACACAGGAGAAGTACCCATCTGCTTCTCCACCCTTCTCCCTCTCCTCTCTCTATCTCTTTCTTCCCCTTCTGCAGCCAAGGCTCCTTTGGAGCCTAGTTGGCCCTGGGCTCTGAGGATGGCTCCATGGCCTCCACCTCAGGTGCTAGAATGGGTCAGGTCACATCGGAGCAAAGCCACTGATGGGTAGAGCATCGCCCCCTAGTGGGCATGTGGGTGGATCCCAGTCAGGTGCATGCGGAAGTCTGTCTGACTGCCACCCTGCTTTTCACTTCAGAAAAATATAAAAAAAATAATGTGATTGAGAATATTTACATGTTTATTACTTGTAGAAGAACTTTCGTGATGAATGGAAACTTTTGAACAATCTAGAAAAGTAGGACATGGAAAATTATGAGGTCTATTTTTTTTCAAAGAAGACTGTCTGCTTTGTTTTTATCTATAAACTCTGGGAAAAAAAATAATGATGATGATGATGATAAATAAAAAGGAAAGGCAGGCAAGCAACGTCTAGATCCTTGTTTTCTGGTGACCACACCCTGGTGATGGTGCTCTGGTTTTACGTTCTTGATGATGCTTCTCAGCAGTGCCCTATAAGTAGCACTAGAAGAGAGTGTTTTATGATAGAAGTACGGGCTAGTCAAGGATTTTATAGCTGTGAGTGTGGTGCTTGTCTCACTTCCCAGGACTTCCTAGGTATCCTGAGGCCAAGTCTCTCTGCTGGTTGCTGGTGCTTACAAGGGGGCCATAGGCCAGAGGTGGGACTACTGGTTGTCAGCCTGCTATGACACTAGTGCCACACATCAGTTCTGTACCTGAAAAAGGTGACTATGGTTACATGTCCATCCACTACTCAGAAATGTAAAAGAACAATCTGAAAGATTAAGGGTTAAATCTCCCTCAGGTGTACCATTATTCCTGCTTCTCAGAGAAGGGATAAGGTACATGCTGTATTCACACAGGATAACTAAACAAATAATTATATTTTATCCCTGTAGCCGTGGAGACACAGAAGTGAGCTGTGAGGGTAAGCGAGGGAGAGTAGAAGAGGGCAGGCAGCCATCCCCTCCTAAAAGCATCACTTTGCTGCACAGCTAGCCTAGGGCACCAGAGTTAAAGGAATCCAATAGGCAGATTCACGCAAGGGTTGTCAGTGAAATACTCAGCATGTGCTTCTATTGAATAAAAACCAAACCTCTTTGGCCATGAGGAAGCCAGGATGGTGTAGAGTGTAGCATCCAAACTAAAGAAACTCAGGAAAGGCCATTACCATTTTAGCTTAATGGAAATTCTTTAGGGGAGGGGAGTTAGAAATGAAACTCTCCATGAAAAAGGAGAAAAAACGCTTATGTAAAACCTTTCTTTCTTTTTAAAGTGCAAAAAAAGTTAAGAGTTTGGAGATATCTTTATAAACTTAAACATGACTTACTTTGATTATTTAAATTATATACTGATTATTACACAGAAATTTAATCAAGCATATTTATCAGTTTTATTAATAAAATATTAACCAGGCCACTATTTGTTTATTGTGAAAAAGTTATAAATGAACATTAGCCCACAATATAACACATATGAAATTGGTCTTTGTGTGAGAGTCAAAAAGTTATTTTTCTCACTTAAATATTTCTCCACATAAATACATGTGAGAGGAGATAAATATAAATATATAGAGAGGAAAGTTGAGGTTCTGTCTCTGACATGGGAATTATTTGAGAGTTAGGTTACTTTAATTTTTAAGAAAAACTTATTTTATAATATATTTATCAGCACATTTTATAATTGAAGACAACTGGAGACATTTATTTTTAAAATAGTATTGGTCTTTCAATAATATGGTAAACATGTATATTCTATAAAATATTATTAAATACCTAAAATAAAAATAATGGAATTAAAATCCTACCTAATCCCACTCACCATTATTCAGAGGTAATCACTGTTAATATTTTTATATATAACTTCCCAGGTGTTTTCTACACATTTATATAAGGATTTGAAAAAATATTAAAACTAGGACCTTAAAATACACACTTTTTTATAACCTGCATTCTTCTCTCAGTCCTTTATTTAGATTAGTTGTCATGTCAAATAAACCTGATGGCACCTCCTTTACAATGGCTGTATTGTATTCCACAGTATGCTTTACTCAACAAACCCTTATGTTATTGGGGATTTAGCTTGTTTCTTAATGGAACATATTAATTAACTAAATGAAATCATGATAGCTACTGGTATTTGTGTACATCCTTAATTAGTTTTGGGGGGATGTTCATCTAAGTCGCATTGCTAGGCTAAGGACTACGACCAGTAAGGAAAGTTCTGGATCATGCTGTCATATCCTCCAGAATGCTTAGACCATAGATGTATCAAAGTGATGACTTTCCAACTCCTCACTAAAATTGTTTTCTCCTTATAGTTTGTATAAATTTAGTTGGGAACTGGATGTCATCTTGGGTTAAGCACCTCTCTTCATCTATAAGCCATCAACTGACAATATTCTCAACACTCTCAACCTCCAGGCAGCTGGAAAATGAACGACTGAGTACCTCAAAGGGAGTATAGTAGGTAGGTAAGTAAGTAGGTAAATAGAGGATGGATGGATGGATAGATAGATGATGAGATAGATAGATAGATAGATAGATAGATAGATAGATAGATAGATGATAGATAAATAGATGATAGATTTCTTGATATCTGGGGAAAATCTACTCAAACTCCTCAATTTTTTTTAATGAATCAAATTTAATATAACTTATCAGCTAAAGAAGCCAAAGAATCAGGATTTAGCAGAAGTGCCAATAGATTTATTTCTCTTTCCAGCTTTCTTTTAAGATACATGAGAACTTGAATAAATAACCTTTGTTTCTTTCCAGGTCTGAACCAATGCAGTCTGACCGTACTTTTGCTTTCTAGCCTTGGATGCTGGTACGGTTATCCACTGCAAACTTAGAATAAAATTCTTGTATTGAGTTAGCTCAAGGGTACTTCTGCATGGTAGAACCAGTCCCCAAATAAAAAAGAAGGGAACATTCTACCAGATGTCTTTACCTGTTGTTACCACCAATTCAAAAAGCAAAAATGGTTCTTTGGAAGCATGGAATGAAAATGTTGAATGAGGCCCTGCGGTAGAGTGTTGGCCCAACGTGTGGAAGTCTGGGTCCGATTCCCGGCCAGGGCACACAGGAGAAGCACTCATCTGCTTCTCTATCTCTTTCCCTCCCCTCTCGCTTTCTCTCCTCCCTTCCTACATCCAAGGCTCCAGTGGAGCAAAGTTGGCCTGGGCACTGAGGATGGCTCCATAGCCTCTGCCTTGGGAACTAGAATGGCTCCTGTTGCAATGGAGCAACACCCCCAGTCGCCCCCTGATGAGCATGCCGGGTGAATCCCGGTTGGGCGCATGCAGGAGTCTGTCTAACTGCCTCCCCGCTTCTAACTTTTCAGAAAGGTGCAAAAAAATAAAAAGAGAAAATGTTGAATGAAACCTGAGAAGTCATCATCTAGCTTGCCGAAGAATGGTTTTTGGGTCTTGGCTGATATCTCATGTGTAGCTAAAGAAAAACCTGGGAACCCAGAGTTACTCAATGTTAGTTTAGAAGATAATGATACTGTGCTGCTAGCAAGAATACTCATTTATCACAATAGAAAGAACAAGAGAACAAATTTCTGCTTTAGCTTATAATCTGATGTGCTAATACTGTATTTTCTAACAGAAAATACTTTTTGAGAAAAGCATTTTATACTGAGAGAAATATTATGTTATACTGACAGATGTGCCAAACTTTGTGACTTAACTGATGAGCAAGCAGTGCTGTGTTCTCAGATCAATGGAGTATATGGGGTAGGGTATCTGTTTTAATATCAGTACCCCCAGGAAATGAGTAGCACTGGGACAGCAAAGAAACATCCTCCTGTTGTTATTGAAACCAAAGAGATAATAAAGTAAAAATAAAAACTAAAGCACCCAAAATGTCAAAATAGCTACCCCAAATGTCAAGTTAGCATTTTAGTATGAATCCTTTCGGTCTTTCTCCCTGTTTACATGTGTGAATGTAATAATGGTACGTGAACGTTTTCCCAGTAAGAAATACATTTGAATTTTCATTTTTTACAGCTGCATAGCATGAATCTGTCAGAGTTTATTTTGCCAATAACATTTGAGAATGGACTTTTAAACACAGTTCCCAGGCATGCCTGGATAGGGCCAATTTTTGTGACACTATTTTTTTTCAACTATTTCTGAGTTCTCAGGACCAGAAAATAATGGGACATAAAATTATTTTTGTATTTTTTTCCAATGAGCATGTGTTATTTCTATAATACAAGATACTATAAAACTGAGAGGGATAGATTTAAGCCATGTAGACGTGAAAACTATTTCATTGATTATATGTTTGTTAGTCTGTGTCTTCAGAGAAGCCACAGGAAAAAGGAAACTAAATGTGAAAGGATTCTATTAGAGGAAACACCTGTGAGAGAGAATAAGAAGCTAAATTGGAAAAAGGAAAGGAAACATTTCAGATTGCCTCAATGTCTAAAGATGGTTTGGCAAGGCTACTGGGAACTCTGAGCCAACCATCAAGGAGTCCCTCATGTCCTGGGGATGGCTCTGTCTTTCCATCCTGCTATACCTCATCATTGACTGGGAGTAGCCCATGCATAGCCTGGTCTTGATGCAAAGGTACCAATAGATTTCATACTGCTTGCTGGATCCCTGGTTATGGTCCCTGTAGCTGGAGTCTATAACTCACATTCTCACGGCCATCACAGTATGACAATTATAAAAATATCACGATTTTGCCACTATGTTTTCAACAAAATCTATAAATTGGTGCTGCCAGACAACAAAATGTCTCCATCAACTTCTGTAATTGTCTTCAACACACTATTTGAATCCCTAAACCTCAAAAAGTTCTATGTCTTCATGTCTTTTTTTGTCTTTTATGTTTTATTTCAAATTTATTAAGGAGAAAATGTGTTGATTATGACTATAGACCTTAGTATTTATTCTATTTAAGAGAGGTCTCTATATAATACAACACAAGGAAACCTTTTTGGAGGCAATAAGAAATGCTATGATGTATAATTTTGCCTTTGCCTGTTCAGACAGTATAAGCATAAGCCTAATACACTTAGCTACAGTAATTGTATAAGAACAGTTATAACTCTAGCTGTATGGGTCAGTTGGTTGGAGTATCTTCCCTAAGCACAGAAGTTGCCAGGTTGACCCCCAGTCATCAGGGCACACACAGAAGCAGATTGATGTTCCCTTCTCTTTCTCCCCTCCTTCCTCTCTCACTAAAATAAATAAATGAATATATTTTTAAGTTTTATAACTTGAAATCCTAAAATATGTAGCTGCAATATCTAGATAAGAACCACTTTATAATGGTAAGTTTGGATTACATTAGTGATATACTTTGAAAAGGTAAAAAGCATTAACAATTCAATTTAGCTAACAATAGATTCATAACCAGAAAACTGAATCCAAATCTCACAAAATTATAACATGAATAATATAACAAGGTATAAAGTACTGGCATTAAGAAATTGTATCATGAATAAAATTTCATGATGCTACTGAGAAATATCTAAAATGCTGTTGTTGAATCAAACTGATAGATTTTTTAAATTTATTAGCACTGTTAGTCTTCTAACAATTTAAAATATTTATTATGTTATTGAAATATTTTAGCACCTGAATAACACATGGAAAATGGCCTAGTACACTTTATTTTTTTATTAAAGGCATTTCAAAACCTAGCTTGGGAAGTCTTCCAAAGTAACCTCCAAGGGTGAACGAGTTCAGACACAGTCCAGGCAAACATCAGTGTCAGTGTGTCATTCCATTGAAAAAGAAAAGGGTACCAAGAGAGTCCGAGAAGAAGATCATAAACTAGAGCATAACATATTTTTGGAAGTTTTTCTGTATTCTACAGAGCATCTGCTTACAGAAAACAGGATCCAGGGAGGGGTGCTAGAGAGAATTGAGCTCAAATGAAGAATGCTTCAGGTCTCCTGTCTTGAAAAGACTCTAGAGAAGCTAAGTAGGGCAATCAAAACACTCTGGTTTCAAGTCAATGTGCATGACTGAGCCAGTACTAAATAATAGGGACTCTTCTGTATGGTGAAATTCATGAAGCTCTGATTTGCTGTTGAGATGGAGGCACTTCCCCCGCAGGCATACCATTGCCTTTCTTCAGAGCCAGTTCTTGTATTTGGACCCATCTACTCACCATCCTGTGCTTCTCATCACGCTAACAAATCTCAGCTCAGAGCCCTAATGTGTCTGTCTCCACCAGTCTTACCGTCCTCAATCTCCTCAGCCATAATGGTCCAGAACATGTGTTTTCTGCCTAAAGTCCAGCTGTGATTCAAGATCAGCCACTTTAGCTGGAGCCCTGACAACTTCCAGACTTTTTTAACCTTTCTCCCCAGGACCAAGAAGATATTCCCAGGTACTACTAATCGCAGCCCCTATATGTCTGCTTCACGCTGTCGTGTCCCACCCACTAAATTCAATCCCTTCAACACCAATATCAACGCAATCTTAAGTTTTATGTACTATATCTCTTTGAACAATGATTATGAGATTTCTAACTGGTTACCTCAAAACTAATTCTATGATCTGAAAGAAATAGCCTTTCTTGATATCTCGCTTATGAAATCTTCGTGCAGATATGTCCACATGTATAGGCAGCTGAGTGAAGCATGCCATCTGCTGGTGAAGTATATTATTAGTTTTTAGAGCGTGTGTTGTTTTCATGCTTTTAAAGTTCTGGGCCATTAATAACAATGCACCAATTAACATAATTATATTATGGATGCCTGTTGGGGACCACAAGCTGAAAAGGTCTTTGCGGTTTAGATTTGGGGGAACAGAGGTGTGGGGTACTGGCAGTAAGCTGAAGTCTACCCAACCCCCACCTCACTTGCTTGGTTAAGTTGCTAAAAGCTAAGTTTTTCTCCACTCCTCCATGTCAACTGTGATGCTGGATTGTTTGCACTAGTCCTGTCCACCATGTTCCTCGGAAAGACTGGGGGCTGTTTTATTTTTGTCCTTTGTTTTGTGAAGTTAAGATGTTATGTATGGTGGGGGTTTTCTGCACTTGGGAGAATTTTTGGGTTGCCTTGGAAATGTGATTAGAGATATCATTGATTTGCTAATGACTCTCTCCGCCCTATAAATAAAGCAGGATTGGGGGTGGAGAGCTCTCTCTGGCTTGCCATCAGCTTGCAGAGGCCTCCGGATCCCATCCTTTTTCACTTAAATTTTATTTTTTATTCCACATCGTTCTCCCTCAGGACCTGGAATTACTAGTCGCATGGGTTCACGGCAGATACCTAAATACTATCACGCATGTGAAGCAGCAGATAAGAGAATTTGATTTTGTGGACAAAAACGGGGCCTGGACATACTGAACCTGACAAGCTCAAGGAAAGCCAGCATGATGTCTAAGACTCTGGGACCTAAAATAAACATACAGGACAGTCTGAAATAGAAACTTTTTTACTAAAAGCAGTTTATGGCTGGTAGTCATGTCCTAGAGAGTTATTCTCTGAGCAAAGGTCAGTGTTTGCTTTGAAGCCTGTCTGTTGCCTTATGCATCTGTAATAATATACCTGATAACATGCTTTTGAGGTAATCTTATTATTCTGCCCCCTCAGAGAAGGCATTCTACCAAAGCAGGAGCCAACAAACTCTTTCATGGTTAATATTATCATAGTAATTAATTTAACCTGTCTTGTGCCTCCCTTTGCAAGAGAGGTTTTAGTGTATTGTCAGTCAAATAAGTTTGTAAATATGATATATATGTTTGCTTGCTTATAGTTTGCATTGGGTGTGGGAGACAGGCTGTAAGCTGGCAAAGTCATTCTAGCCTAAGGCTTAGTTTTAAGACTAAGCCTTTCCTACTTTTTAATACTAAGATATTCTCAACAGTAAGCTTTTCCCCACACCCTTGACTGTTGCATGATGTGGAGTGGTGCAGTCTTATGAGGAATACCATTTATGCCTGAAATAAGTGACTTTGTATCAGAGGCTTTCTTGGTTGTATATTGGATTAAAGGTTTTGATTTCTACACTATAAAATGGGCAGAGATGCCTGACCTGTGGTGGCGCAGTGGATAAAGTGTCGACCTGAGAACACTGAGGTCGCCAGTTCAAAACCCTGCACTGGCCTGGTCAAGGCACATATGGGAGTTGATGCTTCCAGCTCCTCCTCTCTCTCTCTCTCTCTCTCTCTCTCTCTGTGTGTGTGTGTGTGTGTCTCCTCTCTAAAAAAAAAAAAAAAAAAGAATTAAAAAAAATGCGCAGAGAAGCCCATCCTAGAGGAGAGCAGAGAAAGGCCACGTGGAGGAGAGAAGCAGCCAAAATGGTGGAGTGCTGAAGAAGCCAATTTGTGCCGAGTTAGTGCAGAGAGAAGGTGTTGGGCAGATAAAATATAATATGCTCACTTTGTTAAAGATGGTGCTTCCCACATGGAAGCCTGTCACCCAGGTGATATTATTTGCCCTTATGCTTGGGATGGGTGTGGGGGAAAGGCTGCAATGTAAGCAGGCCAGGTTGTTATGACCTAAGGCTTGGCTTTACGAGTAAGCTTTTCCCCACACCCTTGACTGATTGGATAATGTAGGGTGGTGCACTCTCCTGAGGAATCCCATTATACAGAGATTTCCTTGTTTGTATAATTGGATTAAAGGTTTTGATTCTATGGTATAAAGGGGGAGAGACCAGTAGCTTGAGCTCTCTTGGTTCCTGCTATCGCCATTGCAGGGGCCTCCCTGATCCCTTGACCTCCATGGGAAAAGCTGGTTTTCTGCTTCTCCCTTGTCTTCTCTTGTGGCTTGCCTGTATTGGTGAGACACCAATAAACAGAATGGCCTACCATCCTCCGACTCTGCCATTTCTTCACCGTCAGCCCGAATCCAATGGGAACCTGCATGTGAATGGCCACGATGGAGGCTCCTGGCCTTACAGAAGGAATGGGGAACAGAGGTGAATAAAGCTGGTGAGGTACAAACCTTTGATTCTAGGAAACTCGGATAAGTCAGTAGCTTTGTGAGCACTGAATGGAAAGGGAAGTGTTTCCCCACTGTGTGTATTTCTTTCCCACTGGGTGCAAGCTAGTATTAAATGTAATGGCCCTCCAGTTCTTGGCTCCATTGTTTCATTACTGTCTGTCTAAATTAAATGCGAACCTGCACGGGTGGCTGTGATGGTGTCCATGGCTACTGGCCTTCCAATTGGCATAGTCAGCAAAATTTGGATCAATTCGGTATGAAGCCACCACCACCTTTGAGCGGTGGAGTAGAGAACTGGCTGCTGTTATAGTTTCCCATAGCTGCTTTTGGGGGGACTCTAAGCTGGCTGACTTTTACAGCCATGCGTGAGGAAACTGAGAGCTCTGTGGAAGAGGCTGCCTGGGACCTGAAAACCGAGCAGTGGAAGGAGCTGGAGCAAATGTGGGAGAAAGAGATGATAACTCTGGAGCTGGAGCAAGCACCAGAGAAGGAGACCGACCAGGTTTGTGAGATTCACCTGGAAATAAAGCAACCACTGGAGAAGGAATCACAGGTTCATGAGTTGTAGATTGCCCTAGACGTTGTGGAGAGACAGCAGTGGTGGGAGGCCAGAGCTTAGGCTGGGGTTGGGGCTGCAAGGCCCGCAGAGCAGAAGGTGGCAGTGGCCCAGGGCTCAAGCCCGGCAGCGGGAGCTGGTGTTTTCAGTTCCTCTTTGGAGGATAAGGAGAATCGGGCTGGAGTTGTGATCTGCAGTCTCCAGAAGACAAGAATCCAGCAGCAAGGTACCTACTACTCTCCTGGTAAGTTTGCAATTTTGGGACTTAGAGGTAGATGCCATCATGCTCTCTGGAGCAGAGATGAAAATGCTAGCTGCCATTGCTATGTGCTCCTCTTTGGGACAATGTAAGACCTTCCAGGACAGCAGAAATGAAGGGGGTGGCTGAGGCCCCATTTGCATGGACTGATTCCTGGACTATGACCAAAATGAGCACTGGCTCCTTTGTTGGATGGACTTATGGATTTTGGACAATGTGAAATACCCTGATGGGGGTGGGAGGTGGCTTTGATGGAGGCCCTCCCCCTGCCCTGAGAAGCTTTTCCCATGGCAAGAAAGAAGTCCAAGAACATTTTGCACTTTTGGCAAAGTGCTAAGAGACTGGTGAAATGTTCCTTTGTAATTGTTGAAACTGCATGATTTGTGCTGTTGTTGCAATTTGTGTAATGTGCTTAATTTCCTTGTGCAGGAATACCTGTGCTTTAGATTGTAAAGCGAGCAAAAGGGGTGGAATGTCAGTCAAATAAGTTTGTAAATATGATATATATATATATGTGTTGGTCAAATAAGTTTGAAATATGATATATATGTTTGCTCACTTATAGTTTGCATTGAGTGTGGGGGGCAGGCTGTAAGCAGGCAAAGTCGCTATAGCCTAAGACTTAGTTTTAAGACTAAGCTTTTCCTCACACCCTTGACCATTGCATAAAAGGGGGTGGAAAGGGGTGGTGCACTCTGATGAGGAATCTTATTTATGCCTCAGATAAGTGACTTTGTATCAGAGACGTCCTTATTTGTATATTGGATTAAATGTTTTGATTTCTACACTATAAAATGGGGACAGACCAGGGGCTCACTCTCTTGGTTCCTGAGATTAGCATTAGAGAGGAGAGCAGAGAAAGGCCACTTGGAGGAGGCCAGGAGAAGCAGCCAAAATGGTTCAGTGTTGAAGGAGAAGCCAGTTTGTGCAGAGTCTGTGCAGAGAGGAGATGGGGAACAGAAGTGAATAAGGCTTGTGAGATAGAAACCTTTAATTCTAGGAAACTCAGATAAGTCCATGGCTTTGGGAGCCCTGAATGGAAAGGGAAGTGTTTTCCCACTGTGTGTATTTCTTGCCCACTGGGTGCAAGTTAGGATTAAAGCTAATGGCCCACCAGTTCTTGGCTCCATTGTTTCATTAGCATCTGTCCGAATCAAATGCGAACTTGCACAGGCCAGGCAGCTGTGATGGTGGCCATGGCTACTGGCTTTACAATATGTTTGCTCACTTATAGTTTGCATTGGGTGTGGGAGACAGGCTGTAAGCTGGCAAAGTCATTATAGCCTAATACTAAAATCTTCTCAAAACTAAGCTTTTCCTCACACCCTTGACTGTTGCATGATAGGGGGTGGTGCACTCACTCTTATGAAAAATCCCATCTATGCCTCAGATAAGTGTCTTTGTATCAGAGACTTCCTTATTTGTATATTAGCTTAAAGGCTTTAATTTTCTACACTATAAAATGAAGCAGACCAGGGGCTCTAGCTCTCTCTCAGTTCCTGCCATCAACATCGCAGAGACCTTCTTGATCCCTTGTCCTTTATGGCTTTTCCCTTGGCTTTTCTTGTGGCTTGCCTGTCTTGGTGAAACACCAATAAACAGAATGGCCCACCATCTCTGACTCCACCATTCCTTTACCATCTGCCCAAATTCAATGAGAAACTGCATGTGAATGGCGATGATGGCAGCCCCTGGCCATACAATCAGCAAGATGGAAGAATAGGAAGCTTTGGACAATTCTTCCCCCACAAACTCATCAACTCAGCAACAATTCATGGACAAATTTCTTAAGTGAAAAATCTAGAAACAAAGTGAAAAGCTCCTATACGCCAGGTGCCCATGAAACCAGAGTCAATAAAGCTGGTAAGAATATATGGGACACCCTCTGGCAGGAGTCTCTGACCCTGGTGCAGCACTGTGCAATCAGAAAGAGACCCTCTAACTCAGTTTCTGTAAGGGTAGTGAAAGGGTTTGTTCACATGTGCAGTGAGTGCCCCAACTTTTCTGAGAGGTATCTCAGAGGACTAACTTCTGTTTTGTCAGTCTTAGAGTTGGATGAACCCATCACAGCTGAATAGCCTAAAGGGGAACAAAGATGGTATCTTGGGATGGAAAACACCATAACTTCCCCCTTTGCCCAATAAAGAGAAAGCAGATATAAAAGCAGATATATGGAGAGAAGCCCCACATACCATATAGGCCGTAAGGCCATATGGTGTTTAGCTCTATGAGCTTATCCAGCTTCTACATCAGATGCACAATGTGGAGACTAGCTTCTCCAAGGCAGATGGCCAGGTGCACAGAAGCAGGCCTTGCCCATACTGACCTAGAGGGCACAAATGCCTGAGATGAAACACAGGGTTGCAAACTGCACATGCACACACCATGCAACACTCAGCATCCAGGGAGCACATGTGTCCATCCCTGAGTCTGGGTCATGAGTGTGTGTATCTGGAGGCCACAACATTCTGCCAAAGTCCAGCCTACTCCAAAACAAAGGAGCTTATTTCCCTGAAGCTATATCTTGTGGAATCTCAGAAGATGTGCCATGTTCCTGACCAGACAGTGGTGCAGTGGATAGAGCATTGGCCTGAGATGCTGAGGACCCAGGTTCGAAACCCTGAAGTCATCAACTTGAGCATGGGCTGACCAGCTTGAGTGCAGGGGCACTGGTTTGAGTGTGGGATCATAGACGTGACCCCATGGTCACTGGCTTGAGCCCAAGGTTGTTAGCTTGAGCAAGGGGTCACTTGTTCTGCTGTAGCTCCCCCCCCCCCATTATGGCACATATGAGAAAGCAATCATAACAACTAATGTGCCGCAACTACAAAGTGATACTTCTCATCTCTCTCTCTTCCTGTCTGTCCCTGTCTCTCTCTTTCTCTCTCTCTTGCTAAAAGAAATAATAAATAAATAAATAAATGAGAAGAACAAGATGAAGAAGATGTGCCATACTCAGCTGTACTAGGGAGTCTGCAAATGAGAGCCTTGGGAATCTGGCTTACTAGAAAGAATCTGCATTTCTTATGGACAGTAGGACCATAATAAAAGATATATCTGAGTCTCAGCTTTCCCTTTGGGGAGGAAAAAGTATATCTGCTTGTATAGTACCCCAATTTCTTCATGGGGGCTCTCCAGATGACTTAACTTGGTCCTTCCATCTATGGAATCTTGATTGGTCCCACCACATTCTAACAGCTTGGGGGAGAATGGAGATGACAAATTGGGCTGGCACCCATTATAACTGCCCCTCCTGCTTCACTAGAGAGGGAACTGACAAAAAACACAGTTTTCTACTTCTTCTTGGGGATGTAAAATGTCAGTAGAAGTCTTTAAATCTGGCTAAGATGATTTGTGGGGGTCAAGTCCTGTATGAGGCCAATCTGTGAGGATGAGGAGAGATATTTGCTTGCTTTGTCTAATGCACAGAAATCAACACAGAGAGTTCTGGAAGAACAGTATGTATGTGTATGTATATATATAAAATGAACTCAATTGAACATGAAATAAACAGTCACAAAGAATGGCTGCAGGAACAACTGAGTCATTTACTCAGGGTGGAATAAAATTTTCTGCTGCAGTTTCCCCTGAAGCCAGGCAAGATGGCTTTAAGACAGCCTGCTTTCCCTGAGTTTGCTCAGGTGTGCAGTTTTGTTACAGTAATATAATGGTGTAGTAATTAAAGATATACAAATATAAAAAGAAATATATAGAAGATATATAGAAACAAGTTAAGACATAATATTAAAAGCCATTAAGGCAAGTGAATAAGGCTATGCCCTTTGGGTGGGAACCAATCTAGTATGTACAGATAGGATAGGCAAGAATATGCCTTTTGTGCAAGGCCCAGCTAGTGTCTATGTGAAACTATATATAGATAAAAAAGAGTTCCCTGGGAGAAACTCCCTAAAAGTGGCTTCTTGTGATAACTTTGTAAATTAACATAAAAAAGAGGTCCCTGCCAGAAACTCCCAAAAGTGGCTTGATGTGATAATTCCATACATTGACACCTGTTAGAAGGCAGATGTCAGAAAAGGGTACTAAAGCCAAGGGGTCTCCAGCTGCAGTTAGTCATCCAGACTCCAACGTTGACCGTGGACTGTCTCCACACCACTCTGACCATGGACAGTCGAGAAGAGCATGCCGACAGGGCCCCTTTAAGCTGTACCCAGGCACACCATAGGATTTGTGAGGAATAAACTGCCCATGTGAGTCTTGCAACTAACCTGTGTGTCAGTCTTGTCTTTCCTCCAGTGGCGATTGGTCTCAGTATCAATAAGTAGAATCCTCATAGTTGCCTTGAGTAATCTTGAAGAGGCTGCCAGCCCTGCTATTAAGCAGGAGGGTCCCCCTGCATGGGGAAGTCAAACTGGGGACACCTGATGGACTGGACGTAGAGCTCGGGTTCTACAGGGACAAGTTTCCCCTGAAGTAAGGGAGGATGTTCTTCCCACTTGATTGCTGGCCTAGTTAATTATTTCAGAATGTGGTGACTTTTCTTTGTTCCTAGAGGTTATGCACGAAGGGACCTCATGTAATAACTTTCAGCCAAAATTTTTCTATAAATATAGGTAAGGTCTCAGACCACCCCTAAAGTTGTAGAGAACTCTTGCTTGTGATGCGTAGGGCAGGGGGCCAATTTTGGAGCCCAGGATGAAGTTTCCCAGTCTGGTGATATGTTCCTCCACAGTTTGGTCAGATTTGTACATACTCATAATTCTCTTTTGCTTAGTCTATTGTTTTAATTAGCTATTACTCTAGAACCCAGACTGATGCTTCTTTGTCTGGTAATGTTGTGTAGCTTATTGTTGTATTGGTTCTATTCTCCTTGGATGCAGAGACCAGAATCCAATGCTGAGAACACAGGCTACAATCTTCAAGACTGTGACCAAGGTGGGAAAATGGTACGGCAAGGGCAAATAAAAATGTCGCAGAATTTTCATATCATTTTTAAGTTACCCTATAATTGATTCAGACTTCATTTGGTTACTGTAAACCTTTGATTATTTTCCAGAGCTCTAACAAAGTTTGTTCTGACAGTTTATGTTTAATTTCTTAATGTCTCTCTGGAGGGATGGGAGCTTACAGCTGCCTGCTCTACCATTTTGCTGATGTCACTCTAATGGAGCCTTCTTAACTCTGCTATACTGAGGGCCTGACTTACCCTCAATTCAGGTGTCTTCTTCCCAACATGAGCAAAACAGAATGAGTGGTATTTCCTTCTAACTTACATCTTTCTGGCTCTCTGTCTGGGGATAGTTAGATCATTTCTTCAGTTACTCAAACCAGGAAGCTTTATCTTTTCCCACTTATTTGGCAGAGTGGCAGTCAGTCAGCAAGTCCTGTGGATGCAATGCAGCCTTTTACAGACTCTCCTATCATTGCGCTTATCACTGACTCACATTTCTCTGGGTTGTTGTCATCTTCCACTTTGATTATTGCTCTTATCTGAATAGTTTGCATCTCATTTTCCCTCTCCATATCTTAGATGTTTAAAGCTCTCTGTGCTTACCCCTAATTTTTTTAAATTGAAGTTTACTGGGGTGGCATGGTTAACATAATTATACAGGTTTCAGGTGCCTGATTCTACAACACATCTCTGTACATTGTATTGTGTTCACTCCCTCAAGTCAAGTTTTTGTCCATCACCATTTATTGCCTTTATGCCCTCCTGCCCCTCATCCCCCAGTCATCACCACACTGTAGTCCATGATTTTTCTTTCTTTAGGGAACTACAGGAAGGGAGGGGAGGAGAGAGATGATAAGCATCAACTCATAGTTGCTTTACTTTCCTTGTTTATTGATTGCTTCTTATATGTACCTTGACAGGATAGGGGAGGCTCAAGCTGAGCCAGTGACTCCTTGTTCAAGCCAGTGACATTGGGATCATGTCAAGCATCCTATGCTAAAGCTGGTGACCCTGTGCTCTAGCCAGAGAAACTGGGGTTTTGAACTGGGCCCTTAGCATCCTGGCTGACACTCAATCCACTGTGCTACTTACTACCCCAGGCAGGCCATGAGTCAGACTATAAACAGAATGTAGTTCCACTAACTGCCCCAGCCCAATTTATTCATCACTGACATACATGCTTACTATACTGTCTTATGGTGGTAATAATTAAATATTATTTTTGTAAGTTGTGTCTCTCCATTAGCTATGCATCTTCCTGAAGGTAACAACCTTCATTCAACCAGATTTTTATCAATCAAATACCCACAGTTCAAGCAGATATACAATCCATACTTTCCAAACATAAATGTTTATAGGTTGTACAATCATGCTTTGGTCTTTACTTGAGTAAGACTTACGGGATGAGCAGTACTATGCTAGAATTAACTTTTATTTTTGCTTTTAATATTTTGATACAATGTTCTTATACCTGGAAAATCATAGACTAAATGACAATATTAAGGGAACAATGTACTTTTCCTTCCCTGAGAAACCTGGAATGGGTGTGGAGGGGTTTCTCCATTTCACATTGTTTTCTCATTATGCTCAGGAGACAGATTCTCAATTTGGCTGGGAAACACTTCACATGTGGGAAGTCTTCACAGTCATATTCAAGTCAGCGTCCAGGGCCATGCATGTGTACATTGTAAGCCTGCTCTTTGAAAATAAAGAAGAAAAGTTAGTTTGATGGGGAAAAGTCACCGATCTCATACTCCATCCTCCATGATATCCAGTTTCACATTTCTTATCTACAATTAAGCAGACTCAATCTACATACATATTATGTAGCTATCTCTCCCCATATAAGTACCCTTTGCCAAGGAATAGAAATGACTATCTTTTGTTTTATGATTTCTAATATTCTATTATATTTTCATAGATCACCCAAAGACAGATAGTTTGTTTAAAGTTTCCAAATACTTAATGAATAGAATTGAGGCTGCTCAATGAGACCTTGGCAATTCAGAGAGAAGAAATGGAGAAAGTCAAGGAGAAGGACTTCATGAGAGTGTCATGACAGATGACACAAACAGCTTGAAACCAAGGCTTGCAAACCCAAGGGCATCTTCTTACTCCACTATCTCCTAAGTCCCTGGAAACTACAAGGCTTGGGTTTAAGGTTCCAAGGCTTAATGGAACAGTATAATACATCTGGCAGAAAATAGTTTAATGCAGGAATATGAGGAAGGTTCTTATCAGAACAACTTTGTCCTAGACCCAGTCACTGCAACAACCAAAGAAAGGTCAATAACAATTATTAAAGAGGTACTGTACTTTAGTTTTTCTCAGGATTCTCAGGAACAAACTCTTCAAAAATTGTTTTAATTGCCTCCATTGCATCAAAGTTATTAGATGATCCATGGGTAGCATTTCTCAAAATATTTATTCCAAATTTGGCTCGAATGGAGTTTGGGGACAATAGTTTTGCTTCATCTGGGTCTGTGGGACCCATCAATCGTCTCCATTCTGAAGAAGCATTCCACTTGGTCAGAACCATGACCAAAGATGAACCTCTGTAAATAATAACACTTTCAGAAGACTTGGACTATTTAGAACTGTACAGAATGCATAAATGGCATGCATGCTAGAAAAATGCTATAGTTTAATTCTAGGAATATATGCCAGGAACTGTTCCAAGTACTTTAAGTGCATCAATTAGTACTCACAACAAACTTATGAGGTAGTTACTAGCATTATCCCATATAAATATAAGAAAACTAAGACAGAGTATGTTGGTAAATGGAAATTTAAACCCAGATAGCTTCTACATCTAATGTGAAGACCTAAATTAAAAGAGAAAGAAAAAAAGGGAGGGTGGAAGGATAAAGGAAAAAAGAAAATATATAAGGAATAGAAGAAGAAGGGAAGAAGGAGAGAAAGGGAGGAAAGGAAGGAAATAGAAAATTAACCCAAATTATTAACAAGGTATCTTTTCATAAATGAGATTAGATGAACTATTTTAATTAACTTTTATATTTTTCAGTTTTTACAATCATCATTTATATTTATAATGCAAAAAATTATATATCAGAAACTTACTCAGATAATACTTCCAGTACATCTTTATAAAAGTCTTTATTTGTAATTTTAAAATAAATTTTGTCTGCTTGCTCTTTGTTTATAATTATTTCCTTCGCCTGTGTTATATCAAATCCAGCCTTTTTAATAAGGTCGAAGATCTCCTCTAGAGAAAACAGATACTTGCTAATCATGCCGATTGCCTCCCTTTCTGCTCCATAGTCAAGCAGATTGAAATAACTGTAGAAAGTAATAGTTCTACTTGTATACTGTGGTTTAAAAAACCAAAACTATGCTAAACTAAATGGAACTTTAAAAGGACCAGATAGACATTTAGAAGAATTTTGTTATCTTATTGTAAATGTTGAATCTCTGAGATCCATCTTTCCCGAAATCACCTGAAACTTTTCCAAAACTACTTTCAAACTCTTCTGTAGTTTAAAATTTTTCACTAAATTTGGAGAAATTGTATACATTGCCTTTTATTTTAAAATATTTACCTCTTTGTTCCTGTGTTACATGAGGTTTAATTACTGCTAAAGTGTGTTGAGGAGGAAAGAAATACTGTATTTCCTTTTCAGCAGCTTCTAATGAATCACTTCCATACAACTGGTTGATAGGTAAACTGTCCATTGCAAATTGTATAGCTAAACTTTGGAACAGAAATCAAGTTAAAAGGTAAAAACTGTTATAGCATAACATAACATGACATGATATAACATAACATAACATAAATTGTTCACAAATTATCAAGCAATAGCAACTCATCTTTAATCTAGGATAGCAGAAAAGAAAGTAATTAGAGAGTGGTTTGGGCATGCTACTTTGTTCTAAGGATATAAAAATCTTTAGGAAGAAATGACATGAACATTGAAATAATCCTGATAATGGATATTGACAGATACTGTGCATGGAGGAATGGATGCCCCATTGCAGTGACAAAGCACAGACTATAGAATCCTAATCTCATGACTTGCTAGCTGTGTGATATTACTTAACTTCTCTGTGCTGTAGTTGTCTCAAATATAAATATGATAATAAAACCTTCTTTAGAAGGTGATTTTGAGGATATAATCAAGTCAGATGATGTATTTTGAAATGTATGGTGCCTATGAAGTTCTCAGTAAATATTCCTTTCCCTTTTTTTCATCACTAAGTATTATCAAGCACTAGATGTAACATTTGACTCTATACTGAAGTATCAAACTATAAACTTTAAATCCAGGAGAAACTGCAATGGAACCCTCGCAGCACACAAGAGCAGCAACAAAAAAAGAAGCTCCTAAAAAAAAAAAAAAAAAGAAGCTCCTACAGGACAGCTTTATATATAAAGAGGTAGGAGTGGTGGACAATTCATATTGAGCTGGACAATTTATTCTGGTTCTTTTTCTGTACAATAGATTAATTAATATATATCCTAAGTCAATTATTGTCCTTGTTTTTTCAGTTTCCCTTTTTTCTGTCTCTATCTATCTATGTATATTTTAATAGAGGAAATGCTCACTCTTCATTGTATTTTCTACTCTTTACATACAGGTTTGAGCAGCCAATCCCCAAATATAGCAATGGTGAATAATGTCCCTTCCTGTTGATACAGTGACATCACTGGAAATTTGGCTTTCTTTGGGGATCCTCACTATAATAGTGGGGTGGAATAAGTAGTCAGTCAATGCCTTCACCTGGAGAAAATGTCTCTGTGCTGGTGCACGACCTCCTCACTTGGAACCACAATTGCTAAAAGAGTGTGCCTTCAGGCCTATAGGCTTTGTGTTGAAAGGAGTTCTTCTCTCTAATGCTATGTATTGAATGCTATGCTGCATTTCATTAAGAGTATCTATGGCACCCTGCTTACACTATTTACAATGCTCAACCCACATTATCATTGACAGTTATTTTCTGGTACAGGAGCATAAGTGAGTAGAGCTAAACAAGGGGTAAATGTGCTCATTCAGGACAAGTCAGATTCAAGATACCCCACCCAAAAGATAATATTTCTACCTTTAAGTAAGTGATGTGTCATAAGTATTGTTATTTATTGCGTAAACATATTTCAAGTTTGCTGTGCCTGATAGAGCATCTCTGTTTTTGCTCACTTGAAGGAAGAGCATTTCTTCCCCTGAATTGAATCCTAATCAGCAACTGGCCCAAAGAATTCAAGCATATTGCAATTCAGGTAATTTCCTTTAGCTACATCCCAAGAAAGATGTATGAGATGTTATTCCCAACTTGCAGGTGACAGCAAGCCTGACAGTTAAGACCAAAAACTATTTTCACAGTGCCCCTGTGTGCCAGGTAACACGCCATGTGTTAAATTGATTACAAAGTTTAGCTGATATCTAAGATTGATCAGTAAATTAATTTAGTAATGGTTACTGCCAAATTACTGATTGCATATTAAGTTAGTCATTATTATCTTGAAACACTCATGACCAACTAAAGAACCTACGCTGCTACCACCTTCTTCTCAAAAGAATTTCTCTTTAGTGGGTGAGTAGATATTTCTACCAAGAATTGGCCTTCTGGCCAGCTACTCACCACTTACTTCTCAACTCCAAACCAAACAGCCCACAACTTTTTCTTGTAATGCCTTGTCAGTATTCAGGTTGACACTGAGATGGACCTTCAGTCAACACCAGTCCACTCTTGACCCAGGAAAAGTAGCTATCCTGAGAACCTCCCTTGAAATAGAGCTATAGTTTCTGTACTCAATATCCAAAGGGAAATTATAATGGCTCCCACAGAAACAATTTGGAACTCATGGTATAAATCCTACCTCTCTGGAAAAGATTCCTTGGCTTCTTCAACAGTTCTTGGTCCAATTAAGTTTTTCCAGTGTTTTAAACCATTGTCTCTTAATAAAACAAGGGCAAGAGATGGACCACTGTTAGAAAAGAAGAAAACAAAGTTAATAAAAATATGACTCAATAGCTAATTGTATATAGATAATTCATGTATATGTTAAATAGACTGCAAAAAGTCAACATAATCTTTTTATCAAGAGTCCAAAATTAATTTACCTTGGTGTATTCTTAAGAGCATATTTATATAGGATGGAAGCAGAGAAGTGAAGGGGAAAGAAGACCTTGGTTCTAGTAGAGTGGTTTCGGTACTGTTCCCATACTCCTACTGAATTGCATAGTCCTGCTGGATTTCTGCCCCAGCTGCTATCTCACTTACTCTTCTAAAACTTGGACAGATTACTGAAATCTCATGCTTCTCTTAGAACTAGTGACCTTTAGGATTACCAAAGCCCTTGAGAGTCAATCAGTTCTCTGTTTGGATTTGACGATGTTGCACACCCTGGATTTCCAGCATTCAGCTCATAGGACTATGGCGACTTCCCCTGGGCTATTTCCATTGCTCCAGTAACACTCCAGGAGGATGAGAGCAGACAGAGAGTCGAGCAGAGAATAGACATGAGAGGGAGATAGGCCAAGAGCAGACTCAGCACTTGTTTATAGAATTGAGGAGTTTGGCAATTTGAGCAGAAAGAAAGGTTAAAAGAAGATTTAAATGATTCAAAATTAAATCAGACTGCGCTTTCCCACCTGAAATCTAATTTACCTGGTCATATATTCTATAAGATTTTCAAAATAATCTTGATTTTCATATTCTTTACACAGTGTCTCTGCCTCTTTTCTTGATAATACTATTTGTCTTTCCATCAGTATTTTAAAGTCTTCATCTTGAATGATATTCAGAACCTCCTCTAAATAGTCACATAAGTTTTAAATTGCTGGTTACTGATTATACACATCACATAGAATATATTATTATAAGGGCATGTATGCATTTTATTCTATTATGAAATTTAAATACTTTTAAATAGCTCATTAGATTTGAAGGTAAACAGTGTTCTTAACATATCAAATTATAATGCTGTTTTTAATTTTTTATGACATAAGAATCATACACACAGAGAGAAGTATCTCATTAGCAAATATTTTCTATACTGTATGTTTTATCTCTGAGACTGGAATCAAGGTAGGGCTATACTCTCACCACTCCTATTTGACATTATACTGGAAAACATAGATAGTGAAATTACACAAGAAAAGGATACAAAGGGAATACAGACTGGGAAGGAGAAAATAAAACTCTTTGTTCACAGATGGCATGATTGTCTATGCAGAAAATCCAAAGGAACAACCACAAAACTCCTGAAACTAATATAAGACTATTATAACAAAGTTGCAAGCTAACTAAAATACAAAGCTGATGACTTTCTTATATATCAACAATAAACATTAAAATTTAAAATTTAAAACAATACCAGTTATGTTAGTACACAAAAAAGTAAAATATATGAGTAGAAATCTAACAAAATATGTATAGAACCTAAATGAGAAATACTATAAAACCCTGGAGAAAAGCATCAAAGATTATAAAAGTAAGAACATATTCATTGTTCATGGAGAAGAAAACTCAAAATTGTTGAGATGTCAGTTCCTCCCAACTTGCTCTCCCAGCTCTACACAATCCAAGTCAAAAGCCCAGCAAATTCTTTGTGAATGTGGATATTGACAAACTGATTCTGGAAAGGCAAAAACCCAGATTAGTCAACTAAATATTGAAAGAGAAAAACAGTGTTGGAGGACTAATACTACTATTTTCAAGACTAACTATAAATTGACCAGGTCATGGTGCAGTGGATAGAGTGTTAACCTGCAATGCTGAGAACCCAGGTTTGAAATCACAGGGTCACCAGCTTGAGCATGGACTCATTCGGCTTGAGTGTGGCCTCATCTGGTTTGAGTGCAGACTCATTATCTTGAGTGTGGGATCACCAGCTTGAGCTTGGGATCATAGACATGACCTTATGGTTGCTGGCTTGAGCAAGGATCACTGGCTTGAGCAAGGATCACTGGCTTAGATGGAGCCCCCAAGCCGAGGCACATATGAGAAGCAATCAATGAACAACTAAAAGTGCTGCAACTAAAAGCTGATGCTTCTCATTTCTCTCCCTTTGCCTGTCCATCTCTGTCTTTCTCTCAACTCTCTCTCTCTCTCTCTCTCTCTCTCTCTCTCAAAGAAAAAGAAATGCAGTGAGAAACAAGCAAAAGAATAGACATGTAGATCAACAGAATTGAATAGAGAACCCCAAAATATACCCACACAAATAAGTCAACTGATCTGTGACAAATAAGCAAAGGTTACATAGTGGAGCAAGGATAATCTTTTCCACAAATGGTGCTGGAATTGGGCATACACATGCAAAAAAACAAACAAACAAAAAAACTTAATCTAGACCAGTGGTTCTTAACCTGGGTTCTACCAAACCCTAGGGGTTCGATGAGTCGGTCTCAGGGGTTCAGAGAAGCCTCTGCCGCAGAGGCCAGAATAAAGTAATACGGTAATTTGTTGTGAGTTCATGCACTTTGTTGGTTTTGTTCTTTGAGCAAGGTGATGTTCATGCATGGCTCATTTTGTTCACCAGTAAAAAAACATATATCTATGTCCTGAATTTGGGGAAAAAATCATATTTTATTTATCACTAAAGAAGGGTTCAGTGAATGTGCATATGAAACTGGTGGGTTCGGTACCTCAAAAAAGGTTAAGAACCACTGATCTAGACATAGACCTTTTACCTTTCATGAAAATTAATTCAAAAGGATTATAGTCCTAAATGTAAAATACCAAATTATAAATTTTCTAGAAGATAAAAGAGAAAATCATGGTGACCTTGGGTTTGGTGATGACTTTTTTTTCTTTTTTTTTTTTTTTTAGTGAGAGGAGGAGAGGTAGAGACAGATTCCGGATGCACCTCGATTGGGATCCACCCAGAAAACCCACTAAGGGTCAATGCTCTGCCTATCTGGAGCCCTTGCTCCATTGCAACTGAAGCCATTTTTTAGTGTCTGAGGTGGAGTCCATGGAGCCACCCTCAGTGCCCAGGACAAATTTGCTCCAATCGAGCCATGGATGTAGGAAGGGAGGAGAGAGAAAGAGAAGCGAGAGGGGAGGGAAAGAGATGGAGAAGCAGATGGGTGCTTCTCCTGTGTGCCCTGACCAAAAATCGAACTGGGAACTTCCACATGCTGGGCTGACGCTCTACCACTGAGCCAACCAGCCAGGGCTGGCAGTGACATTTTAATTTAAACACTAAAAGAACAATCCAAAAAAATCCTGATAAGTTGGACTATATTGAAAACAAAATGTTTTAATAAAAGACACTGTTTAAAAACAAGAGCCAAAAACCTAGAAAAATATTTGCAAATCACATATATATATAAATGACTTGTATTCACAATATACAAAGAACTCACCAATAAGTAAATAAATCACTCAATTAAGAAATGGAAAAAGTGCAGATGTTGTTTTATTGGGTTTTACACTTGAAACTTATATGGTTTTGCAAACCAATGTCATCCTAATAAATTCAACTTTAAAATTGGGCAAAAAATTCTAACAAGACATCTCAGCAAAGAAGATTCAGAAATAGAAGTTAGTATATGAAATGAGGCTCAGCATCATATGTCATTAGGGAACTGTAGCTTAAGACAACGAGATACTCTTATATACTTACTGGAATAGAAAAATATCTAAATAACCACCTGTAGAACATTAATTTTTGTTTGAAATTGAAAATGGTGTACCACTTTGGAAGGCATTTGACAATTTATTACAAAGCTAAACAGAGTTTAACCATATGATCTAGTATTCATACTCCTAGGTATCTACCAAATTGAGGTAAAAACTTATGTCTACACATGCAAAAATCATGTTTTAATGTCTATAGCAACTTTATTCATAATAGCTAAAAACTGAAAGCAATAAAGAAATATTCTTTATTGAATAAAAATAAAGAAGTATTCTTCAAGAAGTAACTGGATAAACTTTGGTTCATCCATAAAATGGAATATTATTCAGGAATAAAAAGAAATAAGGTATCCATCACAAAAATACATGGAGGAACAGACCTGAAATTCATATTAAGTAAATGAATTAGTTTGAAAAGGTTACATATTATATGATTCCAACTGTTTACCAATTTGAAAAAAGCAAAACTATAGAGACAGCAAAAAGATCAGTGGTTGCCTGGGGTTAGGAGGGAGTGCAGGAGGAGTAAATCGGTGATTCCATTCTGTATGATACTGTAAGGGGATACATGACATTATGCATTTGCCAAAACCCATAGGATGTAAAAAATTAAAAACTTTAATGTAAACTATGGACTTTAGTCAATAACAATGTGTCAATATTGGTTCATTAATTGTAAAAATATATCATAATAACATAAGATGTTAATAGGAAAAACTGTTAAGCAGGCATATGGAAACTACATATGTACTATCTAAATTTTTCTATAAATTTTCAACTGTTACAATTTATAAAACCCATTCACTTAACAAGTATGTAAATATTAAGAAAGATTTTTAAAGGCAAACAAACCATTACAAAGAAGAAAATTCAAGACCTAGATAGTTTCACCAGTAAGTTCTGATAAACATTAAAGAAAGATGTAATTATCAATTACACTGTCTCTTCCAGAAAATAGAACAGGAGTAACAACTTCTTTTTTGAGGCTTGCATTATGCTGACCCTAAACCAGATAAAGACATTACAAGAAAATGAATATAAGCTCTAATATCAGCACGTGAATATAAGCACAAAAGTCTTCAACAAAGTATTTAAAAATCAAAACCAGAAATATGTAAAAATGACAATATACAATAACCAAGTAGTTTATCTGGAGAATGCAAAGCTGCTTCAACATTCAAAACCCACAGCAACTTACATATTATCAAACTAAAAGAAAAAAATAATGGTATATGTATGGCCAATGGCCACTGCCATGGGCATGCAAGTTCACGTTGGATTCAGGCAGATGGTAAATAACAGTGGAGCCAGAAAATGGTGGGCCATTCCATTTATTAAAGGTGGACAAGCAAACAGGCAGCAAAGACTGCTTCCCACTCTCTCTCTCTTTCCAAACTCACCCAGATTCACAGGTCCCCACAAGCAAAACAGCACTCCTGCCAAAAAGGCTGGGCTGAAATTTCAGTGCTCCCTAGCCCTGACCCCCTCTCCGGTTCCACAACCTGGACTCATTCTTCAGACTTATCAGCCAAAAACCAGCTGGGGGAAAAACTCTTTCTCCAGCAAATAATAGCAAATAATTGCCCCTCCCAAGCACAAAGATAATCCACAATTTGCAACCCGCCGACCAGAGGGCAAGCACTTGCAGCCTTACATAGACTATACACACGTGGCACTGCCCCACGCTAATGCAAAATACAAGCGAGCAAACCTAAACACACTTGTTTACCCAACAGTATCAGTAGATACAGAAAAAAATTTTGAGGAAATACACCATCCATTTGTGATTTTTAAAAATCCCCAAACTATGAATTAGTGGGAATTTTCATAAATTAATAAAATATGTATAGCATTAGCATTATACTTAATGGTAAAAGACTGACTGTTTTCTTTCTAAGGTCAGGAACAAAGTAAGCCTGTCTATTCTCACCTCTCCTAGTCAGCATCATTCAGGAAATTCTAGCTAGTCAGTCCAAAGAGGCAAGCAAAAGAAATAAAGTTGTATAGATTGGAAAGGAAGAGGTTTAACTTTCTTGAGTTACAATGACATTATTGTCTACATGACTAGTTCTCAAGCAGAGTTTTTGCCCTTCAAGAGTGCAGTTGACAATGTATAGAGACATTTTTTATTGTCACAACAGGGCACAGGGTAGGGGAGTGCTACTGTAGGGATGTAATTAATTGAAGCCAAGGGTGTTGTAAACAGTTTACAATACACATGACACAGCCTCCCTCAACCAAGAATTCTCTAGCCCCAAATAAATCTAAGTAGGTCTCAGGTTGAGAAATCCTGGTCTACATAGAAATTTTCAAGAAGACTACATCAAAGTTTATAAAACTGAGTTCAGCAAGTCAGAGAATACAAGGTCAATATACAAATAAAGTATTTTCATATACTAGGTATGAAAAAGTTAATAGTGCAAATATATGGTTTGTGTTCTTACTCCATCATGTTCATTCTGCTATGTGAATATGGGATTGAGTTAAAATTAACAAGCACTTTTTAAGTTCAGGCACTGTATTTATGTTTTCTCATTTTTATTTGAATATTTTTGCTTTTTAAATTAATTTTCTTATTTTTCAACTAGAATTTGCATTCAATATTATTCTGTATTAGAAGAAATAGACTTGATAAAGCATCTTTTTCAAGTCACAGTATTAAAGAGAGGTTAACCCAAATTTTGAATTAAAGCATTTCAGACATAAAACTGTAAATCTTTATTATATAAAAATTCCTGCCATGTTAAAATCTACTCTAACAAATTTATATGTTAGAAAATAGTTTGTAAACCTTTAACTACAAAAATATTTTATTATTTATTATTGAGAAATTAGTAAATTAACTAAATTTCTTACTTTAGGTCATTTTTCTTCAAAGTTAAATTCTAAAACAATATCTTTTAATATAATTACATTAGAGTTTATTCAAATCCATGTACAAAATACTTAAACAATTTATACTTTATTCCTTACCTTTCTTTTCTCGAAAGAGAGCTGGTCGAAGTAATGCTAGTATTCTTTCTAATTTTATGCTTGCCATATTTTTAAAATCAGGAAAGAAGATATCAATAAACTTATTTACATTATCTATATTTTCTTCAACATCGCAAAACTGAGATATATTTTTTCTTTCCAGGTATTCTTGTAAACTGTTAAAATCCAAAATATAATTTAAGATTATAAACTGAAGTTTAATGACCATACCACAAAACTTAAGACTGATAATATATTCACAAATAATTTGAGGTTTAGTAAAACAATAATTTAACTTCACATAAAGATAAGTTGTAGCTCTCTATCACATCAAAGAATAATATATTAAAATCTAGTTTTTATTGAACCATTCCTAAAATTGATAAATAAAATCATGTGTGTTTAATTGACTTCATGAAAGGATAAAAAAGACCACAATAAAATGTTTAATTTTTTTCTTTCCTCTGTGTAAACATTTTCAGATAGTTTCTATTTTTTCTTTTTTCTTTTAATCAAGGGTTATTTAGGAGCACATTTCATATTTTCAAATAGATAAGGCATTTTGGCCTTTTTATTGTTTATTTTCAATTTTATTGGATTATAATCAGCAAATGTGTGTGGTAAAAATCTTAATTTTAAAAAGTCATTGACAGTTGTCAGAGGTGGGGGTTTGGGGACTGGATGAAAGAACAGGAAGGGATTAAGCAAAAAAAATAAAATACATAACATACTAACAGACAGCAGTGTGGTGATAGCCAGAGGCAGAGGGAGTTGGGGTGGATGGAGGAGGGCAGATGTGTGGGGAGGAGTGGGCATTGATGGAAGGAGTCTTTGCTTTGGATAAGGTGCGCACAGTGCGATGTGATGATGATGTTTTCTTGAGTCGTATACTTGAAACATGTACATTTTTACAAACCTATGTCACCTCAATAAATACAGTATTTAAGTAAAAGAATTGTTAAAGTTTTCTTTGTAAACAAAGAAAATTTTATTTCTGTGATTTAACCCTTTGAGTAGTGAGGTTTTTTCATGCAAATTAGTTCTAGTTTTATTAACTTAAAGTCATGTTTGTTTGATAAACAATTTATGGAAACAAGGAGAACATACATTTGCCTTTATTTAATGTTGCCTTACATATTTTTAAAATAAAAATTTTTGTACAATTGTACTCTGGTTGGTCAGGAGGCATGAGGACGTGCATGAACATTCATACTACTCAAAGGGTTAACTAACATTAAGTATATTTATATTTCATATATAATAGGTCATTCAGTATACATAATTAAATATACATTTTCTATTCTTATATATCCTTATTTATTTTTATCTGCTGTGTACTGGGATCTCTTACTAAAGGTATTTTTTCCAGTTCTTATTTTTCTAATATTTCTGTTTTTGTATTTTTAACTGTTCTGTAGTTTGGGGCATTTTTCACTACTGTATCCTCTTCATAAATGTTGCCTTTTATCTCATGTTCTTCTTTATAAAGTTTAATACTTTTAATGTGATATTCTAACACTTTATTTTTCCTGGCTAATATTTTGTCTTCCCATTTTTTTTCTTTTTCTTTGTGTGTTTCTTCTATACAATACAAGTGCAGTTTTTAGAACTTTATTTTTAAAGGACAGAAAAGTTGCAAGACTAGGATATTGAAGTCTAAATTCACCAACTGTTAACATTTTGCCACATATATTCTCTCTCTCTCTGCCTCTCATCCCCCAGAGCACGCGTGCGCACCCATGTGTGCGTGTGTGTGTGTGTGTGTGTGTGTGTGTGTGTGTGTGTGTTTGCTAAACCACTATGATTAAGCTGCAAATATACAGAACCTCTTAAATACTTCAGGGAAGTTTACATTAGTATAAAACTATTATCTCATACACAGTCCATATTCATATTTCATCAGGTTTATGATACTGTCTTATTTATAATTTTTTTTCTAATCTGGGATCACACATTGCATGTAGTTGTCCTATCTCCCTAATCTCCCTTATTCTCTGACAGTGCTTCTGCCATTTTTGTCTCTCACAACAGTGATATTTCGAAGAGTTCAAGCCAGTTGTTTTGTATGTAGATTGTTCCTCATTTTGGATGGTTTCAAACTCTTGGATGGCCCAGTAGTTTCCCATTACTTTCAGGTATGAACCTTTGGCCGGAATACTATCTAAGTGTTGTTGTGTGCTTGGCACATCACAAAAGGGGGTACACAGTGACTTTTTTTCATTACTGGTAATATTAACATGGTACAAGTGGGACCCTCTAGTTTCCTCCACTGAAAAGCTACACTTTTCACTTTGTAAATAGTGAGATATTTGTGAAGACACTATTTGAAGCTCCATATATTTTTCACATGGTTTTAGGTCCGATTGATGATTCTCTTCTGCATCAAGGATTACAATAATGGTTTTGATTTTACTTCAGTTTTGTTTTGTTTTTTACCTTAGCCTCATAATCTCTGTTCTTAATGAGATAATTAACCTTTTCTAATTAGCAAAATAGTCATATACTTGCCTATGTTCTTCCAGCTTATTTTACATATACTATTTATTTTAAATTGTCCTTTCTTCTTATTTTTTTCTCTTTGCTGGTCTGAGTAAGTTGCTATTCACTCCATGTTTCCCCCCTGTTAATGTAGAAATTCTGTTATTCACACTAATGTGTGCCATCTTCCACCTGCTTCCATAAACACATATGTCCAAGTATTTCTTAAATCCCAGCACACTAGTTCCCTAATTAAAACTCCATTCATTCCCTTTTTTGCAAATTCAAATAAGAACCTTAAAATGCTTTCAGGTACCATATTCATCTCATCTTTCCTCTCTCCTCTCTGAGATTTTTGAACCATTTTGCCATACATACTCAGTAATTCCTAGATTTGTTGAGGTAATTTAGAATCTTTCAGAATTTTCTTCTATTTAAAGAGTCCTTTGTTAGCTATTATATTATAATCCAGAATTACATAACGTGGATTATGTTAGGGCGTGTCTGTTCATAAACTCCAAGCTTCACTTATAACAACTGTTTCCCTTCTTTTATCACCCCCATATTGAGGTGTTGTTTTTATTTTTTGGTTTTATCAAGTCTTTCTTCAAACATTTTCCATAGAAGAGATATATAGGTGATATATTCCTAAGCATATGCTTGAACAGCTTCCCGCGCTCCACGGAGTAAGTGATACCTTGGCTTCATTAAAAATGCAGGGATTGGAGTGTTTTTCTTAGTAGTTTGATGAGAAGTTCCATAGCAGTCAGAGATTGTTTGATGAGTAGTTTGATGAGTAGTTTGATGAGAAGTTCCATAGCAGTCAGAGATTGTTTCTTTGTAAGTAACTTATTGTCAGTTGCTGCCAACTGTGGAATTAGTGGAAGGGGTGAACAAAGGCGCAAGTCGCTGGGGGATGCATTGTCGGTAGAGAAATTGTAATCCAATAGTAAAACCAATAAAAATAAGGCTGCTTTTATTATCATCATGTAGCAGTAATTCTAAACAATGTTAGTGATAAACTACTTCTCCTTGAAAGAAACCTTTTGTTTGTCTCCAATCCAAACAATTCCTGTTAGAGTTGCTGAATTTTAAAAATATTAATTCATAATTAGGCTTCAAGTTAGCATGCTTTTATTACTTATTTTTAATAAATAGTGTACTCTACATTGTACACTGCATGGAAGAATCAATTCTAAAATAAAAAAGCTATTGGCTGAATTTTAATTTTGGGAATTTATTATTAAACAGGAATTTTATGTATCTGTGTTTATTAAACATTAATATTCTGTGGAGCTCAATTTTGAGATTGTGAATGATAAATCTTCAAAGGTTAAGGCCTACAAAGAAAATCTTTACTTTAAAATACTTTAAAAAACATTAATATAACTAAATAGAATTAATCTATTTTTCAGTTTTGGTGCTATAATACTTTTTTTATATGTTCATATATACACAAAATTCCATAAAAGACAATTTTTACCATGTTTCTTTCACGTCTATTTTTATTTTTCATTCAGTAATTAGAACTTAGCATCGTATTATCATACAGAGGAGAAGAGTGTTAAGAAAATTGTCTGCTCTGGGCCTCGAACAGATTAAATACACTACTACCTGCTTTCTTTCTCTGCAAACAGTGTACAGTGCTTTTCCCAGGATGTCACATGTGTTTCTTCATTTCGGGGAATTTTTCCCCTATCCTTTCTTGTCCACCTGTCCTTTCTTCTCTGTATGGAATGTCTCTTAGTAGAACACAATATCCCCAGAATATTCTCCAGATTGTTTACATCTGTTTTCAGGATGTCTGTCTCATTTTTTCCCTATATTTTAAACTATTTCTTGCATCTGATTATTCAAGTCCTTAATTAAAGTTTCAAATAACTATCATACCCTCTAATTCTCACTGAATTTATGATTCAAATCATGATTTTATAGCTTAAATTTGAAAGTTATTTTTTATGTATATGTAGCACTTGGAATTCAAATGCTACCATTAATCGTACTACTGTTATTTTATTTAAGGGCTTTTCTGTCCCTAGTGGTTATTTTACACTGGGCTTGTGTTTTGATTTTTCTGTAGATCTTCCTTTCTTGGGTTGCTAGGCCCCCTTGGGTGAATAGTCAGTTTTCTATGTTGGCTTCTTGAGGCTTATGTCTATTTTATGGTGTGTTAAGTGTTAGAAACCCTGTAGTTGGAAGGCAAAAATGGCTTTCAGGTTACAAGCTGGCAGGTTGTCATTTCTTTACAGAGACAATTGGAAAAAGCCCTTAAAGAGCTGGACTTCAAAGGTGGGGAACTCAGTAATCCTGCTCAGCTCTACTTTGGACTTCCAGAAGTCAGGAGGCCCAGTGAACTCCAGGCCTCACCTACAGCCAGCTGCTTATTGGTGCAGACTTGCTTTGATTCTGAAGAGGCAAGAAAGGTCTGGAGATGATGAGGGTAGAGAGTAAGGTTATAGAATTCAGATTGCTCTGAACCCAGACACACTTTTAAAGAATACTTTAGGAATTGTATCTATTATCTTTCATTTTAATCAGAATTTCATAAAAGAAAAACTAGCTCTCTATAGCTATAATATGAATGGGGATAAATAAGATAAATACGTTCTATGGAGAAAGAAATGCAAGATAGAAACTGTTGTCTCCACTCAGTCAAAAAGATTAAAGCTAAAAGGGACCTTAGAGATCGTCTAATTTTTTCTTCATGTTTGTATCTTCAGGACTTGGAACATAGGATTTTAATAAATATTAGATAAATGAAAGGATGCATAACAGGATGAATAAGTAAGTGGAGACTACCAGAAAATAGTTGTGTGGACTCTGAGCAATGCAGCTACGGACCAAAACCTTCCTCTTCTGAGGAATGACTAGAAAGCAAAGGTAAACAGCATTGCCTTTTGGGCTCTTAATACACACACTGATTAAGGAGACAGACAGATAAACAGATAATATAAATAATATAATAAGTCATCATGAATGAATTTGGAATCTGGGTGAAAATCTTGGGTTCCTGTATCCTATTTTCCTGGGTCTTCTTCACTCTTCTCTGGTCAGCCATTGGATCAAGTGGGCCACTGTTAGAATGGGCATTTCCCCACACCATGTGTGTTCAAAAACTGGGTTTTTTTCTGTAGGGATAACCAACCTAGCAAAGGCTTGGGGCTCTGCTGTCCCTTAACTAGCTCATGTCCACAGAAGTGGCCCCCTACCACCTAGCCAACTGCTTGGATTTTAACTTCCCTTCTGTCTTACCCCCACCTCCACTGCCCAGAGAGGAAGGGGAGGAAGCCCTGAGGTAGAGGAGGATGGTGATAAAGAATAAAAGTGAAAAAAATGTGTAAATGACTAATGAGAGTTTTCATTCCTGCTTCTTGAGGTTCCAGATTTACTTAAAGGAAGTCAGGGAAGCACACAGACTCTCTGAGACCCAGTCTCCAGAACCAGAACTGTGGGAACTGACTTCCAGCCCAGCACACCCACCACTCCACACTGCCTGCTGTGCCAATACTCAGGTAACATGGCCAAAGGCAAGTGGAATCTCAAAGCCTAAGAGGAAAATACTGCAGACTTTGCCAAAACAGGTTAATATATATCATTCAACGCCCATCCTGCCAGTTGCCTAACTTATTTATTTGTTTTGTTATTTGGGTATTGAACAAATGGAGACAACTTTTTTTTCAAAGTTGACTGTAATGGAGACTTACCTGAACAATAATAACAGCACCAATGCAATACTGACTTTTCTATGTCAATTTCATTGAGTGTTTCACAGAATTATTTTATTTTAATGGCCCAAAATTTCTGGTATGCAATCTGATCTTTCTGAGCCAAACTCTGTCTGACCAAACCTTCCTTCTGACAACTGATTATATCATTTTCCCTTAAAACTCTGAAAGTAAGTACTACCATTTACAAAGTCCTTTGTCAGCTGTTGGTTTACCCTAATGAGTCCCTTTATCCTACTAAAAACTTGGAAAGAGTGATATTAGGGTCTCCCTGCTACCTAAAAATGTATGACATTGCTAGGAGTCAGCAGATGTAACTACTTAAGAAGAGCCAATACAATTCATTTATAGCACAACAAAAAATGTTCTGGACGTGCCCAGCTAGAAAATTCAGTGGACATGGGCTGCTCTGCATTGGGAATGCACATCAGGAAGCCTCTAGACTCAACTCATCTCAATATGTTGCCACTCACCCACCTTTCCTTCAGGCGCAACTCAGACAACCTTTATGTTAAATGTGGGATCATCTGAGTCTTCATAGGAATGAAAGGCACAAATAGAAGTGCAGCAAACCAACATTCTATAAATTACTTACATTTGGTTTCAAATATTCACAAGTCCACTAACAAAAATATACAACTACTTCATTCTTAACAATGTTTATCCACTAACTGTCCTAAATGAAACTGCAGAGGACGTTTGGGTCTTCAGGACACAGGGAAGGAGAAAGTGGAATGTGGGGAAATGAAAGAGGAGACAAGTTGGGAGGGCCAATGCCTGGTCCTAGTCTAACCTGGAGACCAGCCTGTGAGGCCTGACTGGTGTGCACAGTTGTAGAAAGATAAATAAAAATATTTTTTCCCTTGCTAGTTCTCATAATAGGAACTTTCAGGGCAATCCCATCTCAATATACACTATTTTAGATTGACTGAGAGAAAGACTTGTGTTTTATATATATATATATGTTTGTTTTTAGATTTGGACATTACACTTCATTACCTACTAAGACATTGCAAACCATAAATTCCTGATGTTAAGCTACCTGTCCCACTCTTTCTTCACCATAAGTGTAGCCATCTCACGTTGTTTCTCAACTGATTCAACTTCGGTCTCAGGATTAGATGCAATTTCCTCCAAAGGAGGTTCTTGTTCATTGCTTCGAGATATAACTAAAATACAGCTTAGACCAGTTGTCATTAAAGAGACAAAATCTTCAAATTCAGGCTACAAAACAAAATAATAAACTGTTCAGCCTACTGAAATGGCAGCTACTATCCAAGTCAAATAGCATCTTCCCCTTCATGATCAATGGGCAAGGAATAAAACCCTTATTGTGCTCCTCTTAATAAACATATCTCTCAAGGACATAAATTCACAGTTAGTGCAGATTAATCTTAAAGATAGTCTAATAACTATTCTCAAACTTAGGCTTGTTAAAACACAGGTTTCTGGAGTCCAATTCCAGAGTTTATGACACAGTAGATTTAAGGTAGGGCTCAGGAACAGGATTTTTTCAAAGCTCCCGGGTGATGTTAATGTTGCCAATCCAAACCTTTCCTGGGGACAAGAACAAGGGTTTGAGTGGCACAGCTAGATTACAAAGTGCTTTTCAGCAGAACTTTCTGTGATGGCAAACAAGTTGTGTTCTCCAACATAGGTAGTCACTTGAAGCTACTGAGTACTTGCAATGTGACTACTGCAACAGAGGCTAAATTTGTATTTAATTTTAATAAAGAAAATTCAAATTGACACATGTATCTAGTGGTTACCATACTAGACAGTGCATTTGTAAAAGTCATGTCTCCTGACCCCCGAGACCTTTCTAGCACACAGCACTGTTTTTATAATATTCCCTCAGGTAAGAGAGAATTTTAAAAACAGCTTGAGAGAAAGGCTGCCACGAACCAGCGCAGGTAGTAATTACAGGTACTGAGGGAGAACAATGCAGAATGAAGAAATAAAGTTAAAGAGAAAAAGGATGGGATCGGAAGGTCTCTGAAAGCTGATGGCAAGCCAGAGAGAGAGAGCCCCTGATCTGCTTTATTATATAGTGTAGAGAATTAAAGTCGTTAAGCCATATGCAAATGTCGTGACCCACGCGATAAGTCTATTCCAGGGTCTTGAGCAGGAATGGTACGAAATTGAATGAAAAATAGAAAAATACTTAAAGACATGTATAAGATGAATTTCAGGAGGATGCCACAGCTCCTTGCCACCAGTAACTCCTGCCCTGGCCAAGCGACCCCAGAAAACAACCTTTTTTATTTACTGAATGAGGTGGGTCATTATCAAATCAATCACATTTCCAAGGCAACTCAAGAACCCCACCACATGTAGAAAACCCCCCACCATTACTTAACATACACAAAGAAGCAACTAGCTTCCAGTCCTCCCGGGGAACATGGGCGGCAGGACGAATACTGAAGCACAGTCCTTTGCAACTTAATCAGGCAGGTGAGGTGGGGGGTTGGGCAGACTGTCAGTTTATAGTCAGCTCCCAGCACCTCTGTCCAAACATTTTGGGGACTGAAAATACCCTGTTGATTTTTCAGTCCCCAACATGCAAATAAGGAAGTCTCTGATACAAAGTCTCTCATTTGAGGCATAAATGGGAATCCTCATAAGAATGTACCCCCTCTCACCACCACTCAACAGTCAAGGGTGTGAGGTAAAGCTTAGTCTTAAAAAGGGTGTTGAGAAGATCTTAGTATTAGAAAACTGGAGAAGAACTTAGTCTTAAAATAAGCCCTAGGCTATAAGGACTTTGTCAGCTTACAGCCTGCCTCCCACATATTCCCCTTTTTTATATTTTTAAATTTAGTTCAGGTGCTGAGATTTGCACTTGTTTGATTTCCAGGATTCCAATTCAGAGGCAGATTGGAAAAATACAGAAAAAAAACCAGAAAATTAACATAGCCAATGTTAACAGATACTGAAACAAGTGTCTTAATACATTACAGGGATTAAAGCCTTTAAGCAAATTCTTAGCCAGTATAACAGGATCTATAACAGAGTCTTTGCTGTTTTGAATGTCCTTAACATGTTCACCAAGTCCATGCTGAAACATCACCATTACTCATTCCCTGCAAATGCAACCCAATCCCACTTCAGTCCATTGAAAACTGTCACAAGGAGCAGGAGTCACACACATCCAGGAAAAGTCTGCATGGCACTGGAACTGTTGTCACATTTGCATACTCTGCAGCTAGTCTCCAAGTCCCATGACCACCGTTTCCAGCACATTAAGCTTTTGTCTCAAGCTTAATGTCAATTCTGGGATTCTGGCAATGATTCAGGCAGACTGGAAGGTCCATCTGTAGAAATAAAGCTTTTGTTTTCTTTAACCTAAAGAGATGAAACCAGGGGGTCTTTTCCTGGAGTTTTGCAGCCATTGGGGTGGTGAGGAGAACCTTGGGATTCACTCTGCTGGGTGGTAGAGGTAAATTTGTAACAGAAGTGGGCAAATCTGGCTGGCCGAGAGTAGCAACAAGGCCAATTCTGAGGATAGGAGGTGAAAGGAGAGAAAGGCTCTGACTTTGGAAAGTAGGTCTTGGACTAAAATACGGTTGGGACACTGAGGCAGGAGGAGAAAGAGTGTGTAAAGGAGACACCATGCATTAGACAAGGCAGTGAATTCATGGAAAACAAGGAGAAAAATAAGACCATCAACACCCACAACAGAGATCTTTGAGGGATGAGCAGGACCCTAATATTCGGGCAAAGCAGAGTAAGTGACCCCTGTGTCTATAAGAAATGAAATTGGCTTACTACTTGTATGGACACTCTAGACTTGTTGATGATGATGTGAGATGGGGCTAACAGCCCAGGGCACCTTCAGTCTTCAATGGCAAGTCCTAGTAGACTAGGCTAGGTTAGGTTGAAGATCAGTTAGGGTAGGTGTGGAAGAGACTGAACCATCCCTTGGAGGAGCAAGGGGGCAGTCTACCTTCCAGTGTCTCTTTTCCCACAATGAAGGCAAGGCCCTGACAGGGGCCAAGGAGCCACATAGGTTTCTGCCCAATGACCTTCCTTTCCACAGTTGAAGCAGGGCCCTGTTGAAGTCTTACGAGACCCCTTGGGGGCATTGGAGTCTTTAAGGACATCTACCAATAGCTGGTATTTTTCCTGATCTCTTTGGGCTCTGTCTGCCTTCTCCTATTACTCTTGGTCATTACAGACCTAAAAGCAATGCTCAGGAGATCTTGTTGAGGGGTTTGAGGGCTCTCCTCTGCCTATTTAAACTTTTTAAAGAAACAGGTTTGATAGAAAGACGGATGAGAGTGGAGTAAAATAAACCTTATACAATTGCTCTTATGAAGTAAGTCTCTTTTCCTCACTCATAGTGTCTCACCAAATGTTTAGGGACCCACCCAGGAGACTTAGCAGTCCTAGGAAAAACACAAACATATCCTCGACCCCATAAGAGAACAGAGTCTGGCCCTTGCCAGATTTCTGTGAGCGGGTCCTTTCATCACACTTCAGGGAAGGTTTTCCTTGTTGTATTTCATAGTCTATAAGCCACTGAATAGCCCTGTACATCAGCATACAAAAATTTTTTTAAAGTAAAAAGAGCATCATAAAGATTTACAGAAGTTCCAGAGTGTGAACTCCCCCTTTTTTATTTTTTCTAATTGACTTTTAAGTGTTTGATGGGCATGCTTTAAATCTGATTAATATTTATACCTGAGTTGCTATTTTGCTCTCAACTCAGAAAACTAAGAACACACCTTACAAGGCACCAACTAAATTAGCAAGTCTTTAGGATTTACATTTCATTCTATATAAATTTAAATGAGTGCTCCTTACAAGTTTCTATTTTAAAGCAAAAAAGGTAGGGATGAAACAATTTTATTTTTATTTATTTATTTTTTCAATATTAGAGCTGGCATTTTCAATTTTTTGCATGCAAGAACTTAATTCAGGTCTTAAAAAATTACATTTTAGACAACATCAAAAAAAAAACTAAACAGAAACAAGAATCAGACAAACCAGAGAGAAACCTAGAATTTCAGAGCACAATCAGACTAGAACAATGCCTGCCTGATCTCAGTCAGGGCATTTTCTGACAGAGGGACTGATGATGGATGGGACTAAACAAAACTTCCCCAAGAAAAATATTCAAAAGCTGCTGGGAAATTTTGTAATCAGTTCCATAAGGGGTACCCTGCCTTAATTTTCAGACAAAGAATAAGAAAGAAACAAAATGCTAGTTCAGAATATTGTAGCTAAAACATTAAAGAAAATGAGACCATAACAGAAAAAGCTGAAACTTTCCTAATAGCTGAGTCTCCTATCCATTCTCAAATTCCATAGCTGCTGCAACTGGCAGTTTAGGTTGCGGCAGACCAAGCAGCCAGAGAGAACCAGGAGCAGCCACCTTGCCATTGCTCTGGATAATTGGGTGATATTTGGCCTGCTGGAATCAGAATTTGCTGAGGAAACACCAACATTGCCCCTGCTATTTGTCAGGGCCGGGGAAAGCCCCATTGTTCATTTCCCTGTATCACTTGCCCTTCAGTAGTATACTTAGATCTACATTAATTTGCCCAATGTTTCCCTCTTTTACATTATGGGCAGAGGTCAGGATCTTTAGAAACTGGCTGCTCTTGAGGGGGAGGCTGAGACTGATATCCAGGTGGAGTAGGGAAATTTCTAGCAAAATGTCCTAAACCCCCATGTTGGAACCAAGTTCCATGAGCAGAAGTACTTCCCTGACCTTACTTCTTTCATTTGATCTGCCATTTATCAAAGTCTTGTCCTGGAGGCCTCCCCAGGACAAGTGGCATTAACCAGACCTTGCATATATGAAGGTCCAATATCAGCACATATTCTGATGCAATCCCCTATATCTCAAGCCTGATGTAAAATTTGTTGGAGCGGGGATCTCCAAAGGTCTGAGACAAAGACCCTGGGAGCAACCTGATAATTGTAAGGAGGAGCAAAGGGTTGAGCACAAGAAGGAGCAGAGGGTGGTGGAGGCACAAAGGCTAAGGCGGCCATAGCCACAACATCCTCATTATCTCCTGAGTCAGACTCCAAGGTCTTCCCATATTTACATCCCTCTATTTCTAGCTCCCCTGACACTCCTCAAACAACAGCTCCTCCTCAAACAAAAACATTTGTACAAAAAGAAAAAGGTCCCTCACTTTCAACCCTAATTGTCCTCTAATTTATTACTTTCAACACTACTTTCCCTAAAAACTCTACTCAAAAACTTTACTCACTGTGTGCACTTGGGGAGTTCTGTCACCTGCCTTTAGTTTAGTTTTCCCTTCCTCAGTCCCTGTTTGGGCACCACTTGCTGCAAACCAGTGTAGCTAGTAATTTCAGATCCTGAGTGGAAACGGCACAGAATTAAGAAAATAGACTTAAAGAGAAATAGGATGGACTTGGTAGGCCTCTGCAATGCCTTTTGCTTGCCAGAGTGAGAGAGCTCCCAGTCTGCTTTATTATATAGTGTAAAGAATTAAAGTCATTAAACCATATGCAAATAAGGAAGCCTCTGATACAAAGTCACTCATCTGAGGCATAAATGGGAATCCTCATAAGAGTGCATCAGCCCCAACCATGCAACAGTCAAGGATGTGAGGAAAAGCTTAGTCTTAAAAACGGTGTGTGGAAGATCTTAGTATTAGAAGGCTGGAGAAGAGTTTAGTCCTAAAGTAAGCCCTAGGCTATAAGGACTTTGTCAGCTTACAGCCTGTCTTCCACAGAAGGTCTTTGGGTACAGAAAGAGTTGAAAGTATTCCTGTAAAGTGTATGAGAAGGAGCTTTTAACCTGGGATAAAAATCTGTAGGAAATGCCCAGATATTCACTTCCAGGGCAAAAGCAGGAAGTCTTAGCAGACAACATAGTGAAGTCTTCACTCCAAAAGAGCACAATCAGATTATCCAGTCTTGCTCGACTTTATACTTCTACTAGAGATTTCTCTAGAATTGCCATATTTGGCATTGTCATGGTATGAACACCAACAGAAATACTGGGAGCTTATTTGATTGGTCACATTTATTCATTTGTTTTTCTATAATGAGGATCTGAAATGTATAAAAATCTACTGTATTTGAAAACACAGTGGCTTTTTTTTTTTTTTTTTTACTTCTTACCTGGTCTGCAATTTGACTATAGAAGACCCTCACTTGCTTCTCAGAGAGCATTCTCTTATCTTCGGCTTCTATGACAAATCCAGCATTGACAATCTTCAAGAAGAGAGTAAGGTCAGATCCTGAAGCATTATGGAACCACACGTAAAACAAGTCAAGGACATCTGTTTCCTAGGCTTAACACACCACTCAGACCTCCACGCATTTCATCTACAGACCGCAGCACAATCCATTGGGCACTAGATTCAAAGAGACTCAAAAATATATAAATAAAGAAGGTCCTTGTCATGCCCGAGTACTTATGTTTTCAAGGTTTAAACCAGAGATTCCACAACAATTATATTATTTAAGTGAATTGCCTGAAAATGTGAGAAAACTAACTGAATTTCAAGGAAAGATAGAACAGCTTTCTGAATCACTCTTAAAGACATAAATTTATGAGCACTTCTTAACCATCTATTTTCAAAATTATTTTAACTTTTTTAAGGCTTTACTTTGTTAAGGCTTTAACTCATAATCTATTATATTTTACTCCTTTAGCAATAGAAATAAGCAAAATATGGGGAGGGACAGAATTTAAGATTTAGCCATGCTTTACTTGACTCAAAGAAAATTCAGTGAAAAAATTCAGTTTGCATATCACTCAAGTATAATAAAATGTAACAGGTAAGTTTTAGGCTAACATATCAAGTCCACAGAGGTACTAATCAATTAAATGTAAATGAAACCTGAGTTCAAAGCAATTTAGTAATTACATTAAATGATACCAATAATTTGAGCTCAATTTGTTTTGGGAGTGCCCAGCACCAAGTATCTCTGCCTCTAGTATGAAAGCAAGACCCGACCTGGTTCCATGGGCTTGGTTCATCCTGCAGAGCTGTACTTACACTTTACTGACCCCTTTTCTAACATTTTAATTTAAAATTTTTCTAAGTATTCAAATCATGTCTGTTAAGTTACTGAGTGTTTGACAAAAGAAACTAAAATCCAAACAGCATTTAAACTTAATAACATCTCCTTTACTAGAGTTGAAAAATACAGCATGTTCATTTTCTTTATATTAAATTTTTTTTATTATTATTTCTGTCCTGTTTGTTATGTACTCTTTTACTGTGCTCCAGAGAAGTGAGGTATTTAGTAGAAACTCAGAATTTACATTTCTGAAAAGTTTTTTAGTATGACAAAAAACAAAAAAATTCAGATAGACTTAGTACTGCCTCATGTAAAGAACTACATGATTTTGAGAGTCTTCCCTTCTGTAGCTATCAAAACTGCCTGAATGAGGAACAGTAAACCATTCATATGTGACACTACTTTTTAAATGTTTATAAAGTATAAGCAACATATGGGGGACTGGGATACAGTATGATATCCCCATCACACATACACACCAGAATCTGGAAAATAAAAAAGGTGTACTTAGAGAGTGATATTAATTAAATTAATTCATAATTGGAAAAGAGATTATATGTGCCATGACCCACGGGTCATCGATTTTACTATAGTTTAATCAATGGTAATACTACTATAGCTAAACAAAGATTGCAGATGGAAAGTTCATCAAGAGGTACACAACACCTCCTGACATAGCTCCTTATGTGATCTCTTCTGCACATCACATTCTTTTTAAATTTCAATATAATTTTGTTGTTTCAACACAAAGGCATTGTTCAGGGGTCAGCAAACTATAGCATGCACTCAAAATCTGGCCCACCACCTATTTCGGGAAATAAATTATATTAGAAAACAGCAACACCAATCTGTTTACATAGTGTCTGAGGGTGTTTTCTCCATAAGATCCCAGAGTTAAGCAGTGTGGCAGAGTTCACATGCCTCACAAACTTGAAAATAGTTACCAAATGGCACTTTGTAGAAAATGTCTTCTGACCTTTGGATTAGAATGCAATCTTCATCTAAAAAAATTATTTTGTCTCTAAGGAAAACATTAAATGCATCCTGAAGCTATCATATATCTAAAATTAAGAACCACATGTTTGTGACAACACACAGGGAATAAATCAAGAGAATGTGAGTTTAAACACATTTACACTGCTAATTACTCATCATAAAGAACATTTGCTACAATCCAATACAAGAACTATAAGTTTGGCCCTGGCCATGTAGCTCAGTTGGTTGGAACATCATCCTGACATGCCAAAGTATGGGGTTCGATTTCCAGTCAGGGCACATACAAGGATCAACCAAAGAGTGCATAAGTAACTGGAACAGCAGGTCAATATTTCTTTTTTTCTCTCTCTCTCCCCCCTTCCTCTCTCTCTAGATCAAAAAATAATTTTTTAAAAGAAAAGAACTATAATATTGGAAGCATTTTTCTCAGTTTGTTGAGATCCTGCTTTCAGGTATGTCTTCCGTTTGGCTCAACCAAACTCTATTAAACTCATTTTAAAAAGAACTATAATGTGTATTATTGATATCTGATGACACTAGTAAGAAAGAGTTATTTAAATAAGTATAGCTGAGCAGGTCCAGCCTTTGTAAAGACAAAATGCTCAAAGCCATTAGAGGTACTGGGAGTTCATTATGTTCTATTTTACTCCAAACAATAAGCTTTGACTCTACATTGACAATTAAAGCTTGTTATTCCAATTAATTTAAATTATTATTGCAATATATATCACTTACTTTTTCTTTAATTTCTATACTTTTTCCAGTATTAACAGCCTTGGGGTTGATAATAGCAATACTGTATAGTTGGTCTAAGAAAAAATAAATAAAACAATTTCATTTTCTAGGCACAAAGGCTAGATAATGAACGTTTTGGCAATTAAAAATGTAAACTGTCAATGTCCAGTGAATTTTTATCCACTGACAGTTTTGTTCTTATTATGGTATTTCAACTACCAAACAGTTTTTACATAGAATCAAAGTCTACTTCAAAGTTTCTTAATTTGCATACAAGAAACATTCACAAGAGTTTGTTGTAAATAGGCCAGAAAAAAAGAGTTGGTGGGTACTGGTTATTTTAATAAAATTCACATAAATAAGAATCATACCCATGATCCACTCAGCTCAGTATTATTAGTGAGTGGGATTTCAAATGCAAGCAATCATGACAAACTAATGTATTTACCATTATGGATTTATCCACATTTAGCTACATATTCTTAGATGTGTTTGTCTCTGCTCCCTCCAGACGACAAATGAGAACTCCTCCACCCACAACAGACAATCTGGTGAATGTAGGAAACTGGGAGTGTGAGTCATCAAGAGATTATTTTCACAACCGAAGAATAAGAGTAAACTGGTGTCCAAATTATGTGGTTACCCCTAGTCTTGCCTCAATAATCTCTGAATGGCTCCAGGCATAGAGACCGAAGAGAAGGTAGGCAGAACAAAAGAGGTTTCTTTTTAGTAGCTGAATCTAGTATTATACATATCATCATTTATCCTACCAGTTCCTTGTCAATTAATATTGTTACCAGCTCTTTGCTGCTTTAAGTGATGCTGTAAGGAGCATTCACAGACACAAATCCCTTGCTATTACGTGAAATTCACTTACCAACATGGGATTCTTCCTCAGCACCTTCTATAACTGAGTCTACAAATGCAATTTCATGATACTGTGGGGAAAGAAATGCAAATAAAACCATTATATTTTAATATGATAGTGAATGAGCTTTTTAGAAATTTTTTCTAACAAATATTTATAACCCAATGGATAAAAGGTAAAGTGAAAATGTGCCTGCATTTATCTAACAGCATTTTCCCAAGCTTGCCACTAAAATAGGATAAAGACTATATAAAACAATTGGGATAAGGGAACTATTAGAAATAATGCATATATGCTATATGGAAATGGTTAAGAACAAAAAAGCTTTAAAACTTAAGAAGAGCATAAGGAATAAAATAAGAAAAAAGCATAGATTAACAAGTAGAAACAATAGATACATAATTAGCATGTTAAAAGACCTAAAATTTCAAGATCCATTCCTGACTATTATTATTAGTAAATTAGAAACCAGAGGATAGTAGCCTTAACTTATTTTTTTTTAAATCCTTGCTAAAATACTAGAAAGAATGGGCTGGGGGGAGGGTGTCTTAATTATCTGAGAAACCCTGAAAGTGCTTCTGTGATTCTGAATATATATTAACATATGGACATTGTTTTGGGAAGAGAATGAATAAATTCATATTTTCAATGAAATAAGACTCAAAAATATTTGGCTATAACAGTGCTAGAAGCATTCACCCTTACTAAAATCAGGAATAAGATAATCGTGCAGCTATAACTTTCAAAATTAATCTGACTTTGTAATTTTCGGACTTGTGTTTGGCCAATAGAGTAGCCACTAATTACATAAGCCTATTTGAACACCTGAAATGAGCTTAGTCCAAACTGAGATGTACTGTAATTGAAAAACATGGCACATTTCAAAGATTTAGTATAAAAAAGTGAAAGTAGTATATCTTAATTTTTGTACTGGGTATATCTTTAAATGGAATCCTTTGAATCTGCCAGATTAAAGATTTTTTTTTAATGTCACTTGTTTCTTTTTTATTGTTTCTAATGTGACTAGTAAAATATTTTAAATTATATATGTGGCTCACATTGTGGCTTATATTTTATTACTATCAGACAGGGCTATCTTAGATAAGGCAATTAAGTAATAAAGGTAAATAACAAACATGTCCAACAAAATGCAATAGTATATAATAAATGTGATATTAATAAATTTTTATATACCCACTGTTATTAATTAAAACAGAATGTTGTTTTGGAAGAACAACAACAACAACAATATAACCAGAGAACCAGAGAAAGCTGGATAGAATATAGCAATTAGGAGAATATGTTTAGGAGTCATTCTGCCTGACTTCAAATTCTACTTCCACCACCTACCAGTGGCTTACTCTCTTGTGCTGTTATGTTTATGCCTCCACATACTTTATGGTTCCTTTCTTGATTTTAAAATATTTTATTGCCTTTATTTGTTTATTTATTTTGACAGAGACAGTAAGAGGGACAGATAGGAACAGACAGACAGGAAGGGAGAGAGATGAGAAGCATCAATTCTTTGTTGTGGCACCTTAGCTGTTCATTGATTACTTTTTCATATTTGCCTTGACGGAGGGGGTGGGGGGAGTGGTGGCTACAGCAGAGCTAGTGACCCCTTGCTCAAGCCTGCAACTTTGGGCTCAAGCCAGTGACCTTGGTTTTCAAGCCAGCAATCTTTGGGCTCAAACCAGCGAACATGGGGTCATGTCTATGATCCCACACTCAAGCCAGTGAATCTGCACCCTAGCAGGTGAGCCCACTCAAGCCGGATAAGGCCATGCTCAAGCTGGCGACCTTGGGGTTTTGAACCTGGGTTCTCTGTGTCCCAGTCCGACATTGTATCCACTGCTCCACTGCCTAGTCAAGCTAAAATATTTTATTTCTTATTACACAGGTAATATACTTCACACACACAGGATCTTATTCTAAATATTCTATTAACATGTACTTTTTTTATTGGTCTATCTTGGCCTCTTTCCACATCAATCATATATAGCTAACACACACTAAATAATGTCCTACTATGGATTTGTATAATATATGATATAGATTACTGACATTTTATGTAATCTATTTACTGTCATTAGCATTTAGGTAATATCTAATTTGTTAATAATATATCACACTGCAATAAACATTCCTTTCTATATTTGTTTCATTATCTTCTTAGGGAAAACTACCGGGAATGTAATTGCTCAATCAAAGGATGTATGTGTTTTTTAAGGACTTTGATTCATTTTGCCAAAATACTTCCCAGAAACTCTACAACACTTAGATTGCTAGATAGTTATACAATTAGGAAAATGTTTTAGAAAAACAACAAAAAAGAGAATACATTTTTTTAAACAAAATAGTCAGTAGTTCAAAGTATTACCTGAGGACGAACCATTTCACCAGCTGCAATTTTCCTCTCTTCATTGATCAAGTTAATAATTTTTTGATTAATAAGTGGTGCATTTGCACCTTCAATCTTTGCGATAATTTTGCCATTCTATAAAGGAAAAGTATGTGTAAGGAAAACTTCCATTTTTCAGGACAAGTAAAAAATTTACACTTCAGCTAAACTAAGTAAACCCATCCTGATCCACATCTCTACCAGTGATTTTTTAGCCAGTGTAATTAGCTATTTTAAAATAAAGGATCAGTGATGTGAAAGTATTTCTTGATTTCATAAATCCAGCTCTTTGAGTTCCACCTCCAGTCTGTCTGTCCTCCTACAACCAAAGATAGGCCATCCCTGCATAACATTTCTACAGTTCTGTGTATCTTAACTATATCACTTGATATTTTATCACTTTTGCCTGTGTTTTAGCACATATTTACTAAATACCTGTTTATGAGCATTGTTCCAGGCATGATGGTATAGAATCACAGTCTGCCTTATTATTACCTGACCTAGTAATAACTGACCTGGTTAAATTATAATAATAATGATGATGATGATGATAAAGAACAACCGTGACAGGTACCATCAAAAGAGGAACAAAGAACTGGGAGCATCTATAAGAACTGGATCCTGATCAAGCTGATCAATAACTGGAAGTGATTCTTGGTTTAAAGTACGAAGGATGAGTAAGAAAGACATAACTAGGCTAAAGGGAAAATAAAGAGCATTCTACTAAGGTGACCAACTCTTCTACAATGAAAAGGAGGACAAAAATAAATTGAAGAAAACAATATCGTAAATAAAAGAAACATTTTATTCATTGCAACAACAATACACTATAATATGATAAATGCATAATAAAAATATTTGTAATATTTTATATTGTAACTATGCTTACATGCCTATTAATTTTTAATAATAATTGTAAGAAAAAAGTACTTATTTAAATACAAATACTTATGTCACATCACGCGCAATGGATCGACTCTGCATCGATCAAATACGGACATTCACAGATTAATCTTCCAATATCAAAAAGGAGGACATGTAGGAGGACACTTTTTGAGGGAGGATGGAACTTACAAAAGAAGGATTGTCCTCCATAAAGGAGGACAATTGGTCACCTTAATTCTAGGCAAAAAGAAACAGAGATGCAAGGGTCTGAAGGCTGGAAGGAAATCTGGCAAATGAGAAGGCCAGTCAAGACAGTAAGGGACGCCTGCTCTGAGATGAAGCCCACAGACAGGGGCCCAGACGGTCAGAGCCTGTGCTCAGGGAAGGATGAAGCCTTTATCCTAACTGCAGAGGGAAGCCTTCACAATGTTTAAATACAGGCAGTGACCACAATTAAAACTGTTGTTTGTTAAGATTATTTCACCTACCACATGAAGAAAGGGTTATAGGGGAGCAGGAGAAGTTATACAAATCAGAAGCTGTTCTAGGGGAAGGAGAGAGAAATGGCTGCTCAGTCTTTGGCAGGGGTGATGAGATGGAAAGGAGCATGAGCATGTGGGGAAAACACAGGCAGCAAAACTGACAGGTCCACAGTCTGGTGTGAACAGGGGATGACGGAAAGGTAAGTCATGAAGATAACTTTTCTGTTCTGGCTTGAGAAACAGGATAAATTAATATACTATTCACAAAAAGGGGCAACACCAGAAAACCACATTTTTGGATGGAAGAGAGGATTGGATCACTTTACTATGACATGCCCTTGAGACAACCAAGAGGTAAGGTCAAGGCACCAATTAGATACACAAATTTGGAGCTCAAAAGCATAGAATTTAGCTGAAGATGTAAACTGGAGTTACTGATATAGAAGAGGTGACAACTGAAATTGTGTGTGAAGATTTTCTAAGAAAAGTTATGGCGCCTAGCCTGTGGTGGTACCATGGACAAAGCCTCGACCTGAAACGCTGAGGTCACAGGTTCGAAACCCTGGGTTTGCCTGGTCAAGATACATATAGGAGTTGATGCTTCCTGCTCTTCCCTTCCCCCTCTCTTTCTCTCCTCTTTAAAATGAATAAATAAAACCTTAAAAATTAAAAAAAACCTGAAAAGTATATGGCATGATAAAGGCAATATTTAGCAGCTGAATAAAGAAAGATGAATCTGCAAGAGATGGAGAGGGTGTAGCATTTAGAAAGGCAAAAAAAAAAAAAATTGTTAAAAGAGGCAAATGTTTCAAAAAGGAAGCCATGGCCACTGTATTCAGTACATTTGACAGATGCACTAGGACAAAGACCTAAAGATATTTGTTATATTAGCAATAGGCTGGAAATTGGATACATCAGTAACAGCATTTTGGTGGAATAATCAGACAGAAGTTAGGTTGGATGGGTGTAAAGTTGATGGGATGAGAAGAAATGGAGTAAAAAATAAATAAAAACTTTTCTGAGAAGTTTAGCTGTGAACTGAAGGAGAGAGACAGTGGAAGCATGTGAGGGACATGGTATCAAAAAGTATTCTATCTTAATTGCAAAGACTTAATGAAAAGGATACAGTTGAGAAAGGTTTAAATGAAACTTGACATTCTAATTACCATTTCCCACTAAAAGGAACTTTCTAACAATTCTGTGAGCTTTCTAATGTCCCTTGAAAAAGCCCTTTCTGATAAAATTTGCAGGGATGAATTTGTTGTCAGCTAAGAATGCTGACCTTTGGGACCACTGTGGGAATATTTGCATAAACCAACAATGGACTTGGCAGTGGTTTGGTGGTTACTGATTGAGACTCTTAATGATTACATATATAGAGCATGAGTGATAACAAAGTGAGGCATAAGTGCAGGAGTGACTGGATGAGGAGCAATGGAAGTGAAGTGGTCAGTAATTTAGAGTGCAGGATATTGGGTGGGTCGTCAGTGTGAATACTGAAGTCCCAGGGTGATGGCAGGACGTGGATGTGAAAGGAAGCCTTTAGGCCACATACCACAGTCTTCAGTCTTCCTCACCATGGAGCTGAAGGCCAGTAAAGAGCAGGCACAGGGTGGAGGAGTAGTCAAATAGAGTAGACCTCCAACAAACAAGGAAAAGAACGTTCTTGTAGTAAAAAATAAAGAAGAACATCAATTCTACTCCTGGCCTCAGGAAGCAATCTGCGAAAAGAGTCACCACTTCTGGGCAGCAGAGAAAATATGCTAAGTAAGGAGCCAGGCTTAAGGAAAGTCAAGAAAATGGAACAAACGCTCAGAGCCAAAGGCAAAGCTCTTAGAAGTCTGACAATTGTTTGCATCAAGCCCAGATGTCACCCAGTGAAAGGATTTGAGAAGTGGGTGGAAATGAGAGAAATAGGTCAGGAAAAACAGTTCTGAGCATTAGAAGCATGAAGTATGCCTGGCTGGGAGGAGACACGAGCTTATACTTTGGGCACTGATTGCAGATAAAAGAACATGGACTGGATGGTCCATTCAAAGAGGGTTGGTATGGGTCTATAGATCAGACCTGACTAGCTTGGCAGGGTAATGGTCATCCTAGAGCTACAGACTCTACATGCTGGCCCACCTACCCAGTCTTTCTTAGTCCCATACTGCTAACTGCTGCTGCTGCTGCTGCTGCTGCTGCTAGAGTCTCCTCATTGTCCCATAAGCCTAAGACCATTTCTGCTTCATGCAGTTATTCATTCTGGTTCCCTAAACTACCTCCAGGCCAGGGGTCAGCAAACTATGACCCAAAACAGAGCCGGTTATTTTGGCAAAGCTGAAAATATATAGTATCTAGTATCTAGCTCTTTACAGAAAAAGCTGGCTGACCCTTCATCTAAATCATCAAATGTTACGTATCCAGATCTACAATGCAATTTTTAATTTAATTAACTCAGTAATTCAGTTTCTTCAAATATTTATATGAGTATTATTTAACAGAAAGAAAACACTATATCCAAGAAGTATTTATATATTTTGTTCTTTCTGTTTTATTTTGTTTTGTTTTTTCTTGTTTTGTTTTGTTTTAAGAGAGAGAGAGGCAGGGAGAGAGAGACAGAAACATCGAACTGCTCCTGTATGTGCCCTGACCAGGGAATCAAACCAGCAACCTTCATGCTGGGACAAAGCCCCAACCAACCAAGCTAGTGAGGGTTTTATTGATTGCTTGATTTTAGAGAGACAGAGAGAGGGGAGAAGGAAGGGGAGCATTGATTTGTTGTTCTACTCAGTAATGCATTCTTGGAGTGGTATACAGGAATATTCACAATCAATTCTCTCCTCCTGGATAACTAAGAACTTTCATCTTTTTCATTTGTAATTCATCATACAAATCTCTGATTATTTCCTTAAGAAAGGTAAATACATCTTGTTTTTATTTTCCCCAATCAGCTCAGTGTATGGTAGCCTAATCTCTCAATCCATTATTAGCTTCTAGAGTTCAGGGTTATAAAATATATCAACAAAAAACCAGGATAAAGTAAACACACACACACACACACACACACACACACACACACACACACGGGGTCCTCAGTTTTAATAGTCTTGAAATATGACGTTTAGAGTTTTCGACACTCACTCCCATAAAAACTTCAAAAAATTGAGACATGAGTGTTTCAGCTTACGCCATTAGCATTGTACTAATGAACTACATGGGCAAACTAGTTTGGTTGCACATGATGGAAGGATGAACAGTATTCTTTTTCTGTGGCTTAGTTATGTTTTTATGTTCTAGAATATAATTTTACAACTGTGTTAGGATAGGTAAGTGACTTAGGCTAGGATGTGTTTCGACTTACCCCCAAATTCGGGTTACGTTACTGTCGTAGAAATGGAACTGTGTCGTAACCCGAGGATCCCCTGTATATACAATTAGTATCATCAAAAATGAGTTCCCTGGCAATTTTACAATGCTGCTTGCTCTTTAACTGTAAATTGGAATCTGATAATACACTTGGGAAAAGAAATATGATACTCACAACACTAAAAAGAAAAACAGGTTCACATTTATCTCTAAGTGACTGTAAAGTCACAATGCTGTTGGCTTCTGCCTGGAAAAATAGATGAATGTTTCACATAATAAGGGAACGATCTACAAGTCATTAGATACACTATGTACAAAAAACTTATACACATATAATTTTTATTTTTGTATTTACTCAACATTCTCTTAATACATTATAGTTATTTAAGATCAAATTGAAATCCCTGGCAAGGAAGGCCTCCACCATTTGGCTTCAACCTGACTTCTGGTTTTCACCTTTAGGGTACCCTCCCCGCCCAAAGAAGAATGAAAGGAGCTGAAAGAAACTAATCTATAACATTAAAGAAAAGAGGGTAAAGATTATATGTAAGAGTAATTAGGTCTTATTATTACAATGTTTATATCATAATAAAGAACTAACAAATAAAGCATTTGATAATATAAAAGAAATACAATAAATATTTACTGAATTGGTATGTGTATAGGTACAATGTTAGTTCAAGTCTGCAAGGCTTGTAAAAGGGTACATAACAAAATATATTGTACTAATCATTGAACTTAGGGTGATTTTAATAGGTCATCAATTTCACAAGTTTTAATTTTGGATTTAAATTTACAAGTTCAGAAAGATTCCTTCCTTGGCTAACTGCAGAAAGCAAAATACCCAGCAGAGGGCGCCCTCCATAACTCACAATGGAGGTTTGGAAACTACAAATTAATTTTCTTCACTATTTATGAGGTCCTATCATAAAAACAGCATCAATCTATGTGAATATACTACTTATATATATACAATTTTTTTGTTAAATTCAATGGATGCTGGTATTACAATAAGATATATTTTAGAAAGACTACTAGCACTTTCCAGTAGGATAGACATCGTCATGGAATTGATGCCTGTGTAGTAGGAGGCTTTGCAGTTCCGTCTGGCCTGGGTACTGCTGGGCAGACAGCCATAAACCTCACGCCTGTATCCTCTCATAGGTCTGAGCTGTGCTGATTTAGGAGCCTAACAATATATACGGTCTAATTTTCCTTCATGTCCACTCCACAGCCTCCATCACCATCCTTACCCCACATATAACCCAGGTTTGTTTCTAATCAGAATCAACGAACAAGGAAGGATGTAATGACTCTGCCATCTGGAAACAAAGCATCAAGTTACATATCTCATCGTTTAAGGACTTCTCGCCTTGCTTTCTTCTGCTCAAGTTCCCTTCCAGATAGCCTGACAGGTGAGCAAGAAGGCCTTTCTGTTGTTGCCCTCTCCCCGTTGATCCCAATGTCCTTTCAGACATTGGAGTTTCACCAGGGTTCCTAACCTATAAACTTAAACTCCAACCACACCAGACAGCTTCCAAGATTCATAAGAATTCTTTGATGATGCTTGATTGTGATCCATCTGACAACTGTGAGATCCTTCTAACACTGTCTTTTAACTTCTTATACCAACTTATTATCTATTGTATGTGGTCTAAAGCCAGTAGCCAGGGCCACCATCATAGCAGCCTGGCCCATGCAGGTTCGCATTGGATTCGGACAGTCAGTAATGAAACAATGGAGCCAAGAACTGGTGAGCCATCAGCTTTAATTCTAGCTTGCACCCAGCGGGCAAGCAAAAACACACACTGGGCTCCAAAACCCACTCATTCAGTGCTCACAAAACTACTGACTTATCCGAGTTTCCTAGAATCAAAGGTTTCTAGCTTACCAGACTTATTCACCTCTGTTCCCCTTCTCCTCAAGCACAAACTCTTAACAAACTGGCTTCTCCCTCAGCACTCTGCCATCTTAGCTGCTTCTCCTGGCCTCCATGTGGCCTTTATCTGCTCTCCTCTCTAATACCTCAGGAACCAAGAGAGGGCAAGTTCCTGGCCTGCCCCACTTTATAGTGTAGAATCAAAACCTTTAATCCAATTATACAAACAAGGAAGTCTCTGATACAAAGTCACCCATCTGAGGCACAATGGGATTCCTCAGGAGAGCACACCACCCCACATCATCCAATCAGTCAAGGGTTTGGGGAAAAGCTTACTCTTAAAACCAAGCCTTAGGCCATAACAACCCAGCCTGCTTACATTACAACCTTTCCCGCACACCCATCCCAAGCATAAGGGCAAATAATATCACCTGGGTGATGGGCTTCCATGTGGGCAGCGCCATCTTTAACAAAGTGAGCATATTATATTTTATCTGCCCAACATGTGGCAACCCCTTTTACGCCCCATTCTTTGTCCTCTCAAATCAGGTTTTCCTCTCTGCCAAGGATCAAATTTATTATTTCTTTTTATTTATTTATTTTAGAGAGGAGACACAGAGTGAGAGAGAGAAAGAGAGAGAGAAAGGGGGGAGGAGCTAGAAGCATCAACTCCCATATGTGCCTTGACCAGACCAGTGCAGGGTTTTGAACTGGCGACCTCAGTGTTCCCAGGTCGACGCTTTATCCACTGCGCCACCACAGGTCAGGCCCAATGATCAAATTTAGAATCACATTCCAGCCCCATTCAAGTGGTTCTGACTCTTCAAAGTAAAGCAGGTTGTTACAAATCCTTCCTTTTAAAACACTATAAAGGCCCTTATTTCAGAAGCAGTGTCAACCACTAAACCCTATCTCATTTTTTGTTGTTGTTGGTTCTTTAGTTTTTTTTCTTTGCCACCTACTGTCTTGAAGAGAAAAAACAAAGTCATTAATAACGTAATATGGATAAAATGAATAATCAGTACAATGAGGTCTAATTAGTTTGGCTGCTATAACATTTTGATTCTTTGTCACATTTGCAAAGCAATTAAGTGAGGAAAATCACTACAATTGAAAAATTGGTACCTGGTAAGTGCTTAAAGCCTTTCCCACAGCTATCCAGTAAACAGCACATGCAGCCCTTATTGTAAGAAACACACTACATATGGTCAAGTGAAAAGAAACAAGTCAATAGACAGATATCCATTTTTTATACTTTCCTAATCTTCACAACCATGGTCAATAACTTCAATGTGATAAGAATGGGATAAAAATCACATCTGTTCTGAGATTAGGTAGAACTGAACTGTGTTTGGTTTGCTCACTTGTACTTTGCCTGATTAGCGTATGAGCACATGGCAGCGCCACGTGTGTAGAGTCTATGTAAGGCTGTGGCTGCTTGCCCTCAGGATGGATTGCAGATTGCCTGTCCACCACTGTGAGGGGTCATTTTGCTGTCCGTTTGCCTGAGAAGCAGTTTCCCTGCCTGTTTGCTATGTTCTGTTGCAAGACTTTATTAAATGGGAACGGCCCAACACTTTCTGGCTCTGCAGTTTCTCTACTGTCTGCCCAAATCCTGTGCGACTGGCCACTCTCAACCATCAGCATTACATAAACATACAGTAAAACTACCAAGTAAACATTCCATTTTGAAGAGTTGACAGGTTGTTTAACTCTTAACACTTAAGGTAACAAGAAAACAATAGTTTAATGGAAATTAAATTCTTACTACAACAAAATGCAGAATTTCATCTTCATTCAGCTCATTTTTCAATTTTCGGAATAAAGCTTGCATTGCTTTGCAAGGTCCACACCAAGCTTGGTAAACATCAATAACTAGGAGGTGATGATATTCATGAAAGAACAGAGTCAGTTTATCCCAGTGTGGGGACAGAGACAAGGGCAAAGACACAGCAGGGTTTTATGCTAGAAGCAGGGTGTCTGTGTCTCAGGCCCCGAGTGATGAGAGACCCTGGGCCCAAGTCTGGGTGACTGGACAGTGGGCAGCCCAGTACCTGTTAGGCCTTTGTTCTGCATCATCTCATCCCAGAGGCTCTGATTGTTGATAACGGCCTGCAAAAGGGAGGGCGCTGTAAAAGGTCTTCCAGGGCCAATGCCCCAGGTAAAGAATTGATTCATCATGCCCACCTGTAGCTGGATTTCTCGCTTTTTCCCTGCCATTTATCCACTATCGCATGAAAAGGGTAAGAAAAAGAGAAAGCATTTCAGAGAAATCTAAATAATGTTCTGCGTAGACATTCAAGAAGTATGTACCCTAGTAATCTCCCTCTGTGCTGGTTCATGCACCCCTCCTTCCTAGAGAGAGGCCCCAGCGTCCCTGAAGGGCTTCACCCGGCTTTTCTCTCCGCTAAATGCTCATTACAGTGGCCAAACGGATTCCTCTCCCAAGAACCCTGAAGCAAGGTAAAGAATGTTAGGACTTACAGTTTCTTAAAACTAATTGTTTTCCTGGAGCATTAGGAGTGTTTTCTTTTCATTCGCACACGCTGTGAACACACACAGATCTTTCCGGGGTCCCTCTCGAGGAGCCTGGATTTTTAAAGCAAGGCCACTAGCTGCGTGTAGCACAATGTACACGTCCCACGGGTGCGAACTCAGGAAGCCCAGCGCCCTACTCAGCATTCGTGATAGCATACCCCAGCGTGACCACGAACAACCCGAATACACCCCAGTGAAGCGTGTTGAATTCTCCCACAAACCTTACACAAAACAGCACCCGTTAAGCCAGATTGTGTGTAAAGAACGGAAGGAACAATACCCCAGGATCTAAATCGCCCCTGTGGCGAGGCTGTGGCCTCTGTGGGATGAGCTCCACCAGGTCCAAGTACCTGGGTGCCCAGCAGAGGGGACAGAGGGTGGGCTGGCTCCTGCCGTGCTTTCTGCCAGTGCAGATCCGCTGAAAGACTAGAAGGGCCGTGCTGGCCTGAGAAGCGGAAGACGCCAACGTCTCCAGGCAGCCCGCGAGCCCCCCACCCCACCCCCAGCCCCACGTGGAGCGCACTTAGGCCTGGGCGGAGGTTACCAGCATTTGGCGGGGAAGATCGCCCCCTCTTGTGCCTCTACACTTGCAGGACTACAAAAACCTGTTTCCCCTCCTCCTTCAGCTGTCTCAGCTGTCTCCTCCCCATCTCAGTTCCCTCCATGGAAAGCAACTGATGAAGTTAAGTTTTCACATATCACACTTATAGACTGCAAAAAGCTTGAATGTTCAGCTTTTGAAACATAAACTTGATGAGATCTTTATTTGGATCTTCCTAGAATTGGCAGAAAGGACAAATGCACACCAAAAATGTTATTATAAGAAAATGTATTTGTATTTTATTAGAGCAGAGTGTACATTTTAAGTGTCAAAGAGCTTATGAAAGATGTTACTCCTGAAGGAGTCTAATGGTTTGTTTTGCTCCTTCATATATTTGACATGATCTTTCAAGGTTTTTTAAGTGTTCTTTCTCACATTGACCTGCCTGTTTTTCCCCTAGCACAGCATTGTCTCTAGTATTTAATTATTTGGGGGTCGGGGGGTCATGAATTTATTTCCACTTGTGTCATTTGCATATTCACTGGACATCTAAATATATATGAAGACTCAGAGAGGAGCAAATGATCTTTTTTCATTTGCTGAATCTTTCCTTTGCCGTTTCTCAGGTGTTAAGTCTATCTAATGAATACTTTATTTTAGTTATTTTATCTTTCAACTTTAGAATATCCATTTTTAATCTTTTGCATTTCTCTTTTGAGATTTTCTATCTTATATGTTCAATGATATCATATTGCCATTAATTAAAAAATATTTTTCCTTCTTTGAACATATATTTTTACAGCTGCTTTGAAATGTTTGCTAAGCTTGGCCTGGGGTGGCACAGTGGATAGAGCATGGACCTGGAACACTGAGGTTGACAGTTCAAAATCCTGAACTTGCGCAGTCAAGGCACATAAAAAAAGCAGTCAATAAAAAACTAAAGTGAAGCAACTATGAGTTGATACTTCTTGCTCCCAGTCTCTCTCTCTCTTCTCTCTGTAAAATCAATAAATAAAGTCTTAAAAAATAAAATAAATCTTTGCTAAATATAACACTTGGTCTCACTCAAAGTCATTTTCAATTAATTGTTTTTCATGATCTTGAACAAAGGTCATACTTTTCTGTTTCTTTGCAAATATAGTAATTTTTAATCAAAAACTGGGCATTCCTGGTAAAGATGCTGATTGAGTTCTGTTGTATTATTTTAAACACTATTTAATTATTCTAGTAGGCAATTAATTTTCTTCTCTGGACTCAAAATGCAAAATTATTAAATCACAAATAAAAGATGAGATAAAACTAATGACCTCACAGAAATTAAAATGACAATAATGAAATATTGTAACAACTTAAGTCATCAATTTTAGATAAATTTTAAATAAAATAATAATTCTTTAAAAAATGCAATCTGCCTTTTAAAATACAATTATTACAAAATATAAATGTTTTGTGCATTTAAATATATATAAAAGTATCAAAATGCAGACTGCAGCAGTTTTTACCTATGGTTGTACCAAAGAGTAGATACAATAAGCCAATAATACTTCCTACAATATTTGAATACTTATACTGAAAATTATCAAGCGTGACTTGTATAATTAAAATATATTAACTCTAATGGAAGTCCAAACACTATGGAATTAATGAAGAAGTCACATTGAGTCTGGTAGGAGAGGTGGGAATGTAAACTAGCTGGTCCCATACCTACCGGTGGCAGTTAAAAATTGGGAGGGATATCTTGGCTGAAGAGATGCCCCCAAAGAGCCAAGGCTTCTAGTCCCATATCAGGCACCTGAGCCCAAGTTTCCAGTGCCAAGAAGAGAAGTCCCCATAACTTATGGCTTTAACAACCAGTGGGGATTGTGGCTCAATGAGACAAAAGGCTGCTGGAGTCCCAGGCAGCTCCTCTTAAATAGACTGCATACAGACTTATTCAAATCCAGACTCACTCCCTCTGAGGTCCAGCACTAGAGAAGCAGCCTAAAAGGCACCAGAGGAATGATTTAAAACCTGTCCATGGGTTACTGTGTGTGCCCCATGGGACAATGGGTGTTTCAGGCAAAGCAATCTAAGAGAGCGACAAAGCTTTTTGGTGTTTTATTAGCATTTTTAGTCCAGTGTGGTGCCCTCTGCATTGCAGGAAAAAGGAAGGCTAGCCAGATTTTCAAGAGTGCAGGGAAGCCTATAAAGACCCCAAATGTCAGAGACATGAAGATGGCAGCAGAGTAGGCAGATGCACAGACTCCTAGCTCACATCACCAAACTGGATTACAAAGTAATTTAGGAACAATCAGCATGAAAAACCAACTCTGGACTACAAGAACAGCCCTCAAAAAACAAGGAACAAAGAAGAAGTCACACCAAGCCTGGTAGGGAGCGCCGAAGAGCAATGGGTCTCCCCTGCTTACAGAAATGTAGGGGCAGGGGTGAGGCTAAGAGCCCAGAAGGACTCTCATTCTAAGGAAAAAAGTAGAAAATATTGCTCACAGCCACTTGCCTGAGGACCTGTGAACAAGGAGTGTTGAAAGAGCTGGCTTGTCTTCCAAAAGAAAAGGGGGGAGAGAGAGACAGATGGTGACGGCCAAAGGAATACATGGGATGACCTGAGAAGCTGACTCATCCAGTGCTGGAGGTGGCCATAGCTGGTGGAGGGGTTGATCCTTCCACATAACACAAGACTAAAGTGGTTCCAGGTCACCCATCTCAAGATATCTCCTCAGCTCCAATCAGCACAAAAATACACAGCTAAAAACAAGAACTGCAGAAGAGGGGCAGTAACTCAGATCTCCATGGAGATCTGAAATACACCTCCACCAACTGAAGTGGAGAAAGCACCCTGCCCCCTCAGAGAAGCTGGCAGATCAGGCTTTCAGAGTCTCAGGTTACACCCACCTTATTCCTGGATACGGATTCAAATAAGCCACCTGCTGAGATCAGTAAACAAGACTACCACCAAGTTAAGAAAACAAACAAATCAAGAATTTAAAGAGGCTCTACTAGAAAAGCTAAATTCCACAGTGGATTACAAAAAACAGCTGATGCCAACCCAAGAAGACCTTGAAATAACACAACTGAAAATTGGAGGCAGACAACACTAAGCCAAGACTCGACCAGCTCTAGAAACAACAAACTCAAACACACAGATATAATGAGAAGACAGAGAAGTGCAATTCAAATGAAACCACAAGAGAAACCTCCAGAAAATGAACTGAGTGATATGGAAATAACCAAACTACTGGATGCAGAGTTTAAAATAATGATTGTTAGGATGCTTAGGGATCTTAGAACAACAATGAATGGTCATTACAAACACCTAAATAAAGAGATAGCAAGTATAAAAAAACAACACTGAAATATTAAAAAAGAATCAGTCGGACATGACAAATACAATATCACAAATGAAGAACACAATGGAAGAATTAAAAGCAGAATGGATGAGGCTGAGGATTGAATCAGCGAGTTGGAGGACAAAATGAACAGAGGCATGGAAGCACAGCAAAAAAAAGAAAAGAGACTCAAAATGTCTGAGGAAACTGTAAGAGAGCTCTGTGACAACATAAAGAGAAATAACATCTGCATAATAGGGTTCCTGAAGAAGAAGAGAAAGAAAAAGGGATAGAAACTTTATTCAATAAATCATAACTGAAAACTTCCCTAAATTGATGCAGGGAAGGCTCTCACAAGTTAAAGAAGCACAGAAAACTTGATTAAAGAGAAACCCAAAGAAACCTACACCAAGATACATCATAGTTAAAATACCAAAGCTAAGTGATAAAGAGAAAATATTAAAAGCTGCTAGAGAAAAAAAGGCTATCACTTACAAAGGAATCCCAGTAAGAATGACATCTGACTTCTCAACAGAAACACTTGAGGCCAGAAGGGAATGGCAAGAAATATTCAAAGTAATACAGAACAAGAGCCTACAACCATACTTTATGCAGCAACGTTATCATTTAAAATTGAAGGAGAAATAAAAAGCTTCCCAGAAAAAAGAAAAATTAGGAATTCATTACAACAAAACCAATGCTGCAGAAAATGTTAAGGGGCCTGTTGTAAATAGATCAAAGTGGGAAAAGATTAGAGTAAAAGAGGAACACAGCTTCAAAACATAAAATGTCAATAAGCAACTACATATCAATAATAACCTTAAATGTAAATGGAATAAATGATCCAATCAAAAGACATTGGGTAGCTGCATGGATAAGAAAACAGGATCCATACATATGCTGTCTACAAGAGACACACCTTAATAAGAAAGATGCACAAAGACTGAAGGTAAAAGGATAGAAAAAAATATTTCATGCAAATGGAAATGAAAACAAAGCTGGGGTAGCAATACTTATATCAGACAAAATATACTTTAAAACCAAGGCTATAATACAGTGGTTCTTAACCTTTTTTGAGGTACCGAACCCACCAGTTTCATATGCGCATTCACCAAACCCTTCTTTAGTGATAAATAAAATATGATTTTTTTTCCACATTGAAGACATAGGTATATGTTTTTTTACTAGTGCACAAAACGAGCCGTGCATGAACATCACCTTGCTCAAAGAACAAAACCAACAAAGTGCATGAACTCACAACAAATTACGGTATTACTTTATTCTGGCCTCCATGGCAGAGGCTTCTCTGAACCCCTGAGACCGACTCATCAAACCCCTAGGGTTCTATAGAACCCAGGTTAAGAACCACTGCTATAGTAAGAAATAAAGAAGGTCACTACATAATGATAAAGGGAGCAATCCAACATGAAGATATAACCATCATAAATATCTACGCACCTAATATAGAAGCTCCTAAATATATAAAGCAGACTTTGATGGATATAAAGGGTGAGATCAACAGCAATACTACAATAGTAGGAGATTTCAATACCCCACTAACATCACTAGCTAGATCCTCAAGAAAGAAAATTAACAAAGAAACAGCAGACTTAAAGGACACACTACATCAAATTGATTTAATAGATATCTTTAGAACCTTTAACCCTAAAGCAGCAGAATATACATTCTTATCAAGTGTTCATGGTACATTCTCTAGGATAGACCAAATGTTAGAACACAAAAGCAGTCTCAACAAATTTAAGAAGATTAAAATCATATCAAGCATTTTTTCTGATCACAATGACATGAAACTAGAAATCAACCACAACAGAAAAACTGAAAAATACTCAAACACATGGAAACTAAATAGCATGTAATTAAATAATGAATGAGTTAACAATGAATTCAAAGAAGAAATAAAACAATTCCTAGAAACAAATAATAATGAACATACAACAACTCAAAATTTATGGGACTTAGCAAAAGCAGTCCTGAGAGGGAAGTTCATAGCACTACTGGCATTCCTTAAGAAGCTTGAAAAAGCTCAAATAAACAATCTAACCCTTCATCTAAAAGAACTTGAAAAAGAACAGCAAGTAAGGCCGAGAGGTAATAGAAGGAAGGAAATAATAAAGATCAGAGTGGAAATAAATGACATAGAGGCTAAAGAAACAATACAGAGGATCAATGAAACCAAGAGCTGGTTCTTTGAAAGGGTAAACAAGATTGATGAACCTTTAACGAGACTCACCAAAAAAAGAAGAGGGAGGACTCAAATAAATAAAATTAGAAATGAGAGTGGAGAAATAACAACCGACACAACAGAAATACAAAATATTGTAAGAAAATACTATGAAGAACTGTATGCCAAAAAATTAAACAACCTAGGTAAAATGCACAAATTCCTTGTAACATATAATCTTCCCAAAATCAATCTGGAAGAATCAGAAAACCTAAACAGACTGATTACAACAAAGAGATTGAAACAGTTATCAAAAAGCTCCCAATAAACAAAATCCCTGGGTCTGATGGCTTCACTGGTGAATTCTACCAAATATTCAAAGAAGAACTAAGTCCTATCCTTGTCAAACTATTTCAAAAAATTCAAAATGAAGGAACACTACCAAGTTTCTTTTATGAGGTGAGCATAATTCTGATTCCAAAACCAGGCAAAGACAACACAAAGAAAAAAAATTACAGGCCAATATTCCTGATGGATTTAGATGCTAAAATCCTCAAAAAAATATTAGCAAACTGGATCCAGCAATAGATAAAAAAAATTATACATCATGATCAAGTGGGATTTATTCTGGGGATTTAATCAATTAATGTGATTCACCACATAAACAAAAGGAAGGAGAAAACCCACATGATAATTTCAATAGATAAAGAAAAAGCATTTGATAAAATCTAATCACCCATTTATGATCAAAACTCTTAGCAAAGTGGGAATACAGAGAACATACCTCAACATGATAAAGGCCATTTATGACAAATCCACAGCCAACATCATAATCAATGGACAAAAATTAAAAGCAATTTCCCTAAAATCAGGGACAAGGCAGGGGTGTCCCCTTTCACCACTCTTATTCAACATAGTACTGGAAGTCCTAGCTACAGCAATCAGACAAGAAGAAGAAACAAAAGGCATCCAAATTGGAACAGGAGAAGTAAAACTATCATTATTTGCAGATGATATGATACTGTATATAGAAATCCCTAAAGGTTCAGTCAAAAAACTACTGGACCTAATAAACGAATTCAGCAAGGTGGCAGGATATAAAATTATCACAGAGAAATCACAGGCATTTTTATATACGAACAATGAAATGTCAGAAAGAGAAATTAAAGAAACAATCCCCTTAACTATTGCAAAAATAATAATAATAACGTACCTAGGAGTAAATTTAACCAAGGAGATTAAAGACTTGTACTTGAGAAATTATAAAACATTGATAAAAGAAATCAAGGAAGACACAAACAAGTGGAAGCATACACCGTGTTCATAGTTAGGAAGAATAAACATTAAAATGTCTATATCACCCAAAGCAATTTATAAATTCAATGCAATACCAATTAAAATACCAATGACATACTTCAAAGATATATAACACATATTTCAAAAATTTATATGGAACCAGAAAAAACCAGAATAACCTCAAGAATCTTGAAAAAGAATAATAAAGTGGGAGGTATCACACTTCCTGATATCAAGTTATACTACAAGGGCATTGTACTCAAGACAGCCTTGTACTGGCATAAGAACAGGCATATAGATCAATGGAACAAAACAGAGAACCCAGAAATAAACCCACATCTTTATGGACAACTGATATTTGACAAAGGAGGTAAGAGCATACAGTGGAGTAAAGACAGCCTCTTTAACAAATGGTGTTGGGAAAACTGGACATCTATCTGCAAAAAAATGAAGCTAGACCACCAACTTACACTATGCACACAAACAAAACTTCAAAATGGATAAAGTACTTAAATGTAAGTCCTAAAACATAAGCATCCTAGAAAAAAACATAGGCAGTAAGCTCACCAACATCTATCGCAGCAATATATTTGCTGATTTATCTCCACAGGCAAATGAAATAAAAGACAGAATAAACAAATGGGACTATATCAAACTAAAAAGTTTTTGCACAGCTAAAGACAATATGAACAGAATAAAAAGAGAAACCACACAATGGGAGAACATATTTGACAATATATCTGATAAGGGGTTAATAACCAGAATTTATAAAGAACTTGTAAAACTCCACACCAGGAAGACAAACAATCCAATCAAAAAATGGGCACAAGAAATGCACAGACCCTTCTCCAAAAAGGACACACAGATAGCCAATAGACAGGTGAAAAAATGTTCAACATCACTAATCATTAGAGAGATGCAAATTAAAACCACAATGAGATACCACCTCACACCAGTCAGAATGGCGGTCATTAACAAAACAACACAGAAGAAGTGCTGGCGAGGATGTGGAGAAAGGGAAACCCTCCTGCACTGCTGGTGGGAATGCAGACTGGTGCAGCCACTGTGGAAAACAGTATGGAGATTCTTCAAAAAATTAGAAATGGAACTGCCCTTTGACCCACCCTGCCATCCCACTTATAGGAATATATCCCAAGAACACCATATCACCGACTGAAAAAAAGAAATGCACCCCCATGTTTATGGCAGCATTGTTCACAATAGCGAAGATCTGGAAACAGCCCAAGTGTCTGTCAATGGATGAGTGGATTAAAAAACTGAGGTGCATATATACAATGGAATACTATAGGGCTATGAAAAAGAAGGAAATATTACCTTTTGCAACAACATGGATGGACCTTGAAACTATTATGTTGTGTGAAATAAACCAGGCAGAGTAAGAAAAATATCATATGACCTCACTCATTTGAGGAATCCAAGGAACAATGAGAACTGAGGAATGGAATTGAGACAGAGGAGGTATCAAAGGAACCAGAGGAAAAGAGGACAGAGGGAAAGGGGATGATAGGATGGGATAAACCTGAAGGGATGGTGGAGGGCACTGTACGGAGGTGGGCAAGGAAGATGTTGAGGAAAATATGGGGGGGGGGTGAATTTGGTGTGACCCTAGAATCTCTGTAAACACAATTAAATTAAATAAAAGGCACCAGAGGAGGATGGAATTGAATTGTCTATCATCAGAACAAAGGCTGGAGGGGCAGCTTTCTCTCAGACAGAAGTTCTGGCAGAAGCAATTGTTCCTTTGATGAGCCCTCCTCTACAGAGCTGGCAGGTGGGTGCCATATCTGAGATTCCATTACCAGGCTCATACTATTTGCCTTGCCCTGGGCCCAAACCCACCCAATATTTGGGTTTACCCAAGCAGTTTCTAGTGGCTTTTCCATACAAATGGCATGTCTTGGCTCAGGCTTTAAATTTTACTAAAATCTCTTATACAAGTAGTATTTGGCTTCAGCTGGCCCCATAGCTCTCAGTAAGTGGCCCCAGCATTAGCAGAAGGTGATCTTGGTTTATAGCACCTTCAAGACCAGCATAAGTATCAGCCATATGCAGACTGCTTTGTAGCTCATGTCAGGTGGCCCAGGGCAGGGCAAAGGAAGTGGCTGACATTGGCCTACACCTTCTGGGAGGCCCCAGAGCCAGCACATCTCATGGACATTTTCAGACCATGTCAAAGCATCATCACCCCACCACCTCCACAAGCACACCACTCAAGGGGTGGATTCAGCAGCCACTAAAGCCCCACTGAAGTAAGTCCTGTTCTGTGAGGTGGGCCCAAAGCACAGCTAATCCTCTGTGTTGGTCACAGGTTGATGGTTGGTGGTTGCAACCAGTTCTTGCAGGTGATCAACCTGGTGATAAATCCCTCACATCGACATGCCAACAGCAATCAAGGTTTGACTATGAAAGGAGGGCATACACAACCCATGTGGTGGACAGGGGGCAATACACTTTTAGTGCCCAGCTTGAGTGATTGGCGAAGCTGTGTTACTGGACCCTACGGAACAAGTATCACACTAGGTTACTCTACCAAGCTTGGGAAACATAGCTCTACCTAAAATATAGAGAAGGAAACACAGGGATGTAGCCAAAATGAGGTGACAAAGAAACATGTCCCAAATAAAAGAACAGAGGAAATATTCAGAAAAAGAACTAAACAAAATGAAGCTACCTTCATTTTCAAGATGCAGAGTTCAAAACACTGGTTATAAGGATGCTCAAAAAGCTTAGTGAGAAGCTCACCTTTTTTAACGTTAAAAAAGGACAAATAAGAAATGAAGGCTACACTAACTGAAATAAAGAATAATTTACTGGGTATAAACAGTAGATTAGGTAAAATGAAGAGTCAAATCAGTGATTTGGAATATAAGGCTGCAAAAAATACCCAATCAGAACAGCAAAAAGCAAAAAGAATCCTCTGTGGCCAGTAGCACAGTGGATAGAGTATTATCCCAGAGCTCTGAGGTCAATAATTTGATCATAGGGTTGCTGGCTCAATCCCAGGAATGCTGCCTTGATCCTGAGGGTGCTGGTATGATCCTGAGGGTACCAGTTGAACCCCAACATTGCCAGTTCAAACCCAAATCAGGGAACATATTAAATGCAATCAATAGGTGCACAACTATATGAACAATAAAATGGCAATCAATACATATCTATCAACAATCGAATCTTAAAAAGCAAAATAAACTAACAGAACAGAAATAGACTCATAGATACAGAGAACATTTTGATGGTTGCCATATGGGAGGGTGTTTAAGGGGATGGGTGAAAAAGGCAAAGGGATTAAGAAGCACAAATTGGTTGTTAGAGGAAAGTCATGGGGATGTAAAGTACAATGTAAGGAATATAGTCAATAATATTCTAATAACTGTGTATGGTGTCAAATGGGTGTGAGATATATTGGGATGATCACTTAGTAAGTTATATGTCTAATCACTAGGGTGTACACCTGAAGCTAATAGAATAATGTATGTCACCCATAATTTAAAAAATTAAAAATTGGTTTAAATTTTTAATAAAATAAAATATATTAATTCTAAATAAATAATTGTTAATATTTGAGAAACATTATTTATTAGAATAAAAATTGGAAGCAATATAAATGACCTAAATAGTGAAGATTGTATTAAAGATAATTAATTCTTATGGTTGATTATGATGGATGCATTGAAAAGATATTGCTACTTATCATTGAGTGGTGAAATTATTTGTGATCTTTATTTTATTTTTATACTTTTTCTATATTTTTCATATTCTATGCAATTATATTATTTTAGAATCAGAAGCAGAAAATATTTAAAAACCTACATTCTTCGATATTTTTAGAGAATTTTTTTTAATGTCCTTGGGTTTTTTTCTTAACTCCTTTTAGTTATTTTAACAATGAAGATTAATTTTCATTTAGTCTGGTTTTCCTTGCTATTTTAATATGACTTTTCACTTTTTTCTGAGTACTGACATTTTTTAAGCTAATGGGTATTTTTTTCAGAAATATATTTTTTCCTTATTATAAACAGCCATCTTTACAGAAACATCTTAATATCACCCTCTTACCTTTACTAAAGTAATTCAGTCCCTTTCAAAGGTATATTCTCCTTCTTTGATGTGAGAGTGCATAGACCTTGAAGACTAAAAATTTAGGTTTAAACCCTGGCATTCCCATTACCCTTAGTCTAACCTAGAACAAGTGAAATAACCTTTTCAATTTTAATCTTCATATTTTCAGATTGGAATTATAGTAGCATGGTGTGAGATTAACAATATATTTATATATTGTTAAAGAAAGTGCCTAATGTAGAGTGGGTTCCATGGTTGATACATGTGTGTTTACTTTTCTCCCCTGATTTCTTTGTTTTATTCTTTCTGATACAGAACCTGATGATAGCTACAGAATTCTGAAAGGTATAACTTGTCTCAACTAAAAAGATGTTTTTGAATTCTAGTTCTTAAAGGACAAACTCCTTAATGCTAAACATTTTAAGAGCTCTGAGAATTTTCTCTTTTGCTATTATTATTTAATATCTGATGAAATCAAAATGAAAACTCTCCATTTTAATATATTCTGCCTCAAGCCTTTATGTGATTTGTAAGGTTTTTTTTTTTTTTGCACATTTATAAAAACAACTCATGATATAATTTACTATCTGCATTATTTGAACTTTATAAGTAATAATGTGTAAATGTAACTTTCAAAAAGTCCATACAGGGTCAGTTTGTACTTCTGTGGTAACAGTTGAGAAACAGCTCACTATGAAATCAAACATCTCTGACCACATCCTGCTGCCTAGCTTCAAAAGCCTTCCTAACCTTGCCCATTTGGAGGACTAAGAGTCTTTTGGAGAACTAGAGATACAAAGGGTTCTAAACTCATATTCTGGGGCTTAGCATTGACTTTCTTATTGTCAGTCGTCTTCTACCACAGTTCCAAAATGACATCCCCATTTGTAAGATGCATAAAGCTCTGGGACCCCCAGCTTTTCAAGTGGTCCCGCAGCTCAGTCTTTCCCAGCTTTAAGGGGTCTCTGTTCAGGAGTGGAATGACTTTCTAGAAGCCTGAAAATATAACCAGAAAGCATGTGATAGGGCAAAGCTGATAAATGTGTAGTGAGTAAGCCACCACTCACCTTCCCACTTTATGACAGACATCACAATCAATCATAATAGTTTTTCCTTCTCAGGTTCAGACCAATTCTCAGCAGAGGCTCAAAGGGCCCAATCCAGAAACTTTTGTGGATTTAGAGTTGAAGGACTGTGTTTAGATCCTCCTAGAAATCCAACATGAGTCCCAAAGTTGTCACACATCCACTATACATGTAACAGGAATAGTCAGTCCCTCTAAGATTAGTCTCAGCAAAAACCAGGGTCCTCCCTCCACTTCTCTAACACAAACCTCATTGAGACAGGTTAGTAAGACAGGACAAGTGAAATAGGGAAACTGAGATAAATAAACAACCAAGCAATTTACAGTCATCTAGTAAATCACAAAATCCTATCTTCCTTAAGCAAGGACACTTAAGAGCACATAGTTTACAGTTCTCCTCCCAAGCCAGAGAGTAAATAGCTCAAATCACCCTACTCAGGGACCTAGACAGCAGAAATCCAGTTATGCCATCTGTGCCAACCATACCAAAAGATGGAGGAAGCCGGAGGAAGAAATCTCACTTAGGCACATCAGCATAAAGCTGATGACTATTCTATTGAGATCCTCTCCTAAGACTTCTCCTAGAATACCCACCTTTGGAAAGCAGATAAAAACCTGATGACAAAGGCTAGAGTGTGAACTCCCCTCCCCCTCTGGAGTATGCCCACACCTCCCCCCTCCCTTTTCCCAGGGCACTTTCTCTGGAGTGTGGCCTCTCTGGCTCCTGCCAGCATTTTCCACTCCCCCACTTATTCACTGTAGGTCCTAAGTGTGTTACCTTAGTCTTTCTTTCTCCTAAGCTCCAAAGGACCTTCTTTTGAATTCTCTAAATTATTTTCTTAGCCCATGCACCCCAGCTAGCTCACCTTTTTACTTTTGTAACTTTCTAAATAAACTGTCTCTTATCATTGAAACCTTGGCTCTGAATTCTTTTTTAACCAGACTCAGAGACTGAAGGTTGCTGAACCAAGGTGTAGCCTCTGATATAATTTTGCCACTAGAACCACTACTCGCTCTATCATGGCCCCCAAGGAGCTTAGTTTGACATATTTTCATTAATATCTGATACAGTCCCTTCATCCTATAACCAACATTTCTGCCTCCGTAAATTATTTTCCAATAGTTTTCTGATCTGTGACAGCACAGTGGCAAAAAAGGTAAGACAAAATAAAATAAAAAATTTCTTTCATGTAGTCAAAATTAATTTAACATTCCCCAGAAATAAATTTAAGATTTGACTTGAGTCAGGATCCCAAAATGGAGCTCTCCAAAGAACCAGATTACAATCCCAGCTAAGAAGATATTTCTAAGAGTTAATATGCCATCCGGAGCAGGGAGATGAGGCCCTAGCAGAATAGCCCAAAAAGTTGTAGGGCAAGGAGAAGGAAGAATGTGATGGCTCACAGTGATCACTAAACTCTGCTTCCTTCAAATAAAAGCCTTTGTATTTTCTTTCTGAGTCCAGAATAGTATCTAGTTGTGGGAAAGACACCCCCAACCAAGGAATGCAGCCCCATCAGAGGAGCAGGTCATTGCATGATAATGGCCATGGCAGCAAACACATCCCTGAGAGGTGACAGTAACAGCTACCAAGTGGAAGGGTGGAAGGGCTGCCCAGCCCCACAGTGAGAGAAGAAGGGAGGAGTCAAACTTGAGAGAGAGCTGAACTCCCCAAGGAATTCAGCTATGAACAGCACTGCTCCTCATGGGCTGCTGAGGCCACCAGACAGTTCTGAGAAGGGAGCAAGGCGCTTGGCAGAAGTAGCTGGGATTATACAGCGAGGTTCAGGCAATATCTGGCAGAGAGGCTCTGAAAGTTTCTACCAATTCTGCTCCCATTGTGACCAGAATAACTTACTTACTCCATTTGTTGTGAATTTAATATTATGTAGAAGAAGAATGTTTATAATATATTACTATGGATATTATAGGAATTACCCTATTCTTTAAAATGAATAATAGTGACAGCTCCATAGTGAAAAAATGTAATAAACAGCAAGCAATGTCTTAAACACAAAAATTATTTCTAAAATCCAATTTAAAATGAAATATGCCTGCTCTGTGGTGGTGCAGTGGAGAAGCATTGACCTGGAAGGCTGAGGTGGCGAATTGGAAACCCCAGGCTTCCCCAGTTAAGGCACAGACAAGAAGCAACTACAAGTTGATGCTTCTAGCTCCTCCCCCACATATATATATCCTCCTTCTAAAATCAATAAATAAAATTTAAAAAAAATAGAGGATATATAATGATTTACTACTGAGCTGGGTTTGTTTTTCTTTTAAACCATCACATGTTGCAGTATTTGCTTCATCTGATTTGCTTTCAAAATACTGATAATCCTAACAACTCTTCTCAACTGGGGTTCTGTGAGAGAATAAACCAAACATTCATGTTAGTTCACTAGAAAAAGTTCATAATTCTGGTATTAAAAATGTCAAAATTAATCAATCTGGCCCCTGTTGTTTCAATTTCTGTACTGTAAGGACAAATATATTTTGACCTGGGTACATAAAAGACTTTAAAACAGTGAGCTTATTATTATGGTGATTCTATTTTATGATTTTCATATTACCATTGTCATTTTGTACCCTTCTAATTCTCAAATTATCTAAAGACACTGCACAATTTAGTGTCATTATATATGATACTGATTTATTTACAATTGGTGTTTCTTATAATTGTGTTAGCTACACATGTTTTGTTTTCCTTAAGTGGATTGTAAACTCCTATACGATGTGCTATAAGCATTTTAAAAATCTAGATTATAAAGAACTTAATATGACTAAAAGAATACAAAATATCTCATAATTTTTTATTTATTACTTCTTTTTTGTGTATGACAGAGACAGAAAGAGAGACAGAGAGGGGGACAGAGAGAGGGACAGAGAAGGACAGACAGGATGGGAGAGAGATGAGAAGCATCAATTCTTTTTTGCAGTTCCTTAGTTGTTCATTCATTGCTTTCTCATATGTGCCTTAATGGGGGGTGGGGTGTGGGGTGGGGGCTACAGCAGAGCAAATGACCTCTTGCTTAAGCCAGCAAGCTTAGCCTCAAGCTAGTGACCCTGTGCTCAAGACAGATTAGCCCGCACTCAAGCCAGCAACCTCGAGGTTTAGAACCTGAGTCCTCTGCATTCTAGTCCAACACTCTATTCATTGTGCCACCACCTGGTCAGGTTTTATTGATTACTTCTCTTTTTTTTTTTTTTTCCTTGAGTGAGAAGTGGGGAGGCAGAGAGACAGACTCCGTGTGTGTGCTGGACTGGGATCCCCCAGCAAGCCCACTAGGGGGCGATGCTCTGCCCATCGAGGGTGTTGCTCTATTGCAAATGGAGCCATTCTAGTGCCAGAGGTGTGTAAGGTATTTTCCCCTTCCCCGCTGAGAAAGAAGGAAGCGGGGCCGAAGCCACAAAGTGTAGAATAGCAAAGGCTTTATTAAGTACCACACATCCTGCCTGATGAGGTCCGCTATCCCCAGGGTCAGAGGCTATGGAAGTCACACAAATTAGACTGTGTGAGAGGTATTTAAAGGGGCCCTAGGGCTCCTTTAGGGTCATCGAGCTAATATGACCTGGTGAAATCTCACTGGCTGATGGACAGTCGCTTTTTTCCCAAGGACCTCTGGGAAGCTTCTTTTTTGGCGCACTTGGTTGTGTGGGTGGCTCTAGTCAAAAGTCCAGGGTCTGAGTTCCTCACATGACCATTCCCATTATGCACCGAACTTACATTCTGACCTTTCTTGTTAATTAGAATAGGGGTGCCATTTATTCATTTGGTTACTTTCTGCTGGTTAGGGGCATCGTGGAAAGGGGAACTCGTAAGGTGGTGGCTTTGAGGGGAGTCAGGAGGGACATCTGTTTGGCCGTGAGTTGAGAAACTTTGCAGATGAGGTTCTGTAAAAATTTTTAAAAAGAGAAGCAAATATGAGTTATACGCTGATAATTAGAAGAAGATTTAGGATAGGGGCAGCCCAGGTAAGAATGGGTGGCTGCCATCAGGAGTTAAACGGGTTGTAGGAGGAGAGATTCTTGCTTAATTTTCTTGCAGACGGTTGAGGAGATTGAAGCTTCTTTCATCAGGCCAGTCTTACTGAACAGCATTGCTCCCTGCTTCAGCTCAGTCTGGCGGCAGGTTCCTGGTGGGAGGGACAGGAGCAACAGGAGGGTCTGCAGGGCCCATTGTTTTTGTGAGCCGCAGATGAGTAGGGCCCAGTGATCCCATGCCAGCAATCCTGCATGGGAACAAGCTTGAGGTGAGAGACATGGTTAGAAATGAGGGTAGCATTGATTATAGGGAAGCCCTTGGTAGTGAGGATTGGTAAGAGTAAGTGGGAAGATGCTGTCAGCTGGGCAGTGGCTCCAAGACTGTGCAGAATGTCTCGACCCAGAAGGGGTACAGGGCACGATGGCATAACTAAGAATGGGTGCAAAAAAGGGGACTCTGTCCAAACTGCACATCAGGGGTGGAGTGCGAAGAGGAAAGGAAGGGGTCCCATCCATTTCATAACCGAGACCTGTGAGGGAATTAGAGGTCTAGAGTTTGGTGGCAAAACAGAGAAGGCAGCTCCCATGCCCACAAGAAATGAGGGGACGGGGAGAGGAGCGGCTCCTTGCAGACTTTTAACTCCAGGTTTCAGCACCAAAATGTAAGGTATTTTTCCCCACCAACAAAGAAGGATGTGGGGACCAAGAGCCACAAAGTGTGGAATAGCAAAGGCTTTATTAAGTACCACACATCCCACCCGATGAGGTCCCCTAGCCCCGGGGTCAGAGGCTATGGAAGTCACACAAATTAGACTGTGTGAGAGGTATTTAAAGGGGCCCTAGGGGTCCTTTAGGGTCGTTGAGCTAATATGACGTGGTGAAATTTCACTGGCTGATGGACAATCGCTCTTTTCCCAATGACCTCTGGGAAGCTTCTTTTTTGGCGCGCTTGGTTGTGTGGGCGGCTCTAGTCAAAAGTCTGGGGTCTGAGTTCCTCACTTGACTATCCCCATTATGCACCGACCTTACAAGGTGGAGGCCATGGAGCCTCCTCAGTGCCTGGGCCAGCTTTGCTCCAATGAAGCTTTGGCTGCAAAAGAGGAAGAGAGAGGTAGAGAGAAAGTAGAGGGGGAAGGGTGGAGAAGCAGATTGGCACTTCTGTGTGTGCTGGCCAGGTGTGGAAGACAGGCTGTAAACTGACAAAGTCCTTATAGACTAAGGCTTAGTTTAAGACTAAGCTCTTTCCCACATTCTTGGTTGTTGCATGGTGGGGAGTGGTGCACTCTTACAAGGATTCCCGTTTATACCTTAGATATGTGACTTTATATCAGAAACTTCCTTGTTTTACAAATGGATTTGTGTTCAGCAAATGAATTTTAAAATCTGTTATTTGTTGAGTTTGCTCACTTTTAGTGTTAAAAAATGAAGCTGGGCCTGACCTGGTGGTGGCGCAGTGGATAGAGTGTTGGACTGGAATCTGGAGGACCCAGGTTCGAGACCCTGAGGTCGCCAGCTTGAGTGCGGGCCCATCTGACTTGTGCAAAAGCTCGCCAGCTTGGACCCAAGGTCGCTGGCTCCAGCAAGGGGTTGCTCGGTCTGCTGAAGACCCACAGTCAAGGCACATATGAGAAAGAAATCAATGAACAACTAAGGTGTTGCAACGAAAAACTGATAATTGATGCTTCTCATCTCTCTCCATTCCTGTCTCTCTGTCCCTGTCTATCCCTCTCTCCGACTCCTCTCTCTGATTCTCTCTCTGTCCCTGTAAAAAAAAAAAAAAGAAATGAAGCTGGGCAGCACCAGGTATGTGATCTGTGAAATTGCAAATTATCATTCTGCTTCGGAAGGGCCATTTTTATGCTAATGTTGCTGGAGGAGAGGTTTTCCTGCCAGAAAAGTTTTAAAAAGAAGGAGGAGGAAGGAGAAAGAAGCAAAGATGGCAGGGATAGAGAGAGAATGCAGAGCGCTGAGGAAGAAGCAGAGTTTGTGTGGAGATGTAAAGCCAGTAGTCGCGGTCAGGATCACAGCCGCCTGACCCGTGCAGGTTCGCATTTGATTTGAACAGTCGGTAATGAAACAATGGAGCCAAGAACTGGTAAGCCATCAGCTTTAATTCTAGCTTGCACCCGGCGGGCAAGCAAAAATACACACTGGGCTCCAAAACCCACACATTGGGTGCTCACAAAACTACTGACTTATCCGAGTTTCCTAGAATCAAAGGTTTCTAGCTCACCAGACTTATTCACCTCTGTTCCCCATCTCCTCCAGCACAAACTCTTAACAAACTGGCTTCTCCCTCAGCATTCTGTCATCTTGACTGCTTCTCCTGGCCTCCATGTGGCCTTAATCTGCTCTCCTCTATTCTACCTCAGTGTAAATCCAGTAGTCGCGGCCACTATCACAGCCACCTGACCCGTGCAGGTTCGCATTAGATTCGAACAGTCGGTAATAAAACACAGGAGCCAAAAACTGGTGAGCCATCAGTTTAATCCTAGCTTGCACCCGGCGGGCAAGCAAAAACACACACTGGGCTCCAAAACCCATACATTCAGTGCTCACAAAGCTACTGACTTATCCGAGTTTCCTAGAATCAAAGGTTTCTAGCTCACCAGACTTATTCACCTCTATTTCCCATCTCCTCCTGCACAAACTCTTAACAAACTGGCTTCTTCCTCAGCACTCTGCCATCTTGACTGCTTCTCCTGGCCTCCACATGGCCTTAATCTGCTCTCCTCTCTAATACCTCAGGAACCAAGCGAGAGCAAGCTACTGGTCTCTCCCACTTTATAGTGTAGAATCAAAACCTTTAATCCAATTATACAAACAAGGAAGTCTCTGTATAATGGGATTCCTCAGGAGAGTGCACCACCCTACATCATCCAATCAGTCAAGGGTGTGGGGAAGAGCTTATTCTTAAACTAAGCCTTAGGCTATAATGACCCAGCCTGCCCACAGCCTGTTCCAGAACACACATTAATATCAACAAACTTCCATGTGGGTAGCGCCATCTTTAACAAAGTGAGCATAATATATTTTATCTGCCCAACACTCAAGAACCAAGCGAGAACTAGCTACTGGTCTGCCCACTTTATAGCATAGATTCAAAACCTTTAATCCAATTATACAAACAAGAAAGTCTCTGATACAAAGCCACTCATCTGAGGCACAATGGGATTCATCATGAGAGTTCACCACCCTACATCATCCAATCAGTCAAGGGTATGGAGAAGAGCTTACTCTTAAAACTAAGCCTTAGGCTATAATGACCCAGCCTACCCACAGCCTGTTCCAGAACACACATTAATATCAACGAACTTCCATGTGGGCAGCATCATCTTTAACAAAGTGAGCATAATATATTTTATCTGCCCAACAGGAGAGAAGGGAAAAGGTATGAAGATGGGAAACCAAAGCTGAGGGGCTTTTGTGAGCTTTCTTGAGACTGATGAGACCTTTAATTCTAGGAAGAACTGGAGAAGATTCTCCTGATTGTGGAACCAAATAATGTATTAGTAGCTTTGTAAGCTCTAAATGAGTGAAAGAAAGTGCTTTTTCCTGTGTGTGTTGCTCATCAGCTGGTACGATTCTTTAATAAATGGAATGGCCCACCATTTTTTGGATCCACTGTTTCTTTACCATCTGCCCAAATCTAATGGGAACCTGCATGTGAATGGCTATGATGGCAGTGACTACTGGCCATACAATTTGTCTCCGCACTAGTAATAAAGCTGGCTGGGTTTTTTGGCCCTTTTTCCTGTATGCCATCTGTAAAGCCAGTAGCCATGGCCACCATCACAGCCGCCTGACCCATTCAGGTTTGCATTTGATTCGGACAGACGGTTATGAAACAATGGAGCCAAGAACTGGTGGGCCATTAGCTTTAATCCTAGCTTGCACCCAGCGGGCAAGAAATACACACAGTGGAAAAACACTTCCCTTTCCATTCAGGGCTCCCAAAGCCACTGACTTCTCCGAGTTTCCAAGAATCAAAGTTTCTACCTCAACAGCCTTATTCACCTCTGTTCCCCATCTCCTTCTCTCTGTACAAACTGGCTTTTCCTTCAGCACTCTACCATCTTGGCTGCCTCTCCTCTCCTCCACACGGCCTTTCTCTGCTCTCCTCTCTAATGCTAATTTCAGGAATCTAGAGAGAGCAAGTTCCCGGTCTGGCCCATTTTATAGTGTAGAAATACAAACCTTTAATCCAATATACAAACAAGGAAATCTCCGATACAAAGTCACTTATCTGAGGCATAGTGGGATCTCTCATGAGAGTGCACCACCCCACATTATGTAACAGTCAAGGGTGGGAAAGGCTTCATCTTAAAACTAAGCCTTAGGCTATAATGACCCTGCCAGTTTACAGCCTGTCCCCCACACGCAATGCAAACTATAAGCGAGCAAACATATACAGTGTGTCCGTAAAGTCATGGTGCACTTTTGACCGTGTGACTGGTCAAAAGTGCACCATGACTTTACGGACACACTGTATATCATATTTACAAAGTTATTTGACCAATACCATCAGCCTACAGAAGGCCTCCTGTTGGGCAAATGAGTTTGTAAAATATGATTTTTGAGTTTGCTCACTTTTATTGTTAAAAATGGCACTGCCCAGGTATGTGATATTGCTAATTTCCTTCCTACTTTGGGGAAGGGCCAATGTTATGCTAATGTTGCTGGAGGAGGGGTTTCACACCAAAATGTTTTAAAAAAAGAAAGAGAGAGAGAGAAGCCATTTTAAGGACGAAAGGAGAAGAAAGCCAAGATGGCAGGGTGCTGAAGGAGAAGCCAGTTTGTGCAGAGAGGAGAAGGGAGAAAGTGTGCATATGGGGAACCAGAGGTGACTGAAACTGGTGGGAGCCTTTGATTCTAGGAAAATCTGATGTGTCAGTGGCTTTGTGAGCTCTGAGTGAAAGGGAAGTGTTTTCCCACTGTGTGTGTTTTACTCGCAGTCCCAGTGCAAGGCTAGAATAAAGGAATGGCCCACCAATTTTTTGCTCCACTGTTTCTTTACCATTTGCCCGAATCTGATGGGAATCAGCAACTTCCTGGCCACGACAGAGGCAGCTGCTGGCCTTACACGTACCAATCCCATTTTTTTCTTTCCGTACTTATTTCTTAATCTCCCACCATTCTCCCCCAGGACCTGGACAATTACAAGTCTGTTGGGCAGACAAAATATATTATGCTCACTTTGTTAAAGATGGCGCTGCCCACATGAAAGCCCATCACCCAGGTGATGATATTAGTTGCCCTCCTGTTTGGGAATGGGCATGATTATATTAATATGTGTTGGGGGAGGGCTTTCACGCCAAAAGGTTTTAAAAGGAAGAGAGATCACGTTGTTCCAGGAGAAGACTGATTGCATTCTAGGAGGAGGGAAGAGAGCAGGAAGAAGAGAAGATTAAGGCCATGTGGAGGCCAGGAGAAGCAGCCAAGATAGTGGAGTGCTGAGGAAGAAGCCAATTTGTGCTGACTTTGTGCAGGAGGAGATGGAGTACAGAGATGAATAAGTCTGGTGAGCTAGAATCTTTTGACTCTAGGAAACTCGGATAAATCAGTAGATTTGTGAGCACTGAATGAGTGGGTTTTGGAGCCCAGTGTGTGTTTTTGCTTGCCCGCCAGGTGCAAGCTAGAATTAAAGCTGATGGCTCATCAGTTCTCGGCTCCGTTGTTTCATTACCATCTGTCCGAATCCAATGCAAACCTGCACTGGCCAGGTGGCTGTGATGGTGACCTTGGCCACTGGCCTTACAAAGTCACACTGGTTCATGGCAGCTGAGATTCTGTTGGGCAGATTAAATATATTATGCTCAGTTTGTTAAAGATGACACTACCCACGTGTAAGTCAGTTGGTATTAATGTGTTGGGGGACAGGCTGTAAGCAGGCAGGTCATTATAGCCTAAGGTTTAGTTTTAAGAGTAAGCTTTTCCCCACACCCTTGACTGATTGGATGATGTGGGGTGGTGCATCTCATGAGAAATCCTCCCATTATGCCTCGGATAAGTGACTTTGTATCAGCGACTTCCTTGTTTATAGATTGGATTAAAGGTTTGGATTTCTACACTATAAAGTGGGGCAGACCGGGAGCTTACTCTCTCTCTGTTCCTAAGATTAGCATTAGAGAGGAGAGCAGAGTAAGGCCACGTGGAGGAGGCCAGGAGAAGCAGCCAAGATGGTGAAGTGCTGAAGGAGAATCCAGTTTGTGTAGAGTTTGTGCAGATCAAAAAGAGATGGGAAACAGAGGTGAATAAGACTGGTGAGCTAGAATCCTTTGATTCTAGGAAACTCGGATAAGTCAGTAGCTTTGTGAGCACTGACTTTGTGAGTGGGTTTTGGAGCCCAGTGTGTGTTTTTGCTTGCCTGCTGGGTGCAAGCTAGGATTAAAGCTGATGGCTCACCAGTTCTTGGCTCTGTTCTTTCATTACTGTCTGTCTGAATCCAATGCAAACCTGCACTGGCCAGGCAGATGTGATGGAGGCCTTGGCCACTGGCTTTACAGATTCGAACCCTGAACTTCCACACATTGGGCCAATGCTTCACCACTGAGCCAACTGGCCAGGGCCAAACCATTTACTTTTAAGTGTCCTTGCTTAAGGACGATAGAATTTTGTGATTTACTAGATGGCTGTAACTATTTGGTTGTTTAACTATTGTTCGGCAGATAAAATATAATATGCTCACTTTGTTAAAGATGGCTCTGCCCACATGGAAGTTCGTTGATATTAATGTGTGTTCTGGAACAGGCTGTGGGCAGGCCGGGTTGTCATAGCCTAAGGCTTAGTTTAAGAGTAAGCACTTCCCCACACCCTTGACTGATTGGATGATGTAGGGTGGTGCACTCTCTTGAGGAATCCCATTATGCCTCAGATGGGTGGCTTTGTATCAGAGACTTTCTTTATGTATAATTGGATTAAAGGTTTGGATTATCTATGGTATAAAGTGGGCGGACTGGTAGCTAGATCTCTCTCTTGGTTCCTGAGTTCCTGAGGTTAGTATTAGAGAGGAGAGCAGATTAAGGCCACATGGAGGCCAGGAGAAGCAGCCAAGATGGCAGAGTGCTGAGGAAGAAGCCAGTTTGTTAAGAGTTTGTGCAGGAGGAGATGGGAAACAGAGGTGAATAAGTCTGGTGAGCTGGAAACCTTTGATTCTAGGAAACTCGGATAAGTCAGTAGCTTTGTGAGCACTGAATGTGTGGGTTTTGGAGCCCAGTGTGTATTTTTTGCTTGCCCGCCGGGTGCAAGCTAGAATTAAAGCTGATGGCTCACCAGTTTGTGGCTCTTGTGTTTCATTGCCATCTGTTCGAATCCAATGCGAACCTGCATGGGTCGGGGTGCTGTGATAGTGGCCTCGGCCACTGGCTTTACATTTGGCGTAGTCTTTGGCAGGATTCGATACAGTTCGGCATGGAGCCACCACCACCTTTGAGTGGTGGAGTAGAGGACTGGTTGCTGTTTTGGTTTCCCATAGCTGTTTTTTGGGGGACTGTAGGCTGGCTGACTTTTATAGCCATGCGTGAGGAAACCGAGAGCTCTATGGAAGAGGCTGCCCAGGACCTGCAGGCCGAGCAGCGGAAGGAGCTGGAGGAAACGTGGGAGAAACAGATGCTGACCCTGGAGCTGAAGGAAGCGCTGGAGGAGGAGGCTGACCAGGTTTGCGAGATTCATCTGGAAATGGAGCAGACGCTGGAGAAGGAATCACAGGTTCGTGAGTTGGAGATTGCCCTGGATGTTGTGGAGAGCCAGCAGCGGCATGAGGCCGGACCTGAGGCCGGGGCAGGAGCCGAGGCCAGGGTTGAGGCCGGGGTTGGAGCTGCAAGGCCTGCTGAGCAGAAGGCAGCGGTGGCCCGGAGATCAAGCCCAGCAGCAGGAGCTGGTGTTTTCAGTTCCTCTTTGGAGGATGAGGAGAATCAAGCTGGAGTTGCAATCTGCAGTCTCCAGAAGGTGAGAGCCCACCAGCAAGGAGCTTCTACTACAACGCTGGTAGGTCTGCGATTTTGGGACATAGGGGTGGATGCCATCATGCTCCCCAGAGCAGAGATGGAAATTCTGACTTCCATGGCCACGTGCTCCTTTTTGGGACAGTGTACGAGCTGCCAGGATGGCAGAGATGAGGGGGGAGGCTAACACCCCATGTGTGTGGACTGATTTCCTGGACTACGACCCGAGTGAGCACTGGCTCATTTGTTGAATGGACTTATGGTTTTTGGACAATGTGAAATACCCTGATGGGGGTGAGGGGTGGCTTTGATGGAGGCTGTCCCCCTGCCCCGGGAAGCCTTTCAAATGGCAAGAGAGAAGGCCGAGGACATTTTGCACTTTTGGCAAAGTGCTTAGAGACTGGTGAAATGTGTGTACCTTTGTAATTTTTGAAATTTTATGATTTGTCATGCTGTTGTAATTTGTGTAATATGCCTAATTTCCTTGTACAGGAATGCCAGTGGTGTAAATTGTGGGTAGTAAAGTGAGCATAGGGGTGGATTGTTCGGCAGATAAAATATAATATGCTCACTTTGTTAAAGATGGCTCTGCCCACATGGAAGTTCGTTGATATTAATGTGTGTTCTGGAACAGGCTGTGGGCAGGCCGGGTTGTCATAGCCTAAGGCTTAGTTTAAGAGTAAGCACTTCCCCACACCCTTGACTGATTGGATGATGTAGGGTGGTGCACTCTCTTGAGGAATCCCATTATGCCTCAGATGGGTGGCTTTGTATCAGAGACTTTCTTTATGTATAATTGGATTAAAGGTTTGGATTATCTATGGTATAAAGTGGGCGGACTGGTAGCTAGATCTCTCTCTTGGTTCCTGAGTTCCTGAGGTTAGTATTAGAGAGGAGAGCAGATTAAGGCCACATGGAGGCCAGGAGAAGCAGCCAAGATGGCAGAGTGCTGAGGAAGAAGCCAGTTTGTTAAGAGTTTGTGCAGGAGGAGATGGGAAACAGAGGTGAATAAGTCTGGTGAGCTGGAAACCTTTGATTCTAGGAAACTCGGATAAGTCAGTAGCTTTGTGAGCACTGAATGTGTGGGTTTTGGAGCCCAGTGTGTATTTTTTGCTTGCCCGCCGGGTGCAAGCTAGAATTAAAGCTGATGGCTCACCAGTTTGTGGCTCTTGTGTTTCATTGCCATCTGTTCGAATCCAATGCGAACCTGCATGGGTCGGGGTGCTGTGATAGTGGCCTCGGCCACTGGCTTTACAACTATCTGTCTCAGTTTCTCTATTTCACTTGTCCTGTCTTACTAACCTGTCTCAGAAGTATTTGGTATTTTGGTGGAAATTTTTTGTTGGAAAGGAGTATATTTCAGGAAAATCACAATATATTTCACAAGATACCAAGTCTTATAGTATTTCTTCTTCATTATTTTATCTTGTCCCTCAATGAATAAACCAAAAATATGATCTCCAATGTGTGTGGAGTTGTGCCCCTGTGGAAACAAGTTAGTTTCTATAGTTCTGAGAATTTTAGAATACCCAATTCTTCATTTATAGATTGGGGGAAAATTACCTTTACAGTGGTGACTATGCAAAACAGAGCTTATTCTTATATTCTTATTTATTAATTACTGTATTTTTTTCTGTATGAATAACTGTAAGGTGACCAATCATCCTCCTTTAGGGAGGACAGTCCTTCTTTTGTAAGTTCTGTCCTCCCTCAAAAAGTGTCCTCCTACATGTCCTCCTTTTTGATATTGGAAGACTAGTCTGTAAATGTCCGTATTTGATCTATGCGAAGTCGATCCATTACGTGTGATGTGACATATTTGTATCTAAATGAGTACTTTTTTCTTACAATTATTATTAAAAATTACTAGGCATGTAAGCATAATTGCAATATAAAATATTACAAATGTTTTTACTATGCATTTATCATATTATAGTGTATTGTTATTGCAATGAATAAAATGTTTCTTTTATTTACGATATTGTTTTCTTCAATTTATTTTTGTCCTCCTTTTCATTGTAAAAAAGTTGGTCATCTTAATTACTGTAAACCTACTTTGGGCCCTCTCTGTAAATGAATGCCTGTCTGCTCTTAAGCCAATTTAATGGAGGTCTTTCATAAATTAGCAATATCATCTAGAGGTAGAAAAATACCTACACCACACATATGTATGCAGCTGGGAAAACACCTGCCTGCCCTCACAAAAGCAAAACAAGACAAATGCTGATGAGAAGGAAAGAGGTTTATTCAAGCACCTGTGACTTGAGAAGATGGGTCCTCAAAACCCATCTTAACATCTCAGTGTAGGCAGGGATTTTTATAAGGAGGGTGTTACAGTAATATAATGTTATAGTAAGTAAATATATAGAAATATAGAAGAATATAGAAGATATACAGAAATAAATTAGGATATAATATTAAAAGCCATTAAGGGAAGTGAATATTGCTACGCCTTTGTTGGGCAGATAAAATATAATATACTCACTTTGTTAAAGATGGCGCTGCCCACATGAAAGCCCATCACCCAGGTGATATTATTTGCCCTTATGCTTGGGATGGGTGTAGGGGAAAGGCTGTAATGTAAGCAGGTCGGGTTGTTATAGCCTAAGGCTTGGTTTTAAGAGTAAGATTTTCCCCACACCCTTGACTGAATGGATGATGTGGGTGGTGCACTCTCATGAGGAGTCCCATTATGCCTCATATGGGTGACTTGGTATCAGAGACTTCCTTGTTTGTATAATTGGATTAAAGGTTTTGACTCTATACTATAAAGTGGGGCAGGCTAGGAGCTTGCTCTCTTGGTTCCTGAAGTATTAAGAGAGGAGAGCGGATTAAGGACATATGGAGGCCAGGAGAAGCAGCCAAGATAGTAGATTGCTGAGGAAGAAGCCAGTTTGTGCAGAGTTTGTGTAGAGAGAATGAGATGGGAAACAGAGGTGAATAAGTTTGGTGAGCAAGAAACCTTTGATTCTAGGTGTAAAGCCTGTAGTCAGAGCCACTATCACAGCCGCCTGACCCATGCAGGTTCGCATTGGATTCGAACAGTCGGTAACAAAACACAGGAGCCAAAAACTGGTGAGCCATCAGCTTTAATTCTAGCTTGCACCCGGCAGGCAAGCAAAAACACACACTGGGCTCCAAAACCCACACATTCAGTGCTCACAAAGCTACTGACTTATCCGAATTTCCTAGAATCAAAGGTTTCTAGCTCACCAGACTTATTCACCTCTATTTCCCATCTCCTCCTGCACAAACTCTTAACAAACTGGCTTCTTCCTCAGCACTCTGCCATCTCAGCTGCTTCTCTTGGCCTTCACGTGGCCTTACTCTGCTCTTCTCTCTAATACTAATCTCAGGAACCCAGGATCAGAGAGAGAGATCTAGCTACCGGTCCACTCACTTTATAGCATAGATAATCCAAACCTTTAATCCAATTTTACATACAAGAAAGTCTCTGATACAAAGCCACCCATCTGAGGCTAATGGGATTCCTCAGGAGAGTGCACCACCCTACATCATCCAATCAGTCAAGGGTGTGGAGAAGAGCTTACTCTTAAACTAAGCCTTAGGCTATAATGGCCCGGCCTGCTTACATTACAGCCTCTCCCCCACACCCATCCCAAGCATAAGGGCAAATGATATCACCTGGGTGACGGGCTTCCATGTGGGCAGCGCCATCTTTTAAAAAGTGAGCATATTATATTTTATCTGCCGAACACTAGGAAACTTGGATAAGTCAGTAGCTTTGTGAGCACTAAATGTGTGGGTTTTGGAGCCCAATGTGTGTTTTTGCTTGCCCGCCGGGTGCAAGCTGGAATTAAAGCTGGTGGCTCACCAGTTCGTGGCTCCTGTGTTTCATTGCCAACTGTCAGAATCTAATGCAAATCTGCACGGGTCAGGCAGCTGTGATCTTGACCCTGGCTACTGGCTCTACAGCCCTCTTGGTAGGAGCTAATCTAGTGTGTAGGGATATGATAGGCAAGCCTTTGCACAGGGATTAGTTAGTGTGTTTGTGATATAATATAGATAAAAAAGAGCTCCCTGGGAGAAACTCCCTAAAAGTGGCTTGATGTGACAATTCTGTAGATTAACATAATAAAGAACTCCCTGCTAGTACAAGGCCAGTGGCCACAGCCATAACTGTGGCCATGCAGGTTCTCATTGGCTTCAGGAAGATGATAAAGAAACAGTGGAGCTGTGTTCGGCAGATAAAATATAATATGCTCACTTTGTTAAAGATGGCGCTGCCCACATGGAAGCCAGTCACCCAGGTGATATTATTTGCCCTTATGCTTGGAATGGGTGTGGGAGAAAGGCTGTAATATAAGCAGGTCGGGTCGTTATGGCCTAAGGCTTGGTTTTAAGAGTAAGCTCTTCTCCACACCCTTGACTGATTGGATGATGTTGGGTGGTGATGTGGGGAGGAATCCCATTATGCCTCAGATGGGTGACTTTGTATCAGAGACTTTCTTTATGTATAATTGGATTAAAGATTTGGATTTTCTATGCTATAAACTGGAAGAGACCAGTAGATTGATCTCTCTCTCTTGGTTCCTGAGTTCCTGAGGTTGGTATTAGAGAGGAGAGCAGAGTAAGGCCACGTGAAGGCCAGAGGAAGCAGTCAAGATGGCAGAGTGCTGAGGAAGAAGCCAGTTTGTTAAGAGTTTGTGCAGGAGGAGATGGGGAACAGAGGTGAATAAGTCTGGTGAGCTAGAAACCTTTGATTCTAGGAAACTCGGATAAGTCAGTAGCTTTGTGAGCACTGAATGTGTGGGTTTTGGAGCCCAGAGTGTGTTTTTGCTTGCCCGCCGGGTACAAGCTAGAATTAAAGCTGATGGCTCACCAGTTTTTGGCTCCGGTGTTTCATTGCCGACTGTCCAAATCTAATGTGAACCTGCGTGGGTCGGGCGGCTGTAAAGCCAGTAGTCGCGGTCAGGAGAGTGCACCACCCTACATCATCCAATCAGTCAAGGGTGTGGAGAACTTACTCTTAAAACCAAGCCTTAGGCCATAATGACCCAGCCAGCTTACATTAAAGCCTCTCCCCTACACCCATCCCAAGCATAAGGGCAAATAATATCACCTGGGTGACGGGCTTCCATGTGGGCAGCTCCATCTTTAACAAAGTGAGCATAATATATTTTATCTGCCCAACAGGAGCCAAAAAATGATGGACCATTCCTTTATTAAAGTCTCATACCGGCAGATGAGCAAACAGGCAGAGAAAACACTTCCCTCTCATTCAGAGCTCCGAAAACCCTGACACGTACTCCGGTTCCATGACCCAGAAAATCTCCAGTTCCTCCTGGAATCAAAGGTCCCCACCAGCCCCAGTGGAGCTCCTAAAGCCCCTAAGCTCTAGTTCCACATTGGCACTCTTCCTTCTCTTTCTGAAAAACCCAGTCTGGGGAAAAAACCCTTCTCCTGGAAACATTAGCAATACAATGCCCCTCCCAGGCAGGAAGGTAATCCGCAATTTGCAATTGCTGCCCTGAGGACAAGCACAGCAGCCTTTCACAGACTACAGACACATGCAAAATATAAGGAAGCAAACCTAACAAACATATTTTTCAAATTTATTTGCCCAACAATGTGATAATCCCATAGATTAACACCTGTTAGAAAGTGTATGCCAAAAAAAGGTACTAAAGCCAAGAGGTTGGTCCTCAGCTGCAATTAATCATACAGACTCCAATGTTAAATATGTACTGTCTCCATGCAGCTCTGACCAAGGAAAACTGAGAGGAGAACACTGACGGGCCCCCCTTAAACTGTACCCAGGCACACCATAGGATTTGTGAGGAATAAACTGCCTGTGTGATTCTTGCAACTAACCTGTGTGTCAGTCATGTCTTTCCTCTGGTGGCAGTTGGTTTCGGTACTGATAAGCAGAATCCTCATAGCCACCTCAAGAGTAGTCTCAAAGAGGCTGCCAGCCTGCTGAAAAGCAGGACTGTCTCACTGCACAGAAAAGTCAAATTGGGGATGCCTGGTCGACACAGAGCTTGGGCTCTATTAGGACGGAGGGAAAGAGAAAGAACAAAGAAATCAAGGAGAGAGGGGTAGTCTAAAATGGAAGGTAAGCAACAGCAAATGGTGATTATTATTCTTGTCAGTTCGATAAGGATCTGCTGTCAGTGACATTCCAGCAGCTGAACTGGCTAGAAACCTGGCAGGAGGGGCCACTGTTTCTGTAATTATACAGTTGGTTAGTTAACAGTAACAAAAACCTAGTATGATTAGTCAGTGTCACATAAAGTTTAAATTTCTTGTTACATATAGATACACATGCACATACAAACAAATGCAGAGACCTCCTGGCTTCCATAAAAGAAGTGGATTTATTCAAACAACCTTTCTCTGCCACAATTGTTTTTTCTTTTGGTAAGAATTGCCCTCCTAAAATTTACATTTTATTATTTTTTAAAATGTATTTATCGATTTGAGATAGAGGGAGAGACAGAAAAACATTGATCTGTTTCCTTATGTGCCCTGACTGGGGATTTAATGAACCTGCAACCTTCATGCTTCAGGATGAGTGTTGGGTAGATAAAATATAATATGCTCACTTTGTTAAAGATGGCGCTGCCCACATGGAAGCCCGTCACCCAGGTGATATTATTTGCCCTTATGCTTGGAATGGGTGTGGGGGAAAGGCTGTAATGTAAGCAAGTCAGGTTGTTATAGCCTAAGGCTTAGTTTTAAGATTAAACTTTTCCCCACACCCTTGACTAAATGGATGATGTAGGGTGGTGCAATCTCATGAAGAATCCCATTATGTCTCAGATGGGTGACTTTGTACCAGAGACTTTCTTGTTTGTAGATTAGATTAAGGGTTTGGATTTCTACACTATAAAGTGGGACAGACCAGTAGCTAGCTCTCTTGGTTCCTGAGGTATTAGAGAGGAGAGCAGATTAAGGTCACATGGAGGCCAGGAGAAGCAGCCAAGCTGGCAGAGTGCTGAGGGAGAAGCCAGTTTGTGCAGAGTTTGTGCTGGAGAAGGAGATGGGAAACAGAGATGAATAAGTCTGGTGAGCTAGAAACCTTTTGATTCTAGGAAACTCGGATAAGTCAGTAGCTTTGTGAGCACTGAATGAGTGGGTTTTGGAGCCCAGTGTGTGTTTTTGCTTGCCCGCCGGGTGCAAGCTAGAATTAAAGCTGATGGTTCACAAGTTCTTGGCTCCGTTGTTTCATTACTGTAGAGCCAGTGGCCGAGGCCGCCATCACAGCAGCCCGACCCACGCAGGTTCACATTAGATTCGAACAGTCGGTAATGAAACACAGAAGCCAAGAACTGGTGAGCCATCAGCTTTAATTCTAGCTTGCACCCGGCGGGCAAGCAAAAACACACACTGAGCTCCAAAACCCACACATTCAGTGCTCACAAAGCTACTGACTTATCCGAGTTTCCTAGCATCAAAGGTTTCTAGCTCACCAGATTTATTCACCTCTGTTTCCCATCTCCTCCTGCACAAACTCTTCCTCAGCACTCTGCCATCTTGGCTGCTTCTCCTGGCCTTCATGTGGCCTTACTCTGCTCTCCTCTCTTCTACTAACCTCAGGAACTCTGGAACCAAGAGAGTGAGCAAGCTCCCAGGCTGCCCCAGTTTATAGCATAGATAATCCAAACTTCTAATTCAATTATACAAACAAGGAAATCTCTGTATAATGGGGTTTCTCAGCAGAGTGCACTACCCTACATTATCCAATCAGTCAAGGGTGTGGGGAAGAGCTTACTCTTAAAGCCAAGCCTTAGGTTATAATGACCTGGCCTGCCTACATTACAGCTTTTTCCCCACAGCCATCTCAAGCATAAGGGCAAATAATATCACCTGGATGACGGGCTTCCATGTGGGCAGCGCCATCTTTAACAAAGTGAGCATATTATATTTTATCTGCCGAACAATTACCAACTGTTCGAATCTAATGCAAACCTGCATGGGCCAGGCGGCTGTGATCCTGACTCCAGCTACTGGCCTTACAAGGAGACTCTAACCCAGTGGTTCTTGAAGTGTGCGTCAGGGTCCACTGGTGCACCTAGAAGATTTCCAGGTGCGCCCTATGATATTTGTTGAGCAGATAAAATATATTATGCTCACTTTGTTAAAGATGGAGCTGCCCACATGGAAGTTCGTTGATATTAATGTGTGTTCTGGGACAGGCTGTGGGTAGGCTGGTTCGTTATAGCCTAAAGCTTAGTTTTAAGAGTAAGCTTTTCCCCACACCCTTGACTGATTGGATGATGTAGGGTGGTGCCCTCTCCTGAGGAATCCTATTATGCCTCAGATGGGTGACTTTGTATCAGAGACTTTCTTGTTTGTATACTTGGATTAAAGTTTTGGATTCTACACTATAAAGTGGGGCAGGCTGGGAGTTTGCTCTCTCTCTTGGTTCCTGAGGTATTAGAGAGGAGAGCAGATTAAGGCCACATGGAGTAGAGGAGAAGCAGCCAAGATGGTAGAGTGCTGAGGAAGAAGCCAGTTTGTTAAGAGTTTGTGCAGAGAGAAGGAGATGGGAAACAGGTGAATAAGTCTGGTGAGCTAGAAGCCTTTGATTCTAGGAAACTCGGATAAGTCAGTAGCTTTGTGAGCACTGAATGAGTGGGTTTTGGAGCCCAGTGTGAGTTTTTGCTTGCCCGCCGGGTGCAAGCTAGTATTAAAGCTGGTGGCTCACCAGCAGTTCTTGGCTCTGTTGTTTCATTACTGACTGTCGGAATCTAATGCAAACCTGCACTGGCCAGGAGGCTGTGATGGTGGCCGCGACTACTGTCTTTACAGTATTCCAGAGAAATATGTGCCTGTTGGGGACCAAAAAACCAACAGAGGTTTTGGAGTTTAGATTTTTTAGGGGACAGAGGTGTGGGGAATTGGCTGTAAATTGACAGTCTGCCCAACGCCCCACGTCACTTGCCTGATTAGGTTGAAAAAGGCTGTTAAGCTGTGGTGCTGGGTTGTTTACACTCCCCCCATGTTCCCTAGAAAGACTGGAAGCAAGTTTCTTCTATCCTTTGTTTGGTGTAAAGTTCAGATGATATATATGGTGGGGGTTTTCTGCACTCAACACAATTAGAAGTGAAAAGAGAGGAATTCCTCAATGTATTGACACAGAAATGAGAGTTTGCCTTTTAAATATATGCCCAAACATTGAAGAAATTGCTAGGACAGACATATCAGGCTCATGTTTCTCATAAACACAAGAATGAAAAAACTTAACACATTTGCATCAAGACCTGCCAAATTTACTAAATCTTACTAAGAATGTATCTATAAAAAGATAAAAAGATAACATTTTTGTTGTTTTTTTATTTTTTAACCCCTTTCTGACAAATTCTAAAAAGCATAACTCAAAAATGTAACATAAAAATAGTTTTTAATGTCAGAATAAATTTAATTTTGTTTTATTTATTTTGTTTAATTACCATAAAAGCACTCTTGGACTTTATATTTTTTCTTTAATATTTGACTTAATTATTATAACATATTTCTCAGAAATTTGTATATAGTGCACCTACAATTATTTGTAGGATTTTAAATGTGCCCTGACCTCAAAAAATTTGAGAACCACTGCTCTAACCAATGGAGCTATCAGGCCAGGGCCTGAAATTTGCATTTTAAACAGATAACCTAGATAAGAGTTCCTGGAGATGACCAAATATTTACATCTCAAAGTCAGAACGGAAAAGGCCTCTGGTGTGATGGTAAAGTCTGACCTCAGCTCAAAGTTACAGGGGAAGACTTGCAAACTCTTGCTAGAAGAACTGTGGTCTACTAAGGCCAATATTTACAAGTTTTTTGAGATGATCATGGGAGGTTTAGGAATGGCAAAAAGGATTAGTAGGCTTTAAATTGTTTCAGCAGCTGCATTTTTAGTCCTATAAAGGCTAGATTTGTAAAACTAGAAAAACTATTTCAAATTCTTAACATAATTTAATTGCTGCTTAAATTATATCATAGGTTGATCCACTTATCTAAATTCATTTTTTAGTAATATTTTATAGTTTTATTTACTCAAATACAATAATATGGTCATTATATTTCTTTGTATCCACTTTTTAATTTGGTCTTTCCATAGGTACCAATAAAACAGCTCTTTACAATAAAAGCTCTCTAAAAATTTTCCAATTTAGAGGTTTTTCCAATTTAAAGGATCCATCATCAGATCATTAACAATAAGATCAATAATGACCAATCCAATTACTGTTATGGCTTAACCAAGGAAGCAAGAGGTTGCAAACAAGAGAGGGCAAAGAATGCAGTACTCACAAGATCCAAAAGTTCATTCCCAGATGTAAAGCCAGTAGTCACAGCCAGGATCACAGCAGCCTGACCCGTGCAGGTTCGCATTAGATTCGAACAGTCGGTAATGAAACACAGGAGCCAAAAACTGGTGAGCCATCAGCTTTAATTCTAGCTTGCACCCGGCGGGCAAGCAAAAACACACACTGGGCTCCAAAACCCATACATTCAGTGCTCACAAAGTTACTGACTTATCCGAGTTTCCTAGAATCAAAGGTTTCTAGCTCACCAGACTTATTCACCTCTGTTTCCCATCTCCTCCTGCTCAAACTGATAACAAACTGGCTTCTTCCTCAGCACTCTGCCATCTCGGCTGCTTCTCCTGACCTTCACGTGGCCTTACTCTGCTCTCCTCTCTAATACTAACCTCAGCAACTCAAGAACCAAGAGAGAGAGAGATCAAGCTCCCAGACTGCCCCAGTTTATAGCCTAGAAAATCCAAACCTTTAATCCAATTATACATACAAGAAAGTCTCTGATACAAAGCCACCCATTTGAGGCATAATGGGATTCCTCCCTACATCACCACCCTACATCAGTCAAGGGTGTGGGGAAGAGCTTACTCTTAAACTAAGCCTTAGGCTATAACGACCCGGCCTGCCCACAGCCTGTTCCAGAACACACATTGATATCAACGAACTTCCATGTGGGCAGTGCCATCTTTAACAAAGTGAGCATAATATATTTTATCTGCCCAACACCAGAGTAGTCTAAGACAGTAAAAGGCTTCATTGCTACAGGCAGTGTGTGGCCAGTAGTCGCAGCCATCACCACCATGCAAGTTTCCATTAGATTTGTGCAGGTGGTAAAGAAACAGTGGAGCCAAAAAATGGTGGGCCATTCTTTTATTCTAGTATTCAACCAGCTGGCGAGTAAACACACAGTGGGAAAACACTTCCCTTTCCATTCAAGGTTCCCAAAGCCACTGACACATCCAATTTTTCCTAGAATCAAAGGCCCCCACCAGTTTCAGTCAACTCTGGTTTCCCATCTGCACACTTCTGTCTCTGCACAACTTGCTTCTTCCTTAGCACCCTGCCATCTTGCCTTCTTTCTCCAAAAAAAAAATGGCTTTCTTCTTCTTTTCTCTTGCTCCTTCCTTTTAAAAACTTCTTTGGTGCCAAAAATCGTTCCTCCAGCACACATTAGCATAACAATGGCCCTTTCCAAGCAGGACAGCGATTAGCAGTTTCACTTGGCAGTGCCATTCACGTGGGCAGCGCCATTTTTAACAATAAAAGTGAACAAATTACACAAATTTTACAAACTTATTTGCCCAGCAGGCAGTAAAGCAATAAAGGCTGAGACAACTAAGGTCATATAAATTGGGACCCTACATGATGAATTCCTCTGAGAGCTGTCATGGTCAGACAAAAGGGCAAAAGAATGCCAGTCAACAGGCTGCACTTTCCCAGTTGCAAACCTCAGGTATTTCAAGACTTCTGTCCAACTGGATACAACTGCTTGGTATCCCTAGTTTATTTGACTGCCTACCAAAATCATGATATGTGCACCTTCTGAATGGCAGAGATCAAATGTTGGGTAAACAAATGTTTTTTTAAGTTTACTCGCTTGTATTGGGGCAGCGCCTTGTGTGCATAGTCTATAGAAGGTGACAGATTGCAAATTGCAGATTGCCTTCCTGCTTACGAGGGGCAATTGCTTGCTATTGTTTGCTAGAGAAGAGGTATTTTCCCCCAGCCCGTTTTGGCTAGAGAGTGCAGAGAGAGGGGGAGAGAGGGAGTGAGCGCCAAGGGGTTTGGGAGCCCAGAGATTTCAGCCAGCCCTGTTTGGCTGAGCCCTGCTGAGGCTGGTGTGGACTGGTGAGTCTGGGAGAGTCCGGAGAATGAGTTGGGGCTTTGGGAACCCTGAGTGAGAGAGAAGCAGTCTTCCCAACCTGTTTGATCATCTGCATTTATGAGACTTCAGTAAATGGAATGGCCCACCATCTTCTGGCTCCACAGTTCCTTTATCATATGCCCGAATCCAATGAGAACCTGCAAAGCCATGGTGGCGGCCACTGGCCTCACACCAAAGAAAAAGTCAAAACTGAGCACATAAAGGATAAAACAAAATAGACAAGTGATATCAATGAAGAAGAACAATGACCATTCTGGGAATGTTACCAGAACAAGCTGGGGTTCATGTTGCTTATTGCCCTTTTTTTGCCAATTCATGAGAGAGAGGGACCAACAAGGTATAAGACTATATTTAATCAAGATTACCAGCAAGTTGAGAAGGCAGAAGACTCAGGTCTGAAAAACTGCCTTAACAGTCTCAGCTGACTGGCCAGTTTATATACCTTTGGGTAGGTTAGTAATTAATTATGGAGCATGCAGTTAATACGTAGTAGAATGCAAGTGGTCGGAATCTGGCATGTAGAAATGGCCCCCTTACACTTGCATGACATAGCAATGGCCTTTGTAAAGCCAGTTGCCAAGGCCACCATCACAGCAATCTAGCCAGTACAGGTTTGCATTAGATTCGGACAGTTGGTAATGAAACAACGGAGCCAAGAACTGGTGAGCCATCATCTTTAATTCTAGCTTTTACCCGGCGGGCAAGTAAAAACACACACTAGGCTCGAAAACCCACTCATTCAGTGCTCACAAAGCTACTGACTTATCTGAGTTTCCTAGCATCAAAGCTTTCTAGCTCACCAGACTTATTCACCTCTGTTTCCCATCTCCTTCTCCAGCACAAACTCTGCTCAAACTGGCTTCTGCCTCAACACTCAGCCATCTTGGCTGCTTCTCCTCTCCTCCACGTGGCCTTAATCTGCTCTCCTCTCTAATGCTAACCTCAGGAACTGAGAGAGAGCAAGCTCCCGGTCTGCCCCACTTTACAGTGTAGAAATCCAAACCTTTAATCCAATCTACAAACAAGATAGTTTCTGATACAAAGTTACTAATCTGAGGCATAATGGGAGGATTCCTCATGAGAGTGCACCACCCCACATTATCCAATCAGTCAAGGGTCTGGGGAAAAGTTTACTCTTTAAACTAAGCCTTGGGCTATAATGACCTGCCTGCTTACAGCCTGTGCCCCACACATAATAATATAATTACACCCATGCCAAGCATAAGGGCAACCAATATCACCTGGGCAATGGGCTTCCCCATGGGCAGCCATCTTTAACAAAATGAGCATAATATATTTTATCTGCCCAACAACCCACCCCTATACTCACTTTACTACCCACAATCTACACCACCAGCATCCCTGTACAAGGAAATTAGGTACATTACACAAATTACAAATACAGGAAAAATCATACAATTTCAACAATTACAAAGGTACATTTCACCAGTCTCTGAGCACTTTGCCAAAAGTGCAAAATGTCCTCGGCCTTCTCTTTTGCCATTTGAAAGGCTTCCCAGGGCAGGTGGAGGGCCTCCAGCAAAGCCACCCCCACCCCCATTAGGATATTTCACATTGTCCAAAATTCATAAGTCTATTCAACAAAGGAGCCAGTGCTCACTCCGGTTGTAGTCCAGGAAATCAGTCCACACACATGAGGTATTAGCCTCTCCCCTCATTCCTGCCATCCTGGCAGCTCGTACACTGTCCCAAAAAGGAGCACATGGCCATGGCAGTCAGCATTTCCATCTCTGCTCTGGGGAGCATGATGGCATCCACCCCTATGTCCCAAAATCGCAGACTTACCAAGAGTGTAGCAGGTATTCCTTCCAGCTGGGCTCTCATCTTCTGGAGACGGCAGGTTGTAACTCCAGCCCGATTCTCCTCATTCTCCAAAGAGGAACTGAAAACACCAGCTTCTGCTGCTGGGCTTGAGCCCCGGGCCACAGCTGCCTTCTCCTCGGCAGGCTTTGCAGCTCCAGCCCTGGCCTCAGCCTCAGCCTCCTGCCGCTGCTGGCTCTCCACAACATCCAGGGCAATCTGCAACTCACAAACCTGTGATTCCTTCTCTGGAATCTGCTCCATTTCCAGGCGAATATCACAAACCTGGTCAGCCTCCTCCTCCAGCACTTCCTCCAGCACCAGGGTCGGCATCTCTTTCTCCCACGTTTCTTCCAGCTCCTTCCACTGCTCAGTTTGCAGGTCGCAGGTAGCCTCTTCCATAGAGCTCTCGGTTTCCTCACGCATGACTGTAAAAGTCAAGCAGCATAGAATCCCCCCAAAAACAGCTATAGGGAGCCAGTTCTCTACTCCACCGCTCAAAGGTAATGGTGGCTCCATACTAAACTGTATTGAATCCTGCCACAGACTACGCCAAATGTAAAGCCAGTAGTCGAGGCCACCATCGCAGCCGCCTGGCCCATGCAGGTTCACGTTAGATTCGGACAGTTGGCAATGAAACAACGGAGCCAAGAACTGGTGAGCCATCAGCTTTAATTCTAGCTTGCACCTGGCGGGCAAGCAAAAACACATACTGGGCTCCAAAACCCACTCACTCAGTGCTCACAAAGCTATTGACTTATCCAAGTTTCCTAGAATCAAAGGTTTCTAGCTCACCAGACTTATTCACCTCTGTTTCCCATCTCCTTCTCTCTGCACAAACTCTGCTCAAACTGGCTTCTTCCTCAGCACTCCACCATCTTGGCTGCTTCTCCTCTTCTCTACATGGCCTTAATCTAAGGTGACCGGATTTTAAAATTGGTAAAGCGGGACACCATCGACGGGTGGGTTCTTGATTAAAAATTTGGTCTCTATGGAGCAAAAAAAAAATTTTCATAGAATGCAAAAATAGTATTGTAATATATACTTTTTAAATCGGGACTTTTTTAAAATGCTGCAGGATGCAGGACAAATTGTTAAAAATCGGGACTGTCCCACCAAAAGCGGATGTCTGGTCACCTTACCTTAATCTGCTCTCTTCTCTAATGCTAACCTCAGGAACCGAGAGAGAGCAAACTCCAGGTCTGCCCCACTTTATAGTGTAGAAATCAAAACCTTTAATCCAATCTACAAACAAGGAAGTCTCTGATACAAAGTCACCCATCTGAGGCATAATGGGATTCCTCAGGAGAGGGCACCACCCTACATCATCCAATCAGTCAAGGGTGTGGGGAACCCATCTGTAAAACAACTCCCTTCTTTTTCTGGAAGAATATAATACAAAGATTATATTGTATATAAGACAGGCTATTTATTCTTGCTAAGAATTATTATTACTGAACCCTATATCCCCTTATACTTGGAAGGACAGGAAAAAAGAACAAAAACAAAGATTATTTATGACTTATTTTCTAAGCTATGAGTATATAGTAGTTAACCTCTAATATCCTATTAACCCCTTGCAGGAGAAAAGGATCAATTTAAAAGAACCCAAGAGTCACTAGGCCCAAGAATCTAGTGTCAACATAAGAAACATCCAAATCTGTAGAGAATTTTTATGAGTTTATTAGAGCCTAACTAATGACATACACTGGGGGGAAAAATCTCTAATTCTCCTCAGAATTCCTGTTCTCAGCTTCTGTTGGGCAGATAAAATATATTATGCTCACTTTGTTAAAGATGGTGCTGCCCACATGGAAGTTTGTTGATATTAATGTGTGTTCTGGAACAGGCTGTGGGCAGGCCGGGTCATTATAGCCTAAGGCTTAGTTTTAAGAGTAAGCTCTTTCCTACACCCTTGACTAATTCGATGATGTAGGGTGGTGCACTCTCCTGAGGAATCCCATTATGCCTCAGATGGGTGGCTTTGTATCAGAGACTTTCTTGTCTGTAGATTGGATTAAGGGTTTGGATTTTCTATGCTATAAACTGGGGCAGTCCGGGAGCTTGCTCTCTCTCGGTTCCTGGGTTCCTGAGATTAGTATTAGAGAGGAGAGCAGATTAAGGCCATGTGGAGGAGAAGTAGCCAAGATGGCAGAGTGCTGATGAAGAAGCCAGTTTGTTAAGAGTTTGTGCTGGAGGAGATGGGGAACAGAGGTGAATAAGTCTGGTGAGCTAGAAACCTTTGATTCTAGGAAACTTGGATAAGTCAGTAGCTTTGTGAGCACTGAATGTATGGGTTTTGGAGCCCAGTGTGTGTTTTTGCTTGCCCGCCAGGTGCAAGCTAGAATTAAAGCTGATGGCTCACCAGTTTGTGGCTCCTGTGTTTCATTACCGACTGTACGAATCTAATGCAAACCTGCGTGGGTCGGGCTGCTGTAGTTGTGGCCGCGACTACTGGCTTTACAGCTTCTTTTATGCATTTAAAATTAAGGAGAGAATGTGAGGAAGATTACATAGAGGTTGAGAAAGCAAGGCAGGGATTGAATTATAGGGTTGATAAGATTATGTGCTCCCTTAAAATTGATTACAGATTATTTTAAAAGTGGTTAACCTATATCCATAGAAACAATGAAAAGGGCTTGCATAAGGCAAAAATAAACATTTCATTAAAAGCTTATATGCCTGGGGCATGACTACTGACCATGATTTTCTGAGCTGAAACTCTGTGAGGTTGTAACAGAGTAAAAGGCTCAGTCTCTCTGGCTTCATTTTATACAAGTCTGCATTGTTCATATGCCTTCAGGCTAATAGCTCCTGCTCAGTCTTGTGTATAGATGATGCTAATCATTAAAGAAATTCTGCTTGCAACTTTAGTTTTACAAAAACATACACTCCAATTTCCCCTTTCCTTGACAAAAAAGGAGCCTGAAATCTATACCTCCCTAAGATGGATTTGAGGTACCACTAGGGCTCCCATCCCAGTCGGCTCCTTCTCAATCAACACACTTTTGCTTACTCCTATCTCTGACATCACTGAGGAGCAATCTTTTTTGTATTTTCTGTGCATGAGGTTTTAGAACTGTTTCTATATATTTCTGCATCGCTGATTCCAAATATAAAATCCGTTTTTTGGTGCATGCTCTAGTTTTTATGCAATTTTAATTTATTTTTGTTACAGTTAATGGCATGCATTGGTTTTTAAATTCGAGTTAGAAGGCAATGACTCTTGGATTGAACATAACCACAAGGCAATTAATGTGTTACAAACATCACTTTTCCATAATTGTAGTTTTTAAATGTAAAACATTAAAGGGTGTTTTTATCATCAGATGATAAAAACACCCTATTATTTTGTTTTAAGATTGAATCATGGCTTCTTTGAGTAGGCGTAAATGTAAGAACAGTCTGACACCTTCTGTTATGTATATGGCTGTTACACAATGTCAAAGGCGCAATATTTCATCATTTGTGACGTGCATATACTGCCTATTTTCAAGTTCCCCTTAGCGATCAAGACAAGAATTGAGCTCCTCATATTGTGTGTCATAATTGTGAGGAAATGCTTCATGATTGGACAGAAGGAAAATGCAAAGGAATACCTTTTGGTATTCCCATGGTTTGGCGTGAACCAAAGGACCACAGCAGTTACTGTTATTTATGTCTGATCCATACAAAGGGCATCGGCAAATAAAAACAGCATATGATCGCATATCCTAATATTCCTTCAGCAATACGACCTATCCCACACTCTGAGACACTCCCAGTTCCAGTTCTCAATGGTTTTATTTCCTCTAAGGACGAAGAAAGTGAACATGGTGATCAAGTGTATTTTGATAAGATGCATGAGAAAATGGTTGTAGAATTTGAATGGTCTTCTTCTGATGCCAAGCGGTCATTAACCCCTCAGCAGTTTAGCCAACCCAAATTGAGTGATTTTGTAAGAGATTTGGGCCTATTAAAGAAAGCAGCTGAGTTATTAGCCTCCAGGCTTCAAGAAAAGAATGTGCTTCACCGGTCAGCTAAAGTATCCCATTTCAGGAAGCATGAACATTTTTCCGAAGACAAACACTTTATTTACTGTCGTGATATCAGTAGTCTTCTCAGCCAGCTAGGTGTTACCATTTACAGTTCAACAGAATGGCGGCTATTTCTTGACAGCTGTAAACAAAGCCTGAAATGTGTTCTACACAACGGTAATGTTTATGCAGCGGTTCCAATTGGATATCCAACTCATCTACGAGAAGATTATAATGACATAAAAATTGTCCTCAACTTTCTGAAGTATGAGGAGCATAACTGGGTCATTTACTTGTGTGGATCTTAAAATGGTCAATTTCCTGCTAGGACAACAGAAAGGTTTCACAAAGTATCCTTGCTTTCTGTGTTTGTGGGACAGCTGAGCTTGGGAGAAACACTGGACACAGAAGGAATGGCCAAAACATGAAGCTCTGAAAGTAGAGATGCAAAATATTGTGAATGAACCTGTAGTTAATTGAGACAGGATCATTCCCCCCCCCCCCCCACTTCACATCAAACTTGGCTTAATGAAGCAGTTTGTTCAGGCTTGGAATAGAGAAAGTGAATGCTTTCAACATATTATTTCTGCTTTTCCTGCCTTGTCTTTCGAGAAGATAAAAACAGGTGTATTCAATGGACCTGTAATTCGAACCCTCATACGTGACAAAGAATTTGCCAGGAAGATGAATAAGGAGGAGAAAGCAGCATGTCAGTTTTTTGTGGCAGTTACAAAGAACTTCCTTGGCAACAAAAAAGCAGAAAACTATGAACTTCTGGTTCAAAGGATGCTGTTGGCTTTCCGCGACATTGGAAGTAACATAAGCGTTAAGATTTACTTCCTGAACAGTCACCTTGATAAGTTTCCCGAAAGTCTTGGAGCTGTTAGTGATGAGCAGACTACTGCTGGAGCATCAAAGGAGATTGTCCTCTACAAGTACACAAAGTCAAGAGCTACAAATGCAAACTTTTGCCTGAATAGAATTTAAATAAGTTTTGCACAAATTTTATGTTTAATATGTTCTATTTTGAAATTGTAGATAATTCTGATGCAATTATATCTCTTAGTGTATTAATGTATTTACTGCATTATATAAATTATTATATTTTCACAAAGATGATGCCCAAGAAGACATTCTACTTCATTATGTTAAACTAAATGTTGAAAATTTTACAATAAGATGAAAACCTAAAATCTTGAATTGCAAAAAAACTGTAGCTTACAGAGAAAAACTAATGTCAGATTTGAGATCAGCCACTCAAATTAGGTAAGAACAAGTGTTTTTGTGGATGCAACAAAAATTTTGTTCCCCAGTGCATTTTGAGTTTTGGCCTTTCCAAACACCAGGCACATGGACTTTATTCCTGGAACAAGGTTACTTTTCCATAGAACCCCTTTTTTTCATTTATTCTAGATTCACAAATATTTTTTCCTGCCAATCTAAATTTAGCTCACAAATTCTAACTTCCACTGAATCCTGCAGACAAAGATGAGGGATGCTGATGGGATAAGAACGCTTGTCTCTTACCAGCTGTTCACCAGACATCACAAATCTCTCAGCTGTAGCAGTTGACCAAGAGCAAGCAATGTAACGGCCAGTGAGTTCTCCTGGCTGCTTGACGAAACTCTCAGGGTGAAGAAATAGTTTCCCTATGTTTTTCTGGTTGGTCTAGTAATTAAATTCACATGAGGCACATTAGCAGGAGAAAAACAAGTTGAGGTGTGATAATGTATACCTCCTGTACGTATGGGAGAGACTCAGGAAAACTGAGCAACTAGCAAAAATGGCAGAAGCAACTTCAGCTAAAGACAGAGGAAGATGTGTGTGGAGAGTCAGCTGTGAGAGGTTAGCAAGACAAGAAGAATATACGGGAAAGATTGTTATGTAGGTTTAAGTCTGTGTGCCTTTTCCATTGATTGTGAAGGCAGAGCTGGTACAGTGAGAGAAACACCCTTACAGATGGAGATTTCCCTTAAAAATGTTTAGGTCCTGCTTGACCAGGCGGTGATGCAGTGGATAGAGCATCGGACTGGGACACGGAGGACCCAGGTTTGAGACCCCGAGGTCGCCAGCTTGAGCACGGGTGCATCTGGCTTGAGCAAAGCTCACCAGCTTGACCCAAGGTCGCAAGCTCAAGCAAGGGGTTACTCGGTCTGCTGAAGGCCCAAGGTCAAGGCACATGTGAAAAAGCAATCAATGAACAACTAAGGTGTCACAATGAAAAACTGATAATTAATGCTTCTCATCTGTTCCTGTCTGTCTGTCCCTATCTATCCCTCTCTCTGACTCTCTCTCTGTCCTGTAAAAAAAATTGTTTATGTCCTTTTACAAAAAGTAATTTCTACTTGGTTTTTAGAGTTTATCCCATGTCTACTGTTTCATAAAATCAATCTATTTAAAATAATCAGTGTCCCAAAGAGGCATATGCAAACTGTTTCCCTTAATCCACAAAAAATGTATTACATGTAATTTTAGTATATTGTTATCTTTATCTGTGACAACAGAATTACAAAAGGTTCTCTTATATTATTTTAAAGTATAATGAATAATTATAGTAGTAAGAATGATTGTTCTTATAGGCAAAAATATGAATAAGCATTGATTTAATTTTTCATTACATAAAGACATAAAGCATGAGATCAACATTTACCAATAGTATCTGAGCCTCTAAAATATATTTCTATATGGCATGACCAGGTGGTGGTGCAGTGGATAGAGCATTGGACTCGAACGCAGAGGATCTAGGTTCAAAACCCCAAAGTCACTGGCTTGAGTGTGGGCTCATCTGGCTTGAGCATTGGCTTGCCAGCTTGAGTGCGGGGTTGCTGGCTTGAACAAGGGGTCACTCAATCTGAAGTAGCACCCAGTCAAGGGACATATAAGAAAATAATCAATGAAGAACTAAGGTGCTGCAACATACAAAAGAAATTTATGCTTTTGATCTCTCTCTCTTCCTGTCTGTTTGTCCCTATCTTTCCCTCTGTATGGCCAGCAGCCTCGGCTACCATCACAGCTGCCTGACCTGTGCAGGTTCGCATTGGATTCGGACAGTCGGTAATGAAACAACAGAACCAAGAACTGGTGAGCCATCAGCTTTAATTCTAGCTTGCACCCAGCAGGCAAGCAAAAACACACACTGGGCTCCAAAACCCACTCATTCAGTGCTCACAAAGCTACTGATTTATCCAAGTTTCCTAGAATCAAAGGTTTCTAGCTCACCAGACTTATTCACCTCTGTTCCCCATCTCCTTCTCCAGCACAAACTCTGCACAAACTGGCTTCTCCCTCAGCACTCTGCCAGCTTGGCTGCTTCTCCTGGCCTCCACGTGGCCTTAATCTGCCTCCTCTCTAATACCTCAGGAACCAAGAGAGCAAGCTACTGGTCTGTCCCACTTTATAATGTAGAAATCCAAATCCTTAATCCAATCTACACAAACTAGGAAGTCTCCAATACAAAGCCACCCATCCGAGGCACAATGGGATTCCTCAGGAGAGTGCACCACCCTATGTCATCCAATCAGTCAAGGGTGTGGGGAAAAGCTTACTCTTAAAACTAAGCCTTAGGCTTTAACAACCCGGCCTGCTTACATTACAGTCTTTCCCCCACACCCATCCCAAGCATAAGAGCAAATAATATCACCTGGATGGCGGGCTTCCATGTGGGCAGCGCCATCTTTAACAAAGTGAGCATATTATATTTTATCTGCCCAACACCCTCTCTCTAACTCTCTCTCTCTTTGTCAAAACAATTTTTTAAAAATAAAATATATTTCTAGATGGATCAACATTTTGGATCTATATATTAAAATATTTTGCAGAAAGAGACAGTGTTGCTGTATTAGGAGAAGTACAGTTGACTCTTGAACAATGTAGAGGTTAGGGGTACTGATTTCCCCTATAGTCAAAATCTGCATACAACTATTGTCTCCCCCAAAACTTAACTACTAATGTTCTACTTTTGACTGGAAGCATTACCAATAACAAACAGTTGATTGACACATATTTATGTTATATGTATTATATACTGTATTTTTAACAATAAAATAAGCTAAAGAAAAGAAAATACTACTAATAAAATCATACAGAGAAGAAAACACAATTATGGTATTGTACATATTTGTTAAAAAAAAATCTTCCATAAGTGGAACTGCATAGTACAAACCTATATTGTTCAAGAGTCATTAATATTATTCTGAATACCATATGACAGGCACTATGCCACTATTTAACACATATTGCTATCTTGTTTCAGCTTTACCAAAACCCTGTAACATAGAAAACCGGGGCTCTGAGATTATCAATATAGTAGGCATTTACACAGATGTGTGCAAAGTAGGAACAATAGTCCAGGTACAGAAAATCACCCTGGTGGAAAGCCCTGGCTGTTTAGAAACAGACAATTATAAGAAGGACCTCACCCCCGGGGTGACCTTTCCTCCCTTAGCATATTGCTAGTAATGCAGATTAGACCTCCTGACCCCTCATATCTCCCAGTCCTTTGGTTCAGACCCTCCCCTGACCTTTGTCCTCCTGGCATACTGCTAGGTATGCAGTTCAGACCCCCTAACCTTTCAAGTCGTGCTAATCATGTGATTTAGCACCTCTTAGAGGAAAAACAAGGGGCTGGAGAATAACTTCATATAAGCCCTTGCATGACCACTCCCCTAAGCAATAAACCCTCAGGACAACGACGTTCTGCACAGCATCAAATAATCCTAGAAACAAAGCCTTGGGTCTGTTGACCACAGAGACACAGTTTTGGTCAAACTAGAGATAATATTTAAGCCTCACTTGTGTTTCAGCTCCAGCCCCAGAAAAGCGGCAAAACCAGATGGAGCAAATCCATGTCTGACATCAGGACCAGATGCATTGACTAATAACCTCCTTCAGTGCTGACTGATCAATAAAGACCAAGACCCGGAATAGACACATTTGGAAAAGCTGATGAATATTGTATTGGGAACCTACTCTGAGACTTCCTCTAAGATCCCTTCCTTTAGAGAGCAGGTTAAAAACCCTTAGGACAGAGGACCTAGTGCATGCTCTTTCTCTCTTTCTGGTGCATGCCCTTGCCTTTATCCCTTCTTCTTTCCCCAAGTACATTATCTCTGCCTGTCTTTCTCCTAAGCTCCAAGGAACCTTCTTTCACCTCTGTAACTTGTTTTCTGAGTCCAGGCAACCCAGCTGGCTCACTTCATCCACAGCTCACTTCTTTGACCTCTGTAACTTTCTAAATAAACTTTTGTTTGTATTTGAGTCCTGGCTCTGAATTTTTTCCTAGCCAGAACTCAAGTATTAAGGTTGCTAAACTAAAGTCCAATTGCTAGTAACATTCTGGTGCCATTTTGACACTGACATATATACTTCACCCAAGATTTCATTAATAACTAAACAGTTTTGAATCCAAAAATCCCAGATGACTCCAAAACTCTTTTGTATTAACTATGCTACTTTGTTAGCCAGTGAGGGTATTGTTCGGTTATTTGGTTCATTGAATTTAGTTGTGAAGATAGAATTATGATAAGTAAAGTATAAAAACATGTCAATTTCTATATTAGGTAAGTAGAATCCAAGTTGGTTGTCTTCATTGTTTTTATTTAGTGTAAGTCAATGTTTTCAACCACAGGTCTGCAGACCACTGCCGAGCCATGGATCTATAATCTTCATACAGCATCAGGGTGGTTAAATCTTTTATGGAATGGCCAAAAATTTTGAGCCATTCCACAAAAGAGTTAACCATCCTGACATTGTATGAAGATTATAGATCCACAGACAGACAGTTGAAAAACACTGGCTTAACTGATGCCAGTTTTATTTTAATTATGTAACACTACTTGGTCAAGCTTAAGAAGAATCCCCCAGTCTCAAAAGTTTAGGTTCTAAAACAGCCCTCCAATATGCTTACACTACATTCATATGCCTTCCATATTTTAAAATTTCTTTTCGTGCTTAACAGATTTATGTCCAGGAAGGTAGATCTGGGAGATATTCTCAGCTTTCTGAGTAGCTACTATGTCTGAGTAAGAATCAAATCACATCAATTCCCCACAAATTCCTAAGGAGTTTCCTCTAATTCTCTTGACTACCTGAGCTACTCCTTTCCTCCAAAGACCACAGTCAGCAGCCATACATTTACCAGATATCAGTCATTTTCAAGAGGCAGCTATCTCAAATGAAGGATAAATTGAGTAAGTGAAGGTTTCTGTAGAGTCAGCATCTTGAGGTTCTATGTATCTCAAAGAATAGTTTGAAAATACAGAAAAAAAAAACATTCTAAGATTAAAGCTCAGTGAGAGTAAATGCAAAAAGGAGAACAGCCTGAATGGTATATAGGGAAAGTCACAGCTTTGTTTAGCAGGAATAAATATTGCATGAAAAAAAGAAGTAGGAGTTAAGTCTGGAAGGGATGGTTGGGTCAACTTGTTTAGAGCTAAGGAAATTAAACTGTATAGTTAATAGAGAATAGATAACAGTCTTCTTGAGAAAGGAACAATCAATCCCCACACATTTTTATGAGAAAGTAATTTGGTGATAATTAAAAGCAGAAAAATTTTTAAACTTTGAACTAATAGTAGAACCCATTCAATTGAAACTATTTTGTTACATTGGTGGAAAACTGATTACAAAGCAAGTGACACAGGAGTATTTAATGAATAATTCCTCCTATGAAACATAGCATATCCAGGCAACAGACAGTAGTTAAAGCAACAAAAATTTCATTATAAAGAACTAACTCAGAATTTTCTACCCCTGGATAATTTTGAATAAAATGTACCCGGAATGCATGATGGGGTAAAAAACAGACAACTATTACTATGAGGAAGAAGAAACTCTTGATTTGAGCTCTATACTCTTGATGGGCCCACATGTTAGGCCAAAGAGCCTTTATCAGTTGAACAATGACACCCATCTTTACCAGAAAAAGGGTTATGACTGTTGTGATCATAATGACAATTATAGAATAGTTCAAGATAATGAAGCTCTGGCGGTTGAGATCTTTGTGGAACTCAAAGCATCGGTATTGTTCTGAGTAACTTGGATCTATGCCATACTGTAAAAAAAATATTGGCAAAAAAATTAGGCTACCCACCATCCAAATAATAATGCTTAAAACTATCACATGGTATTTTTGTAACTCTTGCATTTGGAGCTTCTTAAAATAGATGAGTAATCGAAGTATGACAATGGCCACATAGAAAACATAAGTGAAGTACATATGACAGTATATTATGCTGCTAACCAATCGGCAGGTAAAGAATCCAAACTCCCAGACGTCTAATATATAATAGCTGAGGCGGAATGGAAGGCTGATCAGGAGAATCGAATGTAGCACTATGATATTAAGAACAATCGTGGCAATCATTGAGTGGGTCTTCCTTTTGAATATCAAACATGACATCAGTACTGTTCCAAGAGTACCTCCCAGCAAAACCACGCTGTAGAATGTTAAGAGAATCATCTTGCAATATGCGTTGCAGTAGCTTAGGTCTATGTTTGAGACGTTTGACAGGGTGGTTGTATTGATTGACTCCATCTTTCACCACAAAGTGCTTAGAAGACCATGAACCCCTAAATAAAAAGTTTTACAAATTATGATAAATATATTTAAATTTTACAGCAACTGCACATTAATAGAATTGAGTTTTGCAATCCTAACCAATTATTTACAAACTTAAAACTGGGTATTCAATAAATATTGTCAGAGATTCTACTTGATTACTCGAACATATTGATGAGATTAAGTTGAGTGAAACAAAATTACAAAAGTAAGGGTTTTTTTCTCTTTATAGCTGTACACTCGGGCATTCTATTAATATATACGTCTGAACTCAACTACAAACTCTGGGATCAGCATGAGACATGTTAGCCTCTAGTATAAAATTGAAGGAAAGGCCAAACTCAGTAATCAAACAAATGCTATTTTAGCCCCGGCCAGATAGCTTGGTTGGTTAGAGCAACGTATGTAAATGCAGAGATTGCTAAGTTCCCAGGTCAGGACATGTACTGGAACAGATGCATGTTCCTCTCTCTCTCTCTCTCTCGCTTTCTCTCTCTCTCCTCTCATTAAAATCAATAAATAAAAAGTTAAATAATAAATGCTATTTTAATGCAATATCTTTTAAAAATCAAAATCACTGTTCATATATTCATGATGGACAAAATCTTTTTTAATTTAATAAAGGCCAGCTCAATATACATGCAGTGCATATTTATGTCAGATCTATAAAGGCCATCCCTACGATTGTCAGAAAATCCAGTTTGAGATAGCGTAGAGAAGATGATGTAAATCACATATAACTCTTGTAAGAAGGTGTATCAGACAAAATTCTATGAACAATTTTTTGAGCAAGGAACAGCATATAATATATATAAGAATTACTTATACTCTTTTCTTCTTTCTAACCCTGAATCTTTTCCTGGACTAATGTGTTACATTTTGATGAAAAGTTTGGGTTTGAGAGTAGTTTTCTTTAGTTCTTATTTAAGTTTCTCTGGTCTGGATGCATAAAGAGCCATGACAGTGCAGCAGAAAGAGTGCTGCGGCCTCCCGTCCTGCAGGGAAGTGCCAGCTCTGCCATTCGGTTGCCATGGGACTGCATAGAGCTCTAGCTATGAGATGGGAAAAGTTGCTCTGCCTACCTCAAAGGCTTACTGAAAAATTAAATGGGTTAGTGTGTTTGAGACAACTTTATAACTGAAATAAAATGCTGTATAAAAGTTATGATTCTTGCCTGACTGGTGATGGTGCACTGGATTGAGCATAAGCCTGGGACACCCACTGGAAACCCCAAGGTTGCCAGCTAGAGCCCAGGCTCACCAGCTTGAGTGCAGAGTCCTCGGCTTGAGCGTGGGATCAAGGACATAATCCCAAAATTGCTAGCTTGAGCCCAAGGTCATTGACTTGAACAAGGGGGCAATGGCTCAGCTTGAGTCCCCCGGTCAAGGTACATGAGAAGCAATCAATGAACAACTAAAGTAAAGCAACTAGAAGTTGATGATTCTCATCTCTCTCCTCCCTCTCTCATTCTCTCTTCCTGTCTCTCTAAAAAAATCTTTACAAGTAAATAAAAGTTATGATTCTTGAGGTGACACAATAAAAACAAAAATACTTTATTTACCTCTTTCTCCTACACTACATAGGGTCAGATACACAGTTATGTTACATAAAATTGTTGTTGCATCAATAAGTATTTAATAACTATGGCAATTAAAGAAAACTTTGTCAGACCTTCGATGAGACAGTATGAGACTCAGGCATCAGCACATCAGTCTTCCCCTCAGAAAATGTCTGTGTTCGTTCTTTCCATGTATCTCCTGCCCACCTGGCCAGACGCAGAGTCCAAGCAGTCATATCTGAGGGAGAACTTATTCGACAATGAATGTCTAAATATGTTAGTATTTTTCTTCTGCTACTAACAGAATCTTTTTAGAATAACTTGGTTTTGTTTATGAAAAATTATGTTAGACCTGGCATATTTAATACCCCCAAATAAGATTTTACTGTAACTTAAAAACATTATTATAACTTGTATAACAGCCTAAATTTTATGTGCTGAAATATACCTTTTAACAAAGTACAGATATATAAAATATATAATGCTTATATGCTGTTTGAGTAAAACTGAATAGTTTTGTAAGAGTTATAAATTACAAATAAGATACTTCGTTTTTAAATTTTGGCAGTCTTTGAGTCTAAGCAGACAAGATTTAAGTTTGAAATCATTTTAAAGCATTGTAAATCTAAATTATTTATTAGTTCCACAGTTGAATGGACACATCTTCTAGGGCTGTGTGATAATGAGAAACAGAGAAGTAGCACTGCCACTTACGAGCTAGCTAATCTTGGGATGGATACCTAACTGTACAGTTGTCTTTTCAGCTGTACAAAGGGAAGATCTATTTTGCGAGAATGCTGCAATAAATGTTAGATTGCATCTATAAAGAACATAACAGATTCACTGACATAGAATAGGTCATCAAAGTGTCAATCTTATTTTTCCCTTTCTAATGTACACAAAGATCTTTTATAAACACAAAATCCCATCCTTTTTTAGTTGCTTCTCAGAATTACCCTACAAATATTGAAATGCACAGTGCAAAATTCATAGGAAAGGGAGAAACTGAATCATCAATTTTCTTTGCTTTCAGGCCCTTACCCTTATGACCCCCACAGCTCCTACAGTATTATCCTTCAACAGCCTGTAATTGCTTTGCCAAGTACTAAAATTTCTAGATCTGTTTTCCATGCACAAACAAATTACTACCCAAACTACTTACTTTTTCTTTTCCTGTTATGATTTGCTTCTGGTGGAAGACTCAAGGCACCTTGGTCATTTGTTGGTGATCTACCTCAGGGCAGGCAATGAGAAAATTTTGCTACAATCCACTCACGAGAACAGTCAAAAGAGATCATGAGATGAATAATGAACTGGGGATAGCTCAAGCTTTACACAGAGGCTTCTGAAGTTCAACAGTCAAGATGAAGACTACAGATAAGTGGACCACAAACGGATGACTATTTCTACAGCTAGTGGTTAAACAGATTCAACATTATTCATATAAGTAAAGGCTTTTATTTTCACTATCAATGACTTGCCTGCAGGAATTTTTCTTATTACTGTTAAAAATTTAGAGGCTTTTTTTCAAATACTGTTTTTTACTTTATTACATTTGTATGTTATACCCAAAATGTTTCACATTCAGAATAAGAATTACCTAGAGAAGTACTTTCTGGGAGCCTTTCTACTCTAGGAAATAAGCTCAAAATATTTATACCTTTGCCATTCAGTTTCCAAAGATTCCCCTCTTTCATTAACTGCCATTTGGGGATATGGTTCTTTTTGAAGCTCAGCCTTCCAGAAAGGTCATTTTAACAAGAGGGTTCATTTCATTTTTCTCAAGTCTTCAATTTTCTTACATCAACCTTCTTATTTCCTGTACTAACTTTATAGTAAACTTTAGCTGTGCTAAGAACTCAAAGCATAATTTTAAGGAAATATTGTGTTTAGTACACAAAGATGTAAGAAACCAACATGTCTTCAAAAGTTACAAGCAAACCCAGACCCAGTCATACTATTGTCCAGCTACCGAAATTTAAAAAGACTAAAACTCTATCACCTGTACAGCAAGCTCTCATTTGCTTTGGAAAAGAATGAAAATCATCCCCACCTGTGTCATTTGCTATACAATTATCCAACAGTGCTTGTGGCCACAGAAATACAAACAGAATTGAAACCTAATGGAGCCATATGCTTAATTATTTCAAGAAAAACCATTAATAGAAGGTGCAATTTCCAATTCTTATTATCAAAAGAAAATTTGTATCAATTCAAGTCAGCTGGAAAAATGTCACAGATTTTTCAACATATATCCTTAAGTCAATTCAAAAATTGAAAAATCTAGGTCATATGCCTGGATTTGGATATATTTTCTGTCACAACTGTTTTCCAGATATAAATATGTTCCTGGAATCTGCAGGATAAAGCTTGTTCCTACCAAAACCATAAATTATTTAGAGGTTGCTTGTCTGGCTGATAAAGGACTAAATTGAGCAGTAAGTTAGATGTGACCAAGAATGGAGCATAAAAATAAAACTCAGTTATAATTTGGAACTATGAACAACACACATTAATTGTTCACATTGATTATGTAAGGATTTCAGAGTACTGAAATGTATGTATTTATACTTACAGCACAGTTAGAAGAATGTATGTATTCAATATGTTTCCCACTGTACTCAGATTTCAGAAATTTTTCCTTAAGGGGTACCCAGATTTCAAAGAGAAATGACAAAATCTTAATATGAGAGTTAGAAACTACCTAGTCCAGAATAGTACAACCTTCTTATGTAAGAGATAGAGCCACCACAATTTAAAGAGTTTAGAAACTACCACTGGCCACAGGGAGCAGATAAGGATGAAAGCCACATCCCCGTTCCAAACCATGATGTCCACTGCACCATGATGCACACACAATGAACTTCAGATAATTTCTGGTGACCCATTAACAATCTATGGCTCAGTTTTTCACCTTTTTCAATGTGGTATCTGGAATCTTATTTTTGGAATGGACCTTAATGTTTAAGTAAAAATATTATTTAAGATCCTAGCCTGACCAGGCAGTGGTGCAATAGATAGAGCGTCGGACTGGGATGTGGAGGACCCAGGTTCAAGACCCCGAGGTCGCCAGTTTGAGTGTGGGCTCATCTGGTTTCAGCAAGGCTCGCCAGATTGAGCCCAAGGTAGCTGGCTCGAGCAAGGGGTCACTCGGTCTGCTGTAGCCCCTGGTCAAGGCATATATGAGAAATCAATCAATAAACAACTAAGGAGCCGCAACAAAGAATTGAGGTTTCTCATCTCTCTCCCTTCCTGTCTGTCTGTCCCTCTCTCTGACTCTCTGTCTCTGCCACCAAAAAAAAAAAAAAAAGATCCTAGAGAATTAAAATTATTTTAAAAATATAGTTCTTCCCCCCCCCCCCACACACCCAAAAAAGGGAAAAGGTTCCAATAATGCATTAATATTGGTGATTAGCCTAAGCTAGGTTTCAGGAGTCAAAGTCAATCTGTCCTCTGCGGGAACAGGTCTGAAGCAGGTGCTGCTGGAGCTGCCACTGTGTTGTCCATGTTTTCCTCTCCCCGGGAGATGTGATTTGAGAGGGCTATTGGTGGGCAATCTCAGCTCTTGAAAGAATGGGTGCAGGTCACTGGTCTGTTTAGAGTTGTTCAACTGCTACTATGGAATATCCTCAGGAAAGTGGTAATAAAGTCTGTAACTGTGCATCCTCAAATCTGTTTACACTCAGAAGTCATTGACCAAGATATTGAAATGCCAGGCTTCGCACCCTATTTGACTCAAAAAGCCCAGAGGCTAAACCCACCTAGAGACTGGAGGTAGCACCTGGGATTTTGATGTCTCCCACTCTAGGAACCTGCATTCTCAGTCCCTCCCTCTTTTTATGTGCATGGCTGAGTCTGTCTCACTCTCTCCCAGGCGCAGCATAACTTTCTTCCATGGAGATGTGAGATTTGAAACCAGAGAAGTCCAGATAGACCATTCCATCCCTCTCCTTCACTTCACAGATGGGACATGGAGTCCCCGGAGGCCATCTATCTCTCTCATTCCTTCCCCTAAGGAAGGTGACTCAGGGCAGCATTACTGAGCATCTTTAGGTCCCAAACAAACTGAAGAGCATCAAACAAGCAAATTGCAGAAAACCCATACTTCTTTTAAAAGTTAAATATTCTCTAGCATTTATTTTTTAGTGTTGATAAATTATTAAATAATACACTGCTCACAAAAATTAGGGGATATTTCAAAATGAATATGAAGTGATAAAAAAGAAGCATTTGATTTTTTTTTTTTTTTAGGTTGAATTTCTTTTTTTTATATATATATATATATATTTTTTAATTAATTCTAATGGGGTGACACCAATAAATCAGGGTACATATGTACAATGAAAACATCTCCAGGTTATCTTATCATTCAACCATGTTGCATACCCGTCACCAAAAGTCAAATTGTCCTCTGTCACCTTCCATCTGGTTTACCCTGTGTCCCTCCCCTCCTACCTTTCCCTCCCTCTCCTCCCTCCGCCACCCCGTAACCACCACTCTCTTGGCCATGTCTCTTATTCTCACTTTTATGTCCCACCTATGTATGAAATCATGCTGTTCTCAGTTTTTCTTTTTTTCTGATTTACATATTTCACTCCGTATAATGTTATCAAGGTACATCCATTTTGTTATAAATGATCCGATGTCATCGTTTCTTATGGCTGAGTAGTATTCATAGTATATATGTACCAAAGCTTTTTAATCCACTCGTCTTCTGACGGACACTTGGGCTGGTTCCAGATCTTCGCTATTGTGAACAATGCTGCCACGAACATGGGGGCGCATTTCTTCTTTTAGAACAGTGCTATGGTGTTCTTAGGGTATATTCCTATAAGTGGGATAGCTGGGTCAAAAGGCAGTTCGATTTTTAATTTTCTGAGGAATCTCCAAACTGTTTTCCACAGTGGCTGCACCAGTCTGCATTCCCACCAGCAGTGCAGAAGGGTTCCCTTTTCTCCACATCCTCGCCAGCACTTATTCTGTGTTGTTTTGCTGATAAGTGCCATTCTGACTGGTGTGAGGTGATATCTCATTGTGGTTTTAATTTGCATTTCTCTAATGATTAGTGATGTTGAGCATTTTTTCATATGCCTATTGGCTATCTGTATGTCTTCTTTGGAGAAATTTCTATTCATTTCTTTTGCCCATTTTTTGATTGGGTTGTTTGTCTTCCTGGTGTTGAGTTTTATAAGTTCTTTATAAATTTTAGTTATTAACCCCTTATCAGATGTGCTGTCGAATATGTTCTCCCATTGTGTGGTTTGTCTTTTTATTCTGCTCTTATTGTCTTTAGCTGTGCAAAAACTTTTTAGTTTGATATAGTCCCATTTGTTTATCTTGTCTTTTATTTCATTTGCCCGTGGAGATAAATCGGCAAATATACTGCTGCTACAGATGTCGGAGAGCTTGCTGCCTATGTTTTCTTCTAAGATGCTTATGGTTTCACGGCTTACATTTAAGTCTTTTATCCATTTTGAGTTTGTTTCTGTGAATGGTGTAAGTTGGTGGTCTAGTTTCATTTTTTTGCAGGTAGATGTCCAATTTTCCCAACACCATTTGTTAAAGAGGCTGTCTTTACTCCATTGTATGTTCTTTCCTCCTTTGTCAAATATCAGTTGTCCATAAAGCTGTGGGTTTATTTCTGGGTCCTCTGTTCTGTTCCATTGATCTATGTGCCTGTTCTTATGCCAGTACCAGGCAGTCTTGAGTATAATGGCCTTATACTATACCTTGATATCTGGAAGAGTGATACCTCCTGCTTTGTTTTTTCTTTTTAAGATTGCTGAGGCTATTCGTGTTCTTTTTTGGTTCCATATAAATTTTTGGAATATGTGTTCTATATCTTTGAAGTATGTCACTGGTATTTTAATTGGTATTGCATTGAATTTATAAATTGCTTTGGGTAATATAGACATTTTAATGATGTTTATTCTTCCTAGCCATGAGCACGGTATATGCTTCCACTTGTTTGTATTTTCCTTGATTTCTTTTATCAATGTTTTATAATTTTCCGAGTACAAGTCCTTAACCTCCTTGGTTAAATTTACTCCTAGGTATTTTATTTTTTTGGCTGCAATAGTGAAGGGGATTGTTTCCTTAATTTCTTTTGCTGAGAGTTCATTGTTTGTATATAGAAATGCCTCTGTTTTCTGCGCATTAATTTTATATCCTGCCACCTTGCTGAATTCATTTATAAGGTCCAATAGTTTTTTGACTGAGACTTTAGGGTTTTCAATATACAATATTATATCATCTGCAAATAATGACAGTTTTACTTCTTCTTTTCCAATTTGGATGCCTTTTATTTCTTCTTCTTGTCTGATTGCTATATCTAGGACTTCCAGAACTATGTTGAATAAGAGTGGTGAAAGTGGGCAACCCTGCCTGGTTCCTGATCTTAAGGGGATTGCTTTTAATTTTTGTCCATTTAATATGATGTTTGCTGTGGGTTTGTCGTAGATGGCCTTTATCATGTTAAGGAATGTTCCTTGTATTCCCACTTTACTGAGAGTTTTGAGCATGAATGGGTGCTGGATTTTATCAAATGCCTTTTCTGCATCTATTGAAATTATCATGTGATTTTTGTCCTTCCTTTTGTTTATGTGATGAATCACATTGATTGATTTGCGAATATTGAACCAGCCTTGCCTCTCCAGAATAAATCCCACTTGATCGTGGTGTATGATTTTTTTCATATATTCCTGGATCCGGTTGGCTAATATTTTGTTGAGAATTTTAGCGTCTAAATTCATCAGGGATATAGGCCTATAATTTTCTTTCTTTGTGTTGTCTTTGCCCGGTTTTGGGATCAGAATTATGCTCACCTCGTAAAAGGAGTTTGGAAGTCTTCCTTCTTTTTGAATTTTTTGAAATAGCTTGAGGAGGATAGGAGTTAGTTCTTCTTTGAATTTTTGATAGAATTCACTTGTGAAGCCATCAGGCCCAGGACGTTTCTTTTTTGGGAGTTTTTTGATAACTGTTTCAATCTCATTTGTTGTAATTGGTCTGTTTAGGTGTTCTGATTCTTCCAGATTGATTTTTGGAAGTTTATATGATTCAAGAAATTTGTCCATTTCATCTAGATTGTCTAATTTTTTGGCATAAAGTTCTTCATAATATTTTCTTACAATGCTTTGTATTTCTGTTGTGTCAGTTGTTATTTCTCCACTGTCCTTTTTAATTTTATTTATTTGAAACCTCTCTCTTTTTTTCTTGGTGAGTCTAGTTAAAGCTTCATCAATCTTGTTTACCTTTTCAAAGAACCAGCTCCTGGATTCATTGATCCTCTGTATTGTTTCCTTAGCCTCTATGTCATTTATTTCTGCTCTGATCTTTATTATTTCCTTCCTTCTACTTGTCCTGGGTTTTATTTGTTGTTGTTTTTCTAGTTCTTTTAGCTGCAGGGTCAGGTTGCTTATTTGAGCTTTTTCTAGCTTCCTATGATATGCCTGTAGTGCAATGAACTTCCCTCTCAGAACTGCTTTTGCTGTGTCCCATAAATTTTGAGTTGATGTATGCTCATTATCATTTGTTTCTAGAAACTTTTTTATTTCGTCTTTGATCTCATTGTTAATCCATTCATTATTTAATATCATGCTATTTAGTTTCCAAGTGTTTGAGTATTTTTCAGTTTTTCTTTTGTGGTTAATTTCTAGTTTCATGGCATTGTGATCAGAGAAAATGCTTGATATGATTTCAATCTTCTTGAATTTATTGAGATCATTTTTGTGTCCTAACATGTGGTCTATCCTAGAAAACGTACCGTGAGCGCTTGAGAAGAATGTATATTCTACTGCTTTAGGATGAAAAGTTCTGAAGATATCTATTAAATCAAGTTGATCTAGTGTATCCTTTAAGTCTGCTGTTTCTTTATTGATTTTCTTTCTTGAGGATCTATCCAGTGTTGTTAGAGGGGTATTGAAATCCCCTACTATGATAGTATTGCTGTTAATCTCGCCCTTAATGTCCATCAAAGTCTGTTTTATGTATGTCGGGGCACCTATATTTGGTGCGTAGATATTTATGATAGTTATATCTTCCTGTTGAATTGTTCCCTTTATCATTATGTAGTGTCCTTCTTTATCTCTTACTATAACCTTTGGTTTAAAGTCCATTTTGTCAGATATAAGTACTGCTACCCCGGCTTTTTTTTCATTTCCATTTGCATGAAATATTTTTTTTCATCCTTTTACCTTCAGCCTATGTGCATCTTTTGTTTTAAGGTGTGTCTCTTGTAGACAGCATATGTATGGGTCCTGTTTCTTTATCCACACAGCTACCCTATGTCTTTTGATTGGATCATTTAATCCATTTACATTTAAGGTTATTATTGATATGTAGTTGTTTATTGCCATTTTATTCTTTAAAGCTGTATTCTTCTTTTGCTATATTTTTTCCTCCCTTTGAACTGTTCACAACAGGCCCTGTAGTATCTCTTGCAGAATTGGTTTGGTTTTAATGTATTCCTTGAGGCTTTCTTTGTCTGGAAAGCTCTTTATTTCTCCTTCAATTTTAAACGTTAGCCTTGCTATATAGAGTAGTCTTGGTTGTAGGTTCTTGTTCTGCATTACTTTGATTATATCTTGCCATTCCCTTCTGGCCTCAAGTGTTTCTGTTGAGAAGTCTGATGTCATCCTTATGGGGGCTCCTTTGTAGGTGATAGCCTTTTTTTCTCTAGCAGCTTTTAAGATTTTTTCTTTATCCATTAGCTTTGGTATTTTAACTATGATGTGTCTTGGTGTAGATCTTTTTGGGTTTCTCTTAATGGAGTTCTGTGTGCTTCTTGAACGTGTGGAATTTTTCCCAGCCTTAATTTAGAAAAGTTTTCGGCTATGATTTGATTGAACACAGTTTCCATTTCCTGTCCTCTTTCCTCTTCTTTAGGCACCCCTATGATGCAAATGTTGTTTCTCTTCATGTTGTCACAGAGCTCCCTTAGAGTTTCCTCACATTTTTTGAGTCTCTTTTCCTTTTTCTTCTCTGCTTCTGTGCCTTTGTTTATTGTATCTTCTAACTTGCTTATTCGATCCTCAGCGTGATTCATCCTGCTTTTAATTCCTACCATTTTGGTCTTCAGTTCTGATATTGTATTTGTCATTTCTGTCTGATTCTTTTTTATTATTTCAATTTCGTTTTTAATACTTGTTATCTCTTTATTTAGGTGTTCATAGTGACTATCCAATGTTGCTCTAATTTCTTTGAACATCCTAACTATCCTTATTCTAAATTCTGCTTCTGGTAGTTTGGTTATATCTGGTTCATTCAGGTCCTTCTCTGGGAATTTCTCTTGATTCATTTGGTTTGCATTCCTCTGCCTGCCCATTTTATCTGTGTATAGGCAAGTTGTGGGCACTGGAGTCCAGTAGGTGTTCCCTTTGTGTTCTCTAGGTGTGGTCTGTCTGCAGGCCTGCCACCCCCTCTGCTGCTGCCTAGGGTGGTTGGGTGAGGGCGTTGCCAATGACAGCCTACTTTGGCTGTTGCTGTGGTTTCCACCTCTCCTCCGCAGGAGGGGCTGTCACTCAAGCCATAAGCCTTAGAACCAAGGGCAGAGGTGAGCACCTTTGCTCAGCTGCCGGACCAGCCCGTTTCCAGAAGATTTACACCTAGCCCCCGCAGTCAGAGCCTGCTCGCCACAGTTTTGTGGGTTGGGCGGGGCTTTTGACGTGCTCTCAGCTATGAGCCTTTGCCCGTCCAGAATTTAGCCCCGCCCTCGAGGCCGGGACCCTCCTGCGTAGGGTCGCACACTGTGGTTTATTGGGCTGGGCGTGTTTGCTGGCGTTAGCTCAGCTGCTAGCTTCCAATCGATCAGGACTCTGCCACGCCCCCACGTTTGGCGCCAGCTCGCACACGTAGGGTGGCCACCAGCCGGGGTTTCTTTAGCCGGGCAGGGCTAGTAGGGTGAGCTCAGGTGCAAAAGCGCTCACTTGCCGTGCGGGGCAGTGGAGGCCGCTCGAGCGCCAGGTGGGGCCAGTAGCGCGAGCCCAGCCGCGGAAGCCAGGCGCCAGGTGGTGTCGGTTGCGCGCCAGGCGCCGCCTCTCATGCTGTCCCAGCCGCGGAAGCCGCTGGCGCGCCGGGCGGGGCCAATGGCGTGAGCTCAGCCGCGGAAGCCGCTCGCGCACACAAAGGATTTCAACCCACTGGGGTTTCTCCTTTTGGGCGGGGTTGGCAGCATGAACTCAGCCCCGGTCCCCTCGCCCGTCCCTGGTCTTAGCCCCGTCCCCGTGGTCAGGGTTGGCTTACTCAGAGTCTTAGAGCCAATCTCTGCCCGTAGTTTTACCCCACAAGTGGGGTCACAGGCGGCCCGCAGCTGTCGGACCGCTTTCGCGCGTCTACTCCGGCCTTGCTGGGCTAGACTGAGTGCACCACCTTCCGCCCACACCGACAGGACCGCTTTTCAGCGTCCTGCCGCCAACCGCCCCTCAGCAGCGTTTAGAGAGATAGCAGTGTCTTAAGTCTCCACACTGTAGGCTTGGGAGCTCCCTCCCTCCAAGCAGCTCCGTTCCAATTCCCGCGGGAGAGCCCGCCTGGCTAGTGTCCCGCCTCCCCTTGCTGGTGTTGCTAGTTCCAGGGGAAATATTTGTTTTCGATTAGGGAAATGACTTAGCCCAGGGGTCAGGATGGCTGCCCTCAGAGTGTTCTCGTGCCTTCAGTCCAATCTCTGTTCCCGCTGCTCTGTTCCTCTCCTCTGTCCCCGTTCCCCGGAGCCCCGGGTGCGTGGTTGTGAGAGAGGGTTTCTGCGCTGACCCTTTGAAAAGATTCTTGGGTCCGAGAAAACTCTTTTTCACAAACAGTATCCTCTCTTGCTTCACATCTCAACACTGTCCATACGCCTCTTCTAGGCTATGGGACTGCAGGCTGGGGCTTGGTTCCTAGGACCCAGGTCCCTCCCTCTCTGCCAAACTCTCCTCCCGCCCCGCGGGACTCTCCGGGCTGCCGTTTGCTCCGGGGAGCTGGGCAGCCCTCTTCGTGTTTTCGCTATTCCTACCAGTCTCAATGTGGCTTCTGCAGTGTTCCTTGGTTGAAGAGTCCACTTATTTTAGTTCAAAGTTGGTTTATCCAGATGGTGGTTCTTAAAATTGAGCTATAATCCACTTTGGTTCTGGGAGTTGGAAGTTGGTACGTCCGCCTACTCCATCACCATCTTGAACCCCCGAAGCATTTGATTTTTGTAATTAAACAAGAACATCAGAAAAGCAAACAGCAAGTCAAAGAAAGTTGTTCAATTATGCAAATGAGATGCAAATTCAATTATCCTGATTGAGTAGCAAGTTATGTATTGGTGGCAGTAAACAGAAGCATGTCAAACTAGAATGAGAGTGCCAAACATTGACTGTGCAGTAGGATGTATGGTCATTCAAGACTGCCAAAACACACTGACAGCGATGGGGCATGGACAGGATCAGATTGCCCAGCAGTTCTTGTGGAATCCTCTGCCACTCTTGCTCCAGGGCAACTTCCAGCTCAAGAAGTGTTGTGGGAGAGCCCTGCCTGGTTATCTCAGTGGTAGAGTGTTGGCCTGGCATGTAGAAGTCTTGAGTTTGATTCTCGACCAGGGCACACAGGAGGAGCGCCCATCTGCTTCTCCACCCTTCCTCCTCTCCTTTCTCTCTATCTTTCTCTTCCCCTCCCACAGCCAAGGCTCCATTGAAACAAAGTTGGCCCGGGCACTGAAGATGGCTCCATGGTCTACACCTCAGGCATTAGAATGGCTCTGGTTGCAATGGAGCAACATCCCAGATGGGCAGAGAATTGCCCCCTAATGGGCTTGCCAGGTGGATCCCAGTCAGGCGCACGCAGGAATCTGTCTCTTTGCCTACCCTTTTCTCACTTCAGAAAAATAATAATAATAAAAGAAGTGCTATGGGAGGCATTGGACAGTTTTCCAGATGTCTTCCCAGTGCATCCAAAGCATGTTCAATGGGATTCAGGTCTGGAGAACGTGAAGGCCAGTTCATGTGTGTGATTCCTGCCTCCTGAAGCATGTTGTTGATGAGATGCGCATGGTGGGGTCTTGCATTATCGTCCATGAAAAGAAAGTTGTTCCCAGCTATTCCAGGATAGGGTACCGCTATAGGGTGCAGGACCTCATCTTGATATCTGACAGCAGTCAGCAATGCATTTTTGATGATGTGGAGGTTGGTACAACCGCCAATGCTGATACCAGCCCACATTATGATTCCACCACCACTGAAGGAGTCCCTTTCTCACATGAAACGTGGATTCTTCCGTGTTCCTTGTTCACACCAGATCAGGACATGATCATTGTCAGGCTGAAGACTGAACCATGACTCATCAGAGAAGAGGACAGTTGACCACTCATCATGGGTCTAATGACCATGCTCACCAACCCACCTTCTATGGGTTCTGCAATGTTCATCAGATAACAGAATGCATACCATTGGTCACTGGGCATGCAGTCCGACATGATGGAGCTGATTTTGTATGTTCTGGGTGCATATCCATCATCTAGTGGCAGCAAGAAACTGTCCCCGCAGCCCTGTTGCATTGCTGTGCCTGTTCCTTCTTGCCAATAAGGTCAAGTAGCGGTCATCTCTTGCTGGTGTGGCAGACGGGCAACCCTATCCTTGTCTTCTTTGTACTGTGCCAGTCTCTTGAAAGTGATTCCACAGTCTGCTAATCATGCTTTGGGATATTCCAAGTGCTGTTACCACTGTTGTCTGTGTTTGACCACCTTCAAGCTGTCCTATGGCTCTCCAGGCTTTGCATTCAGGCAATTGTGTTGCAGGGGCATTGCGAGGGCTCGGAAATTGCAGGATGTGCACTTTCAATATCAGGGAATGTGCAGATACTCCAGTACTTTTCACCTTTTGTAGAGTGCATTTTCACCAATGAAATAAAAGTTGGTTTTGCGCCTCATTTGCATAATAAAACGTTTTTTGACTTGTCGTTTAATTTTCTGATGTTCTTGTTTAATAAAAGAATCAAATGCTTCTTTTTTATATCACTTTATATTCATTTTGAAATATCCCTAATTTTTGTGAGCAGTATAAAATTAAAGCTGGTGCTGATGCACAAAGTCTTGGATGGTTGAAAGCTATGAATATTAGTCTTCAGATATACATATAAATGTCTACTTTATCCTGTTAATGTGTTCATCAAAGCTGATAAAAAGATACATGATTTTAAGTAGAGCAAGAAATATTGAGATTAGACATTAAGAAGGACACTTTAACAAAGACAGAGAGAGATTTATACTGGCCCACAACATGGCCAGTCTCAACTTGGACTCAAACCACACCACACTCTATCCCTCAAATTTTTATTTACTTATTTATTTTATTTATTGATTTTAGAAAGAGAGGGAAAGAGAGAAAGACAGGAACATGAATCTGTTCCTATATGTGCCCTGATGGGGATGGAACCAGCAACTTCTGTTCTTTGGACCAATGCTCAAACTGAGTTATCCAGCCAGGGCCCCTCAATTTGCAGTTCCTTAGTCTCCTTAGTTAATCATTGATTGCTTTTTCATCTGAGCCTTGAGTGGGGAGCTTTAGCAAATTGAGTGACCCCTTGCTCAAACTAGTGACCTTGGGCTCAAGCCAGCGACCTCAGGTTCAAGCCAGCGACTTTTGGGCTCAAGCCAAAGACCATGGGGTAATGTCTACAATCCCATGCTCAAACCAGCTACCCCATGTTCAAGCTGGTGAGCCCATGCTCAAGCCAGATGAGCCCACACTCAAGCCAGTGACCTCAGAGTTTTAAACCTGGTTTTTTTGCATCCCAGTCCCATGCTCTATCCTAGTGATGGGCAATCTTTTGAGCTTGGTGTGTCAAAATTTGCCAAAAAACCAAGTATAATTCAGGTGGTGTGTCACTTTGAGAAAAATGGCCTAACCGGAAGTCCCAAAACTAGATGTTCTGTGCCGGAGTTCTGTTGCTTTGGCCTACAGACCTCCGGCACAGAGTGTCTACACTCTAGCAAATGTTTTATCCTTGGCTACTGCACCTGGCTGTGCAGGAGCCGAGCATGAAACGTCCTTCTTGGCATGCGGCCCCATACTCCTCTGGTATGCGGCCACATGCAGCCACGTGTCATCAAAATGGCTACACATGTCAGTGTATAGTGATAGGTTCGCCATCACGGGTCTATCCACTGTGCCACTGCCTGGTCAGGCTCCACCAGATATTTTTATTGCTTAATTAATCATCATGGGTTTATTTTCTGTCTTTTTGTCTACTGAGATATACTGCCTTCAGTTTCTCAACTATGCTTAGCTTTCAGACTTTTAATTCAAGTAGGGCACCCTAACATTTCAAAGTTTTGGTCAATTACTTGATAGTGTAAACAAGCTTGAGAATTAACCATTTCTGAATTATTTATCACTTTCCTAAATATGTATTTTACCAGACCCTAAACCATATTGTTTATTGTTATTTCTCAATGCCCAGAACAGTGCCTGACACATACTTGTTGAATGACTTCAATGTTTGTTGAATGAATGTATAAATGTACATGATTTTCTAAGATGATTATTTAATTATTTTTAACTTTATTTTTACAAGTTTTCTGAGACAAGATTTGAATATGAAAGCTAAAACTGACTTAAAATAAGCTCTATAGAATTCAAGTAAATCATTTTACAGGGGAAGGAAGTGAGGTCAGAGAGGCAAGGCAGCCTGAGTAGAAACTAGACAAATGCCCTGCCTCTGAGACTCCCAGCCCACCTTCCTTTCTTGACCTGCTCTGCCACCTGAGGTGGCTACCTGACATTGCCAAGACCATAACAATGGAGGCCTCACCACATTTTTAGGTGACTATATTACCTAACAGTTTGGAAGCATTCCAGAGCATGGAGATATTCATTCAATAGTGAGGAAATATTTTGTTCAACATAAACTTTATCTATAATCTTCTTTTAGCTTCAGACCTATAAATGTGTAAATCATCTCTCATGCCTTAGAGTACTGATCTGACTTCAGTATGGAAAAAGCAGGTCCTCTTTGAAGGTTACTGTATCATGTGATTTAATTCTCATCCCCCTCTCATTTACAGGAAAGTAATGTTTACTCAGAACACAGGAAAGTAACGGGTGGTTTTACTAACACATGACATATGCTAGACTGAGGAATGAAATGTATCTCAGATCAATGGATTAAACTCAACTGCTTCCTGAAATGATAATTATCTTAGTACTTTAGTATCTAGAGGAACTTCAGTTAAGATATGATTAAGTATATCTAATTGCTGTGTCAAGAAGGACTTGGTGAAAATTCACAGAAAGAACATTTTTCAGGGTATAATAATATCAAGAAGCTGTGCTAGGCCACACACACTTGTTTTCCAGTGTAGTACTTTAAATATAACTTTCTAGATCAATGTTTCTCAAATGTTACTGTGGTTATGAACCACGTGGAGACCTTCTAAAACACAGATTCTGATTCAAAAGGTCTATGTAGTAGCCTGAGATTCTGCATTTCTGACTGGCACCCAGGTGATGTATCAGCTGAATCCATGGACCATATTTTGTGTAGCAAGACTAAACTGCATTGTCCAATATGATAGCCATTTGACACATGTGGCTATGTCAATTAATTTTTTTTTTATTAAGTGAAAGGCAGGGAAGTGGAGAGACAGACTCTTGCACGGAGTCCCGACTGGGATCCACTGGGCAAACCTCTTACCAGGGCAATGCTCTGCCCATCTAGGGCTGCTGTTCTGTTGCTCAGCAACCGAGCTATTTTTAGCAACTGAGGTAAGGCCATAAAGCCATCCTTAGTGCCCGGGGCCAACTTTGCTTGAGCCATTGGAGCCATGACTGCCAGAGGGGGAAAGAAAGAGATAAAGAGAGAAAGAGAAGTGAGAGGAGTGGAAAAGCAGATGGTCACTTCTCCTGGGTGCCCTTACCAAGAATTGAATTTGGGACTTCCACACACTCGGCCCACACTCTACCAGTGAACCAACCAGCTAGAGCCTATGTTAATTAACTTAAACTAAATTAACAATTCACTTCCTCAGTTGCATTAGCCTCATTTTAAGTGCTCAGTTACAGAAAGTTCTACTGAACCAATTTACTAAATAAAGCACAATTTATTAAATAATTCCTAATCTCCATGACATTACCTCCTCTCTTTCCTAGCTATAAGGGGCCAGCTTTTATTTGGAGAATGACAAGCAGCTGATGGTTAAACAGATGTGTTTGAAACTAGGGGATATGGGGCAGAAGAGAACCAAGAGAAGAGTTGTTGAGGAATCCAAAGAATAAAGTGATTTCAAGAAGGGGGAGATCAACAGTGTCAAATGTTTCCAACAGGACAAATAAGCTAAGAATTGAAAATTGTCCATTGATTGTGAAGGTGTGAGTAGAATAAGAGGGCATAGTTGGTGGGATGTAGGGTCACATGAGAAATTGTAAAGACAGAAGATTTAAGCTTATTTATATGATAAAATTTTTAAATGTCTGGTATAGGCTACAAGAGAGACTGGCCACAGGGATGTGTTGGTTTTTAATGTTGAAGTCAAAATGTGATCTATGGTGACCTAGTTCGTGCTTTAAATGTTCAAAGAACTCAAATAAATATCACAGTCATTGGGTGCAATTGAGATCTTGTTCCTCAACATCTGTCGTCAGTTTGGCTCAAATAAATGCATTACAAAAATACCACAGTCATGAAAGATTTCAGTTCTGAGGTGCACATCTTAACCTGCCAAAGAAACCTCACATTTCCTTCTGGCTAAGTAGACAAATAATAATTTGATATTTATTATACCAGTGACTACAGAACTCTTGACTCTTTTGCAAGCTCTAGTTAGGATGAAGAGTAATTTTAATGATCACTTTTTACTCAACACTTCACTAGACCCTTAAAAATAAACTGCCTTCTCAAGGAGAGGCCCAACCTGAAGAGACTTGGCAATCAAAATTGAATACCTTGTCCAGAGTGTGAAAAGCATTTTTAACTTGTGTAGGTTATTTCTGAGCATGAAGTAATGACAGCATTTTGGGCTGGCTTCCTTGTGAATTTCATGGTTTTCCTTTTTCTCGTGGCTACAGAATAGCAGTTTTTGCTTCAGTTTTCAGGTTCTCACACAACCTCATGGAGAGGCAGAAAAAGGAACTGTATCCCCCTAGTGTTTCTTTCTACCAGGGAGGAAAACATTTCTGGAAGGCCCCCAAAAGAACTGTCTATATACCTCTTTGGCCAGAATAGGTTCTTTATTGACTCCTCAATTCAACTTTGAACCTTCATGATCTACACTCTGTGGTTGCAGAAGAGCCTCCCTCCCCTGAGCCCACTGCCCTGCAGTACTGCAATGCACTGTGTGGCAGTGCACACGGAAGCCACAGGAAGACCTCTTCAGGAGGCAACCAAAGAATGCAGAATAAAGTGGAACAATCTATCTAAAATCAATAAATTTTAAAAAATTGAATGTTATAGGAAAGTAGTCTAGGTTCCGTTTCTGAAATGACATGAAATCATGAAAACATTTATACGTATTAATTTGTCAGTTGTGTAACTTGGATACATATAGACTTCCTGCTTGATTCAATGTTTCATAAATTTAATATTTAGTTTGTATTTTAAAGCTATTACTTTTTCTTTAATTAAGTGGGAAGTGGAGAGGCAGAGAGACAGACTCCCTCACATGTCCTGACTGGGATCCACCCAGCAAGTCGCCAATGGGCAATGCTTTGCCCACCTGGGGCCTTTACTCCATTGCTCAGCAACCAAGCTATTTTAGCACCTGGGGTGAGGCCATGGTGCTATCCTCAGCACTTGGGGCCAACCTATTTGCATGAGCCATGGCTGCAGGAGAAGAAGAAAGAGAAGGGGTGGGGGTTGGAAGGGTAATGGAGAAGCAGATGGTCGCTTTTCCTCTGTGCCCTGACCAAGAATCAAACCCAGGACTTCCAGGGCCAACACTCTACCACTGAGCCAACTAGCCAGGGCCTAAAGCTATTTTAAAAAACTAAATATTTACAGTTAAATTTATCTTAGGTAAATTTTATATTTCTTCTTCCCCTTTCTTTTCCCAAACTTAAAAGGAAGAAATGAAACATTATTTCAATAACAGAAAAATCTTAACTTTGGATATCCAACACAGTCAAACATTTTTTCCCTCTTAAGAACAAGAATAATAGCATTGCAGAATAATTAGCCATTGTGTCTAAAATCTATAAAGAAGTCCTGATGGCTAGCTAATTTTTAAAAGTCCAGAAGGCTAATTGTTGAGAAAAAACATAAAATCATAAAACCATCAGTGTTCAAAGGGAACATCTATCATTTAGTTAGATACTAATCTTACTATAAGAAATCAAAATTAGGAATGTGACAACTTTGCATAAATCTCACCTAAAGTCATGCGGACACAACTTTTGACTTGCTCAGGCTTGGGTCTGCACTGCTGAACATAACAGCCCCATTCGGCTACTAAGTAGTTGAAATGTAGTCCATTTTAGTTGAGATGTGTTGTAAGTATAAAATACACACTGGATTTCAAACACTTAATATTAAAAAAAGAATGTGAAATACAGTATTAATTGTTTATGTTGATTACTGGTAGAAGTAATCTTTAAGATATATTAGGTTATGTAAAAGGTTATATTAATTTCACCTGTTTATTTTTATCAAAATGTGGCTACCAGAGAATTTTGTAGTATATTTTGGAAACAGCTAATGTAATACCTCCGAGTATGGGGTGGGGAGAGGTTTGTGCGTGTGTGCTTAAGATTGAACTGGTTGTTTCCTGTCTTTTATGGTTCCATACGAATTTCAAATTTTCTTCTTTTCCTAGTTCTGGGAAGATGCTGTATAAATTTTAACAGAGATGTTATTAATTCAGGTCCTATAAACCTTTAGCAATTCTTCCAGTCCATGAATATACAAATATTTCGTTTATTTGTTTATTTATTTATTTATTTTTACTTCTTAATTTTTTTCTTTTTATTGTATTTATTGGAGTGACAATGACTAGCAAAATTGTATAGATTTTACATGCACAATTCTACAACACGTCATCTGTACACTGTATTCTGTGTTTATTCCCCCTATACCCTCCTGCACCTCTCCCCACAGCACTTCCCATAGCAGTCACCACACTGTTGTCTGTGTCCATGAGTTTTCTCTCATTTTCTCCCTTTCTTTGCTCAAAGTCCACCACTACTCATCCCCCCCAAAATGACAGCTGTCACCCAGTTCTCCAACTATAAGTCTGCTGCTCTTTTGTTAGTTCATTTTGATTCCATATATAAAGGAAATCATATGGCACTTGTCTTTCTCTGACTGGTTCATTTCACTTAGCACAGTGCTTTCCAGGCCCATCCAGGCAGTCACAAAGGGCAAGATTACCTTTTTATGGCTGAGTAGTATTCTACTGAATAAATGTGCTCCAGATTTTTATCCACTCATCTACTGATAGACACTTGGGCTGCTTCCAAATCTTAGCTATTCTAAATAAAACTTCAGTGAAATAAAGGTGCACATATTTTTTCAAATTAGTGTTTCAGTTTTGTTTTGTTTGTTTGTTTGTTTTTAAATAAATCTCCAGAAGTGGAATTACTGGTCATAAGGTAATTTCATTTTTAATGTTTTGAAGTAACCACGTTGCTTTCTACAGTTGCTGCACCAATCTGCATTCCCACCAACAGTGAATGAAGGTTCCTTTTTCTCAACAACCTCGCCAGCACTTGTGATTTGTTGATTTATTGATAAACGCCATTCTGACAAGTGTGAGGTGACATCTCATTGTGGTTTTGAGTACACTGGCTTTGTAGTATAACTTGATATCAGGAAGTATGATACCTCCCATTTTATTCTTCTTTTTCAAGATTGCTGAGGCTATTCGTGGTTTTTTGTTTTGTTTTTTTGTTTGTTTGTTCCATATAAATTTTTGGAATACTTGTTCTATATCTTTGAAGAATGTCATTGGCATTTTAATTGGTATTGCATTGAATTTATAAATCGCTTTGGGTAATATCGAAATTTTAATGATGTTTATTCTTCCTAACCATTAACATGGTATATGGTTCCACTTGTTTGTGTCTTTCTTGATTTCTCTTATGAATGTTTTATAATTTTTTGAGTGCAAGTATTTAACCTCCTTGGTTAAATTTACTGCTAGGTACTTTATTTCTTTAGTTGCAATAGTGAAGGAGACTGTTGCCTTAATTTCTCTTTCTGACATTTCATTGTTCGTATATAAAAATGCCTGTGATTTCTCTGTGATAATTTTATATCCTGCCACCTTGCTGAATTCGTTTATTAGGTCCAGTAGTTTTTTGACTGAACCTTTAGGGATTTCTATATACAGTATCATATCATCTGCAAATAATGATAGTTTTACTTCTCCTGTTCCAATTTGGATGCCTTTTATTTCTTCTTCTTGTCTGATTGCTGTAGCTAGGACTTCCAGTACTATATTAAATAAGAGTGGTGAAAGGGGACACCCCCGCCTTGTTCTTGATTTTAGAAAAATTGCTTTTAATTTTTGTTCATTGATTATGATGTTGGCTGTGGGTTTGTCATAAATGGCCTTTATAATGTTGAGGTATGTTCCCGGTATTCCCACTTTGCTTAGAGTTTTGATCATAAATGGGTGCTGGATTTTATCAAATGATTTTTCTGCATCAATTGAAATTATCAAGTGGTTTCTCTCCTTCCTTTTGTTTATGTGGTGAATCACATTAATTGATTAAATCCCCAGAATAAATCCCACTTGATCATGATGTATAATTTTTTTCATGTATTGCTGGATCCGATTTGCTAATATTTTTTTGAGGATTTTAGCATCTAAATTCATCAGAAATATTGGCCTGTAATTTTCTTTCTTTGTGTTGTCTTTGCCTTGTTTTGGAATCAGAATTATGCTCGCCTCATAAAAGAAACTTGGTAGTGTTCCTTCCTCTTGAATTTTTTGAAATAGCTTGAGAAGGATAGGAGTTAGTTCTTCTTTGAATATTTGGTAGAATTCACCAGTGAAGCCATCAGGCCCAGGGATTTTGTTTATTGGGAGCTTTTTGATAACTGTTTCAATCTCTTTGTTGTAATCAGTCTGTTTAGGTTTTCTGATTCTTCCAGATTGATTTTTGGAAGATTATATGTTTCAAGGAATTTCTCCATTTCACCTAGGTTGTTTAATTATTTGGCATACAATTCTTCATAGTATTTTCTTACAATAGTTTGTATTTCTGTTATGTCGGTTGTTATTTCTCCACTCTCATTTCTAATTTTATTTATTTGAGTCCTCCCTCTTCTTTTTTTGGTGAGTCTCATTAAAGGTTCATCGATCTTGTTTACCCTTTCAAAGAACCAGCTCTTGGTTTCATTGATCCTCTGTATTGTTTCTTTAGCCTCTATGTCATTTATTTCCACTCTGATCTTTATTATTTTCTTCCTTCTACTACCTCTGGGCCTTACTTGCTGTTCTTTTTAAAGTTCTTTTAGGTGAAGGGTTACATTGTTTATTTAAGTTTTTTCAAGCTTCTTAAGGAATGCCTGTAATGCTATGAACTTCCCTCTCAGGACTGCTTTAGCTGTGTCCCATAAATTTTGAGTTGTTGTATGTTCATTATCATTCGTTCCTAGGAATATTTTTATTTCTTCTTTGATTTCATTGTTAACCCATTCGTTATTTAATAACATGCTATTTAGTTTCCATGTGTTTTATATTTTTCAGTTTTTCTCTTGTGGTTGATTTCTAGTTTCATGCCATTGTGATCAGAAAAAATGCTTGATATGATTTCAATCTTCTTAAATTTGTTGAGACTGCTTTTGTGTCCTAACACTTGATCTATTCTAGAGAATGTACCATAAGCACTTGAAAAGAATGTATATTTTGCTGCTTTAGAGTGAAAAGTTCTGAAGATATCTATTAAATCCAGTTGATCTAGTGTGTCCTTTAAGTCTGCTGTTTCTTTGTTAATTTTCTTTCTTGAGGATCTATCTAGTGATGTAAGTGGGGTATTGAAATTTCCTACTATTATAGTATTGCTGTTGATCTTACCCTTTATATCCTTCAAAATCTGCTTTATATATTTAGGAGCTCCTATATTAGTTGCATAGGTATTTATGATGGTTTTATCTTCCTATTTGATGGCTCCTTTTATCATTATGTAGTGTTTTTCTTTATCTCTTACTACAGCCTTTGTTTTGAAGTCCATTTTGTCTGATATAAGTATTGCTACCCCAGCTTTTTTTTCATTTCCATTTGCATGAAATATTTTTTTCCATCCTTTTACCTTCAGTCTATGTGCATCTTTTCTTTTATGGTGTGTCTCTTGTAGACAACATATGTAACGGGTCCTGTTTTTTAATCCATGCAGCTACCATATGTAGCTGCATGGATTAAATAATTTCATTTAATCCATGGATTATTTAATCCATTTACATTTAAGGTTATTATTGATATGTAGTTGTTTATTGCCATTTTATATTTTAATACTGTATTCCTCTTTTGCTATATTCTTTTCCCACTTTAATCTGTTTACAACAGATCCCTTAACATTTCCTGCAGCATTGGTTTTGTCATAATAAATTCCTTGAGGTTTTGTTTTTTGTTTTGTTTTTTGTTTTTTTTGTCTGGGAAGTTTTTTATATCTCCTTCAGTTTTAAATGATAGCCTTGCTGGATAAAGTAGTCTTGGTTGTAGACTTTTTTGTTCTGTATTACTTTGAATATTTCTTGCCATTTCCTTCTGGCCTCAAGTGTTTCTGTTAAGAAGTCAGATGTCATTCTTATGGGTGCTCCTTTGTAGGTGATAGCCTTTTTTTCTCTAGCAGCTTTTAATATTTTCTCTTTATCACTTAGCTTTGGTATTTTAATTATGATGTGTCTTGGTGTAGGTTTCTTTGGGTTTCTCTTTAATTGAGATCTCTGTGCTTCCTGAACTTGTGCGACCCTTCTTTGCATCAATTTAGAGAAGTTTTCAGCTATGATTTGATTGAATAAAGTTTCTATCCCTTGTTCTTTCTCTTCTTCTTCAGAAACCACCATTATGCGGATATTATTTCTCTTCATGTTGTCACAGAGCTCTCTTAGAGTTTTCTCAGACTTTTTGAGTCTCTTTCTTTTTTCTGCTGTGCTTCCATGCCTTCATTTATCTTGTCCTCCAACTTGCTGATTCAATCCTTAGCTTCATCCATTCTGCTTTTAATTCCTTCCATTGTGTTCTTCATTTGTGAAATTGTATTTGTCATCTCCAACTGATTCTTTTTCAATATTTCAATGTCCTTTTTTATACTTGCTATCTCTTTATTTAGGTGTTCATTATGACAATCCATTGTTGTTCTAAGTTCCCTAAGCATCCTAACAATCATTATTCTAAACTCTGCATCTGGAAGTTTGGTTATTTCTATATCACTCAGTTCATTTTCTGGAGGATTCTCTTGTGGTTTTATTTGGATTGCACTTTTTTGTCTTCTCATTATGTCTGTGTTTTTGGATGTGTTGTTTGTAGAGCTGGTTGAGTCTAGGCTTGGTGTTATCTGCCTCCAATTATCAGTTGTGTTATTTCTAGGTCTTTTTGGGTTGGCATCAGCTGTTGTTTGTAATCTACTGTGGAAATTTGTTTTTCTAATAGAGCCCCTTTGAAGTCTTGATTTGTTTGTTTTCTTCTCAGTTTTTTTAACTTGGTGGAAGTCTTGTTTACTGATCTTAGCAGGGGGCTTATTTAAAACTGTATCCAGGAATGCAGTGGGTGTATCCTTAAACTCTAAACACCTGATCTGCCAGTTACTCTCTCTGAGGGTGGGGTGCTTTCTCCACTTCAGTAGGGGGAGGTGTATCTCAGATCTCCATGGAGACCTGAGTTATTGCCCCTCCTCCCCATTTCTTGTTTTCAGCTGTGTCTTTTTGTGCTGATTAGAGCTGGAGAGATATCCTAAGAAGTTTGACCTGGAACCACTTTAGTCTTGTGTTATGTGGAAGGATCAACCCCTCCCCTTGCAATCGCTGCCTCCAGCACCTCCCCCAGGTATGGCTGCTTTCCGCACTGGATTAGTCCCAATGCTCAGGTCTTCCCATGAATTCCTATGTTTGTCATCAGATGTCTTTCTCTCCCCCTTTCTCTTTGGAAAACAAACCAGCTCTTTCAACACACCTCGTTCCCAGGTTTCCAGGCAAGTGGCTGTGAGTGATATTTTCTACTGTTTTCCTTCGATTGGGAGCCTTTCTGGGCTCTTAGTCTCACCCCCACCCCTTTGTTTCTGTAAGCAGGAAAGGCTCACCGCTCCTCGCCGCTCCCCACCAGGCTTGGTGTGGCTTATTCTTTGCTTCTTGTATTTTGAGGGCAGTTCTTGTAGTCCAGAGTTGGTTTTCCATGCTGATTGTTCCTAAATTAATTTGTAATCCAGTTTGGTGGTGTGAGCTGGGTGTCCGTGCGTCTGCCTACTCCACTGCCATCTTGTGTCTCCATAAGTTGTGTGGAGGAGAAACCACTTAAAATGCATCCAGGCCTGTTTCCCTTGGTGTTAAGTTTTATAAGTTCTTTATAACTTTTGGATATTAACCCCTTATCAAATGCATGATTGGTGTATATTTTGTTCCATTCAGTGGGTTGTCTTTTCATTTTGTTGACAGATTCTTTTTAATTTTACTGTGCAAAAGCTTTTAGTTTGATGTAGTCTTCTTTCTTTCTTTTTTCTTTTTTTTAAAGTTTTTACAAATTTTAATTTATTATGTTAACATGGATTCAAGTGTCCCACTCATTATAACTCCCTCGTCCCATCCTTTGTCCCCCATTACCCCCCCTTTGTCCCCTTCCCTCAACATCCTCACCCTTTTCTTTGGGATTTGCTGTCCTATTATCTGGATTTATGTGTTATGTACATATAATTTTACTAATCCCTTCACTTTCTCTGATCCCATCCTTTAATCCCCCTTCTCTCTGACAGCTGTCCTTCTGTTCCCTGTGACCTCACCTCTGCCTCTATTCCATTCCTCAGTTCACTTTATTCATTAGATTCCACATATAAGTGAGATCACATGATATTTGTCTTTCTTTGCCTGGCTTATTTCACTTAGCATAATAATCTCCAGGTACATCCATGCCATTGCAAAAGGTAAGATTTTCTTATATTTCATGGCCATGTAGTATTCCACTGTGTATCTGTACCACACTTTTTAATCCACTCATTTACTGACAAACACTTGGGCTGTTTCCAGATCTTGGCTATTGTAAACAATGCTGCAGAAAACATGGAAATGAATATCTTCTTTTGAATCAGTGATTTGGTATTCTTAGGACATATTCATAAAAGTGTAATAGCTGGGTCAAAAGGCAGTTTCATTTTTAATTTTTTGAGAAAACACTATACTGTGGCTGCACAAGTCTGCATTCCCACCAGCAGTCCAGAAGGGTTCCCTTATCCCCACATCCTCACCAGGACTTACTGTGCATTGATTTTTTAATGAGCACCATTCTGACAGGTGTGAGGTGGTATCTCATTGTGGTTTTAATTTGCATTTCTCTAATGTTAGTGATGTTGAACATTTTTTTATATGACTATTAACTGTGTGTATGACATCTCTGGAGAAGTGTCTATTCAGTTCTTTGGGCCATTTTTAATTGGATTGTTTACCTCCCTGGTGTTGAGCTTTAGAAGTTATTTATAAATTTTGGTTATTAACTCCTTATCAGATGTATTGGCAAATATGTTCTCCCATTGTGTGGGCTGTCTTTTTATTATGTTAGTGGTGTCTTTTCCTTTGCAAAAACTTTTTATTTTGATATAGTACCATTTGTTTATTTTGTCCTTTATTTCACTTGCCTGTGGAGATAAATTGGCAAATATATTACTACAGGAGATATCAGAGAGTTTATTTTCTTCCAAGATATTTATTGTTTCACTGCTTTCATTTAAGTCTCATCCATTATGAGTCTATTTTTGGGAAAGGTGTAAGTTGGTGGTCTAGTTTCATTTTTTTGCATGAACCTGTTCAGTTTTCCCAACACCATTTATTAAAGAGACAATCTTTACTCCACTGAATGCTCTTACCTCCTTTGTCAAATATCAATTGACCATAAATCCGTGGGTTTATTTCTGGGTTCTCTGTTCCGTTCTGTTGATTTGTATGCCTGTTCTTATGCCAGTACCAAGCAGCTTTGAGTACAATGAACTTGTAGTATAACTTGATATTAGGAAGTTTGATACCTCCCACTTTATTCTTCATTTTCAAGATTGCTGAGTCTAGTCATGATCTTTTCTGTTCCATATGAATTTTTGGAATATTTGTTCTATATCTTTGAAGTATACCATTGGTATTTTAATAGGGATTGCATTAAATCTATAGATTCCTTTGGGTAATATAGACATTATAATGATGTTTATTCTTCCTATCCATGAACATGGTGTATGCTTCCACTTGTTTGTATCTTCCTTGATTTCATTTATCAATATTTCATAATTTTCCGAGTACAAGTCTTTTACCTCCTTGGTTAAATTTACTCGTAGGTACTTTATTTTTTTGTTGTTGCAATAGTGAAGGAGATTGTTTCCTTAATTTCTCTTTCAGACAGTTTATTGTTGGTGAATAAAAATGCCACTGATTTCTGAACATTAATTTTATATCCTGCTGTATTCATTTAACAAGTCTAAGGTTTTTGACTGAGACTTTAGGGTTTTCTATGTACAGTATCATGTCATCAACAAATAATGATAGTTTTACTTCTTTTCCAATTTGGATGCTTTTTATTTCTTTTTCTTATCTGATTGCTATGGCTAGAAATTCTAGAACTTTGTTGAATAAGAGTGGTGAAAGGGGCACCCCTGCCTTGTTCCTGGTCTCAAGGGGATTACTTTTAATCTTTTCTTATTGAGTATGATGTTGGCTGTCAGTTTGTCATAAATGGCCTTTATTATGTTGAGGTATGTTCCCTGTATTTCCACTTTGCTGAGAGTTTTGATCATAAATAATGCTGGATTTTATCAAATGCTTTTTTTGCATCTATGATATAATCATGTGATTTTTATCCTTCCTTATGTGTATGTGGTGAATCACATTTATTGATTTGCTAATATTGTAGTAGCCTTGGTTCCCCAAAATAAATCCCATTTGATCATGATGTATTGATAGATTTTAATGTATTGATAGATTAACTTTGCTAATATTTTGTTGAATTTTTTTTTTTTTTACAGGGAGAGAGAGAAAGAGAGAGGGATAGATAGGGACAGACAGACAGGAACAGAGAGAGATGAGAAGCATCAATCATCTGTTTTTCGTTGCTGTTGCGACATCATAGTTGTTCATTGATTGCTTTCTCACATGTGCCTTGACAGCGGGCCTTCAGCAGACTGAGCCACCCCTTGTTGGAGCCAGTAACCTTGGGTCCAAGCTGGCAAGCTTTTGCTCAAGCCAGATGGGCCGGCGCTCAAGCTGGTGACCTAGGGGTCTCGAACCTGGGTCTTCTGCATCCCAGTTTGATGCTCTATCCACTGCACACCTGCCTGGTCAGGCTTGTTGAAATTTTTAACATCTATATTCATCAGGGATATTAGCCTATAGTTTTCTTTCTTTGTAGTAGTGTCTTTACCTGGTTTTGGAATGAGGATCATGCTTACCTCATAAAAGAGCTTGGAAGTCTTCCTCACTCTTGAATATCTTGAAATAGTTTGAGAAGGATAAGTGTTAGTTCTTCTTTGAATATTTGGTAAAATTTGCCTGTGAAGCTATCTGGTCCAGGACTTTTGTTTGTTGGGGTTTTTTTTTATAATTGTTTGAATTTCATTTTTTCTAATTGGTTTGTTTAGGTTTTCTGATTATTCCAGATTGAGTATTAGAAGATTGTATGTTTCTAGAAATTTGTCCATATCACCTCTGTTGTCCTATTTGGGGGTATATAGCTCTTCATAGTATTTTCTTACAATCCTTTGTATTTCTGTTGTGTCCTTTGTTACTTCTCAATTTTCTTTTCTAATTTCATTTATTTAAGTCATCTCTCTTTTTTCTTAATGAGTTTGGTTAAAATTTTTTCATTCTTGTTTACCTTTTCAAGAACCAGTTTTTGGTTTCATTGATTTTTGGAGGTTTTTTTACCTCTATGTTATTTATTTCCATTCTGATATTTATTATTTTCTTCCTTCTACTTCCTTTGAGCTTTATTTGTTGTTTATTCTTAAGTTCTTTTATATTCAAGATTAAGTTGTTTCTTTGAGCTTTATTTTTGCTTCTAAAGGTATGCCTGTAATGCTATAAACTTCCCTCTCAGGACTGCTTTTGCTGTGTCTCTCAATTTTGAGTTGTATGTTTATTTTCTTTTGTTTCAAGAAAATTTTTGGTTTATTTCCTCATCTCATTGTTAATCCATTTGTTATTTATTAACATGCTATTTAACCTTCATTTGTTTGAATGTTTTTCAGTTTTTCTATTGTAGTTGATTTCTACTTTCATGCCATTTTGATCAGAGAAGATGCTTGATATTATTTCAATCTTCTTAAATTTACTGAGACTTGATTTGTGTCCTAACATGTGATTTATCTTAGGGAATGTACCATAAGCACTTGAAAAGAATGTATATTCTGCCACTTTGGGTGAAAGGTTCTGAAGACATCAATTAAATCCAGTTGCTCTAATGTGTCATTTTAGGCCACTGTTTCTTTGTTAATTTTCTGTCTGAAGAATCTATCCATTGATGTTAGTGGGGTATTAAAACCCCCTACTATTATATATGGTCTTGCTGTTGATCTTGCCCTTTATGTCCATCAAAATCTGCTTTATATATTTAGGTGCTCCTCCTATATCAGGTGCATAAATGTTTACAATGGTTATATCCTCCTGTTGCATTGCTCCCTTTATTATTATGTAGTGACCTTCTTATCCCTTACTATAGCCTTTGTTTTAAAGTCTATTTTGTTAGATATACGTATTGCTACCACAGCTTTTTTTTTTATTTCCATTTTCAGGAAATACTTTTTTCTATCTCTTCACTTATCATCTATGTGTATCCTTTGTTCTGAGGTGTGTCTCTTGTAGGCAACATATGTATGGGTCTTGTTTTCTTATTCATGCAGCAACCTTATGTTTTTTGATTGGAGCATTGAATGCATTTTTATTTAAGGTTATTATTAATATTTATTTATTTATTGCCATCTTACTCTTTAAATCTGCAATCTTCTCAATCATTTTTTTCTAAATTTTTTTCCTTTGCTTTTTTTTACAGTAGGCCCCTTAACATTTCTTGAAGAATGTGTTTGGTTGTAATGAATTCCTTTAGGGTTTTTTTTTTTTGTTTTTTTTTTTGGTCTGGGGAACATTTTATTTTTTCCTCAATTTTAAATGGTAGCCTTGCTAGATAAAAAAAGTCTTGGAAGTAGGTTTTTGTTTTGCATCTCTTTGCATATTTCCCCCTAATCTCCTCTGTCCTCAAATGTTTCTGTTGAGAAGCCAGATGTCATCCTTACAGGGGCTCATCTGTAGGTAATTAACTGCTTTTCTCTTATGGCTTTTAGTATTCTTTTTTTGTCTCTTAACTTTGGCACTTTAATTATGATGTGTCTCGGTGTAGGCTTCCTTGGGTTCCTCTTTAATGAGACTCTCTGTGCTCTTGAACTTGTGTCACTTTTTCCTTCATCAATTTAGGAAAGTTTTCAGCTATAATTTCTTCAGACAGATTTTCTATCCTTTGTTCTCTTCAGCAACCCTTATGATTCAGATGTTATTTCTCTTCATGTTGTCATAGAGTTCTCTTAAAGTTTCCTCAGTCTTTTTGAGCCTTTTTTTGTTTTGCTGCTCTGCTTCCATCTTTTTGTTAATCTTATCCTCTAAATCACTGATTCAATCCTCTGCTTTATCCAGCCTGCTGTTTATTCCATCTAGTACAGTGTTCATTTTGCTATTGTATTTGTCATTTCTGATTGGTTCTTTTTTATGATTTCAATGTCCTTTATTATGCTTCCTATCTCTTTATTTAGGTGTTCTTTATGTCCATCTATTGCTGCTCTAAGATCCTTGTGCATCCTAAAAATCATTTTAAACTCTGCATCTGATAGTTTGGTTACTCCATCTCATTCAGTTCTTTTTCTGGGGATTTCTCTTGTTGATTCATTTGGGTCACATTTCTCTGTCCATTTTGTCTGTGTATTAGGTAGCACTGTCTGACTTTGAAATTTTTGTGGTGTTTTCATGAAGAAGATGGGCTCGGTGGTACTGACTTCCAAGCCACCTGTTTTCCTTGTTCTAGGAATGCTTCTTGAGCATACTATTTTCTCTCTTGTTGTATGTGAGTATTAAGTGCAGTTGTTTCTTTTGTAGGTACGGTTATCCCTTCAGGCTGGTTGGCTCTTAGGGTCAACCTTGATTATGTGTATTACACACTGTTCCTTGTCTTTCCTATTGGATGTATTTATTCTCCAAAATGTTTTGTATCTGCTAGACTCTATGTCTGAGTGTGCTGCTTGTGTATATAGCTGAGTCTAGGGTTGTTGCTGTATGCCACCCACTACCTGAAGTATTGGCTTTAGATCTTCTTGGGTTGGTATCAGCTGTTGTTTGTAACCTGCTGTGGACTACCTGTCTGTAGCTACTGCACTTTTTGCTGTTTGTGTCTGTGTATTCTGTGCCTGAGTAGTGTGGGAGGGGCTGACCTTTGTATAAGAATCAGCTTCCCTTCCTCCTGCTTAGAGATGACAGCAGCTCTGTAAAAGCTCCAAGCTCTGTAAGATTTGTCTCCACTTTTCAGCTGCTCCTCTTCTTGCAGCTGCCTGTTCTTCCCACAGGGTCTTCTGTAGTAAGACTGTAATGTGGGTGCAGAGTGTCCTCACCCAACCAACCCCTTTACAGGTTGCATGCTTAGTGGTTTAGGGGAGCTGAGATTGTGAATACAATATTAATGGGAATACAATATTAATTGAATATTGATTGTGAATACAAATTAAAGGGACCTTCTACTTCAGAGGTGTCTTGGTCAGGAGCTCAGTACAGGGAATGTGGCCCCTGCTCCAGAGCCTATTACCTCAGCATTGCTGGATACTCAATTTTTATTTCTCCCCAACAAGGTGAGCAGCAGGTTCAGACTGAGTGTGGCCAACAGCCCCCTTTGTAGAAGTTCTTTCAGCTGGTGAGAGCCTGGTCTCAGGGAGGAAGACTGAGAGAATCCTCTTTTGGGGCTGACTGTGCTCCCCCAGATTCAACAATAGACTCACAAGGACCCACACATTAAATGTTTATGCTCCAAGCCTCTCTCCCTTTTCTCTGTGGACTCTATCTAGCCCAACAAGGCAGGATATCTAGCGCCCAGGCTGGCTTACTGTGAACTTTCATGCTATTCAATGCACATGAGCAGCTGTGCTGGTTCTGATCACAGGGAATGGAACTTGCCTCAGCTGGGTCAGATATGAGGAGCCTTTCCTTAGGATACCACTCTCACAAGGGTTGCTAGGTCCTAAACCTATGCTTTCCGCAGCTGGCCCCTGGATGTGCCAGTTTCGGGTCTCCCTGGCAGAAACCCTGCACAGACCAATGAGAGACCCTGCCTGTGACAGGCCTTTAGTAACCCTCTTGGAGCCATAAGCAATCCAGAGTTTGTGGTCGCCTCTGGGTCCAGGTGTACATGGCAATACTAAGTTGCACTCCTGGGTTGGCTTTTACCCACACTGAGCCTGTGGGAAGGTCTGCTTAAAAGGTCAAGTTTCCCTGAGTCCAGCCTTCTGCAGCCTCTGTCTGCAGGCTGCTTATTTGGCTCAGCCACTGAAAAAAACCTCTGCTAGAGTTTAGCGCAAGGGTCCCCAAACTTTTTACACAGGGGGTCAATTCACTATCCCTCAGACCGTTGGAGGGCTGCCACATACAGTACTCCATACACTGACCACCAATGAAAGAGGTGCCCCTTCCAGAAGTGCAGCGGGAGCTGGATAAATGGCCTCAGGTGGCCGCAATTTGGCCCGCAGGCTATAGTTTGGGGACCTCTGGTCTAGTGCCTGCAGCAATTCAGGAATTAAAAAGGGTGGTGGATATGGCTTCACCCCTCAGCTCCAGTTGTCATTCTGTACAGACTTTTTTTACAGACCTCAGCAGAGTGAGGCCCCAACAGTCTGTTGGGTGTGGCCTCTGAGACCTAGAGGTGTGGTCTGCCTGCCCTCTGGACAGTTTCTACTGCATCTCCCATGAGGTGGAAACATTAGTCTTAGAGTCGAGAATGAGCATGTGGGGAAATCTCCAGTCTCAACACCAGAAAACTGAGTCACTGATGCGCCCCCTGCTTCTTGGCCTCTCAGTATGACTCATCACTGTGACTGGGGTAGGAGAGACTCCTGAGGGCAGAGCACTTGTGTTTTCCCAGGTTGATGATGCACAGAGGGGATGCTCTGCCCAAGAAAGATGGCAACTGCAGTATTGGAGAATGGCTCAGCACAGGGGTTCCAGTGGCTGTCCCCCACAGTGTCTCCCCTTGGACCTCTAAATTTATACTCTCCTTATGCAACTCCAGTCTGCTCAGCTCTCCCTCCACCAGAGCCCTGGGTAAATGACTGTGAATGAGATTTTCTGCATGGGACTTTAAAATGGAGCCTATGTCTCTGAAATCTCCATCTCTTTCTCACAGACGGTAACCAGGCTTTTTTTTTTTACTACCAAATTTTGTCTGGGGGCCTCTTCTAAGGCTATGGGCTCTAGGCTGGGGCTCCGTGCCTGTGGCTGAGCACCTACACCTCTCAGGGCAACCCTCCTCATAGGGAAAGCTCCCCCCCCCACACCCGCAGCTGCTACTCACTCCTGGGAGCAGGGCAGCCATCTTTGCATCTCTGCTCTTCTTACCAGTCTGTGTGTGGCTTTTTCTGTGATTCTTGGTTATAGACTCCTCTTTCTTTAGTCCAAAGTTGGTTTCTTAAGATTATAGTTCTTGAATGTTGTAATCCAATTTGGTCCTGGAAGAAGGCAGTTGGAATATCCACCTACTCCGTTGCCATCTTGGAATCCACATTTTTTCAATTATCAAAGTTTTAATGCATTATTGTGCAGTAGTTCATGGATGACAAATCTGAGGGGGCGGGGACCAACTGCTTTTTTTTTTTTGGTTGCAGCAAATGAATCCATCCTCTTGTTCCACAGGCAGAGTCGCTCTGATGCCTGCAACTCTCACTTGGAGAAGATCACACAGCTTTGGCGAGATAGTCTTCCTGCTCCTAATCCCCACTTGAACGTGATGACCTCTTTATTTTTCCTTTTGTTTCCCTTGCCTGATGAGATATATCCAAAAAAATATAGCTAAGACAAATGTTGAAGATTTCACTGCCTGTTTTCCTTTAGGGTTTTTATGGTTTCAAGTCTAATATTTAAGTCTCTAATTCACTTTGAGTTTATTTTTGTGTATGGTATAAGAAGGTAGTCTAGCTTAATTTACTTATTTGTTTTGCTCATATTTATCCAATTTTCCCAACACCATTTATGTAATGAACTATCTTTACCCTATTGTGTATTTTTATCTCCTTTGTCAAAAATTAATTGACTATAAATGGGTGGGTTTATTTCTGGGCTCTCTAGTCCTCTAGTCTGTTCCATTGATCTATATGTCTTTATTCATGCCTGTAGCATACTACATTAATTACAATGGCTTTGTAGTATAGCTTGTATCAGGTCACATGATATCCAAACTTGTTCCTTTTTCTCAAGATCACAGTTGCTATTCAGGATCTTTTGTGGTTCCACATAAATTTTTGCATTATTTGTTCAGTGGAATATGCCATTGGTTTCTTGATAAGAACTGTGTTGAATCTGTAGATTGCTTTCGGTAATATGAATATTTTAATGATGTTAAGTCATTTTATTCATGAATATAGTATATGTTTCCATTTATTTGTATTTTCTTATATTTCTTTCTTCAGTGTCTTATAATTTTCTGAGTATAGAGCTTTTACATCCTTGGTTAAATTTATTTCTACATATTTTATTTTCTTTTAAGCAAGTGTAAATAAAATTGTTTTCTTTCTTTCCCTTTCTGATAGTTCATTATTGGTGTATAAAAATGCAACTGATTTCTGGATATTTATTTTGTATCCTGCTACTTTAATGAATTCATTTATTCTTTCTAGTAGTATTTCAATGAAATTTTTAGGGTTCTCTATATACAGTATCATGTCATCTGCAAATAATGACAGTTTTGCTTCTTCCTTTCCAATTTGGGTGCCTTCTCTTTCTTTTTCTTATCTAATTTCTATAGCTAGAACTTCCAGTATAAAGTTGAATAAGAATGGTGAAAGCAGACATCCCTGTTTTGTTCTTGATCTTAAGGGAATAATTTTAGTTTTTCCTCACTGAGTATAATGTTGGCTGTGGGTTTGCCATATATGGACTTTATTGTGTTGTATATTCCCTCTATTTCCACTTTGCTGAAAGTTTTTGTCTCTTCTTATTTTTTCTTTGTCTTTTGCTATAGCCATTGTTTTAAAGTCTGATTTGTCATATACAGTGGTACCTTGAGATACGAGTTTAATTTGTTCTGTAACAGAGCTCGTAAGTCAGTCAACTCGTATATCAAACAAACTTCTTCCATTTAAAATAACTGAAATAGATTTAATCCATTCCATCCCTGTGAAACATCCCCAAACCACCCTAAATTATGAAAAAGACATGTTTTTAATTAAGAAACGCACATATATCATTTACCAATGCATAACAAAATATATGAAATAAAAGAAAAAGGTGTTATTTAGTACTGAATTCTTACCTTGGAGACAGATGAGTGCGGCTAACAGAGGTGAATGGCGGAGGACGATGGAGGGAAGAAGGGGTGCAGGCACTGTAGACACGTAAACTAAAACTGCCCTTTTTTAACACTAAATGTAAACTAAAACTGCATTTCTTTACTTTAAACAAAACTAAAACTGCACTTTCTTTACTTAAAATAAAACCACAAAAAATTAATTTTAAAAAAATGCACTTTCTTAACTTTAAACTTAACCTAAGCTTAACATTACGTATTTTTTATTTAATCACCACCTATTTTTGCCTTTTTGGCTGCACTTTCGGCACTTTCACTCGCATGACTTTTGAATAAAAATCTATCCAACACTTTTTAGTTTGATATAGTCCCATTTGTTTATCCTGTCTTTTATTTCATTTGCCTGTGGAGATAAATCAGCAAATATATTGCTTCAATAGATGTCGGAGAGTGTACTGCCTATGTTTTATTCTAGAATGCTCATGGTTTCACGGCTTACATTTAAGTCCTTTCCATTTTGAGTTTATTTTTGTGCATGGTGTAAGTTGGTGGTCTAGGTTCATATTTTTGCAGGTAACTGTCCAGTTTTCCCAACATCATTTGTTAAAGAGACTGTCTTTACTCCTCTGTATGCTCTTACCTCCTTTGTCAAATATCAATTGTTCATAAAGATGTGAGTTTATTTCTGGGTTCTCTGTTCTGCTCCATTGATCTATATGCCCTTTCTTATGCCAGTACCAAGCTGTTTTGAGTACAATGGCCTTGTAGTATAACTTGATATCAGGAAGTGTGATACCTCCCACTTTATTCTTCTTTTTCAAGATTGCAAAAGCTTTTGCACAGCTAAAGACAATATGAACAGAATGAAAAGACAAACCACACAATGGGAGAACATATTCGACAACACATCTGATAAAGAATTAATAACCAAAATTTATAAAGAACTTGTAAAACTCAACACCAGGAAGACAAACAATCCAATCAAAAAATGTGCACAAGAAATGAATAAACACTTCTCCAAAGAGGACATACAGATGGCCAATAGGCATATGAAAAGATGCTCAACATCACTAATCATTAGAGAAATGCAAATTAAAACCACATTGAGATACCACCTCACACCTGTCAGAATGGCGCTCATTAACAAATCAGTGCACAGTAAGTCCTGGTGAGGATGTGGGGATAAGAGAACCCTCCTGCACTGCTGGTGGGAACGCTAACTGGTGCAGCCACTGTGGAAAACAGTATGGAGATTCCTCAAAAAATTAGAAATGAAACTGCCCTTTGACCCAGCTATCCCACTTACAGGAATATATCCCAAGAACACCATATCAGCAACTGAAAAAAAGAAATGCACCCCCATGTTTATGGCAGCATTGTTCACAATAGTGAAGAGCTAGAAACAGCCAAGTGTCCATCAGTGGATGAGTGGATTAAAAAGCTGTGGTACATATATACAATGGAATACCATGGGGCCATGAAAAAGAAGAAAATACTACCTTTTGCAACAATATGGAGGGACCTGGAAACTGTTATGTTGATTGAAATAAGCCAGGCAGAAAAAGAAAAATATTCTATGACCTCACTCATTTGAGGAATCCAAGGAACATTGAGAACCGAGGAAAGGAATTGAGACAGAGGAGGGATCAAAGGGACCAAAGGAAAAGAGGACAGAGGGAATAGGGATGATAGGATGGGATAAACTTGAAGGGAAGGGGGGAGGACACTGTAGGGAGGAGGGCCAGGGAGATGTTGAGGGGAATATGGGGGATGCAGTTGGGGTTACCTTAGAATCTATGTAAACACAATTAATTAAATAAATTTTAAAAAATCTATCCAAAGAGGTTTGCTTTTGCTTGCATTTTAAAACATTACAGAAATGTGACAAACAAGTGTCATTAAAAAGTGCTGAAGCATGACCAGTTAAAACATTTTCTGGGTGTTTTTTTTTAGTGACACTTGAAAGCTTCTCCCACATTGCCAGCATGTCTTTAATTTCACTTGTAGAAATCACTTCCTCCAATTCTACCTCCTCCTTACTAGTAATCTCTTGCAGAAGCTCCGTATGTTGCATCATCTGTAGCTCCTTCAACTCCTCAGTTGAGAGTTCCTCCTCATGTTCCTCGATGAGTTTGTTTACATCACCCTCATCTACCTCCAGACCCATCAACTTTCGGAGGGACACAATCTCTTCCAACACTTCTAACTTGGTCTCAGTCTCTAGTTCGAATCCTTTGAAGTCTCTGTTTACAACATCAGGCCATAAATTTTTCCATGCCGAGTTCAAGGTTCTTTTTGTAACTTCTTGCCATGCCAAGTCAATAATGCGTAAACATATCATGATGTTGTAGTGATCTTTCCAAAACTCTCAAAAGGTTAGATTTGTATTCTCAGTCACCTCAAAGCAGCGGTGAAACAAGTGCTTTGTGTAAAGCTTTTTAAAGTTGAAAATGACCTGCTGATCCATAGTTGCAAGATTGAAGTTGTGTTGGGTGGGAGGTAGAGGACTTTCATGAATTTGAACTCATCAAAAAATGTCATCTTCAAGACCAGGTGGGTGGGCTGGAGCATTTTCAAGAATTAATAATGCTTTTATTGGGAGTTTATTTTCTTGAAGATATTTCTTCACTGCAGGACCAAAGACGAGATTTACTTATTCAATAAAAAACTGGGTTAATGCCACGTAACCCATGCCCCTAGCATTGGCGCACCACATAACCTGCAGTTTTTCCTAAGATGTTTGTGAGTCTTAAAGGCTCAAGGATCTTCGGAATGATACACTAGCAGTGGCTTTACTTTACAGTCATCACTAGCATTTGCACACAGTGCAAGGGTCAGATGGTTCTTCATAGGTTTATGGCCTGGCAGTGTTGCATTCGCCGGGCCAAGAACAGACGTCGGAGACTTTCAGGGCTTAAGATGTTACTTTATTGGCCAAGTTTAACCTGCGCAGGGGTGAACTCTCTAGGTGTTTGGGAACACCTTACCCACCAGAGGGGCTGCAAATGAGAGTCGCGTGCGCTGCTTACAGACTAATGGTTTATATAGTGGCGGCAAGCAAGCAGTTTACAGAAGCTGACGTGGCAGTTAGTGGTTGGGCAAGGCTGAACAAGTTTCACAAACAAGTAACAGGGAGGAGATAGCGGTTATCTCTGGCAGCCACAGCAGGGTGGGTTCAGATTCAAACAGTTATCTTTCAAAAATTCAATGAACAAACAGTTCACAGTTCCTCTTATGTTAGGTTCATTGTTAGGACACTATGAACTTTGTTTTACTTTAGGCTATCTTCCTGGCAACATTCCTATGGCTCTACAGCAGTTTCTTCTCCTCTGCTGTGATGAAAGTCCTCTGGGGCATTTTTTTCCAAAACAATTCTGTTTTGTCACAGTTGAACACTTGTTGGAGGATGTAGCCTTCCTTTGTAATAAGCGCAGCAAAGTGTGCGATGTACTCCTCAGCTGCCTTAAAGTCAGCACTCGCAGCTTCACCATGCCTCACCACCGAATGGATGCCAGATCTCTTCTTGAAATTTTCAAACCAGCTGTGACTTGCCTTAAATGTATATTCTGCTGCCTCTTTTGAGGTTGATGGTTCTTTCTTCTTCAAGTCACCGTAAATAATATGTGCCTTTCCACATATTACAGTCTCTATCACTGTATCTCCTGCCAGCTCTTTCTCTTTCACCCACACCAGCAGAAGCTTCTCCATTTCTTCATGGATATTTGTCCTTAATTGGGACAAAATTGTAATTCCTTTTGCTGGATTTGCGCTTTTGACGGCATCCTTTTGTTTAAGGATGATACAAATTGTAGATGTATTGTGATTGTACAGCCTTGCCAGTTCAATCACTCATACACCATGCTCATGTTTTTCTATTATTTCTTGCTTTACTTCTATCGACATCATTCTCTTTTTCTTCTCACTACTGTCCTTTACACTCACTTTCTTCAGCCCCATGATAGCACACAAAAAACAGTTGTAAAAAATGCAAAAATGATGCTAGAATGAGTACAGAGCATGAGATTCTACTTGATTCTGCAGATAACATGTGAGAAAGAATGAGATGCTGTTGTTGTGCTGCTGATACTGGACCCATGTGCCAACATGCCAACTAGTGGCAGCTTCCAGAATCACAATTCACATCTTGGAATTTCGCTTGGATCTCAAACAAAAATATAGACCGAGTCGCAGCTGTATCTTAAAAAAAAAAAGTAGGTTGGTATGCTCATATCTCAAGGTACCACTGTATAAGTATTGCTACCTCAGCTTTTCTTTCATTTTTATTTGCATAAAATAACTTTTTCTATATCTGTACTTTTAGTCTGTGTGTATCTTTTGTTCTTAGGTGAGTCTCTTGTAGAGAGCATGGGTCTTGTTTTCTTATCCATCCAGCCATTTACACTCAAAGTGATTATTAATAAGTACATATTTACTGACATTTTATTCTTTTAACCCTTTGAGCAGTGCTTTTTTTTTTCATGCTCACTGACCCCCGAGAGTGAGGTGGGTTTTTAAAAAAAAAAAGAAATTAGTTCCAGTTCCAGTTTTATTAACTTAAAGTCATGTTTGTTTGATAACCAATTTATGGGAACAAGAACATACATTTGCCTTTTATAATGTTGCCTTACACATTTTTTAAATAAAAATACTTATCCGATCATACTCTGGATGGGCAGGAAGCATGAGGATGTACATGAACGTTTGTACTACTACTCAAAGGGTTAACTGTATTCTTCTGTTTTTATTTTTTCTTCTTCCTCTTCCTAGAGCAGGCCCTTTAACATTTCTTGTAATACTTGTTTGGTGACAACAAAGTCTTCTAACTCTTTCTTGTTTGGGTCACTCTTCATTTCTCCTTAAATTTTAAATGATAGCCTTACTGGTTGGACGGTCTTGGTTGTAGGTCCTTACTTTTCATCACTCTGAATATTTCACGCCAGTCTTCTTTTGCCTGTAATGTTTCTGTTGACATTATTATGGGAGTATTATGAAAGCATTATGGGAGCTTTCTTGCAGACAAATCACTGTATTTCTTTTGTTGCTTTTAAGGTTCTATTGTTGTCTTCAACTTTTTATTATGATGTGTCTTGGTGGGGGCCTCTTTGGGTCCAAGTTGTTTGAGACTCTCTGCACTTCCTGGACTTATGTGTCTTTTTCCCTCACCAGTCATTATTTCTTCAAATATGCTTCAATTTCTTGCTCTTTTTCTCCCCCTTCTGGCACCCCTATGATGTGGATGTTTGTTATGCTTTATCTTGTCAAGTTGTCCTCAAAGTCCCTTGAATCATTCTCATATTTTTTAATTCTTTTTTCTTTTGCTGCTCTGATTGGGTATTTTCTACTACCTTGTCTTTCAAATTGCTGATTTAATTCCCTGCTGCATCCAACCTACAATTTATTCCTTACAGTGTATTTTTCATATAAGATATTGTAGTCTTCATTTCTGACTGATCCTTTTTTATGGTTTCTGTGTCCTTTTTCATGCTGTTTAGTATGTTATAAACATCACTTAGAACTCTGTATTTAATGAATTGCTTGCCTGTATCTTATTTGGCCCTTTTTTAGAGAGTTCCTCTATTCTGTCACTTGGGGTCTGTTTCTTTGGCTCCCTATTTTGGCTTCCTCTTTGTGTTTTTGTATGTGTTGTGGGGTGGCCTTATGTAGTAGGTGTTTTGTTAGGTCCAGTGATGCAGTCTTCTTGATCACTTGAGCTGGATATCCCACTAGTCTCTTTTGTGGGGGTTATGTAAGCCCTATTGTGGTAATGAGTTTTGATTGCTATTGACCTATTGTGCATGAAATCAGCCCTCAGGTTGGCTGACTGTGAGACTCAATCTCAACCACAGCATATAAGTGCAGGTGCTGACCACATGAAATGGAATTGGCCTCAGCAGATTTGGGAGCCTAGAGAGTTCACCTGTTAGATAGGCTGCTTGTATAGCTTATTAGATCCTGCTCTGATATTGTAGCAGGCCACTGGGTGTGTAGGTTCTGGGCCTCTTATAAGGGTCCGTGGTACAGAGCAACGTAGGACACTGCCTCTGACTATCTCTTGGCAACCTGTTTGGGGTTACAAGCAATCCACCTTTTGTGGCTGCCTCTACTGGGCCTGGCTGTGTGTACAGAGGAAAGACTAAACATTCACCAAGGCCAGCTTTTAACTCATCCAGGAACAGCTCAGTTAAAGTTCCAAGGCACCCTTATGAGATCTTTCTCAGCTTGCTTCTGCCTGCTCACTGCCTGTTAGGCTCAGTCACTGAAAGAACCTCCGGTTCTACTTTGTAGCAGGGCACAAGCTCCACAGGGTGGGGCAAAAGAAAAACCAAAGGTTGTGGCTACTGCTTTCCTTCAAACGAATGTTGCTCAGATGGTAGTGCTCCATCCAAGAAAGATGGGGTCTGTAATATAAAAGAGCCCTCAGCACAGGATTTCTGGCAGCTGTCTCCCCTGCTCTTTCCCCAGAGCCACCAACCCCAGACCAACCCCAGATTCTCCTCATGCTACTCTAATTCACTTTGCCTTCTGTTACAGTAGCCTAGTGTGAGTGGACATGAATGAGATTTTGTGCATTTTCCCTTTCAGAACGTACCTGTGTCTCTAGCAGACTCCCATACCTTCCTGGTGGACAGAATCTCTGCTGCTTTACAGAGCCAGATGTTCTGTGGGTACCTCTTCCTGGCTCTGGTTCTCTGAGCAGGGGGTCCCAGCTTAGAGTTGAGACCTTACTTTTCAGGAAAATTCCTCATAGCTGAGAAAACCCTCTGGAACCTCAGTTGCTACCTATGACTGCAGGTCCAGCCATTTTGACATTTTCACCTTTTTTACCAGTCTCTGTGTGGCTTCTATGTAAATCCTTGGTTATAAGACTTCTCTTTAGTTAGTGTTCAGTTGGTAATTCTGGGTGACTTTTTTCAAATTTATTTGTAATCTAGTTTAGTCCTGGGAGGAGGTGAGTGTACTGGTAACTTCCATCTACTCTGCTGCCATCTTAGATCCCCTCTCCACTTATTTGTGTCTTTCTCAATTTCTTTCATCAATATCTTAGAGTCTTCGGTGTACATATCTTTTACATTCTTGATAAGTCTATTCTTATGTACATTTTTTATATGACTATCAACCATGACTTGCTCACATCACATTGTGGGGACAATTTTACATCAGTTTAGAAATTATTTTCTGCATTTTGATTAACTCAAACTATTTGTTTGAGTTATAATGATTAGATTACTAGCTAGCAAAGCACCTCCTTCCCTCATGGTGACAAACTCTTGGCATTGTAAGTTTTTGACTGAGAAAATAAGAAAGCCTTTTCATTTATGCTTTCCTGATGAGATAAGATGCTCACTTGACTCATACATTGTGACTTCCTTGAATTGTGTCACCTTCTGCTCTTTGGGAATTTATAAGGTGCATCATAATTTCTAAATATTTCAGTTGCATACAGTCTTGCTTTGTCTTCTCTAATGTCTGTGACACACATATCTAAGCATCAACTAATTTTCCTAGGGAGAACTAATTTTCCTTCTTTGAGACACATTATTTTTTTTTGCTTCTTTTTCAGGTCTTCAATGTGTTTTTGATTGTTGGTTTATTTAGGATGAATTAACTGAAATTTTGTTTGTATCATTAATCTGAAGTTAGCTTTCTTCAAGGTTCCATTATTATTATTATTTTAGTGAGGGATGGAGACAGAAAGAGAGTCAGGAAGGGAGAGAGGTAAGAAGCATCAACTCATAGTTGCAACACTTTAGTTGTTTATTCATTGCTTTCTTATATGTGACCTCATTGGGGGGCTCCAGTGAGTGGTAGGATACAAATAATTTAACAACTGGTTCTCTGCCTTAATGATCTGTTTAAGTATAAAGAAATGATAAAACAAAAGCTAGTTTATTATTTCATGCATTTAATACTTAAATAAGAACAGTAAAAGAGGTACACAAAACTAGATTATAAGAAAGAGTTTTAAAATAGTAATGAAAAATATATTGAATACCTGACAAAAAACAATAAACTTTTATATAAGATGTTTTCAAAGACAGCTTGTCACCCTGGTTGTTTAGCACTTCCTCTCTTTACCGTTATACCATGTGTTTGTTTACTGAAGTAACAAATGCAAGGGAATTAAAATGTAGCATTTCATCAAAGATTTAATGAATTTAATGAAATGAATAAATAAATAATACCAGTATAGTTTTATCATTTTTTTTCACCTATGGTTGGAATAAACATTACTATGGGCACTTAGAATACACTGTTGCACAGATGAATGTTAAAAAAGAGTAAGGAGGGCAGAAAGATGGAATTGGAGTGGGCAGATGTACCAACTTCCACCTCTCAAAACCAAAGTAAGTTACAACTTAATTTTAAGAACAATCATCTGGAAAAACCAACTTTGGACTAAACTAAGAGGTCTCTTTAACCAAGGATCACTGAAGAAGCCACCCTGAGACTGGTAGAAAAAGTGGAAACATGAAGAGGGCTCCCCAGCTCCCAGGAGTGAATGGCAGCCTGGAGGGACTCACACAGCGGGAAGTGAGTTTAGTGGAAAGAGAAGGATCCTGGGCCCCAGGAACGAAGCCCCAGCCTGCAGCCCCAGAGCCTAGAAGAGGCGTACAGACAGTATTTAGCTGTGAAACAAGCCAGGGTACTGTTTTTGAGAAAAAGACAGATTTCTCAGACCCATATTCTCCTTAAAGGGACGACACAGAAAACCTCTTTCACAACCACTCACCTGGAGCTCCGCGGGATGGGGAAAGATGATAAGACCAGAGTAGCAGGAAAAGAGTGAAATCTAAGAAGCACAGGGAAAGACATTTTGAGGGACAGCCACCATAACCCCTGAGCTAAGTCACTCCCCAAATTTAAAGTGAATATTTTTTCTGGAACCAGCAATACCAGCAAAGGGAAGCAGGTCACCAGCCAAACAGCTCTCCTGCTTCACTCAGAACAAAGTTGCTTAGAAGAACAGAGTCATCAGGGATACAGTATTGAGTACTAATGTCTGAGCTGCATTGCCCCCTCCCATACACACACACACTGCTGAGTGCTTCCTGGAAGGTGGGTGGCAGAGGGAAATGGAAGTGGGGTACCATCAGCAGGGGTGGAAGCCAGGGGCTGGCCATGGCTGTGGTCTGGGTGCAAGCGCAGTCCTGCGCACAGGGGTGGAACCTGAGGCCTGGCATAAGCTCAGCCCCACCCATGGAGGCGAGGTGAAGACCAAGGTCAGCCAAGCCTTGTAGCCCAGACACAGGAGAGCAGTCCAGCCTGCAGTGGCAGAGAGAAGGTGGGGGCTGGCCAGGGCTTGCAGCCCAAACACATGAATGCAACCCCACCAGTGGGGCAGAGCAAAAGCCAGGGTCAGCCAGGGTTTGACACATGAGCACAGTCCTGCCCTCATGCGAGGTACGAAGGCCAGGCCAGCCAAGGCTTGCAGCCCGGGCATGTGAACACAGTCCTGACCACGGAGGTGAGGCAGAAACCGAAGCAGTGGGCTGACACCAGACAGGCCTGTGCCCGAACGCCTGAGGTGGCGGCAGAGAAGGTGGTGGGCCTCCAGAGAGATCACACATAGGGAACACACCTAGAGGCCACACCCATTAGACTTCTGTGGCCACACCCTTCCTACACACAAAGAAAATGGAAAGGCAGAGAAATGCATCCCAAATGAATCAAGAGAAATAACCAGAAAAAGCCTTGAATGAGTTAGAAATAACCAAAATACTGAATGCAGTGTTTAAAATAATGATTATTTGGATGCTCTAAGATCTTAGAGCAACAATGGAGGGACATAATGAGCACCTAAATAAAGAGATAGCAAGTATAAAAAAGGACATTGAAATAATAAAAATAGAATCAGAAATGACAAATACAATATCGGAAATGAAGACCACAATGGAAGGAATTAAAAGCAAGATGGATGAATCTTAGGATCGAATCAGCAAATTAGAGGACAAAGTAAACAAAAGCATGGAAGCAGAGCAACAAAGAGAAAAGAGGCTCAAAAAGTCTGAGGAAACTCTAAGAGAGCTCTGTGACAACATGAAGAGAAACGATATTCGCATCATAGGGGCTCCTAAAGGAGAAGAAAAAGAACAAGGGATAGAGAATCTGATTGAAGAAATCATAGCTGAAAACTTCCCTAAACTGATGAAGGAAATGTCACACAAGTTCAAGAAGAGATTCCATTAAGGAAGAACCCAAAAAGGCCAACACCAGACACATCATAATTAAAATACAAAAATTAAGAAATAAAGAAAGAATATTAAAAGGTGAAAGAGAAAAGCAGTCTATTATCTACAGTGTTGGTAAAGCGCAGAGCATTCACCTGGCAGCTCTGGCTGATGCTATGCTGTAAGAACACTCCAGCAGGTTAATCCCTCCTGGGAACACCCAGAAGGGAGCTCGCATACTGTAAGAAAGAGACTCAGAGACAAACAGGCAGCTCCCTGATATTTTTAGCCATTGGACTTGAAGAACACTCTAACATCTTATTGGTTGAACCCATGCATATAAGCTAGTTTACTTCCTGAATAAAGAGGATTTGCATCATTGAACCTTGTCACCAGAGTCGAGTTCCTGTGGCTCCATTGTCCTCATCCCCAGTGGGTCTTGTCCACACTACAGAAGAGTCCCCATAAGGATGACATCTGACTACTCAACATAGACATTAGAGGCCAGAAGGGAATAGATAAAAATATTCTAAATAATGCAAAACAAGAGCCTACAACCAAGACTTCTTTATCCAGCAAGCTTATCATTTAAAATAGAAGGGAAATAAAAAGCTTCCCCCCCCCAAAAAAGAAAACCTCAATGAATTTATTAAAACCAAACCAATGCTTCAAAAAATGTTAAGGAGCCTATTGTAAACAGAACAAAGATAGAAATCTAGTAAAACAGGAATGTAGATTAAAAGAATAAAATGGCAATAAACAACTATATATCAATAATAACCTTAAATGTAAATGGATTAAATGCTCTAATCAAAAGACATAGGGTAGCTGCTTGGATAAGAAAACTAGACCCATACATATGCTGTCTACAAGAGACACACCTCAAAACAAAAAATACAATAGACTGAAAGTAAAGAAATTAAAAAAAAAGTACTTCATGTAAATGGAAATGAAAAAAAAAAGCTAGAGTAGCAATACTTATATCAGACAAAATAAACTTTAAAACAAATGCTATAGTAAGGGATAAAGAAGGTCACTACACATTGATAAAGGGAGCAATCCAACAGGAAGATATAACCATTATAAATATCTATGCACCTAATATGGAAGCACTTAAATGCATTCAGCAAATTTTGATTGGCATAAAGGTAGAGATCAAAGCAATACTATAAAAGTAGAGTATTTTAATACATCACTAACATCACTAGATAGATCCTCAAAAAAGAAAGTTAACAACAACAAAAAAAACACAGCACACTTAAAGGACACACTAGATAAACTGGATTTAATAGATATCTTCAGAACCTTTCACCCTAAAACAGCAGAATATACATTCTCTTCAAGTGCTTATGGTACATTCTCTAGGATAGACCACATGCTAGGACACAAACCAAGTCTCAACAAATTTAAGAAGATTGAAATCATATCAAGCATCTTCTTGGATCACAATGGCATGAAACTAGAAATCAACTACAATAGAAAAACTGAAAAACACTCAAACACTTGAAAACTAAATAGCATGTTATTAAATAACGAGTGGGTTAACAATGAGATCAAGGAAAAATCAAAAATTTTCTTGAAACAAATGAAAACAAACATACAACAACTCAAAATTTATAGGACACAGGTAAAGCAGTCCTGAGAGGGAAGTTCATAGAACTACAGGCACACCTTAAGAAGCTAGAAAAAGCTCAAATAAACAATTTAACCCTGCATCTAAAAGAACTAGAAAAAGAACATCAAGTAAACTCAGAGGAAGTAGAAGGAAGAAAATAATAGAGATCATAGCAAAAATAAATGACATAGAGGCTAAAAATAAAAGATAATACAGAGAATCAGTGAAACCAAGAGCTGTTTCTTTAAAAAGGTATACAAAATTGATGAACCTTTAATCAGACCACCAAAAAAAAGAGAAAGGACTCAAATAAGTAAAATTAAAAACAAGAGAAGAGAAGTAAGAACTGACACAGCAAAATACAAAGGATTGTAAGAAAATACTATAAAGAACTGTATGCCATAAAATTAGACAAGCTAGGTGAAATGGACAAATTCGTCAAAACATATAATCTTTCAAAAATCAATATAAAAGAATCAGAAAACCTAAACAGACCAATTTCACACAATGAGATTGAAACAGTTATCAAAAAACTCCAAACAAACAAAAGTTCAATGCCAGATGGCTTCACCGGCAAATTTTACCAAATACCCAAAGAAGAATTAATTCCTGTCCTCAAGCTGTTTCAAAAAATTTAAGAGGAGCTTCCCGAAGATGGCAGCAGAGCAGGCAGATGCACAGACTGCCAGCTCTAACCACCAAACTGGATTACAAATTAATTTAGGAACAACCAGCATAGAAAACCAACTCTGGACTACAAAAACTGCTCTCAAAAACCAAGGAGCAAAAAAGAAGCCACACTGAGCCTGGTGGGGAGCGTCAAGGAGCAGTGAGCCTTCCCTGCTTACAGGAACAAAGGGGAGGGCGTAGGCAGAGGAGAGCTCAGAAAGGTTCTCAATCCAAGAAAAACTGTAGAAAATATTACTCACAGCTCCTTGCCTGGGGACCTGGGAATGAGGTGTGATGAAAGATCTGACTTGTTTTCCAAAAGGAAAGAGGGAGAGAGAAAAACAGCCAGTGACAAACAGAGGAATGCATGGGAAGACCTGAGCAGCGGACTAATCCAGTGCCATACCTGGGGGAGGTGCTGGAGGCAGCCATAGCTGGGAGAGGGGTTGATACTTCCACATAACACAAGACTAAAGTGGTCAGGTCAAACATCTAACGATATCTTTCCAGCTCCAATCAGCACAAAAAGCCACAGCTAAAAACAAGAAATGGGGAGGAGAGGCAGTAACTCAGGTCTCCATGGAGATCTGAGATACAACTTCCCCTACTGTAGTGGAGAAAGCAGCCCGCCCCCAGAACAGTAACTGGCAGATCAGGTCTTCAGAGTCTCAGGTTACACCCACCTCATTCCTGGATACAGTTTTAAATAAGCCCCCTGCTAAGATCAGTAAACAAGACTACCACTGAGTTAAGAAAACTGAGAAGGAAACAAACAAATCAAAACTTCAAAGGGGCTCTATTAAAAAAGCCAAATTCCACAGTGGATTACAAACAACAGCTGAAGCCAACCCAAAAAGACCTAGAAATAACACAACTGATAATTGGAGGCAGACAACAGCAAGCCTAGACTCAACCAGCTCTACAAACAACACACCCAAACACACAGACATAATGAGAAGACAGAAAAGTGCAATCCAAATGAAACCACAAGAGAATCCTCCAGGAAATGAACTGAGCGATATAGAAATAACCAAACTTTCAGATGGAGAGTTTAGAATAATGATTGTTAAGATGCTTAGGGATCTTAGAACAACAATGGATGGTCATTATGAACATCTAAATAAAGAGATAGCAAGTATAAAAAAGGACATTTAAATATTAAAAAAGAATCAGTCAGAGATGACAAATACAATATCAGAAATGAAGATCACAATGGAAGAAATTAAAAGCAGGATGGATGAAGCTGAGGATTGAATCAGCGAGTTACAAGACAAGATGAACAAAGGCATAGAATCAGAGCAGAAGAAGAAAAGAGACTCAAAAAGTCTGAGGAAACTCTAAGAGAACTCTGTGACAAAATAAAGAGAAATAACATCCGCATAATGGGGGTTCCAGAAGAAGAAGAGAAAGAACAAGGGATAGAAACTTTATTCAATCAAATCATAGCTGAAAACTTCCCTAAATTGATTGAAGTAAGAGTCTCACAAATTCAAGAAGACAGAGATCTCCATTAATGAGAAACCCAAAGAAACCTACACCAAGACACATCATAATTAAAATACCAAAGTGATAAAGAGAAAATATGAAAAGCTAATAGAGAATAAAAGGCTATCACCTACAAAGGAGCACCCATAAGGATGACATCCGACTTCTCAACAGAAACACTTGAGGCTAGAAGGGAATGGCAAGAAATATTCAAAGTAATGCAGAACAGGAGCCTACACCAAGACTACTTTATCCAGCAAGGCTACCATATAAAATTGAAGGAGAAATTAAAAGCTCCCAGACAAAAAAAAAAAAACCTCAAGGAATTCATTACAACAAAACCAATGCTGCAGGAAATGTTAAGGGGTCTGTTGTAAACAGATCAAAGTAGAAAAATAATATAGCAAGAGAGGAATACAGCTTTAAAGAGTAAAATGGCAATAAACAACTACATATCAATAATAACCTTAAATGTAACTTGATTAAATGATCCAATCAAAAGACATAGAGTAGCTGCATGGATAAAGAAACAGGGCCCATACATATGCTGTCTACAAGAGACACACCTTAAAACAAAAGATGCACATAGACTGTAGGTAAAAGGATAGAAAAAAATATTTCAGGTAAGTGGAAATGAAAATAAAGCTGGGGTAGCAATACTTATGTCAGACAAAATAGACTTTAAACCCAAGGCTATATAGTAAGAGATAAAAAAGGTCACTACATAATGATAAAGGGAGCAATCCAACAGGAAGATATAATCATCATAAATATATATGCACCTAATATAGGAGTTCCTACATATATAAAGCAGACTTTGATGAATATAAAGGGCAAGATCAACAGCAATACTATAATAGTAGGATATTTCAATACCCCACTTACATCACTAGATAGATCCTCAAGAAAGAAAGTTAGCAAAGAAACAGCAGATTTAAAGGACACACTAGATCAACTCGATTTAGTAGATATCTTTAGAACCTTTCACCCTAAAGCAGCAAAATATACATTCTTTTTAAGTGCTTATGGTACATTCTCTAGAATAGATCACATGTTAAAACACAAAAGCAGTCTCAACAAATTTAAGAAGATTGAAATCATATCAAGCATTTTTTCTGATCACAATGGCATGAAACTAGAAATCAACCACAACAGAAAAACTGAAAAATACTCAAACACATGGAAACTAAATAGCATGTTATTAAATAACAAATGGGTTAAAAATGAAATCAAATAAGAAATAAAAAAATTCTTGGAAACAAATGAGTATAAACATACAACAACTCAAAATTTATGGGACACAGCTAACACAGTCCTGAGAGGAAAGTTCATAGCATTACAGGCATTCCTTAAGGAGCTTTAAAAAGCTCAAATAAACAACGTAATCCTTCATCTAAAAGAACTTGAAAAGAACAGCAAGTAAGGCCGAGAGGTAGTAGAAGGAAGGAAATAATATAGATCAGAGTGGAAATAAATGACATAGAAGCTAAAGAAACAATGCAGAGGATCAATGAAACCAAGAGCTGGTTCTTTGAAAGGGTAAACCAGATCAATGTACCTTTAACAGAACTCACCAAAAAAAGAAGAGAGAGGACTCAAATAAATCAAATTAGAAATGAGAGTGGAGAAATAAAAACTGACATAACAGAAATACAAATATTGTACGAAAATACTATGAAGAACTCTATGCCAAAAAATTAAACAACCTAGGTGAAATGGACAAATTCTTTGCAACATATAATCTTCCAAAAATTAATCTGGAAGAATCAGAAAACCTAAACAGAACAATTACAACAAAAGAGATTGAAACACTTATCAAAAAGCTCCCAAAAATCAAAACTCCTGGGCCGGATTGATTCACTGGTGAATTCTACCAAATATTCAAAGAAGAACTAAGTCCTATCCTTCTCAAGCTGTTTCAAAAAATTTAAGAGGAAGGAACACTACCAAGTTCCTTTTATGAGGCAAGCATAATTCTTTTTCCAAAACCAGGAAAAGACAGCACAAAGAAAGAAAATTACAGGTCAATTTCCCTGAAGAATTTAAATGCTAAAATCCTCAACAAAATATTATCAAACCAGATCCAGCAATATATGAAAAAAATCATATATCATGATCATGTGGGACTTATTCTGGGGAGGCAAGGATGGTACAACATTCGTAAATCAATTAATGTGATTCACCACATAAACAAAAGGAAGGAGAATAACCACATGATAATCTCAATAGATGCAGAAAAAGCATTTGATAAAACCCAGCACCCATTTATGATCAAAACTCTTAGCAAAGGGGGAATAAAGGGAACATACCTCAACATGATAAAGGCCATTTATGACAAACACACAGTCAACATCATAATCAATGGACAAAAATTAAAAGCAATTTCCCTAAAATCAGGAAAAAGGCAGGGATGTCCCCTTTCACCACTCTTATTCAACATAGTACTGAAAGTCCTAGCTACAGCAATCAGACAAGAAGAAGAAATAAAAGGCATCCAAATTGGAAAAGAAAAAGTAAAACTATCATTATTTACAGATGATATGATATAGTACATAGAAAACCCTAAAGTCTCAGTCAAAAAATTACTGGATCTGATAAGTGAATTCAGCAAGGTGGCAGGATATAAAATTAATACTCGGAAATCAGAGGCATTTCTATACATGATCAAAGAAATATCAGAAAGAGAAATTAAGAAAACAATCCCCTTCACTATTGCAACAAAAGAAATAAAGTTCCTAGGAGTAAATTTAACCATGGAGGTAAAGTACTTGTACTCAGAAAATTATAAAACATTGATAAAAGAAATCAAGGAAGACATAAACAAGTGGAAGCATATACCATGTTCATGCTTAGAAAGAATAAACATTATTAAAATGTCTATATCACCCAAAGCAATTTATAAATTCAATGCAATACCAATTAAAGTACCAATGACATATTTCAAAGATATAGAACAAATACTCCAAAAATTTATATGGAACCAAAAAAGAACACGAATAGCCTCAGCAATCTTGAAAAAGAAGAATAAAGTGGGAGGTATCACACTTTCTGATATCAAGTTATACTACAAGGCTATTGTACTCAAAACAGCTTGGTACTGGTATAAGTACAGGCACATAGATCAATGGAACATAACAAAGAACCCAGAAATAAACCCACATCTTTATGGACAATTAATATTTGACAAAGGAGGTAAGAACATACAGTGGAGTAAAGACAGTCTCTTTAACAAATGGTGTTGGGAAAACTGGACAGCTACCTCCAAAAAATGAAACTAGACTACCGACTTACACCATGCACAAAAATACACTCAAAATAGATAAAGGACTTAAATGTAAGTCTTGAAATCATAAGCATTCTAGAATAAAACATAGGCAGTAAACTCTCCGACATCTATCAAAGCAATATATTTGCTGATTTATCTCCACAGGCAAATGAAATAAAGGACAAGATAAACAAATGGGACTATATCAAACTACAAAGCTTTTGCACTGCTACAGACAATATGAACAGAATAAAAAGAGAAACCACACAATGGGAGAACATACTCGACAACACATCTGATAAAGGGTTAATAACCGAAATCTATAAAGAACTTGTAAAACTCAACACCAGGAAGACAAACAACCCAATCAAAAAATGGGCACAAGAAATGAATAGAAACTCTCCAAAGAGGACATACAGATGGACAATAGACATATGAAAAAATGCTCAACATCACTAATCATTAGAGAAATGCAAATTAAAACCACAATGAGATACCATCTCATACCAGTCAGAATGGTGCTCATTAACAAAACAACACATTATAGGTGCTGGTGAGGATGTGGAGAAAGGGGAACCCTCCTGCACTGCTGGTGGGAATGCAGACTGGTGCGGCCACTGTGGAAAACAGTATGGAAATTCCTCAAAAAATTAGAAATGAAACTGCCCTTTGACCCAGCCATCCCACTAATAGGAATATATCCCAGGGACACCATATCACCAACTGAAAAAAAGAAATGCACCTCATGTTTCTGGCAGCATTGTTCACAATAGCCAACAGCTGGAAACAGCCCAAGTATCCATCAGTGGAGGGGTGGATTAAAAAGCCCTGGTACATATATACAATGGAATACTATGGGGCCATGAAAAAGAAGAAAATATTACCTTTTGCAACAATATGGAGGGACCTGGAAACTATTATGTTGATTGAAATAAGCCAGGTAGAAAAAGAAAAATATTCTATGACCTCACTCATTTGAGGAATCCAAGGAACACTGAGAACTGAAGAAAGGGATTGAGGAGGGATCAAAGGGAGCAGAGGGAAAGGGGATGATAGGATGGGATAAACCTGAAGGGAAGGGGGGAGGGCACTGTCGGCAGGGGGTATGGGAGATGTGGAGGGGAATTTGGGGAAGGAGGGATGCAGTTAGGGTTACCCTAGAGTCTATGTAAACACAATTGATTAAATTAAAAAAATTTAAGAGGAGGGTAGCATAATACTGATTCCAAAACCAGGCAAAGACACTACAAAGAAAGAAAACTATAAGCCAATATCCCTGATAAACTTAAATGCTAAAATTCTCAACAAAATATTAGTAAACCAAATCCACCAATACATGAAAAATATCACACATCATGATCAGGTGGGATTTATTCTAGGAAGACAAGGCTGGTACAATATCTGCAAATCAGTCAAGGCGATTCAACACATAAACAAAAGGACGGATAAAATTTACATGATAATATCAATAGATGCAGAAATAGCATTTGATAAAATTTAGCACTCATTTATAATAAAAACTCTCAGCAAAGTGGAGATACAGGGATCATACCTTAACATGATAAAGGCCATCTATGACAAACCCAAAGCCAACATCATAAACAATAGGCAAAAATTAAAAGAGATTTTCTTAGGGTCAGGAACAAGGCAGAGGGGCTCCCTTTCACCACTCTTATTCAAAATAGTTCTGCAAGTCCTAGCCACAGCAATCAGAAAAAAAGAAGGGATAAAGGGCATTCAAATTTAAAAAGAAGTAAAACTATCATTATTTGCTGATAATATGATATTGTACATAAGAAACCCTAAAGTCTCAGTCAAAAAACTACTGAAGCTGATAAATGAATTCAGCAAGGTGGCAGAATATAAAATCAATATTCAGAAATCAGTAGCATTTTTATATACCAACAATAAACTGTCTAAAAGGGAAATTAAAAAAACAATCCCCTTCACTATTGCAACAACAAAAAAATAAGATACCTAGGAGCAAATTTAACCAAAAAAGTTAAACACTTGTACTCAGAAAATTACAAAACATTGTTAAAGGAAATCAAGGAAGATACAAACAAATGGAAACATATACCGTGTTCTTGGATAGGAAGAATAAATACCATTAAAATGTCTATACTACCCAAAGCAATCTATAAATTCAATGCAATACCTATTAAAATACCAATGACATACTTCAAATATATACAACAAATATTCCAAAAATTTATATGGAACCCAAAAAGAACATGAATAGCCTCAGCAATCCTGAAAAAAAAAGTGGGAGGTATCATACTTCCTGATATCGAGTTATACTACAAAGCCATCATACTCCAAACAGCTTGATACTGGCATAAGAACAGTCATACAAATCAACGGAACAGAACAGAGAACCCTGAAACAAACTTACACCTATATGGACAATTGATATTTGACAAAGGACGTAAGAGCAGACAATGGAGTAAAGACAGCAGGTACTTGCAAAAAAATGAAACTTTGGTCACCAACTTACACCATTCACATAAGTAAACTCAAAATGGATAAAAGATTTAAATGTAACTCATGAAACCATAAACATCTTAGAAAAAACATAGGCTGTAAGAGTGTTGTGATTTCTCATGGCTAAACTGTACTTGCAAACAAGACAGAGTGCCATGAAGGGTCAACTGAGGAAGCTGTGCAAATGCAGTAACCTCGTTGAGATAAGACCAGTACAGGATGTGCTGAAGGACATGTGCTGTGGGCGGACATGTCTGAGCCCTTGCTTGATAGCAAAGATGGGCTGAGGATGGGAAATCGCTGGCCTTGAAGGAACAAGAGACAGGCTGTGTCAAAGTGTGTAAGCTGTAAGATAGCAGCAGGATGTGGACCATCGCCAGGGCAGTGAAAGAGTATAAAAATAAAAAGCTGAAGTCCTTTGGGGCTGTAGTCTTGTTCATCTTTGTGTGTGTTTGTGTCTCTTTGTTCATTCCTCAGGTCCCCCAAGGACCCTTCAGGACCACCGGGAGCTAACAATAGGCAGTAAACTCTCTGATATCTCTCGTAGCAATATTTTTTGCTGATTTATCTCCACAGGCAAGTGAAATAAAGGACAGAATAAACAAATGGGACTATCTGAAACTAAAAAGGTTTTTCATAGCAAAAGATATCATTAACAAAATGAAAAATTAAACCACACAATGGGAGAATATATTAGCCAATATGTCTGATAAGGGGTTAATAACCAAAATTTATAAAGAACATGTAAAACTCAACACCAGAAAGACAAACAATCCAATCAAAAATGGGCAAAAGAAATGAATAGACACTTCTTCAAAGAGGACATACAGATGGCCAATACACATATGAAAAAATGTCCAATATCACTAATTATTAGAGAAATGCATTAAAACCAAAATGAGATACCACCTCACACTAGTCAAAATGGTGCTCATTAACAAAACAACACATAATAAGTTCTGGAGAGGGTGCAGAGAAAAGGGAACCCTCCTGAACTGCTGGTTGGAATAAAGACTGGTGGAGCCACTATAGAAAACAATATGGAGATTCCTCAAAAAATTAAAAATGGAACTGCCCTTTGACTCAGCTTTCCCATTTTTAGGAATATATCCTATGAATACCACGTCACTGATTCAAAAGAAGAAATGCACCCCCATGTTTATGGCAGCATTGTTTACAATAGCCAAGATCTGCAAACAGCCCAGTGTCCATCAGTAGACAAGTGGATTAAAAAGCAATGGTACATATACACAATGGAATACTACATGGCCATGAGGAAGAAGGAAATCTTCCCTTTCGTGACAACCTGGCAACTATTATGCTAAGTGAAATACACCAGGCAGAGAAAGAAAAATACCATATGACCTCACTCATTTGAGGCGTCCAATGAACAATGTGAACTAAGCAACAGAACAGAGGCAGAGGTAGGATCAAAGGGACCAGCGGGAAAGCGGTCAGAGGGAAAGTAGAAGATGCGATCAGAGAAGAGAAAGAGATTAATGAAATTATATATACATAAAACAACATTATATAGAACAGGACAGCAAGTCCTGGAGGGAAGGGTGGAAGACATTGGGGTAAGGGGGCATAGAGTGGGACTGAGGGGGAATAAGGGGGTGGGGTGAGATATATTCAGTGGGACATTTGAATCTTTGTAAACACAAATTAAAATCATAAAGTTTAAAAAAAAAGGTAAGGAGCTCTTAGGGCTTCTTACTCTGAAAGCAATGGCTGGGGCAAGTTTCTGCCCACCAATACAGGTTACAAAGCGTATTCCCACAGAGCAGACCTCAGAGAGCACAGCAAAAGTTGTGGGGGCTGGGCTGTGGGCTTCCAAATAGGGCACAAGGGAGAAAAAACTGTGCATATTAAACCTGTGGAGTGCTAAGGCATACTAGACATGCCCAGCAGCCCTTAGAAAGGCACCTGTAAAGCAATCGCTCCCTGCCCTGCCTCCTTAAACTGGCAGTTCTTGTTGGCAAAGCCTTACCCAGAACTGTGCTTTGAGCAGGGCGGAGTGGGAATTTGACACCTCTTAGAGCCTCTTGCTCTTAAAGCAATGGTTGGGGCAACTTCACAGCTGGGTTCCCAGGCTGCTGGCTCAGGAAGGAGAGACATGGGGAGAGGCACCAGGAAAACTGACTCTCCTATTATCAGAGCCAGCAAACCCTAACAAGCCCCACCTACCAATGGGACTGAGGCCTAGATATAAGCCATAGTGACACATCAATTGCAAATCTCTACTCAAGAGTGCCACAGAAGCAAAACCTGTGGTATGGTGCCACCTGCCAAAAAGAAAAAGGAAACAAAAAAGATACCTCTCAAAACCAGAAAAAAATTACATTTTCTATAACATTTTTCCTTTTTTTTTTGTATTTTTCATCTTTTTTTTTTCTACTTTGGTCATTTTATCCTCCTTCCATCTTATCCTTCCCTTTCATTTTGAACTTTATTACCCACAGGTGTTCTTATTTTTTTATGAGGGTTACATTCGAAAAACCTTAACTCGTTTTCTTTCTTTTCTTCTTTCTTCTTTTCTCTTTCACTTTTTTTCTCATTTGATCATCATTTAAAAACCAGTTATTTTATTCTGGATTTAAATTTTTCTTTGTGGCATATTTTCTGTTTTTTACTTTTTTTTTTATCTCTTTGTCATTTCCCCCCAACTCTTGCTCTCTGTTCTATGTAGTTTTTGTTCCACTTAACACAATACAATTTTTATTTTTTCACTGTATTTTTCCATTATTTTCTTTTTAATCATCTCTTATTAGTGTTATTAGTAATACCACTCTCAAATGCCACTAAGAAAAAAGAAATCAAATATCATGGATACAAAAGATAGAGATGTCACTCAGATAAATGAGAAAAAATCTATAGAAAAAAAATTTAATTGCTTAGAAAACTTGGAGTTAAATGACAGAGAATTAAAAAATTGAAGCCCTAAAAATACTCAGGAAAATACAATAAAGGCAACTTAAAGAGCTCACCAAACAATTCAATGAACAAAAAGAATACATCACCAAGGAAATTGAAACTATAAAAATGAATCAAACAGAGATGAAAAACTCAATTTATGAACTGTAAAAAGTGAGGTAACAAGATTAGCTAATAGAACAAGCCAGACAGAGGAGAGAACTGATGACATAGAATACAGGCAGCTAGACACACTACAGAGAGAAGTGGAGAGAGACTCATGAATTTCAAAAAATGAGAAAATCCTTCAGGAATTGTCTGACTCCATCAGAAAGAGCAACATAAGAATAATGGGCATATCAGAAGGAGAAGAGAGAGAAAATGCAATGGAGGTCATATTCAAATAAATAATAGATGAGAACTTCCCAAGCCTATGGAAAGAATTGGAGCCTTGAATTCAAGAAACAAACAGAACGAGTTATCTTAATCCAAACAAAACTACTTCAAGGAACATCATAATGAAATTATCACAAACCAATAACAACAACAACAACAAAATCCTCAAGGCAGCCAGGGAAAGGAAGAACACAAAATATAAAGGATGGCCTATTAGGTTATTATCAGATTTCTCACCAGAAACTCTACAAGCCAGAAGAGAGTGGACTCCAATATTTAAAGTTCTGAAAGAGAGGAACTTCCTATCAAGAATACTATATCCATCAAAGCTATCCTTCAAATATGAAAGAGAAACAAAAACATTCACAGATACAGAAAAGATGAGGGAATTTATCACCAGAAAACTCCCACTTCAGGAAATACTAAAGGGGATTATCTGACCATATACAAAGAACAAAACAAAACTACAAGTAAAAGCTCCATTAAGATCACAATAAAAACAAGATTAATCTGTGACCAGAGAAAGGGGGGTGGAAGAGGACAAAGATTAACAGTAGCAAAGGAGGACGGAGTGCAGAAGCACTCATGAAATAATGGACTACAATGAATATGATATGTATCTTTTCTATTAGTGGTAACCACCCCTGAAAAAATCACAACAGAAACACATGGCTTAAAAAAAGGAGAAACAGAGGAAAGAAGTATGGAATACAACCAAACAAAAACAAATGATAGAAAAACAAAAGAGAAGAACCAAACAAGATACAGAGCTATCACAAAGCAATATATAAAATGGCAATAGGAAACCCTCAGGTGTCAATAATTACACTAAATGTAAATGGATTGAACTCACCAATAAAAGACACAGAGTAGCAGAATAGATTAAATTAAAAATTCAACTGTATGCTGCCTTCAAGAAATACATCTAAGCTACAAGGATAAAAACAAATTCAAAGTGAAAGTTTGGAAAACAATTCTCCAAGCAAATAACATCCAAAGAAAGTCAGGTGTAGCCATACTCATATCTAACAACGCTGACTACAAGAGAGCAAAGGTAATCAAAGACAAAGATGGTCATTTCATAATGATAAAGGGGACATTGAATCAAGAAGACATAACACTTCTTAATATATATGTACCAAACCAAGGAGCACCAAAATATATAAGACATCTATTAACTGACCTAAAAATAAAAACCAACAAAAATACAATCATACTTAAAGACCTCAATACACCGCTGATGGCTCTAGAGCAAGAGTAGTCAACCTTTTTATACCTACTGCCCACTTTTGTATCTTTGTTAGTAGTAAAATTTTCTAACCGCCCACCAGTTCCACAGTAATTGTGATTTATAAAGTAGGGAAGCAACTTTACTTTATAAAATTTATAAAGCACAGTTACAGCAAGTTAAAGTATATAATAATAACTACTTACCAAGTACTTTATGTCAGATTTTCGCTAAGTTTGGCAGAAAAAATCTTTATAAGACAACTTACTATAGTTAAATCTATCTCTTTATTTATACTCTGGTTGCTCCGCTATAGCCCACCATGAAAGCTGGAACGCCAACTAGTGGGCAGTAAGGACCAGGTTGACTACCACTGCTCTGGAGCATTCATCCAAACAAAAAGTTAAAAAAGCAATATCAGCCTTAAACAAAACACCAGAACAATTGGATATGATAGACATCTTCAGGACATTTTTTCCCAAAGCATCAGAGTATACATTTTTTTCCAGTGTACAAGGAAAATTCTCAAGAATTGACCATGTCCTGGACCACAAAAATAACATCAACAAATTCAGAAAGATTGAAATTACACAAAACATATTTTCTGACCATAAAGCTGTGAAACTAAAATTCAAAAAAGAAGTAAACAAACACACAAAAATGTGGAAATTAAACAACATACTTCTAAAAAATTAGTGGTTCAAAGAAGAAATAAAAGCAGAGGTCAAAAAATACATAAAGACAAACAAAAATGACAATACAACATATCAGAATCTCTGGGATGCAGCAAAAGCAGTAATGAGAGAGAGTTTATATCAGTACAGGGTTATATAAACAAACAATAGAGAGCCCAAGTAAACAACTTAACTTTATGTCTTAAGGAACTAGAAAAAGAAGAACAAAGGCACCCCAAAAACAGCAGAAGAAATGAAATAATAAAAATCAGAGAAGAAATAAATGAAATAGAGAACAGAAATACCAAAAAAATAAAATCAATAAAACAAGGAGCTGGTTCTTTGAAAAGATGAACAAAGTTGACAAATACTTGGCAAGACTCACTATGGAAAAAACAGAAAAAATTTATATAAACAAAATCCAAAATGAAAGAGGAGAAATCACCACAGATATCATAGATATACAAAGAATTATTGTAGAATACTATGAAAAACTATATGCCATCAAATTTAACAATCTAGAAGAAATGAATAAATTCCTAGAACAATACAACCTTTCTCGACTGAGTCATGAAGAAGTAGATAGCCTAAACAGACCCATAAACAGGGAGGAAATAGAAACATCTATCAAAAACCTCCCCTCAAAAAAGTCCAGGGCCAGATGGCTATACTAGTGAATTCTATCAAACATTCAAAGAAGACTTGGTTCCTATTCTACTCAAAGTCTACCAAAGAATTGAAGAAGAAGCAATACTTCCAAACACATTTTATGAGGCCAACATAACCCTCATACCAAAACCTAGTATGGACAATACAAAGAAAGAAAACTACTGACCAATATCTCTAATGAATACAGATGCTAAAACACTAGCAAATCCAATACAATACATTAAAAAAATAATTCATCATGATCAAATGGGATTCACTCCAGAATCACAAGGATGGTTCAATGTACGTAAAACAGTTAACATAACACATCATATCAACAAAACAAAGAACAAAATCCATATCAATAGATGCAGAAAAAGCATTCGGTAAAATACAACACCATTTTATGTTTAAAACACTCAACAAAATGGGTATAGAAGAGAAATATCTCAACATAATAAAGGGCATTCATGGCAAACCGTCAGCTAACATTTTATTAATTGGCATAAAACTGAGGACTTTTCCTCTAAAATCAGAAACAAGACAAGGTTGCCCATTCTCTCCACTCTTATTCAATGTAGTGCTGGAATTTCTAGGCAGAGCAATCAGACAAGAAAAAGAAATAAAAGGCCTTAATATTGGGAAAGAAGAAGTAAAGGTTTCACTTTTTGCAGATGATACAAATCCCAAAGACTCAACAAAAAGACTATTAGAATAAATAAACCAATACAGTAAGGTTGCAGGATACAAAATTAATATACAGAAGTCTATTGCCTTCCTATATGCTAACAATGAAATATCAGAAGATGATCTAAAAAGTAATCTCTTTTATGGTTGCAACAACAACAAAAAATACCTAGGAATAAACATAACAAAGAATGTAAGGACCTATATAATGATAATTACAAGGCATTGTTAAGGAAAATCGAAAAAGATACAATAAAATAAAATAATATTTCTTGTTCCTAGATAGTAAGAATAAATATAGTCAAAATGACCATATTACCCAAAGCAATATATACAAATTTAATGCCATTCCTATTAAAATTCCAATGTCATTTTTTTTAATTTATTTTATTTTTATTTTATTCATTTTAGAGAGGAGACACAGAGTGAGAGAGAGAGAGAAAGAAAGAGAGAAAAAGAGAAAGAGAGAAAGGGGGGAGGAGCTGGAAGCATCAACTCCCATATGTGCCTTGACCAGACCAGTGCAGGGTTTTGAACTGGCGACCTCAGTGTTCCCAGGTCGACGCTTTATCCACTGCGCCACCACAGGTCAGGCCCAATGTCATTTTTTAAAGAAATGGAACAAAAAATCATCAGATTTATATGGAACTATAAAAAACTGCAAATAGCCAAAATAATCCTAAGGAAAGAAAACAAAGCTGAGGGCATTATAATACCTGACTTCAAATTATATTATAGAGCCATGATAACCAAAACAGCATGGTATTGACAGAAAAATAGGCATTCAAACCAATGGAACAGAATAAAGAGCCTAGAAATAAAACTACATATATATGGTCAAATAATCTTTGATAAAGGAGCCAACAACACACAATGGAGAAAAGAAAGCCTCTTCAATAAATGGTGCTGGGAAAACTGGAGAGCCACATGCAAAAGAATGAAACTGGACTACAGTTTGTACCCTTGTCTAAAATTAATTCAAAATGGATCAATGACCTAAATATAAGATCTGAAACAATAAATTACATAGAAGAAAATATAGGTACTAAACTCATGGATGTTGACCATAAAGAGCGCTTTATGAATTTGACTCCAAAGGCAAAGCAAGTTAAGGCAAAGATAAATCAATGGGACTACATCAGACTAAGAAGCTTTTGCACAGCAATAGAAACTGACAACAAAACAGACAGCCAACTAAATGGGAGATGATATTTTCAAACAACAGCTCAGAAAAGGGCCTCATATCCAAAATATACAAAGAACTCAAAAAACTCAACAACAAACAAGCAAACAATCCAATAAAAATATGGGAAGAGGACATGAACAGACACTTCTCCCAGGAAAAAAATACAAATGGCCAACAGATATATAAAAAGATGCTCATCTTCATTAGCTATTAGGAAATGCAAATCAAAACTACAATGAGATACCACCTCACACCTGTTAGATTAGCTATTATCAACAAGACAGGTAATAACAAGTATTGGAGAGGCTGTGGAGAAAAAGGCACCCTCATTCACTGTTGGTGGGAATGTAAAGTAGTACAACCATTATGGAAGAAAGTATGGTGGTTCCTCAAAATATTAAGAATAGAATGACTGTATGACCCAGCAATCTCTCTACTGGGTATGTACCCCCAAAACTCAAAAACATTGGTACGTAAAAACACATGCAACCCCATGTTCATTGCAGCATTGTTCACAGTGGCCAAGACATGAAAACAACCAAAAAGCCCTTCAACAGATGATTGGATAAAGAAGATGTGGTACATATATACTATGAAATACTACTCAGCCATAAGAAATGATGACATAGGATCATTTACAACAACATGGATGGACCTTAGTAACATTATACTGAGTGAAATAAGTAAATCAGAAAAAACTAAGAACTGTATGATTCCATACATAGGTGGGACACAAAAATGAGACTTATGGACATGGACAACAGTGTGGTGGTTACCAGGAGTAGGGTAAGAGAGGAGGGGAGTGGGGAAGGGGAGGGGCATAAAGAAAACCAAATAGAAGGTGACGAAAGACAATTTGACTTTGGGTGATGGGTATACAACAATGTCAAAATGACCTGGAGATGTTTTCTCTGAATCTATGTACCCTAATTTATCAATGTCTCCCCATTAAAATTAATTGTCTAAATAAAAAAAAAAAACTGTGACCTCATCGTAGATCTTTAGATCTGCTTTCTCTCAACAAATTGCCACATACTAAAAGCCTGTTTAGTAAAGTTTTTTTTACATTATATCCCCTTTCAACAAAAAGATACCAGACAACTAAAAGGCAAAAAAGAAGAAGAAGAATAAGATGATGATGACACAGTTTGAGGAGACAGAGCAAGCACCATCACCAGACTCAGTTATGGCAAAAATGTTGAAATTATCAGACCACAAATTTAAGTCAACTGTGGCTAATATGCTAAGGACTCTAATGGAAAAGTAGGCAGCATGCAAAAACAGATAGGTAATGCAGGAAGAGAGATGGAAATTCTAAGAAAGACTACAAAATAAATAATGGAAATCAAGAAACATTTTAACAGAAATAAAGAATGCCTTTCATGGGCTCATTAGTAGAATAAACATGACTAAACAAAGAATCTCTGAACTTGATGATATGTCAATAAACACTTCAAAAACTAGAAAGCAAAGAGAAAAAAGAAAGAAAACACAATTTCCAAGAACTGGTATAATATAAACATAATGGGAATACCAGAGAAGATATACGAATCACGAATAATCATATGAAAAAGGGCTCGAAATCAAATGTCAATAGAGAACTTTAAACTAAGACAAGAATGAAACCACTACACACCTATTGGAATGGCCACATTTGTAACATTGACAACAGCAAATGCTGGTGAGGATGTAGAGAAACAGGAACTCTCACATTGCTGGTGGGGATGCAAATAGTACAGCTACTTTGAAGACAATTTAGCAGTTTCTTACAAAATTAAACATACTTTTACTCATGATCCAGCAACCATACTACTTGTTATTTACACAAAGGAGGGGAAAACTTGTGTCCATACAAAATTTGCACATAAATAGCAGTTTGTTCCTAATCGCCAAAACTTTGAAGCAACCAAGAGATCCTTCATTAGGTGAATGGATAAACAGTAGTTCAGGCAGACAATGGAATATTATTTAGCACTGAAAAGAAATGAGCCATGAAAAACCAAGGAAGAACTTTAAATGCTTCTTAGTAAGAGTAAGAAGTCAATCTGAAAAGGTTACATACTATGTGTTTCCAACTATATGACATTCTGGGAAAGCCAAAACTATGAGGACAGTAAAAAGATCAGTAGTTTACCAAGGACTGGGGGAGAGAGAAATGTTGAATACATGTCATTATACATTTGTCAAAATTCATAGGATGCATAACACCAAGAGTGAATCCAATGTAAATGATGAACTTGGGGTCTTGGGATCATAATGATGTGTCAAAATGTAGTAGGTTCCTAGATTGTAATAAGTTTATCTGTGGTGGGAGTGTTAATAGATGGGAGAGGTTGTACCGTATTTCCCCATGTATAAGACACACCTTAATTTGGAAGCCCAAAATTTAAAAAGAATTACATATAGTTATTGAACTCAAGTTTTATTTATCATAAAATTCATACAACTCCTCATCACTGTCAACACTCCCATCTATTAGCTTGTACTCATCTATGTCTGACCATGAATCACTGTCTTCATATACTGCTTCGTCTTCAGTTCCACCTATGGCCTTTGAAATGTCACAGCCACTGTATAAGACACACCCAGCTTTTAGACCCCAAATTTTTTGAAAAAGGGTATGTCTTGTACATGGGGAAATACGGTATATGGGGGGATAAGTTATTTGGCAACTCTGTACTTTCCACTCAATTTTGTTGTGAACCTAAAACTGCTCTAAACAACAATCTTCCAAAAAAGGAAAGAAAGAAGGAAAGCATGCTCACGCGTGTCTTATTATCAGGAAAATGACAACTAAGAAAAAGCTGTTACCATAAAATATGTACAGTACTTTAATCAGGCAGGGAGCTTAGAAAGAGAAGAGAGGTCATCTCAGCAGCTTCTCCCCAATAAGAGATACACATCTCTAGGGAAGAGTAGCCCCAGTTTTCATCAAATAATGCTTGTTTAAATTCACGCAACTCTTATTTCCCTAACAAATTCCTTTCCTGCTGGCTTTGACCTTTCCACCCATATCTGTCACCTCAGCTAGCGCCAGTTGCCTCTGCTGAATCTGGGGCAGGTCTGCAGTGCAGTGTTACTGCAGAAGGTGACCTAGCAGACTAACAGGAATTGTGTCAGTTGGCTGATTACTCCACAATTTTGTCTAGAGAAGACTGGACAATTCTCATTTGGGAGAAACAGTTACATTTTTTAAAAATTTACTTTGGTCAAAATAACTGATAGGCTTATATACAGATAGAGCAAGTAAATGCCTCAATCAATTAAAATACAATTTATATAACAACCATTGATGAATTAGACTACTGTTCTCAAAGCATGATCCACAGACCAGCAGCATCAGTACTCAAGGAACTTGTTAGAACTGCAATTCTTGGCCCCATCCTAAGCCTATGGAAGTGTGGAGCCCAACAACATGCTTTACTAAACCTTTACCAAATTTTATCAAGAATTATTCTTTATTTGTCATTTATTCAACAATTAATACCAAGCAGCAATTATTTGGGCAAGATTTGTTGAATGAATTGATAAGTGAATGAATCAGTACCCATTTTCCCAGGCCTTAGGGAGAAAGAAAAACAAAACACAGTTCCTACTTTCCAGGATCTGATCAAGAATTTGATTTGTGCTTTCCCTATTAAGTACACAAAGCACACCATGGCCCTTTTTCTGGGTGCAACAACTGGGCTTTTTATTTTGTCTGATAGCAATCCAATCTCTAGACAGTTTCACAAGTAACAGTCTAAGACATACTGATGCACAATCTCTTGACATTTCTCATTTTTCTGAGCCCAATACTCTTTTAAAACAAAAGAAAAGCAAACTGTTTACATTTTTCTAATAGTTTTAATATTTTGACCCCAAAATCACATTGGCAGTAATTTCCATGCCAGGAAAGAAAATTATTTAAAAATAATTATCGAAGTACATATATAAGTGCTCCTTGACTTGGAGTTATAGTTCGGAAATGGATCTAACTATGTTAGATAGGTTGACTTTCCAGCATTGGTTCCTTTCTGTTTCACCATTTCCCATTCTTATGAGCCTTTGTTTTATCTGTTATCCTATAACCCTTCCTGTAATGTCTCTTAATAAATTACTTTTTAAGGAAGAAAGTATAGTGGTTTTTCAAAATATTAAGAATAGATCTACCATATGACCCAGCAATCCTTCTACTGGGTATCTACCAAAAAAACTTGCAATTATAGGTAGGCAAAGACAGACGTACCCCTCCCACATTCATTGCAGCATTATTCACAGTGGCCAAAACATGAAAACAACCAAAGTGTCCTTCAGTGGAGGATTGTGTAAAGAAGATGTGGTACATTTATACAATGGAATACTACTCAGCAATAAGAAATGATGACATGTTGACATTTATGACAACATGGATGGATCTTGAGAACATTATACTGAGTAAAATAAGTAAATTAGAAAAAGCTAAGAATTATATGATTTCACACATAAGTGGGATATAAAGTGAAGTGGTTATGGGGGGAGGGGAGTAAAGAAGGACAGATATATAGTGATGGTAAATTATTTGACTTTGAATGATGTGCACACAATGCAATCAACAGTTCAAATGCTATAGAAATATTTACCTGAAACTTGTGTACTCTTATTGATCATTGTCATCCCATTAAATTTAATTTTCTAAATAAAATTAAAAAAAATTATTATTTATCCCCCCCAAAAAAGAAAGAGTAAGAAATGTAAATTTGTGATTTCCACTTTGGTCGGCTGCCCAGGCACCCACGTTAGAGAGAACCCTGATTACAAGTGCCATTTTAACAAACAGTTGGCCTAACTCAACAAAAAATTAGGTATCAGTTTTGCCGAACAAGTGTGAATGGGCTGAATCCCGCCACTGGCTCCAGCTGAGCTAATGACTCCTTGCTCAAGCCAGCAACCTTGAACTTCAAGTCAGCAACCTTTGGGCTCAAGCCAGTGACCACAGGGTCATATTTATGATTTCATTCTTAAGCCAGTGACTCCATGCTCAAGTTGGACAAACCTGCATGCAAGCCAGCAACATTAGGGTTTCGAACCTGGGTCCTCAGTGTCCTAGGTCAATGTTTCATTTACTGTGTCACCACTTTGCCAGACTATTCTTTAATAATAACTTAGGATCACCATCTAGAAAAGTCCTCCTACCTGGCCCTCTCTATGGTATTTTCTACTATGATAGCCACAATGTATTTGTAACTTCAATATTAAAAAGTGAAATAAAAAGATTTAATTTTTATTTCATCTGAATTATACCCCACTAAATGCCTTTTTTTTTTTACCTATTACATCTTATACATCCTTTTATTTGGAAATATTTAAATTCTGCAGCTTGTCAGCAGCTCTCCTTGATAGTTTAGCCAAATAAAATATAAGATGTCCAGTTAAATTTGGGCTTCAGATAAACAACAAATAATATTCTAGTACAAGTATATACAACACAATATTTCTTTGTTAATTCTGATAATTTTATCCCTAACCCCTTTTTGGAATCAACCAGTGTCTCCCCTGAATTCTCAAATTATTGTATTGGGGTTTTTTTGGTAATATAACATATTTTGTCCATCCTTGTTTTATACTAAATTTAGAGATTTGCCTTTTCTATAAGAGTTTAAACACATTTGTGATGAATGGAAACGGGTCCTAGGAAAAGCAAGCTCACAGGTCAATCTAATTATAAATTATTAACTGGGCAGGTCATGGTGGTAGTCATGTGCCAGGCACATAACTTTTTAGTAAAAGGTTTATCTTTGTTTTAAGCAAGCCCGGTCCACAGTTTCTGTAGGTCAACACACCATAGAAATAAGCTTAACCACCCACAAGAGAACACATAATCTTGTTAACTATTCTGTAATCCAATCCTTGCCTTGCTTTCCCCACCTGCATGTCATCTTCCTTATAGTCTTTCCTTAATTTCAAAGACACAAAAGAAGCTGAAAAACTGTTATTCTCCAGAGCATTTGAAATCTTGCTCACTGACATATGTCATCGGTTTGGTTCAAATAAATTCTTATAAAAATATTCCAGAAGTTTGGACTTTTATTTCCTTGACACTTTGAAGGTAGGAACTGCATCTAGCTTACTGTTTTGCATATAATCAATGTTCATAAGTGTAAATTCTACTGAATAGAATTTAGCACCCTACTGTAAGGGGTTAAATTACAATAATTTCAGTCACAGAATTTCCTGCAATGAATTAAGGAACTCTAGATAGGTAGGAGCTTAGTTCAAAAACCTTAACATTTATTTTGTTGCCTAAAAAATACAGGGAGTTTCATTGCAGAAGTTCCCAGAGACATCATGACCCCAGTCATTCCTGGGAGGCACCTGTCCCCACTGCCCTGAAGATTTACCAAGGACACCATACTAATTAGGCTTATGTTACATCAGAAGAACTTGCAGAGGATATGTTATTACAAAACAGACTCCCATCTCCTGCACACTGCTACATGACTAACTGCATGGATTTTATCTTCTTCTTTTTTTCCCCCCTTACACCATTACTAACAGCCCCTCAATTATATAAAAATCACCAGCATCAGGGAAGTATGAGGCAGTTCTTTTGGAATAGAGTCACCTCCCTTCTCAAGTTGCTGCAATTTGAAATTAAAGACAAACTTTATACCTATTCAGTCCTCATCTCTATTGAAATTGGGGATGCACAAAATGGACTGTCCTCCCTAAAAAAGGTAACCCTGAGACTGGCTTTGTTTTTTCCAGTTTCACTATCACACTGATTCAGACTAGCCTCTTCAAATAATATCTCTAGAATCCTATGAACTTCTTTTCATCTCTGTTGAATTGGTATTGGTATGCTAATATAAACAAAATTTACTGAATATATTCTGAGTTCACATTGTTAAATTATACAGATCACCAAAGTTGGAACCATATCTCTTTTATAGACCAAAATATATTCAAAAACTATCACAATGATCAGGTCATAAAAAGTATACTATAAATATATATATATATATATATATATATATATATATATATATATATATATATATATATTTTTTAAGTGATAGGAGATGTTGGGCAGATAAAACATATTATGCTCACTTTGTTAAAGATGGTGCTGCCCACGTGGAAGCCCGTCGGCCAGGTGATAATATTAGTTGCCTTTCTTGCTTGGGATGGGTGTGATTATATTAATGTGTATTGGGGGAGGGCTTTCACGCCAAAAGGTTTTAATTTATTTTTTTTATTTTATTCATTTTAGAGAGGAGACACAGAGAGAGAGAGAGAGAGAGAGAAAGAGAGAGAGAGAGAGAGAAAGGGGGGAGGAGCTGGAAGCATCAACTCCCATATGTGCCTTGACCAGACCAGTGCAGGGTTTTGAACTGGTGACCTCAGTGTTCCCAGGTCGACACTTTATCCACTGCGCCACCACAGGTCAGGCCACGCCAAAAGGTTTTAAAGGAAAGAGAGCTCACATTGTTCCGGGGAAGAGTGATTACGTTCTAGGAGGAGGTCATGCTGGAGGAGAGCAGAGAAAGACCACGTGGAGGATATGAGAAGCAGCCAAGATGGTGGAGTGCTGAAGGAGAAGCCAGTTTGTGCAGAGAGAAGGAGATGGGGAACAGAGGTGAATAAGGCTGGTGAGATACAAACCTTTGATTCTAGGAAACTCGGATAAGTCAGTGGTTTTGGGAGCCCTGAATGGAAAGGGAAGTGTTTTCCCACTGTCTGTATTTCTTGCCCACCAGGTGCAAGCTAGGATTAAACCTAATGGCCCACCAGTTCTTGGCTCCATTGTTTCATTACCATCTGTTCGAAACTAATGCGAACCTGCAAGGGCCAGGCGGCTGTGATGGTGGCCGTGGCTACTGGCTTTACAGGAGAGGAGATAGTGAGACCTGTTTTCTTGGATGAGAAAAATAAGACCTAAGGAGGTTACAGCACTTGCTCACTATCTTTTTGAAACAAGAAATATTGGAATTTGTGTTGCTTGTCTCAACAATTCAACCAAAAAAAGTAGAGATAGGGATTGAATCTTTAGGGGTTCTCTATTCAGATGGCCAAACATCTGGGGAAATGGGATTACATTCCCAAATTGTCTCAATCCCTTATTCTCAGCCAACTTTTTTATAAGGAGAAGAAAAGGGTAGGTAAGGGTTTTGGAATTTTAAGAGAGTTAATCAAATCATTGTCAAAGTTAATAGGATCTTAGTCAGCAAGTATTCCAGTTCCATCCTTAAAGCAGGAAGACTTCACTTGTAGTCCCCTGGGGCACAAAGGTGAATCACTTTCAGATCTCATTAAGTCATGTAGGTCTGTTCAGGTATCCCAGTTCCTGTACAAAGCTTTTACTTGTGTTAACCATGCTTCCCACTGACCATAACCAAAGCCAGCGTTATTCAAGCTTAACTCTTGAGTTTTGCCAATGAATTTTAGTAGATGTAAAATAACTCTGTTTCATATGGTTCTGAAGTTCATACTTTTACGGGTTTTATGGTATGATACTAATTGTATCATACCATAAACATATATTAATGACTTCAAAATTTGACATTCTGTCTCAAACTGGATCAAAATGTACTAGACACAGTCCTTATAAACAGAAGAATATATTTTTCAAGTGCTCGAACTGAGACTTTAAAGTTAGGTAATTCGTTTAAGTGACAAAACTAAACCAGGAGTTTAAGTCTGCCCAAATTCAAAGCTCATGCTTTTCATAAGTGCTATACTTCCCAAACAGTGTTAGATCCTGACAAATCTCTAAATTCCCAGGGATTGTAAAAAAAACTCAAGGGAAAGGGCCATGGGCTCTCTTGCATGTGTCTCATTCATAGTTCATTCATCTGCTCGTGCGTTGCCAGCCTTTTTTGTTTTTCTTTCCTTCAATCCTCTTCTTCTGGGAAAAGCCTTCCTCCCAACAAATTCTGTGGTTCTGTGGAAGCTGTTGCCTTCTTAAATGACATAACATCCTATGGCATTACTGAGGAGTTTGAGGTACTATCCAAGCACAGTACCTCACCCCCTGAATGTAGCATACAATAATCTTAGGTGACTGTGAGCCAGTAGTTGCGGCCATCAGAGCCTCCTGGATTTTGCAGATTTGCATTAAATTCGGGCAGATGGTAATAAAACTGTGAAGCCAAGAAGTGGTGGGCTATTTCCTTTATTCCTAGCTTGCACTCAGTAAGCGAGTAAACACAAACACACTGGGCTCCAAAACCCACTAATTCAGCTCTCACAAAGCTACAGACACATCTGAGTTTTCCTAGAATCAAAGGCACCCACCAGTCTTATCCCCTCTGGTTCCCCATCTCCCTTCTCCTCTCTGCTCAAACTGGCTTCTCCTTTATTTATTGATATGTAGTTGTTTATTGCCATTTTGTTCTTTAAAGCTATATTCCTCTTTTTCTATATTCTTTTCCCCCTTTGTTCTGTTCACAACAGGCCCCTTAGCATTTCTTGCAGTGCTGATTTGGTTGTAATAAATTCCTTGAGGTTTTTTTTTTTTTTTTGTCTGGGAAGCTTTTTATTTCTCCTTCAATTTTATACAATAGCCTTGCTGGATAAAGTAGTCTTGGTTGTAGGATCTTGTTCTGCATTACTTTGAATATTTCTTGCCATTCCCTTCTGGCCTCAAGTGTTTCTGTTGAGAAGTTGGATATGATCCTTATGGGGGTTCCTTTTTAGGTGATCATTTTGCAATATATACAAATATCATATCATTGTACTGTATACCTGAAACTAATATAATGTTTGATGATTATACTTCAATTTAAAAATGTACAATTCAAATTTCACATTAAAAAAAGATTGGGTCATGAGGATGACATGACAATGCAAATCATGGCGAGATTTTGAAGAATTGTCACACTTCATGACTGTTAAAGTTATGGGTATGGACAAGGGAGGAACGGAAGGGACAAGGGAGGGAAATGAATAGCAAAGAAGGAGGAGTGTCTGAGGTTATGAAAAAATTTCTGACATGGTAAGAAAATCGAGATATTTAATAAAGGGTGACTAAATTAGGGAGTAAAAGAAAACAAGAGGAGAATGGATGGTGACAGACACTTTCCCTTAATCAAACTTTTATTAAGTTTCTCTGAGCAATCTTCTTTTCAAGGTTTCTTTGTCTTTTTTTTCTTCATTTAGAAATTAAATTTATTAGGTGACATTGATCAGTACAAGTACATAGCTTTCAGGTATACATGTCTATAGCATTTGAACTGCTGACTGTGTTGTGTGCCTTGTCGAGGTTTCTTGTCTGGGCCCTGTCTATTGCCTGCCAAGTCCACTTTTAGAAAGAATCCTGTTAAGTCAGTTTAGAGAGAATCTTCTGCCTTTGATATCTTATCATTCTTTCTTTTAAAATTTAATTTATTAGGGTGAGACTAGTTAGTATAATTATATAGGTTTCAGATGCCCAATTCTATAGGACATCTCTGTACACCATTCTTGATATCTGATCAAATTCCTCCTCTCACCCTTAATGTCTGATCACACTGGTCTACCTTTAGAAAGAATTCTGTAAAATCCATTTAGCAATAAACACCCCTACTCACTTAGTAACTTTCTAGTGCAGTGGTTCTTAACCTGAGTTCTATCAAACCCTAAGGGTTCAATGAGTTGGGCTCAGGGGTTTGGAGAAGCCTCTGCCACAGAGGCCAGAATAAAGTAATACCGTAATTTGTTGTGAGTTCATGTACTTTGTTGGTTTTGTTCTTTGAGCAAGGTGATGTTCATGCACGGCTCATTTTGTGCACCAGTAAAAAAACATATACGTATGTCTTGAATTTGGGGGAAAAAATCATATTTTATTTATCACTAAAGAAGGGTTCGGTGAATGAGCATATGAAACTGGTGGGTTCGGTACCTCAAAAAAGGTTAAGAACCACTGTTCTAGTGCCTAACTTCTCTCACTCTGCTCATTTCCTATATATCTCCAACTGTCTTTGTTGTATTCATGATTGAGGCCCAATCTGTCTCCCCTATTACAGTAGTCTTGACACCTATAGCAATAGTCCTAAGTAAAGTCTTCCTTATTGTTTTAACAAGTAAGAGAATATTTTTTCCTTCAACAATAGGGAGAAACATCTCTCCAAAATGTTTTTTCCCTTTTCTTTCTTTTTTTTAATTAAGTGAGAGGAGGGTAGGCAGAGACAGACTCCCACATGCGCCCAGACCAGGATCCACCCAACAAGCTCCTTACAGGGTGATACTCTGACCATCTGTGGTGTTGCTCCATTGCTCAGCAACAGAGCTATTCTTAGCACCTGAGACAAGTTAGCACCTGGGATCTACTCGCTCCAATTGAGCCATGGCTTCAAGAGAAGAGAGAGAACGAGCATGAGAGGAGCAAGGGGGGTGGGAGTGGAGAAGCAGATGGTTGCTTCTTCTGTGTGCCTTGACCAGGAATCAAACCCAGGACATCCACACACCAGGCTGATGCTCTACTACTGAGCCAACCAGTTAGGGTTTTCTCCAAAACTGAAGATACTTCCATATGCCTCTAAAGTTTAATTGGTGCATACATCTTTTAAATATTGTATAGCTAAATAACATGTCTGGATTATGTTTTGTCTTTAAAATTTTCTTTTTCTTACATGCCTGGATTATGTACAGCAGGGGTTTACAAGGTATTATGATATACACAACCCTTTCATTTGTGCCCCAAGAACCTAGCAAGCTAGCTTTCTCACCTTAATAAAATAATTATAATAATTAATAATAATGTCAGTCTAACATCCACAATGTTTGGCAACTAATGCTGAAGTGTGGAAAAGAAAGGCTCTTAACATGAATAATTTTTTGAAAAAAAATTTACTTTCTCTAAAACAAAGAGACTATTAGCAGAACTAATTTTTTTCTGAAAGTAAGTTATTCCTTATTTTCCTTATTTTTGGCCTTAAGACTGGTTTCCCAGACTATGGCCTTGGACTAGCTTTGAAGTAGCAGGTTTTCTCAGAATGTTTCTCCCTGAATTAACCCTATAGATAAACATTGTAAGAAAGCTGGTTTCACTGCTTTGTTTTACTGCTATGCTTTCTCCCCTCCCCATTCCTCAGTCAGTATGTAATTCTCCCTATAAAAGCCAGTCCCAAACTGTATTCACCGCATTAATTTGAATGACTTAGGTTTCCATGCGGCCCATGTAGCTGGCTAATTAAAGATTCGTAATTTCTTAATTTGTCTAATTGATTGCTTGTGTGGCAAGACGTCTTATCTTTCCAATATAACACACAGTTCCTTCCTAAAAGACTTGACAGTAATCTTACAGGAAGCTAAAGCATAACATACATGAGAGTGGTAGTGAGCCCTGGGGGAAAGAGTGATAGACCTGGTAACATTTTGAGTTTGAGGTTTAGTAATGACACTGTTCTGTTTCCTAACCTCAACTTATTTGCAAGGTCAATTCAAAAGAGTAAGGCAGGCTGTTGACTTCCCAGTCTCACAGCTGGAGCATGAGAGCCGCTTGATATATAAAAGAATGGGCATGGCTCTGTATCATTTTTAAATGGACACTGAAATTTGAATTTCATGAAACTGTCATGTGTCCCAAAACATTTCCATTTTTTAACCACTGAAAATATGGAAAAACCACTCTTATCTCACAAATGTTCAGAAGCAGGGGGTGCGCCATATTTCTTCTAAGGGCTATTTATAGTGCGCTGATCTGGTATGCATTAAAATAAGGTGACCAATAATCCTCCTTTTTTAGGGAGGACAGTCCTTTTGTAAGCTCCGTCCTCCATAGAAAAGTGTCCTCCTCCCTTTTGATATTGGAAGACTAATCTGTAAATGTCTGTGTTCTATCGATGCAGCCTCGATCCATTGTGTATGATATGATGTATTTGTATCTAAATGAGTACTTTTTTCTTACAATTATTTTTAAAAATTAATAGGCATGTAAGCATAATTACAATACAAAATATTACAAATGTTTTTATTATGCACTTATAGTGTATTATTGTTGCAATTAATAAAATGTTTAAGATACTGTTTTCTTCAATTTATCTTTGTGCTCCTTTTCGTTGTAAAAAAGTTGGTCACCTTAATAAAAAATGTCAGAATTAAAAAAAAATGGAAGTGTGAAGCATGGGGCCTTCTACGGGGTAGTATATGTTAACTTCACCGGCTAACTGCCAATAAGATAAGATATGTCAAAGTGCCAAGCCTGGAAATGCTGGGCTCATGCTGCTCGCCACACTCTGGGCGTTTAGTAACCCAGTGTCCAGCTCCAAAGCCTAGACAGCGCGCAAAGGGCCTCCAGAAACGTGGGGATGGAGCCTGAGTTCAGCGGACAAGGATGAAAGGCCACAAACAAGAGAACAGAAGAAAACAGACTTCTTCGCCCGCCCCCAAGCCGCGCCATCCCAGGCGCAGACAGTCGCGAGCCCACACGCAACCAGCTCCCCTCGGGCTCAGTCATCCTCCACTGCCAATATCTCAGGGCGGGGGAACAGCGGACACTGAGAGGGAATTAGAGGCCGGAGCAATGCGGAGAGCCTCTCCCAGTGGGTGGGAAGACATGGGGGCGCGTGTGCGTCACTTCCTGTGGGGCGGGGCAGGGCGGCGCGGAGGTGGTTCCTGGCTGTTATGCTGATACTTGCCGGCTGGTGTGGACGTCGGTGCCAGGAAGGGGCTCGTCGCCACTGCCGCTGAGGTCGTTGCGGCCTGCGTCGGGGTAAGTGGCCACTGGGAGACGGAGGTGGAACGTTAGGATTGGGAAGCGGGAAACGGGTGACCCCGGGCGCTCGTCCGGCTCTCCCGGCCTGCTCTCTTCTCCGAGGGCGTTTCCAGAGAGAGAACAGGGAGCTCCCGGCTTGCAGGAGGCCGCAGGACCTGGGCTCCCGGAGGGGCCGCACACCAGGGTCGGGCACCAGAGGAGCTGGTACTCCTTCTACTGCTGTCTGGTGCGCGGTGCCCCCCGCCCCATCGCGGGTTTTACGGGCGCACACGTACAGATTGTTTTTGTTTCTCTGGTCCCGCCCCGCGCTTCCTGGCCTACCCCCACGACTCCTAGCCCAGATACCGGAGTCTGGGTGGCTTCTCCGGACTGAGGAATTTCCAGCAGCTCGCTGGTGACTATCAAATAGTTTCCCTCTTCCACATCATTCTCGAATGGCCGAGCACAGCGTGCTTGATTTTTTTTATTTGTCAACGACTTCTTTCTAACCCCAGCCACATTTAACTCTATACCTACTGTTGCTTAAGAGGATTCAGGTATGTTTTATAAAAGGGGAAACTGCGAATCATTATGCTGCAGTGCTTCCCGTCATTGTCATTTCTGTCAGCCTGCTAGTTTCTGTGCCTAGTACAGTGAGAACGTTAAAGAAAAGTGGTGACTATTAGGGAAAACGGAAAGATTTGGCATTAGGGACTGTCAAATAATCTTATTTAGTGTTTTTACTTCCAGTAACAGTTACATTCTGGTTTTAGAATCCTAATTGTTGAGATTTTAAAAGTAACGAAACTGTTTCGGTGTATTGAAAAATGCTGGTAAAACAGTGAGATGTTAGGAATTCAGTATCTTGGAGTTTAAAAGAACTATATTAAACTATGAGCTTATGCCTCTTATGAGGCAATTGTTTCAAGCCCATTGTAGTTATTTTGTTAAATCATTTGTGCAAATTAGTTGTACTTTCAATATAAGAACATGTTTTAATTTCATAATTTTTATTCATTTTTTTCTCAGTGTGGATTTTATTTTTCTATTTCGGTATGAGATTTAAGTTAAAACCTTGAAAGCAATATCCTTCTAACGAATGATGTTAATAAAAGGATCAGCTTCACTAGTTTATGTATTTAGTTCACGTGCAAAGTTAAAAGTACAGCTTGTACTTTGACTTGTTGTTTTGGCTCAGTAATGACAGGAATTGTGCTGAAGGTACATATTGCTTCATTTGTGGAACATATACTTATGAAAACGTCAGAGTTAGAGCTATTAGCCCTAGACACCTTCCTGTCCCCTCATGTCTTCCCATCTTTCACTCCCATTTCTTATATTTATTTTTCTTCATTATCATGCTGCCTGTTCTGTGCTTTTTTGTTTCCTTGGAAGACTTTCTCTTTTTAACTCTGGATAGCAGTCAAGGCTGTACTCTTGTTCTTTCTAAACTAGAGTTTTTAAAATTTGAAACCCAAGGAATCATTAGTAGGTCAGTGAATGTCCTGAAATGTCACAGAAAGTAAGCATTCTTCAAGGAAGAGTAACTTTTTTCAGGTTCTAGGGTCTCCAAATTCTCAAGAATTATTACTATAAACCTTTCTTTAGTAGATCCAGCCTTATGGTTTCAGCTGGCTGAGCAGCAAACATCATTCCACAGCCTATGTTCCTTATCTCCAGATCAATGTCCCACAGTAAATACAAGAGACCTTCCTTTCATATTTAATTGGCTTCCTTCCCAGTTTTCTCATGTTTACAAATGGCATTTTCCTTGTGTCTCTGATTAAAACCCCTTAAGTTGTTTGTTGTTTTTTGTTTGTTTGTTTTACAGGGACAGAGAGAGGGATAGATAGGGATAGACAGACAGGAACGGAGAGAGGTGAGAAGCATCAATCATTAGTTTTTCGTTGCTGTTGCAACACCTTAGTTGTTCATTGATTGCTTTCTCACACGTGCCTTGACCGCGGGCCTTCAGCAGACCAAGCAACCCCTTGCTGGAGCCAGCTACCTTGGGTCCAAGCTGGTGAGCTTTTTCTCAAGCCAGATGGGCCTGCGCTCAAGATGGCGAGCTCGGGGTCTCGAACCTGGGTCCTCCATGTCCCAGTCCGATGCTCTATCCACTGCGTCACTGCCTGGTCAGGCCCTTAAGTTGTTTTGACACCTTTCTCTCCTTACCCCATTCTTCCCTGTCACCAAGTCCTGTGTTTTGTTGTTTCTCCATTTTCATGGCGCAGAGTAACCCTCTTTTTCATTATAGTACTATGACCTTAATTTAAATCCTTGTCACCTTATGCCTACATTATGGCAATAACTAAGTGAAGTCCCATATAAATTAATTCTTTCCATCCTCATCTGTGCCTCCACCTAGAAATTCCCACTCTTCCTCTCTATGCTATTTATACCTCTTTTGTATTTATTTATACCACCCTATAAATAGGTAGTCTGATCTTCCCTGCTCTTTTCTCAGTTGTTGATGGCACCTCTCACTTTACATTCTTTTCTGTGTAGTTTTGCAGTCTAACAACTTTTCCAGTTGAGTTTACTCTCAAAACTCTTACCTGCACTTCCTAGTGTTGTGATTTGGGAAGTTAAATTAAGCCTGTTGATTTTGTCAGTAGCTTTCTACGTTTAGATTTTTCTTTCTTGATTGTCATTTTTAGAGAGATATATTAAAAAAATGACCATAAAATTGTCTAGGCTTTCTGTAATTGTTCCTCCCCCCTTTTTCTTTATATACTACATTTCAGTGCCAGGAATCATCCCATTATGCCTCAGATAATTGGTCATGAGGGTTATATCCTATAGAAGAGAATTCAGACCCCTTACTATAGTCTGAGTTTACATAGCTTGACTGTTGGATCCTTCTCCACCATTTTTTTTCTGTTTCTTTTTCTTTTTTTACAGGGACAGAGAGAGAGAGTCAGAAAGAGGGATAGATGGGGACAGACAGACAGGAACGAAGAGAGGTGAGAAGCATCAATCATTAGTTTTTCCTTGCGACACCTTAGTTGTTCATTGATTGCTTTCTCACATGTGCCTTGACCGCGGGCCTTCAGCAGACTGAGCCACCCCTTGCTGGAGCCAGCGACCTTGGGTCCAAGCTGGCAAGCTTTTGCTCAAGCCATATGGGCCCACGCTCAAGCTGGCGAGCTCAGGGTCTCGAACCTGGGTCTTCCGCATCCCAGTCTAATGCTCTATCCACTGCACCACCGCCTGGTCAGGCCATTTTTTCTGTTTCTTACTTCCCTTCAACTACTTGTTCTTGCTATCCTGAGTAGACAAAGCCCATTCCTGTCTCCAAAGGTTGATTGCTTATTTTTCTGCCTTGAATGCTTTTTCTCCCAGATACTTTTAATAATTTGCTGCCTCTGTATATTCTGGTCTCCAGTGAGATGTCAACTCAATTTTTCTTCTGACCACCTCAATTAAAATAGCACTCTCTGTGCCCTTCCTTTATTGTCACTTCTCCAACTGTATTATTCTCCAAGGCTGAGAAGGCTACTTGAGATTTAATAAATAAATGGGTTAATTTTTTTACTATTATATAGTATCCCCTTTTTTAAAATCCTTGCTTAATAATTTTATCTTAACTTTTTCTTAAAGTACTTTTTTTTACTTTCTTTTGGTTATTATGTACCTGGTATATATATCATTTTCCACATTCCGTTATTTTCAGGGTTTTTTTGTCAGTATGGATAGGTATATCTAGTAACTAGCATGTAACTGAAGTTTTTATTTTAGAATTTGTTCACTCTTTGTACAGTTCTCTTTTTTGCCTTCTTATATTTGTTTCCTGTCTTGTACTATTGACATTGAAAATCTACTTAATTTTTTTATTATTTCTCAATCCTGGTTACTCATTTTCCTGTTGCTAGTACTCTCTTTAGGTTATTTCCTTGTATGTTGTGTAATTTTTGTTAGTTAAACTTCAGTGATGGTGGCTTGGGATGGGAATCCTGTTTGCCTTGAGCTTTGGAAGTGTCCTTAAGTGTTAGTTTCGGTTGACTTTGCTGAGGCCCTTTGGTGTACACCAGTTCTGACTAGTTTTCATTTGCTAGGGCAGTGGTTCTCAAACTTTTTGAAGTCGGGCGCATTTAAAATCCTACAAATTGTAGGCACACTATGTACAGATTTCTGAGAAATATGTTATACTAATTAAGTCAAATATTGGAGAAAAAGAATATAAAGTCCAAGCGTGCTTTTATGGTAATTAAATGAAATAAATGCAACAAAATTAAATTTATTCTGACATTAAAAAACATTTTTGTTACATTTTTTGAGTTATGCTTTTTAGAATTTGTAAAAAAGGGGTTAAAAAATTAAAAAAATGACAAAAATGTTCTCTTTTTATGTATATAGATACATTCTTAGTAAGATTTAGTAAATTTGGCAGATCCTGGTGTGAATGTGTTAAGTTTTTTCATTCTTGTGTTTATGAGAAACATTGAGCCTGATGTGTCCTAGCGATTTCTTCAATGTTTGGGCATATATCTGAAAGGCAAACTCTCATTTCCTCATCATTACATTGAAGAATTCCCCTCTTTTTACTCTTAATTGTGTTGAGGATAGAAAATCATAATTCACATAAATAGATGTTGAAAATTGTAGTAAAATGTTCAAATCTTTTTTAGATATTGCCTCATATTCTTATAGAAATCCGAAAGGCTTTAAGAGACAATTCCTTATGTTTAATCATCAATTCCAAACCCATCATACTTATCATCTTAACTTTACACCAAACAAAGGATAGAAGAAACTTGCCTCCAGTCTTTCTAGGGAACATGGGGGGTAGTGTAAACAATCCAGCACCACAGCTTAATAGCCTTTTGTAACCTAATCAGGCAAGTGAGGTGGGGCGTTGGGCAGACTGTCAGCTGACAGCCAATTCCCTACACCTCTGTCCCCCCAAAAACCTAAACTTTAAAAACGCTGTTGGTTTATTGGTCCCCAACAGGCACATATTTCTCTGGAATACCATAGGGCGCACCTGGAAATTTTCTAGGGCGCACCAGTGTGCCCTGGCATATACTTTGAGAACCACTGGCTTAAGGTCTCTGTATCATCAAGGTCAGGTCGGTGATTCCTCTTCAACTGTGGTTTTCCCACTATTTTTATTTTTATTATTTTTTATGGTAAACTACACATATAAAGTTTACCATCTGAACCATTTCTAAGTGTATAGTTCAGTGGCATTAAGTTCATTCACACTGTTGTTAAACAGATCTCCAGTCCCTCTTTATATTGCAGAACTAAAACTCTATACCTATGAAATAACAGTAGCCCCTTGCCCTATTTCCCCGACCCCTTGTAACCATCATTTACTTCCTATACTTATGAATTTGACTACTCTAGATACCTCATATAAGTGCAACCTATATTTGCCCTTTTGTGACTAGCTTATTTCCCTTGAAATAATGTCCTAAAGGTTCATCTATGTTGGAGCATATGATGGGATTTCTTTTGTTTTTATAAGGCTGTATACTAGTGTATTGTTGTTTATCTAGTGGTCTGTCCATGGCCATGGTTGTTTCCACCTCTAAACTGAAGAGTACTGCCATGATCATAGGTGTGAAAATATCTCTGAGACCTCGCTTTCGATTGCTTTTATATACGCAGAAGTAGGAGCCCTGCATCATATGGAAACTACTTTTGATATTTTGTGGGACCACTATACTGTTTCCCATAGCAGCTGCACCATTGTAGTCCCACCAACAATGCCCAAGGGTTCCAACCTTTCCACATCTCTGCAGACACGTTGATTATTTATTTGTTTGTTTATTTATTTTATTTTATTGCTTTTAGAGAAAGAAACGAAGGGAGAGAGAGGTATCTTTTGGTTGTTACCCCCATTTATGCATTCATTGGTTGATTCTTGTATATGTCCTGACCAGGGATCAAACCTGCAAACTTGATGTATCAGGATGGTGCTCTAACCGATTGAGATACCCAGCCAGGGCTGTTTATTTCTCTTGATAGTAGCCATCCTAATGAGTATAAGGTAATACATGATTTGGTTTTGATTTGCACTTTCTGATGATCAGTTATGTTGAGCATCTTTTTTTTATATGCCTGTTGGTCATTTGTGTATATCATCTTTGGAGGAAAGTTTATTCAAGTCCTTTGTCTTTTAATCAGGTTGTTTTTTGTTGTTGAATTGTACGAGTCCATTATTGGTTTTGATAAGCATGACTTTATATCAACAAATACTTTAATTTTATCATATATTTCTATTTTGGAGATTGTAGAGCTTTTATGTTGTCAGCGTATTCATTGACTGCAAGTTCTAAGGAGTTCAAGAGAGCCAGGAATGCAGATAGGTTTGCTTATTTTCTCCTCCCACCCCTGAAAATTGGGTATTTTAAAATAATATGCTCACAGGAAATTTAGAAGGATTTTAGTTCAGACTACCATCTTCTGAACAGTCACAGTAAGATTGTGGTTTCTGTCTTTCTCAGTCTTGTCCCATTACTCCATTCTGTTAGAGCTCTGCTGGAATCATTTAATATGATTCCTTTGCTTAAAATACTTTATTGACAGTTTTATTTCTAATCTCTGTGGCAAGATTGATAATATCCTTCGTTACCTGGTCCGGACTGCCTTTGCAGCTCAACCTTTGCCTTTCCCGCACTACACTCTCTAGGTCCCAGACAAAACTAGACTACTTGCAGTGTTTTCTCATATTGTGTATGCTTTTTTAAAATGCTTTTGTGTGTTTATTTTTTCCTACTAATTAGAATTCTCTTGTACCCCTCTTAAATTTACCACATGATGAATTTATTTTTAACTTTGCCTAGTTTTTAGCATCTTTTTCTCAGCCTTACCTGGATATTTACTCTCACTTTGTGTCTTCCATTCACAAGGCACCATCTGTTACAGTGCTTTAAACTGTTTGATTATTCTGATTACAAAAGTAAAACCTGCTTGTAAAATATTCAGACATTACAAAAATAAGAGATAAAAGTCCTAATTCTCTTTTGGTTCCACTCCTAAGTTCCCAAGAATAAATAACTGGTGCTTATCTTTTTAAAATCTGTGTATTTGTGTTCACAGATTTAAACTAGATATATAGATTTTTGCTTTCTCTTATTGCATAATATCTATATATCTACATCTGTATCTTCAGTGGGTATAGGACATTTAGTATTGCAGTTTACCTTTTTCACTGTACACTGTGAGAAGGATATGTTAGTATACCCAGATCACCTGGTTCTCTTTAACCGGCATAGCAACTCATTCCAGTCCACGTATGCACCATAATTTATTTTGCCATCCCTTGCTTGAAGACATTGAAAGTTGTTTTTCAATGTTTTGTTATTTCAAGCAGTGTAGCAGAGATATTTTGTGTATACCATTATACTCTTTTTTTTTTTTTTTTTTTTTTTTTTTTGGTGACAGAGTCAGAGAGAGGGACAGGCAGAAAGGGAAAGAGATGGAAGCAGCATCAATTCTTCATTGTGGCACCTTAGTTGTTCATTGCTTTCTCATTGTGCCTTGAGGGAGAGTTACAACAAACTGAGTGACCCTTTACTCGAGCCAGTGACCTTGGGCTCAAGCTGGTGAGCCTTGCTCAGACCAGATGAGCTTGCGCTCAAGCTGGTGACCTCGGGGTTTCGAACCTGGATCCTCCACATCTCAGTTCGACACTCTATCCACTGCGCCACCGACTGGTCAGGCTATACCTTTATACTCTTATGCAAGCAGTTCTTAATAGAGGAATTCTGATAAAAGAATGCGTGCTTTTAGTTTTTAAAATTTATTTATTGATTTTTAAAGAGAGGAAGAGAGAAAGAAGCATCAATCTGTTCCCTGTATGCACCCTGACCAAGGATCAAACCTGCAACCTTTGCGTATGGGAATGACGCTCTAACCCGCTTAGAATATGTGCCTTTAAAATTTGATAAATAGCATTTAATATTTTATTATGTACTGTCAAATAGCCCTCTGTGTTCCATTTCTCCAACCCATTATTAATAATTTACATTTTTACTGTCATTTTTCTTTGATGCAAAGGATATTTTCATGATTTTACTGTTTGTATTTATTCTTCTGTGACTGGCCTGTTTATGTTCTTTTTCTCATTTTTTATTAGGTTATTCTTTCCTTTCTTATTTGTATGTGTTCTTTTTACATTGTGCTTATGAACCCCTTGACTGTTAGAAGTTGCACTTAGCTTCTTCGATTCTGACTTCTTTAATTTTTTATTTATTATTTATTTATTTATTTATTTTTTGTATTTTTCTGAAGTGAGAAGCAGGGAGGTAGAGAGACAGATGCCTGCATGCACTCTACCAGGATCCACCCGGCATGCCCACTAGGGGGCAATGCTCTGCCCATCTGGGATGTTGCTCCATTGCATCTGGAGCCATTCCAGTGCCTGAGGCGGAGGCCATGGAACCATTCTCAGCGCTCGGGCCAACTTTGCTCCAATGGAGCCCTGGCTGCGGGAGGGAAAGAGAGAGATAGAGAGAAAAGAGAAGGGGGAAAGGTTGAGAAGCAAATGGCACTTCTCCTGTGTGCCCTGGCTGGAAATCAAACCCAGGACTTCCATACGCTGGGTTGATGCTCTACCACTGAGCCAACTGGCCAGGGCCCTGCCTTCTTTAATTTAATTAGCACTTACTACTAGATGGTGAAATCTTCTTTACAGAGCTATCTCTAGCTCTAAACTAAAATTTTTGTAGTATTATTCTGTTTGTGTTTGTGATCTCAGCATCTAGCAACATGCAGTGTAAATGAAATAACTCTATAAATGATTTGCAATTAATGAAGTAACTCTTATCTTCAAAGAACATAAAATCTAGTATGGTATAAATTTGTCAAAACTTTAACAATAAGGAAGAGCATAGTATCTAAATTATATATTCAATTAAGTGTTGTCGAAAAACTTACCTATTGGGTAGTTTCTCTAAATTAGTGGTTGTGAAATGGCCTGCTACTCACTCTCTTTTTTCATTGACTTCTATACTGAAAGGTGAATTATTTATTAGTTTAAAAGTGAAATTATATCAACCACAGTAGAAAAATATAACTATCTTTTATTGAGACAAGTTGTTGAGTTTAGGTCATGTAGTAATATATTTTTCTTATATCCATTTTCAGTTTTATCTTGAATCCTAATTTTTTTTCTTGCCATTTCAGGTAAGACCATGAATTATGGCATTTCTTAAATGAAGCATTCAGGAATGAAGTGAAAGTCATAACATATAGAAAATAAGTGATTTTTAAGTTATGTCTATTAATTTGACTGTAGATATATATATTTACCTCCTTAGTAATGCACGAAGTCTTTGTGGGAAGCAGAAAAGCAAGCAGCTGCATTTCTTGTGCTCACCTAAATATTACTGGAGGATAAGCCACATCAGTCTGCAAAGAGGTTTTTATGCAAGCAAAGTAAGATGTAAATGGAACAAAAGTGAAGCCCATTCTTGCAGTAAGCACTGTTACTCTCCAAGCAACAATGGTTTACATATTGGAATTTTGAAACTTAGCACTTCTGCTCCCAAGGGACTTAGAAAAGTGAGCATTCGTATGTCCCGTATTAAAAGTACTTTGAACTCTGTTTCTAAGGCTGTTATTGGATATCAGAATGAAATGATCTCACGTTTAGCTCAATTTAAACCAAGTTCTAAAATATTAAGAAAAGTATCAGATGATGGCTGGTTAAGACAGAAAAACATTAAACAAACCATCAAGTCTCTGAAAAACTATACTGACAAATCAGCAGAAAAGAGTTCTGTTCCAGAAAAGCAAAGTCACATAGATAAAGACGAAGATATTGGTAAACAAAGCCTTTTTCGTTACACAAATATTATAACCACAAAATTTGGAGAGTCTTTCTACTTTTTATCCAGTCATATTAACTCTTACTTCAAACGTGAGGGGAAAATGACTCAAAAAAGAGAAAAACATTTCCAGTACAGATCAAAACTTGAAGATAACAAGGTTGAAGAGAACCCCACTGCTCCAGATTCTGGCATTCTGACTGATGAGAAGCTAAGCTCAGAGTCTTCTTCCTGTACTGTGGACAGGTCTGGAGGTCACAGCGGAACACCTGAGGTCCTTCCAGTTTCTACTAAACAGAGTATCGCTAACTTTCTTTCTCGTCCCACTGAAGGTGTACAAGCATTAGTAGGTGGTTATATTGGTGGACTTGTCCCCAAATTAAAGTATGATTCAAAGAGTCAGCCAGAAGAACAGGAAGAAGCCACCAAAGCTGAACAGGTTGTCAGCAAAGACAAAAATGCAGAGGAGAAAAAGCGTTTATCTCTTCAGCGAGAAAAGGCAAGTTGTTATTCGTGGTGGTTTTAAGTTTTGTCAAATTTATATTTTATTTCTTAATGAGACCTTAGAAACTGTATCTCTTAGTGTTACTAGAGCAATTTCATATTGTAATCATACATATTTTAATATGTCTTTGTAGATTATTGCAAGAGTGAGTATTGATAACAGAACCCGGGCATTAGTTCAGGCATTAAGAAGAACAACGGACCCAAAACTCTGCATTAATAGGGTTGAAGAACTGACTTTTCATCTTCTAGAATTTCCCGAAGGAAAAGGTGTGGCTGTCAAGGTAACTTTAATTTATTTAATCTGGTTTTATCTTGGAATAAAAATACTAATAAACCTTCTAAACTGAAGAAAGCAGTACCTTTCTTATTTTTTATTAAATTTTTTACTACATTACTTCCAACTTTTTAATTTCTTCCCTTTTCTTTTCCTTTCATTCTTTTATTTAAATATTTTTGTGGTTTTTATCGTACATGTGATGTGTAACAGCCAATAATTGCCCCATTCTATGATATACATTATACTAAATACTCCCTTTAATTCTGTGATATAAATTATGCTGTAGATACGGATATTTATACTTTTGATTAAACATTTTAAAATGGAAGATAAATATAAGTAGATTAGCTTTTCTTTGCCTTAGTTTTTTCAAATATAAAGTAGTCAAGATAATTCACACTCATTTAAATAGACTATTTTCATAGAAATACTATAAGTATAAAATATGAATGATGTGGCTGAGTTTCTGTACGTCTGTGCTACTAGGAGTCTTTGTAATAGAATATTTAATGAACAGTTTGAAAATATAATGATACATGATGTTAACATTTCATTAGAGATCTGTAGAGCTTATTTTTAACTTTTCATTCAGAAAATTATAAGTTAATTTAGTTCATGTTTATTTAATGTATTGACAACTGTCTTTCTGAAAAATTAAGTGTTGGGATAATTTACCCTCTGTAGTTTTATAGTGTATAATACATATCTTAAAATAGTTAAATTTGGGATTATCTTTCATGTAGATGTCATCTCTTACCTAAAAGATAAATTTTCTAAATATAAATATGTATTTCAGTGATATGCTGAGAACAGATCTTAAATAGAATGCTGTATTTTAAAGAATTCTTTAAAAAAATTTACTGCATTAAATTGTAAGTATAAAGTTCATTGAATTTTCACAAACTATACATCCATATAGCCAGCACCTGATTGAAAAATAGATTTTACTTGTGCCCCAAATCACAATTTCTCCCCAAATTAGTCACAGGTTATTTTTACTTGATCTTGTATATTATATGAAATATTGTGATTGGCTTTTTTCATTCAGCACATTGGTAGAAGTCATTCATATTGTTGTGGGTAGTTTATATCATTCATTCTTGTTGCTTTTATATAGTATCTAATAGTTTGAATGTATAACTATTTATTCATTTTACTGGGGGCTGCTGCTCAAACCAGTCAAGCCACTGGCTGCGAGAGGGGAACAGGGAGAGAAGGGGGAGAGGAAGGGGAAGAGAAGCTGGTGGTTACTTCTCATATATGCCTGAACCCGGCATATCACAGACCAGGCAGACACTCTACTGCTGAGCCAACTAGCCAGGGCTTTTATTTAATTTCTAAATAAAAATGAAAAAGAAATTGTTCTACACATACATATGTATGTATACCAAAATAAAGCCATTGTATATGCACTGTTCTTGTTTGTTTTGTTTTTTGAGAGAGAGGCAGGGAGAGAGAGACAGGATAATCGAACTGCTCCTTCCTGACCGGGCAGTGGCGCAGTGAATAGAGTGTTGGAATGAGATGCAAGGACCCAGGTTCGAAACCTCAAGGTTGCTGGCTTGAGCTACTTACTCTGCTGTAGCCACTCCGCCCTCCCCATCAAGGCACATATGAGAAAGCAAACAGTGAACAACTAAGGAAACTAAGGAGCCACAGTGAAGAATTGATGCTTCTCATCTCTTTCCCTTCATGCCTGTTTGTACCTATCTGTCCCTCTTTCTCTGTCTCTCTCTCTCACACACACACACAAAAAAAAAAAAAAAAGAAAAGAAAAAAAATTGAGTTGCTCCTGTATGTGCCCTGACCGAGGAATGGAACTGGCATCCTCCACGCTCTGGGATCATCTCTAGGACAATGCTGCAACCAACCAAGCTATCTAGCCAAGGCTTAATGTTTTCTTTTTTTTATTTATTTATTGATTGATTTCTAGAGAGACAGAATAAGGGAGAGAGAGGGGAAGGGGAAGGGAAGCACTCATTTGTTGTTCCAATCAGTTGTATATTCATTGGTTGCTTCCCGTGTGTGCCCTGACCGGGGATCAAACCCACCACCTTGTCATTTTGGGAATTTTGGGACGACGCTCTTAACTGACTGAGCTAACCAGCCAGGGCTTGTGCACTGTTTTATAACTTTTTTTGTTGTTTTTTTTTTCAGTTTGCATTGTACACCTTTTTGTATCAGGAAATTTTCATCTCATCCTACACCCAGTTTGAAAATTTTCTTTATATTACTGATTGGGTCTAAATGAGGTTCCAGTTCAGACCATGCAGTTCATCTTGTTACCCCTAAATCACTTAAAATTTACCATAGTCCTTTCTTATCTACACCATCAGGAATGATTAATTAAAGAGACTAAGCTATTGTCTTGTAGAATGGCTCAGCTTTATGGATTTACCTGGCTTCCTCCTCATTGGTGTCATTTGCTGTATTCCTATTTCCTTTTTTTATTTCCTGGATGATGGAATTTAACTGTGAAGGCTTGATTAAGTTAAATATTTTCTTATTAGCAGAAGTGGTAGATGACACCATATGCTTCAAATTGCATCCTATCAGGACATATAATGGATTGAATAGCCATAGTAATGCTAAGGCTGACCACTTCATTAGGGAGATGACAGTCTGTTCTTTTCATTTGACATTCATTAACTAGAATCATTATTCTGTCAACCATTTACCTAATTGGTTTCAGAACTAGTCATTTCATTAGGGTTGCAGAATAAATTTCCAATTGTGTCATTCCTCTGCATTATAATTTACATTATTCTATAAAAGTAGAGTTTTCCTTCACCAACTAAAACTATTTGGTTATTTTCAAAGACCAGTTTTCCAGAAAAAGCAAGAGAAATGATTCATTTCTTTCTAGTTACCAATTTTCAAAGTAAAGAGTTACTTTAAAAGCTGCTTCAATGATGACAGGATTTTTTGGCATTTTCTTCTTTACTATCATTGTGAACTCAACAGTTTCTAATAAATTATGTTTCTACAGTCATTTTTCTTCTCTCTTTTTTCAAATGCTGAATTTGTCTCAACTTTTGACTAGTAGGGACCCCTTCAAGCTTATTTATGTATCTTTTTAAAAAGTTATTATAGCCTGACCAGGCGGTGGCGCAGTGGATAGAGCGTCGGACTGGGATGCGGAGGACCCAGGTTCGAAACTCCAAGCTCGCCAGCTTGGGCGTGGGCCTATCTGGCTTGAGCAAAAGCTCGTCAGCTTGGACCCAAGGTCGCTGGCTCCAGCAAGGGGTGGCTCAGTCAGCTGAAGGCCCGCGGTCAAGGCACATGTGAGAAAGCAATCAATGAACAACTAAGGTGTTGTGACGGCTATGAAAAACTAATGATTGATGTTTCTCACCTCTCTCCATTCCTGTCTGTCTGTCCCTATCTATCCCTCTCTCTGACTCTCTCTCTGTCCCTGTAAAAAAAAAAGAAAAGTTATTATAAAAATATATGTAGAAAAAACATAAGTACACGGCTCCATGAATTTTCAAAAATTGAACACATCTATTAAACCACCACCCAGTGTAAGAAAAAAAATGTTACCAGTATTCCAAAAACTCCTTTGTGCCCCCTTATAATCACTATCTCCAAAATATTGACCAATTTTTCTGATTTTTAGCAGTATAGATTAGTTGTGCCTTTTTCTACATATTACGTAAATGGAATGGTACAGCTGCTTTTTTCTGTTTCTTTTTTTCCCACTCAACATGTTTGCTAGAGCATTCAGTATTGGTGAGCGTGGCTATAGAACATTCATTTGTCGTAGTGTATTCTGTGGCATAAATACAACACAGTATATTTATTCATTTTACTGTTGATGGACATTTGGATAGTTTCCTGTTTAGGAATATTTAGGAATAGTCTTCTGGAATGTATCTTTTGGAAAACATACGACTTTACTTTGGTGTATATACCCAAAAGTAGTACGTATTCCTGGTCATAGAGTATGCCCATTTTCCTTTTCATTAGATAACTGCCAAATGGTTTTGCAAAGTTCTCATACCAGTTTATACTTTAACTAGAATTTATGAGCCTTCTGGTTGTTCTACTTCCTCCAACACCTTATATTGTTTCTCTTTTTTATTTTAGCAATTTGGTTGGGTGTTTAGTGATATTAAATTATAGCTTTAATTTGTATTTCTCTGGTAACAGTAAAGTTCAGCACTTTTTGCAGTGTTTATTGGCCGTTTGTATACTTTCTTTGTGAAGTACATATTCCAGTTCTTGTGTAATTTTCCACTGGGTTGACCAGCTTTTTCTTACTGATTAGGAAAATCTCTCTATATATTATATGCATATACAATATACATATATATTATAAATATATTCTCCCAGTCTGGCTTATCTTCTTATTCTGTCTAATAGTCTTTGACATATAGATATTTTTAATTTTAATATTATCCAATTTATAAATATTTTTCTTTATGGTTAATATTTGTGTCATGTTTAAGACACTGCAAGTATTTTCCTCTGTTGATTCTAAAACTCTGTTGTGTGACCTTTCACACATATCTACTATTCATCTAGAGTAAATTAGGTTATAATACGTGAGGTAAGAGTCATGATTTTTTATTTTTAATACACATCTAGTTGACTAAACACATAATTGAAAGGACTTTTGTCATAAATCAGGTAATTATATATGAGTTTGTTTCTGGATACCATATTCTCTTCGCGGGTATACTTATCCTTGCTCTAATACTATACTGCAAAAATTATTGTAACTTTGTAATAAATTTGCTGTCTGATAGTACAAATCTTTCAACTTTGCTCTTCCTCTTAATATTGGCTTAGGTATTCTTGACACATTGTATTTTCATATAAATTTTAGAATCAGTTTATATATAAACTTATTTTAAAAATGAAGAAGAAGCCTGACCTGTGGTGGCGCAGTGGATAAAGCGTCGACCTAGGAACACTGAGGTCGCCAGTTCAAAACCCTGCACTGGTCTGGTCAAGGCACATATGGGAGTTGATGCTTCCAGCTCCTCCCCTCTTTCTTTCTCTCTCTCTCACTCTATCTCCTCTCTAAAATGAATAAAATAAAAAGAAATTAAAAAATTTTTTTAAAAAATGAAGAAGAAGAGCTCTGGCCAGGTAGTTCAGTGGATGGAGTGTCATCCCAGCACACTGAGGTCATGGGTTCAATCCCTGATCAAGGCACGTAGGAGAAGCAACCAGTGAGTGCCCAACTAAGTAGAACAATGAGTCAATTCTCTTCCTTCCTCTTTCTCTCAAATTAGTGGGGGGTGGGGCAGAATTTATGGTGGGATTTCAGTAACTATAGAGTAATTTGGGGTGAACTGAGTCTTTTTAATATTGAACCTTCTAAGCCTTGAATATGGTATATTCTTCCACTTATTTGAAGTGTCTTTATTTTCACTCAGTGTGTTAGTACATTTGGGCTGCTATAGCAAAATACCAAATAGGTAACTTAAAAACAACAGAAATGTATTTCTAGAGTTCTAGAAGCCAGAAATTCAAGATCAAGGTGCCAGCATGATCACCTTCTGTTGAGGGTCCTGTTCCTGGTTCAAAGCTGATGCCTTCTCCCTGAGTCCTCACATGTTGGGAGGGGCAAGGGATCCCTAATTCCATTCATGGTAGCTCTGTTCTCATGACCTGAGCATCTCCCAAAGGCTTTACCTCCTAATACTATTATTTTCAGGGCTTTCAAATGGGAATTTTGAGAGGACACAAATATTCAGACCAGAGCAATCAATGTTTAAAAATTTTCAGTGTCAGTATCTTACACATCTTCCATTAGATTTAAAAAAAAAATAATTCCTAGGTATATGAAGTTTGGGAATGGTAATTTTATTTTTGTTATTTTAATATATTTTACTGAAACTTGTATCAGGATCACCTGTTTAGTCTTTGAGCATTTGGTACTGGTATCACACAACGTATAATTTTTCTGGATGCTGAACATTGTGAGTTAAAATATTGTTTAGGATCTAAATTATACCTAATAATTTTGTTTTCCAGATAAATAGAGTTTATTTGTTCCTCAGCTTGAAACACAGAGTGGGGGCACTGATGACCTTAATTCAGTTTGGATCAGAACTGGGTCAAGGCTGGGTTACAATTTGGTGAGACCCCTAGTTGCCTATTTTTAGGGCATATTTCTTTAGGACTTGCAGTTGAGAGCCAGGTGTGTCCTCTACCACCACTACCACTACCCTCTTGAGCTATAAAATCTCAAGAGCATAAAAGATTATACTCTCCTTTCCAAAGTTTTTCAGCTTTAACTTCTCACAGCACATAGTTAAAGAATCCACCAAATATCTTGAGGTGAAATCAGCCTGTGATTGAGGCCCTTCAGGTTCATTTTTGTGGCTCCAAACCCCTGAGACTGAACGATTGTGGCTCCAAAGCCATTCTGAATGATTGACTGGTTTCTCTGTCTTCCATTTATGGTCCTCTGTCTGAACCAAACCCAGTTTTTCAATATTTAGTTTCTTCTCCAACTCTTTGCAAATGCTTCAAGGGAATAAAAGCTGTGGTTTATAAACTTCCCAGCTGTTGTCCTCTTTCCAGAATCTTAGCCTTTCCTGCCCTGTTCGCATTAGCAGCACTTCTGTGCTTTAAATAGGTGGCACTTTTTAAAAAATCAAGCCTTGCCTGACCAGGCAGTGGCTCAGTGGATAGAACTTCAGACTGGGGCGCAGAGGACCCAGGTTCGAAATCCCAAGGTTATCGGCTTGAGCACGGGCTCACCAGTTTGAGTCCAAGGTCACTGGCTTGAGCAAGTGGTCACTTGGTCTGCTGTAGCCACCTGATCAAGGCACATATGAGAAAGCAATCAATCAACAACTAAGGTGCTGCAACGAAGAATTGATGCTTCTTATCTCTCTTCCTTTCTGTCTGTTCTTATCTGTCCCTCTCTCTGTCTCTGTCACAAAAAAAAGAAAGAAAAAAAATCAAGCCTTTCTAGCCTGACCAGGCAGCAGCACAGTGGATAGAGCATTGACCTGGGACATGGTGGACCCAGGTTCAAAACCCCAAGGTCACCTGTTTGAGTGCAAGGTCACCGGCTTGAGCATGGGATCGTAGACATGACCCCATGGTCGCTGGCTTGAGCCCAAAGATTGCTGACTTGATCCCAAGGTTGCTGGCTTGAGCAAGGGGTCACTGGTTCAGTTGGAGCCCTGTGGTCAAGGCACATATGAGAAAGCAATCAATGAACAACTGAAGTGCCACAGCAACTTAAAAGTGCAACAGTATCTTTCTGTCTCTGTCTCTTTAAAAAAAAAAAAAAAAGGTTTTAAAAAAATCAAGCCTTTCTAGTTCTTACAAAGAGACTGTTCTGTCCTAACCAAAGTGGAAATTAATATTTTCATATTCCACCATTGCTCAGGTTCCTCTAGTGGGGCCTTGAAGCTCAACAATATACCAGGGCAAACAAAACAAAAAAAATTGAAAAAATTTAGAACTATTGTATTGTACATTTGATTTATTATAAAAAAAAGAAACAAAATGAGTGATACATTAGGAAGTTACTTGATTTACTGGAGGTCATACAGTACAGTTGTAGCTCTCTCTCAATTATTCCCTTAAACCTGAAGTCTGGGCTACTGTGATGCTTCTGTGCTCAGAACCTAGAGTTCTAGTTTTTGATAAACTCAACAGAGAACCCTAGAAGTTAAGCTCTTGCCTCTGATCAACAATATGAAGTTGAATGCTTAAAATCTTGAAGGCCCAGGTTTGTTTAAACTAGTTTTTAATTGTAATGGTCAGCCTTTGCCTTTTAATTTAATTTATTAATTTCTGTTCATATTTCACTGTGAGCTGCCCTTGTATCTCATGTACATTGTACACCAGATGCTTCTTTTGTTTTAATAACAAGTTTAATTTTCAATAGTTACTGTGAAGGAGGTTCATCTTAACTTTGGACAAAATATTGTATAAAATTTATAATGTTAACCTTTTGTTGTAACATTAATAATTTGTAAATTTATGTTAAGCAGATTACGTTTTCTCTTATTGTTAAGCATTGTACCGTTCAAAGGAAAAATTTGCATAGAGGTTAATTTTTGACCAAAATATTAGGACAAATATATTCTAGATATTAACTGACATTAATATGTCAAACACTAATGCCTCATTTAAGATTACTGAGAGAGTGATAAACCATGGCAGCTTGGTTTCATATGATGGTTTATACATGTTGCTTAAAAATAATCATACATTTTTACTCTTGATTTGACAAAAGCAGCAAAAAATCTTTTTCTCATTATAGGAGAAAATTCTCCCGTTTTTATTACGATTGAGACAAATGAAGGATGAAACTCTTCAGGCTTCAGTTAGAGAAATTTTGGCTTTAATTGGCTACGTGGATCCGGTGAAAGGAAGAGGAATCCGGATTCTCACAATTGATGGTGGAGGAACAAGGTAAGACTAGAATTGTGATTTTTAAAAACTGTAGCTTCAGTTCAGCTTTAGGAGTTATTTTAACTAATTAAGTGTAATTATATCATGACAAAATCAAATTTTTAAAAGAAAACATGAAATATTTTTTCTTACTTGATTAATTTCAAAGCTTCTTTAACATATCTGAATTTTCTTAATTTGACCTAGTATTTAGATTTTAGTTTGGTTTTTGGTAGTGTAGGATAGCTTATGAACCAAGATTCTTTTAAAATCTTGGCAACGTTTTATAATGTTCGCTTTTCTTATATTTATCTTGCCCGTATGTCAGCTAATCATTTGGTAAAGCAATAGTTATAAAAGGAACCTCTCAGTAACTTCCAACTCCCTGAACCTTCACTTACAGATGCCCATTCTGGTGCTATGCAAGGATTAGTAAGTGCTTTCTTAGCTCAGATAGATCATTTTTGCCATCGAGCTCAATTCTTACTACAGGCAATCCAGCCAAGCTTCTTATTCTGTCTTAGATGGTCTAGTTTCTTTCTATTTCTTGGTTAGAATTTTTGGCTTGATTTTATGAACCTTCTCCCCCAGGTTTTCTAGGTTGGATTCCAATTCCCTCTCATCTCTACTCTTAGGTTCATAGTACATACCCTGTGTATTGTTCTCAGATGTAATTTACCTCTCTGCCTTCATTCTACCTACTGTGCCCATTATTCTTCTGTATGCTCAAGTACTACCCTTATCTTCTTGACAGTAGTCCTCTATGATAGCCATATCCTTTTATTTTCCCCCTTGACCTTAGCTTTTTATTTATTTTTAATACTACAAATATTCTTTTTTTTTTTCTAGTGTTGCCCCGAATGCATCCCCCCTCTGCCATATTCCCCTCAACATCTCCTTTGCCCTCCCCTCTCCATAGTTCCCTCCCCTCTTCCCTTCAGGTTTATCCCACCCTATCATCCTCTTTCCCTCTGCTCTCTTTTCCTCTGGTCCCTTTGATCTCTCCTCTGTCTCAGTTCCATTCCTTAGTTCACATTGTTCATTGTATTCCTCAAATGAGTGAGGTCATATGATATTTTTCTTTTTCTGCCTGGCTTATTTCACTTAACATAATAGTTTCCAGGTCCATCCATGTTGTCACAAAAGGTAAGATTTTCTTCTTTTTCATAGCCCCATAGTGTTCCATTGTATATACAGTGTGTCCATAAAGTCATGGTGCACTTTTGACCGGTCATGTACCACAGCTTTTTAATCCACTCGTCCACTGATGGACACTTGGGCTGTTTCCAGATCTTCGCTGTTGTGAACAATGCTGCCATAAACATGGGGGTGCATTTCTTTTTTCAGTCGGTGACATGGTGTTCTTGGGGTATATTCCTAATAGTGGGATAGCTGGGTCAAAAGGCCGTTCGATTATTAGTTTTTTGAGGAATCTCCATACTGTTTTCCACAGTGGCTGCACCAGTCTGCATTCCCACCAGCAGTGCAGGAGGGTTCCCTTTTCTCCACATCCTTGTCAGCATTTATTCTGTTGTGTTTCGGAGATGAGCGCCATTCTGACAGGTGTGAGATGGTATCTCATTGTGGTTTTAATTTGCATTTCTCTAATGATTAGTGATGTTGAGCATTTTTTCATATGCCTATTGGCCATCTGTATGTCCTCTTTGGAGAAATTTCTATTCATTTCTATTGGATTATCTTCCTGGTGTGGAGTTTTACAAGTTTTTTATAAATTTTGGTTATTAACTCCTTATCAGACGTATTGTTGAATATGTTCTCCCATTGTGTGGGTTGTCTTTTTATTTTGTGAATGCTGTCTTTTGCTGTGCAAAAGCTTTTTAGTTTGATGTAGTCCCATTTGTTTATCTTGTCCTTTATTTCCCTTGCCTATGGAGATAAATCAGCAAATATATTGCTGCAAGAGATGTTGGAGAGTTTACTGCCTATGTTTTCTTCTAAGATACTTATGGTTTCACGGCTTTATTTAAGTCTTTTATTCATTTTGAGTTTATTTTTGTGAATGGCGTAAGTTGGTGGTCTAGTTTCATTTTTTTGCAGGTAGCTGTCTAATTTTCCCAACACCATTTGTTGAAGAGACTGTCTTTACTCCATTATATTCTCTTACCTTCTTTGTCAAATATCCCTAAGAAAGTTGTCCAAAAAGGTGTGGGTTTATTTCTGGGTTCTCTTTTCTGTTCCATTGATCTATATGCCTGTTCTTATGCCGGTACCAGGCTGTTTTGAGTACAGTGGCTTTGTAGTATAACTTGATATCAGGAAGTGTGATACCTCCCACTTTATTCTTCCTTGTCAAGATTGCTGAGGCTGTTCATGTTATTTTTTGGTTCCATTTAAATTTTTGGAGTATGTGTTCTATATCTTTAAATTATGTCATTGGTATTTTACACTTGATCTCAGCCAAAAGGCCGAGAAGTGATGTCATTGGTATTTAATTGGTATTGCATTGAATTTATAAATTGCTTTGGATAATATAGACATTTTAATGATGTTTATTCTTCCTATCCATGAGCATGATGTATGCTTCCACTTGTTTGTATCTTCCTTGATTTCTTTTATCAATGTTTTATAATTTTCCGAGTACAAGTCTTTAATCTCCTTGGTTAAATTTACTCCTAGGTACTTTATTTTTTTTGTTGCAATAGTGAAGGGGATTGTTTTCTTAATTTCTCTTTCTGACAGTTCATTGTTGGTGTATAAAAATGCCTCTGATTTCTGAGTATTAATTTTATATCCTGCCACCTTGCTGAATTCATTTATAAGGTCCAGTAGTTTTTTGACTGAGACTTTAGGGTTTTCTATATATAATATCATATCATCTGCAAATAATGACAGTTTTACTTCTTCTTTTCCAATTTGTATGCCTTTTATTTCTCCTTCTTGTCTGATTGCTGTAGCTAGGACTTCCAGGACTATGTTAAATAAGAGTGGTGAAAGGGGGCACCCCTGCCTTTTTCCTGATCTTAAGGGGTTTGCTTTTAATTTTTGCTCATTGAGTATGATATTGTATAGCTATGTTTTTTAATATGAAGGGAGGAGTGAGTATTGAGAATAAGAAGCTGTTTAATGATCTAGGTAGAAGATAGTAAAATACCAGTCTTGGATGGTGGCAAGTGGGAAGCCGGAGAAAGGAATAATATGTAAATACTTTTTAAACAGAAGGGGGAAGCCGGAGAAAGGAATAATATGTAAACATTTTTTAAACAGAAGGGGGACTGGATATAATAAAAAATAGGTTGAGATCACTCTTAAGTGTAAACCATGGGATGTCTGGGACAGAATTGCAGGGATACAGCAGGAGATGATTGGTATTGGAAAAGAATTCTGTTTGGATATGTCAAATGTAAGGTGTCACACATCCATATAGAAGGATTTAGTTGGCAAATGAAGGTAGAATTGATTGAGAGAAAAATCTTAGAAGAAGATCTTTTGAATCTTTCTTAAGGAAGCGAAATAACTCAGGAAGGTAGACATCATTCATGTGATAAAGTGGTAATGAATTGGACAGAAACATTGTAATTCATAGAGTTGGTTCCAAGTGAGGAGAAATAGAGAAAGTGGCAGTTAACTGAGTAAGGAATTTCACTAAGGAGTGGGAAGAGGCAGTCCTCTCTGCCATTAAGTTCAGGGGAGGTGTGAGGGGTGATGTCATTCACACTGAGTCAACTAACAAGTATTGATTGAGTACTTACCATGTTATAAATACTGGTTTAGATCCTGGAGTCACTGAGTAAACAAAACAGACAAAATCCAATTCCCTTGGTCCTACTATTCTAAAGGAAAAAGGAGAGAAAAAATAGAAAAACAAAAAAATATTATTGAATAATGGGTGCTGTGAAGAAAATAAAAACAAGTTAAAGTGTTAGAGAGTAACAGTGCTATTAGTGCTATTTCAAAGAGTGAACATAACTGTGGCTTCCTTTTGAAATAACATTTGAGTAGAGATCTGAAAGAACATTAAAAAACAGTCAAATGTCTGCTTGGAGTGAGGGCAATATGGTGAAAAGAGGTTTGTGACCAATAAGTATTTGACTTTCTAGAATGAGGGTTTTGATGGTCGTAGGAAATTGGAGTGAAGATATATGTGAAAACCTAGAGGTGGATCAGTATGAAGGTAGATTTAGATCAGTGATTCCCCATTGAAGGCACTTTTCCCCCTAGAAGACATTTGTATCTGCAGACATTTTGGTTGTCACAAGTTGGGTACTGCCATTTGCATCCAGTGAGAAGAAAATGGTTGCTGCTAAGTATCTATAATGCATAGGATAGCCTCTACAACAAAGAATTATCCATCTCGAAATGTCAATACTGCTGCTGTTGAGAAAGCAGCCAGAATGAGAAATTCATGTTGAAAGGAATAACATGAGGGCCTATAAGAAAAATAATTCTTATTTTTTTGTGTGTTGTGTAAGAAAAAGCCTGGTACAGTGTTAGGCATATAGAACCAAGCTTGCAAGTATATTTATTTTAAAATTTATTCTGAGTTAATTTATACATAGAACATTTAAAAATAGTTTTCTTCCTCATTATATGAGTAAAACTTGGGTGATAAAAACAGAAAACTATAAAGTCAAACATCATAGCTCAGAATTTCAAGATTATTTGTAATATTTTTATTCAAATCTTTTTGTGTGTGTGAATACCACATGTGCATGTTTTGTTTCCATTTTATAAGTAATGGAGGTCACATTATTAAATATATTTTATCCAGCATTATCTTTAAATTTGGCGGTGGCGCAGTGGATAGAACATCTGACTGGGATACGGAAGACCCAGGTTCGAGACCCCGAGCTCGCCAGCTTGAGCATGGGATCATCTGGTTTGATCAAAGCTCACCAGCTTGAACCCAAGGTCGCTGGCTCGAGCAAGGGGGTTACTCAAGTCTGCTGAAGGCCCACGGTCAAGGCACATACGAAAAAGCAATCAATGAACAACTAAGGTGTCGCAACGAAAAACTGATAATTGATGCTTCTCATCTCTCTCCGTTCTTGTCTGTGTGTCCCTATCTATCCCTCTCTCTGACTCTGTAAAAAAAAAAACAAACAAAAAAACCCTTCATGTCTCACCTTGAATTCATAAAATGTTTCTCTTATAAGCCATTTTAAATTCTCTTACCACTTTTGAAATCCACATTACTGCTTGCAATTAAAAGAAAAACACACAAAAAACAGCATTTTTGGTTTTCTACTTGAGTCTTACAGTGTTTTCTGATGACTGCCTGTTGGCAGTAGCAAAGTACAATTTGGCACTCTAAATTTTATTTTGTGGTATCTGACTACCATTGTGTTCCAGGACTTCTCTGCCCCATACCTTGTATTGGGATTATGTTTCATTCTTTTTGTATATGCTCTTAGTGTTAAGAATTATCCACATTCTATCTAGAGGGTATTATGCTAAGTGAAATAAGTCAGACAAAGACAAATACCACATGGTTTCACTTATATATGGAATCTAAAAAAACGCAGTAAATGAACACACAAAACAAACTCATAGATACAGATAACAAACTGATGGTTGCCACATGGGAGGAGGAGGTTGGGGGACTGGGTGAAAAAGATCAAAGGGCTTAAAAGTACAAATTGGTAGTTACAAATTAGTCATGAGGATATGCAGAACAATATAGGAATTATAGTCAATAATATTGTAATAACTTCATGGTGTGAGATAACGTTACTAGACTTATCGGGGTGAGCACTTCGTAAGTTAAATAAGTGTCTAATTGCTATGTTATACACCTGAAGCTAATATAATATTGTATGTCAACTACAATTAAATAAATTTTTAAAAATTTAAAAAAGAATGTGAACCTGTTACACACCCTGAATTGGCAAGGATCCAGAAATGAATAAAGTCAGCAGCATAAATTAACACATGCTTAAAGTACAGCATTTCCTAAGATTGTTGAGAATTTTAAAAAATGAATAAAAACTTAAAAATATGACTAGTTTAAATATATAAAACAAAACTATATAGAAGCAGAGGTGACCAGCTACGTTGTTGAGAGAAGGAACCAATATATTGCATTGCCAAACTAGTTAGTAGAGGCTTTAAGTATTTTCTACAGTTGGAGTATTTGTATTTTATTTTACCTATTTTTCCCCACAGTTGGAGTATTTTTTTAATAAAGTCTTACTTCGGTGTAATTTTGTAGTATAGATACTAGTATAAATTTTAAAATATGCAGCTATGGTACAGGCTTTGTACCATTATTTAAATGTTGGATATTCCAAGGATGTCCTTAAAAACTTAAACAACTTTTACTGATGCTAAATTATATTATTGGTTTTCATGCTAGCATATAAGCTAGGAAAGCAATTTTTAGGATTGTCTTATTCAGTAACTTAACTTTTCTTGAAACAGGAATTCTCATTTTGCCTTATCTTTTTTCTGTAGGGGTTTGGTTGCTCTTCAGACACTGCGAAAATTGGTTGAACTTACTCAGAAGCCAGTTCACCAGCTGTTTGATTATATTTGTGGCGTAAGCTCAGGTGATTATTACTATGGGGATGTTACATCCCAGCATTGCATTAACAAAAGAACATTAAGCACTTATGTTCAAGATCATTCTTGAAAATGATGGGTATTGATTTCATGGTTTGATGAATAATCCTTTGTTTTGATTAACGAACTTTTGTATTTATTGAGAATAAGTTAACATTCAGAAAATAAGTTTTTAATGAGTTTTCTAATATTTCTTAAATAAGTCACATTGACAAATTATGAATTATGAGTAACTGCTTTATGGTATAGTCACCTTATGGAAAGTGATAAAATGGAAGGAAGGTAGATACTCAGAAATTGTACTTGAACCAACAGAATATTGAAGATGAACAAAATTGTGAGAGGTGTCCCTCTGTGAAGTAATTGATGTTCCTGTCATTTTTCATTAATCTGGTTGTTTGAAGCCAGAATTTAAACTGATAAATGTGACAATCTATGTTTATTAATGGCAATTTTTAATATTAATAGTTGATAAACATTTAAAATTACAGTTTCATGTTTGTATAGAAGAAATTGGCAACTTAGTTTTTATTGACTCACCATCAGATGAATTTTTGTTTTGTTCTGTTTTATTTTTCTATTTTCTTATACCAGCTCTCTCACATTTATTCCCCCCCTCGCCATCCCCAGCACCTCAAGTCTCTCAGGATACCCAATGCTATTGCTTACCTCCCAGGTGTCCCTAGAGGACCACGAAGACTGTAGAGCCCGGCTATATAGTTTATTGTTTGATCTAATCGTTTCTCACTTTACAATTAATTTTAATAAATTCTATGTTTTTTATTTTTTGAATTATGGTAGTAGTTCTAAAGACCACTACCAACAAAAATCAAATGATTTGTCTATATTACCTATGTCAAGCATGACAAAAATTCCCAGCGGACATACCAATTGATGCTTGTTATGAAAACGAAATGAGAGCAATCACAGGGATGACTCAAAAGCATAAGGAATCAGTGAATCCTGTGATGTTCCACTGCAGGGGTCCCCAAACTATGGCCTGTGGGGCCGTATGTGGCCCCCTGAGGCCATTTATCCACCGCCGCACTTCCGCTGCACTTCCTTCCGGAAGGGGTACCTCTTTCATTGGTGGTTGGTGAGAGGAGCACAGGATGCATCCGCACTCATAGTTTCCATTGAAATACTGGTCAGTTTGTTGATTTAAATTTACTTGTTCTTTATTTTAAATATTGTATTTGTTCCCGTTTTGTTTTTTTACTTTAAAATAAGATATTTGCAGTGTGCATAGGGATTTGTTCATAGTTTTATTTATAGTCCGACTCTCCAGCAGTCTGAGGGGACAGTGAACTGGCCCCCTGTGTGAAAAGTTTGGGGACCCCTGTTCCACTGAACACTGATTCCTCAAGATGTTAGCAAATTTGGAAAATATTGAGTTAGAGGAAGTTAAACAGTTTTTTTTTTAAAGAGGTACATCCGAAATCTTTTTGTATGTTAAAAATGTATTGTGACTTTTCAGAATTGGAAAATGTTATTTATATCCCAAATTGATATAACTATGGAAACTTTTTGTAAATAGATATTTTACAGGGTGAGTGTTCTTTGGTACTTTTTTTGGAACTATTACCCTATTTCTTTTACATTTTAGAATCACCCTAGCAATTCTAACATTTATGCGTATCTACAAGGTAACTTCTTGCCTTGGCACTATTCTTATGGGTGGGTGTGCAAAGAGAATTTTAAATCAGAGATTCACTCATGGAGTAGAATATCAGTTCATATAATATGTATGTTTTTATATTACTCACAATAATATTTTCATTGCTTTCTAGCTTATATTAAACTTAATTTATAATATAGTACTTAGGATATTTTTCAATTTTTTTATTCTAATGTAGAAATTTTTTTTACTTATAATTTTTATAACATTAATAAATATACTTAATTTAAGAGTAATGTCCTTTCTAGTTCAGTAAAATTTAGATTAATACCTTCTCATTTTTATATTAGCTCTACTTAAAAGGAAAGAACTTAATATTTTGGCAAGTTACTTGTGTTAATTACAACTTTTCTACAAATTGAAAAATAACTATTTCTATTATATAGTTATGCCATACAGTGTATTTTAAAATATAAGCTCTTACCCTTTACTAGAATAAGACTAAGAATAATAAAATACGTAAAATATTTACAGTACATTATGAAAGTGATTTTCTGTGTTTTTTCTCTCTGTGCAATCTTAAAGTAAGCAGTGATGCTATATACCTCTTTGCCCTGTCCCACTCTTTTCCCATGCCCTAAACCTTTCTCCAGTTTCTCTTGTTAGTGCAGGGTTTGGCCAGTTAGGTAGGTACACTAGATGGCAGTGTGTCATATCAATTACAGCTAGTATGTGAAATAGCTATTTAAAAGGACATTCCAGAGACCTAATTTCTTTAATTACATTAGTTCTTAGGACCAACCTGAAAGAGTGATTATTTTAATGAATTGATTGTCAAATACACTGTATTCTGTGACCAAAACTAAAGGAACTTATTAAGGTTAGAAATGACATTCTCTTCCACAATATCTCTTTTTTGTTTGTTCATTCAGCAAGCTCACCCCCCACCGGGATTCACCTGGCCTGTCCACTAGGGGGCAATGCTCTGCCCATCTGGGGCATTGCTAAGTTGCTCATCAACTGGACTCTTCTTAGCACCTGAGGCGGAGGCCATAGAGCCATCCTCAGTAACTGGGGCCAACTTGCTCTACTTGAGCCATGGCTGCAGGTGGGGAAGAGAGAGATGTGAGAGGGGAAGAAGATGAGAAGCAGATAGGTGCTTCTCCTGTGTGTCCTTACTGGGAATTGAACCCAGGGTATCCACACGCCTAGTTGACGCTCTATCACTGAGCTAATCAGCCAGGGCCCACAGTACCTTTATTTTTATTTTTTTTCTTCACAATATCTTAATTATATATTATTTAATGTAATGTTAAAATGACAGATTTTTATATTTTTTTAAATTGTCATAATCCTCATTGATAACCATTTATGTATCTTTAGTGAAGCCTAATAAATAAAGCTCTTCATATGAAGCCTAGTAAATGAAGCTGATATAAGAACTTTATAACTTTTAGTTGTTGTAATTACCCTTATTTTCTAGATGAGAATATTGGGGCTCTAAGAGGTTAAGTAGTTTGTCCCAGGTGACACAGTTTGAAAGTGTCCAAGGTCGAGTTTTAACCAGGTCTGTGACTCAGGTGATCTTATAAATGCTATAACATCAACACTGACAGAAACTAAAGATTTTTTTTTTTCAGGTGCTATATTAGCATTCATGTTGGGATTATTTCATATGCCCCTGGAACAATGTGAGGAACTTTATCGAAAATTAGGAACAGATGTATTTTCACAAAATGTCATTGTTGGAACAGTCAAAATGAGCTGGAGCCATGCATTTTATGACAGCCAGATATGGGAAAATATTCTTAAGTAAGTTATATAATTATTTTTTTGAAAAATGTTTTGATTATCTAGGTAATATGTGCATAGTGTAATTTGAAAATGAATAATATAAGTACAGTATTAAATTATTGATCCCACTAGTTAGAGATAATCACTATTAATATTTTAGTGAATCTATTTAGTCACTTAGCTTTATGTATGTAAGATTTACATGTAAAAGTTGCAATTGCCTTTTTAAAAAATGAGACTGTATTATATATAAACTATTTTGCATCCTATTGTTTTTACTTACCATATTAGTCTTTCTCAGAAGTAATCAACAGATATTTTTCTAAAACACTAAGTTTTAAACATTTTTTTTCAAAACACAACAAAGCCATTGTTCCCACTTTCCAGAAATAGAAGCATAATGTAGGAATATAAAATCATTCACAATCTCATTATTCAGAGCTCTAGACTTTTCAATATAAGTCAGTTTATAAGAAGCACAATTATTGGACCAATGCTAATGTATTTTTAAAATAATCATATGGGAAATAGAGAACATATAAAGAAAATGGTGAAAATAACTTATAATCCTACTATTAAGTTGGTGATGTATTTTTTCTATTATTTCTTAGAGATAAATAAGTGTATATATGTATGGTGTTCTGAATATACATGTGTATTTATCCCCTTCACAAAATTGTGATGGTATTGCACATGTAAGTTTGTATCCTACATTTTTATTTAGCAATTTATCATGACGGATTTCGTATGTCATTAAGTGTTTTCTGAGGCATGTTTTAAAGGTTAACTGTCCTATTTTATGGATGTACTATTTTTTGTTTAAGAAATTCCCTATTGGAAAAATGTCTACTTTTTAAATACATATTTTTACAGTTTAAAATGAAGTTTAACTGAACATCCTACATCTGTACTTAAATATCTAATTATATCTTTAAGGTAAATTTCTAGAGTGAAATTTTAGGTCAGAAAGTATACATTTTTTTTAAAAGTCGTCAAAACAGTTATCCCAATTTATTCACCCACCAGCATCAATTTGTATTTCCATTTCATGAAATATTTATGAACACCAAACATTTTAATTTTAAAACTGTGTCAGTTTGAGGGATTTTTAAACTGGTGTTTCAAATTTGCATCACTTTGACTATTGATGAGTTGGAACATTATTTTATGTTTGGAATATATATATATATGAATTTCAAGGACATAGTACTTCCTCATTTCCTTTTATGATATTTCTCACTATATTATAAATATATTAAAAATATTTTTATGTTGAAAATATGTTTTTTAATTAATAATATTTTTAGTGTTACCTGACGGGGGTGGAACTTGTGACCCCTGTCACATTGAGATGTGGCTTTATCCACTGAACCATCCAGCCAGCAACTTTCTTTTTTAAATTTTGCTTTTATGTTTGAAAAATATTTTCTACATTAAAATCAAGTACAACTTTTTAGTCTTAGTATTTAATTATTTTATTTTTAATTCTTGTCATCTGAAATTTATTTTAGTATGTATCGTAAGGGATCAGACTTATTTTTTTACTCCAGTATTACTTCAAATATTCCTGTACATTCTACTAAGTACTTTTTCCTTTTTTTCACTGATTTGAAACACCAACTTTATCATATTTTAAATTAATCTACATTAGAATTTATGTCCAAGTTTCTTTTTTTTTCTATTGATTTAAATTTTTTTTTGTCCAAATTGTTTATTGGTCCTTTTTGTTCTTTTATTGATTTTCAAAAATCTGTTCTCTATTTTCATTTTATCTCCAGAGTGAATTTTAGATTATTCTTATTACATTAAAAACATAATCTCACTGGTATTTTGATTGAAATTACATGAAATGTAGAAGTTATTTTTGCAATAATGGTATCTTTCCAATTGAGTGATCTTCCCATTTATTAAAATTATTCATTGCTTATTTTTGGGTCTTCCTTTGTGTGTATTTAAAAATATATGTCTTAGTTTTAATGAAATCGTAAAGTCATAGTACTGGTAAGTAGTGGTGGGATTCAGCTAGTTTGCACTGGTTCAGCAGAACCAAAAGCTAGTTTTTTGTTGAGTTCGGCAAACCAGTTGTTAAAATGGCATTTGTAATCAGGGTTCTTTTTAAGGTGGGCACTTGGGCAGCCGCCCAACGTGGAAATCACAAATTTACATTCCTTACTCTTTCTTAACATTTGTCTGCTCAACAGAGTATTCTAAGCGCCTGTAGTAATGTTCATTTTGTCCATAGGTGAAAAAAATTACAAGTGAGGACGCCAATCAAAAAGCAATATGGAAATATCTTAAATAACAATCTTACTGTTTATTTTTGTCAGGTATTATTTAATATATTTTCATTAATATTTTAAAACTTTCTTATAATCTAGTTTTGTGTACCTCTTTTATTGTTCTTATTTAAGTGGTAAGTGCATGAAATAATAAACTACCTTTAGGTATATCTTCTTTTTATATTTTAAATGGTCGTTAGGGCAGAGAATCAGTTGTTAAATTATTTGAATCCCACCACTGCTGGTAAGGTTTCTTTAATAAAGATTTAAAATTTATTATAAAACCAGCCTGTGTACTATAAAATGTTTTTTCCTTTTGTTACTCATCAGAATCTTCATGTGTTTGCATATTTCTATTTCACTATACTTCTTCAAAGAATTCTTTATTTGTAATCACAACATTGATAAACTTTCTAAGTGTGATCGTTTCTTCTTTTCCCTGCCTTTCCATTCAGCCTTTGCTACAAAGCCAGCCACTCTAATACTCAAGTGTTTTAAAATGACAATGACTTAGTATCATAATTCTGTGGTTTGATTGGGTGTTTCTTCTTTTCTTGTCTAAACTCACTCACATGGCTGTTGGCGGTTATCAGCTCATCGGAGATGGCTAGGACAGTTGGTTTCTTGACATGGCCAGTCTTATTGTGGACTTCATCTTGTAATGGTGGTCTCAGAATTCCAAAAGGGCAAGCCCCAGTGCAGAAGTGCTTGCCGAGCCTCAGTTTATTTCATTTACATTTATCTATGTGTTTCTTTATTTTTGCTACTATATACATATAAATTAAAAGTGAATTGATTGTAATACACCATAAATTCTTTTTGACACTCACCCAAAATAATCACCTGGAAAACCCGCTAAAATTTTGTGGAAAAGTATAGAAGGCTTGGTCATATTTAAATCACTGAGACCTAGAGAGAAATACTGTTACAAACTAATTGACGTTCCATCCATAAAAGTTTTCTTGGTCTTCATTGTAATGTTTTATAATGCACAGTGTGCAGTTGCTACATGGCAAACTAGTGTAGCAGAGAAATAAAAGCCAGAACAAACAAACCAAAGAAAGAAAGCCACAAGTCTAAAATTGTTAAACAATTAACAGTTCAAACTTTGTAATGAAATCTATCATTAAGTTAATTAAAACAAATCCTCCTATTGACTTAAACTTCAAATTTATCCAAAATAACCTCACAAAGATATCTGGAATGCGGAAATATTTGACCAGATAATCTGAGTACCCCATGTCCCTGACAAGTTGGCATATAAAGCACCATTACACGTGTTTATGCTGCTATGAACCTTCTTGAATATGTTTTTGGGCGAATATATGTGTGCATTTTTGCTGAGTACATATCTAGGAGTGAAATCATTCTGTCATATAGTGTAAGCATACGTATATTCAGTTTTCAAAATAGATGTGAAAATTTACACTCCTATTAGCAGCATATGAAAGTTCTGGTTGCTCCACATACTTATGAAGCTTTAACACTTTGCATTTTTTGTATTTTTTATTTTAGTCATTCTATTGAGTGTGAATAGACATTGTGCGGTAACATTGGTTTGCCCTTCTTTTTTTTTTTTTTTCTGGTTTGCCCTTCTTGATAAAGAAGTTGAACTCAAGAAAGAAATATTTCTATACCTTTCAGTGTATGGTTTAACTTAACACAAACCAAGTATAAAATTAATACATGAGATTTTTAAAATGAAAAGATTTTGCTAGGGCATGTTTGCCCTGTACACCTACTCTCTAGCTTTTTTGGTCACTTTTTTCTCTGTACTAGGTTATTGAGATCATTTTTATAGGTTTTTTTTTTTTTTACTGTGATAATGATTTTGTGTTATTTTAGACACTTTTTAATTACAGCATCAGTAGAGTCTAGGAATGTTGAGGTTATTTTTCATATTTTGACATGTCTCTGAAATAAACAATGTCTTTTACTTTCTTTTTGAATTTATATTTATAACTTAATTCACTAATGCATTTTGGTTCTGTTAGTACCTCAAGGTTTGAACAAAAGGGTAATGTGAATTTTGCTTAAAATAGGAAAGCAGCATGCTCCCAAGATCTCTCTCCCATTTTTACAGCAAGATTCAATGGAAAAATAAAGTGAAAGACCTGTAGAAGGATAAAATTTTATTGTTCTTTATGCAGAAGGAGCATATAGGTCAGATTGAGAAAGACAAAGACCTTGTCTGTGTGAGAATATATTTTACATTGAAAATTTTAACAGGTTGTGAAGGGCAGATCAGTAAATTTGTACATACTACAAATTAGTATGAATTCACTAACATTCTAGTTGAAAAACATGAGTATTATTTTTAAAAAATGCCATTAGAAAAATGTTTTTCTTATTGAGACAGGATGATTTAAAAATAAAAAAACATAGTCTTTATATTTACTACAAGGGAAAAACATAATTTTTAAGTCAGAAAGAAATCTACACTGAAGTAAAATTCTCCTATAATGAAAAAATTGCTACCCAAGGACATTTCTATAATGTTGCAGTAATTCAAATGCCAACTCAGATGGCCTAATAAACATTTTGTGGGGGGTGACATTGGCCTTGTATTGCTAAAATAAGTTTAAAGTCTAAATGTCCTGATCGAGGTTTTGTATTACTCTGTAACTAGCCTACCCATTCTGCAGTCCTATCTTGACACAGCTGCTTTATTCTGTCAGAAGGACCCTGGAAACTGTTAACAGATTTTTTCTGTTTATGTGATAACCTTCCCCTGTTTGTGTCCTAACTTTGAAGTGGTACTTTGCCATGTTTTGGTGTCCTTTTCAAGCTGCGTCTCCATACATATTTCCCAGCTACTGCATCCTTTAATAATTGCCCTCCTATAGAACTGTAGTTACTTGCAGTTTTAGTCAGACTTTAGTCAATAACCACAGCCCCAGCCTGATAGCTTGATTGTGTTAGATCATTGTTCAGAAGTGCAGAGATTGCTGGTTCGATTCTTCGTCAGTGCACATGCAGGAACAGATTACTCTTTCTCTGTCTCCCTCAATCCCTCCCTCTTTCTAAAATCAATAAAATGAACATTTAAAATAAATGAGTAAATAACCACATTGTTTCATGTACATTGATTGGATGATGAGCCTCCAAGAAATTCTTAAGCTTTTTTTTTTTATTTGGTTATGTTCCCTGATGTTGGGAGATAATATTTTGATATAATTTATTTCTTCTCCTTTAATAAAGGGATAGAATGGGATCTTCACTAATGATTGAAACAGCAAGAAACTCCGCATGCCCTAAGGTAAGTTTAGAGTATATATCAGCTAGTTGGAATGAAGGTCAGGTGAAAACATTTACTCTGAAGGCCCTTTATTAAACAGAAAATTTCTTAGGGACCTCATTTAATAGATTATATCGATTTCTTATATAAACTATTCTCTGAAGATATGGGTTGTGACTCTTCAACCTTTTTTACATATAATAAAAGTACAATAGTTTAATAACATGAAAGACTAAGACTAAAGATAAGGAAGAATTATGAGGTAATCAAATCCATTGATTTAAGAAAAATTGTGGCATTTTTCTCTAGATTTTTTAAAAGAAATTATATATGCCTCTTAGGTATATATTAGATTAATTTACAAAAGGAATCCCAAGTTTAAAAATGGTATTATTAACTAAAAAAAAATCTTAGCATGACTTTTGTTTTTCTTTATTTTATCTGAAACACAATGTCTGAGTATTGTATTCTATGTTCTTTGATAATATTTGTTATTTGATTAAGGAATAGGATTTCTGCACCTATAATTTTATACAGCTTTTATTTATTTTTGGATAACAAGCTAAAACCATGAAAAATCAAAAACAGCTTCCTCTGTTGCTCCTTTACTCTTGCCATTTCTTATTTTTATCCATACTTTAGGTATTCTGCACCAAATGGGCCTTAATTGCGCTAGGCATTTTGGATACATTAGTGAGTAAATGCAGACATGGAGTTGATAGTTCAGTAGGGAAAAGTAGGCGTTAATCAATAGTCCCACAAGTGAGATACAGCATCCCTGATGTAAGTGCTATGGAGCATAAGAACAGTTCTCTGAAAGCATGTATTTACACGGACATGAGCGAAGGCTACTCCAGGAAATAAGGTTTGAGATCTCAGTGTGAAGGCTGATGAGTAGGAGTGTTCCTGGCCAATGGAATTTCTGGTCCAGAAGGAATTCTGGAAATATGCAGGCCCGAGAAGAGTTACTGAAGACTAGAGCCTAAGGATCCAAGTGCAGTATGAAATGGGGTTGGAGTGGTATGTGGACCTGACCATGCAGGCCTTAGTCAGAGGTGCATAGTTCTTTTGGAGAGGAACCTAGGATGCACTCTGTACCTCTTGTTTGCTCCCCTGTACCTGTAGGACTTCTTGTTTATTCTTAAATTCTGAGAATTGCCAACCTCTAAGTAATAAAGAATAGAGTGGGTGTGAGGGAACTTTTGCCACCTTATAAAGTAATTCACTCATAAAGGGAATAGGCACCCATGTGTTTCTTAAGTCAGCCATCTATATATGAATTAATTTAAAAGACCTTCAGTATTATAGTATATGGCCAACTCTTAATCATAGTAGCCTAGAGACATAGTTGAATCACTCATAGGAACTTGGGATATGGCCTTTGGTTTATATAATAGCAAAGTAAACAGGCCCCTGGCAGGGCTTTGGCCATCTCTGTACCTTTTACTTAAGTTTATATTTCAGACCATTAATAAATATAGCACATAATTCAGGTGGCATTGATAAAATCTGAGACCTAGGGTAATGAACGTTAGTTTTTTTAGTAAAAAAATTACTTGGCTGCCAGTTATTAACTGATCAGAAAGCCTTGAGAGTTTCTATAGTCTTACAGTTTGTTATGAAGTTATTAGTAAATTACATTGTGAAAATAGTGTATTTTAGGTGGTTTTTATTCATGGCTACTATTACAGAATCAATTATTTTATAAGATCTATAAATTTATGCCTTCTTGAATGTCTTTAAATACTTTTAAATCATGTAGTCAAAAATATCTTTTATATTTTCTTACATATCTCAAAATTATTTCAGTCCTTATATCTACTTCTTCATAAAGAAATACCTATTTAAAAAGATCCAGTTCCTGTTGCTTAACATTATAGTTATTTTTACATTTATCTTGATGGGTAGAGTTGAAGGATTTTTGTTCAAATAATATTTAATTTTTACAAATCCCAAATATTGCTGCTTATAATGAATATTGTTCACTTTGTAATTTACTAGGTAGCTGCAGTAAGTACCATAGTAAACAGAGGAATAACACCAAAAGCTTTTGTGTTCAGAAACTATGGTCATTTTCCTGGAGTCAACTCTCACTATTTGGGAGGCTGTCAGTACAAATTGTGGCAGGCCATCAGAGCCTCATCTGCTGCTCCTGGCTACTTCGCTGAGTATCCAATGGGAAATGATCTTCATCAGGTAAGTTGAGTCTCTGGCCTGCTTTTTAAAACTTCACACTTGATTAAAAAGAATCAGCACTTATTAAATGTCACTGAACTTAACAGAAAACCAACCAAGGAGACGTTCTTCTTCATGTCTTCATGTGGCAGATGTGCGGTACAAGATATTTTTATTTGTTGTTTGTTTTTCTTTAGCAAGCCTTCTGGCTTGAAGAATGTATTTTAGAAAATTTATTTTTGTATTTTATATAATGTAATTCATAGCCAATTATGAACATTTTATTGACAGAAAAAAGGAAGTAGTGGACTTTCCAAATGTGATGAAAATTAAGAATGAAACACAGTCCCTGAAATTGCAGAACCTAAACTGTTTAACAGTTTTGGTGGTCATTTCAAAAAGATTGTTTTTCAGTTATCAATGACATACAATGTTATATTAGTTTCATATGTACAACATTGTTAGTTAAAAGTGATCCCTCAAAAAAAGTCTTATACCCATATGATACCATACATAGTTATTATATTACCTCTGCTGTACGTTGCAATTGGTGTTCACATTTTGAAAGAGAGAATATAATAAAATAATAATAGTAAACACTTAAGTTAGCTATGTGCCAGACACTTATGTAGTCCTTTGCTTGCATTATTTCATTTAATCATCACTGCTTATGAAGTAGATAAGAGTTGTTTCCATTTGATAAATAAAAAATTTAAATTGTAGAAAGGCTAAGTAACTGAACTAGGATTGCAGATGTTAAGTGACAGATGCTTTCTGTAATTATACTGTTTTAAAATTTGTGACTAAATAACATATAAAGTTCAGTATTATTTGTAGTAATTTATTCTTTTTCTGTTACATAGACTCATTGACTTACCCATTTTTCCCTCTGTCAAGTTTTCTCACTATCTTAACTCATAACTTAACTAAGTGATAAGAGCAACAAATATTTTGAGCTGATATTTCTAAAGTATCTATTTTATATGTGTGTTTTAATTTTTTATATGATATCCCACTTAAAATTAGTCTCATTTGATGCAATCAGTATCCTTAGCTTTCTTCTTTAGTCACTGAAGTATGGTATGCTCTCTTTCTTTCTTTGGTATTCAGATATAGGTCGAGGAAAAATAATATTTTGACAGGATTTTCAGATGTTATTCAAAACTTAATATGTAGATCTTCTATATAAACTACATATCAACTATATAATTTTAATTTTTGTGTCAATGTTATAATATTTTTGTCTATTTTCTTTTTTCCTTTTTTTATATAGTAGCTTAAATATATACAGCGTGTCCATAAAGTCATGGTGCACTTTTGACCCGTCACACGGTCAAAAGTGCACCATGACTTTACGGACACACTGTATTTTAAAATGTTAGTCAGCTATCATTTTATTTCTGACTTTGTAGTTAAGATTTTAAAATAGGATTTTTTTTTGTCTTTGGAGTCAATTCAGACCATTTCTTTGTCCAACCAGTTATTGTTGAATTATGCAAGACACTTTCCCTTCTCAACTGTCTCTTCCAACTTCTTAGGACAGAGGTGCTAACTAGAGAGTTTTTCTCACATTGATTGTAGGCCATTTTGGTTAAAATAAAATTTTTATTTTAATGTTGCTTGCTGTTTTTAACAACTCTTTCTCCATATGTTTATCGTGCCAAAGTGGTGAAGTAACTTATACAGTATAGTCAAAATATAATACAATAGTTAACTTTTCTAACCAACCTTAAGATGGTTGTCATGCTATAAAGTTGGAGTTACAACAAATATTAGTGAAAGTTTCAAATGATAACTCACCAAATTTCAGGAACATGTGTTCTTAGACTTCAAAAGAAGTTACCTAATTTACTTTTTGTTTTTTATCTAAGAAGAAGTAGATCTAAAGTTTAATTCATCCCTGTAGAATACTTAAAACAAACCAAGTTATTGAGTGGTTCTTTTTCCATTTCAGATAGATTAGTGATACTTCTTTTCATACTTAGCCTTTTTTGTATTGGTGATTATATCTTTGAGCTTAGGTTGGAACAACTTCTATAAATTTTATGTAAAGTATAAACTACTTATACAGAGAATATGTTTTTATGTAAATCAGTGACTTGACTCCAGAAAGATTGGCACATCGACTTCAATATAAATGTTCAAATGGAATCTGGAGTCTAAACAAACCTTTAGTAAATATTTTCTTTTTCGCATATTCTCTTCCAATACTTGAACAAAAATGAGGTATTTTTCTTCTCAAAAGATACTGTGAAAGGTTGATTAGCATAGTCTAAGGTGTGAATGATGTTGATTGCTCAAACAAAGAAAGCATTCAAGCAGAGTTTCTTGCCAATCCTTCAGAAGTTGCCAAGAAGTTTAAAACTAAAATGTGGTGCTTATTATAGTCCTCTTATCCAATAAGTTCTTAGAATATTCAGTTATTTCCAGTCTCATTTCTAAAACCCTTTTTAACTGTCATGTCTGCTGAGACCAGCTCGGCAGTGGTGTGCATGAGAGGAAGGCGCTGTAGGACTTAAGAAAAAACAGACAAGACACAACAGAGAAAAGATGGATACAGGGGACTCCAAGCCTCTAGGACTGAGAACACAGATCTCTGCAGCCTCACTGTATTTATTGGTTTCTTTGCTCATCAATCAAATTAGCAGAGCCTGGGTCAAATTAGCCTAGAATGGATTCAGGTGCCGAGAAGGATGATTAACTAATAGCTTTCAGGTATGCAGGAAAAGGCCATAAGGATCAGCTTTTTCCTTTAAACAATCTTATTAGTGCTTGCTTGGCAGTGTTCTGCCCCCGCAGGACTTGGTGTTCCAAAGTCTGCACCAAAGACTTGTCTCAGAGCAGCATTTAATCTCAGGCCACTTTCTTACAGTGTCTGACATATTTTAATATGTTACTTTATATCTTTTTTAGACTCAGAAGAGTATAAATTATAAATTAATATTCTATTTGAGCAGTTTTTGAAAGTAGTGCTATAATTAAGAGGTATGAGAAGGTATGTTTTGGAAGACGGCTCTAAATGCAAAAGTTGTCCCCAAATGCTGAAGGAGCCAAGAGACCAAAGAGTGAGGCAGACAAAGTCCAGGTTTTAGGCGAAAGAGTTTAATAGTGGGGTTATGTACAGAAACACAGTATTGAGCAGTCACAAGACAAAATAGAGTCCTGTAACTTCCACCCCTCAGACCATGTGCTTATATCTTTGAAGCAATAAGACTGTGCAGATTATGAAAGGTGTCAGGTGCTGGGAAGCTCTAGTACCAGAGATAGAAAACAAGTTAAGAGTTAGACAACATTGAGGGCAACTCACCCTGTAGAGAATGGAAATCCTGTGATCAGCTCAGAGCTCTATGTTCATGCTCCGGTATTCATCCAGGGGAAGCCAAGAGGCTCAAGAATCTGTGTTTACCCTGAAGTCAAGATGAGTGATTGGTTTTAAGGTGGAGTCACTTATTTTCCCCACAGGTAGATTGACAGATTTCAAATGCCTTTGAGTATCAAGAGAATAGTATAACATGTTTATTACATGCCCTCGGAAATGAGTGTCAATCAGTGGTCACTGGAATCAATTCAGCATCAACAGGATTCCCCAATTATGGGGGGGTGGGGGGGAGTAGAAGGACACCTTATCCAGTACAAACAACTCAGTTGATACAGCATGGCTATGAGAACAGCACAGCCATGGAACAGCTCAACAGTGTTACAGCTCATTTAATTTATGAAGCAGCATGGCTGTGAAACAGCATAGCTCTGAGGTCCTAGGGTCAGGCCCCTCATTGGCTAGACAGCTCTGTCTGCTCTGGTTCAATCTGGTCAGGGCTGTTCTGCCCTTCTTTGCTCTGACCCAGCTGAAATGTCTTTTGTATTTCATCTCCAGTGTGAGAAACACAGTCTTCTATCTTTGGTGGAAAGGGGAAGTGCTCTCTCCAAGCTAGAGAAGAGCTGACTTACATAGACAGAAGTCCCTGCCCTTGGTCCCTAATTGGTCTGTCCTCATGCAAATGAGGACCCCAAATCCTCATAGTTTGATTGGTCTGCAAAGCACTATCCTGATTGGTCAGAATAGAGCTGGTCTGATTGGTTGATGAAATACTGATGAGTATATAGGTACACAGCTCCAATTGAATGGGGAAAGCCTCAGTCTTATTGGTTGAAATACTATTTCAGGAACTCCTTCATAAGGGCTGGCTCAGTGCAGGCAGGCAGGTCAGTGCATGAGGCAGGCAACTTAGTGCAGGATTCTCCTTGAAGTATGGTTTGTATAAGAGGCCCCTATGCTGAAATGGCTTGCTTGGCTCTGTTTTTAAAGTTTGAACCCAGTTAAGCCACTGAGAACTCTTCTTAGTAGGTATTTCCTTTCTCGTGGTTTACATTATAATGTAGAAGAGTTATTTTTGAGTAGCTTCCAATGTATTACTACTCACCCCCTAGCCAAGTAGTGTAGTGTCTTACACTGCTCACAAAAATTAGGGGATATTTCAAAATGAATATTAAGTGATAAAAAAGCATGGTTTTTTTTATTAAACAAGAACATCAGAAAAGCAAATTACAAGTCAAAGAAAGTTGTTCGATTATGCAAATGAGACACAAAACCAACTTTTATTTTGTTAGTGAAAATGCACTGTACAAAAGGTTGAAAGTACTGGAGTATCTGCACATTCCTTGATCCCCTAATGTTTGTGAGCAGTATATTTATCTTAAAATAGTACTTTTTATACAAAATTATACCTCCCTTCCCCTTCCTACCCCTCCCTTTTTCTCTTCTTTTTTTCTCTCTTTCTCTCCTCTCTCTCTAGCTTTTTTGTGATATAATTGATATATAAAAGAACTTCAAGATTTGATGTGTAAAACTGAATGAATTTAGGCATATGCATATCTATTTTGTCTTTTTCTATCTCAACCTCTAAAATTAAATCAACTAATTTTCTGTCTTTAGAGAAAAAACTTGATAAATTAATGGTTTGCATTAATGGTTTTGATGACAGATTCTAATATAGTATTTCTCTTAGACCTTATTTATATTTTAAAAGGTTATGTTCAGAACTCAGAATACATCAACCTAAAGGGAATTACGTTATTTCATATGAATGTTCCAGGTAAAAAGTGGTTTTCATGGAAAACCTGCCTAGCACCTACTAGACTGCCTGACCCCCGCCACAACTAGTTCCCTTATGACTGGACAGACATGTAGTGAGAGCTCACTCAGTGCCAGACACTGTTAGTCTTGAGAAATAGAAAGGTTTGTAATTATCACTAGCATATTGTTTGTATTTCCTGGATCCTACCCTCAAACTAGAAGTTATATTTATATTATGGTTATATTATACAGTTGTAGAATGAGATGATAAATTCAATAATGAAATTAGTACAGGGGTAAGAAGTAGTATAGAAGATGTGTTTTATTCTGTCAGGGTTGGCTTTACAAAGATGTTTTTATCTGAGTTGATATATAAATAATGAATAATTGATTAGGATAGAAACCAGATGGGGAGGGGAGAATGGGAAAAATTTTTTAATGGTTACAGAGTATCTGTTTGAAGTAGATAAAAACTTTTTGGAAATACAGAGTGGTGATGGTTGTAAAACAATCTGAATGTAATTAATGCCAGTGAATCATAACCTTATACCAGTAAATTGTTAAAAAGACCAATTTTATGTTATATATTTTTTACCATAATAAAAAACAGACTTTTTTTTTAAAAAAGAGATGATTTGGAGGCATTTACATTGTCCGGTGGTTATTTTCTGGTAGGTGCTCTGAATTATGATATGGAAAAATTATGTATTAAAAGTAATAAAAAGCCTGACCAGGCGGTGGCGCAGTGGATAGAGCATCGGACTGGGATGCGGAAGACCCAGGTTCGAGACCCCGAGCTCGCCAGTTTGAGCGCGGGCCCATCTGGCTTGAGCAAAAGCTCGTCAGCTTGGACCCAAGGTCGCTGGGTCCAGCAAGGGGTTGCTTGGTCTGCTGAAGGCCCGCGGTCAAGGCACATGTGAGAAAGCAATCAATGAACAACTAAGGTGTTGCGACAGCAACGAAAAACTAATGATTGATGCTTCTCACCTCTCTCCATTCCTGTCTGTCTGTCCCTATCTATCCCTCTCTCTGACTCTCTCTGTCCCTGTAGAAAAAAAAAAAGTAATATAAAGGACCTAAAACTTAGGCTAAGTACATGTACGATAGTACTACAATTAAAATGTAATCCTGCATATATCTCTAAGAGATAAGTAGCAAATTGTTCAATCAGTTCATTTTTCAAGTCTTTTTTACCTCAGAACCTAGCAGTGTGCCTGGCAGGTAGCAAGTCCGCAATAAATAAATAAATGTGAATGTGACTACTTAATTTCTTTTTATTTATTTATTTTAGAGAGGAGACAGACAGAGAGAGAGAGAGAGAAAGAGAGAGAGAGAGAAAGGGGGGAGGAGCTAGAAGCATCAACTCCCATATGTGCCTTGACCAGACCAGTGCAGGGTTTTGAACTGGCGACCTCAGTGTTTCCAGGTCAACACTTTATCCACTGCGCCACCACAGGTCAGGCCGTGAATGTGACTACTTAAAAGAATGGAAAGGCTATATGAAGTACCGTAGATACATAACATTGCCTAATGACTTACTGGTAGAAGAGGCATCTGACAAGACCGGGCTGACTGTAAGCAGAGCTTACTGGGTGATCTGTCTCACCACTGGAATAGAGGGAGTACCAAAATCTTACCTTCTGTGTATTTTTGATGGAAAGCAGGTAGAGTTTAAACAGAATTTACTTTGAAGCATGGCTATTGACTGTATTGGGAATCTGGCAACTTTTTGATTTGGAATTGATCTTACTATTATCAATTCTCGCTAAACCTTGTTTGTCTCTTCTTATTTTTCCTCCTTTTTTTTCTTTTCTTATCCTTTATAATAGGCATTTATAATAATGAATAAGTGTTTCATCTAAAATTTAACCCAGATGATTATACATTCCACAAAATATAACTACAGAATTTAAGATAAAAACAGTTGAATAAAAGATATAACTGTTGCTGAATTAAAAATGAAATGTTAGGCATCAGAGAAATGGCGTGAGAGATACTCTTCATCTCTCCCCTTGAAATTTCAACAAATTCTACAACTATATGCAAAGAAAAATACCCAGATGAACCTGAAATATACACACACCGGATAGACAAAGCTATGATCGCCCAAGAAGGTGGGCCAAAGCACAGAAGAAAAGAGTAATACCAGAGGACTGAGTGTTTCTCCGTCCTCACTGACCTGAGGGAGGGAGGCACTGTTGGTGCAGGCTTTGTCTCAGACCTGGAGCCAGGAGAAGAGGAGAGTCTGGGCAAAAGGAGCTGAAATAGGGCAACAACCAAGAATGGGGAGCAGAGCCGTTTCCCGGCGTCTGCCGCAACTGTGATTGCAGGGTGGGCTATTACAGTCACAGGGCGCACACAAAGCCAGTGGCAATTTCCCAAGAACTGAAGGTGAATAGCTTGTGGAGATTAGCCCATAGGACACTGGGGTGCAGTTGATCTGCCTGCCCGATCGGCACACGTTAGCCTTGTGGCACCAGACGCACTTGATCTGGGATCTGCACACCACAAGCTCTGAAAGTCGGGCACTGGCTTGGCTTGCTGGAAGGGATTGAGTTTGTGTGGGCGGGAAGCCCCGGATCTGCGATCTCTGCTGCAGATGCTCCCGAAGCCTAGGGACACTGGCTTGTGGCATGCACCCCCTGCCCTGCCCAGGGCTGTGCGTGGAGTGCTTAGAGTGGTATTGGAGGAGGGACTGGACTGTGTCCCCCCAGCCTCCTGGTTTCTCATTGCTCCCCTTGATGTGAGAATAGTGTTGGTGGCGGACCCCCTTCCCTTCCATTAGGTCTCCAGGTTGCTCTCTCCTGTGAGAGGCAGGAGCACCCAGATAATAGATCCTCTGCTCTGTTGGGATGTGGGAGAGGGCCCTGGTCCGTCATTGCTGGTACCCTAAAGTTGCAAAGCCCTAGCAACAAGCTCCTCCTACCAATGTAGTGACCCTGCCTGCATCATTACAAAGGAGACAGCTAAGCCATAGCAGAACACCTAAGAATTTTGGAAAAGCAAATCTTGTAGTGCAGCGCCTTCTGCCAGAAAAAGAAATAATTATCTCTTATTGGGGTTATTAGCAATACCATCCTCAAATGCCATCAAGAAAAAAGAAATCAAATATGGACATATAAGACAGAGGCATAGCTCAGATAGATGATGAAAAATCTCCAGGAAAAAAAAAAATCTCAATTACATGGAAACCTTGGAGCTTAATGACAGAGAATTCAAAATTGAAGCTCTAAAAATACTCAGTAAGATACCAGAAAACACTGAAAGGCAATTTAGTGAGCTCAAGAAACAACTCAATGAACAAAAAAAGTACTTCACCAAGGAAATTGAAACTATAAAAAAGGAACCAAATAGATGAAAAACTTAATACACAAACTGAAAAATGAGGTAACAAGTTTAGCCAATAGAACAAGCCAGATAGAGGAGAGAATCAGTGACATTGGAGACAGACAACTGGAGACACTACAGAGAGAAGAAGAGAGAGACTCATGAATTTAAAAGAATGAGAAAGCCCTAGAGGAATTGTCTAACTCCATCAGGCAGAGCAATACAAGAATAATGGATATAATAGAAGAGGAAGGGAGGGAAAAGGGAATGGAGAACATATTGAAACAAATAATCGAGAACTTCGCAAGCCTGTGGGAAAGAGTTAGAGCCTCGAATTCAAGAAATAAACAGAATGCTGAGTTACTACTTCAACCAAAACAGATCTGCTCCAAGGCACATCATAATGAAATTATCACAAATCAATGACAAAGAATCCTCAAGGCAGCTAGAGAGAAGAAGGATATAACATAAAGGAAGACCCATTAGGCTATCATCAGATTTATCAGCAGAAACTCTGCAATCCAGAAAAGAGTGGACCCCAACATTTAAAGTATTGAAAAAGAGGAGCTACCAACCAAGAATTCTATATCCATCAAAGCTGTCCTTCAAATATGAAGGGGAAGTGAAAACATTTACAGACATACAGAAGCTGAATTTATCACCAGAAAACCCCACACTACAGGAAATACTAAAGGGGGTTATCCAACCAGATACAAAGAATAAAACAAGACAAAATTACAAGTAAAACATTGTAACAAAACCACAATAAAAACAAGAATAATCTGACAACAATATTCTAAAAGGGTAGAGGATCAAGATCAGCAATAAGAAAGGAGGGTGGAGTGCAGAAGCACTCATGAGATAATGGACTCTAACAAATATGATAATTTCTAATAACCTAATGGTAACCACCCCTGAAAATGCCACTGCTGAAACACATACCTTTAAAAAAGAAGAAACAGAAGATAGAAGTATGGAATACCACCAAACAAAAACAAATGACAGAAAGACAAAAGGAAGAACCAAACAAGACACAAAGCTATCAGAAAGCAGTATATAAAATGGCAATAGGAAGTCCTCAAGTGTCAATAATTACACTTAATGTAAATGAATTGAACTCACCAATAATGAGGCAAAGAGTAGCAGATTGTTTCAAGAAGCAAAACCCAACAGTATGCTGCCTTCAAGAGACACCTCTAAGCTACAAGGATAAAAATAGATTCAAAGAGAAAGGTTGGAAAACAATTCTCCAAGCAAATAATATCCAAAGAAAAGCAGGAGTAGCTATAATCATATCTGATAATGCTGACTACAGACAACAAAGGTAACCAGAGACAAAGATGGACATTTCATAATGATAAAGGGACATTGTATCAAGAAGACATAACACTCCTTAATATATGTGCACCAAACCAAGGAGCACCAAAATATAAAAGACAACTACTAACTGATCTAAAAGTGCAAACCGAAAAAAATATAATCATACTTGGAGAACCCAATACACTATTGATGGCTTTAGATTGTTCATCCAAACAAAATTAATAAAGAAATATTGGCCTTAAATGAAACACTAGAACAAATGGACATAATAGACATCTACAGGACATTTCATCCCAAAATGTCAGACTATACATTTTTCTCCAGTGACATGGAACATTCTCAAGAATAGACCATATGTTGGGCCACAAAACTAACACCAACAAATTCAGAAAGATTGAAATATACCAAGCATAATCTCAGAAAATAAAGCTTTGAAACTGACTTCAACTGCAAAAAAGAAGTAAACACACCCACAAAAAGGTGGAAATTAAACAACATATTTCTAAAAAATGAATGGGTCAAAGAAGAAATAGATCAAAAGATATGTACAGACAAATGAAAATGACAACACAACATATCAATATCTGGGATGCAGCAAAAGCAGTAATAAGAGGGAAGTTTATATCACTACAGGCTTATATGAAAAAGCAAGAGAGAGCTCAAGTAAACAACCTAATATCACATCTCAAGGAACTAGAAAAAGAAGAATAAAGGCAACCCAAAACCAGTAGAAGAAAGGAAATAAAAATTAGAGCTGAAATAGAAAACAGAAAAACTATAGAAAAAAATTAATACAACAAAGCTGGTTCTTTGAAAAGATCTATAAAATTGATAAACCCTGGCAAGACTCACTAAGGAAAAAAGAGAAACAACTCATATAAACAAAATAGAAAATGAAAGAGGAGAAATTACCACAGATATTATAGATACACAAAGGATTATCACAGAATACTATGAAAAATTATATGCCACCAAATTCAACAATCTAGAAGAAATGCATAAACTCCTAGAACAATGCAATCTTCCTAGACTGAATCACAAAGAAGTAGAAAGCCTTAATAGACTGATAAGCAGGGAGGAAATAGAAACAACTATCAAAAACCTCCCAAAAAATAAAAGTCTGGGGCCAGATGTACATACTAGTAAATTCCACCAAACATTCAAAGAAGACTTGGTTCCTATTCTTCTCAAAGTCTTCAAAAAAATTGAAGAAGCAGCAATACTTCCAAACACATTTTATGAGGCCAACATAACCCTCATACCAAAACCTGGCAAGGACAACACAAAAAGTGAAAACTACAGACCAATATCTCTAATGAATACAGATGCTAAAATCCTAAACAAAATACTAGCAAATTGAATACAACAACACATCAAAAAAATAATTCATCATAATCAAGTGGGACTCATCCCAGAAACACAAGGATGGTTCAACATACGTAAAACAATTAACATAACACACCATATCAACAAAACAAAGAACAGAAACCTTATGATCCTATCAATAGATGCAGGAAAGATATTCGAAAAAATACAACATCCTTTTATGTTTAAAACGCTCAACAAAATGGGTATAGAAGGAAAATACCTCAACATAATAAAGGCCATTGACGACAAACCATCAGCTAACATCGTACTAAATGGTAAAAAACTGAAAACTTTAAAAACAGGAATAAGACACAATGAACTTGAAATATATTTCTTGTTCATGGATAAGAATAAATTTAGTTAAAATGGCTATAATACCCAAAGTAATATACAAATTTAATGTAATTCCCATCAAAATTCTAATGTCATTTTTTAAAGAAATGGAACAAAAAATCATCAGGTTTATATGGAACCATAAAAGACCACAGATAACCAAAGTAATCCTAAGAAAAACAAACGAAGCTGGAGGCATTACAATACCTGACTTCAAACTATACTACAGAGCCATGATAATCAAAACAGCATGGTACTGGCAGAAAAATAGACACTCAGACCAATGGAACAGAATAGAAAGTCCAGAAATAAAACCACATATATATGGTCAAATCATCTTTGATAAAGGAACCAAAAACACACAATGGGGAAAAGAAATCCTCTTCAATAAATGGTGCTGGGAAAATTGGAAAGCCACATGCAAAAGAATGAAAATTAACTAAACCTTGTTTCCATGCACAAAAATTAATTCAAAATGGAGCAAAGACCTAAATATAAGATCTGAAACAATAAATTACAAGAAGAAAACATAGGTACTAAACTCATGGGCCTTGGCAATAAAGAACATTTTATGAATTTGACTCCAAAGGCAAGGAAGTGAAGGCGTAGATAAATGAATGGGACTACATCAGACTAGGAAGCTTTTGCACAGTAATAGAAACTGACAACAAAATAAAAAGACAGCCAACTAAATGGGAGATGATATTTTCAAACAGCAGCTCAAATAAGGGGCTAATATCCAAAATATACAAAGAACTCACAAAACTCAGAATCAAACAAACAATCCAATAAAAAAATGGGGAGAGCCTGACCAGGCGGTGGCGCAGTGGATAGAGCGTTGGACTGGGATGCGGAAGACCCAGGTTCGAGACCCCGAGGTCGCCAGCTTGAGCGCGGGCCCATCTGACTTGAGCAAAAGCCTGCCAGCTTGAACCCAAGGTCGCTGGCTCCAGCAAGGGTTTGCTGGGTCTGCTGAAGGCCCGCAGTCAGTGCACATGTGAGAAAGCAGTCAATGAACAACTATGGTGTCGCAATGGCCACGAAAAACTAATGATTGATGCTTCTCATCTCTCTCCGTTCCTGTCTGTCTGTCCCTATTTATTCCTCTATCTGACTCTCTCTCGCTGTCCCTGTAAAAAAAAAGGGAAGAGAACATGAACAAACACTTCTCCCAAGAAGAAATACAAATGGCCAGCAGATATATGAAAAGATGCTCATCTTCACTAGCTATTCAAGAAATGCAAATCAAAACTACAATGAGAAACCACCTCATCATACCTGTTAGATTAGCTGTTATCAACAAGACAGGTAATAACAAGTGTTGGGGAGGCTGTGGAGAAAAAGGAACCCTCATTCACTCTTGGTGGGAATGTAAATCAGTCCAACCATTATGAAAGAAAGTATGGTGGTTCCTTAAAAAATTAAGAATTGAACTACCATATGACCCAGCAATCTCACTACTGGGTATATACCCACAAATGCAAAAACACTGGTACATAAAGACACATGCAGCCCCATGTTCATTGCAGCATTGTTCATGGTGGCCAAGACATGGAAACAGCTAAAATGCCCTTCAATAGAGGATTGGATAAAGAAGATGTGGTACATATATACAATGGAATACTGCTCAGCCATAAGAAATGATGACATTGGATCATTTACTACAACATGGATGGACCTTGATAACATATACTGAGTGAAATAAGTAAATCAGAAGATACTAAGAACTGTATGATTCCATACATAGGTAGGACACAAAATTGAGACTCATCGACTTAGAGAAAAGTGCAGTGGTTACCAGGTAGAAGGAGAGGGTGGGAGTAGAGGAATGGGGAGGGGCTTAAAGAGAAACAAAATATAGGGTGACAAGATGATTTGACTTTGGGTGATGGGTATGCAGCAGAGGTGCTCAATACGTCGATCGCGAAGGAAGTGTGGGTAGATCCCATGACCTTAAAAAGACGTTTGTCTTTTGATTGGCATACAGGGTAGCCAATCTGACGTCTAAACTTTTGACACCCTACGCATACGCGTTAAACCGTGCTAAATTGTTCAGTTACATTGCTGCATAGTTAACTTTCAATTTATTTAAACTAAATATGACAAAGGGTATAAAAATGATTGCCATAGCTGGTCCGAGTAAGCAGCCTAAAACCTACCACTTTCATACAGAATGGGAGGGGATTTTTTCCACTATGTCATATTCTAAGTGCGTTTGCCTCATCTGTCTGTGTGCCATTGCTATTCCAAAGAAGGGAAATGTGGAGCGGCTTTTTCTGACTGTTCCTAAAAACTATGACATTGACTTTCCTCCGAAAAGAGAGTTGAGAAGGAAAAATTTGGAAGAAGAATACACAATATTAAATAGTAATAATAGTAACTTAAATAATGATAATATAGAAGAAATAAATTTATGTTTTGCATTTTTATTGTAGGTAGATCATTTTGACTTGATCATCTTATAAGTAGCTCACAAGCTGAAAAAGTGTGGGCACCCCTGGTATACAGCATAATCGACTGTTCAAATGATGTGGAGATGTTTTCTCTAAATCTGTGTATTCTGGTTGACCAGTACCAACCTGTTAAATTTAATTGTCTAAATAAAAAAAAATGAAATGTATTGTTATGTCTATTATAGGATGGGTATCATTCTAATGTACTATTAATTGAAAACAAAGGAAAAAGTTGAAAAGATTAAATTAAAATTTGTACTTAAAAACCCTTTAGGGAATAATTATTCCTACCTGCATTTAAGGAAACTGAGTAGTTTTATACAAAGTTCAACAATACAAGTACCCAGCCAATTTATGACTTGCAAAAGATATATAAAGATAGCTAAATTTAAAAATAGTTTCTTTCATCTGGTGAATGGATAAATAAGCCGGCACATCTGAATAATTATTACTCAACTGCAAAAACGGATGAACTGGCATGTGCAGTGACATGGATGGATGTCAGAAGCATTTCTAGGTGAAAGAAACCAGACTCAAAAGACTGTCTACTTACTATGTGATTCCATTTGTCTTGATAACAAAAGCTAATGTGTAACCCTGAAGAGTAGGGAAAAGAGTTCTTGTAAATAAGAGGATTCAGGAATTGAGAGTCCAAGGTATTATAAAGATGTGAAGTCATGTGGGGTGATATAAAGAATTTCTCCCCCTTTCTACATAGGGTACAAAGGAAGTCTCTGAGCCATGTGCTGTTTTTTTGAATGAGAAGTGACTGGAGGTAGATAGGTGACAACAGTGATGGGGAAATGGTATAGCTGAATAGCAGAACTTGAAGGAAAGTGGGCTTAGTAGCTCTAAGCACTTGTCCTGCTCTCCCTAGTGATCAGTTCCAGCAGCTATGGTCTCACTTCATCTGCTTCAAACTTACCACACACAAGGATAGCAGTCCCCAAAACTAGTTACTACATGCTTTTTTGCCTGGGATAGAGTAGGTGGACATTTAAGTTTTTAATGAATTAAGTGAAGCAGTCTACTTGGTACCAGAGAAGACTTACTTCTTATAGTCTTAACCTCTTACAGTCTTAACCTACACTTTGATGAGTTTAGTTTAGAATTCTGGTGATTTGAATGTATTTTCTGCTACGTTATTTTGAGTTTAGGAATGAGTTAATTATATCACTATAGCATTTGACTATATTACTAAGATTTACACTAAAAATTTGGTCTGCGTCAAATCGATAATAAAGATAAGTCCAGTGCTAGCTCATATGTAGCTGTGTTTTCATTGTGCCCCAGTACAAATCTCCTTCCTGAGTCTGGACAAAGGGGAGAGGTTTCACTTTTCTTAGGACACCTACTGCCAGTTGGATGGCAATTAAGGTGAACCCAGCCCTTCTCCTTCCCACCTTTTCTTTTTCTATCCCAGACCTGGGTCATTCACAGACCAGCTTTCTGTAACTTTTAGGTTTCAGAACCACTCCCAATTGAAGCACATCTCAGCCACAAAGGGACATTTATGAAAAGAGCTAAATACCTGAAATAAGGTTGACCTGTGAATAAGTGTGCCCCTGATGACAAGAGCTGTGTTTTAAAAGGACAGACTTTTCTTGGGAAAGTCACAAATGTGGAAACAAGACATTCTTTTGAAGAGAAGTAGTTAGAGAGTGGTAAAGGTTGGCGACATTGGATTGGAAATGGCAGCTAAGAACCCGTCCTAAAATGGAGAACAGAGCAAGCAATGAAAATGTGGTAAAACAACTTTTTATTTGAGAGTCCACATAGCCTTGTGTCCTTGTTACCCCAAAAATGTCAAAGCTACATTTTGGGGATATGCCATAATAAAGGACCATTAACTTCTGATCCATACCTAAAGTGCCAATTAACTTTCTCTGGAAAATGTAGTTATATTAGCATTTTGGAACATTTCTATTTTGCTGCCTTCTAATATAATCTCACTAATTGAAGCAGAGAATTATTTGAGATACCTGTTTTTGAGAAATTTGTTTTGGTAATGTTTAAAATGATTTATTATTATCTATGATTTGGGAAATAAATTTGACCCCTCCTAAAGTACTGAACATAAATTCACAAAAAGGTAAGGAATGTTTCTCCTTCACAGTCCATGAGGAATTTTTTTTTTTAAAGAGGTTTTTTATTTTTATTATTTTTTTAATTTATTTATTCATTTTAGAGAGGAGACACAGAGTGAGAGAGAGAGATAGAGAAAGAGAGAAAGGGGGGAGGAGCTGGAAACATCAACTCCCAATGTGCCTTGACCAGACCAGTGCAGGGTTTTGAACTGGCGACCTCAGTATTCCCAGGTCGATGCTTTATCCACTGCGCCACCACAGGTCAGGTCCCGTGAGGAATTTTAATAACAATAGTATCCTTCATTAGTAGAGCTAAATCCTGCATAATATTTCTTTCTTTTTTTTTTTTAATTTATTTTATTTTTATTTTATTCATTTTAGAGAGGAGACACAGAGTGAGAAAGAGAGAGAGAAAGAGAGAAAGGGGGGAGGAGCTGGAAGCATCAACTCCCATATGTGCCTTGACCAGACCAGTGCATGGTTTTGAACTGGCGACCTCAGTGTTCCCAGGTTGATGCTTTATCCACTGCGCCACCACAGGTCAGGCCCTGCATAATATTTCTAATGGGGCCTTCAAGCCAGAATACACTGATGTTAACAGTGGTGGAGGTGCTCGGTAGGTGACTGTCCACAAGAAGAGAAAACCACTGTGGAAAGCTTCTTTGATTCTGTGATAAACTAATTTTATAAGGACACCTTCCTATGGTCACCTCAGTAGAGGTTGAGTTGCTGCATCCTCTTTATACCTTTATCAGAAATTTGCAAATATTTGAAAGGAAAACGTAAAAGTTCTAGGGCCATTACCGAAATAAGTTGCCATTGATCCCATTTGAAATTATACTATTATAATATTGAGTATCTATACTCAATTTTATACCTAATCATAAAATTTGGAACTGGACTGGACGTTGGAAACTACCTAGTCAAGTTTCATTTTAAAAGTCATGATCCCTCAACCAGTAAGCTAATAATTAGTACAAGCTAAAATTAGGGTTATAAATACCAATATTCCTAATCTGTGTTCCCTGCAATCCTGAATCCTCAAGGAAAAATTTAAGTGCCATTATTATATATTTTTAAAAGTATGCGACTTATTGCAGAAAAAGTTTTGTTTTTAAATACACACATACAGACACATATACACACACACACTCAGCTCTAAGGAAAACTCTGCTATGCAAAGCAGTTTATTTGCCAAAGATTCTAGATTACCGTAATTTTACCACACTAATACATTAAAAAATAATTTTGAAAAAATATATTTTAAAGAAAAAATATTAGTTTATTACAGTGTATATCTTTGCCTGGGAATGTTTGAATTACTGTAATAATGGATTGTATTAACATATGCATCTCATTATTGCATGACAATATAAGGTTGTATTTCTCTTCCTATCATTGTGGAAAACATTTCAAAATTCTGTTTTAATGAACTAGTATAGAATGCAGTAACGTCTGATGTTCCAGTAGAAATGGATTGCTTTCTACTCAATATGTTAGTCTTATTTCAGCTATGTTCTTACTAGAATGAAGGACTCTTGGACCATATTTTCAAGAATAAGTGGGGGTTAATTGAGCAAAGAAGTGGGGCAGGGAAAGCGTGTTTTGAGATAACGAGCTAAGGCATGAAGGCAAATATGTGGCTCATTCAGAAAACTGCAAATAATTCATGAATTGCTAGATTGTAGGATTAGAAGATTACCAATTCTTTGTAACTTCACATGCAAAGTCTAGACTTCACAGTAAAAGTTGGAGAGATTTGGGATTATTAGAAGGAAAAATTTTTTAGCAGTTTATAGCTTTTCAAAATTGAATGGATACACTAATACCAAGTGAGGTTAATCTCAGGAATGCTAGGCTGGTTTTGTACTTTCATTCTATTACATTTTTATAGTACTCTATCATATTTTACCCTTCTTTCCTTTTGATTTTTTCAAAATAATATTGATTATTGATAAATGCTTAGAAATTTGCCTGCTTTGTTTAAGTTATATCTGTATTATAGTGAATATGATACTTTGAAATTGTACTGTTAATAAAATTTCAGCTTGAATTATGTAGTTTAATTAATTTGGTTATATTTGACTTGGGAAAGAACTAGTTTTAATTGTTTAGTAAAACCACAATTTTCTTAGGTTTTGTACAGAATATATATTAACTACTAAACAAGGGTAATATATCTCTAAAAAATAGTTCAGTTCATTTCAATAGTTTTAAGTAAAATGTGCAAAGCAATCCAAAAAGTCCAAAGAACTTTCATAATAAGAAAAGAAATCTCAATAAGGCCAATGAGGCCAGTGAGTTTTTCCATGAAATTTTTGTAGCTGTAATATATAAAATGAATTCACCTTAAAGGAACCCTTCGTTTTTAATATGTTGTTGAATTTATTATATAGTGCAGCTTTCCCTGTGAGTAAATGTCAGACTGTTGAAAATAGTTTAGTTCTTGTATTTGTAAAATACAATTTCACTTTTAAGAGTTCTACTTATATATTTTTTTACTTATATTTTGCAGGATGGAGGTTTGCTACTGAATAACCCTTCTGCATTAGCAATTCATGAATGTAAATGTCTTTGGCCAGATGTTCCATTAGAATGTATCGTGTCTCTAGGCACTGGGCGCTATGAGAGTGATGTGAGAAGCACCATGACATATACAAGCTTGAGGACCAAACTGTCTAATGTTATCAACAGCGCTACCGACACAGAAGGTTAGTTGTTTGCTACCTTAGAGCACTAAACCTTTGGGATTGACTTTTGGTAGAATATTCTCATGCTCACTGCAAAGAGTATGATGTATCTGTACTGTAGGCTTAGGAAGCCCTGGGGAGCAAGCCTTCTGTTGTTCTTATTTCTCCTCGCCCAGTTCTAACTGACCTGGAATTGAGACTGCTCTCCACGGGAGTTAGTGCTGCCTTTGCCTACCTACAGCTGGAGAAGTATCTAAAGCTGCGTTAGCACAAAGGCTTGGTTGGAGACTCTAAGGTAGTTAAGAAATGGAAAAGAAAAGGAGTCAGGTGGATTCAAATATACATATAACAGTAACAGAATTAGAATACTTACAGAATTAGAATATTTAATAATGTGGAGGAATGAGAATAAGTTCTTGCACTCTTGCTGCCTCTGTAATCTAGTCTTCATATAAAAACTGAAGTGATTTTTTTAAAAAACAGATCATTTACCCTGCTCTAAAGCCTGTACACTTCTCATCACACCTACAACCAAATCCAAAGTCTCCTTCACTGACATTTACCAGGCCCTATAAAACCCAGTTTTTGAATAATATATCTCTTCTCCTCCTTACCCCCTCAAATTTGTTACTTTTCTAAAGTATGTTCAGCTACACTTAATCTTTGCTGTCCCTCAGACTTGCTACGAAATCTGCCTCACGGTCATTGTACTTGCTTTTTACTCTCTCCCTGTAAGGTCTTGCCAAGATGCATGCTGATTTGTTCCCTTATTTCATTCAGGCCTCTGCTCAGATGTCACTTCCTCAGACCTTTCCTGCCCACTTTCCGACCCCTTCTACCTGCTTTCTTTTTTTAAAAAAATATCTCTTAGAGCCTTTATCTCATTTAGTACCTGGTTTAATACCTCATTTAATATTTGCCTGTTTAGTTGATTATTATCTATCCTACACAAATGTAAGTCAGGACTGTATCCAGTTTACTATGTTGACTTCAGTATCCAACACATAGTAGGCAGTCAGTCAGTGTTTGCTGAATTTCTAGTTTTAGCCTTATGATCTAAATCTCCTTGTTTTACTATTTTAAGTCCTATGTGAAATCAATTATTAAATTTTTAAAAAAGAATTGTTACCACTTACTGCCTTGCTTCTGAATCTCACATTTTTCATATTATCATATTATTAGCTAGGACCCATTAAGGACTTTATCTATTAAATGATAACCCAAGAAAGGCTGATATCCTAGATTTTTCATTATGTGAAATTTTGTTGTCGATTCAGTAATATTCTTATGTGTGTGTGTGTGTATGTGTGTGTGTGAGAGAGGGAGTGAGTGTGTGTGTGTGTGTGTGTGTGTGTGATAGAGACAGAGAGAGGGACAGACAGACAGGAAGGGAGAAAGATGAGAAGCATCAGTTCTTCATTGCAGCTCCTTAGTTGTTCATTGATTGCTTTCTCATATGTGCCTTAACCAGGGGGCTACAGCAGAGCGAGTGACCCCTTGTTCAAACCAGCAACCCCGCACTCAAGCTGATGAGACTGTGCTCAAGCCAGATGAGCCTACGCTCAAGCTGGCGACCTCAGGGTTTCGAACCTGGGTTCCCCTCATCCTAGTCTGATGTTTTATCCACTGTGCCACTGCCTGGTCAGGCTTTATAAAATATTCTTATTATAAGCAGTTTACTGAGAAAAAGCTAACTTTAATCATTCAGTTTCATAATATTTACACACATATTTTGTGCAGACCCTGTGATGGGCTCATTTGAAATTTGCAAGAAACATGTAATGCTGACTTTATGTACTTACACTCTAGTTAATGAAGAATTTGTATGGCTGTGCACCGTCTGATTTCAGTACTATAAAACTACAGTAAGCAAGGGACTATGTTATTTGCATAAACATAGACTTATAGATCAATAGTATGCAATAAAGATTACAGAAGTTGATCTATATATACATATAAGCTCAAAAGATTTTTGACAAACGTATGTCAACAAGAGAAGGATATTCTTTTCAACAAACGGTATTGGGCCAACTGGATAACTATATTCAAAAAAATTGAATCTTGACCCTTCATACCATATACAAAAATTAACTTGAATGAATCAGAGGCCAAAATATAACAACTAAAACTGTAAAACTTCTAGAAGAATACCCTGGAGAAAATCTTAATGGTCTTGAGCTAGGTGAAGACTTTTTAGATAGAACACAAAATCATGAACAATAAAGAAAAAAATAAATTAGATTTTATCTAATTATACATTTTGCTCTCTCAAAGACACTTTTATAATAAAAAGACAATCTACAGACTGAAATAAAGTATTAGTAAAACGTATCTGATCCATTATCAGAAATATATAATCATATCCAAAATATATAGACAATTCTTACATTATATATAAAGAAGAAAACAAGAAATTCAGTTCAAAAAATGAACAAAATATTTGAACCAACCCTCCATGAAACATATACAGATAACTAATAAGCACTTGAAAGATTCTCAACATCATTAGTCATGAGGGAAATGAAAACTAAAGCCACAAGATAACACTACACATTTTCTAGAATGACTAATACAGTGGTACCTTGAGATACGAACAGACCAACATAGTTTTTTTTTAAGATAGGAGCTGCGACTCAGTTCGGTTTTTTTTTTTGAGATCTGAGCGAAATTTCGAGATACGAGTCATAATTGGGGAAGCTGCCGCTAGTTGGCGCGTTGGTGCACGGGTCCAGTAGCGGCAGTTTGATAGAAAACAGTCGTGTTGCAGTTCTTAAAAAGATAAACATACTTTTATCATATGACCCAGCAATTTCATCTCCAGGTATTTACCTGAGAGAAACGGAATAATTTATGTACAAAAATACTTAGGTGTAAATGTTTATAGGAAGATTATTTCTAATAGCTAAATGCTGAAGAGAACCAGACTGGAGAGAACAAATGCTATGTTAAACAATGGAATATTACTCAGCAATAAAAAAGAAGGAATTATTCATACTTGCTACAACATAGGTGAATTTCAGAAGAGTTTTGCTAAATATAAGAAGCTAGACATAGAAGGGCTATATCCTTACAATTCTGTTTATATGAAATTCTAGAAAGGACAAAGGTAAGGAGGGACCAACTATAAAGAGGTGGAGAGGAACTTTTTGGGGTGATAGTTCTGCGTCATGATTTCTGTGGTGGTTACATAAGTGCATACATTTGTCAAATTATATAATTAAAACTGGTGAATTTTATTTTATGTAAATTATGCCTCTATAAAGATGATCCCAGAAAAAAGAAAAAGATGTTTGGAAATGCATTTCTATAGTGGAACAGCGTCACCAAAAAGAGAGAGGGAGAGTACTAGAGCAAGTGTCATAATGTAACAGAGCTATATGAAGTATTCTGGGAGTTGAACTTTATTTTATAGGTATATTATTATTATGGATTCGTTTTCTGCTCTTAATTAACTGAAATGATGAAAAAAGCAAGGCTTTATAATTTTCCCTAAAAGAAGATAATTTAAAAAATAACATTGGATCACTGCAGAATACTGTTTTCTTATCAACCCTATTCTCTCTCTGTTTGTTTTAACAGAAGTCCATTTAATGCTGGATGGTCTGTTACCTCCTGACACATATTTTAGATTCAATCCTGTAATGTGTGAAAACATACCTCTAGATGAAAGTCGAAATGAAAAGCTGGATCAGCTGCAGTTGGAAGGGTTGAAATACATTGAAAGAAATGAAGAAAAAATGAAAAAGCTTGCAAAAATTTTAAGTCAAGAAAAAACAACTCTGCAGAAAATTAATGATTGGATAAAACTAAAAACTGACATGTATGAAGGCCTTTCATTCTTTTCAAAATTGTAAGGAGTGTTTGTACAGTCTCTTCAGTGAACGTCTGTTCAGGACACCCACCAAATTCAGTGAGGGGTCGATGGGCTCACCGTGAATTAACTTTGAAGTACTTAGGAATTCTGGGGGATCCTGAAAAAGATGGTGCTTGGGCCAGCTTGCACAGCACAGATAATATACTTGGTTACAGAATTTATAAGGGAATTAGGTTTTTATGATGTTAATAATTAACTGCTTTAGGAATCTTTTGTTCTAGTTGATTGTAGTAGTTATTGGTGTTATATTGTTTGATGTTTGAAAATTTATTAATATATATGCTAAACAAGAACTGAAAAAATATACTAGATATTTTTACTTTAGTCACCATAATCATGTCGAATTTATTTGATCATTGATTTTCTTCCACGTGGAAAAACTAATTTCTTCTTAAATTTACATCACATGTTTTCACGAGCTACATTCTGCAATCCAAACGTTGCCTTTACTGTGATATCATTTAAACACATACAGAAATGTAGAATTTTCTCTCAAAGGACTTTTACATTTGAAATATGAAAAAACCAGATACAGTTTTCTATTCAAACTTGTTTATTTCAACACTGTTCAACACTGTTTGATTCAAAATCACAGGTGAGATTCCAGTCAATCACTTTCTGCCCTTGAATTTCAAGATAATACTGTATGTTAACTTTTCTAGCTGTGGCTTATTATTCACTGTTATAAAATTAATTATTTGAATTTAATAAAATGTTCTTATCATTAAAGAACTATTGAAATAATTTATTGTTAAAAGGCCAATGTCATTTTAAGATTATTTATTGTTTGTAATGTAAGTCCCCATCTCTTTGTAGCATTTTAATATATAGTACCTGTCAACAGTATGCTTAAAAAAATAAGTCTTGTTTTACCATATTAACTCCTTTAACTGTCTGAATTTCATAGACATTAATAACATAAACCAACTCAAATTATTGTTTATGCCAACCAAATTCATCTTAGTTGTATTATCCATCTGCCTTGTTAATTCTTACATCATATTTAGATTTGTCAAGAAAATGCAAAAAGGTGCGTGCCCTTTGTTTTATATGTATAAACTGAAGTTAACAAGGCCTGCTGCCAAGACAGTCATACTGCTGCTTGCAGTGCTGATTCGTAGAGCTTAGTGTGGTTTCATGTCCGCTGAGAGGCTGAGTCCTCATGCTAATAATCCCAGTGCTTATGCAGAGTCCTGTTTGTGACCTGGAGATGGGCAGATGAGCTCTCTGGGTTTCAGACATTTCATTTGGAAAATGAAGAAAGCTAGCTCTAAAAATTTTATTTACTTTTCTTGATGACAACGTAAAAAGTAAATTTTGCAATGTACAAGCAAAAGACAGGAAGAGATGTGAAAGTGAGTTTTCAGTCTCCCCAACTAAAATAGCTGTTCTTTTTATTTATTTATTTATTTTTATTTGTTGATTTTAGCAAGAGAGGAAGGGGTGGAGAGAGAGTGACAGGAACATTGATCTATTCCTGTATGTGCCGTGACCAGGGATTGAACTGTCAACCTCTGCTTCAGGACAGTGCTCTAACCAACCAAGCTGTCTGGCCAGGAAGCAAAGAGGAAGAGTCTGTTTTAGAACTAAAATGTAATAAATTCTCCAACTGGTCAGTTATATACAAAATACAGAATAAAAATTGTTTTGCCTGACCTGTGGTGGCACAGTGGATAAAGCGTCGACCTGGGAACACTGAGGTCGCCAGTTCAAAACCCAGCACTGGTTCGGTCAAGGCACATATGGGAGTTGATGCTTCCAGCTCCTTCCCCCTTTCTCTCTTTCTCTCTCTCTCTCACTCTGTGTCTCCTCTCTAAAATGAATAAAATAAAAAAAAAATTGTTTTGATGCTCAGGCCTTCTTGGATGTCTCAAAATTCTTATCTATGTAATAAACGGCGTGCTGGTAATATTTCAGTTCTGTTCTTGCTGCAGACATTATTTATTCAGAATACCACCTCAGATAGAGTTGTCCTGACAAGCACATGGGCTGGATAGGATTTCCACTAGCGGGTGTAGGAACCTGGCCTGGGTTATGGTTCCACCACGCACTTCTTCCCTTCCAGCCTCATTGTAGTCAGGAGAAAGTAGGTAGCAAAGGACTCTACTGAGTGGAAAGGGACGCCACAAAGTCAGCCTGTGGTCTCAGGGGTAGAAGAGGATCTGACAACTTGGTCTCGGTGGCAGGATGGAGTGCTCCCTTTTAGTTTACCTTCCCCCAGCAACCGCTGACAGCTGGCTCCCCCTTCTACCTATTTTAGAGCTGCTATATTTACTCAAGTAGCTAGGATCCCTAGAGGTCATAGTTCAAAATTTTGCCTAACCTATGTCCTAGAAATAATTCTAGTCAGTTTTGAAAATTTCACAAGTATTAATGCTACTTGTATGACTAAAAATATGACTGATTTTTTTAAACATCCAAATTACAGTTTTTAGACGCAGTGTAAGTAATATAAAGGTACTGATTTCTAAAGATAATATAAAATAATCCTTTCAGGTAACAAATATTGCATAGTCATGCAACTAGAAAAATTTCTTAGAAAAATACAAATAATTGGAAATTAGACTATATCTGAATATTCTTTGTAATAAGCCAAATCTCATGTGCGATAAAGTGATGTTTAATGCATTTTATATATATGGTCCTGTCATGAAGTTAACACTGTCCCTTGTTTCTGCTTGGCTGATTGTTTCCCTTTGAATAGCAATACTATGTGCAGGGTGGAGCAAAAGTAGGTTTGCAGTTGTGAGTATGTGAAACAGAGTTCCCTTTTGTATCATTATTACTGTAGTGTTCTCCGTAAAGCCACTGTAACCCTGCTTTTGCTCCACCCTATATAAGTGTCCCCTAGCCATACTTCCTTCTTACACTGAAAGGCGTGGCGCCTGCAACCTGTGCCCCATGTTTTTACTCTTTGCCCCAGTTGTACACCCAGTTGTGTGATGTACCAGCTTTCCATCGTTGTTCCCATTTGTATTTGAAACTCCTCTGAGGAGCTGTAACTCCAGAGGTAGCCCTCATTTTATAATGAAGCCAGTGTTTTTCTTTGTCCAAAAGCAGAGTGGAGTTCTCTTCAGGAAAGAACAGCACTAAAGAGCACTCCTGAAAGATGCGCACTCGCTACCAAATAAGTTGTGAATTCTGCATTGGACTGTGTTTAGGAGTAAGTTTTTATGACAAAAGTTTTAAAAATAGATAAATGGCCTAGTTAGGTTCCTTCCAACTCTATAATTCTGTGATAATTTACTACCATGATCAGATAAGTTAAAATAAATGTTTGTTGGTCAAAGAAGGAATTAGAATATTCTGTTTCACCTGACCTGAGGTGGTGCAGTGGATAAAGCGTCAACCTGGAACGCTGAGATCGCTGGTTCTAAAACCCCAGGCTTGCCCAGTCAAGGCACATATGGGTATTGATGCTTCCTGCTCCTCCCCCCTCTCTCTCTCCTCTAAAATTAGGGTAAAGTTTTAAAATTATTTTTTTTAATATATTCTGTTTCTTGTTTATTCATATTATTTATTCTACAAGATTTAACTGATGTTTTTAACAGTTTATGCTTCTTAATAAACTTACACATTTAAGTCCACTAGTTTCATTCATGCCAATAAATATATCTCACTTTGTTAATCATTTCAATTTTTCTTAATATGGCAAGGTGTGCCTCAAACATATTTTGAGAAATCTGATTGAAAAAACAAAATTTATCCACTGTCAATTTTATTACAACTAGCTTTGAGTAAAGTTGATTAAATTATGGTTCCATTTTTACACTAAGAAAAAATTTATAGCTATAGAAATAGAAAAAAACAAATATGTTTTGTTAAGTATCTTCACATCTGTAGAGGAAACCTACATATTTTTCTGAGGGTTAATAGCCGACACCTAATATCTGTATACCAAGTACTAGACTGCAAGCACTATATCTGTGATCTCATTAGGTCTTATTACACACCTGTGAAGGAGGCATTACTAGTATTCCTATTTCCAAATAAGGACACTAAGGTTATAATAGTTTTCAGTATTTGCCCATAATGCATAATGCTGCTATGAAATTCTTGCACAAGTCGTCGTGAAGATCTGTGATTTCATTTATTTTTAGTAGATACCTGGAAGAGGAATCGCTGCAGTCCTATGGTAAGTATGTATTTAACCTTTCAAGGAACAGCCAGTTTTCCAAAGTGTATCATTTTATATCCCTGTCAACAGTGTGTCAGAACTCCAGTTTCTGCACATCTTCAACTGCCCTGGACATTTTTTAAATTTTTAATTAACAGCCACCCTAGGGGATCTATAATGGTGTCTGATTGTAGTTTTAATTTTCAGTTCCCTAATGAGTACTGGTGTTGATATCTTTGTAGGTGCCTATTAACTATTTGTATATATTCTTTCGTGAAATGTCCAAATATTTTGCTCATTTTTTAATTCGACTTACTGTTGATTTGTAAGAGTTCTTTATATATTCTGGAAATGTATATTTCCAGGTAAAGTCTTTACAACTGTGTTCTCCTAGATTGTGACCTGACTTTATTTTCTCAATGATCCATCCTTCCTTCCTTCCTTCCTTCCTTCCTTCCTTCCTTCCTTCCTTCCTTCCTTCCTCCCTCTCTCCCTCCCTCCCTCCCTCTCTCCCTCCTTCCTTCCTTCCTTCCTTCTTTCCTTCCTTCCTTCCTTCCTTCCCTCCTTCCTTCCCTCCCTCTCACCATTGAATAGCCTTTGAACTTTTAGGAGAAATACATTGACTTTGTATCTGGGAGTCTGTTTTTGGACTCTTCTGTTTCATTGAGCTGTGTGTTAATCCAGTGCCAGACCACACTGCCCTAGTGCTATATATAGCTTTGTAAGTTCTGAAATCAGACAGTAAATTATTTTGGCTCTTCTGGTCCCTTCACATTTCCATAAAAATTTTAGAATCAGCTTGTCAGTTTACACAAATACACACAACCTGCTGGAATTCTAAGAGCACTGAATGTATAAAGTTGAGAGAACTGTCATATTAACAATATTGAGTCCATGGTGTCTGTCTTTTGAAACACGATGAATATGGATTATCTCTCCATTTAAAAGTTTTTCCCAGCAATATTTTATAGTTTTCAGTGTACAAATCTTGTGCTTTTTTTGTAAAATTTATTTCTGAGTCATATTTTGATGCAATTGTGAATGGAATTCTTTTTAAAATTCAGTTTCTGGCCCTGTCCAGTTGGCTTAGCGATAGAGTGTCAGCCCAGTGTGTAGAAGTCCTGGGTTTGATTCCTGGTCAGGGCACAAAGGAGAAGTGCCCATCTGCTTCCCCACCCTTCCCCCTCTCCTTTCTATCTCTTCCCTTCCCACAACCAAGGCTCCATTGGAGCAGAGTTGTCCCTGGCGCTGAGGATGGCTCCATGGCCTCTGCCTCAGGCACTAGAATGGCTCTGGTTGCAGCAGCACAATGCCCCAGATGGGCCGAGCATCACTCCCTGGTAGGCATGCTGGGTGGATCCCTGTCAGACGCATGTGGGAGTCTGTCTGCCTACTCTCCCCGCCCTCAGCTTCTCACTTCAGAAAAATCCAAAAAAAAAGTTCAGTTTCTGATTTGACTAGTATGTAAAAATACATGCATATAATGATTGCATATCTGGTGAAAGTGTGCTTTTCCAGCTCTTGAAATTATCAAACTAGTAATGTCAAAACGGTCTCATCTATGAAGTGTGAACAGAGTGCTTCAAATTATGAAAAATAATTGTATTATCACAGTGTTCTTACTGATAATGCAGAACTTGTGATAGTTCTGGGTTATTTTTATTTTGGGGCATTGATCACCTATTTTTTTAAAAAATTTAAATTTTTTTTATAGAGAGAGGTAGGTAGAGAGAGAAAACTACAGACCAATATCTCTAATGAATACAGATGCTAAAGTCCTAAACAAAACACTAGCAAATCGAATACAACAACACATTAAAAAAGGAATTCATCATGATCAAGTGGGATTCATCCCAGGATCACAAGGATGGTTCAACATACATAAAACAGTTAACATAATATACCATATCAACAAAACAAAGAACAAAAATGATATGATCATATCAATAGATGAAGAAAAGGCATTCATTAAAATACATTATTTTATGTTGAGAACACTCAACAAAATGGGTATAGAAGGAAAATATCTCAACATAATAAAAGTCATTTATGATAAACCATCAGCTAACATATTAAATGGCAAAAAACCAAAACTTTTCCTCGAAAATCAGGAACAAGACAAGGCTGCCCACTCTCTCCACTCTTATTAAACATAGAGCTGGAAGTTCTAGCCAGAGCAATCAGACATGAGAAAGAAATAAAAGAAATATTGGAAAGAAGAAGTAAAGGTTTCACTTTTTGCAGATGATATGACCCTGTACATCGAAAACCTCAAAGACTCCACAAAAAGACTCCTAGAAACAATAAACCAATACAGTAAGGTCACAGGATATAAAGTTAATATACAGAACTCTATTGCCTTCTTATATGCCAACAATGCAACTTCAGAAAATTAACTCAAAAAAGTAATCCCTTTTATGGTTGCAACAAAAATATAAAATACCTAGGGAAAAACATAACAAAGAATGTAAATGACCTATATAATGAAGCCTACAAAGCATTGTTAAGGGAAATCGAAAAAGATACAATTAAATGGAAAAAATACTCCTTGTTTATGGATAGGAAGAATAAATATAGTTAAAATGGCCATATTACCCAAAGCAATATACAAATTTAATGTAATTGCCATCAAAATCCCAATGTCAGTTTTTAAAGTAATGAGACAAAAAATCATCATGTTTATATGGAACCATAAAAAATCCCTAATAGCCAAAGTAATCTTAAGGGAAAAAAATGAAGCTGGGGGCATTACAATACCTGACTTATACCTGACTTCAAATTATTTGATAGAGCCAATAATGCAGCATGGTATTAGCAGAAAAATAAACATTCAGACCAATGGAACAGAATAGAAAGCCCAGAAATAAAACCACATATATATGGTCAAATCATCTTTGATAAAGTAGCCAAGAACATACAATGGAGAAAAGAAATCCTCTTCAATAAATGATGCTTGGAAAAGTGGAGAGCCACGTGCAAAAGAATGAAACTCAAATACAGTTTGTCTCCTTGTACCAAAATTAATTCAAAATGGATCAAAGACTTAAATATAAAATATGAAACAATAAATTACAAAGAAGAAAATATAGAGGTAAACTCATGGACCTTAGCCATAAAGAACATTTTATGAATTTGACTCCAAAGGCAAGGGAAGTGAAGGCAAAGATAAATGAATGGGACTGCATCAGACTAAGAAGCTTCTGCACAGCAAGAGAAACTGACAACAAAATAAACAGACAGCCAACTAAATGGGAGATGTTATTTTCAAACAACAGCTCAGATAAGGGCTTAATATCCAAAATATACAAAGAACTCACAAAATTCAACATCAAACAAGCAAACAATCCAATAAAAAAATGGGAAGAGGACGTGAACAGACACTTCTCCCAGGAAGAAATACAAATGGCCAACAGATATATGAAAGATGCTCCTCTTCATTAGCTATTAGAGAAATGCAAATCAAAACTACAATGAGACACCACCTCATCATACCTGTTAGATTAGCTGTTATCAACAAGACAGGTAACAAGTGCTGGAGAGGCTGTGGAGAAAAAGGAACCCTCATCCACTGTTGGTGGGAATGTAAAGTAGTACAAGTATGGTGGTTCCTCAAAAAATTAAGAATAACAATCCCTCTACTGGGTATATACCCACAAATGAAAAAACATGGGTATGTAAAGACACATGCAGCCCCATGTTCACTGCAGCATTGTTCACAGTGGCCAAGATACAGAAACAACCAAAAGGCCCTTCAATAGAGGATTAGATAAAGAAGATGTGGTACATATATACTATGCAATACTACTCAGCCATAAGAAATGATAACATAGGACCATTTATGACAACAAAATGGACCTTGATAACATTGTACTGAGTGAAATAAATAAATCAGAAAAAACTAAGAACTGTATGATTCCATACATAGGTGGGACACAAAAATGATTCTCATGGACATGAAAAGAGTGTAGTGGTTACCAGGGGAAGGGAAGGGACCAGAGGGAGGTGGTGAGAAAGGGAAGGGTCATAAAGAAAACCAAAGAAAAGGTGACAAAGGACAATTTGACTTTGGGTGATGGATATACAACATAATCAAATGTCAAAATGATCTGGAAATGTTTTCTCTGAATCTATGCACTCTAATTGATCAGTGTCACCCCATTAAAATTAATTGTCTAAATAAAATTTAAGAAAAAAGATGTTTGTTAAACTACCATGAAAAAAAGGTTTGGTTGAAGTTTAGATACTATAGAATTTTAATATAGGCTTTGTCAACTGATGGTCACTAGACATAAACATCAACTGGAGTCCTCAGTTTGGGTCGTGGTGAAGAACACTTTATTCAGTGCAAACAGGTCAGTTGTGATGCAGCATGGCTGTGAGACAGCACAGCTATAAGGTAGCCCTGGGGTAAGACCCCTCTCCTGCTAGACAACTCTGATCTGCTCTGATCTGCTCCATCTGCATAGTCCTGTCCAATCTGCTCTGCCCTGTGCTGGTCTGTTCTGCTTCCTGAACCAGTCTGCTCCAAGATGTCTCAGCTCTCGCCAGGGAATCACAGTCTTCAGTCTTTGGTGGAAAGATAAAGTGCACTCCCTAAACTAGGGGAATTGACTAACAGACAAAAATCCTCTGGCGAGGGTCTCTGATTGGTCTGTTCTCATGCAGATGAGAACTTCAAGTCCTTGAAGTTTGATTCAACGAAAGGCACTGTCCTGATTGTTCAAGATGGAGCTGCTGAGGATGCTGACGGGGATATAGATGCGAAATTCCAATTGTCAGGGAAAGTCTCAGTCCTATTGGTTGGAATAGGATTCCAGGAACTCCTCTATAAGAGCTGGCTCAGAGGGCAGGAACACAGTGCAGGCAGATAAATCAGTGCAGGACAACCCCCTGAAACACAGTTTGCAAGAGATGCCCCTGTATAGATATGGCTGCTAGGCTGTTTTTGTTGTTGTTTTTAAATTTAGGCATAGTCAGCACCAGGGGTCCTTCTGAGGAGGTGTTTTCTTTCTCAGGGCACACAACTTATACCATTATCATTTTCTGATCACTAGTGAGTGGCTATGTTCTGACACTCCAACAGTGTCCCACATGTCTGCAATAGTGTGTGGAAAAATATTGTTATATCTGTCTCATTACAAGCATAGTCATCAGCTCAAAGACTATGAGTTGAACTGCAACTCTCTTTAGAGCAATTTTCACAACCAGAGAGTTATTTTAGATAAAAAGTATCTTGAATGCACTGAAATCATTTGAAAACATCAGCAAAAGTTATGATTACAATTGATAGCATGTTTATAAAACTGTTACATGTGCTGCTTTATGAAGCATAAGAGAAAAATTAAAGAAAATTGTCATTGAGTAACAACTAATTGAAATAATGTAGCTTTCTTTATTTTATTTAATTATATTACACATTCCCAACTCAACTTGCCACATGCTTCTTAAAAATACTCCACAGCTTCTAGCACCCTGCTAGATACATTATAGGTCCTTAATAAACATTTTTCTTAAATTAGGTTTAATTGAATGATGTGCCTTATACTGTTATGGGGAGATTGGAAAAATGAAATGCTTTAAAAAGTAATTTCTGAAACACTTTTAAAATCTGAGAAAGGGGCTTGTTTTCTGTGCAATGGTAGAATCACAGATGCAGTCATTTTTCCTCAGTGTGAATGAAACCGTTTCCAGACAATAAAAATGGCATTGTTAACAAAGCCTGTCATTTCCTTCCATCCAGCACCTGAGGAAACATTGTTCACAGTTTGCATGTCTTATATCTTGCTAGGGACTCAAATACAACCAGTTGAGCACAGAGGAAAGGTTTCTTTTGTTTTAAATGCAAGCTTTTTCTCTGTCCTACTTCTTTCTGATCAGTATTTGTTCATTCTAAAAGCATAGTCCTCTTCCTCCTCACTGCCTCCTCGCTTGGGTTCTTCCTCATTTTGTCAGAATAAGGTTTTCTATTGAGGTATTTTAGGCTACCTTGTTGCCTAAATCCTTAAAGGTACACCTTGTTTTAGTAACTTTATGGGTAGGGCGCTCTATACCCTCACTGAAGGATAACTATAGTAATACATTGGCATACATCACTTAGTACTTATAGTTGCATACAGCATCTATATACTTTCTAAAACACCTTTAAATAAAGTTTTTCATTTTCTTCTAACAGCCATCCTGTGGATCTGGCAAGGCCTGCATTGTTATTTTACAAGGATGAAATGAAAAGCACAGTACTGAAAGGTCCAAAGGTCTGTGTGACTAGGTGCTGGAGCCAGTGGGTTTCCAGACAGGGCTCTTTCCACTTCCAAATAATAGTTGAGGTTGGGGAGATGGGATGCAATGAGTAGCTTTGATGATGGTGGTGATTTGTATTCTTTGTCAATATTGCACAAGAGTTGTATTTCTGCAAGATTAGGTTTTATATTTCTAAAGCGGGAATACTTATAATCCAAATAATATTTGTTAAGTGCTTGTTTGTATTGTCAATCTTAATCTGAATGACATTTCAGTGTATTAAAGAATTTGACATCTAAATGTTCTGTGATGATCTGGATTTAAAAAAATACACTTCCGAAGTACACAAATGGAACAAGATCAGTGTAGTGTTGTTCAGTTTTTTGTTTGTTTGTATTCAAATTTTAATAATAAATTGTGCCAGTAGAAGTTTTTCAAAGGCAATGATACATCAATAAATAATAGTTACATTGAGTTCCTGAGAAAGAACCTACCACATAAAGTTCTGTCAGAGCACTGTAAATAGCAACATGGCATTACTGGAAAGTTACAGAAACACTGACAGTCATGGTACAAGAATGTTGTTCAGTTTTGAATTTAGTTTCTCTAAAGTCTCTGGTCTTAGCCCACAGGAGGTAATAGGTTTTGTGTTTAAGATGAAGGTCTTTGTCAAAACTTGAATCGGTTCAAAGTGAAGCCTTAGACAAGTTACTTCACATCCCTGAGAGTTCCCTCACCTGAAAAAGGCAGAGTTGCCACAAGCACTAACAGCAATGGAGGTTAAAGTGCCTGGTATGCTGTAGGTGCTCAAGAAATAATAGCTGTTATTTTTGTGTTCTGGACAAAAATACTGAGGCAGTATGTCAAATTAATTTTATTTCAGTGTATTGTTCTAAAATCAAAGTGTGTATCTCTCAAATACAATGTTGCAGATCTAAGTTGCGCAGCACTCCTCCCCTCTAGTCCTTAAAAGGAACATGGTATCTTTATATTTTCCTACATTATCTTTTATTATTCTGTTGTACCATATAATGCATTGCTAAAAACATTAATATTAGTATTATACTTTGGGGATATAAATTGAGGATATTTCACATAAACAATCTTGTTTATGTGAAAATAATGGTACAGGTCTTGGAGATAAATGCTCTTATTGCACATGAATTAATGTGTTGCATGTTATTTGATTCCAAATAATTTTAAACAATTTTCAATGCCCTAATTGTTTAAATTAATTTTAAAATAAAACCAGTATAAACTTAGAAACTGTAAACCTTAAATATTTTATTTTTGCCTAAAAAGATACTTTATTATATTCGGGAAAGTATACAGGGTGGGGTAAAAGTAGGTTTACTGTTGTTCGTGTGGAAAATAATGCAATAATTAATAATACAAGAATAAATTTTGTGTTTCACATACAACTGTAAGCCTGCTTTTGCCCCACCTTGTATTTCACTTAGTTTGCAGAAGTGACTGCCTGTGCAGGCCATGCTCTTTGAAGTGAAATGGCCTTTCTGTTGTTACCACCTGCCTGTGGAGACTCCTGCCTGCATATGCTTCCTTCCCACGGAGGCCACTCTATCAAGAAATTTGCAGGAGGGAGGAGCTTCCAGTGCAGGCCAGGTTGCTGGCAGGAGCTTTGGTAGGCAGGGAAGGACAGTTTCCTGAGTACACATTGATTTTTGTTGTTTTGGACTTGGGGATTTAATTTTCCTCTATAATTGAGGAAAGAAGATGTTCTGTCTTGGTGTGCCATATGGTTTTGAACTTACTGTTTTTAATATAGCATGCTCATTGTGCCTCATACTAGACACTCCTCTCCCCTGATATGCCAGACACATGCCATGATCATTGTTCCTGAGCCCTATGAGTTCTCTGTGCTCAAATTTCATTTGTTCATCAAGTGAATATTAAACATCTAATATGTGTCATGCATATTCAAGAAATCATAATAAAACAATGAGGCAGAGTGGGGAAAACATCCAAGTACCAGACCATGTGCATCTGAAAGAGAGTTTCTTGGCCTTCAAGCGGGCACTCTGGGAAGGCCTGCAGTTTTATCAGTAACCTGCACGTGAGACCTCTCTTTAGGAACTGTATTCCTGAGCCAGTACCTGTGTATGTTTGTATATATATAAAATAACACTATATATACACGTTTAGTTTTATGTAATCAATTTCTTTACTAACACTGTGGTTGAAATAACTGAGACTTTGGAACAAAACAAATTTGAGTGTGAAAGATGGCCTTTAACCTTTAACCCTTCAAGTTTCAGTTTCTTCATCTGTAAACAATTAACAATGAAACATCATATTGTTGTGAAAATTTATTTGTTATTATTTACTATAAAATGGTATCAGTGGCATTGAAATACATTTACTTAATAAAAATATCTCTGGACAGTTTAAAAAATTAAATAAGCCTCAATCATTCATATTGCTTTTTAATCAGAAATACCTTGTATAATACATAGACCTTTATGCACTTACATAGAAGTATGCAGTGATGAGCAAGAGTATATTAAAGTGTTCAGCATATTTGATTTTTATTTCTGCCTTTAGATTTTTCTTTTTCAAAATACCATGCCTTTCCAAAGAGAATCACCAAAGGGTCAAGTCCACTAGTAATTTAAGCAAGCACATAGTCTTTGCCTCACCCCTGTGGGTCTCCCTTATTATAAGCTTGAAGATTGTATTTCTGGAGCATCTTTTGAAGATGACCAAAATGCAAAGAGCCCTCCAACCCAGGGCACACCAAAATGAGACACACTATCCCTGGGCTTGGAAGTGTGAACATTAGCAACCCTAGCTCCCAGTTCCAGTGCCAGGGCCAAACAATGCCCAGGAGCCCACCAGATATCACTGTCTGGTCTAGGGCATGACAGTAGAGAAGGGAAGAAAAGAAAAATGAGAAAATAGTCAAGATTTTAATTTAAGAATATTGTATTGAAAAGATAAATCTAGCCAAACTTTAGACAAATTATTTTAAAATTCCCCATAATTCTGTCATCTTAATAGAACTTTCGTTTATATATTATCTTTGTCTTGTAGACATTCTAGAATTGCAGTAATAGCATGCATACCATTTTGTGTTCCACTGTTTTTCCCCTAAGGTATAGCTTCTAAATATTGTTACTTCTCAGTTTTCTTGATAATAATTTTAAACTATAACATATTTTTATGTTGTGTTACCACCAAAAGCTGCTAAACTATTAATATAAAATACCTTTAATTTTATCAAATAGCAGTAAGCAAGAAAATTAAGTGACTTAATTTTTACCAACTCTTCCTATCTCAAGACAATTCTTGGTAAATGACAACCCAAATAAAACAATAAAAGATAACAACAACAAAAATAACAGTCGTGGACAATCAACCAACTAAATAAGCAAGACATTAAAAGGTAGAAACACATGCTCTGGTTTCTCTTCAGATAGCATAAATCTTTCGCCTTTTACTTAAAGGGTAGAAACACATTTATATTTAAATGTAGATTTTGGATAAAAACCGTGCAAGTTTTCCAAGCTGAGGAACAATTAATTATAGGAAGGCACTTTCTTTACTTATATTAACAGTAGTCAATTTCAAGAAGAAAAATTTGTTTGAAGTTCAGTATACTATTATTGACTTTCCTTTCAATTATATATTGGTTGGTTTCAGGTGTACAGCAAGAAAATTCTATTATCCCAATAATCCTACCCTCTTCTTTCCTATTTCCCCCCATATGCAAAATATTAAAATTAGTTTCATTCAAGTATGAACCAAAATTACTTCAATCCAGAAGTAACCTTATCATTCTAATAATATGGTTTCATACATCAGTATGTCCATCACATTAAGTAGATTCATACATGATCTTTTCTAACAAATCAATGCCTTGAGGAAAGAAAATAATTGGAGGTCCACATACCATGTGTCTAGATCTTTTAATGTTATTTATTTATTTATTTATTTATTTATTTATTTATTTATTTTTTACAGGGACAGAGAGAGTCAGAGAGAGGGATAGATAGGGACAGACAGACAGGAATGGAGAGAGATGAGAAGCATCAATCATTAGTTTTTCATTGCCGTTGCAACATCTTAGTTGTTCATTGATTGCTTTCTCACATGTGCCTTGACCACGGGCCTTCAGCAGACCGAGCAACCCCTTGCTGGAGCCAGCGACCTTGGGTCCAAGCTGGTGAGCTTTTGCTCAAGCAAGATGGACCTGCGCTCAAGCTGGCGACCTCGGGGTCTTGAACCTGGGTCTCCAGCATCCCAGTCCGATGCTCTATCCACTGCCCCACCGCCTGGTCAGGCAAGATCTTTTAATGTTATATGTTCTGTCTTTTTACCTTGACAAAGGTCCCTTCCTAAAGATCTTGATGTCCACATTTGAATTTATAATTCAAGGAGTTCAGTGCCAGACTGTAGTAGTTTAGGGAGAGCAACCCCAGCCCCCCAGCCCTGTGATGGCGAACCTATGACATGCGTGTCAGCACTGACATGCATAGCCATTTTCGATGGCACACGGCCACATACCAGAGAAGTATGGGGCTGCATGCTGAGAAGGACATTTCATTCTCGGCTCCTGCACGGGGAGGTGCAGTAGCTGAGGATAAAACATTTGCTGTAGTGTAGACTCTCTGTGCCGGAGATCTGTAGGCCAAAACAACAGAACTCTGGCACAGAGCATCTAGTTCTGGGACTTCCGGTTAGGCCGTTTTTCTCGAAGTGACACACCACCCGAGTTATGCTTGTTTTTTTGGCGAATTTTGACACACCACGCTCAAAAGATTGCCCATCACTACCCCAGCCCATGGCCCACTCTGGCTCAGTCTTGAACCTTAAAGGGCCTCACTTCAGTAGGTGAACACCCCAAACTACATGTCCGAGTTCTGTCCATACCTCTGTATTAGCCACTTACAAGAACTCCAGTTTTATTAATCTGTTTTTGTTGTTTTTCCAGCTTTATTAAGATACATTTGGCAAATAACATTCTATATATTTAAGGTATACAATGAGGTGATGTGATATATATATATATATATATATATATATATATATATATTTCAAAATGATTAACACAAGATTAGTTACTATCACTCACAGTTACTTTTTTTCCATTGAGATATAATTGACATATAATATTATATTAGTTTCAGGTGTACAACATAATGATTTGATATTTGTATATATTATGAGATGATCACTACAATTAATCTAGTTAAAATCCATCACCACACATAGTTACAATTGTTTTTTGTGTGTGTGAACGTTTTTTTTCTTCTTAAAGAAATTCTTTTAACACTTCTTGTAATACTATTTCAGCAGTGATTAAAAATCCTTTAGCTTTTTCTTGTCTGGAAAGCTCATTATCTCACCTTTGATTCTAATTCATAGCCTTGCTAGGTAGGTTCTTGCCTTTCCATCACTTTGAATATGTTATGCAAGTCCTTTCTGGCCTGAAAAGTTTCTGTTGGGAAAGTAGATGATAGTCTTGTGGGAGCTCCTTTGTAGGTAATCAACTACTTTTCTTTGGTACCTTTTATGATTCTCTCTTATTTCTTTATGATGATGTGTCTTGGTGTGGGCCTCCTTGGGTTCATCTTGTTAAGAACTCTCTATGCTTCCTAGAATTGTGTGCCTATTTACTTCACCAGGTTAGGAGAATTTGCCATCATTATTCTTTTTAAATAGATTTTCAGTCCCTTGCTCTCTTGTCCTTCTGGTACCCCTATGATGTGAATGTTGGTGCACTTGATATTGTCCCAGAAGTCTCTTATTATTTTCAATTCCTTTTTCATTTTTTTGTTCTGATTGTTTTCCACTAGCTTGTATTACACATTGATTCAATCCTCTGTTTTATCTAATCTGCTGTTGAGCCCCTTTAATATAGTCTTTATTTCAGTTATTTTAGTCTTCATTTCTGACTGGGTATTTTCTATAATTTCTATCTCTTTGTGTAAGTTCTCAATGAGTTCATCTATTCTTCCTGCAATTTCACTGAGCATTCTTACAACTAGTGTTTTTAACTCTGCATCTGGTAGATTGCTTGCCTCAATTTCATTTAGTTCCTTTTCCTGGAATATTGTCCTGTTCCTTCATTTGGGACATGTTTGTCTCCTTAGTTTGACTGCCTCTCTGTGCCTATTTTTATGTATTAGATCTACTATGTCTCCCAGTCTTGGCTGAGTGGCCTTATGTAATAGATGTCCTGTTGGTCCCAGTGGTACAGTCTCCCTGGTCATCTGAGAGTGGGTTATGTGTGCTCTCCTTTTGCAGTTGAGCCTTGATTACTGTTATCACATCAGAGGGTGAAATTGACCCTCAGGCTGACTGGCTGAGAAGACTGGTTGTGACTACAGCAGAGAAGCAAAATTCACTTTAGTGGGTCTCCAATGCCTGTTGGGTGTTTCATTTGTGGAGCTAATTGCTTTGTGCTCTGGTGTGGTCTGAAGTGGGTGTTTTTGTTCTGGTGCTTCTTCGGAGGGGCTCTGGTGCTGGCCAAGGTCAGCTGATGCCTGTGTCTGGCCTGGGTCCACCTGGTAGGAGATACAAAGTGATCTTCAGTTGGTAGCTGTCTGTACTGGGCTTGGTGGTGTCTGGGAAAGGCTGTGCTGCAAACTGAGGCTGGCTGCCACTAGTACTAGGCTTGGGGCCACATAGCAAGAGGTACAGAACACTAAGGTCAGCCACTGCTTGTTTGGGGTTTGTGGACCTTTGAGAGAGTTTGGGAAAGTCTATAGTACAAGTAGAAGCTGACTGGCTGTGGGAAACAACCCCTGAAAGAGGGTCAGTTTGATGCACTGAGTGGGTGGGGCAGGGTCTCAGCGAATCACCAGGGTGGATCAAGAAGTATTAGCCAGACTGATGTAGATTCAGACTGGGCACCTGTCTGTGTCTACCAGCTATGTGTGGTAAAGAGTTCACAAAGGATCAATGGTACCTTCTGTTTGAGAGAGAGCAATCCTTCCCACCCTCATCATGAAGCCAGACAATTCAGTTCTCCCCAAATGTCCCTGAGGCTTTTTGAGCTGCTGTCCCTTTGCTGGAGCTGAGAGCAAGTGTTTTAGAGTGAGTGGATTTGTGTTTGGGCTCTTTGAGAGGATACTTGAGTTTACAGCAGCCCTCATCTCACCTGGACAGAATCCCCACTGATTTTCACAATCAGGTCTGTGGTGACTCCTCTTCCTGGCACTGGTGCTTCTGGCTGGGGAACCCAGTGTGGGCCTGGGACCCCTGGCTCCTGAGACCTCTACAGCTGAGACATCCCTCCCAATTCTTAACTGCCACACATGGGTGTGGGGCCAGCTTGTTTCACATTTCAATCCCTCCTACCAGTCTGGACATGGCTTCTTTATATCCTTAGTTATAAAACTTATGTTCATCTCGTCTTCAACTGGTTTTCAATGGTGGTGGTTCTATAATTGATTTGTAATTTTGATGTGGTTATGGGAGGACTTGCTCTGCTATCTTGATCAGATTTTCAGGTCTGCTTACTTCAGGCCTCCAGTTTTGCACACCAGGAGAGCAGTCCTCTGTTAGGAGAGTGAGAACGAGGCCTTTGCAGGTCCTGATGGGGCTCTGGAAACCTGGGTACCCAACTGGGCTCCCTAGCTGGCACAGGCTCCTGGTGAACCTGGGCTTTCTAAGCCCAGGGTTGGGTGCTGCTAGAATTGTTTGTGTCCTATAAAAATCTTACATTTAAAAATATTGGGAGAGACAAGGTAAACTTTAAATCAAGCTTTAAAAGAAAATATAAACAGAAGTACAGTATTAGTGTCTACTTAACATTTTTATTCTTTTAAAAATGTGACATAAAAACAAATAAGAAAGCCTTTACGACCTCAGAGTATTGAATCTGAAGCCATTTTCTCTTTTTCCTCCACAATAAATTCATCTTCATTGTATCTGTCATCTGTTCCGACCTAAGCCAGAAGTGCAGGGCACATAAGCAAGATTGTGGCTCAGCATCTCTGTTTTCCAAAGTAACAGTTTTTTGTCACTGATGGCCCCAACTGCAACAGCTGCTTGCACATTGACTTTGGCTAGTCTGAAATTCATTCAGCAGAATGGATTTGTACATTCTTATAGGTAGAAATTGAAGGAAAAGATGGAGGAGTTGGCTACAATGAATATGTTTATTATTACTGAGAATGGTCCTCCCCTTTCCAACTTGCTTCCCCAGGCCTGGGGGTGGGCAGAAGATCCTAGTGACTCATAGCTTCTAGAGAAGAAATCCACATCTAGCAACCATTAAAGTCAGTTTCCTCCAATTGCTTGAGGACTGAATTCTTTAGATAGGTGTAGAGATACTGCATTGCTAAGTACCAGGCAGGGAATGGGTTGCAGTTCCTGGTTCTTGTTTAACACATGCTCAAATGGCACCAGACAGGCACACGGAATTCTGTGGCTATTTGGCAGATGGTAAGGAGAGGCATGAGAGAACAACTGACACTTTGCATCTGTGGTAACTTTCCTCTCTGCTCACTGGGCAGGCATTGTATGACACGGCACATTTTATTATTTATATATTACCTATAACTACATATTCTATTATTATCCATGGTGGGCAATAATCACCCACTATAAAGCTTCAAGACGTGCAGCCCAGCTGAGCCTGTAGCTGGCATCCAAGATGAGAAAAGAGAAGCTGTGGATGGGCACAGTGGATGGCAAGGACAAGGCTTGGCTGTGGAGCTAAGTGTGTTTTTTGGGGTGTGGAACCAGAAGCTGTTGAGGTTAATCTTGGACAAGTCACGCTGGTGTCTCTTCTGTTTCCTACAATCGCTTCTTCAATCAGTACCATATCTTCATCTTTTGACAACTATCATGTAATCAATTATCTCCTTTCCCATCCAGAAAATAGATATGATTTGTGTGATTAGATGAAAATTAGAGTTCTGAATGCACTTACATAACTATATCAGTGATGAATTTTGCAGCTTAAAACTAGAAACATTTATTATCTCCCAGCACAGATGAGCTGGGTGCTGGGCTCAGGTCTCCCGAAAGGCTACCATCAGGGATCATCTCAAGGCTTGGCTGAGGGACAGTCTACTTCCAAGCTCACTTAGCTAGCTGAGGCAGGATTTAGCTCCTCACAGGCCATTGAGAAATGCACCCCTCAGCTCCTTGACATGTGGGCCACTCCACAGGGCAGCTCACAACATGGCAACTGGCTTCCCTCTGGGCAAGGAAGCAAAAGATCAAGACTGCAGGACAGAAAGAACCAGAGTCTTCTTTATTTTAAAAGGTGATGTCTTTTTGTAACAATATCAAAACTGACATCCCAGTACTCTAATTATCTTCATTAGAAATGAGTCATAGCTCTGGTCTATACTCAAGGGGTGGGTTAGGGAATAAATGCGAGGAGGAGGGGATCACTGGGAGCCTCCTGGGAAGCTGCCCACCACAACAAATATGCTTTTTGACATATTGTGTTATAATAATGGCCTTTCAAATAGACTGGTTTTTAAAAATTACTAACTTTACACATTCTTGTCAGAAACCTAATGCACATGGCCCAGCCATAGAATGTTACCTTACTTAAGACCGTGATGACACTGTGTAAGTCTCTACTGTAGCAGACAACCTGGCTATCCTACTGGAATGGTTTTTAGTAATCTACTCTTCCTCACCTGGAGTTCAGCTGGCTTTCATTTCAGTTTTGCTACAGCAGTCAAATAAATGCTCTTGGTTACTGGCAGAATCATAAAATGACACAGCTAAAAAGCCATCTCCATTCCCACCTTGCCCCACTCCCTCCTTTCACAGTATGGAAACATGAAGAGCAGAAATAACTTGCTCATGGACACACGGCTTGGTACTAGTGTGACTGGGTCCATGTGAGGATTTGGAGAACTTAACACTGGTTTTAGGACGGGACCAAGGATGGGGCCGTTTGCACTCCTCCCTGGGCGGCCTGAAGCATGCATGAAGATCAATAAAACTAGGACAGAAAGTAAGGTGAGGGAAGAAAAAAGCAAAAGAGAAGAAGAGGAGAGGGAAAATTCTGAGAAAGAAACGGGGCTGCAAAAGAAGAGGAGAGGAGAAAATCTAAGAACATTCTCCGCAGGTACCACTGGAGGGCTCCAAGACTTTCTGATAGAGCTGCCTTCACACAATGACATTGTGAGGCATCCATGGACACACACACTTGTAGTGTACTGTCACTGAAAAACAGCAGAGCACCGTGTTTAAGACTGTGGACCCTGGAGCCAGATGCTCCGGCCTGAATCCCAGATCTGCCATTGGCTTGTGAGACCTCTGCAGATTACTTGAGCCCTCTTTCCTTGTTTTGTAAAATGGGGATGATACTAGTACACACTGCATGGGCAGTCCTCATGGGATTAAATGAGTTTATCAAAGTAAGTACCAACAGTAGCGCTTGGCACATGGAAAGTTCTTTTATTAGCAACTGATAGGGAAAGCAGACTGATGTTATCCTCTGCCCTAAGCTGACTTTGAGGATGGAGTGAAACTTGGGATGGAGGATGTGGTAAGGCTTGGGGATGGAATAAGGAGTGGCAGTTAGGTGTGTCAATGTACAGTCAAATCAGAACGCTGTATGCATCACGCAGAATATCAAGCGGATGGCCCTTTTGCCCACTCGGGCATCTTTCTAATCCTTCTCCAGATTCTTCCTCTTTCTCCTCCTGCTCTCTTCTTCCTCATGCAGCAGCTGTTTGGTTCTTCCTGTCAATCATCCTCTTGGGACACTAATCCCCAGCAATGTAGAGCTGCAATGCAATTAAAACTATATAATAATTTTTTATATTATTACAAGTATTATGTAGCAACAAAGTTATTTAATTTTATTTTTTCATTCTGTCATTGTGGTCCCATTTCCCTCAAAACATTTTCCCTCTTCTGTCTTTGTTCTTTTTATTGAAGTCTGTATTTATAGGACAAAACATCGGATTAAACAATTGTGTTTCAAACTAAAATTTGCTGAATATCATTTATGTCCTAGACCCTGAGCAGTGTTTTAAATTGACCCTTGCAATAACTACATGTAGTACTGCTATTCTAGCTGTAGAGATAAAGAAGACTATCACTAGAGAGAAGTTGTCTGCATTCCTTCAACAACAATTGGATGCCTCTGCATTCTAGGCAGTCTCCAAGCCACCAGACTGACCTGGACCTCACCAGGTTCCATGCACCAGGGCTGGGGGCTGAAGAGAAAGAATCACTCCAAGCAGACACTGGAGTTGTTTAAGAATGGCTTTTAGAGGTTGTAACACTGAGGAACACAAACAGTGTTTCTTCAATGGCCAGGGGCAAACTGCTACACAGAACAAGGGCAAGAACTGAAGAGACCAGAGTGCCATCTTTCCACCTCGCAGGCTTGCCATGTGGTATGCCCTGGAAAGGAGTGTCAGCAGGAAATCAGTCTCTCCATGGCTGTGCTGCCAGAGTACAGAGCAGAAGAACATGTGGGACAACTGCAGGCAGTTACAAGGGGGAGGTGGGGATTGAGTGGGCTGAGTCCTTTACACAGGTGGTAATGATGAGGTAGTGAGAGTTGAATAATTATGCTTCTCTGTGGCTCCATTTCTGTTAGTTTGGAATGTGGTCACACAAAAAATAAATGAGACAAACGGTCCTCAAAGAAGTGATTTTTTTGGAGTCAGATATAATTACAATGTGATAAGTACCATTCTAATAAAACACATAGGGACTAGGGAAAAACTTTGCAAAGGAAGTAACAACCAAACAACGCTCTGAGGGATGAACAAGAGTTGGCCATATGAAAAAAAGAGGGAGGAATATTCTAGATAGGAGGAATCTCACTATGTGTTATGAAAACGCTTTTCTTTGAAGGATGCCTTAACTTATTAAGGGCAGATTGTGAAGGAACATACCAGGAGATCTGGAATTTATTTTATAGGTAGCAAAGAACCAGCCCAGACTTTTAAGTCAGGGTATCATGGAATCACATTCCCTCCCTCCTTCCCTTCCTTCTCTCTCTTACTTTTATTTTAGTAAGATAATTTAGAGGAAAATGTGGGCAGTTACCTGAGAGGTGAAAGGGGCCCAGGTGGTCCATGTGAGGACCAGCATCAGAGGAGTGATGAGACTGAGGACAAACTGTGCAAAGACCTGGTAGTCCAGACATCACAGTACCGATTCAGGAACGGCCATTTCAGGAACAGGCTGGTCTGTGTGGCTGGAGCATGTCTGGTGACAGGAACAGAGGACCGCAGCAGAAAGAGAAGGAAAAGAAGGCTGCTCACTTGCATGCATGGTGCTGTGGGTGCAAGTAGTAAGTTCAACTTGAAGTTAGAGCAGAGCAGAGCTGTCAGGGCCTTGAAGAACGACCCTGTGCCTTTTTATTCCTGAATCCCCGTCCTAGCCCTGGGGTGGGGACTGGGGGTGGAGAGAGAGGACCATGGGCTCCACAAATGTTTTCTTTAATCAATCTAGAGAACAGAAGGAAATGAAGCTCAGGCTGAGCAGAGTGAGTGGAGCCTGCAGCAAATGGTCAAGTCGGGATACCTGGCAGTTGGGAAGAAACCCAGAAAGTGGAGTTCTGAGGACCTTGCGTGCCAGGGATAGAGTGGAGCTAGAGTGAAGCGAGGGTTCTGGAGCCTGACCTATGCAGCCTGCCATGTGTTTGCTACAACACTACACATTTAGAAAATCGTTAACTCTATTTTTTACATTTCAATTAATTTTCCGTAATGCTCTCAAACCAGAAAACAGGAAAATTAGAACTAATCCTGTTTTCTGGGACTAGAAGACCCAATTCCTACCGCGAAGAGACAACATTTACCTTACTCTCAAGGCTCCCTTTCTGGTGCTGTTTGGAAGTAACACTTGGAAAAAAGTAAATAAATGAAAGCCAAAAGAAATCATCTCAATTATTCCAGTTGGTGAGTTTTGAAGAAATTAAACGTTTTAAAAGAAAAAGAAGAAAAACAAGGGCATAGACGTTGCACAGTAATCTAAACCTAAGAGAGTGGCGTTTAAAAACCACTCATTTATTTTCTGGAACAGCTTTTGTATCCAAATCCCAACCACCCTTGTCCCCGGAACCGCCCCCCGCCCCTTCTCGGAGGATGACGTTGCTTGGTAGTGGCGCGGCGCGCAGGTAAGGGGGGGCCCCCCAGCCCCTCGAGGCGCTAGTGGCCGGAGCCCATTCGCTGTCACCGCCACCGCAGCAGGGTGGAGGCGTGCTGGTGGGAGAAGAAGGGCGGGGGACTCCGCGGAGTGCGGGAGTGGCGGGGCCGCGGCGGGCGGGGGCGCGCGGACGCGGGGCCGCCGCTGCTTTACCGGGTGGCCGGCTGACGCGCGCCACAGTCGGAGCCTCAAACGCGCGGGTGCAGGGACGGAGCGGGGCTGCCAGGGCCGACAGCTTCGTCACGAACGAAGGACATATTCACTCCGGGTTCCCGGGCAGCTGCGCCGAGCTGAGCGGTGGGTGCCGCTAAGAACGTGAGTAGCTCGATGCGCCTCTGGCAGTGGCACTCGGTCCTGCACTAGGGCGACAACTGAAGCGGTGGAGGGCGCGGGGGCTACCGTGTTGTCACCGGGACACCGGCCCAGGGTTTCGCAGAGCGTTCTCCCGGCTGGCAGGGCAAGCCTTGTCGCCAACTCCCTGCTTTTCCTCAGGCCCTGAGCCCTCCGCGGGCGCCGGGCGAGGGCACCGCTGAGGCACTGCGGCCCCGGCTGGCGCGGGCGCCACCCTTCGCCTCCCGGTGGGGCCAACTTCTGCCTCCGCGCCCGAGCCCACGCGTTCCGGGAAACTCTGCTGAGCGAGCTCTCGGTTCCGAGCTGGGCCTGGAGGTGCTGCTGAGCCGGACCCTGGGATCCCGAGCGCAGACCCCAGCGGGGTCACGCGCGCTGCCGCCCGGCGGTGAGCGCAGGGGCGGGCCGGCGCGCTCGGGCGTATGCGCGTGCGGGTCCCCGCGGACACATCTGAGCGTGGGCTTTGTTCCGCTGCGCTCACACCTGCGCGGACCGCTGGAGCTCTGGGGCAGGTTGAGCTCCGCTCTCGCAGCCTTGGAAAGAAGTCGGGGAGACTAGGAGGACGAGAGGGTGGGGACTTTCCGGGGCTTTGTGGCCCTACAGGTGCAGGTCCGGGGGTGCTGGCGCCCCGCACAGCCTGTGTGCGCTAGGACTTGTTGGGGCTGGCTAGCCGGGTCCGGGGGCAATCTCAGAAGAGCACCTTATCTGCTTAGGGTGCCAGAGGCGGTATCTGGCCACAGCTTCGGCCGGGGAGGCTGCCCCGAGCCGCGAGTGACTGCTGGCTCTGGAACATCCATTGCTCGGCGAGCGCCATCTGCTCCGGGCTCCACGCCGCGCGGCTGGGCGCGTCAGCATGCTGGTCCCTGGCCGATCGCCGGCTCGGTCATTCCCACTCGCCTGTGTCCGTGCGCAGAGGGGGCAGACAGGGAGCAGTGTATACCGGACAGTAAGTGACGCCGGTGGGTTCCCTGAGTCCGGAGTTCTGGAGAGCACGCCTCTTCCTTCCCTCGGAATCGTCTCCCCGCGCGCCTGCGGGTCCGCTGCCGCGTGCTCTACCCCCCTCACGCTCCGAGGCGGACCCTGCAGCGGCGGGCGCTGAGGGAGGGCGTGGGCTCTGTGCCGTGGCATCTCTTTCGCCACCCGCATCTCCCCTGCCTTTTCGTACCATCAGCTTTGGCAGGAGACTACATCGGGGCGGCGCTGTCTGTCCTACGAGGGAAGCATTCTTTTCCGACCCAGTCCCTCTTGGTTAACGCGCAGAGGCACGGTTCCGAGGGGCTAGGGCCCTTTCTCGCCCTTATCTCTTGCAGGAGGTGGAGGCAAGTGCAGGAGGGCGGAAGGCATTTTTGCAGTCCCAGGAGCTCCCCCTCGGTCTCTTCTGGGAAGAACACGTCCACCATTGAATACAAACCTAGGGAGACTGGGCTAGTTGGTTGGAACCAAATATTTTACTAATGCCTCGCGAGTAAATGAGACTTTTCAGAAGTAATGAAATGGGTTTCGACAATTGGATGCTTTCTACTTTAATGTTAACGATAATCAAAAATTTTTGGAGAGCCTCAGATACGCTGGGTGTTGTGCACCTTACATGTGTCATCTCACTTTCCTCCACAATCCCATTTTTAAAAACTGGGAGATGGAGAATTAGAGAAGTCAGTAACTTTCCCAAGGCTAGGTAGTGGGGGAGCAAGGGTTAGCTTTTTGTCCTTACACTTTGTCATTCAAGGCTGTGAAAATGTGGCCTTTTGGAAGTTTACTTTTATTTCAGAAGAAGCCTGAAACCATGCAGTGTTCAAAATCAGGAACATATTTTAAGACCATTTAATTCTAAGTCCTGCAGACCTCACAGTAACAGGCAATATAGTAATTCAGCGAAGTGTACTGTGGAAGAGCCTTTTATTGCTCTTGAATTCCTTTACAAGTTTCTTTATTTCTGTTAGCTTTTAAGTACTTGGCTGTTAACCCACAATACAACTAGTCACAGTCACTGGACTGTCTTGGTGACTAGAGCCCCCCTGCCATCACAGTCTGAGAGGTTCCTGGCACATCACAATTTTTGAGAAACCTTTCGTTGTTTTATTTATTTATTTATTTTTTTAAAGAAAGGCAACGTTTCCATTTGGCAGACGTTCAATTTCAGGCTCCCAGCCCTGAGTCTTTTTTGTGGACGCTTTGGCTGTGGAAGATTTACTCCTCAAATTGGATATTGCATTTGAATAGGACCCTAGTACAAAATCTTAGAAACATTTGATGTCATAAATATATGACTGTGTGGTGCATTTGCAAAAATATGTTCCATATTGACTAGCAGAAACAAGAACTAAAGTGAAATCAGCTATTCCTGAAATAGTTTTTAGAATGATTATAATTGATCAGGTGGAAGAACAAGTTCTGAATTCTACTGACTCATGGTCTTTTTTCAGCCTGCTTTTACTTTATTACAGGAAAATTGCTAAATATTTCACATAGTCCAGGAAGTTTAGAGCTTAAAGAGAACACTAACATTTGGGTTTCACAAATAAGTACAGTGGGGCTCAGAGAGATTCCTTAGCTCTCTAATACAGGGCCGTGATGAGATCTTTGCACTGTAGGCTAGTGCCCTTACACCACATCATTGTTTATAATTGCATCAGTGACAGTCAATGGAAAACAAGTTATCTTTGGAAATGATACTTTCTGTGAGACCAATGTGACACTAACAATAGTAGCTGGGTGTGAGCACTTCAGGAAGCTGAGAGGGCATGAGAATGTATACACCTGGGCTGTAGAAAATTTCTTTAAGAGTCACTCCAAATAATGCTTTGGTGTTGATGTTGTTTTCCTTGTGTAATTGGTTGAATACAAATAAAATCTGAAGATACTATGTTGTGTATGTACAAAGGAATTATTTTCTTTTAATTTTTCACTCATTGAATTTAGAGAGATGGGGAGGGAGGATGGGAGTGAGAGAGAGAGAAAGAGAGGAGAGAAACATCAATTTGTTGTTCTGCCCATCCATGCATTCATTGGTTGACTCTTGTTTGTGCCCTGCATGTGGGGATGATGCTCTAACCAGCTGAGCTTCCTGATGGGGGCCTCAAAGAAGTTATTTAATAGAACCCCACAGGAAGCTTTTCTGATAAAGAGATTCATTCATTCATTCATTCATTCCTGTTTACTGTGTGCATGTCCTACTGTTCTGGGCACTAGGAAGACAATAGTGAGCAAAGCAATTCCTGCCTTCTGAGAATTAATTCTAATCTTGTGCTACATACTTCCACACACACAGTTTTTTTTCACATACTATATATGTACAGTTTAATGAACTTCCAGAAACTGAACACACCAGACTAGTGCTCAAAACAAGGACCAGAACATTATGAACATCGGAGAAAGCCCTCTTGTGGCTCCTACCAGTCATTACTCACTCTACGATTTCCCACTGAGACACCTATGATTTCTTCCTCATACTCTCATGAAATCACAGTCCTTGTCCTAGTCAGCTCAGGCTGCCATAATAAAATACCATAGATTGGGTGGTATGAAGAACAGGCATTTATTTACTTATATTTCTGGAGTCTGGAAGTCAGAGGTCAGGGTGCCGACATGATTGGATGCCTGGCTTACAGATTGCCGTCTTCTCCTTGTGTGTGCTCCTATATGCTTTCCTTAGTGAGAGATGCTGCCCCCCTCCTCTGTGAGGCCACTGATCCTGTTGGATTAAGATTCACCCTTATTATTTATTCAATCTTTAAAAATTTTTTTTTAGAGAGAGGCAGGGAGAGAGAGACAGACATCAGGCTATTCCTTTGTGTGCCCTAACTGGGGATCAACTGGCAACCTCTGTGCTTTGGGATAACTCAATATTTTTTTTTTAATTTATTGATTTTTTTTTTTTTAGAGAAAGGAAAGGAGAGAGAGGGGAGGGGGAAGGGGGAAGCATTTATTTACCATTCCACTCAGTCATGCATTCATTGGTTGCTTCCCATGTGCGTCCTGATGTGTACGCCTTGACGTGTATGCTCTGACCGGGGATCGAACCCACAACCTTGTCATTTCCAGACAAACCTCTTAATCAACTGAGCTTACTGGGAAGGGCCACCTTATTTAATCTAAATTACCTCCTAAAAGACCTATCCCAAACACAGTCACACTGGTGTTAGAACTTCAACATATGAATTTGGAGGGGACACAGTACAGCCCATAGGAGTTCTGATTTGTTGCCCCTGTCAGCAGCCTTTGGAGTCTTATCCTCATTTTAAAGAACAATTTCCAGTCAAAAAATATGATAACCAATAACATTTTAACAAGAATATAGAGTTCATAAAGTATTCCTTTTCTCTAGGGAGTTTTGTGTATTTGCACAGAACGACTGCTTTAGGTCAGCCTTCAACAGTTGAGATGATTGGCAAAGAGGAAAATAATTTGAAGTGAATGCATTTAGATGTATCCCCATCCCTTTTTTTGAGAGAGAGGAAAGTAGAAAGAGGGAGGGAAAGAGAGGGAGTGGGGGAAAGAGAGAGAAAGAGAGAGGACATCAATTTGTTGTTACCTTTAGTTGCGCACCTGTTGATTGCTTCTCACATGTGCCTTGACTGGGGCTCCAACCAATGACCTTGGGATCAAGCTGGACCCTTGGGATCATGCTGTCAAGCCAAGCCCTCAGGATCGAGCAGACAACTCTGGGATCAAACCAGCTACCGAGATCAAACCAGTGACCTTGGCACTCTGGGCCAATGCTCTATCCACAGCACCACTGGCCAGGTCAGATGTATTTCCTTTGTTTCATGCTTTCCCTCCTACAGGAGCCCTGGCTTTCCTGCCAGATGAAGACAGAGGAGATAGTAGTGATCTCCTAGCATGTAGGGATGCCAGGCGTAAGAATCCTGTGGCTTCTTTCATTTAACCCCTTGTCCACCTAGGTAAACCAAGGGCTTCTTTAGTTTTAAAGACTCTTATTGGCATCAGAGGCTGAATTTTTTTTTTTTTTTTTTTTTTTTTTTTACAGGGACAGAGAGAGTCAGAGAGAGGGATAGATAGGGACAGACATACAGGAATGGAGAGAGGTGAGAAGCATCAATCATTAGTTTTTTGTTGCCGTTGCAACACCTTAGTTGTTCATTGATTGCTTTCTCACACGTGCCTTGACTGCGGGCCTTCAGCAGACCGAGCAACCCCTTGCTGGAGCCAGCGACCTTGGGTCCAAGCTGATGAGCTTTTGCTCAAGCCAGATGGGCCCGCGCTCAAGCTGGCGAGCTCGGGGTCTCGAACCTGGGTCCTCCGCATCCCAGTCCGACACTCTATCCACTGCGCCACCGCCTGGTCAGGCGGAGGCTGAATTTTCTAAGGCTAGGAAAGTTCCAAAATAAACTGATAAATGCTTATTTTTTTCTCTCACAATGTGAAGAAGGAGAGGCTCCATGAGGATGTGGAAATCGCTCTGCCTCCAGTTTTAGCAACAATAACTCTTTCAATATCAAGTTATCTTTAAATGGAGGAGCAGATGCATTTTATAGAAAATATGATGTTTTCACCAAGTTACTTTTTTATTGTGGTTAAATATATATAATAAAATGTACTGTTTTAACCATTTTTAACCGTACAGTTTAGTGGCATTACGTACTTTATATCGTCTGTGTGTAACCATCGCCACTGCCCCTCTCCAGAACTTTCCTCACCTTTCCAAACTGGAACTCTGTGTCCCTGAAACACTAACTTCCTGTTCCCTTCCCCCCAAACCCTGGAAAGAATCCTTCTACTTTCTGTCTCTGTGAATTTAACTGTAAGTAACTGATATGAGTGAAATCATATAGTATGTTCTTTTGTAACTGGCTTATTTATTTTACTTAGCGTAATGTCTTCAAGGCTTATTCATGTGTCAGAATTTCCTTGCTTTTTAAAGCTGAATATTATTTCATTGTAGATACATACCACCTTAAAAATTTTTTGTTATTTTACAGAGAGGAAGGGAGAGAGACACACACAGAGAGAAACATTGATTTGTTGTTCCAGTTATTTATGCATTCTGTGGTTGATTTCTGTGTGTGCCCTGACCTCCGATTGAATTCACAACCTTGGCATATCGGGACAATGCTCTAACCAACTGAGCTACTGAGCAAGAGCTTACATACCACTTTAAAAAATTTATTAATATGTCAGTGGACAGTTGGGCTGTTTCCATATTTGGACTATTATGAACCATGTTACTATGAACATGGTGTACAAATATTTTTTTGAGTCACTGTTTTCAACTCTTTTGTTCATGTAGCCAGAAGTAGGAATGGAATGCTAGATCATATGGTAATTCTATTTTAATATTTTGAGGAACCACCATACTGTTTTCCATAGAAGCTACGCAATATTACATTGCCATCAAAAGTGCACAAGGGTTCTGATTTATCCACATTATCTCCAACACTAATGTTCTCCATTCTTGATAATAGCCATCCTGTTGGGTGTCAAGAGTTATAGTTGTTACTTTTTTTTTTTTTAAGTGAGAGGAGGGGAGATAATGAGATAAGGCTCTGGCATGTACTCCGACTGGGATCCACCCAGCAATCCCTGTCTGGGGGGCCGATGCTCGAATCAACCAAGCTATTTTTAGCACTTGAGAACAACGCTTGGACCGACCAAGTTATCCTCAGCACCTAGTGATGCTCGAACCAATCAAACCATTGGCTGCAAAAGGGGAGGAGAGGGAGAAGGGGAAAAGGGAGGGGAAGAAAAGCAGATGGTCGCTTCCTGTGTGCCCTGACCAGGAATTGAACCCGGGATGTTTATATACATTCTGGGCTGATGCTCTATCCACTAAGCAAGCCAGCCAGGGCCTTATAGTTTACTTTTTAAAGTTATAAATTAATATACAATTATTATGAACAAGTCATTCATAATGTTTTCTCACTTTCATTGACTCCATGAAACAGATTCTGTGTAGCTTGTGTGTTACAGTACAGAATAAGCCAGCATTGGTGACGTACATTTATGTTATTTTTTAAATGTTGAATTACAGCATATATGTCTGTAGTGCACTTGTGCTAAGTGATTTTGCTATGAGGATAGATGAAATATTAGTATGCTTTTATTTTACTGAAAAAAGAGAAGGCTTTATTAATAGACTCCATAGCAAAAGCAAATTTGCCTCATATTTAGAAAGAGATAGGAATTTATCCTATGCTGAATATGTAGGGACGTGCTGGAGTTGTAGACTCCAGGCCTGTGTCGGACATTTATCCCACCATTGAGTCTTTCAAGATGACAGCAGAAACCCTCACCATCCAGTTACAATTGTTTAGCTGAGCTTATAAAAAGATGTGGTGTCAACTTAACTGACCCATTTTTCTAGCCTAAAAGATTGGAATTTCAAATTAGAAAAAGGTAATTTTTAAAAGTCTGATGGATGGTTTCTCTCAAGTGATTAAAAAACTAGTGAATAAAAGAAATGCCAGTGGCAAAGGGAACACATCTACAAACACTTATGCTCGTCCACTGCAGTGCTGTCCTGCTGACTTATTCAGTCTACAAACACTTATGCTCGTCCACTGCAGTACTGTCCTGCCGACTTATTCAGTCTACAAACACGCTCGTCCACTGCAGTACTCTCCTGCCGACTTATTCAGTCTACAAACACTTATGCTCGTCCACTGCAGTGCTGTCCTGCCGACTTATTCAGTCTACAAACACTTACGCTCGTCCACTGCAGTACTCGCCTGCCGACTTATTCAGTCTACAAACACTTACGCTCGTCCACTGCAGTGCTGTCCTGCCGACTTATTCAGTCTACAAACACTTACGCTCGTCCACTGCAGTGCTGTCCTGTTGACTTATTCAGTCTACAAACACTTATGCTCGTCCACTGCAGTGCTGTCCTGCTGACTTATTCAGTCTACAAACACTTACGCTCGTCCACTGCAGTGCTGTCCTGTTGACTTACCATTTTAAAAACAGGAATGACGAATCAATCTCAGTTTGTCTTTTGTGCTCTCTGATTTCCTCGGTACTGCCCTGTACTACATAAAACATTGCTGAATTGAAGTGGGAATGAAAATGACAGTTACTGTCAGACGGAAACGATTCTTTTAAAATTCTTACTAAATGTTGATAGGAAGGGCTGGAGAAAGTATTTTGGATATGTATAGATATGTATAATTACATTTTATGATGTGCATGCTATATTGGTTCAAAACCCACTGGAACTAGAAAAATATATTCCCAGGGCAATCTGAGAGAATCCTGTAGGAGGTCTTCTACTGTGTAATATGCAATGAATTTGATTTATCTTTCTCAAGTGGGCTGAGAGAATTCAAAAAATTCAGTATATGTATTTAGTGTGTAGTGATCTTTTCTCCAAATTTCAACATTAAAGCTACTTTCATGCCAGTTTTAGACGCCCTTGGCATCTGAGTGGTGTGATTTTACAGCGTGCATCTCTGATGAACATTACAGCTCTTGTAAAACACAAGCCACATGTTCTCTCTCAGGGGAAAGGGCAGGGACTGAAGCTCCCTTACCTTAGCCTGAAGGTAAAAATGGGCTGTCAAAAGAGATTCATCCTGGAGTTTTAAGGGATGACCTGAGAGCAGAACAGTGCGGCTGCCTTCCAGAGCCTGTGCGCTTTCAGCCCTCACCTCAATAGAGAGCTGCGGGAACAAAGTGAACAAAGGAGGTCTGTTTGCCTGCCCCACTTGCTGGGCTGTTGTCTTGGCCCTTTTCAGTGCAGGAAGGTGGGGGGGAGCTGGGTCAAAGTTGAAGAACACTGAAAAGGAATTCAAGCTTCATGTTGAAATTTGAATTATAGCTTCAGTTTGAGTGCCGACTAGATTAGTTTGAATGGAAATTTTTGAATCGTAAGTGACAGATGGTGTTGGAACAGCGTATATAGAACTGGATGGCATCCCCGAAATGTTGAGTGCCCAAGCAAGGCACTTGGTAAACATCTAGTTAACTGACGAAAGTTTTAAAACTGGAGGAAGTGCAGTTTGATGCTGTGCACTGCAGGGAGACATTGGCCTGTGTGGATGAGGGGAGGCCCCTGCGGCTGGCATGCACTCAGATGCACTCAGCGTCCTAATTGCATTGCAAATCTTCTGACTGGTCTGCTTTCGAAAGCCTCTGGTATCTAGTTTAACAAATACAGAAATACCCAGTCAGTTTCCCTTGGGAAATATCATTGCAGTGTTTTGATATTGATCACAGATTGTTTTGGTATGTGACAGATAGATCTGTCATAAACATGGACTAACCAGTGTTTTCTCCTCTATGACTACATTTAAGAAGAGTGATTTCTGCTTCTAGTGGGGATACATCACTATTATATTTGCTATTGAAGTTTTTTGATAGGCCGCATGGTTCCCCATGCAACTTGGTATAGGAAGCATCTGATTTAAAACATTTCAGAAAAAGAAGTTAGCTGAGTGTACAACTATAATAATAAATAGTTACTGGGAGGTTGAGTTTACTGGAGTGTAAAACAAAAAAAAGTAATTTTAGATAATTTGAAATGCTTCCTAGGCATAAAACTACAATTGGAAAATTTTTCTTTGGTATTTTTGATCACTTAAATGACTTGATGGCAATAGTCTTTTGTTCTGATGTTAGTGCATGATTTCAAAAGCCATTTTATATATGCATTTAATACATTCAAATGACTATTTCTACTTTTAGGGAAATAATCTTGACATGGCAAAAACATTTCTACATGAACAAAGCAGTAAAGTAGAAATTTAGATATAATTAATACTATTAATTATGTAATGTAAACAAAAGTGAATTTACTTCAGAATTGATTATATTAATTTCTATTACATGTTGTATTTTACATAAATTGTGATACATGGTTTGCATGTCTCACAAATTTTAAGGTAACTTGCATTTTAATAGTTGGAATAGGGTTTTTTAAATTACATAGCTAGTAACAGTTACTTAGTTGCAAAATTAAGTGGAAGGTAAAATATATCAAGGGTTTATTGCTGTCCTAGAACTATGAAGGGACTCATTAAACAGCAGGGAGTGTGTTCATGGTCAGATTGATTGTAGGACTGGATTGGAAAAGTAGAGATCAGGGAGTGTGGAGGATTCAGATGGAGGGAGGCTCAGGTGCGTAATGAGAACTGTGACATCCTGGAGAAGGCAGGAAGAGTGAAAGGGATTTTAAATAATGAGAAAGTAGCCTGACCAGGCGGTGGCGCAGTGGATAGAGCGTCGGACTGGGATGTGGAAGACCCAGGTTCGAGACCCCGAGCTCGCCAGCGTGAGCGCGGCCCATCTGGCTTGAGCAAAAGCTCGCCAGCTTGGACCCAAGGTCGCTGGCTCCAGCAAGGGGTCACTTGGTCTGCTGAAGGCCCATGGTCAAGGCACATGTGAGAAAGCAATCAATGAACAACTAAGGTGTCGCAATGAAAAACTGATGATTGATGTTTCTCTTCTCTCTCCGTTCTTGTCTGTCTGTCCCTATCTGTCCCTCTCTCTGACTCTCTCTGTCTCTGTAATAAAACAAGCAAAAAAACCCAGAAAATAAATAATGAGAAGGTAAAGAACACAGCATTATGAAGGTGATTACTTAAAATATGAACAAGAGAGAAAGAGGAGAGTAAAAATGTTTGTGGTAATTGCTTAGCAAGTAGAAAATAGTCTCCATTTCATAGCATTTGATGCTAAGCATTTTAAAGAGAATTTTTGTGGTATGTTAGCTCATTGATGTAATTTGACATCATAAGATGGAAATAACTCAAGCCATGCTTCAAAAATGAAATATGATAATAAAGAATTTACTAAGACTCAAAGCTAAAGTTATTTCAGCATAAAATTTATATTCTTAATCAAATTATCTCTTCTTTCAACCTATTTTGTTCCTTTATGTATAGATGGCCCTACCTTGAGAAAATTAGTCACATGAAAACATGAACTTGCCAAACATATTTGGGGTGATTATTAATATTAAACAGGATTCTTTGCTTTGCGCAAGGATTATATGATGAGTGAGCTCCTATAATGTTTCAAAGTTCAATCCAGGAACTTTTCGGGGGTATCTAAGTAGAGAGATTCGTCTGTCTACTGGAAGAGCACAGCATAATAGATACCAAGTGAAACCCAAGCAAATATATACGGCTAAAGAAAATTCAGTAAAGAGATTAACTGGTGGTAAATGAAGAGAATTACCTCAATTTTATGAAAATATCTGATACTTCCTCTAGAGAACATTGAGAGGCCAAGTCTCTCACGGTAAAGAGAAGCAGATAACAGCCATCCAGGTAATCCAGACATTTTTGGCCTTGCTCATAATAGATTTTGGTTAAGTTTCCCAGGCTTCTGGCTGTGGAAATCCAGTCCTGCTCTGTTCCACAAGAAGCCAGAGCTGCACTTCTTCAAATTATGCATGTGCTGTGTTTTTAAGAGTCCCCTTATCTGATGAATGAGTGAATACAGGAATGAATGACTGCATACTTACATATTGCCAAATGTCAAGTGGATCTTTTGTTTGGAGAAAGGTGGGAAATTTGGTCCTTAGCCCTGGTTTGAAGACATAGACAACATTTAGACCAATTGAAATCAAACATTTATAATTTTATGCTTGAATTCTGTATGATTGTAATTTGCTTCCTGACTTGAGCAGGCAGGTTAAATCATTTAATTCAGAAGGGTACCATTCATCAAATTGCTGCTGCGGAGCCCTAAATGACATATATGTGTCCCAAAAGAATCCCTCTGTAATTGTCTACCTTTGCTCATGGCAGATAATTCCGGATTTACACAGGGCTTTCTTTTTCCTGCACTGTCTGAAGCTGGTGCTTGTCGTTTCCCTCTAGAGGTCTCCTGGTGGCTGCACACTGATGGAGTTGAGTACTTTCTGAGATTGCTTTCTACTACCTGAATTTGAAGAAAGCAGTGAGGCCAGCAGGACTGAAGTGAAAAGTGTAAAGGCTGGTGTGTGAAACCAGTCTCAAAAACACTGTGGTGCAGCTTTAAGAAATAAAATTTTCTCATCATTTGGTCGGTCAATAAGTACTATCTGTGTTTTCTCTTTAAAATTTTTTTTTTAAATTTCATTTTAGTGAGAGAGGAAGGGAGAGAGAGAGAGCGAAACATCTAGCTGTTCCTCTATGTGCCCTGACTGGGAATAGAACCGGCAATCTCTGCGCTTCAGGATGTTGCTGTAACTAACTGAGCTATCTGGCCAGGGCTCTGTGGTTTTCTTTATACTCTAAGATGTGAGTTTATAGCCTGGCCTTTCCCAGCTAGTTAGTGGGCTGTAGTGTTTGGGTTCTAGGCAGTGGTGCCATGTTTGAGAGACACTTGGAGTGAAAATGTTCATGAAATTTATAATTACATTTTGAGAAGTACTGTTGTATGCTGCATAGCCTAAGAAACCTCAGTATATGCGTAAGCTTTGGAAAAGTAGCTTAAGTACTTCTCTTCCTAGAAACAAGATAAAAGACATAAATTTTCTCACCATCCAACCCTGCCTCACAAGAGTTTGTCATTATTACAAATGATAAAAATGAAAGTGATGAAAGCAACGTCGATTTATGTTCTTATTAGTAGAATGAGAATGCACCTGCCAGTTTTTCACGTTATTCTGCCAAATTGGTTTCAGAGGTATGTAGGTATCATACTCCTTAGCAACAACTATATCTATTTGATTTTGAATAAATGGTCTCATGCTGCAAATAGATTGATACCATTTTTGATGCTGCGTGGTGGGACTGTTTTGAAAATACAAACTATATTCTTAACTGTCAACCAATGATGATATATATGTGAAAATCAGATGAGTTGATATGATTAAAAAGTTTGTGAATTCAGCAAATACTTTCTTCCAAATGTATTCAAACTCAGTAACAGCCTCTTAAAATCTAATTACTTCAAGCCATATCAAGCTATTTATATTTTTCAAGAGCACAATCAGTAATTCTTTTTTTTGACAGTCATGACTAACTAGGAACCCCACAAGCTAAAATAGAATGAAATACATTAAATTAATCAAGCTCACAAATTGCGTATACTTAGGGATTTTACATAAAGAGAAACGTATGCAATGAGGCTTGTGAGCAGGTTCGTCTGTATATCATTGTGTTTATTCTGTTCCTTTGCCTCTCAGAGGAGAGATAGGCACTTAAAAACAGTAGCTGTTACATGGCCACTTTGGAAAACATTAAAAACAAAACTACCATATAATCCAGCAATTCCACTTCCGAGTATATAGCCAAAGGAAATAAAAACAGGATATTTAAGAGATATCTGCACTTCCATATTCCATACAGGATTATTCACAATAGTCATGACATGAGAGCAACCTACCTATCCATCAGTAGATACATGGATAAAAATGTTTCTCATATCTCTATATTTGCAACAGCGTGAATGAACCTGGAGGGCCTAGAGAAAGACGAGTAATGCATGGTATTAATTATATGTGGAATCTAAAAAGAGTCAGACTTGTAGAGACAGAGAGTAGAAAAGTGATTGCCGGGGCTGGGGGATAGGCAGTAGGGAGAGGCTGGTAAAAGGTTACAGACTCTCAGTTATAAGATGAATAAGGTCTGAGGATCTATAAGGTGATTATAATTAATAATACCATTTTATAATTAAATTTGCTGAGAGCATAGAATGTTCTCACCACCCCCAAATAGGTGGTGGCATGTTAAATAACTAGATAGGAGAAATCCTTTCCCAATGTATACGTATATCAAATCACCACAAGGTACATTTAAATATGTTATGATTTTATTTGTCAGTTAAACCTCAATAAAGCTGAAAAGTATTAGTCATCTTTAACCTGGGTGTAGACATAGAACATTAGAAATAGGCATGCGTTACAGGTCAATAGTGTCCCCCCCCCCAAATTTCTGTTGAAATCCTAACCCCTAGTACCTCAGAATATTTGGTATTTGGAGAAAAGGTGTTGACAATTAAAATGAAGTCATATGGGGGGGGGCCTAATTCACTATAACGAATGTCTTCATAAAAAGAGGAAATTTGGAGGCATAGCAGGAGAAAGCCATGTGGAGATGAAGGCAGAGATTACAGACTCAAGTATGCCCAAGATCACCAACAAACCACCAGGGCGAGGGAGAGGCCTGGGGCAGATTCTCCCTCACAGCCTCAGAAGGAACGAACAGTGCTGACAGCTTAACTCTGGAGTTCTAGCTTCCAGAACTATGTTCACATGTCTACATATCTGTATCCATCAGTGTCTACTTTGTGTACCGAAAGAGTATGTGTATAGAAATCATTTATTTAGAAAGTCTTTATACCTTGAATAAAAGCACAGAAATACTGGGAGTTGGGGAGAGTGTTCATTTTATTCACTGGGTAATTTATGAAGTTGGTAATTTAATCAGTTGATTACTCTCTTCAGTTGTAATCACAGTGACTCCAACTTGGCTGCCTTTCTCCAATGTAATCGTTGTCACTTCGGAACTTAAGGGAGCGTATTTTGTTCAAGGCCATGCAGGTGTCTTTTCACTTGGAAATGGATGGTCGCTAATACTTCCTTACTCTGAGCAAAGGGAAGGCTTGGATGAGCTGCCAGGCTAGTCCCTGTGAATGGCCACTTCAGTGGACGGGGTGAAGGATTGCACTGTGGAGATTTGCAGTTGAATATAATCAGGCAACACCTCTGTCTTTTGAAGAAGCAGATGGTCAAGGGCTTTTAATCAACTTGAAAATTAGTTTGAATGAATTAAAAACTCTAGAAGCATTTTGGATAGCTTTTTTTTTTTTTAAGATTTTATTTATTGATTTTTCCGAGAGAGGAGGCGGGAGGAACAAGAAGTATCAGCTCATAGTGGCTTCATATGTGCCTTGACCAGGCAAGCCCAGGGTTTTGAACCAGCAACCTCAGCATTTCAGGTTGATGCTCTATACACTGCGCCACACAGGCCAGGCTTGACTGGTCCTTGTCTGCTCACTTGGTAGGAATGTCTCTTCATTTTCACCAGTGACAGCCTTTTCTGTCTTTAATGGTGAGCTCCTTTACAGCAATGACCCTGCCTATTTATTAATGTCTCATGTGTGGCATTTAATGAGCTGCGACAGCCAAAGAAAGACCCCTTATTTTAAATAAAAACAGAGATGATTTTAAAAAAAAAAAAAACAGATGATTTTGTAGGACGGTTTTGGGGATGAGCACTGAGGACTTGACACCTGTGAGTTTGTATGATTTACTGATTCTGCTTTAATGTGTAAATCATTTGCTAATTCGGGTTTTCCGCCTGGTGATAATGTTCTTCCCTCGCTATGGACTCAAGTCAGGGGTGACCAACGAAAACCCACTGGCATCCAGCAGGAAATAATTTGGAGTCATGGATGTGCTGTTTTAATTTTGCAGGTTCTTACAGCTTATCTTTACCATGCAAGGCAGTGAGGTACAGATTGACAGTGAGATGTCCAAGGCCCTAGACAAGAGCAGAATGTAGGCAGTGGTTTGTTTCTGTAAATCACCCCCTCAGGATATACTCCTTAAATCTTTTAAGACAATTTTGTGAAGATGGTTTGAAAGATTTATGGCAAACATTGTGACATTTGGTGTTGACCAAAATTTATTTGCAAATATGCTAATATGGGCCTAGCAGTGCTAATTCTAAGATAAAATACCAGCTTCAGATCCATTTTCTTATTTTACATTTTTATCCTAGATTTTTTTACATTAAATTCACATTTGAAATTTTTGTATACAAGACTGCAGTTTCCTTATTTCCGACTCGGTACAAGCAGAAGACTTCTTGGGAAAGCAGTTACTTCCAGGGAGAATGGACAGGGGCTCCACTCTGGTCCTCTGAGCATAATCCCTTCCTCTAATTCCTGACCACAGTACGGAGTGGGACCAACTATGAATATGCATGTGCCACTCTCCTGTGACCAGGAGATCCTCCATCAGAAAATGGCAGAGTATCAGTTACTTGAAATGGATGACTTGCGGCAGCTGCTGTCTGGCGTCCACTGGGCTCACCGCCCGCACCGACAGCTGCATTTCACACTGCCCTCACACCACCACGGCCATCTCCGTCACTGATCCCATGGCGGGACTTCCTGGGCACTCTGCTCCTGAGGTCCTGAGGTGGGTAGGATATATAAAGATGTCTCTCTGAATTTCAGGAAATAAGATCACAATGATTTTTACAGCTTTACTGTTAATAACAGTAACCCGCACGTTTATTGGTTGCTTAGCTGTATGAATACCTTTTAGGACTTACCTCATTCAGTCTTCATGACAACCCTTTATGTCAGAGGCCAGCAAATTTTTTTTCTCTAATGTCCAAATAGTAAATATTTTAGACTTTGTAGGTCATGCAGTCTCTCTCAAAACAGTCAGAGAAATTGTTTAAATGAATGTGCATTTCAGTGTTGCCATAAACTTTCTTTATAAAAACTGAGGCTTTGGGAGTTAAGTCAAAATAGTACAACTGCTAAATTGAAGAATGCAAGGAGTTGGACCTCATTCCTTAGTCTTAATTTTTATGAGCTGCAGGTTATCCTTCCTGCCATGAGAAATGATAAGAGATTTTAGTTCACACACGTTGTGAGTTATAGATATGACCCAAACTTCTAAGAGAAACTTCTGCCTTTAGAACTGTTGTCCATGTCTTGAAGATGCTATTTAGGTAATGTAGGTAGTCTGATCCACAGCACATTAAAGCGACGGGACTGCATCATTGAGTAATTGAATGAGCCTTTTAAGATTCTCCAAATGACCGAGTATTTGTGACCTTCTTGTCAATAGGATTACAGAAGCCAAATTACCCTAATTTTAAAATGTATGTAAATTACTACTTTTTAAATGTGCTTATGCACTGGTGGTCCACTATGTATCTTATGTAGTAAGATAAGTTGGCATATTCCCAGGAAAGATTTTTATTTTTTATAAAAATAAATTATGCAGAGGAGTTTCATGTTTAATATGAAACCCTTGAATGAAAAATCTAAGCAGTTTTTACTTTTTAGGATGGACAACTTCTTCTGTCTCTTATTTCCATTGTAAGAGTTAAGTTCTGACTTGAGGACAACAAACCTGCAAGATAAGCATCCAGTCGACATTGTTGGGCATCCCCTTAGGGAATTTTACTGCATCATGATGTTGAGACTGCAGCTGAAGTACAATAACACAGGCTTGCTGTGTTTTTTACACAGCAGCTCTTCTTTAAAGGCCGAAGGTTCTCTGAATAGATGGAAGTTAGGAAATGTTTAGTTTTAGGCAGCAGTTCAGCACATGCAAAATACCACGAGTGGCCAAACTTCAAAGATGTTCCCGGGACACCATAAAGAGCTTCAGAAATCAAAGTTTCTGACCTCCAGGGTGAATGAAATTTTAGGAAGTATGCAGCTGGCAAAATGGAGGCTTCATGTGACTAAACATTGTTGCTTGTGCTTTGTTTGAGGGAAGCTCAAAATGGAGCCACTCCCTGGTGGAGAAATCAGAGAGTGGAAACTCTTGTGGGGAGGTAACCCTATTCTCTTTGAAAAATCTCAAGTCTTTGAATTTAAGTGAGCCTCCATTCATTACTAAGAGAGCTGACAGAGGAATAAAACCCAACTAGTGGAAAAGACTACTATTCCTTTGATGTGATTACTGTGAATTAATTGGTGAAATGAATTATAAAAGGAGTGGCCGATAAATGTAGAAAAAAGTTTTTTGTTGTATCATTTCCTAGTAAAGATAACCTTAAGTTTAGTTCATTTAATGAAAAAAAATGTAGCCCAAATAAAAAATGGAGTTATGCTACCATGTGTTACTGTGGTAAACAGATTTCTAAGATGACCTCTAAGATTCTCTTCCCTGGTATATGAATCCTGTGTAATGCCTTCCCTTATAGTGTGGGTGGGACTGTGAATATAATGGGATGGCACTCCCATAATTAGGTTACACATTATATGGGACTTTGTTTATGTAATTAAGATCCCAAGTCAGTCAATTAAGAGGTAGTGGAAAGGAAGATAGCCTGGCTAGCCTGACTTACTTAGTTGTAAGCCCTCATGAAAAGGATAGTCATAAGAGAGGCACTTTGCCATGGGCCTTGAAGAAGTTTTTATCCATCTTGTGAATTACTTACGGAGAAGTTCCTGTGGTCCTTCAACCGAAAGGAACTTAGTTCTGCCAACAACCTGAATGAGCTTGGAAGGGGATCCCCAAGCTCCAGGTGATAAGGCAGCTGGACCAACACCTTAGTAGGCTCAGCTCCCACATGCCTGGGCTTATGACCTGTGAGAAGCTGTGAGATAATAAACTTGTTATTTTAAGATTCTGAGTTTGTGGTAACTTGTTGCTTAGCATAGGAAAATAATATAACAGCTCCCTCTACAACTGGTTTTAACAATTTTGTGTTTCCCCAAAATAGTCTTTTTTTTTTTGGCATTTTTCTGAAGTGATAAGCAGGGAGACAGAGGACAAACTCCCGCATGTACCCGACTAGGATCCACCTGGCATGCCTACTAGGGGGTGATGCTCTGCCCATCTGGGCCATTGCTCCATTGCAACCAGAGCCTTTCTAGTGCCTGAGGCAGAGGGCATGGAACCATCCTCAGTGTTCGGGCCAATTTTGCTCCAGTGGAGCCTTGGCTGCAGGAGGAGAAGAGAGAGATAGAAAGGAGAAGGGGAAGGGTGGAGAAGCAGATAGGCCCATCGAACCTGGGACTTCCATGTGTCAGGCCAACGCTCTACCACTTAGCCAACTGGCCAGCCCCCCCCCCCCCCAAATATTCTTGAAGCCATTTGTAGTCAAACCCTTCTACACCAAGGCAACCAGTGATTTGCTTTATTTCTCTACAGATTTACCTTTATTGGACATTTCATATTAATAGAGTCATGCAATTTGGAATGTTTTGTGTCTGGCTTCTTTCATTTAGCTTGTTTTTGAGGTTCCTCCATGTGGTAGCATGCACGTTCCATTGTATAGAGTTTATATATTCAGAGTGGATGAACATTTGGGTTGTTTTCAGTGTGGGAGAATTATGAACAATGTTACTGTGCACATCAGCATGTAAGTGTTTGTATCTATGTTTTCTTTCAGGTAAATACTTAAAAGTAGAATAGCCAGACTGTATGCTATATTTACGTTTCACTTTAAAGACACTACCAGACTCTTTTCTCAAATGACTATACCGTTTCACTTTCCCATCAGCAATGTATGAGGACCCCAGTTTATTGACATCCTTGTATGTCTTTTTTATTTTGTCCTTTCTAATGGATATGTGTATCTAATGGGTATTTCATTATAGTTTTACTCGCATTTCTCTAATGACTGATAATATTGAGCATCTTGTCATATGCTTATTAGCAATTGATATGTCTTCTTTGGTGTATTGTTTAAATGACTTGCCCAATTTTTCAGTTCGGTCATTTATCTTATTACTGATTTGTAAGTTATATATATGTATATAACATATGTATGTATGTATATATTCTGGATACAAGTTCTTTATCAAATATATGACTTGCAAATATTTTCTCCCATTTTGTGGGTTGCCCTTTCACTTTGTTGATAGTGTATTTTGTAACACAAGCGTTTTTAATTTTGATGAAGTTTAATATGTGTGTTTTTTCTTTTGTTGCTTGTGCTCTTGGTGTCATAGCTAAGAACTCATTTCCTAGACAAAGGTCACTAAGATTTATTCCTGTGTTTTCTTCTAAAAGTTTTGTTTTAGCTTTTACATTTTATGAATTAGTTTTTTGTGCATAGAATAAGGTAAGGGTATAAGTTTTGTGTTTTCTTGTGTGAATACAATTGTCCTAGCATCATCTATTGAAATATTATTTTCCTATTGAAGTGCCTTGACAACTTTATTAATAATAAATTGATTATAAATGTAAGAATTTATTTCTAGATTCTCAATTATGTTTCCTTGATCTACATGTCTACTCTTATGCCAATGCCATGCTGTTTTAATTATTGTAGCTTATAGTAACTTGTGAAATTAGGTAGTATAAATCGTCCAAATGTTTCTGCTTTAATTACATCCCATAAATTTTAATGTTATTGTTTTGGTTGGGTGTATGTATGATGCTTTGCAATTTATTTTCTATTTCTTTCATTTCTTGTTTGTTTCACTGATTTTCCATTACTGATGCTTTTGTGTTAAGTAATTTCTATATTACCATTTTAATTCCTACATTGAAGTTTTTAACCCTTTTTTTGAATTATTTCCTGAATGCATAAGATACATGCTTCTTATCATGCTGTACTTAAGAATAATACTTTTAGCAAAATACTGTATACAAACTTTGCATCAATATATCTCCTTCTCCCTCCTTTGTGTTATCATTTAGATTACATTTATATATATTATAAATCCTCATTTAATGCTATATTATTGTTTCATAAAATCTTTCTTTACCTGAAAATCTATATATATTTTTTATGGGATATTTTTCTTGATTGACAGATTTTTGTTCTTTCGGAACTTTAATAATGTCATTCATTGCTTTCAGACTTCCATTGTTTCTTTTTCTAAATTTTTTTTCAAGTACTGTTTACATTCAAAATTATTTTGTATTAATTTCAAGTGTACAGTATAGTGGTTAGGTTAGATAATCATATACTTCATAGAGTATTCCCTACCCCCAGTGTTTCCAGTGCCCATCCGACACCATACATAGTTATTACAGTATTATTAACTCTATTCCCTATGCTATACTTTATATCCCCATGAATATTTTGTAGTTACCAATCTGTACTTCTTAATCCCTTCACCCTTCTCAACCCCACACCCCTCCAGCAACCATCATTATAGGTCTCCATTATTTCTGATGAGAAGTCACAAATTATTTGAATTTTTGTTCATTGTGGATGATGAGTCATTTTTCTCTTGCTGCTTTAAAGGTCTTTTCTTTGCCTTTGATTTTTAACAGTTTGACCATGATGTGCCTACATGTAGATTTCTTTGTGTTTATTCTACTTATGATTCATTAAACTTCTTAAATATGTACATTAATGTTTCATCCAAGTTGGGAAGTTTCAGCTATTTTTTCAAGTATTTTTTTCTGCCATTCCCGCCCCCCCCTCATCTTTTTGGTACTCTCATTGTACTTACGTTGGTATGCTTGATGTTGTCCTACAGGTCTCTGAGACTCACTTATTTTTCTTCACCCTTCTTTCTGTGTTTATTTTTTTTAGGTTGAATAATTTCTGTTGATCTGTTTTAAAGTCTGCTGATTCTCTCTTCTTTCTTTTAAAATTGGCTATGAGTGCCTCTAGTGAAACATTTGAACTCCAGTTTTTTGATTCTTTTATAATGTCTGTCATTTTATTGTAGTTCTTTATTGTTTGTCATAATGGTTCTTTCTTTAATTTTAAACATGACTTTTTTTAGTTTTTGAACATCATATTTATAAAAGCTGTGTTAAAGTGTTTGTTTGCTAAGTTCAACTATTGGAACCAATCAGAGACATTTTCTGTTGATGGTCCACCTTCCCATATGGATGATACTTTATTTTCGCTTATCTTAGAATGTTTAATGAATATTGATATTTAAGATATGTAATAGCAACTCTGGATTGTGTCTTTTTCTCCCTGTGGGATTTGTAGTTGGTTATTTGTTCTGTAACAAATTTGCACTAAAAGTGTGGACAACCTCCTCTGCTGAGAGTGACTGTTGATGTCTCCACTCAGTTTCCTTTTATTGGAAAAAAGTTTTTAGCCTGGTTTCTTAGGGTTTGTTTTTGTGTCTCTGTAGCTTAGTAGTCAGCCAATGATTGATCAGACTTTGTGCTTAAACACCTCTCGCCAATAAGGCTTCTACTCTCTGCTGATGGATTTATCTGTGCCTGAGAAATGCATTCAGACTTCATACTGTTTTCAAGTCTGCACCTATCCCCACCCTTGGCTTGTACAGTCTTCTGGACTTCCTTGTGTCTATTGTGTGTGTGTGCAAGCCCCACTGGTCATACTTATGTGGGTGGCTTGTATGCCCTAAGTCTCTGCTGTGCATTTGTACCATTTCCATCAACCCAGTATCTGTAAAGAGCTTTTTCTAGTCTCACTGTGTCTCATTCACCTACTGAACTCCTTATTAAATCATGATTAGTTCACAAGTTCTGTGTTGGCTGTAAGTAGGGCTTCTACCTCAGGCTGTCCAAACTTCTAGTATGCCTGCTTACTTTCCAGTAAGAACTTCCACTTCAACTGTGAATGGCCCAATTAAGTGAACGTTCTGATTTTCCCAGTCTTTCCTGTCCTGATTGAATGACTTACAGCAGCAACAGAGTCGGGATGGGGCATGGGGGACTTGGAATGGAAGCAGATCCCGGCAACAACTGCCACCGGCTCACTGTTCTGACTCGAAGTTCAGTACATTTTTTGGAGTAAGTGCTCAGATGGTTGTATGTCTTTGGTCAAGTTTCAGAGAACTGAAATGGTTGTGGTTTTTTTACAGTTTTATCCAGTTTTATAGTTATTTTTAGGGGAGAGAATTTGTCAACCTCCTCACTATCCTCAATATAACTGCTTGTTTAATTGTTTTTTGAAGGTTTATTTATTAGAATGAATAGGCCCAAGAATAAATTTGAGACACTTATGTAGCCCCATTATCCAAAGGATAGATTTGTTTCTAAAATCCACTTATATAGGCATGGTGGTTATGAAATCGAGATAAAAGGATGTTAAATGTAGATAGACCTTAGCTCAAGCCTATCTTTACTGCTTGTTACTACTCGTATGACCTCAGTCTAGTTATTTAACTTCTAGGAGCCTCAGTTTCTTCATTAGTAAAATAGAGATTATAATACCTACTTTCATAATGTTGTTGTAAGGATTAATTGAGATCATTAAAAATACTTAGATCAGGGCTCAGTATATTGGTAAAAAACCTATTAAATACCAGTTCCTCTTGTATAAAGTTGAATCTTATATAAGAGATTTTTTTCTTTAAATATGGAAACTATGTCACTTATTTTTAGCAATTGGAAAATGAGACTGTTAGAAGAAAGGTTAAAGGATTTGGAATGAGTCACCAGAAGAAAGAAAGCAGGGAGAGACTTAAACTTAATATTAAAAAAGGATATTGAATTAAGAAATGTATAGAAATGCTGATGAGCTGGATTCTGGCTTGTAAAGAAAAACAGAGAATCTACAGCAAGACGAGAGGCCAGTATCAAGTGTCTGCCAATAGGTGTTTAGCTCCACCGAGTATGGGGGACACTGGCAATGAGGACTGCCTTCCATCTCTGTGTCCTCAGTACTGCCTTGCCCAGTGCTGGGCTCAGCACAGGTGCTCTGACATGACTACCCTGGGAGGTAGCACCTGCCCTGCACCTTTCTCCTCTCCTTCCTAGGTGTTTTTCCTAGGTTAGAATGGATCTCTGTGTGTAGGCTATCAATAAAATTCTTACTTACCCATGTGAGACCTAAGGATGAAGAGTGACACTAGTCACTCTTTAGAGGCCAGTGCTGTCATATTCTTAGCTTCTTTCCCCTCAGAGAGAAAAGGATTTTTTGATCAACTCTAGTGTCCCTATGGAAGTACGGATAGTTAGAGAGGGTATGCGGCTTGTCCAAGCTCACAGAGCAGTGGCAGGGCCAGGTAGGTCATTTGCTTTAATATCAGCCTAACTGCTTAGATTTTCACAGTATCTACCTACAGATATAATTACTGATTATAGATAGCTATGCAGAATGATGACTTCAAGCTGCTGAAAGACCTTTCCTCTCCAACAAAGAGCACATTCAGGGCAGGGTGCCTATTTGTTCAGGAAAGTGGACCAGTAAATCTTAGGAGGATTTCAGATAATTAAAACTAAACAAACTGTCTGGCTCCCTGGATAGTCTAATTTAGAGGAGAATTATAGTGTTTCTGACACAGTGACTAGACAGTCAATAAATGTGACTGACGGAGGTTGCTCAGATGCCAATACAATGAAACCTCCAGCAATTAACTATGGATTAGAACAACAGGTCAAGGATCAAGTGCCAGCATATACCTACCCACCTTCCCCCAAGTAACAACACTGAACTTTTCAGCTATCCCATTTACTGAGCAGTTTATTTCTATAGCCTAAGAAATGATATGGATAAACTACTCACATTATCCAAGAAAATCCTCTGTGGGCAAATGGCTTTTTGGCTTGGGCAGCCAACACTCCTGCCCTAGGCCTGTGATTAGTGGGCTCTGCTCTGCTTCTCCTTGAGTCTGGCTATTCTGCAAGAAAAGGAGGAGGGGTCTAAAGTGGATGTCTGCTTTGCTTCTCAGACTTTACTGTACACCTTAATCACCTGGGTGAGACCTGAGATTCTGCTTCTCATCTCCCAGATGATAATTATGCTGCTTGCCCCCAGGTCACATTTTGGGAAGCAAAGTCAGTACCAGAGACCCTAGGATCTCTTGTGCAAAGAGATGGAGCCTAATCTGAGATCTGTCTGCATCTCTAAGGACTAGTTCTTATAGGTGTGCACAGTTGCACCGAGGGGTAGCTAGAGGATAACGTGTTGGCGGGAGGGGAGGTGGCTTTGGAAGACAAAGATTGGACCTACTGGCCGGATTCCGTACACAGGAGTATAAGGCCCATCGTGATGCAGGACTGAGATGAGGTGGGAAGAAAAGAGAGCCTTCATTTGTACTCTTGCTTCCGTTTGGGAGTGGGCCTTCTTTTGGGTACCTCAAGAAAGATTTGATTAAAATTATGTTAATATTATATATGTTTATATACATAAGTACTATTTTATCTTGAGACCTAAACACTGAATGATTTTCTAGTTTTTTTCTCTTTTTTTTCATGCATTATTGCAGTCTGAGGAAATGCTTTATTTCCCCTTTACTATGCTCACTAAATACTTGGAGTATTTAGCCAACAGATTTTCAACACGTTTGTTTACTGTGTTTTTGATAACTGAGAACCCTCCATTTTTCTAGCTGGCCACTTAGTGCTGGTGCAAAAATATGTCTTGTCTTACGCTCTTTGTTGAAAATTGTTACTCTTGTTATATCTATTCTGTGAACAAGAAGAAGCATATCATTTGGCATAACTCAAAGAATTCTAACGTTATCTCTGAGGATTCAGCAGAACCAGCCAGTAATTGCCATCAGTTGCATTTTAAGTATTCATTTTAGAGGATCAGGAGGGTCAATGCCATTAGCTTTATGCCTGATTCTTTTTCAAGACTTTCTTTCTTTCTTTCTTTCCTTTTTTTTTTTTTTTTTAGCAGTTTTGGGTTTACAAAACTTTGAGAGGGAAGCACAGAGATTTTCCATATTCATCCTGTACCCACGGATGCAAAACCTCCCCCTTTATCAACCTCACTCACCGGAATGGTACATTGGTACATGTTGTTTTTACCATGTACCTACTTTGACAATCATAATTACCCAAAGTCCACTGTTGACCTTAGGGTTCACTCTAGGTGTTGTACATTCCGTAGGTTTGGATTAATGCACAGTGACATAATATAGCCATCATTATAATATCATGCTGAGTATTTTCTGTGCCCTAAAAATTCTCCGTGCTCTGCCTATTCATTCCCATCCCTGCAACTATTAATTATTTTTTTAATTGTCTCCGTAGTTTTGTCTTTTCCAGAATGTCATGTGGTTGAGCTATATAGTATGCAGCCTTTTCAGCTTGGCTTCTTTCACTTAGTAATATGCATTGGTTCCTCCTGGGTTTTTTTTTTTTGTTTGTTTTGTTTTGTTATTTTTTTACAGGGACAGAGAGAGAGTCAGAGAGAAGGATAGATAGGGACAGACAGACAGGAACGGAGAGAGGTGAGAAGCATCAATCATTAGTTTTTCGTTGCCGTTGCGACACCATAGTTGTTCATTGATTGCTTTCTCATATGTGCCGTGACTGCGGGCCTTCAGCAGACTGAACCACCCCTTGCTGGAGCCAGCGACCTTGGGTCCAAGCTGGCGAGCTTTTTCTCAAGCCAGATGGGCCCACACTCGAGCTGGTGAACTCGGGGTCTTGAACCTGGGTCTTCCGCATCCCAGTCCGATGCTCTATCTACCGCGCCACCGCCTGATCAGGCAGTTCCTCCTGTTTTTTTTAATGGCTTGATAGCTCATTTTGTTTTAGCAATGAATAATATTTCATTGTCTGGACGTGCCACATTTATTTACCCATTCACCTACTGAAGGGCATCTTGGTTGTTATATAGATTTTGGCAATTATGAATAAAGCTGCTGTAAACATCTGTGCATAGGTTTTTAGGTGGATGTAAGTTTTCAGTGACTTTGGGTAAATACCAGGGAGTGCAATTGTTGGATTTTATGGTAAGAGTAATTTTTGATTGCTTTTTAAAGCTTGTTGAAAAGCTGATTTGGTAGATATGAGACCAAGATTAGTGGTTGAGACTATAAACATTCTGTAAAGACAACACATACAAACAGTGTTCCAAACAAATCTAACAACCGAGACCAGGGCTATCCCTAGAATTCTTAATACTTTTCTTATGACAGCTCCTCTTGCCTGTCTCCTTCACTTCCTTGCTAACTGTTTGCCAAAATTTGCAGCCAGAAGCTGACTCCAAAGTTGCCAGGTTAGTGAAAGAAGTGCCGGATATGTAAAGTAGCTTGGCTTACTAAAGCTTAGTTACCGTTACCTCCACCTCTTGATTTGGTTAGCATGGCTCTGGATGAGTTTTTTTAAAATTAGTACTTGGCAGCCCTGGCCAGTTGTCTTAGTGGTAGAGTGTTGGCCCAGACTATGGATGTGTCCTGGGTTTAATTCCCAGAGAAGTGACCATTTGCTTCTCTACCCCTTCCCCTCTGCCTTTTCTCTCTCTCTCTCTTCTCCTTCCGTAGCCATGGCTTGATTGGTTTGAGCACATCAGCCCCAGGCACTGAGAATGGCTGCATTGAGCCTCTGCCTCAGGTGCTAAAAATAGCTTGGCTGTGAGCATGGCCCCAGATGGGCAGAGCATCAGCCACAGATGGGGGTTGCCGGGTGGATCCCTATCGTGGTGCATACAGGTATCTATCTCCCCTCCTCTCACGTGGGGAAAAAAAAAGTAAAATTAGCATTTGGCAATATCACCTTGTTCAGATTTGGGTTATTCTTCTTCCTCTTTTTTTTTTTTTTTAACAGAGATATGGAGAGAGAGAGACAGTAAGATTGAGGTGCTCCTGTATGTGCCATGACTGGAGAAGAGAACTGGCAACCCCAGGATGACGCTCCTACCAACCAAGCTATCTGACCAGGGCTTAATTTTTATTGCTTTTTAGAGAGATAGAGAGAGGAAAGGAGAGACAGGGGAGGGGGAAGGGAAGCATTTGTTGTTCCACTTAGTTGTGCATTTTTTGGTTGCTTCCTGTGTGTATCCTGACTGAGGATGGAACAACACTCTTAACCAACTGAGCTAACTGGCCAGGGCTCATGCTTCCTTTTTAATCCTTTGAATATAATGCTAGTCTTGTACACTGTTCTTTTGTACAGGAATAATGAGTCATGATCAAAACTAACGACAGTAGTCAGTTGTTAAGGAGTTGCTTCAGCCTTTGGCCATCATGCCACACAAGGCCTGAATTTCCCCAACACAATATGTATATAACAAAGAGGGTGCTTATGTTGGCAGCCCGGCTCATGTGGCAGTGGAAGGAGCACAAGCTGGTGGAAAGAGCACTGGGTGAAGAGTCAGGAGGCTTTGGCTGGAGTTCAATCTGCCATGAACACGGAGCAAATGAAGCATTTTCTCCACTGATGGAAACAAGGCTTTTCTCTCTTCTCAAGGTTATTATTGAGAAAAAATGAGATAATAAGTCAGAGTACCTTGAAAAAAGGAAAAACAATGGAAAATATTAGTACTGGTTTTTTTTATTCATTTAGCACACACGTGCACATCAGACAGGGACTGTACCCATTTAGGACACTAGGAGACACCTGGAGATCCATGAGCTGGATCTTGTGGCTTCTTGGTTAATGGGGAGATGAGCCAACAGAGCTCCTCCAACCCCTCGTGGGTCCTGTGAGAGCTCATGCAGCTATGAAAGTCCTAGTAGAACCCAAGCTCTTCATCCCCGTGCAGTGGGACACTCCTGCTTACCAGCAGGCTGGCAGCCTCTTCGAGACTACTCTTGAGGCAGCTATGAGGATGCTACTGATCAGTGCCAACACCATCTGCCACCGGAGGAAAGACACGACCGACACACAAGTTAGTTGCAAGAATCACACAGGCAATTTATTACTTACAAATCCTTTTGGCGTGCCTGGTTACAGCTTAAGGGGGCCCCGACGGCGTACTCCTCTCGACTGTCTTTGGTCAGAGCTCAGAGTGGCAGCGCAGAGACAGTCCACATTCACGTTGGAGTCTGGGCGACTACCGCAGCAGGGGGCCCCTCAGCTTTAGTGCCTTTTCTGGCCAACGCCTTCTAACAGGCATCAATCTACAGGATTATCACCTCAAACCACCTTTTGGGGAGTTCTGAGAGGGAAGCCCTTTTTATGTTAATCTCCTGAAATGTTACATCAAGCCACTTTTAAGGTGTTCCTAGAGACGCTTCTTGTTTATGTTAATTTACAGAGTTATGACATCAAGCCACTTCTTATCTATGTATAACTTCACACACACACACCAACTGGGCCCTGCTCGAAAGTCAGAGTCTGTTTATCACATCTGCACACACTATATTAATTCCTATCCAGACGGCATAACTTTAATTTTCTTAATTGCTTTTAATATTATATCCTAATTATTTTTACATATCTTTCATATTTTTCTATATTTCTACATATTTAGTTACCTTACCTTACTGCAGCAGAAAGGCTACAAGAACAGAAGTGGCCCTGCTAACTAACTGCCTGGGGAAGAAGCTGACTTGATCATGGAGACAGTGGATTTTGATATGGCTCTTGGAAAAAGAGAAGTACACCAGACTGAAAGGGTATTCTAGGCAGAAGGACCAGCATGTGCAAAGGCATAGTAGTGTGACTGTGTATGACATTATTATCAAATTAAGATTAAGCCAACTGAGAACCTACTCTCCCTCTAGGCACTGCTAAGGACTGAAGAAACAACAGTGAACACAGGCCGTGCCCGGTTGGCTCAGCGGTAGAGTGTTGGCCCACGTGTGGAAGTCCCTGGTTTGATTTCTGGTCAGGGCACACAGAAGAAGTGACCATCTGCTTCTCCACCCCTCCCCCTCCTCCTTCTCTCTCTCTCTTTCTCTTTCTCTCTCTCTCGCTCTCTCTCATTTGCCCTCCCACAGCCATGGCTCTAATGGTTTGAGCATAGTTGGCCCTGGGTGCTGTAGATGGCTCCATGCCCTTGCCTCAGGTGTTAATGTTGCTGAGAATCAAAGCAGTGGCTCCAGATGGGCAGAGCAATGCCTGGTGGGGGGCTTGCTAGGTGGATCCTGGTCGAGGCACATGTGGGAGTCTGTCTGTCTGCTTCCCCTCCTCTCACTTAATAAAAAACAAACAAAAAACAGTGAATATAGTGGCCTCAGTCCTTATGTACTTTTGGATTTATTTGTTCATTTTATCAGTTTCCTAGGGCTGCTATAGCAAATACCACAAATCTGGTGGCTTAAAACAACACACATGTATTAGTTTAAAATCCTGGAGATCAGAAGTGCTAAAGTCAAGGTGTCATCCTGCCTGCATTCTCCGGAGACCCAGGGACAACCTTTTTCCTGGCCTTTTCTGGTGGTTAGAGGCTGCCTTCATTCCTTGGCTTGTGGACTTCACCTGCTGAACTAGCAGAGCAGCATCTTCACAGTTCTCTCTCTCTCTGACTCTGGCCTTCCTGCCTTTTTCTTATAAGAAGCCTTGTGATGGCATTGGATCCACTGGGATAATCCAGGATAATCTTGCCACCTCAATATCCTTGACTTAATCATATCTGAAAATCTCTTTTGCTCCATAAGGCTACATAGTCACAGGCTCCAGGAATTAGGCCAGAGATGTTTTTCAGGGGCCAATATTCAGCCCACCACATTCATTCAGCAGAGTTTTTAGTTTCCCAGTATTTGGCACTAGAACGAGGTAGATGAACTCCTTGCTGTCATGGATTTACGTGAGTGTTTTGGATAATGGAGCAATTGTATTCACTTGTGCCCCGGGCACTAGATAGATTTAAAAAAGAAGTGTTTTATAACTAATGCATCCAAAACTGATCAGCTCTCCTCCCCACACCAGACTTGTTTCATCTCAGTTGATCCTTGTAGTTGCTTATAACACATTTTTGAAGTTACTCTTGAGTCCTTTTTCTTTCTTCTGTATACCACATCCATTGTGTCAGAAAATCATTTGTTCTACCTTTGAAATGTATTCAGAATCCAACTACTCATCACCACCACTAGTTCTAGCCACAATCAAGCCACTGTCTGAATTACTATAAGAGCCTCCTCCTGCTCTTTTTCATCCTTGCCTGGTACATTTTATTCTGGACAGAGCAAACATAAGGATCCTTTTTAAATAAAAGTCAGATCATGTCACCTGTAATAACAACCCATTTCTCTCAGTAAAAGCACGATTCCCTGGGCACTGCCTCCACTGGAAGCTCTTGCACTGGCTGTGTCTCAGGCTCAAGCCTTCTTTCCCTGAGTTTACATTCCAGTCCTTCTCCTCTATCATCTCTTTGTCCAAATGCCCCCTTTTCATGAGGCTAACCTGGTTACCCTCTTTAAATGGCATCTCCCCGTACCTTACTTCTGATTCCCCCTTAACTTGTTGTAGTTTTCCATTTTTCATAGTACTTACCACCTTTTAAATACTTCATACTTTGTTTATTTAATTTGTCCACCCCAAGAGAAATTCAAGCTTCACAAGACGAGAGATTTTTCAATCTGAAGCACATCAAACACAGTACAGCTAGCGCTGACTTAGAACCACGATTGGTTCCGACAGACCGGTCGTAACACGATTTGGTCGTGGTTGAGTAGGCTATGTGTACAGTACTGTGAAATGTGTTATAAAAATCTTTAAGTCACATTTTATCATAATTTTCTTTCATTATTTTTATATATCATAATTTTCATTGTTCATTTTATGCCATTTGTATCTTCTCTACACCATTTTGTTTCTTATTTTCACATTCGTCAGGTTTAAGTAAAACTCTGCATTACCAGTACAACTGGTTTAATATTTGCAAAACATACAAAATTACAAAATACAGGTGCATACAAAAATTGCTCCAGATGCGGAGCAGTCAGGGCTAGCAATTGGTCATAAAGTCGAATGGTCGTAAGTCACATAGGTCGTAAGTCGATCAATACCTATATGCACTATGTTCCTAGCAACTATTGGTGGAGTGAATAAGTGAAAAAGTCACAGTGTGGCCATCAAGAAACTTATCTATTGGGGAAACCTGATGGGCACCTCTGGAACAATTGTGCACCATCTTGGATTATTTGCACCTTACGTATTGTAGCACCTTTAGTTGGGGAATCATAAAAGGTCTGCAGTGCAGGAAGGAGACATGAACTCAGGCCTTTCCTCACTGTGCAGTGTCTATTTGAGAAACGGACACTGGCTTAAATAGGAGACTCCTTCATAGCAACTTCTTGGTCTTACTTTGCAATTCAGAAATTTAAAAACTAAATGTCACTAATCACGCTCCTGTAACATAATCCATTCTTCACTAGGCCCTCTGAACAAAACAAAGCTGGCATAGAACCTTCCCTCTTTATGCTCCGGAAAACTGGGTCACTTGGTAGTTCTTGGAACCTCCTTTAGAAAGATAAAATAAAATTTTAGATCCAAATAGAATGTCAAAATTCCAATTCCTTCTTAGTCTTTGCCAAGAATTGCTATGAAGTAATTTTTTAAAAAGGGATGGCATGCATTCTGCCAGCCTGAAAAGACGTGTTTCTGCTCTTCTCTGCCAACCAGAAGGAACTGAGAAAGAGGTGTAAATGCAATGTGATCGATGAGAAAGAGTACGCAAAATTTCAAGGTGGGAAAGGAAAAGAGTTCTGCACTATTTTAAACGTTTGTTGAAAACTGTAAAATTATTAACATTGATATCAAATAAAATTTCTGTCAGTTATTATTTTTAGTGTGTTACAGGTTTGCCCATTGGGGTGACCCCCGTCTGCTGAGCCTGGCAGTGTGTAATGACCCTGCTGCTCGGTTCTGCTCCCTTTTCCTTTTCTCTTACCCGCTCTCCTCCTCTGTCTTCCTTTTGTCCAAGGATCCCAGCAGCCTTTGTGAGTTTGTTGGCAAGAATATGTAGCCTTTTCACAAGCCAAAGGTCACATGTGCAATGCCCTGTTTCTCTAACCCTTAGAACAGTGGGCTGGTCCATGTGCTTTTCTTCTTCATCAGGACATTAAATATGTCATGTACAAAACAAGAGGTCTAAAGTGGAAATGCTTATATACTTTAATAATATATTGAGGCAGAACTGATGCAGGCCATTTAACCAGTTAATTTTTATGATTCCAAATGGATTAGCCAAATATATTTAAAGGCCATTTTCCCTTTTTCTCAACTGTCAATGGTAAAATTGTGAATGGTTTTTATGTATATAATAGCATGGAGCTATTACTATTCTCAACAAGATGCCTATAGATTTTATATATTTTATATCCTTTTTCTTTTATTTCTATGAAGTGTGAGAAAGATTGTTTTCTTTTTTCATTATGTCCTTTCTCTGGTTATACCCATCTATCACATAGCCCATTTGCCATTAATGACCTATGACCCCTTTTTATTAGACATACTTGAAAAGGTCATGGATCTTCATGCAGTTGTAAAGGAGACATTTCATTTTCCTAATTTGCAGATTGTGAGACCACAGGGGAGTCTTAAATTTTGGTGGATGATTAATCACTCAAATAAAATTTGGCAGTAAAATAATGAAGAAAAATTAAATCTAGAGCAAGATTAGATTAACGATGTTTTATTGGATTTCTCAAGCTTATCGTTTATTTTTAAAATAATCATATTCATTACCAGCTAACAAGTTCTTTCTGAACAAAATATCAGTTAGCTTTTTGTTAGTCTCCATCTCTTGCTGTTGAGTAAAGGATTCTATGGTTCTGATCTCTTTTTGGAAATTCTTATACAGATGCAGGAAATATGGTGGAGTTTGGATATTTTAAGTGAAGTAAAAATGGTTATCATAAGTAAATTTCTCTTTTGCTCTTAAAGATAAAATTGGTTGTACTTATTAGAAGCCAGAAACCGTGGGCTAAACTGAAAATACAAGGCTAATGTGTTCCAAAAGGAAAATTTATTTTAAAAACGCCAGTGTGCAGGCGGCTGAGACCAGTAAAGGGTAAAGGTGACCAGATTTTAAAATTGGTAAAGCGGGACACCATTGACCGGGGGGGGGGGGGGGGGGGGAGGGAGGGGGGTTCTTGATTAAAAATTTGGTCTATATGGAGCAAAACAAATTTTTATAAAATGCAATAATAGTATTGTAATATATATTTTTAAATTTCAAGATAAATACAATTTATAAATATAATACATTAAGAAAAATTATGTATAGTATTATTTTATTCTTTGGCATATTTCTCATTTGAGTGAATTTATTTTAGTAGATTGCTGTCATTGTTTAAAAGGTCATGAAATTTTTCACAAGAATTTGTTAAATTGTATTTCACACATAAAATGGCTTTCAAAGTCTCAACACTTAATTGTGATTTTTCTGATGTCCACACTTTATTTACTGTAGAAAAAAACGCGTTCAGTCGCAGTGTTAGTTCCTGGTAAGGGCAGCGCGTATTACACAATTTTTAGTGCGTTATTGTATGGAACATGGTTGGTTTCAACATGATGAAATATTTCTAACCATTTGTGCTCTATTGTGATTTTTGCTGATGCCCAAGATTTAACCTTTTCCTTATCAATATATATTTTAAATAATGATACCTCATTAAAAAGTTTGTTTTCTGAAATATTACTATATGGGAAATTTTGAGTGAGTCAGAGGGATTGGGTTACACGGTCGCGCTCCCCATGTCCAGCCCCGCCGCCTGCTGGAGACCAAGCGGTTTGCGCCTCGCGGAGCCCGGAGCCCCATGCTGGCATCCAGGACACGGGCCTATGGGTAGTTAAGGGACTTGACAGCTGCCTCCCCAGTAGGTATATCCCGCCCGAAGTTCTTTGTTTCGGGCCGCATGGGGCAGCCAGCTCTTGCAGCAATGTGGGTGCTTCCAGGTCCAGGCAGGGTCTCCCTGCCGAAAACCAAAAACCGTATATTCCCTTCCCGTTCTCCCATCGTTCCCTAGCTTTTTGTGCATTCTTTCCAAAAATCGGGACTTTTTAAAAATGCCGCAGGACAAATTGTTAAAAATTGGGACTGTCCCGCCAAAAGCAGGACATCTGGTCATCTTAGTAAAGGGTGTCAGCCCTGAGCTGCAGGAGTGGGGTGTCTGATATAGGGCTTGCTGCAGGCATTTGCTGGCATGGGGTTGGGTGCCCCTGGACATGAATAATTTGGTTTGTTGCCTTTGGTCACAGACTGTCTCTCTTCCCCAACTTTCAGGTCCCTCCTGATGGCCTTGTCCCAAGGTAATTCCCCAGAACCTTCCCAGGGTGGGGGGAGTTGCTTAAGGGGAGGGGAGGTTGGGCGAGGGAGATGCTTTTTTTTTTAAAATTTAATTTATTGTGTTTACATATATTCCAGTCTTGCCCCTAATGCATCCCCCCTCTCCCGAGGGAGATGCTTACTGAAGATGTTGCCTTAGTGGGAGGTCGGTGAGGGGAGTTTGAGTTTAAAGGGGCTCTGAACCCAAACCTCACACTTATGAGTAATTCTCCTAAAAATTTCTCTCCAATTAGTGAAATTGTACTGAAAAATACAATCAGTCTATTTGTCAATAAACTTGACTTAGAATTGAAATTTTGGGCCAAATAATAATTAAGTGCAACAAATATTTACTGATGTTTGTTATGCGCCAGATAATTTGTAAAGTGACTTACTTTACAATTTGCTTTCATATGTCTTTGATCCTCATTGTTTTCATGTGATCACATTGGAACCTCATAACAGTCTCAAGCCATGGAGTAGATAGTATTTATTATCCCAACTTCACAATGAGAAAGTAAACTAAAGCCGCGGACTTACCCTATTCAGACAGAAGCTAGAACAAACCAAGAAGCCAGTTCTTAGGGCTTCTGATCCCGTGCCCTTCCCAGTATTTTATACTGCAGTCCTTTTCCTGCCAGTTGTCATCTGCTACTCTAGAAAGTGAACATTCCAGTAGTTCTCGAGGTGTGGTTGCAGGAGCAGCACTATCTTCATCATGGGGACTTGGAAGGTATGTTGATTCTTGGACTCTGCCTCTTGACCTGGGTAAGGTCCAGACATCTGTGCCAGACAAACTCTCCAGGTGATTTTTGAAGCACACTCAGTTTTGAAAACCACTGAAGTCAAGAATATATTTCTTTGTCAGTAAAACCATGGGTGAGGCACTTTACTAGTTATCCATAAGAACTGCCTTGTGGACAGCACAGGGAGTTTTGCCTTCTGGGCAACTCATCTAGTTGAGAAGCACAGACTAGCTCAACTGAAACAGTAACATGGGCCTGCATTGTTCATTGGTTAACTGCTAGGTCAAGGGTAGAGCTATTCATGTAGTGGGCCTTCAGGGAAGGAAGTCATCCCCGAAAATAGCAATGGTTGGTGCTGGGCCTGGACGTGCCCTAGGAGTTAGAGGGAGGAGGCTAGACAGTGGGAATTCTAGAAGAAAGATGAGTTTGTGAAATAGAAATACCGGCTTGAGCAGAGCTTTGTGCTAGGAATAGAAGTAGATTGCATGAGTAAAGTGGAACAACTTGTGATAAACTTCCTTAGTCAGAGTTGGGCTAGCACAGGACAATGGGGAGCAATAATAGATTTTGATTAAATAACAGATTATAAAAGTATTTTTAGGCACCATTAAACTGCCATATGCATAACAGGATCCACATATAATTTGAATATCTCACAGTGTTTTGCATATTGTTTGCTCTCCACATAAATATTTGTGGGTTTTTAAGTATAGTCTGGTTTTACAGATATTTTTAAAACAACGATAATATGAAATATATTTTGGGGGAGGTTACAACAATAATTATATTTTGATTGCTGAATGAAATCAGCTTGTGTGTCTTTTTGTTCAGATGAAATGACAAGTGGTTTTAATCTACTGATGGAGAAAAGAAGCCAGGACCTCCTCTGATCAGTACAGCTGGTATTGCATCCCTTTCATGGGCCTTTTTGTTTGGTAGGTAGAGGGGCTTCAGCCCTACCCTGAATGAAGCTTTTGCTTAGAGACAGAAAAATGGTATAGATTTCCTCAGGTCAAAATGACCTTTTTCCATGTGGACACCATGCAATTGAAAACTTTATCAGTTGCAAAGGCCTTTAGTTAAATATTTATTTTACAGAATTAAAATAATTCTGTAATTCAGTTTATTTTTTAATTTTTTTTAGTAATTTTAATTCATTTTGGTAACATAGATTCAAGTGTCCCACTCAATATAATCCCCCCACTCCTCACCTGTGTCCCCCATTACATCCCCTTTGCCGCCCTCCCCGTAACTTCCTCACCCCTTCCCTCTGGGATTTTCTGTCCTGTTATCTATCTATGTGTCGTGTGTATATAATTTCACTAATCACTTCACCTTCTCTGATCCCATCTCCTCTTCCCCCTTCTGCTGTCCCTCTGCTCCCTGTAATCCCGCCTCTGCCTCTATTCCGTTCCTCAGTTCACTTTGTTCATTAGATTCCATGTATAAATGAGATAATATGATATCTGTCTTTCTCTGCCTGGTTTATTTCTCTAAACATAATAATCTCCAGGTCCATCCATGTTGTCGCAAAAAGTAAGATTTCTTTCTTTTTCACGGCCGCTTAGTATTCCATTGTGTATATGTACCACTGCTTTTTAATCCATTGGTCCACTGATGGACATCTGGACTATTTCCAGATCTTGGCTATTGTAAACAATGCTGCCATAAACATGGGGGTGCATTTATTTTGAATCAGTGTTTTGGTATTCTTAGGATATATTCTTAAAACTAAGATAGCTGGGTCAAAAGGCAGTTCCATTTTTAATTTTTTGAGGAATCTCCATACTGTTTTCCACAGTGGCTGCACCAGTCTGCATTCCCACCTGCAGTGCATGAGGGTTCCCTTTTCTCCACACCCTCGGCAGCACTTACTGTGTGTTGATTTGTTAATGAGCATGGTTCTGACAAGTTTGAGGTGGTATCTCATTGTGATTTTATTTTGCATTTCTCTGTTGATTAGTGATGTTGAACATTTTTTCATCTGCCTATTGGCCATCTGTATGTCCTCTTTGGAGAAGGGTCTATTCAGTTCTTTCCCCCATTTTTTAATTGGGTTGTTTACCTTATTGTTGGTGAGTTTTAGAAGTTCTTTATAAATTTTGGTTATTAACCTTTTATCAGATGTATTGGCGAATGTGTTCTCCCATTGTGTGGGTTGTCTTTTTATTTTGTTAATGGTGTCTTTTGATGTGCAGAAGCTATTTAGTTTGATATAGTTTCATTTGTTTATTTTGTCCTTTATTTCACTTGCCCGTGGAGATAAATCGGCAAAAATATTGCTACAAGAGATAAATGAGAATTTACTGCCTACGTTTTCTTCCAAGATTAAACATCTTATGGTTTTGTGACTTATATTTAAGTCTTTTATCTATTTTGAGTTTATTTTTGTGAATGGTGTAAGTTGGTGGCTTAGTTTCATTTTTTTTGCATGTACCTGTCCAATTTTCCCAGCACCATTTATTAAAGAGACTGTCTTTACTCCACTGTATGCTCTTATCTCCTTTGTCAAATATCAATTGAGCATAAAGGCGTGGGTTTATTTCTGAGTTTTCTGTTCTATTCCATTGATCTGTATGCCTGTTCTTATGACAGTACCAAGCTATTTTGAGTGTGATGGCTTTGTAGTATAACTTGATATCAGGAAGTGTGATACCTCCCACTTTGTTCTTATTTTTCAAGATTGCTGAGGCTATTCGTGTTCTTTTTTAGTTCCATATAAATTTTTGGAATATTTGTTCTATATCTTTGAAGTATGCCATTGGTATTTTAATAGGAATTGCATTGATTTTATATATTGCTTTGGGTAATATAGACATTTTAATGATGTTTATTCTTCCTAACCATGAACACGGTATATGCTTCCACTTGTTTGGGTCTTCATTGATTTCTTTTATCAATGTTTTATAATTTTCTGAGTACAAGTCTTTAACCTCCTTGGTTAAATTTACTCCTAGGTACTTTATTATTTTTTTGCAATAGAGATGGGGATTATTTTCTTAATTTCTCTTTCAGACAGTTTATTGTTGGTATATAAAAATGCCACTGATTTCTGAGTATTAATTTTATATCCTGCCACCTTGCCAACTTCATTTATCAGGTCTAGTAGTTTCTTGACTGAGATTTTAGGGTTTTCTATGTACAGTATCATGTCATCAGCAAATAATGATAGTTTTACTTCTTCTTTTCCAATTTGGATGCCTTTTATTTCTTCTTCTTGTCTGATTGCTGTGACTAGGACTTCCAGAACTATGTTGAATACAAGTCATGAAAGGGGGCACCCTGCCTTGTTCCTGATCTTAAGGGGATTGCTTTTAATTTTTGCCTGTTGAGTATGATGTTGCCTGTCGGTTTGTCATAGATGGCCATTATTATGTTGAGGTATGTTCCCTGTATTCCCACTTTGCTGAAAGTTTTGATCATAAATGGGTGCTGGATTTTATCAAATGCTTTTTCTGCATCTGCTGATATAATCATGTGATTTTTATCCTTCCTTTTGTTTATGTGATGAATTTGATTGATTTGCAAATATTGTACCAGCCTTTCTTCCCTGGAATAAATCCCACTTGATCATGATGTATGACTTTTTTAATGTATTGTTAGATCTGGTTTGCTAATATTTTGTTGAGAATTTTAGCATTTATATTCATCAGGGATATTGGTCTATAGTTTTCTTTCTTTGTAGTAGTGTAGTAGTGACTTTATCTGGTTTTGGGATGAGGATGATGTTTGCCTCATAAAATGAGCTTGGAAGTCTTGCCTCTTCTTAAAATTGTTAAAATAGCTTGAGAAGGATAGGTGTTCTTTGAATATTTGGTAAAATTCTCCTTTGAAGCCATCTGGTCCATTGCTGGGAGTGTTTTGAAAGCTGTTTAAATTTTATTTGTTGGAATTGGTCATTTAGGTTTTCTTATTAAGATTGAGTTTTGGAAGATTGTATGTTTGTAGGAATTTATCCATTTCTCCTAGGTTGTCCAATTTTTGGCATATAGATCTTCATAGTATTTTCTTTCAATCCTTTGTATTTCTGCTGGGTCAGTGGTTACTTCTCCACTTTCATTTCTAATTTTATTTATTTGAGTCCTCTCTTTTTTTCTTGATAAGTCTAGTTAAAGATTTGTACATATTGTTTACATTTTTAAAGAATTAGCTCTTTGTTTCATTGATTGTTTGTATTTTTTTAGCCTCTGTGTCATTTATTTCTACTCTGATCTTTATTATTTCCTTCCTTCTACTTCCTCTGGGCTTTATTTATTGTTCTTTCTCTAGATCTTTTAGATTCAGGGTTAAGTTGTTTATTTGAGTTTTTTCTTGCTCTTTAAGGTATGCCTGTAAGGCTATGAACTTCCCTCTCAGGACTGCTTTTGCTGTGCCCCATAAATTTTGAGTTGTTGTATATTCATTTTCATTTGTTTCAAGGAAATTTTTTATTTCTACCTTGATTTTGTTGTTAACCCATGTATTATTTAATAGCATGCTATTTAACCTCCAAGTGTTTGAATGTTTTTCAGTTTTCTATTGTAGTCGATTTCTAGTTTCATGCTATTGTGATCAGAGAAGATGCGTGATATGTTTCAATCTTCTTTTATTATTGAGACTTGATTTGTGTCCTAACATGTGATCTATTCTAGAGAATGTACCATGAGCACTTGAAAAGAATGTATATTCTGCTGCTTTGGGGTGAAAGGTTCTGAAGATATCAGTTAAATACCGTTGACCTCATGTGTCATTTAAAGCCACTGTTTCTTTGTTAATTTTCTCTCTGGAGAATATATCCAGTGATGTTAGTGGGGTATTAAAACCCCTACTATTATAGTATTGCTGTTGGTCTCACCCTTTATGTCCATCAAAATCTGCTTTATATATTTTGGTGCTCCTATATTAGGAGCATAAATATTTATAATGGTTATATCCTTTTGTTGTATTTTTCCCTTTATCATTATGTAGTGACCTTTTTTATTTCTTACTATAGCTTTTGTTTTAAAGTCTATTTTGTCAAATATAAGGATTGCTACCTCAGCATTTTTTCATTTTCATTAGCATGAAATACTTTTTTTCATCTCTTCACTTTCATTCTATGTGTATCTTTTGTTATGAAGTGGGTCTCTTGTAGACAGCATATGTATGAGTCCTGTTTTCTTATCCATTTAGCTACCCTATGTCTTTTGATTGGAGCATTGAATCCATTTACATTTAAGGTTATTATTGATATGTACTTATTTATTGCCATTTTATTCTTTATATCTATAATCCCTTTTTCTCGATTTATTCTTTTCCTTTGCTCTTTTTACAGCAGGCCCCTTAAATTTCTTGCAGTACTGGTTTGGTTGTAATGAATTCCTTGAGATTTTTATTTTTTATCTGTCTGGGAAACTTTATTTTTCTTCTTCAATTTTAAATGATAGCCCTGCTGGATAAAGAAGTCTTGGTTGTAGGTATTTGTTTTGCATCACACTGAATATTTCCTGCAAATCCCTTTCAGCCTCAAGTGTTTCTTTTGAGAAGTTTGATGTCATCCTTATGGGGGCTCCTTTGTAGGTAATTAACTGCTTTTCTCTTGCAGCTTTTTGTATTTTTTCTTTGTCTCTTAACCTTGGCACTTTAATTATGATGTGTCTTGGTGTAGGTCTCCTCGAGTTCCTTTTTAATGGGACTCTCTGTACTTCCTTTTTAGTTCATCTTTTTATGGAAATTTTCAGCTATGATTTCTTCAGACAGGTTCTCTATCTCTGTTTGTTCTCTTCTTCAGGAACCCCAATGATACTGATGTTATTTCTCTTCATGTTGTTGCAGAGGTCTCTTAGAGTTTCCTCAGTCTTTTTGAGTCTCTTTTCTTTTTGCTGCTCTACTTCTGTGCTTTTGTTTATCTTCTCTAAATTGCTGATTGGATCCTCTGCTTCATCCAGCCTGGTGTTGATTCCTTCAAGTACAGTCTTCATTTCTGATATTGTATTTGTCATTTCTGACTGGTTCTTTTTTATGATTTCTATGTCCTTTTTGATGCTTGCTATCTCTTTATTTAGGTACTCATGTCCATCCATTGTTACTCTAAGATCCCTGAGAATCCTAAAAATCATTATTTTAAACTCTGCATCTGGTAGTTTGGTTACTGCCATTTCATTTTGTTTTTTTCTGGTGATTTCTCCTGTTGCTTCATTAGGGTCATATTTCTTTGTCTGCCTATTTGGTCTGTGTATTAGGTAGCGCTGTCTGAATTTAAAATTTTTGTGGTGTTGTTATGAGGAAGATGGGCTCAGTAGTATGGACCTCCAGGCCACCTGTTTTCCTTGTTCTAGGAAAGCTTCTTAAGGGTACTATTTCCCCTCATGTTGTATATGAGTATTGAATGCAGTTGGTCCTTTTCTGGGAATGGTTATCCCTTCAAGCTGGCTGGCTCTAAGGGTCAACCTTGATTATGTATATTACCCACTGTGCAATGTCTGTCCTTTCGGGCGTATTTATTCTCCACAGTGTCTGGTGCCTGCTAGATTTCTCCTTTGCATATTCCAGTGTAGCTAGCTGAGTCTAGGGATGGTGCTGTCTGCCACCCATACCAGTTGTGTTGGCTTTAGATCTTCTTGGGTTGGTGTCAGCTGTTGTTTGTAACCTGCTGTGGGCTATCTGTCTATGGCTACTGCTCTTTATGCTGTGTTTGCCTGTGTTTTCTGTGCCTGGGTAGTGTGGGAGGGGCCTACCTTTGTATAAGGATCAGCTTCCTTCTACTTAGAGATGACAGCATCTCTGTTAAAGCCCCATGCTCAGTAAGATTTGTCTCCACTTTCCGGCTGCTCCTCCTCCTTCTGCTGCTGTCTCTGGTCTTCTCACATGGTCTTCAGTAGAAAGACTGTAGTGTGGGCTCAGACTGGCCTCACCCGACCAACCCCTCTACAGGTTGCACAATTGGTGGGTTAGGGCAGCTGAGGTTGTGAATAGAATATTAGTGAGACCCCCTACTTCAGGGGTCTCTTGGTCAGGAGCTCAGTATGGGGAATGTGGCTCCTATTTCAGAGTCTAAGCCTTCAACCACTGCTGGATACTCAAATTTTATTTCTCCCCAAGAAGGTGAGAAGCAAGTTCAGATCAAGTGTGGTGGACAATCCCCTCTGAAGTTCTTACAGCTGGTGAGACCCAGGTCTTGGTGAGGGAGACTGAGAGAGTCCTCTCCTGGAGCTGACTGTGTCCCCCCTAAGTTGGCTAAGCCCCTCAACCAGATCCAACAATAGACTCACAGGGACCCATACTTTAAGTGTCCATGGTCCAACCCTCTCTCCCTTCCCCCTGTGGAATCTAGCCCTACAGGGCAGGATATCCAGCACCCTGACTGGCTGACTGTGAAGCTCCATCCTATCCAATGCACATGAGCCACTGTGCTGGTGCTGATCATAGAGAGTGGAACTCACCTCAGCTGGGCCTGGTGTGAGGAGCTCTTCCTTAGGGTACCACTCTAACAAGGGTTAGGTCCTGAACCAATGCTGTCCACAGCTGGCCCCTGGATGTGCCAGCCCTGGGCCTCCCAAGCAGGTACCTGGCGCAGACCAGTGGGAGACATTGCCCGTGACTAGTCATCAGCAACCTTCTTGGAGATATAAATAATCTAGAGTTTCTTGCTGCCTCTGCTGAGCCCAGGTGTACATGGAAATACCAAGTTGCACACCTATGCTGGATTTTACTGACTCCAGACCCTGGGGAAAGGTCCTCTTAAAAGGTCAAAGATCCCTCAGTCCTGCCTCCTGAAGCCTCTGTCTGCTGGCTGCTTGTTGGGCTCAACTACTGAAAAAACCTCTGGTCGAGTCTAGAACCTGCAAGCAATTGAGGGATTAGGAAGGTTGGTGGGTGTGGCTCCGCCCCTGGGTCCCAGGTGTCACTCTGTCCAGACTTTTTTGGCAGACGTCAGTAGGGTGTGGCTCTGGAAGTCTGCTGGATATGGACTCTGAGACCCTGAGGTGTGGTTTGCCTACTTTCTGGACAGTTTCTACTTAGTCTCCCATGAGGCAGAATTACCGGTCATAGACTCGGGATTGTGGGGGATGGTGGGTGGAGCAGCTCCAGCCTCAACTCCAGAAAACTGAGTCAATGATATGCCCCTGCTTCCTGGCCTCTCAGGACGACCCAGTCTCAATGTCTGGGGTAGGAGAGACTCCTGAGAGTGGAGCCGTTGCTTTTCCCCAGGCTGATGCCACTCAAAGGGACTGCTCCACCCAAGAAAGATGGCGACTGCAGTATTGGAGAATGATTCAGCACAGGGGTTCCGGTGCCCGTCCCCCACACCTCCACAGTCTGTGCCTCCATCTTTATACTCTCCTCACACAACTCTAGTCCTCTCAGCTCTCCCTCTACTGGAGCCTAGGAGAAGTGGCTGTCAATAACCTTTTCTGCATGGGCCCTTTAAGATGGAGCTTGCTTCTCTGAGAGCTTTGTTTTTTTCTCACAGACAGAAAACCGGCTCTTTTCACCTATAAGTGCTGTTTGTGCACCTCTTCTAGGCTCTGGGGCTCTAGGCTGGGGCTCCGGGCTGAGAACCCACACCTCTCAGGGTGACCCTTCTCACAGTGAGAGTCCCTCCAGACCCTCTGCTCCCACTCACTCCTGGAAGTGGGGCAGCCCTTTCCACATCTCCATTTCTCCTACCAGTCTCAGTGTGGCTCCTTCTGTGATCCTTGGTTATAGAGTCCTCTTTGTTTAGTCCAAAGATGTTTTTCCAAGATGATTGTTCTTAAATTAAGTTGTAGTCCAATTTGGTCCTGGGAGGTACAGTTGGAATGTCCACCTACTCTGTCACCATCCCATTGCTATTCTTTTGAGGCTTGTAGAGTCAGGCGAGTGAATAAACAAAACTTTTTGCAGTGGAGGCCAAGGGATCAGGATCACCACCCACCTCATTGGTGGATGAGGGAATCAGGAAACCACATCTTACAGTGGCAGGAGAGAGAGAATCGCCTTGAAGGGAAAGCACCCATAAGTTTTCATATAGACACACTTGTGGCTTTTTGCCATGTGCTCATGTACTAATTGTGCAAAGTGCTTGCAGCCAGGAAACTAGGGGGCAAGCCTAACACAGCTGTTTTCCAATAAAGTATCAAGTGCTCAATTATGAAAGGCTTGAGCCCAGGGCATAGCAATGGCTATGGTATGTTCCTTTGTCCACAACTGAATCTAGAGCAGTGGTTCTTAACCTGGGTTCTATCGAACCCTAGGGGTTCGATGAGTCGGTCTCAGGGGTTCGGAGAAGCCTCTGCCACGGAGGTAAAGACACACTTGTGTAAAGTCCTGATGACGCTCCTGTGACTGGTCAAAAGTGCCCCATGACCTTAGGACACACTGTATATCTAAGAACTATAAAATCTGGGGCAATTACTTGAGGCAGCAAAGTTGCTGTGATATGATTGCATATCTTGAAGACTCAATAGATTGTGAGATAATAAACAAGCCATATTTTTAAATCTGAAAGCCTCACAAAACACCACAAATAAAACCTGTTGACTTGAAATACTGCATGTGTGCAACTTCTTCTGGGTTCGAGGAACTTGGGAGAATAATTTGAGGGGGAGGGTCTCAGTACCCATTTGTATAAAGGAAACTAATCGACTCTGGCCAGTGGCTCAGTGGATAGAGTGTCAGCCCGGTGTATGGTTGTCCATGGTTTAATTCCTGGTTAAGGCACACAAGAGAAGTGACCACCTGCTTCTCCTCCCTTTCCTCTACCCCTTCTCTCTCTCTTCCCCTCCTGCAGCCAGTGGCTCAGTTGGTTTGAGCATGGCCCTGTGCACTGAGGATAGCTCTGTTGGAATGCATTAGGCTCAAGTGCTAAAAATAGCTCGGTATTCAAGCATTGGCCGCAGATGGAGTTGCCTGATGGATCCCGGTCTGGGTGCATGCAGGAGTCTGCCTCACTATCTCCCCTCCTCTCACCTTAAAAAAAAAAAATGGTGAAAGAAAGAAAAAGTAAAAGAAAAACAAATTATTTTGGAAATATATATGAAATAAACATTGGAAAGTAATACTTCATTTTTTTAATGTTTTTCTTCTCTGAGGCATTTTCTACCATAAACATCATGCTTTATTATAATCTTGCTAATAACATAGTGCAGTGGTCCCTCATCTATCACAGGGGTTAGGTTTCAGACCCCCTCGCGAAAGGCAAAAATTCACAAAGTAGCAAACTTATGTTTATTTAATTATTTATAGAGATTTTTAAAGCTTTCTAAACTCTCCCTACACACTTATAAACCTTTCCCACACTGTTATTAACCTTTCGCACGCTCTTATAAACACTGCCGATGCTCTTAAACACTTTCTACACTCTCAAACCTACGTAATTTTAACAACATATAAAATTCTATATGGGTACTCACCAGTGGATACTAATATGTTTTAATTAATATTTTTATATTGTTTTTATTTTTTAGGCTAGAAAATGCTTATTTTACTGCAAAAATAATTAAATATATACTAAGTATACACTGTAAAATCCAGCGATATAGCAAAAAATCCGCGTTACAAAATTAGATATATACAATTTAAAAATATGCAATTCAGTCAGACCACAAAAACTGAACCACAATATGGTGAGGGACAACTGTATAGTACTTCTTAATCTCTTTTGGCTCATAATCATTTTTAGAATCTAGTGAAAGCTACAACTCTTGCCCCAGAAAATTGCTCATGTGCACGTCCTTACAAAAGTTTTCATGAAATTTGGAGAGGGGTTCATGAACTTTGTCAAACACTAGTGTCTTAAGGCCTTCGTTGAATATAATGTATCAATATCCCTAGTTATGCTTGAGAAAATAATGCAAATTATTTTCTATAAAGTTTAATTCTGTCAAAATTAACTGAAACTCTGACTGTGAAAGCCTGTGGGTGAAACAAAGAAAAACCTTAATGTAATATATGTATGCTAACTTTTTAGTCATCCTACTGTTCAAAAATAACATACAAGTTTGACATTTAATAATTATACATTTCAAAGAAGAATCAATTTCAATTTCCAGTACGTTCTCTTTGCCCTGATACATTTTTTTAAAGATTTTATTTATTGATTTTAGAGGGGGGGTTAGGAACAGAAAGCATCAACTGCTAGTTGCTTCCTGCTGTGCCTTGACCAGACAAGCCTGGCGTTTCAAACTGGAGACCTCAGCGTTCCACGTTGACGCGTTATCCAGCGTGCCACCACAGGTCAGGACTTGCCCTGATTTTCTTATTGTAGAATAAATCGTGTTCAATTTGACTATCATGCGATTTACTTTGGCACCTTTGAGAGAACCATTGTGCACTAGCTACAGATATTACTACCCTATATTCCATTCTTAAAATCCAGAATAATAATGTAAACCCCACTGACAGCAGCTGGGTTTTTGAAAGTGAGGTGTTTTCAGGTATTATGTAAAAGGCCTGTTGCTGCTTCCACATGTCTGCCCACCTGGTGACACATCCCTTTATTCCAGTGACCAGTAGGCACACTGTGGTTGTCAGTTTAGGGTGCTAACTATACTCTAGTCTGACTGACTGCATTCTCTCCAGGGCTTCTAGGAGGCTCTGCACAGGCAGTTTCCTAGTCACGCTCTGAACAGAATGCCATCTCGGGGAGGTCCCGGGGAAGCCCACACAGGCCGGAGTGGCATTTGCTAGCTTATTCCCTTCTCTCTGACTCTTTAATACTGCATTTCTGGGAGGAAACATGAAATGCTATTACCCTGGCCAGTCAAATCTGAGTTGTATTGGGGTCCTGAGATTTGTGACTGTAGGAGGGATTCTTTTGTCTGAGGGCATGAATCCAAGGCTGCTGGGCTCACAGAGGCATGCGATTGACAATCAGAACAACTGGCCTGGGGCATGTGCCATGTCTTTTGTCCTCTTGGAGAGGAGGGGAAGCATGTGGGGAAGAGGAGGTGATAGCAGTAGGTTAGATGTGAGGTTTGTCACTCTCCTTACCAGGGACACTTGAAGATCAGCTTCTAGAAAGGGGATTTCTGCATCCTGATGTCAGTATGTACCAATTATTTGGCTTCCTTGTGGCTAAAGGTATTCGTTCTCTGCAGTGTTCTACTCTCACCTGGTTAGAGAGTGGAGCTCTAGCCTTCCACACCAGGAGTCCCTGCAGGGACACTGGTGTCCTTGGTGGCACCCTGAGTGATAGAGAAAAGGTGGAATTCTGTTCAAGAAGGTCATGAAGCACGGCACGTTTTTAGCACATTTTCCACTCAAAATGAGGTTGAGAGCTTAGAGTGATAGATCTGTCCCCTGGAAGTTTGATGCACGCAGGACTGAGGCGTCCTTCATTGCCTTGGAGCCTCGTCAGACAGACACTCACGTTCACATTTCTCAAGGTCCGCGCTAAAACGAGCTTAATGCAAACACTCACGTTCACATTTCTCAAGGTCCGCGCTAAAGCAAGCTTAATGCAGACACTCACGTTCACATTTCTCAAGGTCCCCGCTAAAGCAAGCTTAATGCAGACACTCATGTTTGACATTGCCTTTTACCTTTATCCCATCATTCTTTCATAATTTCCTCTCTGACTCATGACTTTTCCCCACTTCTGTTAAGAAATCCCTGCTAAGGGCTAGATTACTGCCTCAGCTTTCCTTCCCACCTACTCCACCTTGGATTTTTGTTTCTCATTTTCTCTTACCTTAAATCTTTCTTAAACTTTCATTACTTCTCTCCCTCACACACTATACTTTTTTTCTCCCCTCAACTAACTCTGCTCTTTGTATTACATATAGATGTAATTATTTTCATCTGTATGAATGGGCAAAGAATGACACGGTGGACAACATTGTCCTCTCCACTGAGCTTAATAAGCAGAATGTCACAAATTTAGCTAAATTTCTATCCCCAGCTCCATTCCCTGTACTTTTGCCTAGAGGTAACTACTGTCTTATACTATATTTTATATCACATCCTATTCTGATGGCCCAAGGTAGAGGGTGGATGCTGTCCCCAGTTCTCAGCCTCTCCAGTGGTATCTTCTCTTGGCTGCTGGAAGCTAAGCCTGGGCTGGGGCACCTGAGGGCTGAAATGAGAACACTGCCCCACTGAAGCTGGGGTCAGGGGAGACCCAGAGCAAGTGCGAAAGGGTAGCTGTCACTCCAGAACTTGGCTGCATTGCTTCCCCTTTGAGAGTCATGTTTTTATTTAAATGATCTTTCCTGATCTCTGAAATATTTAAATAAGAAAATGTTATTGGTTCAATGAATTCTTAGTAAGCGCTTTCTCAGTGATTGGCACTGTGCTAAATGGGACTTTATTATGGGGCTGTAGATTCACTTGTCTTTTCTTCCTATTACCGTTACTTTTTGGATAGAGAAACTCCATTATACTTTAAAATGTGTATTTTATGGCAAGAGTTGTCTGTATCTTTTAATTTAAGTATATTGTGTCAAAGCTGGGTAATGTGTAATATAAACTCTGCTTCTCGGTATGTTAGAAATATTTCACACATACTAAAGAGCTTGGACTAGAGGCATGCAGCCTAGGCTAGACCCTAGCTCAGCCACGTACCAGTCGGTGACCTTGAGCCAATGACTTCAGTTCTCTCAGCCTTGGTTTTACTGTGGGGAATGGAGATTCTGACAGTACCACCCCTCAGAGCTGTTTGTGAAATGAGGCAATCATGTAAAGGGCCAGCCACAGTGCCTGGCACGCACTGCATGAAGGCTAGCTAGTGTAACATAGGAGTTTGAGCTTAGAAAAATTAGCAGAGATATGTATGGTAAATTTGAAGCCCTGATATTATGATGGAATATAGGTCTTGAAGGCTGGGTAGCTGTTATTGCAGCTCAGAAATGAAATAGAAGGGGGAAATCTTTTTCATAGGAAAAACATTCTTCTGACCTAAGACCTTAGAAAGTGGCTCCTGGATGAGGTGTTATCAATGAAACACCATATTGCTAGAGGAGATTGGAACCCACACATCCTATAGATCTTTTCTTACTGCTGGTCCATGCCGTATGGCTTGCCATAAACTTACCTAGTTTTCTATGGATGGGCTGCTGCCATTTTATCTGTCTGATCTTCCTGTTGACAGAATGTGATTAAATATATCATTAATCTCTATAGGGCAGGAGGCTTTGTAAACTGTTATGATCCTAAAAATAGCTACGATCACAGAGTCTTAAAAATAAGCTGTACACATTGATCAGAAAGCAAGAAGACTGAAGAGTAAAGTTATTTATTCTGTTAGTGGTTACTACCCCATTGATTTTTCTTTAGTTGTGAATAGCTTCAGTTTCCAATATGGAATATAGAAAGAATAATACCTCTTTTATTTTTAAAAAAAGGAAAACAAATAGAATTGGCATCATATTGTACATTAATTTTGTGTTCTGCTTTTTTTCTTTAAGTAATTTTACAACCAAAATGACAATGATGGTGATTCTAACACCTACTTCGTGTTAATGTGTTCATGGTTTTCCATTTAAAAATGCTTTCACATTTTCTCTCAGTTTATCTTTAGAAAACCTGGAGTATATAGGGTTTTTAAAATAATTTTTCATTGATTTGAGAGAGAGAGAAGCATCACTTGGTTGTTCCTCTTAGTTATTTTATTTAGTTGTGTACTCATTGGTTGCTGCTTGTATGTGCCCTGACTGGGGATGGAACCGGCCACCTCAGCACATCAGGATGATGCTCTATATCCATTGGTTTTAATTACCTTTCTTAGTAAGAAAAACTAAGTTTTTCTAATAAATTCCATAATGTGTTTTTCTTTTTCTTTTCTTTCTTTCTTTATTTTTATTAAGTGAGAAGCAAGGGAGCAGAGAGACAGACTGTCACATGAGCCCCAACCGGGATCCATCCAGGATCCATCTAGCAAGCTCTCTATGAGCAGTGCTCTGCCTATTTGGGGCCCTTGCTCTGTTGCTCAAACTATTTTAGTGCCTGAGGCGAAGGCCATGGAGCCATCTTCAGTGCCTAGGGCCACCACAGGTCAGGCAAGGATTTTAAATTTACCAGACAAATAATGGTAAAATTATCTTTTACATTTTCCCGTGTTTCTCAATGCTGTCACAGTGATGGAAACATTCTCAACAGAAAGTGTTGACTTGTTTTGTTGTGATTGAAAAACACTTGCTCACAATTTTGGAAATTCTGTTACAAAGTTTAGTAATACTTATTTTTGAACACTTTAAAATTAACATTAGTGTATTATAAATTAAATTGCAATGATCTATATATGGAATATTTATAATTATTTGAACATGTGATTATGAAACACATAAACAATAACAAATAGCATAGAAATTATTGTAAGCAGTACCTTAGTATGACTTGTTAAAGATGAGGTTTTGTAAATTAAATGTTAATATCTAGCTCACACTAATTTCTCTCATAATTTTCCCACCTATTTTCACTTCATCTAACACAAGTTTATGATCCTTTTATGTTGTTTAATACACATACACACTCTTTCTCAATATCTTGTTTTCCTAGCACCTACCATAATGCTGAACTCATAATAGTGGTGTAATGAATCCTTCTTAACTGTCTGTGTAGGTTTGCTTTCCTGTATGTGCTATTTTAGAGTGCGTGGGGGGGTTATAGAATTCGGTTTTTGCTTTCAAACAGTTGTGGCTTTCATTAACCCTTAGTTAACAGATGCTTTTCTTTTACCAACATTCTTTTATTATATTAAGGAGATATTTATTATAAATAGTTTCTTTCAATTTTATCCAAACACAATGCCCCCTACATTTTATTCCCCTCCCCCCCCCCATTCTGAAAGATGCTTCCTTAAAGACCTCTGAGACAGTGTTAAGTAATGGAAAGAACATGAAACTAAGGGTGTGGAGACTTCTCAGTTATCTGGTATTTATTTGGTTTCTACTCTGGGATGTGGGAGATTCACTGAAGCCAAAGTTGGGAGATCAATGGTATAATTGGGAAGAAGAACCATGGATGCCTTAGAAAGCCAACTCATAATATAAATTCACATAGCATAAACATAAAATAAATAGTTCATAAATGGTATGCAAGTGGGAAATATTTTGTGAATGGGGAAAATTGGTCTCATTTCTTTCTAGGTAGCTGCACCCCTCCTACTATATAGGACTCCAAGATTCCCTTAATATATGTGGCCACAAGGATGGTAGATAAGAATTTATTTGTATACTTATATACTTTAAGAATCAACAATTCGTGTATTGAATTGCATTCATTCAAAACACACAGATTGTTTCTTCTTTTGGCAAAGTATTGCTCATGTTTGGGATGAGGATCTTCTCAGAAGAAGAATTGCATAAAGGAGATCATCAAGTGTTTTCAAAGAGTTCTTTTGTGTGTGTTCAGAAAACACAATCTCTGCAGTAATATCTACTAAAGTAGATATTTGTAATATTTGATGGAGGAAGTAAATAATTGACTAATACCAAAGAAGAGTGAGACCTGTTCTTTTTGCCAGATTCCTCAGTCTTGCACAGATATTATAAAAGTATATTCTTTTCATAGATGCAAGTGACTGTAAATTGAATATGCATATGAAATTAAAGTACTGCATAAAAACTGAAGTATCAGACTTCCTGAGTTGTTGCTGGATGACTGATAATGGTTCTGTCATACATAAAAATGAAAAGAAGTGAAGTTCATTCATTGGCCCCAACTTTCCTTTTTTTTACTCTTTTCTCTCTCCTGTGGTACTACTGGAGGGACGTAATGCCATATTGGACACTCCCACCCCAAGTCCAAAACCTGTCCTCAAGAAAGGATCCAATTTTAATCTATTTGTGCAAAATCAAATAATTATTCACCTGCCCTGTTTTAAGCTATCTCTGTAGTTTTGGCATAAAAAGATTAAGTCTTATCTCAAGGAATTTTTGGTGTTGACATAGGAGTGGAAACATGTTTGTAACTTTCTTGTAGGGAAAAGGGTGTCTTTCAATGAGTTCTCCCTACTTTATGTTCTAGACATGTCTTGTTCATCAGGGTAATCTAATAGCTCAGAAATACCCTTCCAACTTTATAGAGGAGAGGTTGAGTGCTGAGTGAGCACAGATGGGAAGAGCGACATGTAATAGACAAGCAGTTTTATTTTATTTAGATTAAAATTTAAAATCTCTTGCAAGTATGTTAATGAGCAAATAGTGAGGTTGAATTATAAACAATGTAAATCATGTATCTTCCTTGAAATATGTTAAGAGAAGGAGGTTGCATGGGAGAAAATTTTGAATGTGAGTTGGGCAGGGTTATAAAGAAAATAAGCTAATTGGAGATTATCTGAACATAAACTGTCCGCAGGACCCCCCAGGGAGATTAACTGCCGGATCAGAAGTGTATGTAAAACACAATGACTAACCTTTTCTTTTAAGAACAGTTTTGGAGTGACAGCAATTCTTTTACTTAAAGAAAAAATAAACCCATGAATCTGACATGGTAAGCACTAACCAAGGTGTAGACACACTGACATTTTTTAAAGCATGCATATATCCTGGTAGTGCCTCTTCTTGTCAAAGGGACTGAGATATATTTTCAGGTTGTGGGGAGAAAATAATCCTGAGAAACTCTCCATGTAATTTTTAAAATTCAGAGCAGAATTTTAGAAAAGATTTTTATTTGCTACTGAATTGCTTAGAAAGTGTGTCACAATCAAACGCCACTGCACCAATGGTCAAATACATTTTCTTTTTTATGTAATTTAGTTTTTTTATTTATAGTTGACATAAAATATTATATTAGTTTCAGTTGTACCACATAGTAATTAGACATTTATGTACACTGATAAGTCTAGTACACACCTGACACCATCCGTAGTTACTACAGTGTGTCTGTAAAGTCATGGTGCACTTTGACCAGTCACAGGAAAGCAAGTGCACCATGACTTTACGGACACACTGTATATTATTGACTATGTTCGCTATGCTGGGCTTTACATCTCCATGACTATTTTTTTTATAACTGGCAATTTGTACTTCTTAATCCCTTCACCTTTTCATCCATCCCCCCATACATTAATTTTCATAGTGGAAAACAAGCAAGAAAAAACCTATATGGTCATATACAATGTTAAAATTATATTAAATGTTTTAAATCAATTAAATTAGGTATTGGCTTTGACACAATGTGAAACTGAGGAGGTGGTGTACTTTCTAAGTGCTTAGGTGCTTAATAGGTGTGGGCGGGCCAAGGCAGCTTTCATGGCTCTGGCTCTGGTGCTCACCATGTCACAACAGAGCGTCTCCGCTTATCTCAGGACAAGACACCATGCTCTTCAGTAGACTCTTGTCCTGAGATCACAGCAGCCATTCGTGCCCCTGGAGAAGCTTATCTGCATGTATTCCATGAAGGGCTGATCTTTTTTCTCAGGACATGCTGTGGGGTGTGTGCTCCATGGAAGCACGGAGATGCTTGGTTTGCTCAGAGAATCTCTAATGCAGAGTGTAAGTGTAAGGCAACAAGTCCTTTTACCTGGGCCTTAAACTCTGGACTAGACCGAAGGAGTGCAGACCTGTGGTACTACAACCCTCAAAGAAGTAGGTGACATAGCTCTTCCAGTCACTTGGAGATTGTTTCTTCTGTGAATGTGGCTTCTAGAAGCCATGCTTTTATCTCTCCACTGAAATCGGTGTGGCACCCACTGGCCCGTGCCCGTGATGGCGTTACAGCACTAAAAGGCTTCTGGTACTGTTCAGTGTGAGACACTGAGGCTTGCTACCCCTTTGGGTAAACATTGTCACACAGTCACTTTGGCTCAGGGCTGCCAGAATATCAGAAAGATGAGTGGCGAGTGCTTTTTGGCTAGTGGTGTTTCACTGGTACATACAAAAGTGTTCAGAGATTTAGTGGTCGAGGGCTGAATGTTGAGTAAATAGGAAAAACATTCTCTAAGTAATTGTGACATGATCTCCCAATTGAATTGCTGGAATATTTACCTTAGTTCCAAGAATATTATTTCTTTTCTCCACTGCAATTATAATAGGCTACTGATGTTATCTTAAAGACCCCTAGAAGCACCAGTGTTATTTGACCAATGTGGGTCAAATAAGTTTGCAAATATGATATATATGTTTGCTCGCTTATAGTTTGCATTGGGTGTGGGGGACAGGCTGTAAGCAGGCAGGGTTGTTATAGCCTGAGGCTTAGTTTTAAAACTAAGCTTTTTCCCACACCCTTGACTGTTGCATGATAGGGGGTGGTACACTCTTATGAAGAATCTCATTATGCCTCAGATAAGTGGCTTTGTATCAGAGACTTCCTTGTTTGTATATTAGATTAAAGGTTTGGATTTTTACACTATAAAATGGGACAGAGGAGCCTATGCTAGAGAAGAGCAGAGAAAAGCCACGTGGAGGAGAGGAGAAGCAGCCAAGATGGCGGAGTGCTGAAGGAGAAGCCAATTTGTGCAAAGTTTGTGCAGAGAGAAGGAGATGGGGAACAGAGGTGAATAAGGCTGGTGAGCTAGAAACCTTTGATTCGAGGAAACTCGGATAAGTCAGTGGCTTTGGGAGCCCTGAATGGAAAGGGAAGTGTTTTCCCACTGTATGTATTTCTTGCCTGCTGGGTGCAAGCTAGGATTAAAGGTAATGGCCCACCAGTTCTTGGCTCCATTGTTTTATTACCATCTGTCCGAATCAAATGCGAACTTGCACGGGCCAGGCGGCTGTGATGATGGCCGTGGCTACTGGCTTTACAACCTAATTGTGGAAAGCATGTTGTGTGGGAAAAGCAGGGAATCCTGAGACACGCTGTCCCTCTTTAAGGAAAGAAGGGGAATGGAAATAAATGTCGATGACAGGAATAGAAACCCCTGAAAAGTGATGTTCCCAAAGCAGGAGTCTTCTCTAGAAAGTGTGTGTTTGTCCTATTGTCAGTTAATTGATGAGAAAAGTTAACAGCATGGAGCTGAAAGAGGAGGAAACCGTCCCCAAGCACAGCCTCTTGTAAGAGCTCAGGAAAGTAGGAGATACTTGATACCATGGGGAACCTCACTTGATTAGGAATAGCAACAGTAATTCACAGGATGTGGGAACTGTTGTGCAGTGACTGAAATTTCATTCAGGTTTATTTTCCCTTCTATCTGTTTCCTTCTGCTTTGTTGGAGGAGACTGCAGGCCTTTACTTATCCTGGCATGAAATTCAAGTCTTGAAAGTATATTATAAAAACTCAAAATTTTCCTTGGGGTAAATTCATCTGTCTAGTTAAGAAGACTTTTATTGTTAGTTGTGTGTGTCCTAAAGAGGTAGGCAATTATATATAAACTGAAAGGAGAAAGTCGCTGCTTGATTGCCTTCTGGCCAGAATAGGTGACCTGCTGCCTTAGACATGGCCCTGTGAGCAGAGAAATGATGACAAAGCACAGTTCTGGTAACGCAGGCTCTTTGCCACTCCCCAAAGGCTTTACCTCCTTCCACCCCAGCATCGTCAGCCGTGTCAATTTCACTGTCTCAAAACATCTGTAAAATACCACTAAAATAGACACTGTGGTATTGTAAAAGATATGTGTTTTTATTGTGCCGCTGGCTTTCTCCTAAAATTGCACTTCCAGTGTTATTTACAGCAAATATGTTATGTAAATCTCCTGGAGCAGCCCTTGCTGGAGGAAGGTGAATATTTTGGTCACACTGGAACAGAGGAAAGGGTTCTCGTGAGCTGCTGACCCTGTTCTGTCCTAGAAGTATCACTTTCTGGGGGTACAGAAACATTGAAATGTTTCTGAAATGTTTGTGGTGCTTCTCAGAGAAAAAAGAAAAGAAACTCCATGGCAGAAATATAGCCAGAGGAGGCCACTGTACAAAACACTAGAGGATGAGAAAAACTGCAGAATAGAAACCCTTTGGAAAACACAGACCCCTCTCAGGTCCTTTTTATGGGCAGAAATTAGGATGTGGGGCAGCCACTTAGTTAAGAATCTTCTATTTTCTCTTTTGTCACACTTCTCATTGATTGCTTCAATGTCCCCCGCGCCTTTGCTAGGGTGAGACAGTTACCACACAGAGCCTTTCTCTGAGGCGTGCCCGCTGCTGCTGCTGCTGCTGTTTTCCCTAGGGGCCTCCTGGACAGCGCACCCTCCCAACCTCTTCCCTAGCACGTGGTTGTGGGTAGGTTGGATGGTTTATCTTTAATCTGTGAATACCTTTTGTATTTACTGTATACCTCATAGAATACTGTATGCCCTCAAGAGTGCTATAAAATAGTTCCCATTTTCTAATCCTGGACATAGCCAATCCCTCATTACATCCTTCTGTCTTTTCCTATCCTTCATTCTGTCTTCTGTTGTTACGTGAGGAGATGCCTTGCCTCAATTAGATTGTATGCTGCTGTGGACAGGACTGGTTTCTTCTCTGTCTTTCGTACCCCCACTCAGGGCTAGTGTACTGGTTAATGCAGTGTTTGTGTACATATGTGTCCCTTCACCGGGTTTCTCTAGAAAACAGTCTGAGGCAAAACTTATATGCAACTTCAGAACAGTTAGAGTGAGTGAAGGAACTCACAACAATCTCTCACAGGGAAGAAAGACAAGGAATTGATCTTTTGGATCCTTCTTGCCTCCTGTCTCTAATTGGCCAAGGCTTTAAGTCCCTGTTTCTAAGTTCTATTGAGCTTTAGGTCCCTGTTTCCAAGCTCTGTTGCCCAGCCCCTCGGTCACCCTGTAGGGAAGTCAGATCCTATATCCTATATGAGGTGGTGGGAGGAGCCTGAGCCTGCACAATACCAGTTAAGGTGGATTAGGGTGCCAGAGCCTCTACAGCTCATGCCACATGTGCACGACAAAGTCTGCGTGGAAGCCATCACCCCCAGGATACAGACAGCTGGTGGTGTTGGAGACAAGGTTGCAGCAGAGGCAGGGACTATGTTGGGTCCAATAAAATACCAAGTAAATAAATGTTGGCTGAACAACAAGTCTATAATAAACAATTATTCACTTCTGTTGGTTAATTGCTTCCTATGTTTTTACCTTACTAGTATTATTGGGAGATACAAAGGGAGATTTAAGAGTCAGCACAAATATGTAAGTATTGAGAGATCAGAGTAGGGAAGAATAAAAATGTGTGAGATCAAAGGAATTAATCAAGGAAGGCTTCCTATAGGAGGTGAGTTTTGAGTTGTCTTTTGAAGGCTGTAATTGTAAGGATTTATGAATAGAAGGAGTTGTCTGCAAAAGTCTCTTGGAATCTTAGAATCTGAGCAAATCTATGCCAAGTTTGGGATAGATTTTTGGCGAATACTATGATAGTTTATCTTTGTTATTTCTTTTTAAAAAATGTAACAACAAACTAGAAAATTGCTATTTTGGCTTATATTCTAAACTTTGGCAAAATCCAAAGGTGTTTTTGATTTAGAGATTGGAAAAATTAAAATATGTAATGTTGGCAAAAAGGTAGAGAAATAGTTTTCTTACACATTTTTATGACTGTATAAATAATCATAACCTGTTTGGAGGCTAGTGTATATTTTTTACCAAAACTTGAAATGCAAGTAAATGATTAACACAGAAATTCCATTCTTTGAAATATATATATTTACATGATTATCCATTGAAGCTTTGTTTTTAATAGTGAAAATGGGTTCAAATGAAATATCTATTAACAGTGGAATTAATAACAAATTAATGTAATGTTTCTGAAATGATTGTGGTGTCTCTCGGAGAAAAAAAGAAACTCCATGACAGAAATATAGCCAGAGGAGGCCACAGTAAAAAAACACTCAAGGATCAGAAAAACCACATAGAGAAACCCTATGGAAGCCACATTCTGTGTGTCTATTAAAAGATGGAGACCTATATGTATAGGTATGAGAGAATTTCAAGACACATTGTTACATTGACAAATGCAAGTTGTAAAAAAGCAAATCTAGTATCAGCCCAGTAATATAAGAGACAAGAAAGAACAAAACTAAAAGCAATGAAAGTTCTAGCCAAAGGATTGGGAAATGAGGGATTTTTTTATTCTATTTGCTTCTCCATGTATATTACCTTGTCCACATTTAAGGAGAAAAAACCCTCACAAGCATCATTCTTTATATAAGGACCAAAGTTCATCCCTCAGAAAGTGTCAGAGGAAACTTTTATATTAATGATTAAGAATAAAAAAAAATTAGAAAGAAAAGAAAATTAAAAAAGGATCCATAGGTAGTTCTGTACCAGTGACATTTCAAAGAACATTTAAAATGAAGATTTTTTTATTAATTGAAAAAATAAAAAGCCAACTAATTTAAAAATGGTCTTTTACAGGCTGAAGTAGTAGAAAGATGGAAAAGAGTATGAAATGTTAGAATATAGACCCTGGCTGGATAGCTCAGTTGGCTGGAGTGTTGTCCTGACACAGCAAGGTTGCAAGTTCAGTCCATAGTCAGGGCACATTAAAGAATCAACTAGTGAATGCATAAATAAATGGAACAATAAATTAATGTTTTTTTCTCTCTCTCTAAAAATCAGTAAATAAATTTTAAAAATTTAAAAATGTTATCAATTCATTGTGTAAGGAAAAAATTTAATAGGCTAATACTGAAAACAATAAATATTTTATTTTATTTTGTATATTAGCAAGTTTTATGTGAATAATACAAATGATTTTATACAAATGTTTTGTTCTAAGGATGGCATTGCAAATGAGGTATTTTTTGTCTTATTCTGACTTAAATACTGATCCTAGGTAAGACTAGTATAGAAGGAACCAACAATTTCAGTCATTTTAGGGCCCGGTTTCCTGTGTTCCCTGATTGAGGCTGAGATACGTAACCCTCGTTTCCAGCTTGCTGTAACAGTGCCCTCACCCCACAGAAGGTGACTGACCTGTTCTTTCCTTGAATAGTTCTGCTTGTTCCAGAGTTCCTAGTGTGCTATTTAAGTAAAATCTACCTGGGAGGAAGGTTTGCTTCTAATACACATTAGAATGAGCTTTAAAAATTGATCAAGGCCCAGTCCCTACCCTAGACCCATTAAGCCTCTGGGAATGGGGCCCACGCATCCACACACACACACTTGTTGATGCCTCAGCAAGCTTCATGTGCAGACTCCTGGGTGCTCACCTCCTATTAAAGAGCACTCGCATGTTTCCCCTTCATCTATTCTTCAAGAACATTGTCCTTCAGGCTTCATGCAAAATGGCTTGTAATGTTTTAAATGTCTGTATAATGAGTATCAGTTTATACTGAAATAACTATAACAGGGCTTTTATTTATAAGAAATTTAGTGAAATACAGTTGTAGTGATAAGAATCATATCACAATAAAACAGACCAAGATCTTTTTTTTTTTACAGAGTCAGAGAGAGAGAGAGATAGGGACAGACAGACAGGAACGGAGAGAGATGAGAAGCATCAATCGTCAGTTTTTCATTGCAACACCTTAGTCGTTCATTGATTGCTTTCTCATATGTGCCTTGACCGTAGGCCTTCAGCCAGTGACCTTGGGTCCAAGCTGGTGAGCTTCTTGCTCAAGCCAGATGAGCTCGTGCTCAAGCTGGTGACCTCGGGGTCTCAAGCCTGGGTCCTCCGCATCCCAGTCTGACGCTCTATCCACTGTTCCACTGCCTGCTCAGGCTTAATCATTTTTTATACCAGGCTATCTATCAGTGTCTTCACACGCAGACTGGGACTGGAGGACAGTGGGTTGATCTGTCTTGCTCTAGTATGTTCATTGGAAAGTTCAAGCTTTTAAAGTAATCTAAGTTAAGAGTCAGCCAGTGCTACTGATGATATGTAATGGAGCAGACGACTCATTACCAAAGTACAGATGTGCGGCAGATGGGGAGTTGGGGCTGGGATGGGAAAGATGTGACCATACAGGGCATGTGCTGGTGCTGCCCTGAAAGCCTCTCATTGAATAAATGCTCCACTTAATAACTGTGTAAGAATTTTACTGGCTAGTTTTCAGTCAGTGCTAGTAAAAGAGTATATCTTTAGAAAATGATATAAAATAGCCAAATGGAATAGCATTAATGGCCAATGTTAGGAAATTGGTTAAATGAATACGATTTTTATATGGTAAGATATTATGCAGAAACTAAGATATTTTATAGACTATTTAATAAGTTGGAGAAATGTTCATTTTATATTATTAATTGAGAACAGCAGGTTACTAAATCCATGCATACTGTATGATGCAATGTTTTAAAATCTCTGTATCAACACACATATACATCTAGGAAAACAAACACTTGCAAGATAGGCACCAAAATATTGACAATTTTTATTTCTAGTGGTGGAAGAAAAACATTTGCTCTTCGCTTTTAAAAAATGTTCTGTACTTTTCATATTTTGAAATAACATTCTTTTAATCAGAATAAAAAGAGCATTTAAAAAAATTAGTTTTAAAGTTCCCCAAAATAGCCTGACAAGGCAGCCCAATTGGTTAAAATATCTTTCCAGTTTGCCAAGGTTGTGAGTTTGGTTCTTAGTCAGGGCACATACAAGAATCACCCAATGAATGTGTAAGTGAAACTACAAAATTGATATCTGTCTGTCTCTCTGTCTCCTCCTTTCTCTCTCAAATAAATTTTTTAAAAGAATTCCCCAAAATAAAAATAAAACCCTGTCTATGTCTAGTCAAAATGAAAAACAAAAATAAAATTAATTAGCATTCTAGCTTCAAACTAGGGTGCATTACTCACTAGGGACTTACTAAATTTTTTTGAGTGATTGGAATAAATGCCTGGAGCTAAACAACATAAACAGACCCCTGCTAAGGAGGGAACTAGCTCACTTGCTTTTCAGATTCATCAAAACAGTTTTGTTTATTTTATTACACTTGATTTAGACGTTTCGGGGCATTTGTATTATAGCTGAAATGTGTTGGCATTTCTTTTTTACTCTTTTTCATTTTTTTGACAGACTCCAACTGTTTTTAGTATGAGGCCCACGTTTCTGCCCATGGGCTATTATATGCTGCCTTAGTTTTTGAAAACTAATTTTACAAGTGCTTCAGTCTGAGGCGTGTCCTCTCCCACCTGGGAGAAGAGACTAAATGAGCCACACACGCCTTATGTTGAGGTAGTTGAAGTGGCTAAGGTACCCGTGGGCAGTCCCTAATTCCTTGTGTGCCTGTTCCCCATAACAGGCCCTCTGCACTGGGCCTTGGCTGTCTTCCGTCTTGGCCACTTTCAGCTTCATCCTCCGACTCCTCATTGTATCTATCTTTCCACCTTCAGATGTGCTCAGCTCTCCTCTGGTTCTCCGTTCTGCTGCTCCCCGGAGTCACCACTCTGTTTTTCCCCTTTCTGTCACTGCCAGCGTCTTGGTGAGGTCTTTCGGAGGTCCTGCCTGATCCCAGGCAGCGGTGCTTTCTTCCTCCTCTGGGTCCCAGGAACTCTGTTGGCCCATCACAATTTCTGTGTCAGCCTGTGGGAGGCCAGGACATTCCTGTCTTTGTCACAGCAGACCCTGTGGAGACTGATTTCTGAGACTTCAGGTAGAGAACATAGAAGGTTTGTAGAGCTGGCTTTTCCCATGTGTGGGGCAGCCGTGTTAGGCTTGCTCGTGGGGTTACCAGCTACAAGCCCTTTGCCTGATTAGTGCGTGAGCACGCAGCAGCACCATGTGTGTACAACCCGTATAAGGCTATGGGTGCTTGCGCTCAAGAGAGATTTGGGACCGTTGGTGTGCGAATTGCCTGCCTGTTGCTGTGAGGGGTCATTTTGCTGTTTGTTTGCCTGAGCGGTAGTTTCCCCTGCCTTTGTCCGCCATTGTGAGACTTTTATTAAAGAGAATGGCCAACTCTTTCTGGCTCCGCAGTTCCTCTACCGTCTGCCCGAATCCAGTGTGAGCCTGCCTGGCCTCGGCCACCGGCATTACATTGTAGAATTGAAAGAAGCACTTAGCCCTACGTCTGGGCCATGAAAGTAACTCACTGAATGTGGTTCCTTTCATTCTGGGCCCCTCTTTTTGTACCTGAGAACAGGTTCAGAGTACTGCACTGAGGTGAGTGCCTAGCAGCCAGCAAATTTATGCAATTCAAGCTGGTGTGCCAGCAGACTGCCAAATCATGCTTCAGGCAGTCCCTGCAAAATCACCAGCCACAAACTTGAGGCCATGCCTGCTAAGGGTCTCCTCTCTCTGCTTTGCTCAACCAGTGTGATCTATCCAAAGAACTGGAGATTAGAGAAAACACACAGCCAGTATGACAGCAGCAGGTGGCACTCGTGCTGGGAACTCTTGGTGCTGTCGTGTCGCCCACATGGTCACAGCCATGGCATAGGGAAGGGAAGCTCCACATTCCCCCTTTTCTTGGGATTTCCATCTCTTTCTCATCTTCAGTGCGTGGCTTCTCACAGGAAAGTCTCACTGTTCTAGAAATGGCGGAGGACGCTCCCAAACTGTCTTAGCACTCTTCCTAGCAACAGAGCCATTGATTCCTCCATGTGCATGCCTTCTGGTGGCGCTTCTCCCAGTGTGCTTGACCCCTTCTGCCACCTGCTAGCCATGCAACCATGGGCCATTAGTCACTTTCTGTGCCTCATGTTTTCTCCTCTGTTACATGGGGATAAGCGTTATGAGAACCAAGCATATGCCAGCCAGTTACAAAAGTAACCACATACACGTATTGCTTTGTAGTCATTTATCTGCATCAAGAATTAATGCACCTGTAGGCTGGTGTCAGTAATGTGGTCTAAGAATCACAAAGCTTGCCTCTGGGGTCCTGACTTTGCCACTTGCTCGCTCTGATGAACCATTTGAAGTGACCTACTTTCATTGAAACTTTATTTCTATCTGTAAAATATTTAGTAAATACTTATTTTTCAGTTTTAAGTGAGAGAACTTCTGTGCAAAATAAACCACAAATACCATATAACACAAATGGTATTACCGAGTCTCATCTCTTTGGGCTGCAAGTCTCAGTCATCTTTGGGTTTCTTGTGGCCCCCAGGGTAGCACCCTTCCCCTAGGAGATCTAAACAGTAATTGTTGAATGAACAGTTTAATAATTGAGCACAGTTGAGAAATAAGAAGCATGCCAAGAAGGCCTCTGCGTGCTGGACAGATGCGGTGTGAAATCTGCACTGCCACTCTTGGGAGGACCAGGAGTGTCCAACAGGAGGCAATGAGGATGCGTTGGTTGCTCCGGGCAGGCACACTGACCACCATGAGAAACTGGAGTTTGACTGCCTGACAGTAATGGTGGAGACAGAAACACTAGGAAAAGCAAACACAAGAGCTTAAAGGCCTTTCAGTGTGAGCTTTTATCTATAAGGAGAGTGCCCACAAGTCTTACTGAAAGGTAAATTAGACAAAGCAGTTGAGATCTTTGGAAAACAATATCACTTTGGCAGGAGTATATCAGATGACCTAAATGACAGGCTGCTAATTTCCATGATTGCTTCAGGAAGGGATGGTGCTAACTTGGTTCTGCTTTTGCAATATGTTTCTCAAACATAACTTTTTGGTCTATTGCACAGGTAATTATGCTAACTACAAAGTTCATGTTGCGAGTTATCTCTACTGTGACCTTATTTTCTCTAATGATTCTGGAACCCAATTCTCCTGGTTTTACAGTCTGTACCTTTATTAAAACCTTTATTCAGCAAATGGTCATGTCAGTTTATGTAGCTGTTTATATCTTCAGGGTGATTTGCAGTCTATTTGGAGAATTGGTCATTACTAATTTTAAGATGACTGTGACTCTAAAATAAATTCATTGTAATTTATTGACTATTTGGTTTGGACTATTTTTATACCACTATTTGCTCTTTAAAATAGTGTCCAATTTAATGTTTTTAGCATAGAATGAACTATGCTAGATGGCAGACTTACCTAATTTGTAGATAACATGACAGTAAAAGGCTTAAAAAATATTTTAGAAGGGCAGAATAGAGAAACCAGAGTTTTGAGCAGGTTGGGATAGTTAGCTTCATTCTAAAAAGGTAAAATATTGAGGGGGTGAAAATAAAGTCTTCATTAGGTTCTAACGGAAATTACTACAGAAAGACAAGGGAGATCGTATCAAGCCGATGAGCCACTGTAAGTCTGCTGGTAAATGAGGTGCTGTAATTTTAGATCATATTTATTGGGCAGTTGGGGTTGTAAAGAAAAGATGCATTCAGCACACCAGCATCCCTGTCTGGATATGGAAAGTGCATAGTTGTCTGTGTTGTCAGAAAGTTAGCAATGGGAAGTTCTGAGACAACTTCAGGGACTGCCTCCTTTCTCTCATGGTCTCTCTTCTGACCTGTGTGTGTACCTCTACATATTTAACTAGATTCTCCTCTGACTCCTGATATCCAATACAGATCTCAGAGAGATGGGTTAATTGGCTTGGCTAGTTATCGTTGCTTTTCGAGGACAGAGACCTGTTTATAAGTTACTTGCTGGGTCATCCACCAGAGGCTCTGGGCTGCCCTTGAGTCAGGTGCCCTGCCCTATCAGTGGCCACCTGTGCTGAAACAATGAATTAGCCCTGCTTTTCAGAACAGTGGGCTGTGGCTGGGAGAAGTTCACACTAGAATGCACATCTGGATATCTCTCTAAGGGCCAGAATTGGTACCAGTGTGTGAAAGCTACAGGAAGAGAGATTCAGGTCCATACAGAGTTTTCTAAAAATGGAATAGGCCATATGCGCATGAGTGGTTGGATACTGTGACCTTTCAGTCTTCTTCCAGTTCCCAAAATTGTGTAGGCTTTTTTGAAATCAGTCTTTTATTTCTTCCCAAAAGTGTCTGATGAAAGCCGTTTTTTCTCATTATTATTAAAATGAGCCACGAAGATAATTCTGCCGTACTAGTATTAAGGTGTCACAAGCAGTAATGCTTTTGCATTAGCCTCTTAAATAAAATGTATTTCATATGTGGAATACTTGTAAATTAGATTATATTTTAGTCAATAACAATACTTTAAAGAAAGGAAATGATTTTCCATAGTTTAAATGTAATGAGACAGCAAACTACAACGAAGATAATTCTCTAAGATGACTAAAGGTGAGTGTAAGAATGTTTGATAAATTTTTTCCAAATGAATTGTAAATGATGTTCCAGAGATTTCAGCTTGGCTTTTAAACTCATATGTCATGATGGACTGTGTCATTTAGGGAAGATTTTAGTGATGACTCTTCTGATGGTTGCCTTAGCTAAAGTCTCCAAAATAGTATAATTAAATCTCAGCATTCATACTCAGTAGAGTGGAAGTGTGTGTGTGTGTGTGTGTGTGTTGTGAGGAAAGAGATGTTCATTTTCTCCCAAGCAACAGAAATTATTTAATCTGAATAAGTCAGAAAACACTAGGAAGACTCCAGGATGCTTCTGTTCCCACTTTCCAGTGTGAGAAGGCACAGTGACAAAGGACAGAGTGCCTAGCCATCAGCTAGCCATCATCAATATCCTTGAGGGAATGCCTGTTAACTGCATTCCCTCAAGGATATTGATGGTTAAGAATGAGACAAGCTTTGTTAAAATTCTAGTTCCACTATTTTGGAGACAAGACTACGTTCTTTTGGCTTCAGTTTCCTCTCTTACAAATTAGGGATAATAATTGTACTTTGGTCAGAGAGTTCTTGTGAGGATTAAAGTACTTCTTAGCACAGTGTCTAGCTCCTATGAAGTGTTTAATAATTTAGCTACTAGGATTATTATTATTATTAACAGGGACACAGAGAGAGTCAGCGATAGGGATAGACAGACAGGAATGGAGAGAGATGAGAAGCATCAATCATTAGTTTTTCATTGCCATTGCGACACCATAGTTGTTCATTGATTGCTTTCTCACACGTGCCTTGACCGTGGGCCTTCAGCAGACTGAGCCACCCCTTGCTGGAGCCAGCAACCTTGGGTCCAAGCTGGTGAGCTTTTGCTCAAGCCAGATGGGCCCGTGCTCAAGCTGGCGACCTCGAGGTCTCATACCGGGGTCCTCCGCATCCCAGTCCAACACTCTATCCACTGTGCCACCGCCTGGTCAGGCTGGGATTATTTTTATCTTTATTATTCCTTCGGGGTGGGAACCCTGAGGCTGGGCCCTCCTCTGCTCGTACAGCCATGGCATCAGTGCCTAGTCCTCAGTGTGGCTCCACATCTCCCTATCATGCCCAGGCCAGCCTGAAAGAGAGTTATGTCCACCCCATTCATGGTCCAACTTGATCATCTCCTGAAGACTTGATCCAATCCTGGAATTTGCTCAGACTGTGCATAAGTCACTGTACCTTTCAGAGCCTCACTTATCTCCTCTTGAAAATGGAAAACTATTTAACTTTACTGAGTTTTAAAAATTTGGATACTATTAATTTAAATTGAATTTTTAAAAAACAAACGAGTGATTAGGTGCAAAATGTATAAAGAAGACAATGCTAAAACTAGGTAAGTTGTCAAAGAACATTGTCCCTGACTTTCTCTATTTTCAAAAATATGCCTGCTTGTGGGCTCTATCTCACCTGAAGTTTGATTTAATTGGTCAGGGATTTATTTGGCCTGGTGGGACCAAGCCATTAATTTCTTTTTCTTTTCCAAGTGAGAAGAGGGGAAATAGAGAGACAGACTCCCACATGCACCCCAACCAGGATCCACCCAGAAACCCTCATCTAGGGCCATGCTCACAACTGAGCTATTTTTAGTGTCTGAGGCAGAAGCTCCATGGAGCCATCTTTAGGGCCTGGGACCAATATGCATGAACTAATTGAGCCATGGCTGCAGGAGAGGAAGAGAGAGAGGGAAAGAGAAGAAGGAGGGCGAGGGGTAGAGAAGCAGATGGTCGCTTCTCCTGTGTGCCCTGATCGGGAATCAAACCTGGGATCCACCCATGCCAAGGTGACATTCTACCACTGAGACAACTGGCCAGTTCCTCAAGCCAGTAATATTTTTTTAAAAGCTCTCCCAGTGGTGCTAATGTGCTGAGAAGGTTGAGAAGCACTTTAGCATCCCAGGGTCAGACCAGGAGTGGTGGAGGCAGGTCTGGATCTTCTGGCCTCTGCTCTTCTTACGACAGACTGACCCCAAGTTCTGATTTCAGAGAGGCTTTCTAAACAGTCTTTCCTGTGTTTTTCACCCTTTCCCCTAAAAAGGAGTATTAAATAAACACTATTTAAGCACTTCGGTTTGTTGGTTTCTGTTTAATTAAGGTTTGACTCTGTATAGTTCTCCCCTATCCTTGTACTCGTTTTCTTATTCCCGGATGCCTCTTTTCTCACTGCCTTCCAAGCCACCTCTAAAATGTAATTGCATTGCTGAATTTCCTCTCTGACTTAATCAAACTTAGTTCTCCCTCGTTCACACTAGCCAGGCTGTGTGTTGATGTGATTAGAAAGCATGGTGTGTTCCCACGAAGTCTGAGAGCAGACTCAGATCAAGTGCCTGCTTCCCTTTTGGATTTGTGTGCAGTGTTTCCTGCTATTTAGGGGTCATTCAGACCATAATATAATTGGCATTATTTTACCTTTATTTCATTACCTGTTGCCATTAAATTGCTTAAAGTTTCTTAGACATTGACGTCCTTAAGTCCAGTAATTCTCGGTTCAAATTAATCATAGAATTTAATATGTTTTAGGTTCTCCTTGTCAGTTGTGGTAGGACAATAGAATGAAATACCAGGCTAATAGAATTAGCTCACTCAAAACAATTTTTCACTGTTCTGTGTTTTTCTTTCCCTTTCAGGAATCTGTGATATTCTTCCTCAGCAGCCCCCAGCCGTTTGCTGAAGACTTTTCCCAAAGCTGCTGTCCGCTGTTGGCATCATCCTGAGAACAGACTGCATCAGAAATCAAGGAAACATCCAGGATTCTTGGCCCACTAGCATTTCCAAAGGTGAGAGCCACTCAGTTCTCTTTTTGTGTTTAGAAATCTAAATTAGGTGTCTGTTTTCCAAAACATGCTTCTTAAAAAAAGTGGATAGAGGATTAGGTTATTGAAAATTCTATATAAAGAATTAAGAGTTTTCCTTTTTTAGAAGAAATTTTTTTAGTAGTTAAAAAGTAGTTTAGAAGGAAATCAATTGGCTATTTTGATCAAATAGTAATTTATTTTAAGTTATAGTATTGACCTATGAAGACTTATTTAAATACACACACACACACACATCCCTAACTTAAAAAAAGATCAATAACATTTTCTTCTCAGAGCAATTTCTTATGTACAGTAGTGCCCTCTTATCTGTAGGAGAAATGGTTCAATACTCCCAGTGGATCCTTGAAACTCCAGATAGTACCAAACCCCATACAATGTTTTTTCCTATACATACCTACCTTTTCACTTAAAGGAAGTGCAATATGGCTTCTCTTTGGTATATTTGAATTGCCAGCATCACCACACTTCCACTTCAGGGTCTTAAAAGTAAAATAAGGGTTACTGGAGCACAACCATTGAGATACTGTGATAGTCTATCTGATAACCGTAACAGCTACTAAGAGACTAGCCGGCTTGGATACGCTGGAGAAAGGGGTGACTCCTGTCCCAGGAGAAATAGATGGGGATGGTGTGTGATTTCATCATACTACTTAGAACCATGTGAAATTTAAAAGTTAGAAATGGTCAATTTCTGGAAATTTTGTGTTAAGCATTTTGCACCATGGTTGACTGTTGGTAACTTAAACTGAACTGTGGAAAGTGAAACCGTGGAGGGGCAACTACCGGGTTTAGAATCGGTATCAGTCTTCAGATCTACCTTGACTTGCCCTCCAGGGTTGTTTTAAGGGTCAAACAGTATAAATTATCAGAAAGCATTTTGTAAACCCATGAAATATTATTTGTATAAGAAAAACAATTACTATTTTTAATATTTATAACCCTCCAAAATACTCTCATACCCTCCAATCTGTTTTCTTCTATAGTTTGATTCATTTTTAATTTGATTCAATAAACTTTGCTCGGATTTTAAGAAGCAAAGGTGGTAAGTGCTTATTACCTTTAAGGAATATCTGTCAAATGCAGGAGACAGACACGTAAATCAATATGCTCAGTCCCAATATGATAGAAGTACACTGCGAGTGCATTAGGAATGAAAAGAGCAGCCATTGCAGTCTGTGGTCAGAGGACAGTGTGTGTAAAAGCGGTCTTCCTGGGGATGTGACCCTGAAGTGACCCTGAAGTGACCCTTGAGAGATGGCTAGGAGTCAGCCTGCAACAAAGCAGGGGACACGGACCGCACTGCAGACAGCAGCAGGGAGGGGGTGTGAAACCAGTACGTGGAAATAGTGAGTTGTTCTAGGCATGGTGTGCGTGTGTGTGTGTGTGTGTGTGTGTGTGAGAGAGAGAGAGAGAGAGAGAGAGAGAGTGTCTGTGTGTGTGTGTGTGTGTGAGAGAGAGAGAGCGCTCTGAGGGTATTAAGCTGGCAATCACTAGCATTCTGTGAGTGTTACCCTGGAGATACTATAGAGAAAGCTGGCGGTGATCAAGATTGAAGGGAGGAAGACGTGTTTTATAATGATTTGGGGGAAAGCTGGGAGGGCTGGAATCTAGTAGAAGCGGCGAGGAACAGAGACAGACAAACGTGAAAATGCTAGGCTCTGCTGGAGTTGGTGATAGCTTAGCTGCCAGGACTGAGAAGATGTTAGGACATGGGCCTCTCAGGGGTCTGACTTGGGTGACAGAGCATGAAGATGCCATAAAGGGAATTTAGGATGGAAGAGGATTTATTTTGGGGGTGTACATGTGACATTTAGGTGGAAATGTCCATCAGGCAGTTGGAAGTGTTAGTGTGGAGGTGGGGGGGGATTAGGGCTAGAAACATTGATTTGGGTGTTACAGGCAATAGTTAATTTTTTAAAAATATAAATTGGATTTTGTTCTTAAGCCTTCCATATTATCCATTCCTATACTTAAAAAACAACTAACCACATTCTCAATTTCCATTTTGTTTTGATATACCCTATCATTTCATTCACATCTATACTTGTTGGTCTTAATTTCTTAGCATAATAAATTGAGATTTTTCTTAGGGAAAAATGTGGTATAACTTAGTGTAGTTAGGTAAAAGTAAATTTAAACCACCTGACCTGGGGTGGCACAGTGGATAAAGTGTTGACCTGGATTGCTGAGGTTGCCAGTTCAAAACCCCCCAGCTTGCCTGGTCAAGGCACATATGAGAAGCAACCATGAATTGATGCTTCTCACTACTCCCTCATACCCCTCTCTAAAAATCAAATTTAAGAAAAATAAATGTAAACATACATTTAAAAAACAATGTAAACCCTAAAATTTAAAGAGTTATTAGCTAGTACCATTCTCCAAAGGTGCTTTGCTTTGCAAATGTTGTTCTTTTCTGTATAAATTGTTTCTTGTTGGTTCCTCACTTTCATTGTTCTGACCAGGATCTGAACATTGCGTGTGGGAGACTAAGCAGGATCTTTCTTGCATTTTTTTTTTAAGTGAGAGGAGGGGAGACAGAGAGACAGACTCCCACATGTGCCCTACCAGTACCTATTCACCTGGCAAGCTCCCTACGGGGGATTCTCTGCCTATAGACAACTCTTGCTTGGCAAACGAGCTACTTTTAGCCCCTGAGGTAGAGGCTCCATTGAGCCATCCTCAGTGTGTGGGCCAGCTCGCTCAAACCAATCAGGAGGGGAATAGAGAGAGAGAAGGAGGGGGGTAGGGGGGGGGGAGAAGCAAATGGTTGCTTCTCCTGTGTGCCCTGACTGGGAATCGAACCTGGAACATCCACATGCTGGGCTAACACTCTACACTGAGCCAAGCGGCCATAGCATCTTTCTTGCATTCTTCAATGGGTAGTGCCAGGGTTCCCCCCAACGCACACACACTTTGTGTCTCCCCAGCATCAACCCAGAATGTCAGTAAGGGGGCCTGTGAAAACAGGCTGCACCGTTTGAGATCAAGTCTACCCAAGTTAGACTTTTGAAATACATTACTCAGAGCCTTCTTTGAAGGAATGTCATGGGTAAATATTTTTAATTCAAATAACACAATAGCACTATTTTGAGTGAATTTTATTAAATTATTGTGGCCTTACCTTACTGACTTTTTCCCTTAAGAACTGCTGGAAAACTATAAAATGCTCCCTTTTTATATCCACTTAATACCATCTTTCCAGAAACTTTACTTTCATTTTTATACACAAGAAACTTAATGTGAAGCAAAATTAAGTAATTTATTTAATGCTAACAGCTGGAGCCAGAGCCCTGGTCTGTTGAAATTTATTCTACCCTTTTCACTTTATCATTATTTTTCTTTTATTCTGTAACTTTATTGAGCTGTGAAGTTATCTGTGTGTCCTAAAATAGGAACTTGAATTAAGGAAATCAGTTCATTGCACTTGCATTTGCTTTGACTGATCACTCTACATTCAACAAACAAATTTTGAGTTAATAATTTTGACTTTGGTTCAAGTTTTATTACTTAAACTTTTTAACATGTTTTTGCTTTTGGCATCTTTTATTTACCTATACTGGTTCCACTATTAAAATGAGGAGTTGGGAGAGAATCAAAACCACCTTTGTTTAAAATTTAGTTGAAAAAGGACAACCATCTCAATATCCGTTCCCAAGCCCACTTTTCCCAGTATGCACCTGGAGTAGCCATGTATCGCGCACATTCACTAGCAGGGCAAGGCCTGGCTGCACAACCCAGTTTTATGAAGCAGCCTGTTATTTTCAGTTTTATTTTCCCCTTTTAAATAAAAGATAACTTTCCACACATAAAAAGGTACCCATCAGTTATTATGAAACTAACACCTTTAAGCACATGATGTTTCTGATTTGCTCAAGTATATTACAATACCCTATGAATTTATGGGTAGGAAACTTATGGAAATGCTGAGTTGGTGTAACTTAGAATGATGTCACATGCATGCAAGTTGTAGGTGGTCTTTTAAGGACAATGAATTGTTCTCTGAAATTCACAGAATGGTCAGTCATTGCTGTGAAACCAGTGGGCTGTAAATGGTCAGGGTGCGTGTACAAAGCATGATTCACTCTTCCCGAAAGCTTCCAGTAACAGAGGGAGCTCCCCTGTTTTTGTGCAAGACACAGGAAATGTGTCTCCCTGATTTGGTCGCTCTTTTCTCCTTCTTCTTCTTTTTTTTTTTTTTTTTTTTTTTTTGGCTAGACGTTTGGGAGAGCCTCTTTTTCTGCCTCTTGTGTCTCTTTTCATGTCTCACTAGTATTCTCTGTCTCCTAATCATGAGACCCGGGCAGTTTGTGTTTATGGAATGGCAGTAGAAGCAGATGAGAGCCCTGCATTTGGTAAGGGGTGAGAGCTGTGGGACACGTTTTATGATGTGGTTGCCTTCTGCATAGCTTGTAGCTTGGCTACGTGGGACAGAATGATGACATGACCAGGAAGGACAGATATGGAGACAGTTTTGACCACTGTAGTTTGGTGGTAGGGTCTTCTGAACCATCCTACCATGGCCAAAATACAGAGTGCAACAGTATTGGGTGGCTTTTCAGATTCCAGAGTATTATAAGTACTGTCATCAACAGAACAATAAATAGAGTTTATGTTGGCATTGGATTTGCCACTTACAAGTATTAAGAATTTGAAACAGTATTCAAGAATGCCATACTACCCTGTGGTTAGAGCACAGATTTCTGCTCTCTCTTCTACAAGAGAGTTGAAAACGTGTGTGAGTTGCTAGGGTGATATTTTTGAATGGGCAGTCTTCCAACAGGCTCAAATCATATTTAATAGTAAAATGTGTTACCCTGTGCCTTTCTGTAGTGTGAGATTTTTTTTAAAAAAAGGGAAGAGGAAATGCTGAGCAACCCACTTTTGGTACAAATTTAATCTTATTACAGTGGTCGTAGACTGCATCAGCAGTTAGTGTGTCATTTTTGCTGGAGGACAATGACAGTGGATTTCTAATTTGTTGTTTGTGTACTTTCAAAATCATTCTTGATTCAGGTTTATTATTAACTTTTGAACTCTAGCTTGGACACTAATGTCTTGCTGCTCATGTTAAAATGAGAATGGTGATCAGATAATTTATTTTGCATTTGTTAATAGAATGGCAAGGCAGCATAATATGAATTGATGACTCTTCACTTTTTGCCTTAATATAAGCTGGGCTCATTATCTCCTGGGGATCTATTTCAAATTCATGCCCTTATAAACCATTCTTGCTGATTGTTGCCTTGCTAGCTTTTTTAAAGCTTCTGAATAATGAATGGATAATTATGTAGATAACTATCAGTAATAAATAATTTTTATTTTAAACTTAAAATTTTCTATTGTTTTTATTATTAAATGGAAAATGAAATAGGACTTCCTCTTCAAAATCAATAGTATAAATATCTGTGCTGGGGTTTTTTTGTTTGTTTGTTTTGGCAAGAACCATTCTGAGGCAACTGTCTTTTTAATATAGTTTCAAAATTAAAATCTATGCAGAGAGATGATAAAACAAATTATTGAGGATACAAAACTACTAGTAGGGTTTATTTGCTCTTTGTACCATCTTTCATTTAAAGGACATAAATATTATCATTGACAGAATTATTCAAAAATGACAATATCTACTTGGGTAATAATTATCTGTTACCAATATTTTGAATTGTTCTCATTTATCTCATTTATGTCTCTCTTCGCTACCAAAGTTGTCACGTTTTGTTTAGAGTTGTAATATTAGTGTGTGTTGTATCACACAGACTGTGACACTGAAAAAGGGAAGAGGTAGAGACCAAGAGAAACAGAGGTGAACAGAAAGAGACTGAAAGGCAAGATAGTCCTCATTTCCTACACATAAATCAAAGTAGTGTTTGTCTTTCTTCACCCCCTCAATCTTATTTCTTTGATTTTTTTGGCATTAAAGTAAGGTGACCAGACGCCCCGCTTTTGGTGGGACAGTCCCGATTTTTAACAATTTGTCTTGCGTCCTGCGACGTTTTAAAAAAGTCCCAAGTTTTGGAAAGAATGCACGAAAAGCTAAGGAACGGCGGGAGAACGGGAAGGGAATATACGGTTTTTGGCGGGGAGACCCCGCCTCGACCTGGAAGCGCCCGCACTGCCTCAAGAGCTGGCTGCCCTGTGTGGGGCCCCAAAACAAAGAACTTCCAGCGAGACGTACCTGCTTGGTTGGCGGCTGTCAAATCCCCTAAGTAGCCATAGGCCCGCGTCTTGGACGCTGGCCTGCGGCTCTGGGCTCCGTGAGGTGCAAGCCACTCGGTCTCCAGCGGGCTGGGGTGGGGGCTGGACGTGGGGAGCGCGACAGTGTAACCCGATCCCTCTGACTCACTCAAAATTTCCCATATAGTAATATTTCAGAAAATGATCTTTTTAATGAGGTATCATTATTAAAAAATAGATTGATAAGGAAAAGGTGAAATCTTGGGCATCAGCAAAAATCACAATAGAGAACAAATGGTTAAAAATATTTCATCATTTTGAAACAAACCATGTGCCATACAACAATGCACTAAAAATTGTGGAATACGCTCTGTCTTTACCAGAAACTAATGCTGCGACTGAACATGTTTTTTCTACGATAAATAAAGTGTGGACATCAGAAAAATCACAATTAAGTGTTGAGACTTTGAAAGCCATTTTATGTGTGAAATATAATTTAACAAATTCTTGTGGAAAATTTTATGACCTTTTAAACAATGACAGCAATCTATTAAAAAAAATTCACTCAAATGAGAAATATGCCAAAGAATAAAATAATACTATACATAATTTTTCTTAATGTATTATATTTGTAAATTGTACTTATGTTGAAATTAAAAAATATATATTATAATACTATTTTTGCATTCTATGAAAATTTTTTTTGCTCCATATAGACCAAATTTTTAATCAAGAACCCCACCCCCACCCCCGCCCCTGGTCAGTGGTGTCCCGCTTTACCAATTTTAAAATCTGGTCACCTTACATTAAAGCTATGTGACTTCTGTACTTACAAACCCATAAACAGGTACACAGAATTGTATCTTAAGTTGGGGATCAGAATATAGTCACCGTAGTTGAGCTGTGAAGTGTCTTTGTCCCTTGAGGACTGAGGCACTCTTCTCCAGGTTCTGGGAGTGTTGACCACTGAGAGCTCACAGCTGGGCTGTCCTTTCAGAGGAGACTGCCCCCAGCCTTCAGCTGAAGAGTTGCCTCTCCCAACCTTACACCACCTCCCCCAGGGCAGCAGTGTACATTCAATGACTGGCCTATTTGGGAACACAAAAACCTTTATCCCGATTTAGGACAACTCTGTAGGACTTGTCGGGTTGGCTGGGACTTTTGTTGTGAGTGCAGCACAGCACAGCTTCTCCAACTGCTTTGTCTGGCTTTGTTCTCTCTTCCATACATATTGATCGCAAGAGCCCTCACCAGTAAAATTCCTGCATGCTGATCCTCATCTCAGAGTCTGGTTCTAGGGAAATCTTACCTGCAGCAGCCACCAGACTTGGACCATGCCGTATGTACATGTGATTGAGTGTCTTTATAGCACTGTGGTATGGCACTAGCTCTGGAATCATAATCAAGATCTCTGGAAATCTAGCCCAGGTACTTCCTGTGAAAAATCGGTTAATATCTATCTTTTAGAGTTGCCAGGATTTGATAGCACAGTATTCAGTGCCTGACACAACTGAAGCACTCATGCAATTACACCTTTTATTGTGATTACCAGTAAATAACCCACAAGTAGTGCACTAGTTCTGACCAATTGGTTATGATGCAGAATGAGGTTGAAATTTTTCTTCTTTTTTTTTTTTTTTACAGGGACAGAGAGAGAGTCAGAGAGAAGGATAGATAGGGACAGACAGACAGGAACAGAGAAAGGTGAGAAGCATCAATTATTAGTTTTTCATTGCTGTTGTGACACCATAGTTGTTCATTGATTGCTTTCTCACATGTACCTTGACCGCGGGTCTTCAGCAGACCAAGCAACCCCTTGCTGGAGCCAGCGACCTTGGGTCCAAGCTGGCGAGCTTTAGCTCAAGCCAGATGGGCCCGTGCTCAAGCTGGCGAGCTCGGGGTCTCGAACCTGGGTCTTCTGCATCCCAGTCCGACGTTCTTCCCACTGCGCCACCGCCTGGTCAGGCCAGAATGAGTTTTAATGTCATTTTTATTACAACTTTTATTTTAGTAGAGTATGGAGGTTAATAAAAGATAAATCACCTGCAAATTTAAACAGTTTTTCTAATTTGTTAGTCCCCTTTCATCGACTATGTGGAGAAATTGGGCATGGTTCCATAAGAAACCTAAAGCAGTGAAAGAGATGGAAATACTGTAAGTCTTGTGACTAAAGGTTAAAGGAGCTCAATTTAAGATTGGAGGATTAAAGCATAACTTGTCTTAAAGGAGTGGAAGGTTTTGGTGGGGGTCTGCTATTGTTATTAGACATGTTTTGTGCATATTCACAGAGGCTAGATTACAGGGGTCCCCAAACATTTTACATAGGGGGCCAGTTCACTGTCCCTCAGACCGTTGGAGGGCCGCCACATACAGTACTCCATACACTGACCACCAATGAAAGAGGTGCCCCTTCTGGAAGTGCGGCAGGGGCCGGATAAATGGCCTCAGGGGGCCACAATTTGGACCGTGGGCCATAGTTTGGGGACCTCTGGAAGAGAAGGTGGGCAGGAGGAAGGTAGTTGGGTTTATACCAAGGGAATTTCTCTGCACTTGGCTAGGACTTTTGTTGTGACTACACCACAGTAAAATACAGGAAGGAGCTTGTAGAATATGCACTTTTTAAAAATATCCAGAAAATGAAAGAAAACATGAAGTTCTGAATCACTGAGATGGTCGCCAGAGAATTTCAGAGAACTCTGAACTCTTGGTCCTGTGATTTCAGATTTTAGAAATGATGCTTCCAAGAAACTCAGACATATGTGTTCTGTTTTGCAAATAAAAGAAAATAACTATTTATCTATATTTGTTCACTTTATAACTAATTTCTTAGAATATATTTGAAAATGCCCATATGTACCTATATGTGGTTTTCTGGTAGTGAAATAAATGTTTCACTAAGTAGGTGTCTTTATGTACATTTTAAAATCCGATAGCTATAATCATAATTTTCTATTTCATTGTACGTCATTCCTATATTCTATATAAAAATAAATTAGAGCCTACCATCATAGGCCATTTATTTGTATCCACTGTAAATTCTTTTGAGACTCAGAATTAGGATGGCATTCTTAAAATACTAATGAGTGTCAATCACTGTGAAGGACTTTAGAACAGCAGCAAGAAGTCTGGAACTTTGCAGTCGCTCACTTCTTTCAATCAATCAATTGCTCAGAGATAAGTTGAAAGGATGGATGTGGGGCTAGATTTTTACACTAAACGCTCTTTTAAGACCTCAGTGTCAGAAGGGAAGAAGTAACCACTAACAAGCTTCTAAATTACTAGTAACTATAATGGATTTTGCACTTTCTCTTAGGCATGTCATATCAAGTAGTAACAGAGGATTTAGGTAAAAGAGCACTGGACTGGAAGCTCATGTTTGGCTCTGGTTCTTTACAGCTACCAAAATGGTTTGTTCTTCTCTCATAAAACTATGTCTCTGTAGGTTTCCTTGGAATTTCTAGTCCCAACATCTTATCTTAGGTGCTCCTCACACTACAGTACCTTCTTTCAAAAGAAGTCCAGCAGACCTGAGGGTTCGACCTTTGAGTGTTCGGCCTGGGAGCCCCAGCACACATTAACCTAAAGTAGCTCTGCTTTAATTTTCTAAAAAATTATCATACATAGGTAGATAGCCAGAGGTTTTAAGATTTCAATTGATTAAATGGATCCGCTGCTAGAAAAATGAGTTTTAAAGGTATCCCTTCTAGTTCCCATGTTTTCAGTATTCTCCCCAATGTTTCATTTTATTCCTTCTGTTATTGCCAAACTAAAACTCTTCATGAGGAAAAACCTTGCCTTACCTTCCAGGCCCCCTGCTTACTGCATGGGCTGTGCTGGTCCCAGTGTTCTAACACAAGATTACCTTGATCTGGTATTTGAATGCAATGCCTGACACTGGGCACGCTGTCACAAGCCACTCACTCAGTTGAGCTCCCTCTCTGATTTTGCTCAGCAATGTTCTTGAGCTTCTTTCTACCCAGCTATCTAAGCCGTTCTCTTCAGCACACCTCAAAACACATTACTCTCCTCCAAAAAGCCTTCCTTGATTATTCTAGTCCAGATTGAGCTGCCTCTCTGGATTCTTCTATGTGTTTGGATATTTATACTAGTCTACAGTACATTTTACCCAGTTGACAAGGGTGTTCTGTAGACTGTGTAAACGGAGTTATTATCGCCTCCTGGGGGGCATTGGGGGAGTATTACAGCAGTGACCGTGACCACCACCCACCTAGGGAAATATAGGTGCTCAAATCATCTCCAAATGTAAATTATCAGTGTAATATATACATTGAGACAGGAAGGTGAATGTATTTTGGAAATAAATTTCATTATCATGGATACAGTAAAAATGTTCTGGTCCTCATGCTACCTTAAGTTGCAAGCTCAGAGTACTTGCTGCAGGTCAGATGATACAGGTTTAACCCTATTGCTGCCTCTCACTTTGGGTTTTTCAACCAGTTATTTATTCTCTTTGTTTTTTTTTTTTTTTTTTTTTTTTTTACAGGAACAGAGAGAGAGTCAGAGAGAGGGATAGATAGGGACAGACAGACAGGAACGAAGAGAGGTGAGAAGCATCAATCATTAGTTTTCCGTTGCCGTTGAAACACCTTAGTTCTCACTTGTGCCTTGACCACGGGCTTTCAGCAGACCAAGCCACCCCTTGCTGGAGCCAGCGACCTTGGGTCCAAGCCAGATGGGCCCGCACTCAAGCTGGCGACCTCGGGGTCTCAAACCTGGGTCTTCCGCATCCCAGTCCGACGCTCTATCCACTGCGCCACCGCCTGGTCAGGCCAGTCATTTATTCTTTATGATTTTCTTTTTATTAACTGTGACAAGACTCCTAATTCTTTGTTCTTTGCACATCACAAGGCACTTTAGTGTGTTGTTTAATTTTAGCTTCACAATGACCCATGAGATAACCACACTGCTCACAAAAATTAGGGGATATTTTATAGCTTTATATTTATTTTCAGATGTCCCCTAATTTTTGTGAGCAGTATCGTATAAGCTAGTGTCTGTCAAATAAGAAAACTGAGCTTGGAGTGCCCCAAATCGTAATGTGTTGATTCAACAGCAGGCACTAAAACGCAAATCTTCTGGCTTTTAATTTAGTGCCGTACATATTACTAGCAGTGTGTGCCATCCGCAGTCCAGCAGCATGGGCATCACCTGACACTGTGAGAACTGCACATGCTCAGGCTCCGCCCCTGACCTGCTCCAGCAGACTCTGCATTTTTACAATGCCCGGGGATGTCTGTGTACTTTAAATGTGTAGCAGTCCTGTAACTTAAGGACAGTGTAAGCCTCTGAGATACAAACATAAAAAGGTTTATTTTTTATTCTATCACACTGCCATCACTCTCCGTCAAGTACCCTGCCCCTTTGAAGAGGTCTCTATCTGATCTGATAGATACTTTTTTGTTACTTCCAGGTTTTTAAAAGTTTAATATAATCTAGTCCACTTCTGAAACTTCAAACTCACGTGGAAGTAAAAGCCCACAGCCCTGCTTTGACCTTCAGCAATTTTTTTCTATTCATCAACCTGTTCTTCGACTACATGAACTACTTCCAAGCTCTGACTCTCAGTGATGTATAATGATGATGGTCGTTTTTCAGAATGAGAAATTCAGTTGCCCCTACTCAGTCTTCAGTGAAACTCAGAAGTAAAAACCAAGCACCCATACCTAACATCAAATAACTAAGAAATTTCAGTCTTATTGTATTTCACCAGGTTATTGGCCCAGGATGACATAATGATTGTGTTTTGCAAAAACTGAATTTGAAGTATGAGACTATGTTTCTTTAGGGAGAAACATTTATTAGCCTGTTCTTGATTTTTATTTAAAATATTTAATATTCTTTGGCTAGGGAGCCAAGAGATCTAGTAAACCGTGAGCCAAATGACTGCCCTTAGATCAGTGGTTTTTAACCTTTTTTGAGGTACCGAACCCACTAGTTTTATATGCGCATATCACCGTTCTTTAGTGATAAATAAAATATGATTTTTCTTTCCAAATTTAGTTTTGCCGGTGCGAGACTAGAGTTGCTCAACTTGGCATTGCATATCATGCAGATAGGACGCTGACTCCCATCCTGTTCTGTAATACATGTGAATCCATGTTGTACATATTCGTCCAACCACTTTTCTTTGTTTGCTCGACATATTTAGTATGGATTAAAATATTAAGAAAGAAACCACACGACGTACAACTACGACAGCTGTTGACTACTGCGCGCACTAAATTCCCCGCAGCACTGGTTGGCCAAGCAATGTAACGTGATCCTCTGCAGCAAGTGATGGCCAAGCGGGTGTGTCATCACGACTTTACACAAGTGTGAAGTGTGTCTTTACCTCCGTGGCAGAGGCTTCTCCGAACCCCTGAGACTGATTCATCGAACCCCTAGGGTTCGATAGAACCCAGGTTAAAAACCACTGCCTTAGATGTTCAAGAGGAGCCCCATTAGAATTACCGGGGCTGTTTTCATTAGAATTCTTAGGTCAGTGATGGGCAATCTTTTGAGCTTGGTTTGTCAGAATTCACCAAAAGCCAAGCATAACTCGGGTGGTGTGTCACTTCAAGAAAAACGGCCTAACCAGAAGTCAGAACTAGACGCTCTGTACCGGAGTTCTGTTGTTTTGGCCTACAGACCTCCGGCACAGAGTGTCTACACTACAGCAAATGTTTTATCCTTGGCTACTGCACCTGGCCGTTCAGGAGCCGAGGATGAAACGTCCTTCTTGGCATGTGGCCCATACTTCTCTGGTATGCGGCCGCGTGTCATCGAAAATGGCTACGCATGTCAGTGCTGACATGCATGTCATAGGTTTGCCATCACGGTCTGAGGGGCTTTGTATCACCCAGTCCCAGCTGTATGTTGTATCAAACGTCTGACTACATGTCTTCATCCTGTAATGAAGTTTTGTTTTGGCTCTCCTGCTCTGTCCTCCATGTTTTGTTTGTTTTCACTTTAATGTGACAACAAACAGCAGCTTTTGTCCTTATTTCTGGTTAGCAGACTTCATAAATAATCATTAGCAGATTCAGTATCCAACTATTGCTTTGCAATTTATTATCTTTAAATATAATCTAGTGAAAATAACTCCCAATTCTTGCTTAACCTTGCTTTTAGAGGTCGTGAACCAAACAGGAGTAATTTTTGAAGACTGTTTACCTAGGATACATTATTCTGAAAAGGCCCAGGCTGTGTGTGCTCTGTGTGGTGTGTGTGTGTGTGTGTGTGTGTGTGTGTGTGTGTGTGTGTGTGTTGGGGTGGGGGACCTGTAGCTCAGAAGAACTAGTGAGTAAATGCAAGGGCTATTTCCAGAGCATCTGCAGGGGCATTGTGCTAGGCAGTATATTCACAGAGCCACCATACCTTCACAAGGGCACTATGAGGCAGGTATAATTATATGTGTCTATCTTACAAGCTGGGAACCAGAGTTAAGAAAAGTTAGTGATTTGCTCCAGCTCACAAAGGTTGTAAATGAAGGAGCCATGTCAGAAGTTGTTGAAAAGTGAGGGTTTCACAGTGCTCTTCTGGTTGTTCTGTAGAAGTTGACAGTGGGTAGTTTTAGAGTAGTCAGCATGCTCTTTACTTTGGTAGATTACCTTAAGAAAAAATATTAATAGACCTGGACTACTCAGAGCAGAGCCTGCTTTTTCTGCCCTCACTTGAACCTGAGTCTGGGTGCTAGCACTTAGATGCCGGGGGATTGACCGGGTATTTCTTTGGATTGCCCTTTCAGTTAGTGTTTTCTTTATTGGAGAATCTACCAAACTCTGTCATTATCTTTCTCTAAAGAGTTTTTCCCACCTTCAGGAAGGCTCTGCTTTGCAGAAATGTGTTCCTTTCCCCTCCTTTGGAGAACACAGCTGATAGGTCCGCACCACACAATTAGCGTGGCCTGCACCCTGCAGCCTCCCAGGCTTTCCTGAATGTCAGCAGGAAATTCACACTCCATTTACAGACTCCTTTTGTAAACTTGCTAACCAGGCAGCTCATCTGTTTACTGTGAGTCTCTTTCTTCATTGTTGCTTAAAATTCTGTGTCTCTTCATATTCAGTGTGGTTGCTGTGGACAGGATTCTGCCACCTCACCCACCACACAGCAGCCAGGTACCTTCCTGCCTTGGGTAGTTGGGGGGTTGTCCCAAAGTCACAGAGCCACATGTTAAGAAAGCCTGAAGCAACTTTTTACCAGCCTCTTAAAATTTTTTGCTAAACTTTAAAACATTATTTGCCTTTGGACATAAAATAAAGGCCTGTTTTTGGAACTCAGTAACATTTACATTTGGAAAGATGTAGTTAGAATTCCTATGCAGTTTACCACTTGATTTAGGTTTTGTGACTAAAAAAAGAAAGAAAGAAAACAAAGGGTGTTTTTAAATAATGTAGATTTCCTCCCTGAGTATAAAAGTAGTACATTGTCATTATAGGTAATTTATAAAATGAAGAAAAATGTGACAAGAATAAGTTAACTAAAATGATTTTAATTTTTGATGCATATTTGTTGTTATATTCACACACACATATAGATACACACACAATGTTTGTTACAAAGCATTTTTAATAGCATTAGTCCTTGGGACTTTAATGCCAACCATTTTTTTCCTTTTTAACTCTTTTTATTTTTAAAATGGAATATTACATAGTATATACAAAAGAGAGGGGAAATAACTCATTGTTAAAGAGCAGTTACTATGGAAACACACTGCCTTGATTCTGCTGTTGGCTCTGTCATTTGCTAGTCTGGAACCTTGGGAAAGTTACTAATCTTTTCATGCCTCAGTTTTGCCATATATAAAATGGGAATAAAATAGTACTTACATCATTCATAGCATTATTGTTAGAATTAAATAATAAATGATTAGCTATTATTATTTTTAAAAATGAGTATAACATAAAAGAATAAAAACAAATACAATCAACATAGGAAATTAATATTATTGCTTGACCAGGCAGTGGCACAGTGGATAGAGCATCAGACTGGGACACAGAGGACCCAGGTTTGAAACCCCAAGGTTGCCGGCTTGAGCATGGGTCATTTGTCTTGAGTGTGGGATCATAGACATGACCCCATGGTCACTGGCTTGAAGTCCAAGGTTGCTGGCTTGAGCAAGGGGTCACTTGTTCTGCTGTAGCCTCCCAGTCAAGGCACATATGAGAAAGCAATCAGTGAACAACTAAGGTGCTGCAATGAAGAATTGATGCTTCTCATCTCTCTCCTTTCCTGCCTGTCTGTCCCTATCTGTCCCTCTCTTGGACTCTCTCTCTGTCTCTGTTAAAAAAATATATATATTATTTTGCTTGTGTTTTATTCCTTGATCACACACCAGGGGTAAACTTTACCCTAAATCGTTGTTCAGCTTTACATATGTTGAACCTCATATAATTAATATCATACTAATTTTATGTTTGTGAGATTTTTTCATGGTGATTTTTTTCAATGGCAATAGTATATTTTATAGATTTTTATCCCTTTGGGTTGTTTCTAAATTTTGTATGATTACAAGCAGTGCTGCTATGAACATGTCTCTTAGTGCACATTTGAAGTTTGTTCCTGCTGTTCTTTTGCTATTTGTTTTTTATAAAGGACTCTAGAAGGGTTGATGTATATGTGTATCTTCAGCTTTACTGCTAATGAATTATTTTCCATAAATGATGGAGTGGTAAGTATATACTTAAGCCAGGATGTGTAAGAGATGAAAAATTGGTAGGCAACTGAATTTTTGCTCTGTGTAAACAATATGCCTTTTCACTTTGATTGCTTTTAATATATACTGCTCACAGAAATTAGGGGATATTTTATCGCTTCATATTCATTTTGAAATATCCCTTCATTTTTGTAAGCAGTATATACACGGTATGATCTTGTCATTGGAGATCTATAGTTTCATTATAATATGCTGGGTGGTATTTGTTGCTATTCATCCTTGGAATATACCACATTTTCTATGTCAATGAATTCATATCTTTCATCAAATCTGAAAAATTGCAGCCAGTACTTCTTTGAACATTGACCCACCTCCACTCTTGCCCTTTGAAACTCTAACTAGACTTACTTAGACCTCATTTTATTTTATTTTTATTGAATTTATTGGGGTGATATTGGTTAATAAAATAATATGGGTTTCAGGAGTACAAGTCTATATATAATATATCATCGGTACATTTTATTGTGTGTTCACCACCTCAAGCCAAGTCCCCTTCCATGACCATTTATCCCTTTTACCCTCTTCTGCCGCCTCCACCCCCTTTTCCCTCTAGTAATCACCACACTGTTGTCTGTGTCTATGGATTTTTTTTTCTTAATCCTTTCACCTTTTTTACCCAGCCCCCAACCCCTCTCTCCTCTGACAGCTGTGTCTGTTCTCCTTATCTATGAGTCTGTTTCTATGTTGTTTGTTAGTTTATTTTCTTTATTAGATTCTACATGTAAGTGAAATCATATGGTACTTGTCTTTCTCTGACTGGCTTTTTTCACTTAGCATTAACATTCTCCATTCATGCTGTTGCAAAAAGTAAGATTTCCTTCTTTTTTACTTACTCATCTATGGATATGGGCTCTTGGGTTGCTTCCATAGCTTTGCTATTGCAAATAACACTGCACTGAACATAGGGGTACATATATTCTTTTGATAAGTGTTTTGGGTTTTTTTAAAATATATTTTCAGAATTGGAATAGCTGGGTTACAAGGCAGCTCCATTTTTAATTTTCTGAGGTAACTTTATACTGCTTTCCACAGTGGTTGCACTAATTAGCATTCCTACCTACAGTGCAGGATGGTTCCCTTTACTCCACCCCTTCCCCAACACTTGACTTGTTGTTTGTTGATTTATGATGAAAGCCATTCTGACACGTGTGAGGTGATAGCTCGTTGTGGTTTTAACTTCCATTTCTCTGATGATTAATGATGTTGAATATATTTTCATACATCTATGGGCCATCTTTATGTCCTTTTTGCAAAAGTGTCTATTCAGGACCTTTGCCCACTTTTTAATTAGATTGTTTGTATTTTTGGTATTGAGTTTTATAAGTTCTTTATAAATTTTGGATATTAACCCCTTATCAGATATGTCATTGGCAAATATATCCTCCCATTTAGTGGATTGCCTTTTCATTTTGTTGATGGTTTCCTTTGCTGTACAAAATATTTTTAGTTTGATGTAATTTCATTTTCTAATTTTTTTCTTTTATTTCACTTGCCCGACTAGATATATCAGAAAAAAATATTGCTATGAGAAATGTCCAAGATTTTACTGCCTAGGTTTTCTTCTAGGATTTTTATGGATTCAAGTATCAAGTATAACATTTAAGTCTTTAATTTATTTTTAGTTTATTTTTATGTATTGTGTAAGAAGGTAATCTAGTATTTTTTGCACATATCTTTCCAATATTCCCAATACCGTTTATTGAATAGACTATTTTATACCATTGTATATTTTTGCCTCCTTTTTCAAATATTAATTGACCATGGAGGTGTGAGTTTATTTCTGGGCTTTCTATTCAATTCCGTTGATCTGTGTGTCTGTTTTAATGCCAGTACTATGCACTTTTGATTACTGTGACCTTCAGTATAGTTTGAGATCAGGTAGTATGATTCCTTCAACTTCATTCTTCTTTCTGAAGATTGCTGTGGCTATTCTGAGTCTTTTGTGGTTCCATATAAATTTTTGTAATATTTGTCCTAGTTCTGTGAAGTATGCCATAGATATATTGATAAAAATTACATTGAACCTATAGACTGCTTTGTGGTGGCAGGGTCATCAGGAGGTGGCCAGAGAGTTTAATTAACCTCAAACAGACCAATATCTGACTGTGTGAAAGGAGGGTTGTGCACCAGTGGGCCATGTGAAGGAAGAGTGTTTCTTGTCCTAGAGCTCCACAACTCAGTCTGTCCCAGATTATGCCCAGAGCATGATCTCAGCAGGGTTGGACCACCAAGTATCAGGAGCATGGGGCTAGTGGATCTCCCATGAAGGAGGGGTGCTTGTTGGGCTTGGAGGATGGTGGCAGGAGTGGCCTCTGCTTCAGAGCCACATAACTGAGTGTGTGTCAGATTCTCTCCAAACTTTAGCGGGACAAGACCACCAAGAATCATGAGAGTGAGGCCACCGTGGCCCTAGGCCTTGGAGCTAGCAGGTCTCCGTTGAGAGTGAGGTACAGTCAGGGTCACAGGATAGGGAGAGAAACAGTCCCCACCGCAAAATCACACAACTCAGTCAATGACACTCCCTGAGTCTGCCCAGACCCCTGAACCCTGGCCTAGGCAGCTGACACTTTAGCGGAGCACAAACTCCGCAAGGTGGGGCTTCCAGGAGACTTAAGGGTGAAGCTATTGCTTTCCCCCAGGCTGATACCATTTGGAGGGAGTACTCCACCTAAGAAAGATGATGTCTGTGTTGGGTGAGAGGACCTCAGCTCAAATATCCTGGCAGCTGTCCTTTCAGCTCTCTCCCCAGAGCCACAGTTCCCAGTCTCTCCTCACACAACTCTAGTCTGCTGCACCCACCCTCCACCAGAGTCCAGTGAGTGGCTGTGGATAAGATTTTGTGTATTGGCCCTTTAACAGGGCACCTGTGTCTCTAGCAGACTCTTGGTTTCTCTGTGGCAGGCAGAATCCCCTCCCATTTTCACAGCCAAATATAATGTGGATGCCTCTTCCCTGTTCTGATACTCTGGTCCGAGGAGTCTTTCTTGGGGTTGAGACCCGATGCTTCCAAAGGGGAATCCCCCACAGCTGGGATATTCCTCCAGAATCTCTGCCGCCACCCGTGAGAGCAGGGCTAGCTTTTTTTCTTATCTGTCCCCCTATCTACCAGTCTCAGTGTGGCTTCTTCTATAAATCCTTGATTATAAGAGAACTTCATCTAGCCTTCAGTTGGTTATTCGGGTTGAATGTTCTATATTTTAGCTGTCACTCTAGTTTGGTCCTGGGAAAAGGTTAGACTAATGTCCACCTACTCTACCACCATCTTGGATCTCTCATTTAATTTTCTATTACTTCACCACTCTCTCATATTTTTCTTTTACTTGTGCTATACTATAGATTGTTTATTTAGTTCTATTTTCTTGCTAATAATATCTTCAGCTGTATCTAATATGTTTATTATATATTGAGTTTTTAATTGTTTTTAAGTTAAATAGTTATATTTTTCACTTTTATAAGTTTCATTTGACTTGGGGTGGTGAATACACAATATAACATACAGATGATGTATTATAGACTAGTATAGCTGAAACCTATAGGTATAATTTCATTAACCATTGTCGACCCAATAAATTCAATTTTAAAAAAAAGTTTCGTTTGTTGCTTTGTAAATCTGCCTGGTCATTTTTATAACATTTTATCCTTTGCAATTAAAATTTCTTATTGTGATAAAATACATATAAGAAAAAACTTATCTTAACCATTCTGAAGTATACAGTTCAGTTAATTACATTCACATTGCTGTGCACACATCTCAGAGCTCTTTTCTTCCTGCAAAACTGAAACTCTGTCCTTTAAACAACTCGATGTTCCCCAGCCTCTGGCAACCACTTTGTGTCTCTATTAATTTGACTCTTCTAGATGTCTCAGATAAGTGGAATAATATATTATCTCTCTTTTGTGACTGACTTATTTCACTTAGCACGATGTCCTCAAGATTCATCAATGTTATAGCGTGTATCAGGATTTCCTTCCTTTTTAAGGGGGAATAATATTCCACTGGATGTTTCTTTGTGATTTTTTTATTACCATATTTTAAAACTATTTCAGATATAATAATTTTCATTAGTATCTGATAATTGTAACATTTGAAGTTCTTAGGTATCTAGATCTGTTATTGTTCTATTGTTACTGTTCTATTTTCCTTCATGGTGGCCTGTTTTCCTAAGTGTTTGGTAATACTGTTTATGAGATTATAATAGCATGGACTTACTACCTGTGAATCCTGAGACTTAGCTCAAGAAAGATTTTCATTTGGTTCTGTCAACACCATGTCTACCAGCCAGGATCCACATTAGCCTTTCAGGCTTGATGTTGGAATCTGAGGTGCAGCCCCACCTTGATCAGTCCCAAGGTAGTCTTCTGTGTGTGAGGCAGCACCATTCTGCTTTCAGCTGGTTTTCCACCATTTTCTCCTTCTCTATTCCTTTTTCTTTTTTAGTGAGAGAGAAAGAGAGAAACAGGGACAACAAGATGGAAGGGAGAGATGAGAATCATCAATTCTTAATTGCAGCATCTTAGTTGTTCATTGATTGCTTTCTCATATGTGCCATGACTAGGGGACTCCAGCAGAGTGAGTGACCCCTTGCTCAAGCCAGTGACCTTGACTCAAACCAGCGAACTTGACTCAAGCCAGCGACCTTGGGCTCAAACCAGTGACCATGGGGTCATATCTATGATCCCATGCTCAAGCTGGCGACCCTGTGCTCAAACTGCTGAGCCTGTACTCAAACCAGATGAGCCCGCACTCAAGCCAGCAACCTCAGGGTTTCAAACCTGAGTTCTCAGCATCCCATTCCAATTCTCTATCCACTGTACCACCTCCTGGTCAGACCTTCTTCTCTATTCTTTTCCATGATACTCCTTCCTTCTGTTTTGTAATCCTTCTTTCTCCCTAACTTTTTTATTTTTCTTCACTTTATTCACCACAGTGACTTGTCTTGATATTCCTGAGATGTTCTCTTTGCCTTTGGAATTCTGAAATCTCACTGTGCTTTATGTCTAGGAGTCTATTTTATGTTTTCTTGTTTTTTGTTTTTTGCTTTTTGTAATCCTGCTTATTATTTATCCTGATCCTTGAATCTGGTTGTTTTATGAGTTATATACATTGTGGAAAACTTTTAGTCATTCTTTTTTCACATATTGTTTCTCCGTCATTCTCACTATTACCTCTTTCTAGAATTTCTATTATATGTTATTCATTTATTTTTACCCTTTATGCCTCTTAATCTTTTCTACATATTTATCCTTTTCTGTCTCTGTTGCCAGATTTGGGTTCCAGTTATCTAATTCCCTAGTTTTACCTGTATCTCATAGCTAGTTGGCCCATCTGATATTGTTTTTACTTAAATCATTATATTTTTTTATTTTTGGAAGTTCTATTTGGTTCTTTTTAAAATCAGCTTCATATTTTCATAGTCTCATAGTCTTTTATATATTCAGTTCTCTCTTTAATATTTTTAAATAGCAGATTATTTATATTTTGAGTCCTGTAATTCCAGTATATGAAGTTTTGGCCAGTTGTGCAATTTATTCTTTTGCTGACTCTCATTCATGGTGCCTTGCGTTTTCATGTAACCTAACTTATTTTTTATTGTGAAATTATATTTGTTGGGATTTTATCTGGGGAAATTCTATAAGGTCTGGTGTGAGGGTACATTTCTCCATAGAGGGTTTAGGTTAATTTCTAAGGGAAAAGGAACTGGTTTAAATTAATTTGTTGGCTTGGCGAATTATGTAGAGAGTACACATTGGGAAGTAAATTCAAAAAGGAGATGTGAGGGGTTTCTGAGTACATACTTTCAAGGAGACGTTTTTATTCTTCACTCATTATCAAAGTCAGATGGGACAGTTTATTGGCCATTGTTCTTTGTCAGGGGAACTCTTTTTGCACTTCACCAGGGGCATTGCCCTCGGAGACCCACACTTTGGGCACTTGCCTCTGTTCTGACTTCTTTCCTGATACAGACCCAAGACTTTGACTCTTAACACTTTCTCTCTCCTCCTACCTTCCCAGAAATGGGCAATGTAAAATCACCCTTAAAACAACTACTGATTTCAGTCTGGCTTATTAACCTTTTTTGATTAGTGTTTTCACTTTACTGTTATACTCTGATATTTCCTCCTTAATTTATTATAGCTCAGCTATTCTTTTACAAACATGTAAAACATTTTGCTGTTTACTCGGTTTCAGAATGTGTAGTGTGCTATATTGCTGGGAGTACAGATTCTGAACATTTGAAATCCTACCAATTCTCTAGAGTAGGGAAACAGTATTGCTCTGTGTGGATAAGTAATGAGAGAGGATGGCATCCTTGCTCTGCTGTGGACTGAAGGGCAGCAAAAAAGCCTCTTTGACTTACTGAGTCTCTAGGAAGAGTGGTATGGTCATAATAATATTGTGAGGCTCCTGGGTTTGCTTTAGTTTCTGAAATATTATCTCCATTTTCTTAAGTTTGATCTTTCCCATTCTTAACTGATACTATCCACTCTCAATTTGATGATTTCCCAAAGGAAAATTCTCACTGGGTGTATTTATAGCCAGGTTTGCTAACACTCATCTCTGACTATTCTTTTCATTATGTCTTTCTCTTCACAAGACAGTAAACCAGGTTCCCAAGTGAGCATGGGCTACTGCTGTTCTGGAGTTGCTTTGTTTGCTAAGTAGCTTTTTCATTTTGTTTTGTTCTGGCCAGGAGCTTCCTGATGCCTAAATTTTGTTCTGAGAACATATGCAGGTATGTTTACCATCTGTATGTATATGTGTGTGACATATATATGTGTTTATATGTGTTATATATGTTTATATATATATAAAATAACTTTCCATTACTGTTGTTCTATTACCTGTCTCTTTTTAGTGCTAGTAAGATAGTGCATAAGCTATTACTTGTGGGAGTCCCTAGCCACATCATTTTAAAAACAATTGTTCAACACTAGGTTTTATGTAGCCATTAATTTTTGCTAGGATTTAAGACAGATTATATTATGAAAAGAAATTGGGATGGTCCTTTCACCACCTTTCCAATATGGACTTTGCTTATACTGGACCCTAACTGGGAGAGAGATGGAAGGAGACAGTAGGACAGGGAGCAGGAGAGGAGTTGCCCGGCGTGGTGCACACACACCCATTGGTCAGTGCAGGCTCCCAGCAGATTTTACAGTAGCCAGGGAATAGGGGCCGCCTCAGCAGCCTTTCTCGCCATCCGCTCTCTCCTAGGAGGCAGCAAGGACCCACCCACACTCATCTCAACCTTGACTGACTTAAAGGAAAGGCAGTTTATTGGAAGGCCCCCAGGGGAGCATAGAAGTTACAGATGACTCAGTGACCAGATTAGAATATAGGCAGGAACCAGGTCACCTCCAAAGAGCAGGAGCAATGGATATTTTTACAAGAAGAGCAGTCTGGTCAGGGGAACAGTGAACAGATGGATGAACCTCAGTCATTTCTGTCTCATACATATTCGGCTCAGGATTTGAATTCCAGGTCGATTGATCAAGCAAGAGTTATAGCTTCCCCAAGGCTGGGAGAGGTAAGGAACTGGATTCAGGGCCCCTCCTGATTGTATCCAAAGCTGCAATAACCCTGGAAAGAAGTTTTGGGTGTGCCTAGAAACAAGTCTGGAGGTGAGGCACCAAAACACCCGTAGATGCCCATATCAGGTTAGCTGTGCATCACTGGCATGTTTGATGCAGAGGCAGTTCAAGATCAAAGTCAGAGTAGCCAGCTATAGCACCTCTGGTTAATCCTGTCAGTTCTAAATGTTACCGCTTTGTTCGTCATTTCTCAGATGCTTTCAGGATGCTTTCTCCTCTTCTTATTTCTTTTGCCCTTTAGTCATTTCAAGTCACATTCTTTTCTCTACAAGAGACGGGACAGATGATATTTGTTAAACTTTGCATTAGTGCATATTTTTGTTTGATGTATATCATAACAACAAAGAACTCAAGATAAGCTATTGTTTAATTAGCAAGTTTGAAATGCCTCCAGAGAGACAGCTGAACTTTACCGCTTGTGCTATTTTTATTTTTTCTGTAGGAATTGCTTATCTTAGAAAAGAGAAAAGTGGTGACTTAATGAGTGCTTCAGGACTGTGGTTCTTTTACTTCCAGGCTTATTCTGAGTTGTCTTAACTCTCAGAGGCTCTGCAACAGAAAATGTTCTAACATCAGCCTTTTACTTAGATGTGTCATGTGGAAAAAGATCTTCATTCTCAGAAGAAGTTGGGGCAGATTCTCCCTTGAAGGACTTTAAAGGTTAGACTTGCTTATTTGGGGGGGAGAGGGTGGTGCTTTAGGTATAGATTTATTCACCCATTAATTAATTCATTCCTTCATTCAGCACTCCGATATTGAGTGCCTTTAGTATGTCATGTACTAACTCACTGCCCTAGGTAGCTCGTGGTCCGCCAGGAGGAGATGGGCACGTAAATAGCTACGTGTACCGCGAGCTAGGGGACCCACAGTTAAAAAAAAAGAAAAAAGAGAGAGGGCTTGTTTTGTCAGTACTGAAAACGAGCTAAGCCTACCAAGACAGGTGGTCTGGGCTGTGTGGCCAGGTTCCCTGTCTCCTAGCTTTCATATAGGTTGTGTTATAGATAAAACATTTAATTCCTGACAGTTCTGTGAATTGACTTTCAATAAATATTTGATATCTAAAGCTGCAGAGTTGTCATTCTAGGTAATCACTAAGGAGCAAAACAGCAAGAAGATATGTACTGCCTAAGAGGACTGCTACCAAAAAACTCATTGTTCGTGTGTTTTACGGACTAACAGACCCCTCTTTGACCTCCCCCTAACACCTGAGTGTGAGCTTGTACATGCCACCCTGATTTCTGGGGTTTGCTTTTATCACGACATCAATTTCATCTCGTTGCACCTTTTTGTTTATAGGCTTACCTTGTATTTGGAGAAAGGAATGTCTTTGTTTCATCTGTGTAACTAACCCCAGTGTTTGGGAGAGTATCCTACATATAGCTCAATAGAGGTTTGTTTAGCTGAAATCTCATTTGATAGTTTGGATTTATTATTTTTCTATATATGCCTAATAGCTAGTCTAATTTGAGCAAATTCGATGGAAATGAGCTTCATTAAGAGAGTACTGCTTCATGAATGCAGATGTCCTGCCACTGCTCACTTTGGGAGCAGAGCATCAAGCCCAGTATTCAGGTAGTGTATTCCTTTTACCCCGTATCAGTACACTAAACACTGGTTTTACTTGGGTTGTTCTGAGACGACCATTTGGTAAGTGCAGTGATACATTATACCCGTTTGCAGCAAACTGACTGTACATGCTGGATTTGGATCAGTTATCAGTTTTTCCTCATCAGGGTCTGTTGAAAACCGTTTGTGACTGTGACTGAAGTAGTCTTGCTTTACTGGGATGTTTACTTCTTCATTCAGAGTCCTGATGACCAGTTATCAGAGTTACAGGTTATTCTTAACCTATGTACTTTTCGAGAATACCGTTTAAGTACTAAGTGTTGGATTACCTCAGTGGGAGGCTTTCCTTTCCCCTAATGCACATGGTAAAAATCTTGGCTCCCTGCTTCTAAAATAGCTCTGTATGAAGCAATTCTCTGTCTCCGTGGTCTGAATGTCTTGTTTGCTATTCTGTTTGGTAGCCATGTTTCTCTCTGCCAGCATCACTGGGTTTTTGCACTCTTCATAGACGCGAAGGACATTCTGAAATATGCTTGGCAAAGAGCATTACTATCTTACTATGTGAGCGTGAATGTGTTCTCCATTTGGAATAAATGTGATAGCCATAACACTTCCCTTACACACACCCCACCCGTGCATAACTTAGGAAGTTTTCCTTCCATCACCTCAAGTCCAGAGGCATGTGGCCTACCCACTGATACCCTAGCAGCACCCATTAGCTTTCTAGTTTGCAAGTCTTGCTCTCCTGTTGTTATCTGGGGGAATTGCAGCGCTTATGGGCAAGGCAGTTGCATGCTCAGTAGGTCCTTTGCCTGCTGAGTGTGGGATATGCTGGCACAACACCAGCATACTGGCACCACTTTGTTTGCCACTCTCATCTTACTGGCTCCCATACTTTAGTATCAGTTGAAGGTAAGAGGCGGCGGCAGTTTCCTGTCCTCTGAACAGGTGTGTAGCACAGTTCAGAGAGTTTTGTTCACTCCAATGTTTTTGGGCCTCTTTTTGAGGAAGGTTTTATTATGTTCCACCAGAAAATTCATTAATAAGTTCTTTCAAAGAGTGAGACTGCTTGATGGATTTAAACTGTGAATTTTGAATGCTTTTGTTTATATGGTTGTTTCCTTAGCACTGTAAGCCTTTGTTTTGTTGTTGTTTTGAATTAGAATTAACATTATACTGTGTGAAATAAGTAAATCAGAAAAAGCCAAAACTGTGCCATTTCACACATAGGTGGGATGTAAAACTGAGACTCATGGACATAGGTAAAAGTGAAGTGGTTACAGGGGGAGAAGTTGTGGGGGAGGGGGACAAGAGAGGAGTGAGGGAAAGGGAGTAAAGAGAAACAAATATGAGGTGACAGATAATTAGTTGACTTTGGAGGATGGGCATACAATATAATCAACAGTTCAAATGCTATAGAAATGTTCACCTGAAACCTATGTACTCTTATTGATCAATGTCACCCTGTTAAAGTTAATTTTCTAAATTAAAAAAAGATAAAAAGAATTAACCACACTTTCCCCAGCCTTTCGTCAGTGCCCTTTTTCCACCTCGTCTGTGTAACATGTTAATGGAGCTCCTACTCTGAATGGTAAACTTCTGGAACAAGTGGGGTGGTGTCTTACTCATCTGTACATCCACAGTGGCCATTCTAGTGCCTTATATCAGAGAAGTAATAATAATTTACAAAAATATGTTTACTTACCCCAAACTTTTGAGAATGCTTTGAGAGCATCAACTTTCCTTGAACCTACAAAGGGAACATGTCATGTTCCAAAGGAAGCCCTGGAGACACATGTATGTCCATTATTTGCATCTCTGTATCCTCGCACTCTGTGCTGCCCACTGGCCGGCCATGTGCCATTTTGCCTGCTGGTCACATATATCACTTTGCAGAGGAGAAAAATTATTGTTTTCCTTGGCCGTACCAGGAAATGGAGTGCTATTCGATGGCTTATGTCTTGCATGCAGGGATTCTTGAACATAGCCTTGACATCCTGGGAGATTTCCAAGGACTGTCTCAGCACCTGGAACAAACAGAAAATGGTTCTACTCTATTGTGAAAAGCTGGGCTTGTGATGATAACGTAATGCAAAAGATCCTAGTAAATTGGGCCAGGGCACGTGGCTTAGGCTCAAGGCCTATGTGGGGCTTTTGCTTCAAATTTTACCACCCACGGATCCTGAGGATATTACTCAGGTAGGCCACGTGGAGAAGTGTAGAGAGGACCAAACACCTTTTAATCTGCTCCTGTTTCCTCCCTTCCTCCATAGTAAGTATTTTAGAAGAATGGGATAGGGAGTTGATGAATGGGATCAAGTTGTCGTTGATCAAGAATTAAAACAACAAAGTTCCTGTTCCCATTTTCTCAGTACATGTCCAAGAAAATAACATTCAGCACAATTTTTCCCTTTCTTCATTGCCTTCTTACCCCAACTATTCCATGAAGGCATTTTTATGACCAGCAGGTCTGATGTCTAACATCTACTCGGTAAAATTAATTTCTTTTTCCATTTTTTCTTTTTTTTTTTTTAGTGAGAGAGGGACAGACAGGGCAGACAGACAAGAAGAGAGAGAGATGAGAAGTGTCAATTCTTTGTTGCAGCACCTTAGTTATTCATTGATTGCTTTCTCATATGTGCCTTGACCAGGGGGCTCCAGCAGAGCGAGTGTCCCCATGCTCAGGCTAGTGACCTTGGATTCAAGTCAGTGACCTTTGGGCTCAAGCCAGCGACCATGGGTTCATGTCTATGATTTCATGTTTAAGCCAGGGACCCCATGCTCAAGCTGGTGAGCCCATGCTCAAGCCGGATGAGCCTGCATTCAAGCCATAGACCTTAGGGTTTTGAACCTGGATCCTCAATGTCCCAGGCCTGTACTTTATCCACTGTACCACCACCTGGTCAGGCAAAATTAATTCTTATAACTTAAGTTTGCTTAAGGCCTCAGAGTTTCTGCAAAATAAGTAAATCTGAATTATCCTTAGTTTTAATATTGTTTTTAATCTGAAAATACAAATTTAATCTTTATAGGTGGCAGTAGGAAATTCTATTTCATTTAGTCTGGTAGTCTGTGACATATTGCTCAGTATTTAAAGAAAGAAATCTAATTCCAGTGGATAATATCAGTGCATAAAAGTCAAGTAAACTTTGGAGGCTGATTTATGCAGAAGGTGGTTGCAAAATATCATTAGCATGATTGGAAGCATATATGAATTTTGTATGGTGTGAAGAAGCAGTTATGAAAGAATTATATTTTAAGCCTAGAAATGTGGGTGGATTGCCAACTTGACTAGATTTAAAATTAACCACAGTCTTGAAGCTTTAAGCTTGTATGTATAATGTGGGAGATATGTTACAGAAATAGATACAGCAAATGTTGGAGTCTTATCCATTCTACTCTTGCTGCTACTTTGTGGCATGCACATAGCAATTTATTATATATAAAGGAAATAGAGGCTAGTGAATAAGATTATTTGGCTATCTGAAAAAGTTATGGTTTTATTAATGTCTGTAGAAGTGACACGATGATTACTAATGTATTGTCGCAGAAAATTTGACAAAATATCTTGATATTTACTTAATTACTCTCAACAATTTTTTTTCCCATTCGTGCTGTTTTCTTTGGATATGATACTTTTACAGTGGGACTGGACAACAGTGGGAACCATATGTCACACGTGAAAACATTCTCTGCTGCCTGAGTCTAGTTTTATTTCTGGGACTCTGAGATACTTGACATAGCACATGAGATAAAGAGAAATCCTCCAGTACAAAACAGTGTACTCCAAGCCCAGATTAAAGTACTACAATAGCTTTAACTTGAAACTTTGGAAAACATGAAATCAAGGCTAGGTCTTTCCAAGATTATGTACTATATTGAATTTCTTACCAGTAATTATTTGCATCAATTGTGTCATATATTTGGGGCACTTTTGGATTTTATTTTAGAACAATAGTGGTAACATATAGAGAAATATGATTGAATTCTTTACCAAGTCTATAGGATAAATCAGTAGTACCACCAGAATGAATGATTCTATTTCTAAATATTTCTGATAGCCGGAGTGATTATTTTTGTAATTACTCTTTCATTTCTTTTTCTTTTTAATTTTTTATTATAATTTTTATTGGATTTATTGGGTTGAGATTGGTTAATAAACTTATAGAAGTTTCAGGTGTATAGTTTTATAATTCATCATCTGTATATTGCATTGTGTGTTCACCACCCCAAGTCAGGTCTCCTTCCATCACCATTTATCCCCCTTTACCCTCTTCTACCTCCCCCACTACCCTTCCCTCTGGTAATCACCATAACGTTGTCTATGAGGTTTTGTCTTTTTTTTCCCCCCCTTAGTCTGTTAACAAATCTAAAAAATTTCTTTTTCATTACTATAAAGTTATAAATTAAGATTGATATTTTGTTTATCAGATAATATTGTCTCTAAATGATGCTAAAGATCAACTTCCAACCCTTGGAAACATTCTATATATTTAAAAAATTCTGGTTTCCTAAACACCTGAGATATTATGGTTGCAAAGGGAAAATTTAGTTTGAGTCTGTATGTTAAAACTAATCAACAAACATATATCTTACAATAAGAAAATAGGTTATTTTATGTGGGAGAATTCAAAAATGGATAATTCATTTCAACAAACATTTTAGGTAAGGCACAATAATGTTTTGCTGTCAGGACTTCTTAGTCTACTAGGGGAAGAAAAACTTGTCCATTAAGTAAAATTACCTGAAATTCAGGAAAGAATACAGATTCTACAGGTATCATATGAACAAATAGCTATGAAACTATTTGGGAACAAAAAATATATTTGAAGAGAAGAAACATAATGAGCTAATGGCATCTGTTGACATTTCTTTAGGAAAAGAATTTCATTAAGTCAATTTAAAATTTTGTTAATTTTTTAAGGAAAATGCTTTCAAAGACTTTTCAGTAGACTGTACTTTATGAAATACTTTAAAATTTTTAATAATATATCATTAGTAATGGATTCTATACAATATTTTGATAAATTTACAAATTTACCAATAATAAATAATCAAGAATTATAAGTTAGTGTCAAAATAATTTACCTTTGTAGGCAGATCAGCATACAGATTAATAATTGTAACCTTGTGAGTATAAAACTACTCACATAATTAGGATTTCAAGATGGTGACTTGTTACAATGGACCCAACTATTTGTAACCCCCTTTGCATTGTAAGCTACCCAGGACTAGCTTATACATTTGATCTATAATGAAACCAGACTCCTTAGCCTCAACATTTTACTATTTTTGCCCATTTTAGGGAAGTTATGCAGGCTCAACAGTCTGCCTAAATGCAGATGTTAGTGGGCCTGCAGCTGACTGTTAAGAAATTTGGACCACACAGCCAAGATTGTTAGATTGCTCTAAAGATAACCTTAGCTTAACAAGCCTATTTCGATTCTGTAATCCTGTTTAGCTAGGTGCCTGTATCCCGCTCTTCTCCCACCTCCCAAAAATGTGGTATTATGCCTTTAAAAGCGAACTCCTGAGCTTGTTCGGAGCTGCATAATTTGAGTCTGTATTGAGGTCTGTGCAAGCTGCTGGCAATAAACTCCTCAAAATTTTCCTGTAACTCCTCGTGTCTCTTTGGAACTCACACTTTACAACAGACTGAGTAGGCAGACGTTCCAACTGCCACCTCCTAGGACCAAATTGGATCACAACTTAATTTAAGAACAGTCATCTTGAAAAACCAACTTTGGACTAAACAATGAGGAGTCTGTAACCAAGGATCACAGAAGAAGCCACAATGACACTGGTAGGAAGGGTGGAGACACGGAAAGGTCTGCTCACCCCAAGGAGCTAGGGGCAGTGGAGGGTCTGGAGGGACTCTCATTGTGGGGAGGGTTTTCCTGGGAGGGGTACATCCTCAGCCTTAGGCCCAGAACCCCAGCCTAGAGCACCAGAGCCCAGAAGAGGTACCCACACAGTGTTTGGCAGTAAAAAGAGTAGGGTTTCTGTCTATGAGAAAGAGATGGAGCTCTCAGAGACGCGGGCTGCATCCTAATGGGCCAGTGCACAAAATCTTACCCTGGACTCCGGTGGAGGTGAGAGGACTAGAGCTGTGTGAGGAGAATGTGAAATTGGTGGCCAGGGAGAGACACTGTGGGAGATGACCACCGGAATCCATGTCTGAGTCATTTTCTAATACTATCGTTGCCGTCTTTCTTGGGTGGAGCATCCCCTGTGAGCGGAATCAGCCTGGGGAAAGCAACTGCCCTACTCGGGAGTCCCTCCTGCCCATCCCATGGAGACTGGGCCATTCTGAAAACTCAGCCAGGAAACAGGGGGCATGTCTGTAACTCAGTTTCCTGGAATTGAGGCTGGAGCTTTCCCCACATGCTCCAGAGTCTATGACTGATGCTTCCACCCCATGGGAGATTCAGTGGAAACTGTCTGAACTATGGGCAGACCACATCTCTGGGTCTCAGAGACCACAATCACCGGACTCCTGGGGGTCATACCCTACTGAGGTCTGTGAAGAAAGTGGGGAGGAGCCACATGCACCACCCACCTTTCCTGACCCCCAGGCTCTAGACTTTACCAGAGTTTTTATTTTAGTGGCTGAACCCATTAGGCAGCCAGCAGGGAGAGGCTGCAGGAGGCAGGACTCAGGGAACCTTGGCCTTTTATCAGAGGCAGATTAAGTTCAGTTATGGCCCCGGGCAAAGAATAAAATATTGGTCCCCTTAAAAAGAGAAAGACAGGGAAAATAAAAATAAAACTGGTTAACCATACTTTTAAATAAGTAAAAAATATTACGTATTATTAATGTTAAAATTGCACATATGAAACCGAACTCGGTGTCATTAGAAAAAAGTGTAAAGTTGTGGTTTTGTGGGGCCCTTCAGAAGTCGGGGCCCAGGGCGTGCACCTGGTACACCCACTGTAAAATTCACCTATGCCTTTTGTGAGACTGCCCCCGGGCCCAGAGTGGCTAAAAGCAAGCCAAGGTATGCAGTTTGGTATTTTCAAGTGCACCTGGGCCCAGCAAAGGCAGCCACAAACTATAGATTGCTTGTAGCTCCAAGAATGTTGCAGAGGGCCAGTTACAGGCAGTGTCTCCCACTGGTCTGCACTGAGTTCCCTCCAGGGAGGCCCAGGGCTGGCACATCTAGTGGCCAGCTGCAGAGAGCATCAGTTCAGAACCTAAAAACTCTTGCTGCCAGTGTGTTATAAGGGAGGGCTCATCAGACACCAGGCCCAGCTAAGGCAAGTTTACTCTGGTCAACACCAGCACAGCAGCTCATGAGCATTGAATAGGGTGGAGCTTCACAGTCAGCTGGCCCAGGTACTGGATATCCTACCCCACTAGGCTTGGTTCCACAGGGAAAAGGGAGAGAGGCTTGGAACACGGATATTTAAAGTGTGGGTCCTAGCAAGCCTATTATTGGGTCTGGTCGAGGGGCTTAGTCAAGTTTTGGGGGTACAGTTACACCAGCGGAGGACTATCTCAGTCGTCTTCCCTGAGACCAGGGTCTTACCAGTTGGAAGAACATTTGTAGAGGGGACTGATGGCCCCACCCAATCGGAAACTGCTGATCACCTCACTTGGTAGAAATAGAATTGGAATATACAGCAGTGTCTGAGGGATTAGGCTCTGGAGTAGAGGCCACTTTTCCCTTACTGAGCTCCTGGCAAAGAGTTCCTGAAGTAGGGGGTCCCACTAACATTTTATTCCCAACCTCAGCTTCCCTAACCCTCCAAGCTTGCAGCCTGAGGGGTTGGTTGGGTGAGGCTAGTCTGAGCCCATACTACAGTCCTTCTAGAGAAAACTCTGTAGGAAGACCAGGCAGCTACAAGAGGAGGTAAAGCAGCTGAAAAGTGGAAAGAAATCTTACAGAGCTTGGGGCTTTTACGGAGCTGCTGTCAACCCCAAGCAAGAGGAAGCTGATCCTTATACACAGATTGGACCCTCCCAGAGTACCCAGACACAGAAAATGCAAACACAAACAGTAACTCTACACAGATAGCCCACAGCAAGTTACAAACAATGGCTGATGCTCACCCAAGAAGACCTAGAACCAACACAACCAGTAGTGGATGGCAGACAGCACCAATGCTAGACTAAGTTAGCTACACAAGCAGCAAACCCAAAGAAGGAATCCAGAAGGCACCAGACACTGCAAAGAATAAATATGCCCAACAGGACAGACACTGCACAGTGTCTAATACAAATTATCAAGGTTGACCCTTAGAGCCAGCCAGCCTGAAGAGATAACTGCACCCATGAAAGGACTAAGTATAAACAATATTCACATACAACAGGAGGAAAACTATCTACAAGAAGCATTCCTAGAGCAAGGAACTCAGGTGGCCTGGGGATCAGTACCACTGAACCCATCTTTCTCATAAAGACACCACAACAAATTTTAAAGTCATACAGTGCTACCTAATACACAGAGAAAATGGGTGGCAGAGAAATATGACCCAAAAGAATCAACAGGAGAAATACCCAGAAAAAGAACTAAATGAGATGGAAGTAACAAAACTACCAGACACAGAGTTTAAAATAATTTTTAGGATGCTCAAGAATCTGAGAGCAACAATGGATGGTCACAATGAGAACTTAAATAAAGAGATAGCAAGCATAAGAAAGGACATTGAAATAATGAAAAAGAACCAATCAGAAATGACAAATATAATATCAGAAATGAAGACAGCACTAGAAGGAATCAATAGCAGACAGACGAAGCAGAGAATTGAATAAGCAATTTAGGGGATAAGATAAATGTAAGCACAGAAGAACAGCAAAGAGAAAAGTGGAAAAGTGACTCAAAAAAGACTGACGAAACTCTAATAGACCTCTTGACAACATGAGAAACAACATTTGCACCATTGGGGTTCCTGAAGGAGAAGAGAATGAACAAGGGATAAAGAACCCGTTTAAAGAAATCATAGCTGAAAATTTCTCTAAATTGATGAAGGAAAAAGTCACACAAATTCAAGAAGCACAGAGTCCCATTGAAAGGGAACTCAAGGAGGTCTACCCCAAACACATCATAATTAAAGTGACAAGGTTAAGAGACAAATAAAGAGTACTAAAAACTACAAGAGAAAAGCACTTAATTACCTACAGAGGAGCCCCCATAAGAATGACATCCGACTTCTCAGAAATATTTGAGGCCAGAAAAAATTGGCAAGAAATATTCAAAGTGATACAAAACAAGAACCTACAACCAAGACTACTTTACCCAGCAAAGCTACCATTTAAAATTGAAGGATAAATAAAAAGCCTCCCAGACTAAAAAAGACTGAAGGAATTTATTACAACCAAACCAGTACTGCAAGAAATGTTAAGGACTCTGCTATACAAAGAGCAAATGAGAAAAGAAATCGAGAGAAAGAGGATTGTAGGTTTAAAGAATAAAATGGCAATAAATAAGTATATATCAGTAATAACATTAAATGTAACATGATGCTCAGTTGAAAAGACATAGGGTAGCTGCATGGATAGGGAGACAGGACCCATATATATTCTGTCTACAAGAGACCCATCTCAGATCAAAAGATACACATAGACTGAAAGTGAAGGGTTGGAAAAAAGTATTAGTGTAAATGGAAATGAAATAAAAGACTGGGGTAGCAATACTTATTTCTGACAATATAGCCTTTAAAATAAAGGCTATAGTAAGGGATGAGGCAGGTCACTACATAATGATAAAGGGAGCAATCCAACAAGATGATATAACCATTGTAAATATTTATGCGGCTATTATAGGAGCACCTAAATACAGTGTGTCCATAAAGTCATGGTGCACTTTATGGACACACTGTATATAAAGCAGATATTGATGGACATGAAGGGTGAGATAAACAGCAAGATTGTAATAGTAGGGGATTTTAATTCCCCACTAACATCAAAGGATAGATCGTCCAGACAGAAAATTAACAGGGAAATAGCAACCTTAAATGGCATACTATATCAACTGGATTTACTTGATATCTTCAGAACCTTTCACCCCAAAGCAGCAGAATATATATTCATTTCAAGTGCTCATGGTACATTCTCTAGGATAGACACAAAATAAGTCTTAATAAATTTAAGAAGATTGAAGCATCTTCTCTAATCACAATGGCATGAAACTAGAAATCAACTATAATAGAAAAACTGGAAAACATTCAAACACTTGGAGGTTTAACAGCATGCTATTAAATAATGATTGGGTTAACAATGAGATCAAGGAAGAAATAAAATATTTCCTTGAAACAAATGAAAATGAACATACAACAACCTAAAATCTATGGGACACAGCAAAAGCAGTCCTTAGAGGGAAGTTAATAGCACTGCAGGCATACCTTATGAAGCAAGAAAAAGCTCAAGTAAACAACCTAACCCTGCACCTAAAAGAACTAGAAAAAGAACAAATAAAGCCCAGAGGAAATAGAAGGAAGGAAATAATAAAGATCAGAGTGAATATAAATTACATAGAGGCAAAAAAATCAGCCAAAACATCAAAGAAACAAAGAGCTGGTTCTTTAAAAAGGTAAATAAGATTGATGAAACTTTAACCAGACTCATCAAAAAAATAAATAAATAAGGGAGGACTCAAATAAATGAAATTGTAAATGAAAGTAGAGATGTAAAAACTGAGACTGCAGAAATCAAGCATTGTAAGAAAATACTATGAAGAACTATATGCCAAAAAATTGGACAATCTAGGTGAAATGAATAAATTCCTAGAAACATACAATCTTCCAAAACTCAATCTAGAAGAATCAAAAAACCAAAACAGACTGATTACAACAAATGAAATTGAAACAGTTATAAAAAACCTTCCAGCAAACAAAAGTCCTGGAACAGATAGATGGCCTCACAGGCGTATTTTACCAAACATTCAAAGAAGAACTAATACATATCCTTTTCAAGCTATTTCAAAAAATTTAAGAGGAGCCAAGACATCCATCTCATTTTATGAGGCAAACATTATCCTCACCCCAAAACCAGGTAAAGGCATTATAAGAAAGAAAACTACAGGCCAACACCTCTGATGAACATAGATGCTAAAATTCTCAACAAAAAAATTAGCAAACCAGATCCAGCAATACATTAAAAAGTCATACATCATGATCAAGTGGCATTTATTCTGGGGGAGGCAGTACTGGTACAATATTTGCAAATCAATAAATGTGATTCATCCTATAAAAAAGGATGTGTAAAAATACATGATTATATTTGTAGGTGCAGAAAAAGCATTTGATAAGATCCAACACCCATTTATTACTAAAACTCTGAGCAAAGTGGGAATACAGGAAACCTGTCTCAACATGATAAAGGCCATCTATGACAAACTCACAGCCAACATTATACTCAATAGGCAAAAATTAAAAGCAATCCCCTTAAGATCAGGAACAAGACGGGGTGCCCCCTTTCACCACTTTTATTCAACATAGTTCTGGAAGTTCTAGCCACAGCAATCAGACAAGAAGAAGAAGTAAAAGGCATCCAAATTGGAAAAGAAGAGGTAAAACTGTCATTATTTGCTGATGATATGATACTGTATATAGAAAACCCTAAAGTCTCAGTCAAAAAGCTACTGGACCTGATAAATGAATTCGGCAAGGTAGCAGGATATAAAATTAATATTCACACATCAGTGGCATTTTTATATACCAACAATAAACTGTCTAAAAGAGAAATTAAGAAAACAACCCCCTTCACTATTGCAAAGAATAAGTAAAATAAATAAAATACCTAGGAGTAAATTTAACCAAGGAGGTAAAAGACTTGTACTCAGAAAATTATAAGACATTGAAAAAAGAAATCAAGGAAGATACAAACAAGTGGAAGCTTATACCATGTTCATGGATAGGAATAAGAAACATAATTAAAATGTCTATACTACCCAAAGCAATCTATAGATTCAGTGCAATTCCTGTTAAAATACCAATGGCATACTTCACAGATCTAGAACAAATGTTTCAAAAATTTATATGGAACCACAGAAGAAGCTAAAGTGCCTCAGCAATCTTGAAAAGGAAGAATAAAGTGAGAGGTATCACGCTTCCTGATATCAAGTTATACTACAAGGCCACTGCAATCAAAACAGCTTGGTATTGGCATAAAAACAGGCAAACAGATCAATGGAACAGAACAGAGAACCCAGAAATAAACCTTCAACTTTATGGTCAATTGATATTTGACAAAAGAGGCAAGAGTATACAATGGAGTAAAGACAATCTCTTTAATAAATGGTATTGGGAAAATTTGACAGGTACGTGCAAAAAAATGAAACAAGACCACCAATGTACACAATTCACAAAAATAAACTCAAAATGGTTAAAAGACTTAAATGCATAATAAGTTGTGAAACCACAAAAATCTTGGAAGAAAACATAGGCAGTTAACTCTCTGATATCTCTCATAGCAATATTTTTGCTAATATATCTCCATAGGCAAGTGAAATAAAGGACAAAGTAAACAAATGGGGCTACATCAAACTAAAAAGCTTTTGCACGACAAAAGACAACATTGACAAAATAAAAAGACAACCCACACAATGGGAGAACATATTTGCCAATATGTATGATAAGGGATTAATAATCAAAATATATAAAGAACTTCTGAAACGCAACACCAGGGAGGCAAACAATCCAATTAAAAAATGGGCAAAGGAACTGAATAGACACTTCTCCAAAGAGACATACAGATGGCCAATAGGCATTTGGAAGAATGTTCAACTTCACTAATCACCAGAGAAATGCGAATTAAAACCACAGTGAGATACCACCCCACACCTATCAGAATGGCGCTCATTAACAAATCAATGCACAACAAGTGCTGGCGAGGGTGTGGAGAAAAGGAAACCTTCCTGCATTGCTGGTGGGAATGCAGACTTGTGCCGCCATTGTGGAAAAAGAGTATGGCTTTTCCTCAAAGAATTAAAAATAGAACTTCCTTTTGACCCAGATATCTCATTTTTAGATATATATCCTAAGAATACCAAAACACTGATTCAAAAGAAGATATGCACCCCATGTTTATTGCAGCATTGTTTACAATAGCCAAGATCTGGAAACAGCCCAAGTTTCCATCATTGGACAAGTGGATTAAAAATCTGTGGTACATATACACAATGGAATACTACATGATCACGAAAGAGAAGAAAATCTTACCTTTTGCGATGGCATGGATGAACCTGGAGATTATTATGTCAAGTGAAATAAGCCAGGCAGAGAGACAAATATCACATGATCTCATTTATATGTGAAATCCAATGAACACGGTGAACTGAGGGGTGGAATAGAGGCAGAGGCGTGGTCACAGCAGGCAGAGGGACAGCTGTCAGAGGGAAGGGTGATGAGGGATGGGATCAGAGAAGGTGAAGGGATTAGTGAAATTATATATACATAACATGTAGATACAGGTAACAGGACAGCAAATCCCAGAGGGAAGGGAAGAGGGAGTCATGGGGAAGGGGACAGAAAGATTGTAATGAGGGATATGTTGTTTAGGGGTGAGGGTGATATACTGAGTGGGACACTTGAATCGATGTTAGCACAGTAAATTAAAAAATAAAATAAAAAATTTTGAAAATTACTTATATAATTAGAATTAATTGCTATAGGTGTATAGCCTTTGAAAATCCTGAAACATTTTAGCATGAATCCAATTTTTAATGTGATAAATTAAACAATTAAAATGAAATTAAAATTATATTGTCTATAGAACAGTTTTCTGTTATATTGAAGAATCTTTAATTTGGCTCCACAAAGGGGGAAATATATGGAATACATTTAGAATTTTTAGTTTGGTTTCTCTTTTTGGTACTTTTAAAATACAATGCAAATCCAGGACCAAATTGTCTGTTAAATGCCCCTTTCTAAGTTGGTCGCTCTTTTCCTCTCTCTGTTGTGCCTCAAGTTGCCTGTCTTCTATGTCACTAATCCTCTCTTCTATCTGGCCTGTTCTATTAGCTGTGCTTGTTTCCTCGTTTTTCAGTTCATAAATTGAGTTTTTCTTCTCTGTTTGATTTGTTTTTATATTTTCAATTTCCTTGGTCATATATTCTTTGTGTTCGTTGAATTGTTTTCTGAGCTCCCCAAATTGCCTTTCTGTGTTTACTTGTATATTTCTGAGTATTTTTAGGATTTCTATTTTAAATTCTCTGTCATTTAACTCCAAGGTTTCCAATCTATTAAAATTTTTTTCTATAGATTTTTCCTCATCTATCTGAACTACATCTCTGTCTTTTGTATCCATGATATTCGATTTCCTTTTTCTTAATGGCATCTGAGGGTAGTTTTGTTAATAACACTAATGTGAATTAATAATAAAAAAATAAAAGGTAAAAAAAAACAATAAAAAAATTAAACAAAAATTATTATTTTTTTCTTTTATCCTCTCCCTCTTTGAGAAAATACCATGTAAAATTGAGAATTATATTGTGCTAAATGGAACAAAAACTACCTATAATGGGAGGCCTGAGTTGGGGAGAAGTGATAATGGGGCAAAAAAGGAGGTAGGGACCCACAAAATGCAAAAAAGGAAAAAATTTGGATCAAGAATAAAATAGTTTGCTTGTAGATGATGGTCGAAGGAGAGATATAGTGAAAGGGATAAGAAGAAAACAGGAAAAAGAAAAAAACAAAAACAAAACAAAAAGAAACTATTGTATTAAGGGGAACAAAAACTATATAGAGTGGAGAGCCGGATGTTGGGGGGAATGCTAATGAGTTAAAAAGCAACGTAAAAAGCACACAGAATGCCACAAAGAAAATATTTGAAATCAAAATAAAATAGTTTGTTTGTGAGTGAGGATCGAATGAGAGGAAAAGTAAAAGAGAAAAGAAGAAACTAAGAGGGAGAGAAAAGAAAAAGGAGAAAAAGAGAAAAAAAAAAAAGTTAAGGGTTTTGGAGTATAACCCTCATAGAGAGAAAGAAGAAAAGAAAATAAAAAGGGAAATATAACACTTATGGGTAATGTAGTTCAAGATGAAGAGAAAAGAATAAGATGAGTAGAGGATAAAAGGACCCAGGTGGAAGAAAAGAAATAAATAAGGTAAGAAGATGAAAGAAACAAAAAAAAGTGGAAAAAGTTAGAAAGTTTGTGGATTTTTCTTGATATTGAGAGGAATTTAATGTTTAAAACACTCAACAAAATGGGTATAGAAGGAAAATATCTCAACATGATAAAGGCCATTTATGATAAACCATCAGCTAACATCACATTAAATGGCATAAAACTGAGAACTTTCCCCCTTAAATCAGGAACAAGACAGGGATGTCCACTCTCTCCACTCTTATTTAACGTGGTGCTAGAAGTTCTAGCCAGAGCAGTCAGAAAGACAAAGAAACAAAAGGCATTCATATCGGAAAAGAAGAAGTCAAGGTCTCACTTTTTGCAGATGATACGATCCTATATATCGAAAACCCCAAAGTCTCCACAAAAAGATTACTAGAAACAATAAACCAATACAGTAAGGTCGCAGTAAGGTCGTATACAAAATTAATATACAAAAGTCCATAGCCTTTCTATATGCCAACAATAAAACATTAGAAAAAGAACTCAAAAAAATATCCCCTTCATGGTTGCAACAACAACAAAAAAATACCTAGGAATAAATATAACAAAGAATGTAAAGGACCTATATAATAAAAACTACAAAGCATTGTTAAGGGAAATCGAAAAAGATACAATGAAATGGAAAAATATTCCTTGTTCTTGGATAGGAAGAATAAATATAATCAAAACGACCATATTACCCAAAGCAATATACAAGTTTAATGCAATTCCCATCAAAATTCCAATGACATTTTTTAAAGAAATGAAACAAAAAATCATCAGATTTATATGGAACTATAAAATACCCCGAATAGCCAAAGCAATCCTACGGACAAAGAACGAAGCTGGGGGCATTACAATGCCTGACTTCAAATTATATTATAGAGCCACGACAATCAAAACAGCATGGTATTGGCAGAAAAATAGACACTCAGACCAATGGAACAGAATAGAAAGTTCAGAAATAAAACCACATACATATGGTCAAATAATTTTTGATCAAGGGGCCAAGAACACACAATGGAGAAAAGAAAGCCTCTTCAACAAATGGTGCTGGGAAAACTGGAAATCCACATGCAAAAGAATGAAACTAGACTACAGTTTGTCCCCTTGTACTAAAATTAATTCAAAATGGATCAAAGACCTAAATATGAGACCTGAAACAATAAAGTACATAGAAGAAAACATAGGAACTAAACTCATGGACCTTGGTTATAAAGAGCACTTTATGAATTTGACTCCAAAGGCAAGGGAAGTGAAGGCAAAGATTAATGAATGGGACTACATCAGACTAAGAAGTTTTTTCACAGCAAGAGAAACTGACAACAAAATAAACAGACAACCAACTAAATGGGAGATATTTTCAAACAACAATTCAGATAAGGGGCTAATATCCAAAATATACAAAGAACTCATAAAACTCAACAACAAACAAACAATCCAATAAAAAAATGGGAAGAGAACATGAACACACACTTCTCCCAGGAAGAAATACAAAGGGCCAACAGGTATATGAAAAGATGCTCATCTTCATTAGCTATTAGAGAAATGCAAATCAAAACTACAATGAGATACCACCTCACGCCTGTTAGATTAGCTATTATCAACAAGAAAGGTAATAACAAGTGCTGGAAAGGCTGTGGAGAAAAAGGAACCCTCATCCACTGTTGGTGGGAATGTAAGTAGTACAACCATTATGGAAGAAAGTATGGTAGTTTCTCAAAAAACTAAAAATAGAACTACTATATGACCCAGCAATCCCTCTACTGGGTATATACCCCCAAAACTCAGAAACATTGGTACGTAAAGACACATGCAGCCCCATGTTCATTGCAGCATTGTTCACAGTGGCCAAGACATGGAAACAACCAAAAAGCCCTTCAATAGATGACTGGATAAAGAAGATGTGGTACATATATACTATGGAATACTACTCAGCCATAAGAAATGATGACATCGGATCATTTACAACAACATGGATGGACCTTGATAACATTATACTGAGTGAAATAAGTAAATCAGAACAATTTAAGAACTGCATGATTCCATACATAGGTGGAACATAAAAAAGAGACTCAGAGACATAGACATGGGTGTGGTGGTTACCAGGGGGAAGGGGTGGGGGGAGGTTGAAGGGAGGGGCACAAAGAGTACCAGATTGAAGGTAACAGAGGATAGTTTGACTCTGGGTGATGGGTATGCAACATAATTGAATGCCAAGATAACCTGGAGATGTTTTCTTTGAATATATGTACCCTGCTTTATTAATGTCACCCCATTAAAATTAATAATAATAAAACATAATAATAAAAAAAACTGTCACAGGACAGTTCAATGTTTAGCTTCATAACCTGTCCTAAGCAGGTCATCCTTACTGTACTGTAGAGGGTTTATTTCACAGGTTGCTTGTGTGAGAGTGTAGTTTATTGACAGTAGTGGGCCTTCTAGAGAATGACTCTCAGAATTACATGCTTTCTTATTGTATTTGCTTTACTTGTTTCTGGTTTGAGGAATCTGTTCAGTGGCACATTTGTTAGATCAGCTGGCCCTCAGCTCCGCAGTGGCACAAAGTCATGCAAACAGATGGAGAAAGTCCATTTTCAGTTAGGAAAGGGTTCCATAGCAACATCTGAGTGAAATATATGTCTGGTTACATTTAGTGGGCTATTGTTACAAACCAAACTTACACATATTGTGATCTAGAGAGGGACATTTAAAATACATGCTGCTCATCTATTCCCTTATACTTCTTTCTCTTTTCAATAGGGAATATTTGTTTTACTTTATTTCCAAACTACACAGTATGTATGTGTACGCGTACTTAGCAAGTCAGACGGCTTTTGATAAGTCTTAACGCACTTCATTTGGTAAGTTAATCACATTAAAAAATGTTTCCCCCATATTGCTCTGAGTAGAAATTAATCTCTCAGAAATAGTGTTTCAGGGTTTAGTTATATATTCAGCAGTGGCGAGGGGGTGTGAAAGCGTGGTTCCATGTGGCCCAGGCTGCTGCAGGAAGAGCTGGCACTGAATATACTGCAGTGGAATCTGGGCAGAGCATCAACAGCCTGGTGAGAGCATGATAAAAATAACAGTTCTGCCAGCCCCCTTCTATCTGGAAGAGATTCAGCCTTGAAGCTCAAATAATTAGTGCACTTTCATCAATGTTTATTTAGTGATAAGATTAAAGAATGTAACAGTGATACTCAGACGCAGTAAGATGCTGAACTACTTAACGCATGAAAAAAATATTGAACTGTACAGTATGTTAGTGCTTGGGTCTTTTTTATACAATTGCTTGACATTGGTAGATAAGCAATGTGTGGTTTATATGCTAACTTTTAGGGATAAAATACTTGCTTTAATTGGATTTTCTCATTTCCCAACCGTTTTCATATATATATATACTATATTGTATAAACACTTTTGTTAACTCCTCAAAACATTTTCACTTAAAAAAATGGGATCTTTCACATGGTTCTCTGTTGAAAATCTCCTTTAGATATATAATAAAAGAAAGTTGATTTTAAAGACAAGATCGTATTTTCAGAAACATTAAATATAAAAAATTCCAGCAGATACCAAAGTCTAACTTAACTCTGCTTCTGCAAAAGCTGTCCAAAACTCCTGTGGGGTTCCAGTACAGAGAATTATATTACTGAGCAAACAATGAATTCACTTTTTAAAAAAGATTTTAGTGGGTGCTGTAGGAGCCCTATAGATAGAAGCTCAATTTTTAGATTTTTTTTTATTATTATTAAGTGAGAGGTGGAGAGGCAGTCAGACAGAGCGACAGATTCCCACATGTACCCTGACCAGGATTCACCGAACAAGCCTCCACAAGGCAATGCTCTGCCCATCTGGGGCTGCTGCTCCATTGCTTAGCAACTGAGCTATTTTAGCACCAGAGGCAACGCCATGGAGCCCTCTTCAGCACTCGGGGCCAAATTACTCAAACCATTCAAGCTCTGGCTTCAGGAGGGGAGGAGAGATAGAGACAGTGAAGAGGGATGGGGAGGGGTAAAGAAACAGATGATTGCTTCTCCTGTGTGCCCTGACCAGGAATTGAACTGGAACTTTCACATGTGGGGCTGACACTCTACCACTGAGCCAACTGGCCAGGGCCAGAACCTCAAGTTTTAATTTTTCAATTAATCAGTCTTAAAAACAGATGTTTTGTGAGATACCACACAAGAAGTTAAATACCTTCTTCAAGCTTAAATCAGCTGTAAATTCAAACTGAAAATGCTATGTATATAATTTCAATCTAATACAGTTATTCAATTTTATGTGTTAATAAGATGAGCCTCGAGTTTTAGCAAGATAGAGTTTCAAATTGCTTTATGGGTAGGGAGGTTAAAGTATTGAGTCAAGTAGGTGTCTTTCTCATGGGCATCTCCAGCAACTCATCATTGGCGGAGGCAGCCAATTCCACTTGCCTGTTGCCTTGCTAGTTAAGGTGGTACTGCCACAGAATTGAATAGTTGTTTTCTTTTACTGTTTGCGATTTGGTATATGACATCTCTCTCCAAAGTCATTTTAGCAGTTCCTTCTTGTCCATGTTTGGGTTCAGTTGCTTCACAGCAAACAATTACATGGAAGACAATGCATTCTGATATCTAATGGTAAGATCTTTAGCCTCTTATCCAAGGTTTGCTTAGTGATCTAGAGGCTTCATGCAGGGTCAGTACGGTAGAGAATGGTGTAATCCAGTGAACTGAGTCAGACAGAGCTTGGTTTGACTTCAGTGGTGAGACTGTTTTGTTAAATCCAGCTATTTAGTTTTAGGAAACTAAAGCTGGGTGTAGGGCCGGTGGCCAGCGCCATGGCCATGCAGGTTCACATTGGATTCAGGCAGACAGTAAAGGAACTGTGAAGACAGAAAATAGTGGGCCATTCTGTTTATTAAAATCTCATAATGGTGAATGAACAAACAGGCAGGGAAAGCAGCTTCCCTCTCACTTAGGGCTCCCAAAGCCCCAACTTATTCTCTGGCTTCTCCCGGACTTAAAGGCCCCCACCAGCCTTAGCACCCCAGCCAAACATGCCAGGCCAAAATCTCTCTCTCTCTCTCTTCTCCAGCAAAACTGGCTAAGGGAAAAAAAACTCTTCTTCAGCAAATAATAGCAAATAATCACCCCTCCCAAACAGGAAGGCAGTCCTCAATTTGCAATCTGCCACCCTGAGGACAACTACCTGAAGCCTTCCATAGACTTTGCACAAAAGGCACTGCCCCAATATAAGAGAGAAAACCTAAAGACATTTGGTACAAACTTATTTGCCCAACATTCCACCCCTTTTGCTTGCTTTACAATCTACACCACAGGTATCCCTGTGCGGGAAATGAGGTACACTACATAAACCAACAGACTACAGCAACAGCACAAGTTATACAATTACAATAAATACAGAGGTGCCCTTCACAGTGTCTTCCTGAGCACTCCGCCCAAGGTACGAACTGGAGGCCCATCTCAAGCTCCCTACTCCACAGTAGATGGGAGGGATTCAGGGCTATGTCCATGGAAACCTTAAAGTGGCCTTGGTGCATCTCTGCAACTGAATGAGAGCAGCTTTCTGGTGCAGGAGGCCCCCCACTGGAGCTGCCCCCCATCAGGGTCTCTCTTACTGTCCAAAGGCAGCATGTCCATTAAAAAAGGGAGCCATTGTCCCCCTTTGGTAGCAGTCCATGATAGACAGCCCAGCTGTCTGTGCAAATCACCAAGGTAAAGGTCCATTACAGTCAACTAGGTTCACATAGGGCCTCAGGCCTACCCCTCATCCCTGCTGTCATGGCAGCTCTGAAGATGCTGCCCCAAAGAGTAGCGCGTGGCAGCAGTGGCCAACCTCTCCATCTCTGCTCTAGAGAGCATGATGCCATCCACTGCTATGTCTCACAATCACAGCAAGCTTACCCGGAGCTCAGTGGGTACTCTTTGCTGCTAGGTTTTTACCTTCTGGACGACCACTGGCCAAGCTCTGAGTGTGCAGATGGCAGCTTCAGCCTGAGCCTCTTCATCCTCAGAAACACCTGCTCCCACCAACTCAGAGCCACTCCACTGGCACAGCTCCATCTTTGGCTCCTGCGGCTGCTGGCCCTTGGCCTGAAGCTGAACCCGCAGTTGTTCCTCCAACAACTGCCACTGCCAACATTCAATTTCCAGGGCAAACTGCAACTTGCAAATCCTTTCAGCCTCCTTTTCCAGTGTTTCTTCCAGTTCCAGGTGCCATCAGTGCTTAGCCTGCATCTGCAGTTCTCAGAGCTGGTCAGCCTTCTTCTCCAGTTCAAGCCAGCCCATGATCCCTGAACGGACAGCCAAAACAACCACCAATTCTCTACCCCACTCCTTAAGGGTGTCTGCGGCTCCATACCAATCTGATCCAAATCCTGCCACTGAGCTAGATGTAGGGCCGGTGCCCAGCACCATGTGCCATTGGATTTGGGCAGAAAGTAAGAGAACTGTGTAGGCAGAAAATGGTGGGCCATTCCGTTTAGTAAAGTCTCGTAATGGTGGACAAGCAAACAGGCAGGGAAGACCACTTCCTTCTTTCTCAGGGCTCCCAAAGCCCCGATTCATTCTCTGTCTTCTCCCAGACTCAAAGGCCCCTCCAGCCTCAGCACCCCAGACAAACAGGCCAGGCCGAAATCTCTCTCTCTCTCTCTCTCTCTCATTCTCTCTCCCTTCTCCAGCAATACTGGCCCAGCCGGAATAACAAAACCCTTCTCCAGCACACAATAGCAAACAATCGCCCCTCGCAAGCAGGAAGGCAATTGCAGCTTGCAATCTGCTGCCCTGAGGGCAACCACCTGCAGCCTTCCATAGACTATACACACAGGGCACTGCCCCAATATAAGTGAGCAAACCTAAAAACATTTATTACAAACTTTTTGCCCAACACAAGGAGAGGTTAAGTAACTTGACCAGAGGCAGAGCTAAGTTCAGGTTAGCTGGCAGGCGCTGGCCTTTCATCTCTGCATTACACCAGCATAACTGTTTAGGGAACATGTCTGTCCATATAGAACTTTTAAATAAGTAGATATTCAATATATGTAATTTCTCAAGCCACATATATTAGTGACTTAATGGCAGGATTATAAAAATTATATGTAAATTGTCTAAAATGCAAATTTATCTGTTCTTTTAGTAACCGGGACATGAGACACAATCATGAATCTGATACGTATAATGCTTAATATATTTGTATATTACTTAAACATCCAGCAATGAAAAGCACAATTTTACCTGCAACCCCCCCCCCAAAAAAAAACCCCACAAATAACCAAAGAAAGAGTGTTTTCACACACACAAAAAAATTAATCATCTCTGAATTGGGAAAATAAGATATTTAAATTTGAAGCAATTATCAATTTGTGAAGCACTCTTTTATTCACAGCTTCAGTATTCAGACTTTTGTATCTATAACCAAGAAGGATATGCTGTTTGTGCAATTTAGCTGTTTGATTTCCATTCTGATTATGTATTTGTCTAAATATAAAAAAGAAAGATAAATTAATAATTCATCATCTAAAAAGCATTTTTGTGTTATCTAATTCGGTCCTAAAGACACTTATATGAGGTAAATAGGATAGTAATGAGAAATCGAATATTTGAGAGGTTGAGCTACCCAGAAATGTAATGGTTTAGAGCTGGCTGTGGAGTGAGTCAGCCTAGTGTCAACCCATCTCTGCCACTATTCTTTAAAATGCAGGTAACCTTTAAATCTTTAAAATGTAGGTAATAACACCTACTTCTTGGCTTGACTATGAGGACTAAATAAAATAATATATATTAAATGCTAAGTTATCAGGCAGCCACAAGGGCAGTATGTATAGGTAGGTGTCTTCACAGATTACATGCCTCAGCACCACAAGCACCTTGGTGCCCCGTGATTGCTTTTAGCTCAGGGTGAGCTGGGGCGGGCTTCTTTCACATAACATGAGGTTTTCTAGGTTCATTCATGCTGTAATGTGTATCAGCTACATGACTAAATAATATGCCATTGTACGGATCATCACATTTTAGTTATTTTTTCATCAGTTGATGGATATTTGGGTTGCTTTCACATTTTAGCTATGATGTATAATGTTCCTCTGAACATTTGTGGACAGGTTTTTGTGTGGATATATGGTGTCAGTTTATTTCACTCTGTTCCTAGGAGTGGAGTTTCTGGGTCACATGGTTATTTTATGTTTAACATTTTGAAGAAGATCCAAGCTGTCAAAGTGGCCTCATTATTTTATAATTTAACCAGCAATGTATGAGGATTCTAACTTCTCCACATCCTCAGACAACCCTTGTGGTTGTCTGTCTTCTTCATTACAACCATCCTAAGTAGATGTGAAGTACTCTTATTGTAGCTTTGATTTGCATTTCCCTAATGAAGAATGATGAGCATCTTTTCATGTGCTTATTGCCATTTGTGTAACTTCTTTAGAAAAATTTCTACTCAAACCCTTTGCCTATTAAACCCTTTGCTTATTCTATTCATTTAAACAATTTTAGATTTACAGAAAAATGCGTCAGACTGTGTAGAGAATTTTCTTAAATACCACACCCAATTTCCCTATTATTAACATATCACGTTAGTATGGCACGTATATTACAATTAATGACCTAATGCACCATTATTAACTTTTATACTTAGATTTTTACCTAATGTTGCTTTTCTGTTCCAGGAGTTCTAACTAGGGTATTACACAACATCTAGTCATCACATTTCTTTAGGCTCCTCTTTACTGTGACAGTTTATTAGACTTCTTTTCTCTTGCTTAAAAAAAAAATTTATTGATTTTAGAAAGGAGAGAGAGAAAGAAGCAGGGGGGTGGGCAGGAAGCATCGACTCCCAAGGTTTTGGATCGGTGACCTCGGCATTCCCGGTGGACACTTCAGCCACTGCACCACCACAGGCCAGGCACTTCTTTTGTTTTTTGATATTTTGAGGAGTACTGGTAAGAAATTTTATTAAGTGTCATTCTACTGGGATTTTTGCCTCATTTCCATCACCCACTGGACCTAGATTTATTAAATGGATGGTTGACTAGATGGATGATGGATGGATGAATTAACTGGAGAGAATGGGCAGTGGGGAATATTGGAAAGGGGTAGCCATCTCAGCATCTTTCAAAACCTCTAAAATACTCTGTGTCCTACTTGCAAGGTATAATGAATGAGATAACACATGACAAGAGATAAAGAAAATTTTGGTGGCTGACAGCCAAGTCCTGAGCTTATAAACATATCCATGCAAATATGGAAAACATAGCTGCTGGAATGATTTGTAAATAGTTTTGTGCAGTCAGTTAAGCCATTTTCTGCATCATAATCCTCCAGCTTCTGGGGGTTTATGATGTCCTCAACCTGGCTGTGCCTTCAGACTCAGACTGTCCTCAGGCCATAATTCCTAACCAAGGCATCTGGCACATTGATGGGCCCAGAGGCTGTACTTAGTTGGTTTTTTCTAACAGAGTAAACAGACTTTCCTTGACAGGAGGGAATGATTTACTGTGTTCAGAGAGTTTGCTGAAGCTGAAGCTAGCGAGGGCCTAGTGGTTACACAGTCATTGGACAGGGCAGCCTTGCCCGTACTCCAGAGATGCAGCTTTAGGGAGGGGCTGGTGCATCGTAGTTCCTGGGAATCTGTATCTGAGTGGGAATCCAACATCACCTGACATTTGTTGTTCAAGCTGCCATATGAAATTAACAAACCAAAGCCAACATCTTCCTCCTCCCCCTTTAAAAAAGATCATTTTATAGAAGAATCCTGGGGAGGTGGCAGGAAGCTTTTAAGTCCTTAAAAAGAAAGAGTAGCCAAAGAACATTTGTCAGGGAAAAATAATATTTCTGACTTTTGTCATTAGCTTATTGAGATTTAATTTTTAAGATTTTTCTCTGAGATTTTACACATAGTGTGTCAGGGCAAAGCCAGTTCTTATGGACAATAGGCTTCCCCACCATTTTCTGTCCCTGGACGACGGGGAGGGACATACATATTCTTTTCAAGGTCAGGGGACCTTGATAGCCCGAAGAGTAACGTTTTTGTCTCATTCTTTTCCTTCAAAGTAGGCAATATTAGCAGGGAAAGGAAAAGGCTAGAGGAATTTGAATGTTTGTTCAAACTCTCAGAGAACTGATTAGGTTAGACTACCTGTATCTGATTTAATCAACACAGGAGGTGCGGCTACTGCAGGCAGGAGAAAGATGAGCCCTTCACCCGCAGTGTGCCTAATTGTGTGTGTGTACACAGTATATGTATAGTTATATTCTACTGGACTTAGACATTCATATCTATACTTAGACATAAGACATACACTGCTCACAAAAATTAGGGGATATTTCAAAATGAATAAGTGCTAAAAAAAGAAGCATTTGTTTTTGGGGTTTTTTTTATTAAACAAGAACATCAGAAAAGCAAACAAGTCAAAGGAAGTTGTTTGGTTATGCAAATGAGATGCAAAGCCAACTTTTATTTTATTGGTGAAAATGCACTATACAAAAGGCTGAAAGTACTGGACTATTTGCACTTTCCCTGGTCCCGTAATTTTTGTGAGCAGTGTATATGTCTAAGTCCAGTGAAATGATGAGTTTTTTCTAAGACATTGGACCCACTTAATAAAAAAAAATATTTTAATACTATTCTGTTGTGTAAAAACTTAACAATAAAAATCTTGAATGAGCTTTTGAAAACTGACAAAAAATCCATAACCCAGAAAGTATAGACATTATAGTTATTCACAAAGTAAAGCTCCCAGCTAAGACTTTAACCTCTCTTTTCCTCTGCCCTCATTGCCTGGCTAGAGTGATGACTCTGCAAAACAGTGATGACTGCATTATAGCCCAGAGCTCTGTAGGGCTTCATGCTGAACTCAGATCCTTTCTTGACCCAGAACATGTAGCCTCCATGGAGCTCTAATTCATTGTGTTGTGCATGTGCTTTATAAACTTATGTAAGGCAAGCCTTCTGGCTCTTCTTTGATTTATATAGCTTTATTTTGTCAGGGTGTAATAGTCATATTTAAAAAAACCAATTGCCATGGCCAGTTGGCTCAGTGGTAGAGCGTCGGCCCAGGGTGTGGAAGTCCCAGGTTTGATTCCTGGCCAGGGCACACAGGAGAAGTGCCCATCTGCTTCTCCTCCCTTCCCCCTCTCTTTTCTCTCTATCTCTCTCTTCCCCTCCTGCAGTCAAGGCTCCATTAGAGCAAAGTTGGCCTGGGCACTGAGGATGTCTCCATGGCCTCTACCTCAGGCTCTAGAATGACTCCAGTTGCAATGGAGCAATGCCCCGGATGGGCAGAGCATTGCCCCCTGGTGGGCTTACTGGGAGGATCTCTGTCGGGTGCATGTGGGAGTCTGTCTCTCTGCCTCCCTGCTTCTCACTTCAGAAAAATACAAAAAAAAATTTAATCTTTTTTTAGCTCTTTTAACAGATTTTCATACTGTAGCCACATCATTAACATTTTTCTGTTTGATCATTTGCAAAAAAGGAGTATACAGTCATTTCTCCTCTTTGTAGTTTGGTTTTGAGCTAATTACTTATATAAGAATTTTTTATCACCCTTTATTATTCATTATTGATTTTTAGAAAGAGAGCAAGAGAGAGAGACAGAGAGAAAGAGAGAGAAAAACATTGACTTGTTGTTCCACATACTCATCTGTCATTAGTTGTTTCTTGTATGTGCCCTGAGCAGGGATTAAACCCGCAACCTTGCATATTGGGATGGCATCAGAGGCCAATGGCTCAGCCACAGCAAATTTTATATATTAATCAGGTAATATGTAAATGTGCTCTTATTATTTTAAAAAATGTAATTCATAATTATACAGATGAGAAATAGAAGTTCTCTTATCTCTGTGTCCCTCACGCTCTTTAAACTTAGGCTGTCCTTTCTACAGATAACAACTGACAGCAATTTTGTATCTGTTCTCTGAATCTTCTCCTTACTTTTACATCATATGTGTAAATTTACAAATGCATTATCTCTTTGTTTCTCCATTTAATATCAGCTTGTCAAGTTTCACAGAAAAATTACATAGGATTTTGCTTGGAATTGTACTGAATGTATAGATTAATTTAGAGATATTTGATATGTTTAAGATAATAAAGCTTCCTATTGATGAACAGACGGCTTTAAAAATTCTTAAATGAAGTTTTATACTTTTCTACCCAATGGTTTTACACATTGTTCATTATATTTATTTCTAGGTATCTTCTATATTGTGTTGTATTATCTTAATTTACATTTAAAAGCTATTTGTTGCTGGCTTTGAGAAATAAAAATGCTTTTTTAAGTGTTTGTCTTATAGTCAACAAAATTGCTGAAATCTCTGTGAATTCTGTTGTGTGTCTGTAGTTTCTCATGAGTCTTTGCCAGAAATCATGCTGTCTGTAAAATAAGTGCCGGTTCTATGTCTTTATTTCCCTTATATCTACCTTTTGTTCCTTTTCTTACCTGGCTACTCTGACAAGAATTTTTAGGGCACCATATATAGAGAAGTAGCAATAGTGACCATCCTGGTCCTGTTTTTGATTTTTTAAAATAGTGCTTCTAACATGTCACTATAAACTGTGATGTTTTCTGTAAGTTTTGATAAATTTCTTTTATCAGGCTAAAGAAGTTTCCTTCTGTTTCTAGTTATCTAAAAGCTTTTTCTTAAATGAATATTGATTTTGATTATTTTTCTGTAGGTAATGAGATTAGTATATTGTTTTTCTCCTTTAATATTTATATCAAAGTATTGCTTTAATATGTTTTCTAATGTACATTGGTGGATAATTTTATTCAGCTATATTTCATGGAATTGGGAGCTAGCCTGTAAAGGTTGTCTAAAGTAACTTGTGGCTCCTTGAGTCTCTCTCTGAGTTATTTTCAGGGACCCGCTGATTTGTGTAAAACTTTTGGAAGGATGTGTACTTGATACTTGTTCTCATGGGAGGAAACTAGGAACACTGAATGACCAATCTAACAGCACACATTAGAAACAGAGTAATGTGGGCTGGTTGTGCTTACTGCATTTTGCAGCTTTGCTATATACTAATTTATGAACCCAGTGTTCCTCAGAACGGTGGGGGTCATAGTAGTTCCCATCTCATGTCTTGTTGGAGATTAAAAGGAACAATGCATTTGAGTGCTTTGCACAATTTCTGGAACATAGTAAATAAATCATTCATTCTTTCAACAAACAGTTGTTGCACTCCTGCCAAGTTTGAGGATATAGCAGAAAATAAGACAGAAGAGGTGCTTGTTTTTAAGCAATTTATATTTTAGTGATGAGGGACAAATAATAAATGCATACAAAAGAAAATGGAAAATCAATAAAGGATTTCCATAATGGATGTGGGATGATGTGGTTTATATTATATTTTAAAGAGATTGCTCAGGTGCTCTGTGGAGAACAGACTAAACAGCAGAGGAGACCAAAGTAGAGGCCGCTACAATCTTAAGCACAGGAAGTGTAGATATGGCTGGGACTAAGGTGATAACAGCAAACTTGATGTGTAATGAATGGATTTGCAATATATTTTGGAAATATAATCAGTGGGATTTTCTGGTGGCTTGGCTGTATAGTGAATGTTAAGGTTCTTTTTAGCTTACATTTTATAGTTGTTTCTGGCTACTATACAGAAATTGGTGTGACAAAAAAGAACAATTCAGGATGACTCCTCATTTTTTTATTTGAACAGCTGAGCCACCCTTTTTACTGAGATCATAAAGTTAAGAGAGGAATGGATATTCCCACAAGGGGGAACAAGAGTGGATTGTGAATTAAAATTGTCACTATTTTACTCAATTTTTGGATTGAGCCTAATTCCTTTTTTCTGTTTGATAAGCCAAAATATTTAAAATTTGCATGAAAGGAACATAAGTAAATTTTATTTTAGTTAAAAATAAATATATTAGCAGAGCTATATTTTGACAAATCAGGTTTATCTTTTATTTTCAGTGATATATTTTATAATATGGGACCATTGTCCAGTATTAAAAGTACATTTTTTCCTGAAAGAAAACACATGTAGGTGCACATGGGCATCGTTAGTTACCTTGCCCTGTGTAAGCGTTGCGAGTGTGAATCATATTTACTGTGAGTGAGACATCGTCAGTAAAACTTTCACAAAACACATAAAATTATTTTTATATGAGGTTATTTTTTTATAGTAATTCCTGAAAATGTCACATACAATTTGTATTTTTTCCTTAGAACTGTAAATATGAAAACATAGCAGCCCTGTCCTGTGGCTCAGTTGATAGAACATTGGCCAGGCATATAGACATCTTGGGTTCAATCCCTGTTCTGGGCACACATGAGAAGCAGCCATCTGCTTCTCTTCCCCTCCCTCTGCCCCTTCTTTTTCTCTTCCCCTTCTGCAGCCAGTGGCTTGATTGATCTAAGTATCGGCCCCCAGCTCTGAGGATATTTTGGTTGATTTGAGCAACAGCCGCAGACAGGAGTTGCCGTGTGGATATCAGTCCAGGCATATGTGGAATCTGACTCACTGTCTCCCCTCCTTTCATTTAAAAATTTTTTTTAAAATAATTAAAAATATGAAAACATACATCACAACTAGAGCAGCCTTTCTGACATTCAGGCAAACCTGATATCTTTTATTTACTTTCCTTAATTCTCTGCCACTGCACGACCAAGTATCACCTTTGAAGGAAAATTCTCTTTGGTTTTAACACAGAGAAGTGTTCAGTACCTCTTTGATTGAATTATGTGTAAAATTTTTATGTATGTCACTCACTGGAGATTAAGTAATTAAGATGCTCTTAATATTGCAGGGGAAACGTTACAATTCTCATTATTTTAATGGACTGGTGGACTCCAGGGATTTGATAATAGGATGCAACATCTTACATTCTAAGTTAGAAAAATTCACAATTTTGAATGTTTGGCAACATAAATTTGCAAGCTTTTGATGACCTATGTAGAAAGAATTGTCTCAGATCAAATCTTAGAGGAAAGAGCATCCTTATAAATAATAACAATAACTGATGTAATGTGGCTTTATTCTTAGTGTCATTCAAGCACTAATGACTGCACAGCCAGAGAGTGAGTGGTCTTTAATCTTTGCAGAGAGAGGAGTGCCGGAGACCCGGAGGCACTCTCAGGGTGACTGCATAGCTGTCTGCTTTAAGTGACATTGTCTTTAGGGGCCTTACTGTGGATGACTGATAGGTCTATGCAATCCAGTAATTACACTGTGTGTCTGCACTGGAAATACAAAAAGACAAATATTTTCTTTTGTTAAATTTACATTCCTTCTTGTTCAAAAAATAACCTTAACTAGCTTATTAAAAAACAAAATATATGACCTGCTCTACAATCTTGAGGTACAATTTCTGATTCATCTCTATAAATCTTTAATTGATTGGTTAAGCTTATCAAACTAGCAGTAAATACAGAATCTTTCTCCACTGGGTCACCCTCCTTCTAAATTATAAAAAACTAAAATGAAACAAATAGGAGGTCGTAGGCACTCCAGTCCTGAAGTCTACCAGAATTCTGTGCCCAAGGGAGAGAGCTTCCTCTGACCAGTCCAGGGATGCTGTAGCTTCCTGCATACCAGCTTTGCCCACTGGGCTTCCACAGCCCAGGGATGAAGCTAGTCTCTCTTTAAAGGGACATTGAATTTCCATGTCCCTGGAGATGAGTTGTGGCTCTTGAAGGGAGGCAATACTGTCCCCTCAGTGCCACACCTGATCAAGTATTTTAGTGAAGCATCTATGCCTTGCTAGATACTTTTCATTATACTGGGAATATCGTGGAGAATGGAGAATAAAAAACAAAACAGGTTTCTACAGGTAGCACATTTTCTACTGGGGGTCCCAATCAGCAAGTAACTGACAAGAAGTCTATTTTATGTAACACCATGAAAAAGAAGGATGCTACTGATAAGTTTATTTGTATAGGAAGCCCCAAAATGGAGGCTGCCTCAGTGGCCGAGCCATATCACAAATCTCAACCCAAGTCAGCTCGCATTTTAGGGAAACACTTGTTGAGGAAACCTAACAAAAACCAGTCACAATCCTCCACCTCAGCTAAGCTGGCTTACCCGACCCTAGAGAGTGGGGCCTGCCATCCTCACGAGGAAATGCCACCCTCCTCGCCAATCTCACTCTGTTCTGTTTTGCCTCTTCTAATGTTCTGTAAAACTCACTCGTGTCCAAAATCACTTGGGAAGAGTGCTCCACTGCTTGTGAGGCACTATTTGCCCCAATGAGTGGATTGTTTCCCTTACATAAAGAGCATCAAACTCCCTACTAAATTGTTCTAGTTTTGTCATTTGATACTACTAACGAAACTGTGACAAACCACCTACTAGATAGAAGGTAATTTTAATTTTAAAGATGTTAAATTGTAAAAAGAGAGGGAAAGTGGGAGGTGGAAGGATAGAAGGGGAATGAAGAGAGGGAAGGGAAAAAAGGAGGAAGGAGTAGAAGTAAGGTCACCCCAAAAGAAGACTCTGAGATAAGAATTTGAGTGCAGATAATTTATCTGGGAGTCATCTCAGGAAGTACCCATAAGGAAGTGGCTACATGAAATAGGAAAGAGAAAAAGCCAGTCAGGGTGTAGTAATGAGCCAGAGATCTTATACCTGTGGGCAGCTGGAGCTCAATCCCACTGTGAATCTCACATTGAAGTCTGTAATCCTTTTTGAGTTTTTCTATACCAACTCTTATTGATCATTGGCTGGACCAGTGTGTCAACTCCCAGTTCTTCAGGCCTGCCCTGAACAGTGGGCAAGCAGTCTAGAGTAAATCTCCAGGCAGAGATTGACAGAAGCTCACAGTAGGAAGCCATCAGTGTGGCTGGAGGAATGAGTGCCAGGGGGATACTGGAGGAACACCAACAAGCATCTGTTACAATGGGCACCTCAGGATTTTTGAACAGTAATTAAAATAATAATAAATACCACGAAGGAAGTAAAGTCAAGGAACATTGAAGAGGTGGGGAGAGAAGTGCCATTTTAGAGATTATGGTGGATGGGAGGTGGGAGAAGTGGGCATCTGAGAAAGTGTCAAGTGAGCAGAAATCTGCATATTGAGGACTGAAACATAACTAAACCTGAGGGAGTGGTCTCCAGTGGAGGGACCAGCTTGTATAAAGACCCTGAAGTGGCAGAAAGCTTGGTAGGTTTCAGGAACTAAAGAAGCCATTATGGGTGAAACATAGTCAATAATAGGGTGAATGGTAGGGAATGCCTTTGGTCAGGTGGACAAGGGCCCAATCTTGTAGAACCTTATAACCATGACAAAAAATTCAGATTCAATTTTGAATATGATAAGAAGGTTTAAAAGGTTTTGAGCAGTATGTATGATTTGGTTTTGTTTTAAGCAATCACTCTGATCTCTGCTTGGTATGAAGAGTGGAAGGAGGAGATGAGTTAGAAGGCTTTCCAACTGAAAGATTGTGGCTTAAAACAGAGAGATAGAATTATTACAAAAAGAAATGTTCTTATGATAAAGGAAGTGTTTCCTGTTCATGAAAAAATGGTATTCAACCATTAATAATAATAAAAGGATGAAATATGTAGCAAACAAGATCTAAAAACAGAATGTGTCATTGACTAAGAACAAGATTTAAGAATTAATAACTAAGTGCATACTTAAAAAAGCAATAACAGCCTGATCTGTGGTGGCGCAGTGGATAAAGTGTCAACCTGGGAACACTGAGGTCGCTAGTTCAAAACCCTGCACTGGTCTGGTCAAGGAACATATGGGAGTTGATGCTTCCAGCTCCTCCCCCCTTTCTCTCTCTCTTTCTCACTCTATGTCTCCTCTCTAAAATGAATAAAATAAAATAAAAATTTAAAAAAGCAATAACAAAGATAGTGACTGAAATATGCAAGAAAGTTAAAGCCTAGAGGCTCAGAGCAATAATAGAAATAAAACGCAACCTACCTAAAACCTTAGGAAGTCTCTAGGCCATAAGGTAACATTCATCAACCCAATTGTGAAATTTCTGAAAAATAATGTAGATTGTACTTAGGTTCTTGGGACTCAGACATTTTGCCATCAAATAGGAAAATTTGCTCAAAAGCCCTTTGCCAATATATCCCTCCCATCAGATCCTTGTATCTCACATTTTCTTCTTAAAATCTTTTCCTATTTTGGTGCAGGCCAGCAGAATAGATATAAAAGGACATAAAATAGCACAGTTACAAGTATTAGCCTGGCATTTAGTTATTTATTGAGTGCCTACTTCATACAAACTTTGTACTTAGTGTACAAAGATGAACATAGAATACTCCTAGCCCTAAGGAGTTCAGTCCAGTGGAAGAGATGAATGAAGAAATATACTCTTGTAGAACATGTTGATTGGGATAATTGATATATGAAGAAGAATTAGGGTTAGGGCTGTTCAGGAAGAAAAAATAAGGGTTCAGGGTTAGAAGGGTTCAGCTGGTAGGTGCAGAGAGCCAAGACTGAGCTCAACCAAAGGCAGAGGTCTCAGGACCAAGGAGAGCGCCTCGTGCACCCAGCTCTGAAGTATTCCTCACATTATTTGGAAGTAGCTCAAGCCCGTCAGGTTCTATCCTGACAAGCAACAGTTTTGGCTTAATGGAACCCTCAGACATATCCCAGAACCCTTTGTGTAAGGAAAATACCATTTCAACATATGAACTTTGAGGGTTTGAGGATAGAAGGTTAATTGGGGAATTTATATCCTTAGAAAGTCCTTTGTAATCAAATCCTCAGAGAATGGTTTCCATTCTAGAATCTAAGATGGAAACCAGGACTTTCTTTTATTGATATTTTCTTTCTCCGACTCTGGGGGATTGGAGCCTGATCCTGACTCTTATAGACAGAATATATCTCCCCAGTCCCTTACACCACACAGCTGGTAGCTCTGATGTTATTTATGTGTGCCATGCTTTCTCAAAATATGTTGTAGATTTTTAGAATAGCACAGTCCAATAGAAATAAAATATGAGACCTGTGTAATTTAAAAATTTCTAGTGGCCACATTAAAAAGGAAAAAGAAGCAGGTAAAATTAATTTGTTTTACTTAACCCAGTAAATCTAAAATGTTATTTCAACATGTATGAATATTAAACAATTAGAAACCTTACACTGTGTTTTCTATTCTGCCTCTTCTGAAGCCAGCATATGAGTTCTCATACAGCATGTTTCAGTGCAGATGAGCCACGTGTCAACTGCTCAGTTGCCACTTGTGGTCAGGGGCTGCTGGACAGGAAAGTACCGCTATGGAGGTCAGGCAGTCTCTACTTCCACACCAGCCTGTCTGACATTTCGTCTTCCCAAACCTCACGTATATTGGTGAGACAAACACCATCACTGTTAGGGGTGATATCAAACCAAGCACATGTTGTCCTCTTTTTAAAACTGAGTAGGAGGGAAAAGAAAAGAATGTTTAAGTTTCAAAATAAATTTGTGTATTTATTTAAAATCAACCTAATAGAGAAACATTAGATGTGCTGACCATAATATACATGCTTACTGTTAGGTCACCCAAGGAGGGATGCAAATGGCCTGAGGAGTTTTATAAGAAATTTATTCGTGCATCTGTGAACAGAACGGCAAGAGGAAGAGAAATGGTAGCCCCCATGAAAAAGAGTTTGGTCGTGTTTCCCACCACAGGGGGAAAATTTCTGTCACCTGTAGTGTTAAACAATGGGATGGGGGTGCTAACTAAGTAACAGAACGTTCAGATAAGTGAAGGGGAAGTAACTACCTGGCAGGATGTCTGAGGGTCAGGTGGAGGTAAGATATCAATCAGGACTGCTCAGGTGGAGAGTTATGGGAACTTCCTTGGCACTGGGTCACTTAAAGTTCAACCTGGCTAGTTGAGGCTTTTGGTAGAGGATCTGCACATGAACCTAACAATCTAGCTTCTCTTGTTTATGGAAAAGGGGTGAAGGTCTCTTCTTCCATAGCTGCTTCCTCCTGGTTAGGGTTGTTGAAGCATTTAGGGGGAAGGGATGAATGGGAGTCCGCTGGTTGTTGATATCAGTCTTCTGAGGTTCAGGCTAGGGCCTGGTATGGAGTGGTGGTTGAAGTAACATAATCTCTCTGATGGACTGGTCTGTAAATGTCCCATGGTGCTCCTTGGTAAAAGAAGAGAGGTAGTGGTCAAGACTTGGTCCGAAAATTAAAGCAAAGATGAGGAGTGCTAGAGGACCTATGAGAGGTAGTAGCCATGCATACCAATTGATCTTCTCTAACCAAGCATTCCAGGTGTTGGGTTGACATTCTAAGAGACAAAGTTCCCTTTTTTAGCTGTAAGGAGATCTAATCTTCACCTGATCTGTAAGGGTATAGTGAGGGCTATAGTTGGGTATGTGGGCCAAGAGTTAGTTTTGTCATGGTGTCAGCTTGTTGGGTTGTGGCACCTAGAGGAAGGGACTCAACCTTGGTAGTCTGGTAGAGGGAGACTATGGCATCCTCAGCTACCCGTTTCCCTTGGTGTGTATAGGAGCTGCCATCAATGAACTAAGTATGGTCCGCATTAGGCAGGGGTGGTCTGTGATGTAGGGAAAGAGAGCACCCTGAAATCAAGGATGTCCAAACATGAATGGGTGGTATCTTGGTCAGACAGAGGCAGGAGAGCAGTAGGTTTGAGTTTTGTGCATTTGGCCAAGGTGACATGAAAGGCTTGAATTCAGGTGTGAAGGAGAGTTTGTGTAGTTTTGTGAGATAGTAAGTAAAAAAGATTGTGGGGCAGAAAGCTGCTGTTGGTTGTCCATCCCTTAACAGCAGTCTCAAGTTGTCTTGATAAATAGGCTATGACATGCAGGTCTGGCCCTAGATCTTGCCCTAAGAGGTGGCAGCTATTCTCTCCCTCTCTTCAGTGTAAAGTTTGAAGGGCTTGGTGAGATCAGGGAGAGTAAGGGCAGGAGCTCAGACATGGACTTATTTGAGATTTTTTTTAAGGGTAGAGAGATGTTTAAGGTGGGATCTCGGGACTCTGATAAAGGGCCCTCAGTCGCCTGATAGAGGGACTTTGCTAGAAGGCCAAAGTTGGGAATCCATATTTGAAAGTAAACTGTAAGTCCAAGGAAGGATAAAAGTTCTTGTTTTGAGTTTGGCGTGGATAAAGAGGAAATGAGGTAGTTTTGAGGTTTATTTTTCTTTCTGGTCAGCCATCCTAAGTAAGTAACTTGAGGAGTTAAGATTTGGGCATTGAGAATATTCAGACAAGAGAAAGAAATAAAAGGCATTCATATTGGGAAAGAAAAAGTAAAGGTTTCACTTTTTGCAGATGATATGACTTTGTACATCAAAAACCCCAAAGTCTCCACAGAAAGGCTATTAAAAACAATAAACCAATACAGTAAGGCTGCAGGATACAAAATTAATATGCAGAAGTCTATTGCTTTCTTATATGTCAACAATTAAATTTCAGAAAATGAACTAAAAAAATGTTCCCTTTTACAGTTGCAACAAAACAAATAAAACACCTAGGAATAAACATAACAAAGTGTAAAGGACCTATATAATGAAAACTACAAAGCATTATTAAAGGAAGTTGAAAAAGACACAATAAAATGGAAAAATATTTCTTGTTATTGGATAGGAAGAATAAATATAGTTAAAATGGTCATATTACCCAAAACAATATACAAATTTAATGCAATTTCCATCAAAATACCAATGTCATTTTTTAAAGAAATAAAACAAAAAATCATCAGGTTTATATGGAACCATAAGAAATCCTGAATAGCCAAAGGAATCCTAAGAAGAAAAAAAAACAAAGCTGGAGGCACTACAATATCTGACTTCAAATTATACTACAGAGCCACGATAATCAAAACAGCATGGTATTAGCAGAAAAATAGACACTCAGACCAATGGAACAGAATAGAAAGTCCAGAAATAAAACCACATATATATGGTCAAATCATCTTTGATAAAGAGCCAAAAACACACAATGAAGAAAGGAAAGCCTCTTCAATAAATGGTGCTGGGAAAACTGGAGAGCCACGTGCAAAAGAATGAAACTCGACCACAGTTTGTCTCCTTGCACAAAAATTAATTCAAAATGGATCAAAGACCTAAATATAAGATCTGAAACAATAAATTACATAGAAGAAAACATAGGTACTAAATTCATGGGCCTTAGCCATAAAGAACATTTTATGAATTTGACTCCAAAGGCAAGGGAAGTGAAGGAAAAGATAAATGAATGGGACTACATCAGACTGAGAAGCCTTTGCACAGCAAGAAAAACTGACAACAAAACAAACAGACAGACAACTAAATGGAAGATGATATTTTCAAACAGCAACTCAGATAAGGGCCTCATATCCAAAATATACAAAGAACTCACAAAACTCAACAAAAAGCAAGCAAACAATCCAATAAAAAAAATGGGAAGAGAACACGAACAGACACTTCTCCCAAGAATAAATACAAATGGCCAACAGATATATGAAAGGTGCTCATCTTCATTAGCTATTAAAGAAATGCAAATCAAAACTACAATGAGATACTACCTCACACCTGTTAAATTAGCTATTACCAACAAGACAGGTAATAACAAGTGCTGGAGAGGCTGTGGAGAAAAAGGAACCCTCATTCACTGTTGGTGGGAATGTAAAGTAGTACAACCATTATGAAAGAAAGTATGGTGGTTCCTTAAAAAAATTAAGAATAGAACTACCATATGACCCAGCAATCCCTCTACTGGGTATATACCCCCAAAACTCATAAACGCTAGTACATAAAGACACGTGCAGCCCCATGTTCATCACAGCATTGTTCATGGTGTTCAAGACATGGAAACAGTCACTATGCTCTTAATAGAAGACTGGATAAAGAAGATGTGGTACATATATACTATGGAATACTATTCAGCCATAAGAAATGATGGCATAGAATCATTTACGGCAACATGGATGGACCTTGATAACATTATACTGAGTAAAATAAGTAAATCAGAAAACACTAAGAACTGTATGATTCTGTACATAGGTGCGACACAAAATTGAGACTCGTGGAGATAGATAAGAGTGCAGTGGTTACCAAGGGAATGGAAAGGGAGGGGGTAAAGAGGGTAGGGTAGGGTGAGGGGCATAAAGAAAACCCAATAAAAAGTGACAGAGGATGATTTGACTTTGGGTGATGGGTATACAAAATAATTGAATGTCAAAGTGATCTGGGGACGTTTTCTCTAAATCTATGTACTCTAGTTGACTAATGTCACCCATTAAAATTATTTTTCTAAATAAAATTTAAAACAAGGAATTGGGAGGGTTTCGCCTGGAGTGGGAAGGCAAAGAAAGAATCTCCATTTGGGACTACGCCAATGAATTTGAGGGAATTGTTCAGCATGAAAGAAACCAACAAAGATGGCAAGATGGCGGTAGAGTAGGCAGATGTACCAACTTCCAACTCCCAGAACCAAAGTGGATTATAACTCAATTTTAAGAACCATCATCTGTATAAACCAACTTTGAACTAAACTAAGTGAACTCTTCAACCAAGGAACACTGAAGAAGCCACATTGAGACTGGTAGGAAAAGCAAAAATGTGAAGAGGGCTGCCCAGCTCCTCGGAGCAAACAGCAGCCCAGAAAGACCCGCGTAGTGGGAGGAGAGTTTGGCAGATGGGGAGGGACCTGGGTCCCAGGAACAAGCCCCAGCCTGCAGTCCCAGAGCCTAGAAGAGGTGTATGGACAGTATTGAGCTGTGAAACCAGTGAGAATACTGTTTGTGAGAAAGAGACAGTTTTCTAAGACCCAAGATCGATGAACCTATTACTAGACTCACCAAGAAAAAAAGAGAGGACTCAAATAAATAAAATTAGAAATGACAGTGGAGAAATAACAACTGACACAACAGAAATACAAAGCATTGTAAGAAAATACTATAAAAAACTCTATGCCAAAAAATTAGACAACCTAGGTGAAATGGAAAAATTTCTTGAATCATATAATCTTCCAAAAATCAATCTGTAATAATCAGAACTCCTAAACAGACCAATTACAACAAATGAGATCAAAACAGTTATCAAAACACTCCCAAAAAACAGAAGTCCTGGGCCTGATGGCTTCCCAAGTGAATTGTACCAAAAATTTAAAGAAGAACTAACTCCTATCCTCCTCAAGCTATTTCAAAAAATTCAAGAGGAAGGAAGACTTCCAAACTCCTTTTATGAGGCGAGCATAATTCTGATCCCAAAACCGGGCAAAGACAACACAAAGAAAGAAAATTATAGGCCTATATCCCTGATGAATTTAGACGTTACAATTCTCAACAAAATATTAGCCAACCGGATCCAGCATTATATGAAAAAAATCATACACCACGATCAAGTGGGATTTATTCTGGAGAGGCAAGGCTGGTTCAATATTCGCAAATCAATCAATGTGATTCATCACATAAACAAAAGGAAGGACAAAAATCACATGATAATTTCAATAGATGCAGAAAAGGCATTTGATAAAATCCAGCATCCATTCATGCTCAAAACTCTCAGTAAATTGGGAATACAGGGAACATTTCTAAACATGATAAAGGCCACCTACGACAAACCCACAGCAAACATCATACTAAATGGACAAAAATTAAAAGCAATCCCCTCAAGATCAGGATCCAGGCAGGGGTGCCCCCTTTCACCACTCTTATTCAACATAGTTCTGGCAGTCTTAGCCACAGGAATCAGACAAGAAGAAGAAATAAAAGGCATCCAAATAGGAAAAGAAGAAGTAAAACTATCATTATTTGCAGATGATATGATATTATATATAGAAAACCATAAAGTCTCAGTCAAAAAAGTACTGGACCTGATAAATGAATTCAGCAAGGTGGCAGGATATAACATTAATACTCAGAAATCAGTGGCATTTTTATATACCAAAAATGAACTGTCAGCTAAAGAAATTAAGGAAACAATCCCCTTCACTATTGCAACCAAAAAAGTAAAGTACCTAGGAGTAAATGTTACCAAGGAGGTTAAGGACTTGTATCGGAAAATTATAAAACATTGATAAAAGAAATCAAGGAAGATACAAACAGGTGGAAGCATATACCGTGCTCATGGCTAGGAAGAATAAACATCATTAAAATGTCTATATTACCCAAATCAATTTTTAAATTCAATGCAATACCAGTTAAAATTTCAATGACATACTTCAAAGATATAGAACACATATTCCAAAAATTTATATGGAACCAAAAAAGAACACGAGCCTGACCTGTGGTGGCGCAGTGGATAAAGCGTCAACCTGGGAATACTGAGGTTGCCAGTTCAAAACCCTACACTGGTCTGGTCAAGGCACAAATGGGAGTTGATGCTTCCAGCTCCTCCCTCCTTTCTCTCTCTCTTTCTCTCTCTCTCTCACTCTGTGTTTCTTCTCTAAAATGAATAAATAAGAAATTAAAAATAAATAAATAAATAAAAAGAACACGAATAGCCTCAGCAATCTTAAAAAAAAAATAAATCAGGAGGTATCACTCTTCCGCATATCAAGGTTTACTACAAGGTCATTGTACTCAAGACAGCCTGGTACTGGCATTAGAACAGGCACATAGATCAGTGGAACAGAACAGAGAAACCAGAAATAAACCCACACCTCTATAGACAACTGATATTTGACAAAGGAGGAAAGAACATACAATGGAGTAAAGACAGCCTCCTTAACAAATGGTGTTGGGAAAATTGGACATCTACATGCAAAAAAATGAAACTAGACCATCAACTTACACCGTTCAAAAAAACAAACTCAAAATGAATAAAAGACTTAAATGTAAGCCGTGAAACCATAAGCATCTTAGAAGAAAACATAGGCAGCAAGCTCTCTGACATCTGTAGCAGCAATATATTTGCTGAGTTTTCTCCACGGGCAAATGAAATAAAAGGCAAGATAAACAAATGGGACTATATTAAACTAAAAAGTTTTTGAACAGCTAAAGACAGTAAGAACAGAATAAAAAGACAAACCACACAATGAGAGAACATATTCGACAACACATCTGATAAGGGGTTAATAACCAAAATTTATAAAGAACTTATAAAACTCAACACCAGGAAGACAAACAATCCAATCAAAAAATGGGCAAAAGAAATGAATAGAAATTTCTCCAAAGAGGACATACAGATGGCCAATAGGCATATGAAAAAATGCTCAACATCACTAATCATTAGAGAAATGCAAATTAAAACCACAATGAGATATCACCTCACACCTGTCAGAATGGCACTCATCAGCAAAACAACACACAGAACAAGTGTTGGCCAGGATGTGGAGAAAAGAGAACCCTCCTGCACTGCTGGTGGGAATGCAGACTGGTGCAGCCACTGTGGAAAACAGTATGGAGATTCCTCAAAAAATTAAAAATCGAACTGCCTTTTGACCCAGCTATCCCACTTATAGGAATATACCCTAAGAACACCATAGCACTGTTCGAAAAGAAGAAATGCGCCCCCATGTTCGTGGCAGCATTGTTCACAATAGCGAAGATCTGGAAACAGCCCAAGTGTCCGTCAGAGGACGAGTGGATTAAAAAGCTTTGGTACATATATACTATGGAATACTACTCAGCCATAAGAAATGATGACATCGGATCATTTACAACATAATGGATGGATTTGATAACATTATATGGAGTGAAATAAGTAAATCAGAAAAAACCCGAGAACAGCATGATTTCATACATAGGTGGGACATAAAAGTAAGACTATGGAACATGAACAAGAGTGTGGTGATTTTGGGGTGGGGTGAGGGAGGACAGGGAAGGAGAGGGGGGAGGGGAGGGGCACAGGAAAAACCAGATAGAAGGTGACAGAGGACAATTTGACTTTGGGTGATGGGTATGCAACATAATTGAATGATAAGATAACCTGGAGATGTTTTCTTTGAATATATGTACCCTGATTTATTAATGTCACCCTATTAAAATTAATAAAAAAACCCAAAAAAACAAACAAGCTAGAAATTGGGTCTTTTTAGGGGAAACTTAGTAACTGTTTTTCACAAGGAAGTTGAGAAGGACGGTGGTGTGTTACTGTGATAATTGATAAGAATGCCTGCAAAGAAGGAGATTACCTACATATTGGAGAAAAACACTAGGATGTAAAGCTAAAAACAGTAGGTCAAAGGTCGGGGTTTGGCTGAAGAAGTGGGGGCTATTCTTGAGTTGGAGAGATGGTAGTGAAACAGGATCACTCCAGATAAAAGCAAATAGGCTTTGAGATTCTGAGTGTAGGGGAATGGTGAAGAAGGCATCCTTAAGACTGAGTACTGTGAAGTGGGTGGCATCAGAGAGAATGAGGGATAAGATAGTGTAGGGATTGGGAACAACTGTATGAATGGGAGAACTGCCTGATTAGTAATTCTTAGGTCCTGAACAAGGTGATAAGAACCATCTGTTTTTTTGACTGGTAACGTGGAAGTATTATATGGTGAATTGGTGGGCTTAGGAGAAGTCGTGGGAGAAGGCTAGTGATGATGGGCTGTGGACTCTAAGTCTCTCTCAGGAAAGGGGGTATTGTGTCTGATAGGGATATGAAGTAGGGTCTTTTAATTGAATTTGTATTGGGGTATGGTGATGGCCTACTGAGGGGGTGGATGTGTCCCAAACCAGTGGATTTACCTGGGAAGGAGGCAGTGGGAGCCCTTTAGGTTCAGGGGTAGTGAGGAGGAGGAGGAGGAGGAGGAGGAGGAGAGAGGGACTGCTGATATGTTAGCGTTAGGGAGGCTCTAAATTTGGATAAAATATCTTGTCCTACGATGGGGGTTGAACAGCTGGGAATAATGAGGAAGGAGTGGGTAAAGGGGTGACTTCTTAGATGACAAAGGGGGTGATCAGTGAGTAGAAGGCAATACCATGGACCCCAATAACCGAGATGGAGGAAGGAGACGGCAGCCCCCAAAATGTGGCGATTGCCAAATTAGTGGTCCCTGTATTTAATAGGAAAGAAATGGCCATACTGGCAGCCGGCAGAGTTTCCCGAGGCTCTGCCATTCAGCTGGTGGATTCGGAGGCCTGTAGCGAGGCTGGGCCCTGCAGTGTTCTTCCTCAAGACAGCAAGACATGCTGCTGTGTCCAGGCCAGTGCTGGGCAGAGGCTGGGACTCGGAAGGGATGGCCTCCGGTCCTTGAAGGGCTCGTGGGCAGTCTGATTTCCAATGGCCCACATAACCACAAAGAGAGCAGGGTCTGGCTGGTGGCCTGGGATTGGGCCACCAGCCGCTCCAGTGTGCCTCCTGTCTGTACTTAGAGCAGGCCCTTGGGGGAGGACCAGAAAATCCCTGCTGGGAATTTGGGGGGCTTTTTGTGATTTTACTGTCTGGGAGAGCACTTTGCAAACATCTGTAAGGCTTGGGTTTGGGCTAGTTTCTGTTCCTACTCCCAATTACTGAAGACCTTAAAGGCCAAGTTTAGAATTCTCCTTCTAATTTCCCTTTTTCCTATACTATGTATGTCCTTTTCTCACCTTTGTTCACTTTCTCATTTTCTTCTGTTTTTGCTTCTTCTTTCTGCACAACTTTCTCAAGCTTTCTTAACCATTCAGAAATAACGAGCTTTCACAACAGCTTACTTTCTTCTTTAAAAGTACCTCCATACCTTTCAGGGACAACCAGAGGTGAGCAATCAGCATTCTTTAGACTGATACCTTTATAAATATATTTTATGACCTTTAGAAACACATTCTCTCATTGGTAAATACATTTTTAAGAGATATACTTCTAAAGTATTTTCCCGCTTCTCTGTAATAAAAGGACCAAAATTAGGTGAACTAAAATTTACCTAGCAATTAGTGTTTCAGTATTACATGTTATTTCAAAATATCCAGATATTCAATAATTTTTGTCAAAGCTCACTAATTTAGAAAGGAACGACAGATACAAGTTAAATAGATCTGCTCGAATGGCTAAGGGGTTTTTGTTTTTGGTTTCTTTTTTTAGTAAGATTTACCTTCCAGAAACTTGCTTTGTGGTGACTGAAGTTGTCAAGGTCTCATAAAATTTTAAAATGGAAAGTGCCATTCTGTGGCCATTGAGAACATTTTGGCTTTTGATATCTCCCTTAAGGCTGAGATGATTTAACAGCCAAAGAGGGAAAGGCTATATGGTCTAGGGTGGTGAGTGATTGACTACAGTCCCTGGGAGTAGCTCTCTCTGCACAGGCATCCTTGTTGATGACGAGCCACCCAAAGAGAGAGAAGGAAGTCCCTTAGCTCAGGCATCCCTGAGTCTAAGGGACCCCAAAACCCAGAGGTGGATGAGTCTTTTGGCTTAGTGCTAGGACTTTCAGATGGAGCCCGAAGCCAGAGGCCGAAGCTGAGAAAGAGCAAATCAGAAGACCCAGAGGAAGGGATCGTAGGGTCACTCACCAGAATTGATGACTGGTGTGGACTGAAAAGTCAGCAATGGAAAGGAGAAATTCCTGATGTCCAGTGTCCTCCTTGGTTGGCTCAGAAGGGTCATGGGGGAAGAAGCTGGTGCAGGTCAATCCCACGACCCCGAACAGGATTCCGAGGTAACCCAGGGATGAGCTGCCACTAGCCACACGCTCTCCGAGTTGCAAGCCTGAGGTGGTCCGGGACTGGGGTGCTGCTCTGGTCTTGCTCACATGGGACCCTCCCGGGTTTCAGCACAACTAGGACGGTTCAGGTGGAGAGTTACAGGAACTGCCCTGGTGCTGGGTCACTTAAAGTTCAACCTGACTAGTGTGACTTTTGGTAAGGGTCCTGGGCCTAAATCTAACGCTTACTTTACTATTATTATTATTATTAATAACTTAACCTGAAAATCCCCTTTCAGGAATTTTATCTTATTTAGTTACTTTAACTAAAATTATATCTTAATTTAGAAAAGAATCTTTTTAACTATTTGTTGTTAATTTTTTGTAATTGTTTAAGAAATCTGAAGTTACTGTTTTTTAGGTAAAAATGATTCTATGTTCTATTTTTTACTTGAATTTTCAATATATCTGGAAAAATTTTAAGCTGTATCAGTTTAATATATATTAGATGATATACATTAAGTTTAGTGGATCTGCACAGAATTAGATTGCGTTTTCTCATGTAAAATCCTTTAGAACATTTTTAAATGGGGGAAACTTAGAAGGAAACGGAAAATTGTGTGAACGGGCAGCACAATGTTGAGTAGGAAGGCTAATCAGGAAAATCTTGTAACTTTTAACATATTTATTGCCAAAATTCAGGATTTTAAAAACATATAATGTTGCTGAGGGGCTAATAGTTTTAGCTATTAATTCTTACACATAATGTGAAATCAGCTAATCTCTCTAGTTTGCATCCTTTCTAAAGCCTTTTAGGCTTTTGGTTATTATATTTTTGTAAACGCTGCATCAATTCCTCTGGGTACACGCAAGTGATTACAATGTACCAAATGAAATACACCCCATCACAAAAAGCTTCAAACTAGATTAGACAGCTAGAAACAGGCACTGGGAGGGTGGATTGCCTGCCTCAGTTATGTAAATGAGTTGAGTGGTATTATATAACGTTTTAAATATGAGTAATTATAGAAAAATAAGATCATCAAGACCTTGAACTAGTGAGAGATAATTTGAATGAAGCAGAGTTCATGGACTGCAAGCAATCCATATAGACCAGGCCAAAATGGGTCTGTGGGTTTCATTTGCGTGTAAGGTCATTTCAAATCAAATTAATGAGAGGCATTTTCAGAATTAGTGTTTTAATTAGGATAGGTAACTGAAAATATGCTTTTGTTCTTTATATTAAACCCCATCACTGACAATCCTTTCTGCTACTTGTAGAAATAGAAAGAGGAGAAAGATGTAAGCAGCAAAAGAAGACAGTGGACCATTAACAGAAATGCATTGAGTTATGCGTCATCCTATGTGTGAGCAGTGGTCTTTCCCAGGAATTGAAATTGAGGATACTGCAGTCAGTTTATAGCAATACTAAGATTTCTATGCTTAGGCTGGAGGAAAAAAATAAATCTGAAAACCCCTAAAGAACATTTTTTACTCCACCACTTTGGAATTAGCTCTAAAAGGACAAAACTCTACCAGATCTATAGAGATTTCTGTGTGATATAAGTAGTTAAGCACTTTCTGAATCTAAAGGATGGAAGAGAGATCAAAATAGTTCAATCTGGGATTGCCCAAGCATTCTCAAAATTACTTTCCCTTATTTGCCAACCAGCCAGCCTGCCAGCCCCTTGTCTTCACAGTGAAAACTCAAACAAACAAACAAACAAAAACAAAAAGAAGAAGCTGGCAGAACAGATTCATAAGACAGCCACCAGAGAAGGAATTGAAAGTGGAACTGTCCACTTTCTTGTCCTGTATTTTTGTTGTTGTTATTTTCTTATGTTATGTTATCAGGGAAAAATAAAATAGGGAATCCCTGATATGTCCTGTGAAGAAAATACATCAGTGGCAGGAGCATTTATAGCTTTGCAGAGCTGTTTGAGTCATGATTCCAGTGGCACAGTCAATTTGAGGTTTAATCCAAAGTCTGATATGATGCCTGAAGGGATAAACAGGAACCACTAACAGGAAGGGTTGTGCACCAACGAATTCCAGTGCCTCTGTCTTCCTGCTGTGTGACTTCAGGCCAGTTACAAAGACTCTAACCATCTGGGTACTCTTCTGCAAAATGGCAGCAGCAATTGGAAATACATAATATTGTGAGGATTAAATTAGTTACTTGGTGTACAGATGCCTGAAATAGATTTAGACTGATCAGCATAGGCTACCTTTTAACACATAATCATGTCAAATTTTCCCATTTTCTAATTTGTCTCTTCATTTCTCATTCCCCACCTTATATAAAATATTAAATGTGTCAAAGGCTCCCATTTTATTATTCCTTGATTACTAGGTACTGTTTTATATTTATTTTAAAATAATTGAAAGAAACCCAGTGGGGTGAGTGAGTTTTGATAGCAAGCCTTCTCTCAGGGATGTCCGAGTCACTCACAGGCACCAGCTGCCTAGAGGGCCAGGCCTCTGTGTCTGGTTCCTGATCAGGACTGTGATATAATCATGTCTGTCATCAGTGATACAGCCCCTTATCAGTCAGCTCTCTTTACTAGTCAGGCTAGATCTTGTCCCTCTCTCACCTTGCTCCTCCTATAATTTTTACCTAGGGGGAAACTCTATTCTTTCCCAGAGATGGGCACACATCTCATCATTTGCCTATTTCCTCTATGGAGATTTTATTACTATAAAAAGGGTGGCTTTGGCCCTGGCTGGTTGGCATAGCGGTAGAGCGTCGGCCCGGCGTGTGGAGTTCCTGGGTTTGAGTCCTGGCTAGGTCACCTAGGAGAAGCGCCCATCTGCTTCTTCACCCTTTCCCCTCTCCTTTCTCTCTGTATCTCTCTTCCCCTCCTGCAGCCAAGGCTCCATTGGAGCAAAGTTGTTGCAATGGAGCAATGCCCCAGATGGGCAGAGCATCACCCCCTAGTGGACTTTCCAGGTGGATCCTGGTCGGGAGCATGCAGGAGTCTGTCTCTCTGCCTCCCTGCTTCTCACTTCAGAAAAATACCCCGACCCCCAAAAAAGGTGGCTTTGTACAGTAGAGGGCTTTAGAAATGCCAACTATAAATACATAGTATTTGGGAGTATGGTTGTAAATAAAAGTAGTTTACAGACATGAAAATACACACACACACGTACACACACATATGAAATAGAAGTTATGCAATAAACTTGGAAAGAAAAAAGCTAGTGGAAAGTCCTGGATAAAGAAGATACAGGTAAACAAAATTACTTTCAATTTATTCTGTTAATCATTTCAGGACAGTTTTTATTAATTACGTTTATTTTCCATTTTCATTTTCAGTTAATAATGAAGAAAGAGAAGAAAGGTAGAGAGGATTTGTATGGTAAATAGGAAAATAAGTGATCAAAATAAGAGACAAAATTTTAAAATCATTTATAAAGCCAGCAGATTGAGATTGTTAAAAGTTAATTAACATTAAGCATTTACAAGTACATAAAATAATCCTTTGTATATATTGTAACATTTTTTCCTTGAGACTCAGTGAGGTAAGTTATTACTGTGGGGCCACTTACAAATGGAGCAAATGGACTTTGAAGAGGCAAAATGGCCTGAGGTTACAAACTAGTTGGGGACAGAGCCACAGTTTGAACCCAGGATTTTCTGACCCCAAAGTTCTTAACCACTAGGTCCTTGTATGAATATAGAGAATAAAGGACCTAATAACTGAGGAATAAGTAAGTTTTAGGAAAAATGAAAAATAACGATGGTGAATTGGCAGGAATGATTGAAAGATAAAGGGAAGACAGGAGGTATAGAAGAACAAGGAGTGACAACATGTAAGAAAAGGCATACAGCCAGAACTAGTTATCTACGCTAACGAATATGTGAGGGGCTGAAGGTGGGTGTATTTGAACTTAATTTTTTCTCACATTATACATAAGTTTATGTGCAGAATCATATACAGGAAAGCCTGGCTATACTTAGACATTCACTGGCTGGTCTAACAGTTAATAGGTACCCGCAGTATTCAAAGCTCAGTGCTTGGTGTTGTAGTTAATAGAAGTAACTTATAATTCAAATTGGGAAAAAGAGACAATTAAATTTTTAATTTATTTTATTTTTATTTTATTCATTTTAGAGAGGAGACACACACAGAGGGAGAGAGAAAGAGAGAAAGGGGGGAGGAGCTGGAAGCGTCAACTCCCATATGTGCCTTGACCAGACCAGTGCAGGGTTTTGAACTGGTGACCTCGGCGTTTCCAGGTCGACACTTTATCCACTGCGCCACCACAGGTCAGGCCAGAGACAATTACATTTTTAAAAAGCAAAATCCCACAAAGAATAGGTCATAAATATAAGATAAGTGCTAGATGATAAGGTGTAAGGGCAGAGAGGCAGTTCTCTGGCTGTACCTCAGTTAAATTGTCATGGGGACAAGTAGAATTGATCTTAATGTTGCTGGAAGGGAGAGATTTCAACAAAGGCAGAGGAGTGAGGAGCACATACCAAGAGCGATGTCTGGAAACAGCTAGTCAGCAGAGATGCGAAACCAAAATGGGTGGGAACTATAGACCTCTTTAGATGCACAGAGGAAGGGCCTCTGTGTATTTAAGACTCATGGATATCAGCTTGGAGTCATAGGGAGGGGCTGAACTGTAAAGGAATTTGAATAACAGTCTAAGGACTTTACTCCATAGGCAATGGAAATCTCAACATTCCGATAATACACACTTAAATTTGGGAAGCTTAACATATCTTACATGTATTGAATTGGATACAATATTTTAAGATAATTTCCAGTACTGCAACATGTAAAGATGACCACATCCAATATACACTTCTGGTTGTACTAGAAATAACAATACAATGGTACCTTGACACACAAGCACTTTAATTCACGAGCAATTTGAGAGACCAGCAGTCACTCGTGGGATTTTTTGCTTTAAGTCATGAGCTGTTATTTGAATCATGAGCTTCCACCACCTTCCACTAGATGGCCTGCTGAACGTTCTGAAAGGGAGGAAGAAACAAACTTCCATGGAAAGGTTTTTGTTGAAACAGCCTCTAAGTGAAAGCGAGGAAAGTGTGGCAAAAAGGCCAAAAGTCAGTGAAGGAAATGATGATGATTAAGCAAAGTAAAATAATAGCAATTAAGTTTAGTGATAAAGTTACATATCATACGTAGTGTGTAAGTTAAATTTTGCAATTAAATGTAGTGTTAAATGTGTAAAGAGTAAGTTATGTTAAGTTATAGCACACAAAGAAATGAAAACCTCCTCTGCCAGTCTCCTCCCCCTTCGCCAGCATCTTCCCCGATCTAGAAGGTAAATACACTTCATAAACCAGTTTTTTCTATTCTCTCTTATTATGTGTGTGTGTGTAACACACACACATTTGTTATTTATAAAGTACATTTTATTATTTAAAAGCATATAAAACAAAAAACCCGTGTGGTTTTTTGGGGGCTGGAATGAACTAATTGCATTCTAATTTAAATGGGGAAATTTGATTTGATACAGGAACAAATTGAGTCACCAGCTCGGCCATGAAATGAATTAAACTCATGTGTCAAGGTACCACTGTACAACCATTTAAAAATAATGTGGAAGGGCACATCCATTAAGATGTTTCACTTATTATTATTTTAAGGAGTTTTCAGCCTGACCAGGTGCTGTTGCAGTGGATAGAGCACCGGACTGGGAAGCAGAGGACCCAGGTTCAAAACTCAGAGGTCACTGGCTTGAGCACTGGCTCATCCAGCTTGAGCACAGGCTCACCAGCTTGAGCACAGGGTTGCTGGCTTGAGCATGGGATCAGAGATTACTGCATAGGCGCTGGCTTGAGCCCAAGGTTACTGGCTTGAGCAAGGGACTACTTGCTCTGCTGCAGCCCCTTGGTCAAGGCACATATGAGAAAACATTCAGTAAATAACTAAGGAGACTAAAGTGCCGCAATGAAGAATTGATGTTTCTCATCTCTCTTCCTTCCTGCCTTTCTGTCCCTGTCTGTCCCTCCCTCGATCTCTGACACACACACACACACACACACACACACACACACACACACACGAAAAGTTTTCAAAAGTTCTTGGTGTCTGGTGATAAAAATTGTGGTGCAGCATTACAGTGGTGTATTGGGTGTTCACTTGAAATGATACTTCTGAATACTATCAGTAGTATGAAAAATATTTATGGCAAAATGTTAACTTCAAAAATTAAAAATTTCAAGATTGCAAGTTTGTTGAAATTATACACACACACACACACACACACACACACACAATAAGACAAGAACTGTAAGGAAATTGAAACACTGGAGATGGAGGATTTCAAAGAATTTTATTGTTTCCTATAAGATTGTCTAAGAAAAAGAAAGGTAATAACTAGAATGAATTGTGACAGAAAAGGTAAAATCAATTAAAAGACTTACATTGATCTTTTAGGGATTTTTAACTGGGATTCTTGAACTTCCTATTGTATGTGTTTAGGGGTTTCTAATTTTTTGTGGGTTTGTGTTCCATACTTTCAACAGATTCTTAAAATCATTCATGACTCATCTATTGCTTGGGCTACTAAAATAAATCTAAAGGAGCTTGATTTTCAATGTGTATCACAAATATCCTTGTAACAATAGAAATGAAAGAGAATTCATTCATTGAGAATTTTTCTAAGTGGTAGATTTTACAATATCAGTAAAGATTTGAAAATATGTGATTAAAAAGATCTCTTCCAACTTGGGTGATTTTGGTGCATTTTGTTAGAGTAGACTTGACAAACCTCTTTCTATTTTATTTTTATGAATGATTTGCTTCTGCATTATTCAAATAAGATTTCAGATTCACAAGTAATGTCATTTTGAAAGTGAATTTACATCTATTATATTCTTATGCAGAGATATACTCAGGGGACATTGATTCTAGAAAAGGTGTGTGTGTGTGTTTATATGTATAATTAAGAAGAAGTAGGAAAAATTACTTTGCCACTCAAACACAGTTCAGCAATATGTGACTGTTTGAGGTCATTGATTAGAGCAACTATAACTTCCAGAAAATGGTTATGAATCTTGTTTTATGCCAATGATAAAATGGGAATTATTTGCTCTGGGAGCTAGGGCTGTATTTATGTTAAATAATTTGGATGTTACTGGATCTGACAAGTCCCAGGCAAGAAGTTAGGTTGAATCATGAAATTACTGATATTTGCCCTTTTTTGACCTACCAAATGGCTGTTTCATATGGTTTGATTGCTAATATGTTTCCTATTTTTACAACCTCCTTTTTTGCTCTCCTCATATCTATCCTTTGCTGTTATATCCTTCTAAATTTTAGTTATGATTACATTGTTGCTATTCTGTTCTTTAAAATGTCTGATAAATTTTCATGTACATTAATATAATTCTAAGAATTAAATGCAATGCAGTTAGACTTACGTTTTAAATAAAATGTATCTTGTTTAATATAGTGATACATACATAAATTGCCATAGATCAGGGGTCAGGAACAGTTTTGGCTGGGAGAGCCATGAACACCACATATTTTAAAATGTAATTCCGTGAGAGCCATATAATATGTTTAACACTAAACACAAGTAAATGTGTGCATTTTTTGTAAGACCAACGCTTTTAAAGTACAATAAGTCTCTGAGTTTCTTTTTAATAACATTGTTATGCTGTGGCTAACCAGTTATGAATAAAGTACTTCTTACCATTAATGCGACTTCTGGTGCTGCATGGTTTTGCTGATGGCTCTGTAGTCTGGTTGATATTTGGTGAGGTTAAGCTTCATGCAGGCGTTGAGACTTCCATCCATTAAACGTGATTGTAGGTTGGTCTTAACGTTCTTTAGATGTGAGAAAGACTGCTACCATGCATATGTAGAGCCAAACATTGTCAGTACAGCAATACTCACATGCTGCAGTGTGTGGTATGTGACGGGAAGCACGTTCCAAGTTTTGACAATCAGCTGGTCTGCTGGTTGAAGTTTTTTCATTTCTCCCCACTTGTGTTTGCTCGCTAACTCTGCTTGCTGTTGTGCAAGTCTTTCCAAATCTTCATTAAGTGACGTGAACTTATTCACCCACATGTGTGAGGGCTTCAGGTCAGCAGCTTGTAGCTCAAAATCTCTGACGGAGACACCAGGGATGTAACTCAGCTCAGTGCTATCCACTGCAGACTTGTGTGGATGGGTGATAAACTTAAAAAGACAAGTGCACTCATGAAATTCTCCATAGCATGCTTTGAATGACTGCAGGAGATTAGATGTGAAGCCCGCTAGCTACTGGAGATCAAGATGTTGAACAGGGTCACTTGCTGTGCATGCATCTTTAAACTCTCCCAGTTTTTCAAAGTGGAGTAAACAACCTGTTTCAATGTCGGCAATGAAGAGTTCAAGCTTGTTTTCAAATGCAAACACTGCTTGTTGAAGGGATAAGACTGTATTTCCAACACCTTGCATTTTCACACTGAGATGGTTCAGATGTTCAGTCATGTCCACGAGATAGTAGAACTTCTCAGTGTTAGCTAATTCAGGATGCTCAATGTTTTTCATTTCAAGAAAAGTCTGGATTTTGCTCAGACAAGCCGCAAAACGACTGAGCACCTTCCCTCTTCACAACCAACGCACATTGCTGTGCAGAAGCAGACCAGGATAATTATTCCCAACTTCATCCAGCAGAGTTTTAAACTGGCAATCATTTAAAGCTCAGGTAACAATAAAGTTGAACACCCAAATGACGAGCAACATCACCTCATCAATCTGCTCACCACACATCTGAGCACAAAGCACCTCCTGATGTAGGATGCAGTGAAAACTTAGGATGGGTCTCTTTTCATGTTCACGAAGAAGCGCTATAAGTCCTCTGTTTTTTCCACCATGCACGGAGCACCATCAGTACACACCAAAGTAAGTTTATCCATCGGTAGTTATTTTTCTTTAGCGAACTCAGTGAAATACTTGAATAAATCCTCCCCTCTTGTTGTCTCTTTCATAGGCAAAACAGCAAGACTTGCCTCACGTAGTGTGTCACCAACAGCATACCTTGCAATCACGCTGAACTGGAATAAATGGCTTACGTCTGTTGACTTATCCAAAGTGAGAGAAAAGAATGGTGCTGCATTTATGTCCTTCACTTGTGTTGCCTCAATTTGATTTGCCATCATGATGGTACAATTGTGAACAGTTCTTGCCGACAGAGGCATGTCTTTTATTCGTTTGATTATCTTGTCTTTATCCAAAAAGTCATCAAAAAGTTTACTGACAACATCAAGCATGAATGTTTGGGCATACTCCCCATCTGTGAATGGCTTTCAGTTTCTCACAATTGCTAAAGCACCAAAGTAGCTGAATTCCAGTCACTTTGTTGGGTCCAAACACAGAATTGCTGCTGACTAGCTTGCACTCTGCACAGTAGCTCTTGACATGCTTTCTTCCTGCTGTCCCCCACTGGATATTTCGATGCAAATGTAGTATGGCGTGTGTCGAAGTGCTGCTTTATATTTGACCGTTTCACCCATGCAATTTTATCATTGCATATTAGACACACTGCAGAACCTGCTCTCTCAACAAAGGCAAATTCCTCTGTCCATTCCTGCTGAAAAGTACGATACTCCTCATCTTTTTATCTTTTAACCATCTTCTTCGTCAAAAGGGTTTCTGCAATTAGCTAGCTAACTACTTGATTAAAAGGAGGGAAGTTTACTTCCTGACCTCACAACGACCCGTGTACGTTACGCATTATCCAATAAAAATTTGGTGTTGTCCCAGAGGACAGCTGTGATTGGCTCCAGCCACCCGCAACTGTGAACTTGAGAGGTAGGAAACGAATGGATTGTAATAGATGAGAATGTTTTATATTTTTAACATTTTTTTTTTTTATTAAAGATTTGTCTGCGAGCCAGAGGCAGCCATCAAAAGAGCCACATCCGGCTCGCGAGCCATAGATGATCTTTATTATAAAGTGTTGCAAGGTTATAGTGTTAAAAAATTGTGGTTCATTTTAGTATTCTTGTTAAAGGTGTCCAGTGTTTTGATCACTTTCATTTGATTAACCATTTTTTACAGAATCATTCTTAGTTGTAATAATAACAGAGTTATTTTTAAAAAATAAATATATGTTTATTATCTTTAAAAATAATATATATTTTGCAAACCACTGTTTTTTAAAAAAGAACTCTGGTATTGTTACAATTAAACAAAAACCCAGGCACACTCTAAGGTAGAGGAGGAGGAGTGGGAGGGAGATGGGGACTGAAAAAGAGAAGGAGCTGAGAATTAATGTTTTGGTGGTGCACAGATTCAGAAAGAAAATAAATCTTTGCTGTTCTCTTGAAATATTTAAAAGTGCACCATTTGTCTTCAAAAACATTTCCTCTCCATCTCCCTCCTTGACTCAGCATCACAGTGCCTTTCTAGAATCTTGGCATTTTGCCTATCAGTAAATTATGAAAAAGCAATGGATGTCAGTTTGCTGTGCCATCACATTATCTGTGGGGTTTCTGGGTCTCTGTACTGTGTTTACAGAAACAGATGGCTCTTGTGACAATTTCACCAAATGACACAGCACTTAAATGTCTCTGCCGTGCCGATTCACATCTTTGAGAAACATGGCCATTGATGCCGTGAGCCTGTGGATTCAGCATAGCATTCAGGGCAGGGGAAAGAAACATTAATTAGTTTACTTTCCCATTCAGATTATAGGCTACTTTAGCAAAAAATTTTATCTCACAGTCAACGGGCTAATTGGAATCTTTTTTCTTTCTGTAAGACAAAAGGAAAACATCATTTCTGCACTGAGAGAACTTACAAAACGTTGCAGAAAACTGAGAGTGAATGTTATCTGGGCACATGTAAAAATGTGTTAAATAACAGCAAAAATAAAGATCATGCAGGCAAACTAATTGTTTAGGGTAGAGCCCTTCCATTATGGAAAAATACCTGAAAGAATGCTTGCTCATTTTCTAACTCATAGATGATATTTGATTTATTTTTATTTATTTAATACAAATACCACAAAGCATCTACTATGTGCCAGGCATTGTTCTAAGTGATTTACAAATATTAATTTAATCCCTCTAGAAACTTTATGATGACAATGCTATATTATCCTCATTATACAGGTAAGGGAATTGAGGGACAGAGGTTGAATCTTCTACACATGTATTATGATATTTAGAATTATAAAATTTAGGCAGAATGTACTTTTACAAACTGAAAATTTCTGATTGTATCTATTTTAATAGAAGTCTAGATAAATAAGTTTTGATTTAAATGAAGAATTATATATGTTAAAAAAGAAGGGACATCTAATTTATGTACTTAAATTAAAATGGCCCTGGCTGTTTGGCTCAGCAGCAGAGCATGGGCCCATCTCTACTGTGGAAGTCACAGTTGGATTCCCAGTCAGAGCACACAGGAGAAGTGGCCATCTGCTTCTCTACCCCGCCCCCTCTCCCTTCTTGCTTTCTCTCTCTCTTCTTCTTCTGCAGCCTGGTTCGAATGGTTCAAGCAAAGTCGGCCCCCAGTGCTAAGGATGGCTCTATGGCCTTGCCTCTGGCGCTAACATAGCTCAGTTGCCCAGCAATGGAGCAGTAGATCCAGGTGGATCCACTTGCTGGGTGGATCCAGGTCAGGTCACATGCAGTCTTGTCTCTGCCTTTTAGCCTCTCATTTAATAATAATAAAAAAATAAAACAGGTGTGTGGTCGTAGTATGTAGAAAATCAGTTACACGGCAAAAATGGATAAGTCTGTGCAACCTGAAAGACTGCATGTGGGAAACAGAAAGAAAATATGTACATTTTCAAGCCACAAATTGCCTCACCTGGTCCCAAAATGGAACTACCTGTTTGAGACAGATGCATTAAGCCAGGATGATGAGTATAAAATGAAATATCCACAATTATGTTTTCGAAGACACACCTGCTCCTGTGGAATTATTAGCTGTCAACTTCAGTTTTTCTTCATAAAAATATATTACAAAGTGAAAGAATCTCCTCCAAGGGCCCTGTTCTGAGTTGCAGTCCCGATAAAACCGTTTTAAAGTGGAACGAGCCTGACCTGTGGTGGCACAGTGGATAAAGTGTCAACCTGTAATGTTGAGGTTGCTGGTTCGAAACCCTGGGCTTGCCCGGTCAAGGCACATATGGGAGTTGATGCTTCCTGCTCCTTCCCCCTTTCTCTCTCTCTCTCTCTTTCTCCTCTGACTCTCTAAAAAATGAATAAATAAAAACATAGATGTTTAAAAAATAATAATAAAGTGGAGCAATACCCATTCTTGTCATGAAATGACAGATTTGATTATGGATTTTGAGAAACCTATGAAACCCAGTACCCCTGTTTACCAAAACATGTTTTGAGGAGCCCAGTGAGCAACTGCCATTGGAAAGTAACAGGTCATGGTGGGAGGCGGGAGAAACGGGTAGCAAAAGCACTTAGCGTTAAGGGGTCTGAGTCCGAGCGGCAGTGACGCAGTGTGCCGACATAGTTGTGATCAGGCTCCTCAGGCAGGCTGCACAAGATGCGGCTGTCCTCCACTGGCCCAGAGCGCAGTCACAACGTCAAGTGCTGTTCAAGTCGTCCTTACTCTGTTCTTTAAAAGAAAGCCTTCTTTCAGATGCCTGTATAAGCCTTTTTTATACCCATGGGAATAGCTAACTAGGAAAAGATAAGTCTGTGGTAACATATTAATAGAAAAACATAGTCACTTTTTACTTTCCAATGGAAATGTTTAAATTTATAAAAATTCACTCCAATGAAATGACTGGGAAATACCAAAAGGGATAGCAGGTATAAATCATACTTGCTAGGCTGGCTGGTCACCAGCAGTGTGTGACGTGTTTGTTGGTGGCTTAAGCAGCTGAATATTTGTTCCTGTCAGCAGGTTCAGAAAATTACTTTATATTTTGCAAGTTTTTGTTAGCAAATTTAGAGCTAATTAGAATATCGTAAGCAGAGAAAGAGGTGTGCAGAGGGAGCACCTAGTCAGGAGTCTCTGGTGCCTCTACTTGGTTGGGTTTCAGAGGTCATGTGGCTGTGGTTATCGTTGCTCTCCCTGACACTATGCTTTGAAGGAGACTGTGTTACATTTTGGTTGTGCTTTGGGGAAGAAAAACATTACTCTAAGCAGGTCTTAAGAAGTGCTGAAAAGAGCTTCAAAGAAATAAATGTGCCCATCCAGTGTTCATGACAGTTACTATAATAAATGGGGAACAGATTTTTAGGTTTGTTCTTAGGAAGTGAATAACTGTAACAAACTAGAGTAAATAGACACTTTCTAAGTTGAGTCATAACTGGTGAATGAGTTGTAAACCTGATTCTCTTGAAGTTTTCCAGAGAAAATAATCATTAGAAATTCAAACAATAACAGGTGACTTAAGGATTTATTACAGCATCAACAGTAAGGTTGTGCTATACATACTTCATTTTAGAAAACCTTTCATTGCTTTCTTTAGGTTTTCTTAACATGAGATGTGACCCTGATCTATTTTAGACTCTAATGAAAATACCTGTTCATTATTTATTATTTTTACTTTTCATACTATGTATCAATAAAATCTGAGTTACAAGAATAATAATAATCAAATTTAAAAGTTTGTACAACTTGGATAGGTAAGTACTAGAGAAGCCTAAAAGAGGACTGAAATTGAGAAATAAATAGGTAGGAGAAAAGAGAGAAAGAAAAAGAATTATAGTATTTATTTTTACTAAGATCTCTCATTAAGTTAATTGAAGTATATAGAGTTCTTAAACTACCATGGAAGGAAAAAGGTAGAATTTATTCTTGTGAGTTATATGGATAGCATCTAACTATGTAAAATCAGTTCTGATGCTGAAATAAACAAGCCAGGCTCAAGCAGTTACTGTTCCATAAAGAAAGAATATTTAAACAGAGACCAGACGAATTCTGAAATGCTATTTTGAGTTAATACTAAGTTTTAAAAAAAGAAGTTATATGACACCTTTCACCCCATAGGTGAAAATAAAGAAGTTAAGTTTCTTAACACAATATTACCAAACCAGAACCTATGTGTATTTGCTAAATAATTTTGAGCAACTGAACAGATTTTTTTTTCTTGCTTCTAAATGGATACGAGGAAATGTTTAACCCCCATTGTATTGCTACAAAGCCTGGCTGATCACCCTGGGAGTCCCCAGAGATCTAAGCAGCTTTGGATTGGCTGTCAGAGGACTTGAACATTTTATTGCACATGGCCCGGCCACAGCAGGGTTCAGTCGCCAATGTTTTATCTGCAGAAATGTGCTGGGATGGCCACTTTGTTTAAGATTTTCCTTTTGCTACTGGAAGGAAACGGGAAGCAGTAAGGTAACTTCACTTGTAAGTTAGTATCTGTGCTTGTTTCTGTGCAGAGGAAAGTGGGCTGATTGATTTTGATGTGCACTCTCAGGTAGCATTTTAATGATTTGTTTAAAACTGAAGCCAAAATTAGAGGTGTATTCCAACTGTAACGGCTTGTATGAAACATATGTTCTCTGTTCATTGGTTTGGCTTTATTTAGTGTGCTGATCTAGTTAGTGGAGTTTCAATAAAAAAAAATCAGTGTTTTTCACATAGCTTGTTGAACACTTAGAAGAGGGACATGGGCAGAGCAATAACAGATTTAGTTCAAGTATTTTACTTGTAAAATGTTTAAATGTTAAAACATAGTATAGAGAAAAATAAATGCTCGTAGGTTTAGGCGTGCTATAAAGGTACAGCAACAGGGTGTGTTCACATGTAATTTTAGTGTATTTTGTCATTTTGTGTATGGATGTTTGTTCTTAGTGATCTCATGGGCCATTTGTTATATTGCCTGAAAACAATTTTCCAGTCAGATCTTACTCTTTCTTATCGGCTGCATTTCTGTTTGTTTTTAATTATGGTAGTACAGTACTTTTGTACCCAAGGTGTGATTTAAGCTTTACCCACTTGTCTTTTTTTATTAAAAAGAGGATTCTATTGTAATTCTTTCTGGATTAGATTGAGAGTTTCCCCCAAGTTTTCTGTATTAGTCCTTCTGTATCACAAGAGGACACGAAAAAGATTAGGGACATATTTCTTTTTAATACCGTAATTGGATTTGTTAGAGATAGCTTATGAAATACCTTCAAAGATCACATGTAAGATTATATTCAATGTCTCAGTTTTTTGAAGCTCATGAAATGAAACAGGTTGTGATTATATAATGCAGCAAAGCTTTACATCCTTGAAAACAGCACTCCTAAAAACATTCATTATCTGACTTTTTATAGGTGGGCACAGAGCAAGTGTGTTGGAAGACACTGCTCTTTTTCTGGGGCATTGTCTCTTTATGTTCCTAGTTTCCATCGACAGTAGTAAAATAGCATTTAAAAATTGTCAAACATTTGTATACTGCTTTTCAGTTTGCATTGTCTAGTTTGATCCTCTTAACTATGTATTTTCTGCAGAAAAGGCATGTCTCATTATTCTCATTTTTAGGATGAGAAACTGAGATTGAGGAAATTGGGTGCTGCACCCTAAGTTATTCAGCTTAGAACACGCACCGCTGAATTCTGACTTTCGGGCCAGTGCTCTTTCCAAAACACCATGTTGGCTCCCTGTGCTGGATGTTTGCTTTAAAGATCAGACTATTTGAACTAAGCCCTTTAATAGGAAAGCTCTGGCAACAGCTGGTGTTAGGTGGATTAAAAATAAAATCAAAGCCTTTGGTTGGAAAGTGGAGTAATCAAGAGAGGGAGAGGAAAGGAAGAAAAGACACTAAAATGAGTGACATCAGTTAAAAATATTGTGGGATGGGGCTCTGTGTGCCAGGCGGTCCATGCCTTCTTCCTTTTCTTTCCATCTAAACAAGTCTCCTGCCCTCTGGTGCTTCTTTCCCTTGTCTGTTGTTTCTTTTGAGAAATTTGCCATGGTTCGTCACCATAGGCCACTGGTAATTACAAATAGGACTCCAGGGCACATTTCCCAAACTTCATATTATGTTTCATTTCCAGAGACTAAGCTATCAAATCTATAACTCTTCTCTGTATATGACATATGGCCTAGGACTCTTGTTTACCTGAATTACATTGAGAATAATATTTATTTCAAATTGCATTTACTTGCCATGTCTGCCTTCTTTCCATTCTGAGTTTCCTTACTATTTAAGTAACTGTGCTCTTATATTTTAATTCTAATACTTTGTCAACCCACTTCTCTCTGACTTTCCTGACTGTACTCTGGTTTTCAGGACTTCATTTTTCTCAGGAAATACCATTACGGATACTAAATTATATTATAACCTTGCCCAGAAATTCAAATGAAAACTGAAATGCTTTTCAAGCCATGGCCCCAATTGAAACTCTTGCCGTGTTGTTAGTATAAAGTTCTTTAGTCTTCAGTGTCCTGATTATTGAGAAGTCCTTCAGCTACAGTTGTCTTTGGTAATCTGTTAATCTAGGTATCTGTGAGACCTTCCAGCCCTCGAAAAGTAGATGAGTAATTAGATATATCTTTCTGTATTAACTTTGTATGTCCCATCAAACACATCGTGCAATTATGTGGTTAACTAATTTTAAATGTACATTTTTTGCTATTAAAAATTATAAGGAGAATTTAAAATGGCCCATAATTCATATCATCCAGATACCTCTGAGTGATAATTAGAAAAATTCTAGTGATTTAAAGTTGTGGATAATACATTCAGCTATGAAATAATATGTAAATTTCTTCCTCTCAAGTCCTCCCTGAAGGTAAATGTTGTTATCAATTTCTTATGTATCCTTCCAGAAATCTTTCTATGCATGTGCTAACCAAAATTGATCTCTTGAATATAGCATTCAAAATTAAGATTACTACCTGATCACTTTGTGGAATTTATTCATTCATTCTGTAGATATTTATTGATGTTCTCTCTGTGTTAGGTATGGTTCTAGGCACTGAGAATATTGCATGAGCAAAAGCAGACAAAACTCTCTGTACTTAGGAAGACAACAAACAAAATAAGTCAATATTTTAGATGGTGCTTAGTGCTAAGGAGAAAAATAAGGTAGGGAAGGGGGATAAAGAGTTGGTTGCAGGTTGCTGCTTCGGACAAGGCCAGCCACGGAAGGTCACCATGACAGTGGCCTAAGTCCCTGAAGCAGGTGCAGGAACAGGCAATGCAGATAGTTGGAGGAACTGGGGCCCAAGTATAGACCCCAAGCTCAGGAAAAACATTTTCTTTTAAATGTCAAAAGGTATTTATTTTCTGGTAAGTCAGCCAAAATGAAGACAAGGCAGATATTTTATTTAAATAAATAATTCATTAAGAAATCCCACATATCATTCATATCATTTTATTTATAGAATGGAAATTCTCATTCGTACATATTCTTCACAATGTGAGACCCAGATAAAAAAGTGAGAGTACACCCATGTACCTAGAGAAGACCCCACTGAAGCCCAGACCCTGTCTGGTTGCACGTTCTTTCTTCCCCATTGGTCCTGTAGTTGCTGAGACCTTTTCTTTGAGGTTGGCTATAAGGACTAATGTAATCAGACTAATGTAATCAGACTAATGTAATTTTCCTCATTTTTGCACAAGGGCCATTTCCAGAATCTTTTCTTTGGGCAGTAGCCATTGCCACTACCCACCTTGTATACAAGGAACTGTGCTAGATGTAGCTGCCTCTTTTTGGTTTCTTGGCAATCAGGGCTCAGGGCTTAGGCTTACCTGGTACACATTGTCTAATTATAGTGGTGCCTGCTAAAGATTTTTTAAAAAGTGTTAATTTTACAAGCACAGGAGTTAAAAGGAAATGAGCATTTGTTTGGTTTATATGGATATATAAGCATAGGAAAACAGGATAATGCTTTGCTTCAAAAAATGTTCTTGTGTATTCCTAGTGGGACTTCATTAAATCAAGATGCAAGTGGATTTGTAGAGGGTACTGAAAACCAAAGCTACTGGCCTCGCCCAGACTCCTGTACCCAATCCAATCACCCCCTCTCACCCCCCATCGGACAGTGGCTCTTGCTCCACAGTCACCCATACTGCAGTGCATTGCCTGTCGGAGAGTGGACGTGTTCTTACTGGGAACCTGTGCTTTTGGAGAGCAGTGTTGAAAACAAGACAGCAGACCCAGGCTGGAGTCACTTGTGCTAAGACTTAGCTACAGTTTCAGCTCTCCCAAAAAGAGAATCTTAAACTAGCCTCAGGAATCACCTGACCATCAATAGTTAGGGAGCCTGTCTCACAGACCCCTGCAATCCCCTAAAAGAAAGCAGCCTTTCTGTTAACCAACCCACCTTCTTGCTTGTTATAACTTCCTTGTTTCCATTCCCTTCAGCATATGAAAAAAAAATCTTTCATTTTGCACAGCTCCTCAGAATTTCTTTCTATCTGCTAGGTTAGATGCTGTCTGATTCGAATAGATCTTTCCTCAAAGTCTTAAAATTTTACAGTATGCCTCGTTTATCTTTTAACAGTAGTTTACTTGCTGATTGGACTACATCCAGATGTGGCGTTTTGATCCTTTCTAAAATGGTCTGATCGGAGGCAAAGTATTATTATTGACAGGGAGGGAATGTAAGGGAAAGCTTTAAAGAAAAAGATACTTTTGTGTGTGTGTGTGTGTGTGTGTGTGTGTGTGTGTGTGTGTGTGTGTGTGTGACAGAGACAGAAAGAGAGACAGAGAGAGGGACAGATAGGGACAGACAGGAAGAGGAGAGGGATGAGAAGCATCAATTCTTTGTCATGGCACCTTAGTTGTTCATTGATTGCTTTCTCATATGTGCCTTGATCGAGGGGCTACAGCAGAGCAAGTGACTCCTTGCTCAATCCAGCAACCTTGGACTCAAGCCTGTGACCTCAGGATTTTGAACGTGGGTCCTCTGCATCCTAGCCCGACGCTCTATCCACTGCGCCACTGCCTGGTCAGGCAAAAAAATAGTTTCCTAGAAGTAGTTCACATAAGAAACTGCAGCTAGATAAAGAAGAAGGATGAGATTAATAATGAAGAGCTGTGAAAATCTTCCCTTGTGCCACTCTCACTGGGTCCAGCCATTAACAGCTGCGTTGGACTATTTTAATAGCCTTCCTCATGACCTTCCTGTCTCAAAGTTGCTCCCCTTCAGCCTACTCTCAATACAGCTGTTCCAGTGTTCATGTCACTCTCTGCTCAGAACCTCTCAAGGGCTTCTCAGTTCACTCAGCGTGAAAGCCAGAAGCCTTACATGATGTGCCAGCCCTGGGTCATCTGCTGCCTCATTCCATCTCTGCCTGCATCTCCTGCTTTTCTCCCCTTGCTCGCTTCTTTTGACCACCCTGTTTTCAAACATGCAGACTCCTCCCTCAGAGCCTCTGCATTTGCCCTGCACCTTCGCCTTTCCTGCAAAGCCCTTTCCCAATGGCGCTCACACTCAAGCGCCTCGGATCCTGACTCATACCATGCCTCCTCAAGGGGGTGTCACCCTGACCACCATGTCTAAGATTGGGATTCTTCCCAGCTTTGTATTGCACCCTCTCACCACACTTTAGTTTTCCATTCTAACATATTATGCTTATTTACTTCTTCCTTTTGCTTATTATATGCTTTCTCCCACTAGAATATAAGCTGTGGGGCGGGGCAGGGACGCACTGCTGTCGCCAGCACCTAGGACAGTGCCTGGTACCAGGCACTCAGTAGTAACTATTCGTCACATGAAGGAATGAATCATGGGGCTGTAACTGGGGAAGAGCATTTGCATTCTTTAAAAGTATTGAAAGTCTTGGGATCACATAATAAACTTAAAATGAAAGCAGCACAGTGCCGACACAGCCCACGTCCACTGACAGGCATGTTTCCTGGGCGGGCCAGGCAGCTGGTTCAGAAAGACAGGCCTGGCCTTCTCCAATGCCATGCTCTAATGCAGATTGTGCTGGAGTAGCTATGAGAATAATGAGGGGGAAAAGGTGGTGGAAATTGCAAATGCTTTCTTTTGCTTCCGAAGTAATTATTTTCATAGCAAAAGAATTGAATAGGAAATAAATTAACAAAAAGTCTGTGTTGCTGAAAATGCAAACTTCATTCATACTATGATCTGTGCGGTTTTTCAAGCTCAGTGATCCAAGGTCAGAGGACTCTTACATTTGTACAGAACTTGCTTTGTTAATCCCCTCTGACAAACCCTCTGAATTCTTTTTTATGATGGTGGCATTCTGATGAGAATAAAACCAAGCTCTCGTAACACCAGCAGCATGTGTATAGCATTTAGCCAATCCCTAAAGGAATGGTCCCAGAGACCTTCAGAGGTAGGTCGGGATTGTTAACCCCACTTTGTACTCAGAGAGGAAGTAATTTACTTCATGTCACCTGGTAAGCTATTGAATTCATAATTTAACTTCTTTATTTAGCAATAATTGCTTATTTAATACAGGTCATGTTGCATTAAAGATGACCTCTTTTTAAATGGACAGCTTTATATTTGGATTTAACTTTAGTTAGTGACCTGGAACTACTAGTATTCCAGATATCTCTAAGACCAGGGTTTTAGGTTCTCAAGTAGGAAGACTGATGTAGGGAACCGAGATATTTGAGAATCCCGAAGCCATTTTGGTGTGGACCAGGATTAGTCTACTGCTATGGAGACATCTGTAATGGTAGGCTTAGGTGTGATTGGGGGTCCTCCCAGGCTATAATTTAAATCCTGTTTGATTTTGATTTTTTTGCTTTCACTTTTTAGGTAAATGAAGTTCCCCTTAATTGAAAAAAAAGTCAGTGTAACTAAAATGGAAAGTCAGTGCTTGCATAGATAACCGAGAAACAGTGCCAAGTGCCAATCAATGTTATGGTAAGCACAGGATAAACATTGCTGAAGCTGATCAGAGTTGTATTTGGAGCCCATTTTCTTTTGTTTCTGTTGTGGTTCACTTCTTTTTCCTTACAGCACAGTATTATGAAAAGACCTCAAATTCAGTTCAGTGAACATGGAAACTAATCAGGAAGTTATGAGGGAAAATGAAAGTGAGGGACAACTTGGGAGTTTGTGTCTGTAACAAGAAAAGACTGGAAAACTAGAGCATCTGAAGAGAAGTTTGAAGTGAAACTGACTTTCCAACTTTGAATACTTATAGTACTGGCTAGCCTATATCCAAATGTTTGAAAGTTTTTCAAACCTCTTTCATTTCATCTTTATAGTAAAATTTGTTTAGTTCAAACAACAAAAAAATTTCCAACCAAATGTTATTTTTAATTTTTAAAAATCTTTTTTTACCTCTTCCTATTATGGGAAATGTATTCACTCTCCTATTCCTAAATCTTATTTACTGCATTTTTATCCCTTCTTTAAAGTCTGACTTATTATTTATAATATTTGCTATAAATATGAACTACAGTTTTGATAATAATAGATGATTTAGTTGGGCCTTTAAAACTTTGCTTTAGAAATCACAAGAGTTTTGCCTGACCAGGCGGTGGCGCAGTGGATAGAGCATCGGACTGGGATGCAGAAGACCCAGGTTCGAGACCCCAAGCTCTCCAGCTTGAGCGCAGGCCCATCTGGCTTGAGCAAAAAGCTCGTCAGCTTGGACCCAAGGTCGCTGGCTCCAGCAAGGGGTTGCTCGGTCTGCTGAAGGCCTGCGGTCAAGGCACATGTGAGAAAGCAATCAATGAACAACTAAGGTGTTGTGATGGCAATGAAAAACTAATGATTGATGCTTCTCACCTCTCTTCGTTCCTGTCTGTCTGTCCCTATCTATCCCTCTCTCTGACTCTCTTTCTGTCCCTGTAAAAAAAAAAAGAAGAAAAAAAATCAGAAGAGTTTTGCATATAAAATTTAAAAACACTTTGTATCCAAGTATATTGTCGGTCAGACCAAAGTATAAATTGATAGAACAATAAAATTGCTAAGTTTTAAATCAACTCAGATTAAACTTTAGAGCTAATATCTTTGGTAAGGCTAAAGCTAAAAAAGTGATGGTAGTAGAGGCCTCTGTAAGCAAGCTGTAATCCCAGGATTTGTGAAGTCCAGTGCCTGTGCTGGTGTGTAATAAAGTGTAGCTAATGCATCCTGGGAGCACTCTTCTGGCTGTATACATTGCTTCTCATGGCAATTTACACAGAACAACAAATTGAAAGATCAGAATTGTATAAATGACAATTGTGTGAAAAGGGGAATTGTGCAAATTATATGGGTTAAATCTATACAATATTTCTGACTTTGAGAGAGAGTCTGTAATCTATTGTTCAGAGGTCAGATTAGCCCAAAACAGAATTAATAGTTTGCTCTTTCCTGCCCTTATTTTTAACCAAAATTTAAAATAGAGAAATATCTGTCAGATATTTATTGAATTTTTAAATCTGCCTCAAATAGTGAGCATGTGACTAACTTGATTATATACAAAAGGTAGAGTATTCCTGTTGCCTTATATATCTGCTCTGTGCACACATTAGGCCAGTTTGAGGTTTTATTTGTTCAACAGTAAATATTAGTATTGATACCATATTTTAAAGAAAGAAATACTATCTGTGTGTCGATTATTTGTTCAGGTTCTTAAATATTAATCAAATTGGTGCAACATTTAACTAAATGTCCCACTGTCACCTTATGTTAATGAAAAATGCCTAAGTAATCATATTTGGTGATGTTTAATACACTTTATTTTTTGATCAAATAATTTCATTGTTTGTCCCTCCATCCCCATGGAAGTATTCACTTTAAACAGTATTTATCAAGTGTAAGCAACTTAATTTAATAGACTTGTAATTTCAGGCGACTCACTTTTAATCAAATTTAGCTTCATTAGTAGATTAAATAATAGAATCTTAAGAGGGTCTATGTTTTGATAAATGCTAGAAAATTAAAAATTGGAGTGATGTCTATAATTTCTTATTTGATCATGATAATTCTTTGATATGTTAAACATTATCTTTGATCTGAAAGCTTCAAAGAGTTTCATCTATTTTTATAATTGTATAGGAATTCACTTACAGTTCTTGCCCTTATTTTCAGTTGGTCATTTTAAAATTGTTAGAACATCAAAGTAAGTATTCTTTTCTATCAAATGATTAATCTCCCACCCTCCCCAATCCCCAGCCTCTGTAAAGTATATGGTGACTTCCATTGCCCTTAGGAAAAAGACTAAAAGTCCATAGAGCTCTGTGGACCTCCACCTGCTTCTTCAGCCTCATTGGGACCACTCTTTTTTTCTCCTCTGCTTGCTCAGCCTGCACTCTCCCTTCCCAAACCTGTTCATCAGATCTCAGCTCAGTCATCATTTCCTTTAGGAAGACCGACCTGCTTGACTAAGTCAGTTCACATCACCACACATGCTGGGAGCTCCACACATCTCTCTTTTGATGACTTTTCAGAGTTGATATTTTTCTATGGTTATTTGGTCAGTGTCTCTCCTGCAGTAGACTATAAGCTTCATGAGGTCCAGGAAGGGTCTGGTTTGCTGAGGTTCTCATTGGTAGTTCTCAGTGTTGTATTGCTGGTGCCCAGCATGGAGACTAGCAAATGATAGACATTTTATAAATATTTGTTGAGTGAATGAGGGACTAAATAAATAAATAAATGCCATATGAGGACAGGACTATTTTATTTTTATTCTGTTCACTACTGTATCTTCAGGGCCTAGAACAGTGTCTGGGCCATAAGAGTTGCTCATTAAATATATGTTGAATGAATTAATCTTTTCCTGACTTTTCAAAGACATAGAAAGTATTGGTGGGATAATGTAGGATGTAAATTGAATTTTTTTGCCTGCAAACATTCTATTATATTCATTAATTCACAGAGTTAGAAGGGATTGGTAGCCATGTTTCTTTTTTTATTGTGGTAAAATATATTTAGCAAAGAACTTACCATTTTAACCATTAAGTATAAAGTTCAGTGGTATTAAGTACATTCTCCAGAACTTTGTCATCATCCTAGACTGAAAGTACCCATTTAGCAATCACTCCTTATATAGCCATGTGGTATTTATTATAAAATGTATTTTATTTGCTTTAGAATCTTTTCTTCCCAGCACTTTTCAGGAGTTCAATACATGAAATGTGTGAACATGCTTTTGCTTCTTGAATAGAGTTGGCTGCCTCTCCTTCCTGATTTATTCTGTATCTTGGTTGGTGGTAGCATTATCTGGAGACTTGGTTCCAAGTCAGGTTCCCAGGGAAGGGTGGGGAATCTGGAGCCACACTGTGGAACAACTGCCCACTCAGGTATAAGATCTCATCTACCCGATTAAAACCCTGAAGTAATCTTTGTTTCTTCCTTCTCCTCATCACCAGCCCCTCGAGACACACACACACACACACACACACACACACACACACACACACACACACACACACTCTCCGATACACATTCACAGTTACTTCCCTAAGACTTGGAGCTGCTTAAGGATTGGCTTGTGACTTACTTGTCTGGATCCCCAGAGCTCTGTACTGTTTGTGGACACAGTGTGTTTTCCACCTTTCCCAAAACCTTTGCTTTCTTCTAGGTAGGAAATTGACAGTCTCAGAAAGTGGTATATCTCACTTTATTTTATTTTATTTTTCCATTGATTTGAGAGAGAGAGAGAGAGAAAGAGAAAAGCTTGTTCCACTTATGTAGTTGTTCCATTTATTTGTGCACTTACTGATTGCTTCTCAGATGTGCCCTGACCAGACATCAAACCCATGACCTCAGTGCACTGGAATGATGCTCCATTGAGCCACCCAACCAGGGCCTGTTTCACAGTTTAACCATCATTTCTCTAGAGACATTTTTCACCATGCTCATGGTGTGTCCCATGACCACCTGCATCAAAACTCACTGGGTCTGCCTATTAGGAAGGTAGATTTCCAGGCCCTGCCTGGACCTACTGAATCAGATTCTCTCAAAAATTTTTAGTCTTCCCCATGTTCTAGGTATAGTGTTGTTTTATTAGTATCACATAAATATTTTCTATTAGTTTGGTTTATATTTAATAAAGTTGAAAAATAGCTTCTCACTAGTTGCTATAAAAATTCTTAGGACTTTCATATATTTATTGATAATTTAGACTCCTTTAAATTTTTTCTTCCCTAGGAGAAGTATACACTGTTACTTTAATTGTCTTTAATAGGACTTATTTAATATCCTTTCATCACTTTTGCTCTCCTGCTTTGAATACACTAATATTTTAAAAGTAAATTTGTTTCTTTTAGATTATAAACACAGAAAAAGAACAAATGGAAAATAAATTCAATTAAGCTTTCTATTATGGTCATGACACTGACTCTACTAGGTAGGGCAGAGCTAGCAGCGTAGGACATTTCTCAATTGTAAAATCTTCACTGGATTAGATCCTACTCACGTGACAATCTAATGCTCATGATGTAGATCATGTGGGTGAAGGGAAAGGTCTGTGCTCATCACCCTGCAGGAACCTATGCTGACAGACACCATGCCATGTGACTTCCAGTCGCACTGAGCATTTACATCTAGCCCACATTGGAGAGATAAGAGGGGTGGGAAAGGCCAACTTGCTTCTTAAACATCTGGGCAAAGAAGTGATACATATTTGTTCTCTTTTTCTCTATTTATTTATGATTTTAATTTGTGTTTACATAGATTCAGGTGTCTCACCAAATATATCTCTCCCCACCCCCTTATTCCCCTCAGCCCCCCATGCCCCTCCTCCTAACGCCTCCCCCCCCCTTCCCTCCAGGATTTGCTATCCTGTTCTCTATAATGCTGATATATATATATATATATATATATTATATATATATATATATAATATATATATATAATATATATATATATTTTTTTTTTATTTATTTTTATTTTTTTATTAATCTCTTTCTCTTCTCTAATCCCATCTTCTCTTCTAATTTCTCTCCGACGCTTTCCCTCTGGTCCTTTGATCCTGCCTCTGTCTCTGTCCCCTTGCTCAGTTCACATTATTCATTGGATTCCTCAAATGAGTGAAGTCATATGGTATTTTTCTTTCTCTGCCTGGCTTATTTCACTTAGCATGATAGATTCCAGGTCCATCCATGTTGTCACGAAGGGTAAGATTTCCTTCTTCCTCACAGCCATGTAGTATTCCATTGTGTATATGTACCATGGCTTTTTAATCCACTCATCCACTGACGGACACTTGGGCTGTTTCCAGATCTTGGCTATTGTAAACAATGCTGCAATAAACATGGGGGTACATTTCTTCTTTTGAATCAGTGATTTGGTGTTCTTAGGATATATTCCTAAAAGTGGGATAGCTGGGTCAAAGGGCAGTTCCATTTTTAATTTTTTGATGAATCTCCATACTGTTTTCCACAGTGGCTGCACCAGTCTACATTCCCACCAGTAGTACAGAAGGGTTCCCTTTTCTCCACATCCTCGCCAGCACCTATAATGTGTTGTTTCGTTAATACACACCATTCTGATAGGTGTGAGGTGGTATTGCACTGTGGTTTTAATTTGCATTTCTATAACTTGAACATTTTTTCATATGCCTATTGACCATCTGTATGTCCTCTTTGGAGAAGTGTCTATTCATTTCTTTTGCTGATTTTTTGATTGGATTGTTTGTCTTCCTGGTGTTGAGTTTTACAATTCTTTATAAATTTTGGTTATTAACCCCTTATCAGATGTATTGGCGAATATGTTCTCCCATTGTGTGGTTTGTCTTTTTATTCTGTTCATCATGTCTTTAGCTGTGCAAAAGCTTTTTAGTTTGATATAGTTCCATTTGTTTATCCTGTCTTTTATTTCACTTGCCCATGGAGATAAATCAGCAAAAATATTGCTATGAGAGAAATCGAAGAGTTTATTACCTATGTTTCTTTTAAGATGTTTATGGTTTCACAACTTACATTTAAGTCTTTTGTCCATTTTCAGTTTATTTTTGTGAATGGCGTAAGATGGTGATCCAGTTCATTTTTTTTCAGGTACCTATTCAATTTTCCCAACACCATTTGTTAAACAGACTGTCTTAACTCCATTGTATGCTCTTACCTCCTTTGTCAAATGTCAGTTCTCCATAAAGATGTGGGTTTATTTCTGGGTTCTCTGTTCTGTTTCATTGATCTATGTGCCTGTTCTTATGCCAGTGCCAAGCTGTCTTGAGTACGATGGCCTTGTAGTAATAACTTGATATCAGGAAGTGTGATACCTCCCACTTTATTCTTCTTTTTCAGAATTGCTGAGGCTATTCATGTTCTTTTTTGGTTCCATATAAATTTTTGAAATATTTGTTCTATATCTTTGAAGTATGTTATTGGTATTTTAATAGGAACTGCACTGAATTTATAGATTGCTTTGGGTAATATAGAAATTTTAATGATGTTTATTCTTACTATCCATGAACATGGTATATGCTTTCACTTGTTTGTATCTTCCTTGATTTCCTTTATCAATGTTTTATAATTTCCCGAGTATAAGTCTTTAACCTCTTTGGTTAAATATACTCCTAGGTACTTTATTTTTTTTGTTGCAATAGTGAAGGAAATTGTTTTCTTAATTTCTCTTTCAGACAGTTCATTGTTGGTGTATAAAAATGCCACTGATTTCTGAATACTGATTTTATATCCTGCCACCTCGCTGAATTCATTTATCAGGTCCAGTAGTATTTTGACTGAGACTTTAGGGTTTTTTAGGTACAGTATGATATATCATCAGCAAATAATGATAGATTTACTTCTTCTTTTCCAATTTGAATGCCTTTTATTTCTTTTTCTTGTCTGATTGCTGTGGCTAGGACTTCCAGAACTATGTTGAATAAGAATGGTGAAAGGAGACAACCCTGCCTTGTTTCTGATCTTAAGGGAATTTCTTTTAATTTTTGCCCATTGATTATGATGTTGGCTTTGGGTTTGTCATAGATGGCCTTTAGCATGTTGAGGTATGTTCCCTGTATCCCCACTTTGCCGATAGTTTTGATCATAAATAGCTGCTGAATTTTATCAAATGCTATTTCTGCATCTATTGATATAATCAAGTGATTTTTATCCTTTTTTAATGTATTGAATCACACTGATTGATTTGCAGATATTGTACCAGCCTTGTCTCCCTAGAATAAATTTCACCTTATCATGATGTATGATTTTTTCATGTGTTGCTGGATCCGGTTTGCTAATATTTTGTTGAGAATTTTAGTATCTAAGTTCATCAGGGATATTGGTCTATAGTTTTCTTTCTTTGTAGTGTCTCTGCCTGGTTTTGGGATCAGTATTATGCTCGCCTCATAAAAGAGGTTTGGAAGTCTTTCCTCCTCTTGAATTTTTTGAAATAAATTGAGAAGGATAGAAGTTAGTTCTTCTTTGAATATTTGGAAAAATTTGCCTGTGAAGCCATCTGGCCCATGACTTTTATCTGTTGGGAGTTTTTTGATAACTGTTTCAATCTCATTTAATGAAATCAGTCTGTTTAGGTTTTCTGATTCTTCTATATTGATTTATGAAAGATTATATATTTTGAGGAATTTGTCCATTTTGCCTAGGTTGACTAATTTTATGGCATACAGTTCTTCATAATATTTTCTTACAATTCTTTGTATTTCTGCTATGTCAATTGTTACTTCTCCTCTCTCATTCCTAATTTTATTTATTTGAGTCCTCTTTTTTTTTTTTCTTGGTGAGTCTGGATATAGGTTCATCTATCTTGTTTACCTTTTCAAAGAACCATCTCTTGGTTTCATTGATCCTCTGTATTGTTTTTTAGCCTCTATGTCATTTATTTTCACTCTGATCTTTATTATTTTCTTCCTTCTACTTTCTCTGGGTTTTAGTTGCTGTTCTTTTTCTAGTTCTTTTGGATGCAGGGTTAAATTGTTTATTTGAGCTTTTTCTAGCTTCTTAAGGCATGCCTGTAGTGCAGTGAACTTCCCTCTCAGGACTGCTTTTGCTGTGTCCCATAAATTTTGAGTTGCTATATGTTCATTTTTATTTATTTCAAGGACATTTTTGATTACTTTCTTGATCTCATTGTTAACTCATTTGTTCTTTAATAACATGCTGTTTAGTTTCCAAGTGTTTCAGTGTTTTTCAGCTTTTTTATTGTAGTTGATTACTAGTTTCATGCCATTGTGATCCGAGAAGATGCTTGATATGATTTTAATCTTCTTAAATTTGTTGAGACTCATTTTATGTCATAACGTGGTCTATTTTAGAGAATGTACCATGAGCACTTGAAAAGAATGTATATTCTGCTGCTTTAGGGTAAAAGATTCTGAAGATATTTATTAAATACAGTTGTATTTATTAAATACAGTTGATCTAGTGTGTCTTTTAAATCTGCTGGGTTTTTATTAATTTTCTTTCTTGAGGATCTATCCAGTGATGTTAGTGGGGTATTACAATCCCCTACTATTATAGTCTTGCTGTTGATTTTGCCCTTTATGCCTATCAAAATCTGCTTTATATATTTAGATGTTCCTATATTAGGAGCATAGATATTTATAATGGTTATATTTTCCTGTTGGATTGCTCCCTTTGTCATTATGTAGTGTCCTTCTTTATTCCTTACTATAGCTTTTGGTTTAAAGTCTATTTTGTCTGATATAAATATTGCTACCCCAGGTTTTTTTTCATTACCATTTGCATGAATTTTTTTTTTATCCCTTTACTTTCAGTCTATGTGTAGCTTTTGTTTTGAGGTGTGTCTCTTGTAGACAGCATATGTATGGTTCCTGTTTTCTTATCCACACAGCTACCCTATGTCTTATGATTACAGCATTTAATCCATTTACATCTAAGGTTATTATTGATACATAGTTGTTTATTGCCATTTTATTCTTTAAATCTACATTCCTCTTTTACCAGATTTTTTTCCACTTTGTTGTTCTGTTTACAGCAGGCTCCTTAACATTTCTTGTAGCATTGGTTTGGTTGTTATGAATTCCTTGAGTTTTTTTTCTTCTGGAAAACTTTTTATTTCTCCTTCGATTTTAAATGATAGCATTGCTGGGTAGAGAAGTCTTGGTTGTAGGGTCTTGTTTTGCAGTACTTTGAATATTTCTTGCCATTCCCATCTGGCCTCTAGTGTTTATGTTGATTAGGCTGATGTCATTCTTATGGGGGCTTCTCTGTAGTTAATAGACTGCTTTTCTTTTACAGCTTTTAGTATTCTTTCTTTATCTCTTAATTTTTGTATTTTAATTAGGATGTGTCTTGGTGTTGGCCTTTTTGGATTCCTCTTTAATGGAACTCTCTGTGCATCTTGAACTTGTGTGACTTTTTCCTTCATCAATTTAGGCTAATTTTCAGTTATTATTTCTTCAATCAGATTCTCTATCCCTTGTTCTTTCTATTCTCCTTCAGAAACCTCTGTGATATGGGTGTTATTTCTCTTCATGTTGTCACAGAGCTCTCTTAGAGTTTTCACAGACTTTTTGAGCCTCTTTTCTTTTTGCTCCTCTGCTTTCATTTATCTTGTCCTCAGCTTCATCCATTCTGCTTTTAATTCCTTCTACTGTGGTCTTCATTTCTGATATTGTATTTGTCATTTCTGACTAGTTCCTTTTTATTATTTCAATGTCCTTTTTTATACTTGCTATCTCTTTTTTTAGGTGGTCATTATGTCTATCCATTGTTGCTCTGAGATCTTTGAGCATCTTAGCAATAATTATTTTAAACTCTGCATCTGGTAATTTGGTTATTTCCTTATAATTCAAATATTTTCCAGGAATTTCTCTTGTTGATTCATTTTGGTTGCATTTTTTTGCCTTTCTATTTTGTCTGTGTATATGACGGGTGGGGCCACAGGAGTCCAGTGTGTGTGGCCTCTGTGTTTCCTAGGTTTGGTCTGTCTGGAGGCAAACCACCCCCTCTGCCACTGCCTCAGGCGTTAGGTTATGGACATTGCCAGAGCCATCCCGCTGAGGCAATCACTGCAGCTTCTGCCTCACCTCCATGGGCAGGACTGCATTCTTGCATCCAGTCTGCAAGCCTTGACCGCCCTCACCCAGCCCCCGCAAGCAAGACTGCGCTCACGCACCATGGCCACAAGCCTTGGCCCCATGAACAGGGCTGCCCTCCTGCTCCCAGCCGCAAGTCTCAGCCAGTTTTCCAGCTTTCGCCTTGCCCCTGTGGGTGGGACTGCTGGCAGGACTGCTTTCGCATGCCCACCCACAGTTGTGGGTCAGACTGCTTTCATGCACCCCTTCCAAAGCCATGATTGCCTCTCGCCTCCGCCCTCACCTGGCGAGACCATGCTTCCTTGTCCCGCCACTGCCTGCCTTCTGGGGAGCACTCAGCAATGGGGTGATGGTGATGCAGCTCATACCTTAGCACTCAATACTGTAACCCTAATGGCTCCCTGCTTCTAAGTGATTCTTTGCTCTGAATGCAGCAGGAGAGCTGTTGTTTGGCTGGTAACCTGCTTCCCTTTGCTGGTATTGCTGGTTCCAGGAAAAATATTCACTTTAGATTTGGCGAGTTACTCAGCCCAGAGGTTAGCGTGGCTGTCCCTCAAAATGTTGCTTTCTGTGCCTCCTAAATTACACTCTCTTCCTGCTACTCTGGTCCTCTCAGCTCTCCCCATCCTCCAGAGCCCCGGGTAAGTGATTGTGACAGAGCATTTCTGTGCGGTCCCTTTAAGAAGAATCCTGGACCTGAGAAATCTGTCTCTTTCTCGCAAACAGTATCCGGACTTGTTTTGCAGCTAAATATTGTCCTTACATCTCTTCTAGGCTCTGGGGATGCAGGCTGGGGTTTTGTTCCTGGGGCCCAGGTCCCTCTTCTCTCTGCTAAACTCTCTTCCCACCACGTGAGTCTCTCTGGGCTGCCGTTCGCTCTGGGGAGCTGGGCAGCCCTTTCCGCATTTCCGCTTTTCCTACCAGTCTCAGTGTGGCTTCTTCAGTGATCCTTGGTTAAATAGTCCTCTTACTTTAGTCCAAAGTTGATTTTTCCAGATGATTGTTCTTAAAATTAAGCTGTAATCCACTTTGGTTCTGGGAGGTGGAAGTTAGTATGTCCTCCTACTCCATCACCATTTTCCATATTTGTTCTCTTACATCTCACAGTCTCTCGCAATCTCTCGCAGATACAGAGGGAGCTGGAAATGTAGACCCAGGACCCCACCACCACTCCACATGTCAGAAGAGGACATGTGACATGTGACTGCTAATCATCAATGCACAGTGGATTGTGAGGCATCTATTTATAATTATAATTATTCTCCTATATAATCATAAAATATGCCATGTACTCTGTGCCATGAAATGTTACAATAATGCATGAGACAACGTGATGGTGAGTGCACCGACAGACTGTAAGATGGCATACATGCCACCTGCAATAGAGCAGTGTAATTTGCCCACTGTCAGTGTTTGCATCAGTCTACAAGTTAGCAAATCATGATGTTACTTGAAATAGCCAAAAGCACCTGGGGGCGTTCAAACCATTTTATTTGATTTATCAAGGAATTAGTGGTTTCCTTTCTCTGAAAGGTAAAGCAGGATACACATTGGTTCACCTGCAAGTTTCTCACCGGAATGCATCCCATCAGCCTTGCTCCCATCCTGACATTTAGGAGGTTATAGAATTGATCCCAAGTCCCAACAAATTTACTAGTCTTAAAAGAGGCTAAAATTGAGGCTGGATACCAGGACCTTATGTCCCCAGAACACCATGGTGGTAAATGTGGGTCCCTCTGGGCACCTTCTGGTTGAGGTACTAGTCGAAGACCATGCATTTTTTTTAGACCATACTCTCTGCTTTGGAGTGTCTTATGTTTCAGAGCCTGCTGAAATGGGGGAGAACTGGGTTTCAAGATGATTTGGGCTTTTTGCCACACCAAAATGAATTAAGATGCTGGGTGACAGACATACCCCAGAGAAACCAGAGATAACTGCCAATTTCAGTAGGGTTGTTTGTTTATTCTTTTCTCTCCAGCTAATAAGTATGAATGAACCCCAAATTCAGTCCAAAGATCATGTCAAAGGCAGGAAGTTAAGAAAAAAGAAGTGTTTCAGGGTTAGTCTATCATTTTAATACTACTGAAGTTTTGTAAAGACCAAAGATTAAATAAGTTTGTAAATTGCTATCATTTTATATTGATAATAGCACAAAACAATTTTATATGCTACTGAAATACAGAATAGTACAGGCATATAAATATATTTTTATCTGTTAGGTTTTATAAATTGATGCTCTAAAAAGTGTTTCTCAGCTATGTTTATTTTTTAAGAGTATAAATGGGAAGTAATTATCATATTTTAAAACAGACTTGGCTTGAGAGGTCAGATGCTTGATATTTTAATGTAATTTAACCATTGCTACATCATCGAGAAGGCCAGTTTTTAAAAATCAACGTCATAGAAGCCCTGGCCAGTTAGCTCAGTGATAGAGGGTCAGCCCGGCATGTGGAAGTCCCAGGTTAAATTCCCAGCCAGGGCACACAGGAGAAGCACCCATCTGCTTCTCCACCCTTCCCCTTCTTCTTTCTCTCTGTCTCTTTCTTCCCCTCCCACAGCCAAGGCTCCATTGGAGCAAAGTTGGCCTGGGCACTGAGGACGGGCTCCATGGCCTCCGCCTCAGGTGCTTAGAATGGCTCCAGTTGCAATGGAACAATAACCCAGATGGGCAGATCATTGCCCCCTGCTGGGCATGCTGGGTGGATCCTGGCTGGGCACATGTGGGAGTCTGTCTCTCTGCCTCCCTGCTTCTCACTTCAGAAAAAAAAAAATCAACATCATAGAAACCAAAACATAAGCATGTTCAGTGTACTCATAGTTGTTTCAGAGTATAAACCAAATGAGCTTTTGAGTGTTTTTGATTGATGTTAATTTTTACCTACTAGTGTTTGCAGTTGTATTAAATGTTGTAGACTCTATTTAAAAAAAATAATTCCTGCAAAAAATTTATGCTAGTCAATAGTTCGCTCTACTTTGGAAAGATTAGGAGGTCTAATATTTTATTTTTCCATGAGTGGCTAAGGCAAGTATTTACTTTCTTGAATTATTGAATTTTTTAATGTAATAATTATGCACCATTGAATTGCTTTTATTGTAATTGGTTTATTGTGTGTATTGTGGCCTTTGTGTGTACATTTTTTTTTAATTTTTATTTTATTCATTTTAGAGAGGAGACACAGAGTGAGAGAGAGAAAGAGAGAGGGAGAAAGGGGGGAGGAGCTGGAAGCATCAACTCCCATATGTGCCTTGACCAGACCAGTGCAGGGTTTTGAACTGGCGACCTCAGTGTTCCCAGGTCGACGCTTTACCCACTGCGCCACCACAGGTCAGGCTGTGTGTACATTTTTCTCCTAGACATTATTCACCTTTTCTGAAGGCTACATCAGCTCTCATCTTGACCTTTTGACTTAAGACTGGTTTTACTTAACAGGATAAGTTGATCATATTTTGGCTAAAAAATTAAACTGTTACTTTGATATTGGAGAAATAAGCTTTACCAATGATATGTTGCCCTATTCAGTTGGTGTAACTGTCACAGAGATGAAAGTGCACTGACCCCATTGTCAGAGCAAGAGTAATGGATGGAAAGAAAAGCATTCCCTGGAAATGTGGCCCAATCGCTGACATGGAATTCAATTAATATGTCATCTTTTGGTGTCTCTGCAAAGACTTGAATATTTACATCATCTCAGGAGGTTACAAACAAGGCTGTGCCCTGTCAGAAATTATATTAGCAAGGATGAAATAGTTTTCCACAGGATGTCTGGGAGGAACCATACCTATGCAAAACTACATATGTTTTCTTTTGTTCAAGACAATTTGCCCTGAATTGCATTATACTAAAAACTATTCAAACTAATCATAAGGACTAATTACATTGCCTCTCCTTTAAAATTTATGCTCAAAAACATTTTCTCCCACACCATCCCCAGTAGTTTTTCCCTACCTGCCCCTTTAGTGAAACATTATTAACCAAAGATAGACTTGGCTGAGGGGCATAGACATGATAGTGCAGGCAAGTGTCACTGGGAACTGGAAACCACAGTCCCAGCCAGGGAGGGAGTAGAGGCTGCTGGTCACGATACGGGGGCTTTCCACTGACAGCTGCGGGGTCTCCCATTTGCATCCTTCTTGTGGGCTTTGCACCTGTGGACCACCCTTCTCCCTTCCTGATCCTCTTATTTCTTGGCTTCCTCAGGACATCACTCTCAGTCTGACCACTTTTTCTGACAACTTCTGCTGCTGCTCTCCCCTGATATCTCAGTAGACCCCAATTCCAAGCTTATTCTGTCCTCTCTCAAAATTCATAGGAGGAAATTGAAGAAGCATGAGTTTTGGATTTGAACAAAAGTGGTGTTGTACTCCAGATGTACTACTTGTTGTTGTGTGACTAGGTCATTTACTTACCCTTCCATGCCTCAGTTTCTCCATGAGTGTGGAAGCAAAGTGATACTTAGAGAACCGTACATCAACTGCACTACCTACACAGGGTCTGGGACGAAGTAGTGGCCCGTTAAATGTTAGCTCACAGGGTCTGGGACAAAGTAGTGGCCCGTTAAATGTTAGCTTGTGTCTCTCTTCTAGGTAAAAATTACAGTAAAATGATTTTTATTGATATGTGTCTTTGATTCATTCTTCAATATTTGGCTGTAGCCTGTAATCATATGCAATATAGATTTTCATTAATAGCTCCATAGCAATGTGGGATAGGTTCTTCAGACACAGTGAAGGGCGCCAAATCATCAGGCTAAAGATTCCCCTAAAGGCTTGGTTCAGCAAACTAAAGCACCTTCTAAGTTCCTTTTGATTTTACCACACATAGAAATTTTTTTTAGGAGAAATTTTAAGAAGAAAGGAATAGGCTACCATTTTGAGTTGCATGTTTATCTTCCCATGATTTCTGGAGATGGCAGGCTGTGGTATGCTTGGTCTAGGAAACCTCAGAATGCATCTGTTCTGTTCAGCAGATGAGGTCCTTCAAGGAGATGCTTGAAGTGGGAACATTGACAAAGCAAGAGAAAGAAACTGTATTATTAGGTGAGGATTTGGTCTTGAGTCCCAATACAGAGCTCTACTACAATAGGCTAGAAGAGGTGACAGGCTCCTGCCCCCTAACTGAGTTTGTCTTGAATAACCAGAAGGTACTCTGTTTGGCAGGCTCTGACTCCCTTAAGCTCAAACCAGTGTCAGACATAACCAGTGTCAGACATTACCACTGCAATGTGAAGAGAAAGACGTATCTAAGTCCACATCTAGCAACAGAAAAAGAGGATGCAGAGGGATGTCCCCCACCTGTCAAGTATGGTAATGGGCTAACCCACCTGTCTGTCTCAGAGCCAAGGCAGGCCCAGAAGCAGAGCTGAACTGCTCTGGGCAGGAGAAATGCTGGGAAGATGGGGAGATGTCTAGGTAGAGAGGAGAGAAATGAAACCCCAGCCACCTGCTGACCTAATCAAGTTCTACTTACAAAGGTGCAAGGACAGACTTATTCTACTGATAAACTAAAACCGTGCAGTAATATCAGCTGTTAGGACCAAATCACTATTCTTAGCCCTAACTCAGTGTTCCACCTGTGTACCCTGCTCCACCTTGGGGAGGATTCGGATGTGTGCTTGTTGGGGGTGGGCTCAGGGTGGTAGATGTGTTTACTCCTACAAGCCAATACAGTAATCTTGCATGTTAGTTACTGGAATATCACCTAAACAGTCTCCTTTCCAATCTCTGCCATCTCTCAGTCACCCACATTACGGACAAGTGTTTCTTAATCTTACCTTAAAATCTCCAATACGTCCACACTGTTTTCAAGTTCAGGTCGACACTCATCAATTGGTAGGTGCTCAGGAGGCCCTTTGCACTCTGGTTCTAAGTGACCTGTGTATCCTCCCCTCTTTGCCATGCTCCCCAACACCCACTTTCTTCACTGTGCCTGTAGCTCTACTAAAAGGATACATCACTCACTTTGTCATTGCCATTCCCTTGTGCCTGTGCTCCCCTCTAGTCAGAGTCCTTTTACCTACCTTTAAGGTTCGACTGGAATGTCACCACCTGTAGAAAGCCTTCCTTGATGCCCCCTTCTTCTGTGGTTCATACTGCTTAATAAGTACTGCATTTTATGGTGATTGGTGGTAGTTTTCCCAACAGCACCTGGACTGAGATTCCTTGTGGTAGGGAACGTGTCCTATTGACAGATACATATCAAGGGGTTCAATTTTTTTCTGGAATTGAAATATTGTAGACATAGCTTTGAATCCTTGTGTAATATTTCCTGTATATCTCTAGAGAGTTGTTGTTGTTTTTAATGGGAGCTAAATGACAAAGGAAGAAAATCCTGTCTAAAATCTTACTCTAAAAACCTTACTATAAAATAGGTTTTAATTCCAAGGAAGAGTCACCAACTCACAATATGAACATTTTGTTCTGATCAAATATCATTGCATCAAATTCAATGAAAATCTCTATTGATTGATTTACATGTAATTAAGATAAGGCTTTTTGCAGTTTAGCACAGAATATACTTTATCACACATGCATAAACTAAAACATCGGAACTGATTCATATCTCTTTATTAATGGAATCATTTGAGATTTATAGTTGTCTTAATATTTTAGGGCAGCCAGTAGTTCCTGAATTGACACTTGTTTCTCATCTGAGGGTTTTTCAGAGGTTGACAGTATGACTTCTGTTTCCAAAAGTCCAAAGTCCAAAAAATCAACAAATCCTCTTTAGAAAACTATGGATGTCACTGAGTTGGTTGTTTAAAAAAAGTGAAATGTAATGTGCTCAGCTGTGACTGTGCTATTCTGTGTCCATCCTGTCCTTTTCTAGCTAATTCTCAGCTGGAATATTTGCAAAGGAAACATTCAGGCTGAGGAGAGGGGAGTTGGAGAGGTTCAGGCTCTGGAGCTGTCCATAGTTGAGCCTTTGTCCCCGCCCAGGTGGGGCTTCTCCACTCTTGGCTGATCCCATCATCCACTTATGACCCTCACTGGAAACTTGGTGTCAGAAGCAGTCAAAAGAATTCTTACTCTACTAAGTGAAAATAAATAAATTAATAATAATAGGAATAGGAATCAGGCCCCAGCCTGGAAGAATTTTAGCTACCCTGCATTACAAAAAATCCTCTATTCCCCTAAACAGAAAAGATGAAACAGACATGACTCTTTGGGCTGGGATACACGAAGGGGATAGCTTCCACAGTTTAGTTACCTCTCTGCTGTCACTTTTGATTGAAACCAGCAGTGATGTGTTTTGCCAAATTTATTCATAATTTGTCTTTCCTTACAGGGGTCCATCCCCCTATAATTGTGTTTCCCATCAGGGAGTTAGTTGGAGCTAATGTATTGACAATCTGCTATGATTGATGACAAATGTCTTATTAACATTTCCCCCCACTCTTCAATCCACATAACAACACTGAAAAGACTTTTGGTTTAAAGTATTAAAAGAAAGAACAACTTGTTCAAACTTTCTTAAAAGGTAGGAGTTTATCTTCTCAAAAGAAGGGAATTATATTATAAAATGATGTGATTATATAATGTTATTGCCATGCTTAATACTTTTCAATCTAGAGAGTATGATAAAAGACAGGAGTAAGAATATAGATGCAAGACCATCCATCATGGATCCAATACACAGAATACACAGTGAAGAAAATGAGCACTCCATGTCCTTTCATAGTAATAAGGTTCTTGTTTTACTAAATTATGAACCATAAACTTCAGGAAATAGACATCAGAATAAGAGCATTGCTAACTAGCTAACACTATTTTCAGAAGGAATTAAAGATTTAAAATGACAAAAAATCATTTAAAGAGTTTTCTTTTTGATTTAATTGTTTATAAATAATCTTCCCGGGACATGCTATCTGTACATGATTTTTCAGTCTCACAGTGAAGTCCAAGTAAAATTTCTTTTGAAGAGTTTAAGTATTACTTTTATTATGTGCTTTCTGCTTTGTAAATCTCTTTTCCAACCCTCATTTCCCACCACCACTGCTCACCCAATTCCCACTTATTATGTCATTTAGACTTATCAACTTTAGGATGGACTCTGCCAGGCCTAAGATGCCTTCTGAAAGGCCATTGTTATAGTATTGACCTTCATGAAATATATCTTACTTGGAGATCTGCAGCACAGTTCAGAGAACCATATCTCAACCAATAATGGCTTTCTTAAAAAATTTATAAGAGCATGATTGTTCAGACATTTAGTCCTATATCTCAGTGGTTTCATTTCACGAACAAACTATCATGGACTTTAATTAAGAAAAGAAGATTGTATGCAAGATTTTGAGGTAGTAAAATATTCTAAACATGTTGTCCCTTGTCCTTGAGAAGTCTTTGATTCATTCAGATGCTGTTTTGTGTTTCAGAGGAAATGATTCATGCCTTAGTTAAATTTGCTTCCGTTGTGTTGTATTGAAACTGATTTTATATGACTAACTAGTTTTTATGGTGTTTCAAAATACCACCAGAAATTCCCAAACTTGTACCCTGGAAACTAAGAGCACTGATTTATAAATCAAATAACACACATTTTGTTTGCTTGAAGAGTTCTTGGAAGTGAAAATTAGTGAAGACTAACAAAATTGCTAATTAATTTATATGTGATTCTTTTAATAGAAAGCTCCCTTAATTATTGTAAAATGACTTAATGTTTTGATATACCTATACATACTCCCTCCAACAAGTGTGCATATTTTATAAAATAAAGAAAATCTGTGAGATAAAGCAATGTAATAGTAAGATCCAGCCGTTCTGATGGGGACATGAAAGTTAGGACCTAGGAACTAGCAGTAAGTGGCCTATCAATAAGGCACTACCGCCTGACCAGAGAGTGGCACAGTGAATAGAGTGTCGGACTGGAATGCGGAGGACCCAGGTTCGGAACCCTGAGGTTGCCAGCTTGAGCACGGGCTCATCTGGTTTGAGCAAGGCTCACCAGCTTGAGACCAAGATGGCTGGCTTGAGCAAGGGGTCACTCGATCTGCTGTAGCCCCCTGGTTGAGGCACATATGAGAAAGCAATCGATGAACAACTAAAGTGCTGCAATGAATTGATGCTTCTCATCTCTCTCCCTTTCTGTCTCTCTGTCCCTATCTGTCCCTCTCTCTCTGACTCTTTCTGTCTCTGTCAATAATAATAATAATAATAATAAGACACTACCATCAGCAGTAAGTTATAGCCAGTTATTCTATTGATAATATATTGTATGATCCGTTGGAAAGGTGGAAAGACAGCAAGACCAGGAGCTTATCTGTAAATGGTCATTTTAAGTGAAAGGAGAAGGTACATTAAGACAAGGCCAGGGAAGGGCACACCAGGAAGGAGTGCATGGGACCCTTGTAAGGGGCCGCAATGGGGCTCAGTAGAGGGTGCTGTCCCACTTTTGAAGATGCCTTCAGCTGGTTTCTAAGGGGGGTTTCCTGGCTGCTTCCATTATTTTCTCTTCTTTCATTGAGTGAGAGTAATTTGACTTAAATCTCTTCCCTAGTAATAAGTTAAAAGGTTCAATTCTAATTCTTCTCATTGATCTTTTTGGCTAGTCTTTTGTTAGATGGCTAAAGTGAACTTTCAGTTGTCAGGCACACTGGGGCCACTAAAATATCTTATTTTCTCTTTGTGAATGACTTAATCTGGTTGAAACTAAATACTAAGTGTCCTCCCCATTTCTTTCCTTGGTCTCACAAAGCCTCCTTAAAACTTCTTGAAATTCTAAAGGATGCTTATATTCAGAATGTCCTCAGGCTTTTCAAGAATTCAACCTCTGACATTAGAAAAAGAGTTTCTGTAGCTACTTAGTGTTTTCAGTAGACTTTCCCAGGTTCACTGGTGTGCTATGGTTTCCAAAAGATGGGAGCAGCCAGAACTGTGGTTTGTGAACCCCCACTCCCACCCCACATCCTCCTCTTTGGAAATTGCGACCTCTACCAATGTCTAGTAGCACATAACTGCACCAAGTCCACCCCTAGCGCTGATGTAAAATTCTCTCCAAGGAGCGTGGGCGCCTTCCGCCCAAGCTTCACGCCCTCGAGCTAACACGTAGGAACACAATAGTGGATGTCAGCAGTGGCCCAAGTAAGGAGTAGGGACACCCCAGAATCACTCCTTGTGACTGATTTTCTGCTCTGGCTGCCTCTTTATAAGTTGGTTCTGTTTGTGGCCATAATGAGTCTGACGAAGTGTCATGGCCATGCTGCACTGTAAAACATGCTCCCTTTTGGCAGCTGTAGAAAAAGAAAGCCCTGACAGGTTATTAGAGTTATTGAGTGATTGTTTTGGTTAATGATTTGAAAGTTGTTCTTTCTCTTGGACTTAAGTACTAACTTTTTAAATGAGAATATTAATTACAGCTGACCCTTGAATAGCACAGAGGTTAGGAGCACTGACCCCCTCATACAGCCAAAAATTCATGTACAATTTTTGACTCCCCCAAAACGTAAGTTGTCTTTTGGAATCTACATGGGATTGGTTCTAGGACTCCCCCCCCACACACACACACACAAAGACAGACACCCAAATCAGAGGATGCTAAAATCCCTTATCTAAAATGACATAGATCAATGCACACAGTTGGCCCTCCATATGCAAGGACTCCCAACCACTGATCAAAAATCGTACAGGCATTTATTGAAAAAAATCCATGTATAAGTGGAACCACACAGTTCAAACTTATATTGTTCAAGGGTCAACTGTATATATATATAGTAGTTAATAGTAAAACTGATAACAGTAAAAGGATTATCTTATTATTAACTTGATTTGTAGTGTGAATCAATATTTTATTACAAAGCCCAAATGGGACTATTGTTTTTCATACTATTTGACAGTAAGGTATTTATAAAAGTTTTGTTCTACAGCTTCACTGTAAAGCTGAGAAGTTTTATCCTATGTTACATGGCACCAGACAAATCCAGGAAACATGTATCATCCACACAAGGGATACTCACCTTGCAAAAACAGAGATAAGCTCATGAATAAAGGCAGTTACCCTGAGAAGCACAGAACTTACAAAATTAAGAAAGGGACCTAAAGCTAAGCAAAGGGTATTGTAAGGCCACGGACTGCTGCCATCATGGCCATGCACATGCAGGTTCTCATTAGATTTGGGCAGAAGGTAAAGAAACCGTGGAGCCAAAAAATGGTGGGTCATTTCTTTATTAAAGTCTCGCACCAGCTGACGAGCAACACACACAGGAAAAACACTTCCCTCTTTATTCAGAGCTCCCAAAGCCACTGATACATTCTCCAGTTCCACAACCAGGAGAATCTTTTCCGGTTTCTCCTAGAATCAAAGGCCCCACCAGTCTCAGCAGAGCTCACAAAAGCCCCTCACCTCTGGTTCCTCATCTGTATATCTTCTCCCTTCTCTCTGCACAAACTCTGCTAAAATATGGCTTCCTCCCTTCTCTTTTCAATACTTTCTGGTGTGAAAACCACTCCTCCAGCAAACATTAGCAAGACAAGGGCCCTTCCCAAGCAGGAAGGTAATTTGCAGTTTCTCAGACATGCACCTGGTGCTGCCCAGCACCATTTTTTAACACTAAAAGTGAGCAAACTAAAAGAAAACAAACAAATTTTACAAACTCATTTGCCCAACAGATATTCACCTCTTTATTGTTTTAACTTGATGAGATATCTAGTCAGCTAGAAAACCAGAGTGATCTTTCCTTATACATACCTATTCCCCTTCTGCCCTGACGTATGATGAATGACCACAGCTCTTGAAACATTAGCGCCCTCGGACAGTCCCTCCATCTGGGATTGTGGCACACTTCTTCCAAGAACGACTGCTCCTCAGCAGAGCACAGCGGTCTTGGGAGCTGACGGGAGAGAGAACGTTCTGCACGTCGATCCCCATGCCCCACACCACCCTGTGACCCGAGGTCAGATGGAAGAATACTAAATCTTATGGACAGCTATTCTATAGGGAGGTTAAATTACAATATACTTCCTAATATTTAGGTCTGAGTTATGGCAACGATGACTGGAATGCCTTTATTGATTGAGTCCTTTCTGTCTCTTGCATCCTATCCCTGTAGTTCTTATGGGACACAGCCTTTTTTCTCTGGAAACTCACCATACTCCCTTCCCACTACTCTGGGTTGTTCAATTTGTTGACTGTCACTGAAGGCTCAGAAAGAGCCATTGAAAGGTATCTTAATTAAGACATCAGCGTGCTCTTGGGAGGTAGTGGGAGGTGGGTGATAGTGCAAGGGTGAGAGTAGTCATTAGAGGAATCCTGCAACTTTCAAGTGTCTTCCCCTCTCCTCTCACTGTGGTCTAGTGGGGAAAACTATCTGCTTTGAAATTGGAAGGAGAAAATTGGCTGAATCACTCCAGTAGAGAAAATGTGTAACAGCTAGCGTGTTTATACCAAAGGGCTGATGCAAAGACCTTTGCAAATAGCTCTTTGCAGATACCTATTGGGTCAGCTTTGTTTTCCCTGCTGCACTTTTGGTTTGTAGTATTTTTTAATGTTTTCTAGTGTCACCAGAGTTAGAGCTGGTGATGAGGTAAGGCTAGATCAGTGGCCATGGATTATAATTTGGTAGCTCACTGAAATGACTAGACCTCAGCCACTGGAGAAGAGAGTCACACTGCCCTATGACCCTTGTTCCCAACAAGTCCAGCCTCTACTGAAATAATTTTGCCCTGAGAGGAAGCTTATTCAAAATGATAATTATGAATGGTATCCCCTATTCATTCTTTATGTTCAGCCTTTTCATGACCAAAATCAATAGTTACTGAATTTCCTACACCATAACCTGCTGAGTGAGATAATCTGAGTGTTGATAATACAAGAAAGCTGTGGATGTAAAGGTCCATGCGACTCTGCACACATAGAGGTAGGGATGTGTGCCTAGGCTCTGTGCGTGCTGCATCCCTTCCTTCCTTCCAGCTTTCGCCCCTGGCTGCTTCTGGAGGGAGTCATATCCTAAAAGGAGGGTATCTCATGAACCACCCAGAAGGAAAATGAAGCCCGATGGGGAGCAGGAGACCAGCCCCAGACCCCTGCTGGCCGTGCAGTATGTTGCTGTCACATCTGACTGCATACACAAATAGATGCTTGGACTTCATTTTCTTTGTTTTGTTTTATTTTGCCGTTCATGACAGCATTTATTTTTAAGGCAAAGAAAAAGCTCTTTTGGAGGGATTCAACTTTTCATATCTGCAGTAGGCATTTCTACAGCTTTTATCAAATTTAACTGGCCTGTGAAGCGTCTTTGTTTCTGGTTGACTGTGGTAGAAAGCAAGTCCATAAACTAGTGCAGATACAGCAGAGAATGATTTCTATTGAAAGTGCCGAGTACACTGTGGTGCATGGGGCCAGTCCTGAACGGGCCTTGTTTTTTGCAGCATTGTTGAGATTCACATTCATATTGCTGCTTCATGTTCGTTAGCATGCATGATTAAACAATGGGGCATGCCAGCCAACATGGCAGTGTTGATTAATGCATTCCTCGAATGTGTTGATTAATGTGTTCCTGCAGTGCCTCTGCAAGCTGCCACTGCACCTGAGGTGTGTGGGACGGTGTTCCCTCACCCGCTGCTGCGTCGCTCACATGGACCCATTTGCATATGGGTGTTCTCTGCATATATTTCACACCAGTGCCTTTATAAGTAAAACTGCAGATTTAGGAGGTATTATACAGAAATAATCTCCTCTCACAAAAATGTTCTATATAATAATATAGCAGGGACTCTATACACTATGAAGTTCCTAGAAGGAATTATCTTGTAGCTAAATGTATACAGCTGGTGCCATCTGCCTGTCCTAGGCATGATTCTGCCCTGATTTTAATTTTTCTTCTTCTCAAAGTTTTGTAAACAGGAAAAGCTGCGAATACTTACTGAGGTGCTGCTTTCACGGGAGTGACGCAGGGAGAGATGTGCTCATTCCCATTAGACACTTGGCAAACTTGGCATCTCGTTTGGAACTGCAACCTTCCCAGAGGCAGGGATTCCCATGGGCCCAGCCAGAGTAATGCCATGTCCTGTCAGCACCACTCAGGGTGGTGACTATTTTGGCTGTATATGAATTCTCATTAAACCACATACGTTTTTATATTTTGTTTCCAAAAAGTCTCATCCTGATATGGTTTTGCCTGTCTAATGGTTTGAAAAAAGATGAATATTTGAGAGTTTTTTTTAAAGTATCATTTACATGTTACTTGAGAATTCTACTGCTACGTTTTAAAATTTCTGACCCTAAAATTCTCAGCAAGGTGACAAAATGATGAAAAAGCAGTGCTCTAACTGTTGAGGGAAAGGCCAAGCACGTAAGAGATGGTGCGGGAGTTCCAGGAGACGGTGTCGCTCTCTGTGTCTCATGCTCCAGTGGGAACATTTTCACAGAGGAAACCATCAGTGCTGTTTGGGAAGAGTTCTCTTAATACTGAGAAAAGCAGAACTAACACGTTCATCTGAACAAAAGGAAACTTTTACATATTAAAGAATTATTGAACCTATTATATAAAGTTACCAATATTTATCCCACTTAATTACTGAATGAAATTAATTACTGGCATTCTGATATTTTCAAAAATAGGACTTGAGTGAAGATTCTTTATTCCCCTCAACTTGGCAGTGATAAGACTGTTCAAAGATTTGCTTTGGAGATTCGTAGACTACATGACATCTAACATTTTTTTGATCGAAACATTAGTTGATTTAGTAATAATAAATCTAACCCCAGATTTATTATTACTTTAAAAATGCTTATTTATGTCTGCCTCACAAGGAATATTTATAGAAAATAAAAAAGGAAAATATTTAATTACTTCCTTGGCATTTGAATAGATAAGCTTCTCTTTTGGAACTTGAGGTACATACAATATGTGATTAAATCATAATACATACTTCATGGGGAAGACATATGTGGGAAAACTAATTTTATTTGATTTTTAGAGAACATTTAATTATATGTTTAAAAGAGAAATGCACCAAAATAACTGTCTAATAGGGCATTCACATTTGTGCTTAGACATGCATTATTATTTTATTTTTTTTTGGTTTGCTTGATTTCTACAAGAACCAAAGGGGTAAACAAAGAGAAGCTGTAGCACTCCAGCCCGCTAGGAACTACCAGTGTCGTGTGGAAGAAACCTACTCAAGACACAAACTGATGTCAAGAGGAAGAGGGGAGGCTTGCCAAGGGAGGCAAAGAAGACCTCCTGAATTTCCTTCTCCCTCAGCTTTTATTATCAGAAGCAGAACAGAGGTAACAGGATTATAAGAGAGGGAGGCCAGGTGATAAGGAGAAAGAAAGACTAATGGCCATTTTGCTGACATGGAGAAAGGGCTAGTTTGGGTCAGTACATTTTTTTTTCTTTTGCTAATTAACATGCACAAAGGAAGGAGCAATCTAGAACCTCTAGGCTAGTTTTCTAAAGCCCGTTCACATGCATTTCTTTGTTGCACAAAGGTCACCCACTCACACTTTCTTGGTGTTTGCATCCAAGAGACATTCACTCAGGGCTTTTAACTAAAGTTCCCCAATCCCAGTCATAGAGGGTTCAAGGTTAGATGGGTGATTCCCTACAAGAAGTAGCAAACATGATTAATCTGTTTTTCTGCCAAGCTTTTCATACTGTACGGAATGAAAGCCATGCTGACAGACACTCTTAGCCTGGTGAGGAAGGCCGTAGGAACAGGCTAGGAAAGGAGGGCGTGGAGGGCAGAGGATGGTTGACATGGAGAGGAGCACAGGGGAATCGATCTCTGCCAATTTTTATTTTTTTTTTGTCAGTGAGCACAGAGAGCATGTAGTTAAAATTATTTTCTAAATGGCTTTGTTCCTGTAAAGCCAATAGCCAGGGCCACCATCACAGCAGCCTGACCAGAGCAGGTTCACATTAGATTCGAATAGTCGGTAATGAAACAGTGGAGCCAAGAACTGGTGAGCCATCAGCTTTAATTCTAGCTTGCACCCGGCGGGCAAGCAAAAACACACTGGGCTCCAAAACCCACTCATTCAGTGCTCACAAAGCTACTGACTTATCCGAGTTTCCCAGAATCAAAGGTTTCTAGCTCACCAGACTTATTCACCTGTTTCCCATCTCCTTCTCTCTGCACAAACTCTGCACAAACTGGCTTCTTCCTCAGCATTCTATACTATCTTGGCTGCTTCTCCTGACCTCCATGTGGCCTTAATCTGCTCTCCTCTCTAACCTCAGGAACCAAAGAGAGAGAGCAGGCTCCTGGTCTGTCCCACTTTATACTGTAGAAATCCAAACCCTTAATCCAACCTACAGACAAGGAAGTCTCTGATACAAAGTCACCCATCTGAGACATAATGGGATTCCTCAGGAGAGCGCACCACCCTACATCATCCAATCAGTCAAGGGTATGGGGAAAAGCTAACTCTTAAAATTAAGCCTTAGGCTATAATGAACCAGCTTGCTTACATTACAGTATTCCCCCACACCCATCCCAAGCATAAGGGCAAATAATATCACCTGGGTGATGGGCTTCCATGTGGGTAGCGCCATCTTTAACAAAGTGAGCATGTTATATTTTATCTGCCCAACAGTTCCCTGGGACAAAAGGAAACAAATAACAAAATCAACAAAAGAATTTGACAAATATAACTAGATAAAAACTACCATATTAAAATTATTCAAATGACCTAGAAAATATATCTAGCAAGTTCCAACTGTCCTATAAAATATGTCTTCATTGTGTAACATTTCCTTCTTATAGAGTGTAAGGCCAGGGGTCACCGCCACCATCGTGGCCTTTCATATGCAGGTTCTCATTAAATTTGGGACAGACGGTAAAGAAATGGTGGAGTCAGAGGATGGTGGGCCATTCTATTTATTGGTGTCTCATGAAAACAGGCAAACCACAAGAATAGCCATGGAGGGCAAGGAAACAGGGAGGAGAGAAAAAAGGAAATCCTTCTGCACCTCTCCATGGTGGGGGCAGAGTCTCTCTTCCAGTAAACATTAACAAGACAATGGCCTCTCCCAACCAGGAAGGGAACCTGGCAACCTCAGAGACCACTATATCCAGCGTTGCCCTGGGCACAAGCCAAACTATAAGCAAGAAAACATATACATCATATTTACAAACTTATTTGATCAACATAGAGGATCTAATTACAGATACAATTTAATACCAAAAACAGGTCTTTTTATTGGTAGGTTGTGCAAAATAAATTATTTGACTGGTATACGTTGAAGGCCTTAACAGCTTTCTTGCCATAAAGGAGTGGGAAAAAATGAATAACATCTTAGGCAGCCTCTTGTGCCATCCAGAGTACTTAGTTCACTCTCTGTAAATATTCGTTAAATTGAAATGAATACTTATTATATACCAACACTGGAAGTTATTCTTCAAGAAAACTTTCGCACTAGTTTTCTCCGGGTCTTGCCATGTATTGTTGGTTACTCAGAGCAGCTTTATGCTGAATTGATAGGCATTTTCATTTCCCTACAAACTAATTTTTGAAAACTAGGGTGAGCATCCCCCAAGTTCAGTGAGTAAGTAGATATCAAACATCTACATTTGTAATGGATTTTCTGAATCTGCCCAAATTATTTTTATTGCTGAAATGTAGCTGCCTTGATCCAGTAAGTGATTTAAGACCCAGAAAGTACAAAGAAAGATCTTTGCTCTTAAGAGTAAGCAATTAAAAGCCTTTTTTTAATAGAACAGATTTCTCTCATCTGAGAGCCAAACCCAATTCCTCACAAGTAGTATATTCAATAACACTGAATGACTTATGGGACCATTAACCATGGAAACTGGACGCTTACCACTTTACTGACAATAACTCAAAGTTTATTCTAGAGTTATCTGGGTTTTATTAATACAATAAAATACTTATGGGACCTATATATAGTTCCTATAATGGTGACCATCTTCATTAATAAACATTGTTGGTTGCTTCTTATATATAAGAAACTGTGAGAGGCTCTAACAATGCAGTCTGAGTGAAAAGATGTGGCTTTTCACACTTTTTGCCCTTCAGTGAGTCACACTTTAGTTCTATACATAGAGATGGATTGTTCACATAATATTGAAGCCTTGCAGTCTATATTCTTTGAATGTATTGGTATGACTGACTGTAAAGCCAGTAGCCGAGGCCACTATCACAGCAGCCTGACCCACGCAGGTTCACGTTAGATTCGAACAGTCGGTAATGAAACACAGGAGCCAAAAACTGGTGAGCCATCAGCTTTAATTCTAGCTTGCACCCGGCGGGCAAGCAAAAACACACACTGGGCTCCAAAACCCACACATTCAGTGCTCACAAAGCTACTGACTTATCCGAGTTTCCTAGAATCAAAGGTTTCTAGCTCATCAGACTTATTCACCTCTGTTTCCCATCTCCTCCTGCACAAACTCTTAACTGGCTTCTTTCTCAGCACTCTGCCATCTTGGCTACTTCTCCTCCACATGGCCTTAATCTGCTCTCCTCTCTAATACCAACCTCAGGAACTCAGGAACCAAGAGAGAGCGAGCAAGCTCCCGGACTGCCCCAGTTTATAGCATAGAAAATCCAAACCTTTAATCCAATTATACATAAAGAAAGTCTCTGATACAAAGCCACCCATCTGAGGCATAATGGGATTCCTCAAGAGAGTGCACCACCCTACATTATCCAATCAGTCAAGTGTATGGGGAAGAGCTTACTCTTAAACTAAGCCTTAGGCTGTAACAACCCGGCCTGCTTACATTACAGCCTTTCCCCCACATCCATCCCAAGCATAAGGGCAAATAATATCAACTGGGTGATGGGCTTCCATGTGGGCAGCGCCATCTTTAACAAAGTGAGCATATTATATTTAATCTGCCCAACACTGACTGTGCTATGAAGGCAGGCTGGAGAGTGTGGTCTGGGCCAACAGTTGGGATAGGTGTGAGGTTCTACTTAAGGATTCTGAGTAGAGGAGTTATATAATTGGATCTGAGTTGAGAACAAATACTCTGGCAACTGTATGTGGAATAGATGGATGAAATTGGAAGCCAAAATCCAGCAGTAGGCAGGAGATGATAAGAAGCAAGAATGCCTGACCCAGGGTCCTAGCAGAAGGGCTACAGAGAATGAGAGTTTATATTACATTGCAGTGGACCTATATGCCTATTGGGAATGAAAAAAGGAGAAAGCAAGGCTTAAGCTCTAACTGTAGAGACAGGGTGGGTGAATGATGGTGCTACTGACCAGATTACAAAATGTAGAAGGGCTCCTTTTGCAAGGAAGATAGTCTGTTATAAATATGTTGAGTCTGAAATATGTCTGATTGTGAGTATTCTGTACTGAGTTTGAATTATGTTCAGTTATAAACCCATCTAGTTCTTGAGTGAGAAGTGATGTGTGCCCACCATTGTTTTGAAAAGGTTAATTTGGCATCGGTATTTTAGGAAATTTTAGTAAAAGCACATTGAAGATGAAGAAAGCTGTTACTACAAGGACCACAAACACTGTCAGTGTGCATGAGTACTGACATCCCAACACTGGGAGAGAGGCTCTGGGAATCTAAGTGGAGATCCAGGAATCAAATAAGCCCCTTATTTAAATTTAGCTGAGACTCTCTTACATTATTTCATGAGTACAGTCTTAGGTGAGACATCTTTGCCTTAGTTAAATTCCACCTCTGGAACTCAGAACTGAGCTGGTCATTCCAGGTTGTCCTTAGAATTAGTGCACATTTTTTTGAAGTGGGTGGTTTCCCATGGACCTCATGCGAGGAGAATTAATGCCATCAATCATCCAAGAGAAGAACTGGCTGTAGAAACCAAAAGGTCAAAAACTCTTATTAACCTAAGGACCTAGAATGTACACAGTTTAGACTGAAATGACTTCCTCAAACAGTGATCTGAACAAAGAAATTTTGCCAAAGGCATATCATTCCCAAGAGTCACTGGAAACATTTTTTGAAGCAATAACATGGAATAATATGTCATTATTACTAAGCAGACAAATTTGAGTGCAATGTAAGAGGGAAAAGTTGTATTGTTTCTGTTATTGTCATGTTCATGGTTATTATTTTTTTGTTCTGTGGTCACTGGAAAGGTTGATCAGTTAGATACATGCCAAATAACCAAGATAAGATTAACATTAAACATTTTCATTTCAATAATTCTTTCAGATTTCTAGACAAAGACTGCTTAACCCTAGGGTAGGAGCCAAGATGAATCACAAGTCCCAGAGATAGTGTCCTGATGTGATGTGTTTGCTGCAAAAGGAATTCATTGTATTTATGGGAAAATTCTGGCATAATTAATGCCCCAAACAATAATTTTAATGCACGGATCATAATTTATATTCAGAATTTTTATTTTGAGCTCCTAGGCATTTTTAATCAAAACTCATACCACTGTTCATTCATCTTCTATTTAATAAATCAAAAGGAAAAGAACTGTAGAATTTTTAAGAAAAAAAATATTATCTAGTTTCTCTTCTAATTCTTATGTACATAAGATAAGCGAAAAAAATGTCTCCAAAATTGATTGGACATGCCTTTCATTTCTCCCAGAATAGTAAGCAGTCATGTGTTTCCTGCCATGGGGCACCCTGCTTGCTTCCCTCTACAGCTCTGCCAGTTAAGTCTTTCTTTTTTAAGTTTTAAATTTTATTTAGAAAATTAACTTTAACAGGGTGACATTGATCAATAATAGTACATAGGTTTCAGGTGAACATATCTACAGCATTTGAACTGTTGATTATGTTATATACCCATCACCCCAAGTCAAATCACTTTCCATCACCTTATATTTGTCCCTCTTTACACCCTTCCCCTCACCCCCTCCCCATTCACTCAAGGCTCCTTTCTTCTCCCCCATATTCCCTTCCTGCTGGTAGCCACTTCATTCTTAGCTATGTCCATGAGTCTCAGTTTTATGTTCCACCTATGTGTGATTTCATACAGTTCTTAGCTTTTTCTGATTTACTTATTTCACTCAGTGTAATGGTCTCAGGGTCCATCCATGTTGTCGTAAAGGTCACCATGTCATCGTTTCTTATAGCTGAGCAGTATTCAATTGTATATATGTACCACATCTTCTTTATCCAATTCTCTATCCAGGGGCACTTTGGTCGTTTCCATGTCTTGGCCACTGTGAATAATGCTGTGATGAATATGGGACTGCATGTGTCTTTTCATGTCAATGTTTTTGAGCTTTGGGGGTATATACCAGTAGAGGGATTTCTGGGTCATATGGTAGTTCTATTCTTAATTTTTTGAGGAACCACCATACTTTCTTCCATAATGGTTGTACTTCTTTACATTCCCACCAACAGTGGATGAGGGTTCCTTTTTCTCCACAGCCTCTCCAACACTTGTTATTAATTGATAATAGCTAATCTAACAGGTGTGAGGTGGTATCTCATTGTAATTTTGATTTGCATTTCTCTAATAGCTAGTGAAGATGAGCATCTTTTCATATGTCTGTTGGCCATTTGTATGTCCTCTGGGGACAGTACGGGGAGAAGTATCTGTTCAGGTACTCTTCCCATTTTTTAATTGAATTGTATGCTTGTTTGTTGCTGAATTTTGTGAATTCTTCATATACTTTTTATATTAAACCCTTATCAGAGCTGTTGTTTGCAAATATATCTAATTTAGTTGGTTGCCTGTTTGTTTTGTTGTGAGTTTCTTTTGCTGTGCACAATCTTTTTAGTTTGATATATAGTCCCATTCATTTATTTTTGCCTTTACTTCCCTTGCATTTGGGGTCAAATTCATAAATTGTTCTCTAGGCCAAGGTCCATGAGCTTAGTACTTATCTTTTCTTTTATGTAGTTTATAGTTTCAGGTCTTATATTCAGGTCTTTGATCCATTTTGAATTAATTTTTGTGTAGGGGACAAAAATATAGTCAAGGTCCATTCTTTTGCATTTGGTTTTTCAATTTTCCCAGCACCATTTATTGAAGAGGTTTTCTTGTCTTTATTGTGTGTTTTTGGCTCCTTTGTTGAAGACGTTTTGTCCATATATATGTGATTTTATTTCTGGGGTCTCAAATCTGTTCCATTGGTCTGTATGTCTGTTTTTCTGCCAGTACCATGCTGTTTTGATTATTGTGGCTCTATAGTATAATTTGAAGTCATGTAGTGTGATACTAGAGAGCCACGATAATCAAAACAAGTAAGTCTTATTGTTACTGATGACTTCCCCAGTGCTTGGTACCAATTCTTCATTAGTTTCTGTCATCCTAGAAACTATATTGGTGACCCATGTGGAGCATGAAACCTATTTTCTGGAGAACCATTTGCTACTTATTTCAATTTCTGTAAATTTTGTCTGTGGAAAAAACCTTCTGATTTTTACATTTTACTTGCATTAGTTTGAATTTGGTTGACATATAACATACTTTGGCATCTGTGAAATTATATTTATTATCTGTCAGTAGTTTGCTTCCTTATAAAAAGAAATGGGACATGTTTGTTAAGATATATAATAGCACTATATTTAAATTGTTCAAATTATGTAAAATTTTTTGAAATTGATATTGAAGTGTTCATTACAATTTAAATTCATTTTTCTTATCAAAATCATCCTTTCTCTTCTTGGCATTATATAATTGTGCCTTGCATACTTCTTCACTGTAATTAAATGTTTCACCTCTATTTAGAGAAGATAGATAACTTGTTCATTTTTCTTTTTCTTTTTATAAAGAACTATTTGTAATGAGAATTTATGAGTCACTGAAACCTAGCTCTATTTAAATATATGTTCAATGTAAATAAAATTTATTTCCTAAGTAAAATGTAAAGTAAAACAGAGTTTATGTTTTAAGAAAGATTTTTGTTACTGTTGTTAGTATTATGTTTTGATATTATATTTGATTTCAAAAGTTTTTTAATTTGAAAACATTCTTTTTCATGATTGAGCTTTTGTTGATTCATAACACATTTTAGCGCCACAAAATTCAGCACTGTAATTTCAGTCTTATAATACATTAGAAAAGAAAGTGAAGAAATTCTAGGTCGTAAAGCCAGATCTGACACAAATTTTGTTTGGGTCTTTGTTATTATTTTTTACATATTTCCATTGATTTGAGGGGAAGGGAGGAAGAAAGGAAGGGAGAGAAAGAGAGAGAGAAGCATCAACTCATTATTCCATTTAAGTTGTTACATTTAGTTGAGACATATTTGTTGCTTCTCCTATGTGCCCTGACTGGGGATCAAACCCTTGACCTCCACACGCTAGGACAATGCTTGATCCACTGTGCCACCTTGCCAGGGCTGATTCTTTGTTATTAACTTGTATTTCCCTTTGGGTTGTGTGCCTCTACCAGGGTAGATCTTTGCTGTTCTTCTCTGGAACTGCTCCTTAGACCTGTTTTTGTATCAGTGTTGCCCCTAGTTTAGCACAACATAGAGGCAAGTTATTTTCTCAAAGGCTCTTAACTTACCAAGGTATGCATTTGTCTTATGCTTGTCTGTTTTATCGGGTTATAAATGTGAAATAATGACCTTTTAGAAAATAGATGTTTGTTGAAAATTTGCATCTGGGATCCTGTAAGGCTGTATTCCATAATGACAAATTAGTTTAATTTTATATAATATATTTCAATGTCTTCCCAGTGGTGATGGCCCTTCTTTAATATTTAATAAGATAAAATTAACAGTGTTATAATAACAATTCAGAATAGTCAAAATATGCCCTAAGTAGTATTTTATTTTTAATATCAGGTTTTTTTTTCTTTTTTTAGCCTATACCCATAAAAAAAATGTCAACAGAAGTTTTGGGAGGATTAAATTTTTATGTAGACAATAATATCATAATAGTGGAATTGAATATTCCCAGTGGCACCTCTCTGAAAACCATTATGTTCTACTGTAATAACCGTCACCATTTATGAAGCTTACTATGTAGTGGACATGCTCTAAGCATATTTTATCTTATGTTATCCCATTATCAGCCTCATTTTATAAGTGAAGAAACTGAGGTACAGAGTTAAATCCATTGCCCATAGACACACAGCTAGTAAATCTTAGAGGAGGGTTTAACAGCAAGTTAGTCTAATTCCAGGACATATATGCTTCACCCCATAGCTCTGCCTGGGCAAGAGATGTGCCCACCAGACACTTAATTCATTCATAAGGGAAACACTTGGCCTTGGGAGTTCTGGTCAGTGGCTGTGTGTACATGACAAATGAGTTCTCATATGGAAGTCATGGCCATTACCCTGCTGCCCATTCACAACCGATCATAAATCTTAAGGCTGCCAGGTGATACACTGCTCTTGTGGTTCTAAATGTCTATTTTGTGTCCATGTGCATCGTGTGGGCTAAATGGAGGCTCTAGAATGAGAAAAAAAAAATTCTAGGTTAGGAATGCTTGCTTGCTACAAGGTGGGGTGACATCAGAGTTGGCCATTTTTCTTATTTCTTGAGTGTCTGATTATATCTGGAAAAAAAATTTCTTGGAGTTTTAGTGTCAGTGTGGTTTGTTCACAGGTATGACATTAACAGACATAGTCATAATTAAAGCTCTCTTTCTGTACCTTGTTACCACCTTCCCATCCCACCTCTTCCTCCTAGCGCTCCTCCCTGGGAGCCCAAGCCTTGTTTGAGGCCCAGCCTATCACAGGCAGCCACTGCTGCTTCCCACAGACCAGCTGCTAACTGCCACAGCTTTAACTTCCTGCTCTGTCTCCTGCCCCTTCCCAGCCTCATCCAGTGCTCGCATTTCAGTAGAGGAATCTGGGAAATATTTGGCCTTCAAGACCTAAAGGAATGAAAAATCCTATCATTAAAGTAGTAGAATTTCATGGAGAGGGTTTATCTTTTTCAGTGGGCAGAGCCCTGACCCACAAATCTCTTAAACCACCACACTCATGAAACCTACATAGATTATAATTTCAGTGATGACTTCTAGACAATGGTCATGATTAAGATGTTCTTTTTCCTTTAAATAGAATCATTAGTATGGCTTTGCAACATGTATTGTATTTAAATATGTATTTTTAATTAACTATTTTCTTTTTTATTATTAATTTTAATTTTTTGTGTTAACATGGATTCAAGTGTCCCACTCAATATAACACCCTCACCCCCAACCCCGTGTAACCTATTTATACCGCATTGAACTCCCTCCCCCTAACTCCCTCCCCCCTTCCCGCTGGAATTTACTGTCCTGTTATCTGTATCTGTGTGTTATGTGTATATAATTTCACTAATCCCTTCACCTTCTCTGATCCCAACCCATCATCCCCCTTCCCTCTGACAGCTGTCCCTCTGCTCCCTGTGACCCTGTCTATGCCTCTATTCTGTTCCTCAGTTCACTTTATTTCTTAGATTCCACACATAAGTTGGGTCATATGATATTTTTCTTTCTCAGCTGGGCTTATTTCACTTAGCATAATAATCTCCAGGTCCAGCCATGCCATCGCAAAAGGTAAGATTTCTTTCTTTTTCACAGCCATGTAGTATTCCATTGTGTATACGTCCCAAAACTTTTTTTTTTCTTTCAGGGTCAGAGAGAGGGATAGATAGGGACAGACAGACAGTGACGGAGAGAGGTGAGAAGCCTCAATCATTAGTTTTTCGTTTCCCTTGTGACACCATAGTTGTTCATTGATTGCTTTCTCACATGTACCTTGACCGCGGGCCTTCAGCAGACCAAGCCACCCCTTGCTGGAGCCAGCGACCTTGGGTCCAAGCTGGCGAGCTTTTGCTCAAGCCAGATGGGCCCGCACTTAAGCTGGCAAGCTCGGGGTCTCGAACCTGGGTCTTCCGCATCCCAGTTCGATGCTCTATCCACTGCACCACTACCTGGTCAAGCATATGTCCCACAACTTTTTAATCTACTTATCCACTGATGACACTTGGGCTGTTTCCAAATCTTGGCTATTGTAAACAATGCTGCAATAAACATGGGGGTGCATATCTTCTTTTGAATCAAAGATTTGGTATTCTTAGGATATATTCCTAAAATTGGGATGTCTGGGTCAAAAGGCAGTTCCATATTTAAGTTTTTGAGGAAACCCCATACTGTTCTCCACAGCGCTGCACAAGTCTCCATTCCCACCAGCAGTGCAGGAGGGTTCCCTTTTCTCCTAACCCTCGCCAGCACTTCCTCTGTGTTGATTTGTTCATGAACACCATTCTGACAGGTGTGAGATGGTATCTCATTGTGGTTTTAATTTGCATTTCTCTGATGATTAGTGGCATTGAACATTTTTTTATATGCCTCTTGTCCATCTGTATGTCCTCTTTGGAGAAGTGTCTATTCAGTTCTTTTGCCCATTATTTAATTGGATTGTCTACCTTTCTAGTGTTGAGTTTTTGAAGTCTTTTATAAATTTTGGTTATTAATCCCTTATCAGACATATTGGCGATATGTTCTTCCATTGTGTACACTGTTTCATTTTGTTAATTGTGTCTTTTGCTGTGAAAAAGCTTTTTAGTGTGTTATAGTCCCATTTGTTCATCCTGTCCTTTATTTCACTTGCCCATGGAAGTAAATCAGAAAAAATATTGCTACGAGAGATATCAGAGAGTTTACTGCCTATGTTTTCTTCCAAGATCTTCATGGTTTCATGACTTACATTTAAGTCTTTTATCCACTTTGAGTTTATTTTTGTTGAGTGGTATAAGTTGGTGGTCTAGTTTTATATTTTTGCATGTACCTGTTCAATTTTCCCAGCACCATTTATTAAAGAGACTGTCTTTACTCCACTGTATGCTCTTATCTCCTTTGTCAAATATCAATTGACTATAAAGACATGGGTTTATTTCTGGGTTCTCGGTTCAGTTCCATTGATCTGTATGCCTGTTCTTATATTAGTACCAAGCTGTTTTGTTTACTATAGCCTTGTAGTATAACTTGATATCAGGAAGTATGATACCTACCACTTTATTTTTTATTTTCAAGATTGCTGAGGCTATTTGTGTTCTTTTTTGGTTCCATATATATTTTTTGAATATTTTTTTTATGTTTTTGAAGTATGCCATAGGTATTTAATAGAAATTGCGTTAAATTTATAGATTGCTTTGGGTAATATAGACATCTTAATTATGTTTATTTTTCTTATCCATGAACATCTTATATGCTTCCACTTGCTTGTATCTTCCTTGATTTCTTTTTTCAATATATTATAATTTTCTGAGTACAAGTCTTTTACCTCCTTTGTTAAATTTACTCCTAGGTGAGCTTTTTTTGTTGCAATAGTAAAGAGGATTGTTTCTTTAATTTCTCTTTCTGATAGTTTATTGTTGATGTATAAAAATGCCTCTGATTTATGAATATTCATTTTATATCCTGCCACCTTGCTGAATTTATTTATTAGGTCTAGTAGTGTTTTGACTGAGACTTTAGGGTTCTGTATGTACAGTATCATGTCATCAGCAAATAATGGGAGTTTTACTTCTTCTTTTCCAATTTGGATGCCTTTTATTTCTTCTTGTTGTCTGATTGCTGTGGCTAGGACTTCTAGAACTATGTTGAATAAGAATGGTGAAAGGGGGCACCACTGCCTTGTTCCTGGTCTTAAGGGGATTGCTTTTAATTTTTGCCCATTGTGTATGATGTTGATTATGAGTTTGTCATAGATGGCCTTTATTATGTTGAGGTATGTTCCCTGTATTCCCACTTTGCTGAGTGTTTTAATTATAAATTGGTGCTGGAGTTTATCAAATGCTTTTTCTGCATCTATTTGTATTATCATGTGATTTTTATCTTTCCTTTTGTTTATGTGATGAATAACGTTTCTTGATTTGCAGATATTGTACCAGCCTTGCCTCCCCCAAATAAATACCACTTGATCATGATGTATGAGTTTTTTAATGTATTGCTGGATCTGGTTTGCTCATATTTTGTTGAGAATTTTATTATTTGAGTTTATCAGGGATATTGGCCTATGGTTTTCTTTCTTTGCAGTGTCTTTACCTGGTTTTGGAATGAGGATCATGCTTGCCTCATAAAAGGAGCTTAAAGTCTTTCCTCCTTTTGAATTTTTTGAAATAGCTTGAGAAGGATAGGTGTTAGTTCTTCTTTGAATATTTGGTAAAATTTGCCTGTGTAGCCCTCTGATCCAGAACTTTTGTTTGCTGGGAGGGTTTTGATAACTGTTTCAATTTTATTTGTTGTAATTGATCTGTTTAGGTTATTTGATTCTTCCAAGATGAGTTTTGGAAGATTATATGTTTCTAGGAATTTATCCATTTCACCTTGGTTGTCCAACTTTTTGGCATACTAATCTTCATAGTATTTTCTTACAGTCTTTTGTATTTCTGCAGTGTCATTTGTTACTTCTCCACTTTCATTTCTAATTTTATTTATTTGAGTCCTCTCTTTTTTTCTTGATGAGTCTGGTTAAAGGTTTATCCATCTTGTTTACCTTTTCAAAGAACCAGCTCTTGGTTTCATTGACTTTTGTAAATTTTTTTAGCCTCTATGTCACTTATTTTCTCTTTGATCTTTATTATTTTCTTCTCCTTCTACTTCCTCTGGGCTTTATTTGTTGTTCTTTTCCTAGTTCTTTTAGATGCAGGGTTAAGTTTTTTACTTGAGCTTTTTCTGGCTTCTTAAGATATGCCTATAGTGCTATGAACTTCCCTCTCAGGACTGCTTTTGCTGTTTCCCATTAATTTTGAGTTGTTGTACATTCATTTTTATTTATTTCAAGGAAATTTTTTATTTCTTCTTTGATCTCATTGTTAACTCATTTGTTATTTAATAACATGCTATTTAGCCTCCAATTATTTGAATGTTTTTTAGTTTTTCTATTGTAGTTGATTTCCAGTTTTATATTATTGTGATCAGGGAAGGTGTTTGATAGATTTCAATCCTCTTAAATTTATTGAGACTCATTTTGTATCCTAACATGTGGTCTATTCTAGAGAATATACCTTGATCACTAGAAAAGAATGTATATTCTGCTGGCTTGTGGTGAAAGGCTCTGAAGATATCAACTAAATCCAGTTGATTTAGTGTGTCAATTAAGGTCACTGTTTCTATGTTAATTTTTTGTCTGGGTAATCTATCCATTAATCTTAGTGGGGTATTAAAATCCCCTATTATTATAGTGTTGCTGTTGATCATGCCCTTTATATCCATCAAAATCTGCTTTATATATTTAGATGCTCCTATATTAGGCACATAAATATTTACAATGGTTATATCCTCCTGTTGGATTGCTCCCTTTATTATTATGTAGTGACCTTCTTTATCCCTTACTATAGCCTCTGTTTTAAATGCTATTTTGTCCGATTGTTACCCCAGGTTTCTTTTTATTCCTATTTGCCTGAAATATTTTTTTCTGTTTTTCTACTTTCAGTCTATGTGTATCTTTTGTTCTGAAGTGAGTCTCTTGTAGACAGCATATGTATGGGTCCTTTTGTTTTATCCATACTGCTACCCTGTGTCTTTTGATTGGAGCATTTAATCCATTTACATTTAAGGATATTGTTGACATGTACTTATTTATTGCCATTTTATTTTTTAAATCGACATTCCTTATTTTCTCAATTTCTTTTTTATTTCCTTTGCTTTTTTTATAGCAGGCCCCTTAACATTTATTGCAGTACTGGTTTGGTTCTAATGAATTCCTTGAGTTTTTTTTGTCTGGGAAGCATTTTATTTCTCCTTCAATTTTAAACAATAGCCTTGCTGGATAAAGTAGTCTTGGTTGTAGCCTCTTGTTCTGCATTACTTTGAATATTTCTTGCCAATCCCTCTGGCCTCAGTGTTTCTGTTGAAAACTAGAATGTCATCCTTATTGGGGCTCTCCTGTAGGTAATTTAACTGCTTTTCTCTTGCAGCTTTTAGTATTGTTTCTTTGTCTCTTAACTTTGGCATTTTAATTATGTTGTGTCTTGGGGTAGGCCTTCTTGGGTTCCTTTTTAATGAGACTCTCTGTGCTTCTTGAACTTGTGTGACTTTTTCCTTCATCAATTTAGGAAATTTTTCAGCCATGATTTCTTTAAACAGGTTCTCTATCTTTTGTTCTCTTCTCCTTCAGGAACCCCTATGATGCAGATGTTGTTTCTCTTCTTGTTGTTACAGAGGTCTCTTAGAGTTTCCTCAGTCTTTTTGCACCTCTTTTCATTTTGCTGCTCTACTTTTGTGCTTATATTTATCTTATTGATCCTCTGCTTCATACAGCCTGCTGTTGATTTCTTCTAGTGCAGTCTTCATTTCTGATATTGTATTTGTCATTTCTGACTGGTTCCTTTTTATATTTTCAATGTCCTTTTGGATGCTACCCTTTATTTAGGTGCTCATTATGTCCATTCATTGTTGTTCTAAGATCCCTGAGCATCCTAAAAATCATTATTTTAAACTCTGCATCTGGTAGTTTGGTTACTTCCATTTCATTTAGTTCTTTTTCTGGGGATTTCTCTTGTTGACTCATGTGGTTTGCATTTCTTTGTCTGCCCATTTTGTCTGTATATTAGGTAGCGCTGTCAAATTTTATTTCTCCTCAACAAGGTGAGCAGCAGGTTCCAATTGAAGTGGCACTGACAGTACCCTCTGCAGAAGTTCTTTCAGCTGGTGAGTCCCATTCCTGGTCTCAGGGAGGAAGATTGAGAGAGTCCTCCTCTGTGGCTTACTGTACCCCCACACACACCAGAAAGTGACAAGCCCCTCAACCAGATCCAACAATAGGCTCACAAGGACCCACACTTTAAATGTCCATGCTCCAAGCTTCTCTCCCTTCTCTCAGTAGAATCTAGCCCAGCAGGATAACTAGCACCCAGGCCAGTTGATTGTGGAACTCCACCCTATCCAATGCATATGAGCCGCAGTGCTGGTGTTGATCATAGAGAGAAAAATTTGCCTCAGCTGGGCCAGGTGTAAGGAGCCCTTCCTTTAGATACCACTGTAGCAAGAGTTGTTAGTTCCTAAACTGATGCTCTCTGCAGGTGACTACTGGTTGTGCCAGCTCTGGGCCTCCCTGGCAGGAACCCTGTACAGACCAGTGGAAGACACTGCCTTTGACTGTCTTTCAGCAACCTTCTTGGAGATACAAGGAATCCAGAGTTTGTGGCTGCTTCTGCTGGCCCAGGTGCACATGGAAATACCAAGCTGCACACCTAGGCTGGCTTTTACTCACACTGGGCCCTAGGGGAAGGTCCACTTAAAAGGCCTATGTTCCCTGACTCCCACCTCCTGCAGCCTCTGTCTGCTGACTGCTTGTTGGGCTCAACCACTCAGAAAACCTCTGCTAGAGTCTAGAGCCTACAGGCATTCAGGGATTAGGTAGGATGGTGGGTGTAACTTTGCCCCCCAGCCCCAGGTGTCAGTCTGTCCAGACTTTTTCACAGACCTCAGTAAGGTGTGGCCCCAGGAGTTTAGTGGATTTGGCTGGCCTCTGAGACCCAGAGGTGTGATCTGCAGACACTCTGGACAGTTTCCGCTGAGTCTCTTATGAGGTGGAATTATTAGTCTTGGACTCAGGAGCATGGGGAACGGGGATGAAGCTTTAGCCTCAATACCAGAAAACTGAGTTGCTGACATACCCTTGCCTCCTGGTTTCTCAGCACAACCCAGTCGCTATGACTGGAGCAGGATAGACTCCCGAGGGCAGAGCAGTTGCTTCTCTCCAGGCTGGTGCTGCTCAGAAAGATGGTGACTACCATACTGGAGAATGACTCAGCACAGGAGTTCCAATTGCCATCTCCCACAGTGTCTCTCCCTGGGCCTCCAGCTTACACTCTCCTCACGCAACTCCAGTTGTCTCAGTTCTCCCTTTACCAGAGCCCCAGCTAAGTGGCTATGAATGAAATTTACTGTGTGGGCCCTTTAAGACATAGACTGTGTCTCCAAGAGCTCTGTTTCTTTCTTGCAGACTAAAACCCTGCCCTTTTCACCTCCTAATGCTGTTTGTGTGCTCTGGGGCTTTGGGCTTGGGGCTGAGGATACACACCTTTCAGGTCTACTCTCTACACAGTGAGAGTCCCTCTGGACCCTCAGCTGTGGCTCACTCCTGGAAGCGAGGCAGCCCTTTCTGTGTCTCTGATCTTCCTTCCAGTCTCGTTGTGGCTTCTTCTGTGATCCTCAGTTATAGACTCCTCTTTGTTTAGTCCAAAGTTGTTTTTCAATTAAGTTGTAATTCAGTTTGTAATTCAGTTTGGTCCTTGGAGGTGGCAGTTGGAACATCTGCCTACTCTGTTGCCATCTTTGAATCTCCCTTAAATATCTTCTTATAATCAAGTATTTTATTGTGGATATTACATCTTGTTTATCCTAATTTAGTGTGTGAAAAGCCAAAGTCATTATTTTTACCTTAACCTGTTCCTCTTCCCAACTCTGCTCTTTGTACATTGGCCTCTTGACTTCCCTTAAACAAGCCAGTCACACTCTCAACTTCAGGGCCTTCCTACTATGGATTCTTCTGTCTGGAGTATTTTTCCTGCATATGTTCCAGTTGTTTGCTGTCTCTTCTTCAGGACCTTGCTCAAATATCACTATTTGGTGAACTGTTTCCTGATCCTGTGGTGAGCAAGTATATCTATGCATGTATACACACACAGATACACACACACAATACCTTGGAACCCCTACCTACTTCTCTAGTATGCTAGTTTATTGTTTTTCTCCATAATACTTACCATCTAACTAACTATATAATTAACAGTTATTTTCTTATTATCTGTCTACCTGAATGAGAGTATGAGGGCCATGAGAGCATGAAATTTTGCTGGTGTGTTTATTCATATATCCCAGCACCAGGAATACTGCCTGGTATACAGTAGATGCTTTATTTGCTCAAAAAATGAGCTAATGAATGAATGAATGTAGACTTATAAAACATTTAAATTTCAGCCCTTTGTCATTACCTTAATAAATTCTCCCTCACTTTTGTATAACGTTCTGACTTCCCAAGCTTTGGAAATGTCATAATTAAGAACTCAGCTTACTCACAAATTATGCTAGCAGTAGGAAAGAGTACTGTGGTTTCCCATTGTTAAATGCAGAGGTGGGGTTGGAAAACTATCAAAAGAAATGTTCCTCTTATTTTTTGGAACAAATGAACAAATCTAGCATTTGTTTTTGAGAGGACAAATGCTCTTCACAAAGAACAGAAACTGTTCCCAAAATCTTTGAAGTGTGTCACTGGTCCTTTAATCAGTAGCTGAAAAAGCAAGTATCTCAGTGACAAACATGGCCTTTGTTGGGATGACAGCTAATCATAAGTTTACAAAGACTGATTGGACATTTGGCTTGTAACTAATTCCTGGCAGTGACATAGAAGAAGCTCTTAACTGGCCTAGCCACATATATTTTGAGTAAAGACCCTTGTTCTCAAAGAAATTAAATTTTTTTGCCTAGTGCTTTCATTTAGATTAAATAATGCTTTGCTCAAGATATAAATAACATTGAGAATCCTGCCAAAGTCACAGCAGTTTCTATATGGTAGAGGGAAACAGATTGCTTAGGAACACGGATTATCATTCCTTAGAGGTTGATTTTTTTCAAGAATCATTTCATTTGTTCCTAATGGTCTCCCAATTTCTGGGTCTGTTGTCTGGCACAAACATTGAAGCCAGCCTGTTTTCTATCAACAATAGAAATAAATCTTTATCAATCCCCGAGGCCTCCCCTTGACACTACGTTCATGTGGTGTCTTCAAGATGCCTGGAGCCCCCACCCTGCTAGCTGGTACCGAAACTTCTAGAGCTCATTCTCCTTAATACAGTTTTGTATTTCTTGAGCTGCTACTGCTTCAATCACGTGTCAGACATGGATTGGAACTGAGACACCTATATACTCTCCCACATGCCAGGGACTTTACGCTCTAATCCTTGCCAAAATAAAACTTCTGAGGTCTCCCCCCACATGTAATGCTTTGCAGACACCATATTTCAGCTCTTTCCGGGGAGAGATATCAGGATAGCGGCACAAAACTGGAAAGCACAATAGAGAAACTTTCCCAGCTTTAAAATTGTATAGGAGCCCAGCCTTGTCCCCAAGAGCTATGGAGCTCTTCCTGTGAAGCCTTTCCTCAGTGTGCTGAGAAGGCTCTGCCCCACGATGCTGTCCTCCAGCACAGGACACTGACCACAGCGGTACTTTGGTGATTGTCACAAACGCTATTCTCCATCCATGGAAACAGGGCCAGTTCAGTGTTGTTTTCAAGTGTACAGACTCACGATTCAGATACTTAATTAGACAACATGAGTCCTAGCTTTGTCAATAACAAGTCAGGAATGCGGAGAAGTAACTTGACCACTGTGGGCTTCACTTTCTTCATCTGTAAAATGGGAAATCATTTGGTTTTGTGTCACGAGCCGGCATGACGAGCCATTCCACGGGGTGAGGGGATGTGGAATTGATGAGTCTGGGTCGGGAGGTCTGATGAACCATCAGCCATCAGCAATTTATTTTTGCAAGCAAGTTTCTTATATACAGCAAAATTTGGCAAGTACAATGTTTTCGTATCCAAAGTCACATGACCTCCTTCGTCAGAGATTAAATGGTTAAACACCAGGTGTCTCCTGTACAAAGGCTCCTGCCTTAAAGCCACATCAACAGGGAGTAAAAATCCTTGAGCCCTATCAGACCATATCCGTACACTGGTCGTTCTGACCTTTCAGCTACTAATAAATCCAGGGAACATCGGGGGCTTGCGCCTCGCCCTCAAGTTACACAGCTGTGTTTACTTGACGGCTCCCAACAGTTTTGAAGATGTGTAAAAGCGTTAACATATGCAAAGGACCTGGTACAAAGTAAGCCCTTAGTAAAAACTACTATGGTAGTAAAATAAATAAAACTCAATCCCAAATGATATAAAGTGCTTCAGTTTTAGGGCAGAAAATAATAAAATCAGGAGCTTTCATAAAGGCTGAAAAAAAACTGACAATCTAGCAATCATTTAATCACTTTTTCTCCCACTCTTAATCTCTGCTGTAATTAATAGTTCTATCCCAAATTGTATATGTGTAGTAATTGTACCCTTTTTGCTATAGACAAAAGGTTTCTGAAGTATGGTGATGCAAATGTGGATTTAAGGAATGCTAATATTAAAATGAGCCAGAAGTTAATGAACAGGAAACTGAACAAGAATGGGGCAGACTACTTGGCACCAGAGTTGGCTTCAGGGCAGGAAGTGTAAACCAAGCAAGCCCAGAAAGGGGAAGTGATTTAGAAGACCAGAGAGTGGGCCCGGTGAGGGCTGCATCTGGGCTGCGAGCAGACTTGACTGGGTGCTGAAGGAAAAGCACTCCTTACCCAAGGGAGCAGAGTTTGTGCTGAAGTCCACATGCTTTCCCATAGCACAAGCAGTCTGCGTGCCTTGTACCTCGGCCCTTGAATATATCTGTTGTGTCTTATTTACCCATGGTTCACATGTATTAGTTCTATTACCCAGATAGATTGTAGACTTTTTCAGGGCAGGGACAGCATCTTTTGCTTTATATCCCTCTTGCAAAGTGTCACCACATAGCAGGAATATTAGTATAAGGCAAGAACAAAGGAGAACAAAAGCCATATTAGGTATTTTAAACAAAGGACTGTATTCAGAAGACTGGAGCTGGAAAAACAAGAGAGAGAGAGAGAAAGAGGTCCAGGTGTTGGAGGAGCAAAAAGGAAGAGGTGATGTCTACATCAGAAGCAGCTAACGTCCCTGGGCTGGAACCCATGAACTTGCTTTAGTGGTTGCAAGTGGGTTGAAGGCACGTGCATTTGATTCTGGATCTACTCAAGAGGTAGCTATGTCAACCAGGGCTGAAACCAGTAAGAAGGTGCTGGTCCTTCCTGAGCTGCTGTAGTCACAGCAGCCCCACTGCTACTGTAGCAACCACCATTACTGCCTCATTTTGAGTCAGAACCAGGAGTCTTGTCTATCCCAGTCTTTTGTCCTGTCCACCAGTACTACCAATTAGCAGAACCAAACAGAAAGACAACTGCTAAAAGAGCGTGGAAATTTAGTTTGCGAACCTTTAGTCCCAGTAGTACAACGTATAGTGAGACAGGTGTGGGTGAAAGACAACAGATGCTAATTACAAGGGAAAGAACATTCTATTTGAAATCAGAAGACCTAAAACCAAGCCCCTAACAATTAGTAGTCATGTAATCTTGTACAAGTTACCGAACCTCTCTAGCCCTCAGCTTTCTCGCTAGTTAAATGAGAATGATAATAATATTGTTTAAATGAGTTGTTTGGAGGACTAAATGAGATAATGCATATGGAAACTATTTAGAAATGATAAAATTCTGTGTGAATATTAGTTGCCTTCCAAGAACCTGTTATGAAACAATCTTAAGAGCTTTTTCATAAACTAGAAAATATTTCTGCCAGTCTTGCATGCATTTAGACTTCCTTTATGATATAGGAGAACAATACTAAGTTGAGAGACATATGAGATCACTGGTATTTGTCAATTTAGCAGATTAAAAATATTTTTTAACAATTCTCTTTTGATGGGTCATATCCAAAGATAAGCAGCTGAGCCCTCTTAGCAGCAGGAAGGAAGGACGGCTAGCCTTGGGTTACACAAATGAACTTATTAAGGGGATTTATAAAGCCATCTAGTAATCAGAAAGGAGGGGAGTGAAAAGAGTCTTTCAGAGCTCTGCCATGGTCAGCCGCTGGACAATTAGAGGCACAGTTTCCATTACACTGTTGTAGTCCTCTGTTGGGGTCAGGCATGTGAGCTAGGATACAGCTGGTGAGTGCATGCAGGGAGGCTGCTAATTAATCACAAGGGGTGGAAACTGAGGATGAAGCATTCACACCCTTTGATTTCGAATGGCCCCTGTTCCACTGCATTGACCCGCATTTCCTAAATTGACCTCTGTTAGATTTCTTTAAACTGTGGCATGTTAGGTCCTCACTGACAAGTTGACAGTGGAGTGGATTAGACCAGTGCTTTTCAACCACTGGTCCATGGACTGGTCTGCCAGAAATTTCATGCCTGTCCGCAGAAGAGTTAACCACCCTGATGTTGTAGAATAAAATGCTAGTTTGACTAGTATAGAAGAGTTGGTGGATTTAGCTATTAGCATGTTTTACACTAGTAATAATAACAGCTACTTCTTTTCTGAAGCTTTTTCTATGCACTGCCAAAATTCCCTTAGCCTTTGTAATAGCCTTATGAGGTAGGAACTGTGATCTCCACTTTTACACATGAGGAAATCGAGGCACACAGGCCTTAGGCAGCTTGTGTAAGACACAGTTAGTAAGTGCTTTGAACTCAAGCCAGGCTGTCTCCAGTGTGTGTTCTTGACTACCAGGAAGTACTGCCTCTCAAAGATCAAAATTTCTTTTATGTCTTTCTTGTTTGGGGATTTGTTCACCTAATTAGATGTGGCATATTTAACAACAGAAATTTCTATAGATAAATCATACTCCTGAGTTAGTAATCAAGACTCTGACAGATTGTATCAGCATTTTGTGATTGTCTTTTCAGACTTTAATATTATATATTTCAGTATTCCAACTTGCTGAGAATTAAAGTTGCTAAACAGTTTCTTCACAAGTAAAGAAATATACTACACCAAACACCGGAACAGGCATCTGGTGCCAAGAGAAACTTGGGTATGTGTTTCTTCAGATAAGGAACCACCTTGAGGTGCCCACAGCTACTTTGCAGCACTAGGTCTAGAGGGCATCTGGCCACGGATGTGTTTCTTATCCTGGAACTACACAGCACTTTTACCATGAGTTGCTACTACTTTAAGAACAGTTACTTTCACATATGAATTTGAATTTCTGGCTTTAAAAAAATTAGTTGGTCTAGGTTTTTATTTCCCTGACCACATAGTCAGCTAGACCAGCAGCAGCAGGCCCTTAGCTGTCCAACAAGCAGGGTCCGAGTCTTCATTCCTCCACAGGGCAGGTTCATTCTTTACCTCGTAAGCATTTTAGTTTGAGGCAAAGACTTCCCTATTCCAATCAAGTCTTTCTATACCACCACATTATTCTTACAGAAAATGATGGCTATTTACAGTTCAGATACTTTTAAAAAATGTTTTAGTTTAAGATGACAGTCAGAATTTAACTTCTTTATGGAGTGATAAAGTTGTCTGTTTCATCTCCTTCCCTTTTTTTCCCTCTCTACCCACCGCGGTTCTCCAAGAATCTGTGGTAATGTACTAGTTTCAGGTAAGGTCAAAAGAAATATTGATCACTCTCCTCATTTACATGCAATAAATATATACATATATATTTAAAAACTGGTGATACACCAAAGAAGATATACAGATGGCAAATAAACATATAAAAAGATGTTCCAAGTCCTATGTCATAAAGAAAACGCAAATTAAAACAACAGTGACTATCTGAAATCACAGAATTGCCCAATAGCCAAAGCAATCTTGAGAAGAAGGAATAAAGCTGCAGGCATCACACATCCTGATTTCAAATTGTATTACAAAGCTATAGTAATAAAAAAAGAATGGTATTCTATTTAATGGAACAGAATAAAAAGTCCAGAAATAAACCCATGCATTTATGGTCAATTAACTTAAATAAAGGAGCCAAACATATACAATGGGAAAAGGACAGTCTTTTCAATAAATGCTGTTGAGAAAACTGAACAACATACATAAGAATGAAACAAGACCACTGCTTAAAACATACACAAAATTAACTCAGAATGGATGAAAGACTTGAGTGTGAGACCTGAGACCTTAAAACTCCTAGAAGAAAACATAGATGGTAAGTTCCTTGACTTCATCAGTCTTAGAGATGACTTTTGGATTTTATACCAAAAGTGAAGGCAGCAAAAGCAAAAAATAAACTGTACTACGTCAACCTAAAAAGCTTCTGCACAGCAAAGAAAATCATCAAGAAAAATAAAAGGCAACCTACTGAATGAGAGAAAGTATTTGCAAATAATATATCTAATAAGGGGTTAATCTCCATAATATATAAAGAACACATACAATTCAATAGCAAAAAACCCAAACAACCTCTCAACAATTCAATTAACAAATGAACAGAGGATCTGAACAGTTTTTTTTTTCAAAGAAGATATACAGATGGCCAACATGGATATTAAAATATCACTAACCATTAAGAAAATACAATGAAGTGTCACCTTATACATGTTAGAATGACTACTTTCAAACAGACAAGAAATAACAAACTTTGGCAAGGATGTGGAAATAAAGGAACCTCTGTTGGTGAGAATATAAATTGGTGCAGCCACTGTGAAAAATATTAAAACTATAACTACCATATGATCCAGCAATTCCACTTCTGGGTACTGATCAGAAGAAAATGAAAACACTAACTTTGAAAGATATATGCACCCCCATGTTTATTGTAGCATTATTTACAAAGGCCATGATATTAGAAACAACCTAAGTGTCCATCAATCAATCAACGAATAAATGAGATGTGAAATATATGACAGAATATTATTCAGCCATAAAAATGAATGAAATTTTGCCATATGTGACAACATAGATGGACCGTGAAGGCATTATGCTAAATGAAATGTCAGACAAGGAAAGACAAATGCCAAATGATCTCACTTATATGTAGAATTGAAAATAATGTACAAAAATGAACTACAGAGACAGTGAATAGATTGATGGTTGCCAGGTTTGTGAGGTGGGTGAAATGAATAAAGGGAGCTAAAAGGCACAAAATTCCAGTTAAAAGTAAATAATTATAAATAAATCATTAACTATAGTTCATAATCTTATATTACAAATTCAAAAGTTTCTAAGAGAACAGATCTTAAAAGTTCTCATTCCAAGAAAAGAATCTGTAACTCTGTATGGTCATGGATGTTAGTTAACTAGATTTATAGTGGTGATTAATTTCATGATAAATACAAAATCAAATCATTAAATTATACACCTGAAACTAATATTATGTATATAAATTATACCTCAATAATAAAAAATAAAAACAACAACAGTGAGATACCAGTACACACTTACACACTTATCAGAATGTCTTAACTCCAGAACACTGACAACATCAAATGCAGGTGAGGATGTGAAGCATCAGGAACTCTCACTCATTGCCGGTGGGAACGTAAAATAGTACAGCCAATTTGGAAAACAGTTTGGAGGTTTCTTACAAAACTAAACATACTTTTATTTGAACCAGAAATCATGTTCCTTGGTATTTATCCAAACAAGTTGAACATTTATATTTATAGCAGCTTCACTTATAATAACCAAAACCTAGAAGGAAACACGATGTCCTTCAATAGGTGAGTAGATAAATGAACTGTGGTACATTCACAGAATGGAATACTGTTTAGGGCTAAAAAAAAAATGAGCTATCAAGTCATGAAAAGACATGAAGAAACCTTAAATGTATATTGCTAAGTGAAAGAAGCCAATTTGAAAAGGCTATATTACTTTCAGATTCCAAGCATATGACATTCTGGAAAAGGCAAAACTATGGAGACAGTAAAAATATTTGTTGTTACCAGGGGTTGTGAGGGTGAAGGATGAATAGACAGAGCACAGAGCATTTTTAAAACAGTGAAAATACTCTGTATATTATAATAATGAATACATATCATTATACATTTGTCCAAGCCTATAAAATGTACAACACCAAGAGTAACCCAGATAAACTATAGACTTTGGTATTTATGATATGTCAATATAGTTTCATCAATGCTAACATATGTACCAGTCTGCGGGGAGATGTTGATAATGGAGGAGATTATTCATGCATAAGGGTAGGGAGTACATGGGAAATCTTTGTACCTTTCTCTCAATTTTGTTTTTATTCTAAAACTGCTCTAAAGTCTTCAAAAAATTTTTTAAAACCAAATCATTGGTGTGCAGTCATTATCCAGTTTTTATGATCCATGTTTAACTGTCAAGAAAGACACATTTGAAGAAGAAACAATTTCAAATTGATTGTCTTTTTCTGTTATTATGAAAATCGTTAAATTGTATTAATTTCTGGCTTATGTATCACAAGGCTTATGACCTCTGAGTATTTGCTTGCTATCCGGCTATTTTTAACTCAAAAATAAATTGCGTAATGAAAATAATTCTATTTTTCATTGAGATAACACATTTTTAATTACTCAGAAGGGTGTCATATTAAGTAATATTTACCCAAAGTAAATGCAAGATATAATAAAATATCTTCATGGCATGTTTAATTAGAAACAGTCCCACCTGACTAGGTGGTGGCACAGTGGGTAGAGCGTCAGACGCAGAGGACACAGGTTCGAACCCCAAGGTCGCCAGCTTGAGTGCGGGCTCATCTGGTTTGAGCAAGACTCACCAGCTTAAGCCCAAAGTTGCTGGCTTGAGCAAGGGGTAATTTGGTCTGCTGTAACCTCCCGGTCAAGGCACATATGAGAAAGCAATCAATGAACAACTAGGAGCCGCAACAAAGAACTGATGCTTCTCATCTCTCTCCTTTACTTTCTGCCTGTCCCTATCTGTCCCTCTCTCTCTCTGTCTCTGTCACACAAAAAAAGAAGAAGAAGAAGAAACAGTACCTCATACAAACTAATTTGGTGTTGGATTAGAGGTATATGGAAATATATGCCAGAAATACAGATTTTATTTTACTTATTTGTTTGTTTATTTATTTACTTATTTTGCGCTTGTATTTCATCTGCCAACAGGTAAGCGATTAGATTCTGGATTTGCCAGTTTCTTTTCTCTTGGAACCATTGGAGATGTGAGTAATCCTAGGCGGTTTTGTTCATGCTCACGTATAGATCTGTAAGTGCCCAGATGTGAGCGCTGTGACTCAGCTTTGTAATGCCGTTGATCTGGCAATAGAAGCCCTGTCTGAGTAGTTAACTATCTTTTTTACATTTGCTATGGTCCAGTGGTATCACAGAGCTTTGTGGCTTTAGCAGCTAGTTGATGACAGTCAGCAGATTCTAAAGCCTTTCAGAACTCTGAAAGAATGGATACTGATAGTGTACAATGATGAAATGAGGAATGGAATAATGGATATTCAAATGCTAGTGCAGTATAGCTTCTGAAAACGATTACAGTTCATTTTCTTTGATTAGCTTTTCAAGTTTTGTCTTTAATTCTTTATTGTTTAACTTCTGTCAGATGACATCCAGGAAAACATTACCTCATGAAATCTGTCAGAAATGTTTAGACAGTTGTAATCACAAAGAGAACTGCCTGCTTTGTTCTGTGCTGGTGACCCTGCTTTTGTCCTGCACTGATCGTTGCTGAATCGACTTGTTAAGGGTTTAAACGATTCCTTTTTAAATGTTTGAGGGCAATGGTGTTTGGCTTTGTGTGAGCTAGGAATGGTATTCACCTGACAGAAATTTGCAAACAAATGAGTTAAATGAAGTAGTAGTATTTTTACTCAGATCAAAGAAGTCTGACGTTTTGTACTCAGGAGAATATGGCGTTTCACCAATTATGATCAATACACAAGATCCCCCTTGCTTTCTGCTCCGTGGGTGGCACCCCTAGACCTAGTTCTGTGAACTGGACTGCTGGCCATGCCCACACTCATGCAGCAAGATAGGGAAGGGCAAAAAGGGTGAACGCTCGGGACAGTTGGATTTAGCACCGAATGTGGACCCCTGAAACTCAGATGGAACCTGGCTGAGATGATGATTAAGCCACCTTACACATTACGAGGTTGTGTTTGGTGGCAGACAGCTCCACTCACCCCTCTTTGCAGGCCTCCTTCCCAGCAAGGAGGAACCCTGCAGCGCCGTCCTCAGTCGGCTTGCAGTGTTCTCATCTCAGTGTGTATTAGAATCACCTGAAGTATGGACTGTGAATGGATTCTAATCCTACCTCTGGGGTTTCTGATGCAGTGGGGCTGGGTGGGTGCAAGAATTTGACTTTCTAACAAGTTTACAGGTGAGTTGATGCTAGTAATCTGGAGACCAGACTTAGAGCACCACTGAGTTAGAAGACTTATCTACAGCACATCAAAATTCCCGCTACTAAGGAATTCCCAGGTAAGGCTCTGAAACCTGAACTTCTGTGACATAACTGTTGATTCAATTTAATTCAGCAATCATCGCTTGAGTGCGTGGTGTGCCTGGCCCCGACAGACAGTGCTAGGATGAGAAGAGAAACAAAAATTAGTTAAATACTTAAAAAGCTTACAAACATTTGCCAAGTAGCTAAATAACTATTGAGAGACAGAAACTTTCCTGTTTATACTGTCAGCAGTGTATATAGGATTTTAATGGAATGCCAAGTTTCAATATGTCAATTATGCCAATGGTTAGTCTGCATTTTAATTTAAAAGAGGGGGTCATTTCCTTTGACCACCCTGAGCCCTAGATAACTTTTGTTTTGAGAAATCCCAATTCACTGCATGTGCCATTCCAAGCAGACTGATCTTCATCAATCCCTATAATGCACCCCCCCCCAACAGAAATGGAGAAATATCAACAGCAATAACAGAGACTCAAGGTCTAAATCATAATCCTGCTGAAGAAATAACTCGTATCTCCTTCTCACAGAAAGCAAATTACACCTTCACCAAAGATAAAATAAATTCAGTAGGGATGGCTCATATAGTTAGTTATATGACTGCTTTTCAGGGAGGAAAACACTTTCTCCTCCTCACCCTGGCCCCTGCAGATTGCTAACTTGCCCTGAGAAGCATTTGGAGAGTGGAGGGAGTAGTAGGGAAGAATTCTAATGTAACTTAAGCTATCTAACAACCAGAGGAAGGGTTTTTCTCTCCAATAAAACAGACTGGTAAGCAAAGGTAGGGGAATACAATAAATGTGTGAATCCATGTAAAGCGAGCTAAAAATAAAAGTTTCTTATTGATTCTAAACTAATTAGCAGAGAGGGTACAGTTATAGTGGTTTACTTACAGTTCTCAAAATACTGGCCTGATAGCTTGGCGTGTGGTGATACAGTGGATGGAGCTTCGACCTGGAACGCTAAGGTCGCCAGTTCAAAACCTTGGTCTTGCCTGGTCAAGGCACATATGAGAAGCAGTTACTACCAGTTGATGCTTCCTGCTCTTTTCCTCCCTTTTTTCTCTTTCTCCTCTCTCTACAAATCAATAATAATAAAAATACTATACATATATACATTTCCCATATAATTTGAGTAACCTTTGCTAATACATGCAAAGAAAATGTACTTAATAAAGAATTTGAATGCACGTATGTCTTTTATGTAAGCATGAATATTTCCTATTTAGAATTTCTTAAGATTTAAAAACTAAGTGTACTGGAACCTCACTGAATAAGATATGCCTAAAAATAATAAAAATGACGTAGCTTATTTTATAGATACCAGAGTGGAATGAAAGAGTGTGCACCATGGAGTAATGTAGACCTGGCTGCCATTTAATAGCTAAGTTTGATAAAATGGGAAAAGTAATACCTACTTTATAGGGTTTGGGAAGATTAAATAAGATACATAAAATACTTAGAAGAATATTTGATGCATATTAATCATTCAGTGTATACTTTCTCTTTCTCCTTCAATCTTTCCTTTTTTCTTCCTCTTGTCCTCTTCCTCTTTTTTCTTCTTTTTCTCCTTTTTCTTCCTTCTTCTTCTTTGTCTCAGTGAGTACTGTCCTGCTCAAAGAATTGTCTCATTGAATTTCTATCATCATTTTCACATGTCAGGTTGAATTTGATTTTCAAAATGCTCATATGTCACTTACAAACAACACTGCCCCTGTGGATAAGGCTGCTGAGCATTGCTCTACAGTAGCAGTCTGCAAAACGCTGCTGCAGATCCCGCCCTCAGTCTGGTTGGTGTGGCCTGTGAGCAGAAGATGGTTTTAACATTTTCAAATGGTTGGGGGACAAAACAGACTTTTAGGGCAGAGAGTAAGTAGCAGTGGACTGGACCTGAGTGCAAACAAAGAAGAACCAGTGTGATTGGGGAAGGCATTCTGGGACAGTTCTATGGTCAAACCTAGTGAAACCCTTCTCCTATACCCTGAAAAAGAAAAAGAAAACATCAAAATAATATTTCATGGCATGTGAAAATTACATGAAATTCAAATTTCAGTATCCATAAATAAAGTTTTGTTGGCACCCCACAACGAAAAACAGGCTATTCTTACAAAAAGATGTGGAGTTGACCTGTTTCAACAGAGGTTATAGGAGCACAAAGCCTAAAATATCTATTATCTGACCCTTATGAAGGAAGGATGCTGACCCATTCTGAAAGAACACAACATGCATGAATTTTAACTTGGTGGTGAAGCCAATTTTGAAGAGGACCCTCATGGTGGGACCTATTGCCACAGGGTGGGAGTGAGTGCTACACTTCTCGGTGACTGTGGAGGGAACATTCCGGAAGAGAGAAGGTAGGGTTTCTGATAGAATTGTGTACACAGAGACAACAATCCATCCCTCTGCTCTTCTCATCACTCTCTTAGCTCCTGACAAAAGTCAGTGGATGATAAGCACATACAAAGAGTTTTGTTACCGGCTCCTCGATGCTTTAGACCGCTTTATCTGGGAAGCAATCAGGGCCTTGCTGCAAGGGAGACCGGCACAGTAGGGCTTCACTGAAACACTCCCTAAGAACAGTTTGGACCTGCATGTCAGAGGATATCCAGTGGCAGGGTCAGTCTCTCCCCTTCTCCTAATTAGTCTGTTATTGTTGGTAAACCCATTGTCTTCCCTGAGCAAGCTGGGAATTCCATTGTACCTCTTTAGGAGAAGGACTGACCAGATCAAATATCCAGCTTGAAACCCATTATAAAGGGTTTTTTTTAGAAACATTGAAACTGATCACATATTCCTTGATGGTACCCCAAGATGGAGCCAGTACTAGCATTTGTGAACAAATGCGTATTGTTGATTTGTTTTCAATTAAATGCAACCAGCTATTCCTCGGAGGGTTGGTATAGTGTTTTGCTCTAAAGGAATGGAACTGGGTGAATAAGAAAGGGTAGGAGCTTGGGTTTTTTTCTTGCAACCATGTCACAGACACGATGTGACCTGGTATCCAATGACTGAGGCTGAGGGAGGAGACAGAGGAATAAAGCCATCAGGTGGACTTAAAGCTCAGATGGGCAAACTAGACAAGCCAGTGAATGGATTAAGTTAATGAATGCCATCTGTCAAGTGCATCCGTGCTCCTGGCTTTTCGTAGTAGCATCTACTCTCTTCTTCTCAAATCTCACTCCAGCCTATTGTTCACATTGCTGCCTCAGTCATTCAGTGAGTAGATGAATGAGCCCCTCTCGCACACAACTTTGACTAGTCAGTCACTCGTTATTAGCTGAGTGTTAGTTATGTGCCAGGCAGAGTACTGAGTGCCTGAGACACAAAGCAGAGCAAGTGTTTTCCGCCCTTTCCAGTGAGGTGCTCCCAGGCTCCCAGTGGAGACAGACCTGTAAACAGTGTAGTTGAGTCTGGTGTGTTCCTAATAGATGTCTGGGGGAGTGAAAAATCTCGCCCTGGGGACGGACAAGTAAACTAACAGTTGCAGTTCAGTATAAACTACAAGCCAGGTACAGAGAGGAAGAACATTTGACTCAGAGCAAGAATCTCCAAAGATTTCTGGGAGAGGACTGAGACATGAGGAACAAGAAGGGAGGAGTGTAACGCAGGCCAGAGAAGCCACAGTCAGGAAGACATCCAGACTTGAAACAATTGCAGGGAGGTCAGAGTGGCTACAACTACAAATAGCTCATGTTAGAAGTGAGCATGTGTCAGCTCATAAGGGGCTGATGTGCCAGGTAGGCAGTCTGAACATTAACAAGGGGACCCTGGGAACCTGAGCAGGGGAGTTGTGATCTGGATTTTGTAACAGTGCTCTGGAAGCATGAAGAACAGACTAGAGAATATTGATGCTGGAGGCAGGAAGCCTAGTTAAAGCGACTAAAGTATCCTGAGAAGGTGAGAAGGAAAAAAAAAAAAGATTGAGGAGAAAGGCTCAACTAAACAACACGAAATCTTCAGGCAGGTGAGAAGAATAAAGAGTAGATGGCATGCAGGTTCCAGCTTGAAGTCCCGGCACATGAAATCATTCAAAAGCTGTACTTTTGTTGTGTGAGAAATGAAGACAAGATAGAGTAGAATTCAGGGACAGGCATGTTAAGAAATGTGATAGAATTTGGGGAATGAGCAAAATGTAGGATGAGTGGAGGAAGAGAAGTCTAAAGGGGGCTGGAAAAAGACATCAGAGAGCTAGAAAATGAAGGACAGCATGGATCCTTAGGGAAAAGAGTTCAGAAAGGAGGGCAGCAAGTGGACAGCAGTGACACACACCGCAGCAAGGTCTAGTGAGACCACAGCAGACCTCAGTCATGTGCCGGGAGCCTCACACTTAGCCATTCAGGGTTCTCCCTTTCTAGATATGTCACCTTTTACTTCTTGTGCTTCTGCCAAATTGAGCTACGTATTCTGTTTCCTGGGTATATTCCTCAATTTTAGGCTCCTGCTCTTTTTATTTCATGGAATGAATGACTTAAAGTCCACATCAAATACCATCACCTTCAATTTTGTCTGAACTGGGATTGATCTTTTTCTTTCTCTGCAATCATAGCACTTCATCTGTACTATATCTCTGTGTCATTGGTCACCTTCTACCTAATGTTAACTCATAAAATTACCCATCTTTCTGTTCATTTGCAAAGCACAGAAATCGTATTTTCAGAATACTTCAGGATTCAACTATTAGTCATATTAAAAAACATGTCATTGTCTTTTGCTGATGGTTTACAGAATCCTAAAACCAACCCTCCTGCCACCAAAGTTTAGTTCTTATCAGAATTTTAACTATTTGTGATATAAAATCAGTAAAGCTGACTTTCTAACAATATTTTTACATTGTTCATTTTCATTGACAATTTTAAATTTAATTACAAAACACTATTATGCTTAGGGCATATGAAGCAGAGGAGTATTTGAAATCACTGGTTCTCACCTATCAGAATCACTCGGGGAGTTATAAAAACATGGGCTCGGTTCCTCGGTTGCACCCCCAGATGCTGGCTTCATTGTAAGGAGTGTGGCCTAGGCAGTGGGAGTCCAGGTCATCCCAGGAGGCTCTCAGGAGCAGCAGAGTTTGAGAGCCACTGTTTTTCAAGCTGATTTGCATTTGAAGTTTCCATCTTTTGATGGTAATGACTCATTGTTCCCTATGCTGAAATCTGTGGTAGTTATAAAGCAGAAACTTGTTACTAACTGCAACATAGTCTCTCTCTCTTCATCCTCTTGTCTGCTCCCAACCCCAAGAGAACAATCCTGGAAGCATGGCTGACACAGGTTTGCTCTCTGCCAGGAGAAAAATGCCATTCTCTTCTATGAATATGTTACTTTGGCCACATACCAACAAATAACAAAACCTTGAATATATAAAAATATTTTACACTGAAATTTCGAGGTGCATGAATGCCATTAATGGTTTTAGGGCCCCATATTATCTTTGTTCTTAGTAAGTTCTAGTGAAACAGAAATTCCTAATAAAAATATGTTGGTGAGTACGACTGCCCAAGTGTTATATGTCTCTAGTCATCATCTCTCAAGGAACAAAGTATTTAAAAAGGTTTCATTATTTGCAGGGAAATGAAAGAGGAGGAGAGAGGAGCTCTTAGGGGCCTGCATTCCAGACATTAGAAAGGGCTCCTCCTGTGTTTCATGGAAGATAGATTTCCTGCTTACCTTCTCTGTTATATCATCATTTTGGTCATTTAATTAGAAATGATGTAGTAATATCTTTTATTTTGTATAATATACCTGCTATGTTACTAAGTGTGTGTATATGGCCATTCTTTATAGAGAGCTAGGTTTATTTTAAAATACTAAGTGAATTATAACATATGGCTGCTGGAATTGGGTTTATTATTTAATATATTTCACTTTATGTGACAGTTATGTCAAAGAAGCAGAACTGCAATTACATAGCAACGTTATTTTCCCATGGCTGTCCCCACATTCTTCTTGTGGGGCCAGTTCTCCTGGAAAAAGTCTCCACATTTGTCCACTACTGTGTTTAATCAAAAGTCCTCCAGACACTTGAATCCCCAAAACACTCTCAGTTCTGTCATTATTGTGTCCACTTTAGCTTATTCATCAAAACTGCCAGCTGTATTCAAAGCCGAAGCTTTGCTCCTGCCTCACTCCAGCCTGCTAGTGTGGGCAGAGCAGCCCCCAGTCAGTAGTCATTTCACACTGACCTCTGCTGAGGTCTCCCAAGACACCTCCACCCACCTCACAGTTGCCACTGGGCTCCTTTACCTGCATTTTCTGGTGCATGGATTATACCCCCTTTCGCCCATGGGCAGCCAGCTGGACACCTCCAGCATCCTTTCAAATCCTTGCCAAGATTTTATTCAAATTCTTCCTGCCCCACGAAACCTTTTGGATTCATAATCCCAACTAACTTGCCTTTCTGGGAACGCTCACAAAACATCACGCCATTTCTGAGTCGTTTATCCCTCTGTTTCTGCATTAGTTATTTATGTAAAAACTGTCTGACTGCCTGTCTTGTCTTAGCTCCTCAACTCTATTCACAGCTCATTGAGAACTTTCATCATTAATTTTTATTGAACACAGTATACAGGATACAAAAATAACATATTAAAATAACAATAAAGGCATTTATAAAATGTGTAGTTAGGTTATCATATAAAGTTAATATTATAGATATATAGAAGTGTGTGATTGAACACATAAGGTAATTGCTCTAGTTCTTAATTTTGTTTATTTCATCAGGTTAACGGGATAAAGTAGTTTTATGTTTTTATAGTTTTCTCATATATTTTAAAAAGAACACATGCAATCATTTAGAGCAATTTTCCTAAATATTTTAAGTTGTTCCATGAAGCAATTATCATAGTTATTGTGTTACGCCAAAATGCACACAGCAAATTACTTACTGCTTTTATCAAGGAACCCATTTCTCAAGACCGTTGGGATTTTAGAAGGACAGGTTTTTCATCATTTAATCTTTAAGTGTATTTAATGCCTCCATTTTAAGAGCCTTTTTGCCTAATAGGCTCATTTGCTTCTTTGTCTACCTTCCCTGTCTTTATGAGGAAGATAATTCATAATTTTATCTTTTTTACCTAGTTTTAGGGAGCAGGCTAAAACAGCTTATTAAATATTTAAGAAATCAAATTAATGTAGCATTTGTGTCCTTATAACAGCTGCTAGCTACATTGCCAGATCTTCTATTTCATTTTGTAAATGCAATGACGTTGTTATTCTCATCAACCTAGTTAAAAATGGACAAAGCTCAAAGTATTTTCAGTAACACCAAAAGGACTACATATGGGAGTTCTAGATTAATTGTATTGTAATTTTTGAGACAGTACAATGAAAAATATACTGAGATAGATTTGTGTGCATTTGTTATTGTTCAGTGGGAGGGCTCTATTCCAACTCTTACCATTCTGTGATTTCAATAGTTCTTTTTATAAGGTGGTCGTATCACAACAGACTAGGATGGGCTGAGAGTGTGCTGGATATGCAGGGGAGCTCTTAGGCATCCCACTAATTCTCCTTGGCGAGAAAAGAGGCCTTTCCACCACATACTAAACATCTCATTTCCTCCTCACATCTGAAGCTCTGGCCTCTTCCAGCTTTTTGCAGATTGCCCTTCATTCGCTGAAAGGAGCCAGCATTGCTGGAGCTTCAGTGCTTAATAGCCAATAGATAGAATAACTTTATTTTGAACTACCAAAGGAAAGATAATGCCAAATCCACGGAAGCTGAGAGACCAGCCCTCACCCCACAGGGTTCCATTGTTCTCTTTTCGTCCTGTTTGGATATAAAAATAACCTGGAGAGACCTAAGACTTTAGGTTTTGGTATTAAGTGTTGGTACTGTTGCTGAAGCTGACTATGCAGCTGACGATGTGAGATGCCCGTGTTCCCTCTGCCTCCATGCTCAGTTACCTCTCTTTCAAACACTCCCTACCCATCCTTACCTTGCTGCCAAATTACAAATAAAACCTACCTCCTTTACAAAGCATTAAAATGGTGGTGCAAAAATCTCCCCCACCCCAAATTCCCTTTCAGAAAAAAATAACATTTTAATATATTTACACATATATAATATTTTTTAATATTTTAAGAACGTAAATATTTAAAAGCATATAAAACAAACTGTGGCAATTATAAAACATAAGCCAAGGTTCTATTTGACTTGTCAGTGTAGAAAATGTTCATATGTTTTTCATGAAGATAGGAAATAAAAACAAATAAAATAAAAATAAAATTGATAGGCCTGGCCAGTGGATCAGTGGATAGAGCATCAGCCCAACATATGGACATCCCAGGTTTGATTCCCAGTCAGGGCACACATGAGAAGCAACTCTCTGCTTCTCTCCTCCTCCATTTCCCCCTTGTCTTTCTTTTCCCTTCCCACAGCCAGTGGCTCAATTGGTCCCAGCATGGCCCTGGGTGCTGAGGATAGCTCAGTTGCTCTGAGCATGTCAGCCTCAGACACTATAAATAGTTTGGAACTGAATCATCGGCCCAGATGCGGTTGCCAAGTGGACCCCAGTCGAGATGCATGTGGGAATCTGTTTCTCTATTTCCCCTCCTCTCACCTAAAAAATAAATAACTAAGTAAAATTGATAGAAACTGAAAATCCTACCACTGTCTTACTCCAGTAATCAGTATCTGTCCAATATTTCTAGTCTCGCTACACTCACTTATTTCAGGAAGCCCACCCCAATAGCACAAGCGACTAATGTCTTATACTCTTTTCCTATTGTCCGCCATAACAAAAAGCAAATGGGCACTATAAAAAACAGCCCTCCTTCAGTACCTCTCTGCCTTCTACTTGCTATAATGCTTTGAAGATACCACCACTCTCTGCCCCTCAGTTTCTTCATTTGTAACAGCGAATTCAGTTTCATGATTTGATTTCTGGAATCTTGGGACCGGATGGCTTTTAGAATTTAGGATTTTCTCAGGGATTTTATTTTAGAAGATAACAGTGTCACTACAAATGTTCTATAACAGCCCAGCAGGGTCTTAAGCCACATCATATAATCAAACAAGCTAATAATAATGCAGTAAAATGTCACAGTGGGATAGGATATATAAATGGGTTAAAGTTGTCACCAAACTTTGAATTTTCCAGAATTTTTGTATAAGTGAACCTGTGCTGATCCCTTCCTTGAGAATGTACATGGTTGCTCAGCAAATAGCAGTTGCTCTACCAGTGGCAGCTGCTGTTTTTATTAGAATTAATGGTAGATAATATCGATTTTCTCTCTTACAGTTTCTTCCTTTACTGTCTTATAATGTTCTGAATAGAGGTCTTTTACCCCTTGTTTAAATTTATTCTTAGGTATTTTTTGGAAGCAATTGTAAATGGGATTTTGTTCTTATTTTCCCTTTGTGATAGTTCATTATTGATATATAGAAATGCAACTGATTATTTTGCATCCTGAAACTTTACTGAATTCATGTATCAATTCTAGTAATTTTGGGGGGAATCTTTAGTGTTCTTTTATACACAGTATCATATCATATGCACATAAGGACAGTTTTACTTTCTCTCTTTAATTTGGAAACCTTTTTTTTCTTCTTGTCTGAATGTTGTGTCTAGGACTTGCAGTACTATGTTGAAAACGAGAGGTGAAAGCAAACATTTCTCTCTTGTTCTATATCTTAAAGCTAATGCTTACAGTTTTTGTCACTGAGTATGATGCTGGCTGTGGGTTTGTCATATATGGCCATTATTAAGTTGAGGTATGTTCCCTCTAGTCCTATGTTGCTGAGAGTTCTTATAATAAATAGATGCTGGATTTTATCAAATGCTTTTTCTGCATCTGTTGATAATATTATTTTTATTCTTCATTTTGTTTATGTGATATATCACATTTATTGATTTTCAGATATTGTACTAACCTTGCAGCCCAGGTATAAATCCCACTTGATCACGCTGTATGATATTTTTAATGTATTGCTAGGTTCAGTTTGCTGTTTTCTTGGGGATTTTAGCATCTATGTTCACCAGGGAAATTGGCCTAATTTTTTTTTTCTTTGTAGTGTATTTACCTGGCTTTGGAATTAGGATAATGCAAGCCTTGTAAAAAGAGCTTGATATCATCTCTCCTCTTTAATTTTTTTGATTAGTTTGAGAAGAATATCTGATCATTCTTCTTTCGATGTTCAGTAAAATTCTGCTTTAATTTCACTAGTTGTGATATGTGTATTAAGATTCTCTGTTTCTTCCTGATTCAGTTTTGGAAAGTTGTATGTTCTAGGATTTTCTTCATTTTGTTCAGAGTGTCCATTATGTTAGCATATAGTTGTTCATATTTTCTTACAGTCTGTTGTATTTTTGTGGAGTCAGTTGTTACTTTTCTTCAGTGGTGCGATTAAAAAAGATTAGCAACTGGTTCTCTGTGCTAATGACTATTTTAAGTATAAAAAAATTATATACCAAAAGGTAATTTATTATTTTATTCATTTAATATTTAAGTAAAAACAATAAGAGAGATACACAAAATTAGATTGTTATAAGAAAAAGTATTAAAATATTAATGAAAAATATTAAATAATACTTGATAAAAAACAATAAAATTGATATTTAAGATATTTTCATATTGCTTCTTGATTGGTGTCCTCACTTTCAATTTTTTTCACTTATGAATGGAATGAACATTACTACTGGCACTTAGAATATGCTGCTGTGCAGATGAATGTTAAAAAAGAATAAGGAATGTAAATTTGTGATTTCCACATTGGCCAGTTGCCCAGGAATCACCTTAGAGAAAATCTGAGAAAATGATTACAAGTAACATTTTAACAACCAGTTTATCAAACTCAACAAAAAACTAGGTATCAGTTCTGCAGAACCACTGCATATCAGCTGAATCCCACCATTGCTTCTCTTTTTTCACTTCTGATTTTATTTATTTGAGTTCTATCTCTCAATTTTTTTGATGAGTCAGGTTAAAAGTTTGTCAATTTTGTTTTTTTCTTTTCAAAAAACAGCTCTTAGTTTCATTTATCTTTTGTATTGTATTTTTGGATTTTTTTTTTTTTAATTTCTCTTTTGATCTTTATTATATCCTTTATTCCACTCACTTTGGGCTATTTGTTGTTCTTTTTCTAGTTCCTTTAAGTGTAAAGTTGTTTTGTTTTATATTTTTCCTGTTTCTTGAAATAAGCCTGTAATGCTATGAATTTCCCTCTTAAGACTGTTTTCTCTGTGTCTTATAGATTTGGGATTGTTGTGTTTTCATTTTCATTTGTTTACAGGTATCTTTTGATTTCTTCATTGATCTCATTGTTGACCCATTCATTATTTAGTAAAATGTTTTTTAGCTTCCATGTCTTTTTGTCTTTTTCAGTTTTCTTCTTCTGATTGAATTCTAGTTTCATACTGCTATGGTCAGAGATGCTTCATATGATTTCAATCTTCCTAAGTTTATTGAGACTTGTTTTGTTTCCTAACATGTGGTCTATCCTAGAAAATGTTCCATGTATACTTGAAAATAATATATCTTCTACTGCTTTAGGGTAAATGCTCTGAAGATGTCAATGAAATCCTTCTGATATAGTGTGTTATTTAAGGATACTGTTTTCCTGTTAATTCTCTGTCTGGAAGATCTTTCTATTGATGACTCTATCACTATCAATCTCTCCTTTTATGTCCATCAAGATTTGCTTTATGTATTTAGGTGCTTCTGTGTTGGGTACATAAATATTTACAAGGGTTATATTCTCTTATTGGGTTGCTCCCTTTATCATTATGTAGTGTCCTTCTTTGTCTCTCACTTTAGTCTTAGTTTTAAAATCTATTTTGTCAGATATAAGTATTGTGAAGCCAGATTTTTCTTACTTTCCATTTGCATGAAATAGAAATTTTCCATCCCTTCATCCCTTTACTTTTAGTCTGTCTATATCTTTTACTCTGAGATGTGTCTTTATTGACAGTATATATATGGGTCTTGTTTTTTTAGCCATTCAGCTACCTTTTACCTTTTGATTGAGCATTTAAGCCATTTACATTTAAAGTGATTATTGACAGGTATGTATTTATTGCCATTCTTTTAACTATGTTCCTCTGTTTTGTTTTGTTTTTCTTCTTCCTCTTAAGGAAGACCCCTTGACATTACTTATAATACTGATTTGGTGGAAACAAATTCCTTTAGCTTTCTCTTGTCTATGAAACTCTTTATTTCTTCTTCAGTTTACATGATAGCCTTGCTAAGTAATGTAGTCTTGGTTGTAGGTCCTTGCTTTTCATTAATTTGAATATTTCATGCCAATACCATCTGACTTGAAATGTTTCTGTTGAGAAATCAGCTGACAGGCTAATGAAAGTTTTCTTACAGGTAACTGTCTTTCTCTTGCTGCTTTTAATATTCTCTTTTTGTCTTTGACCTTTTCCATTTTAATTTGGATGTGTCTTGGTGTATACCTCTTTGGCTTCATCTTGTTTGAGACCCTCTGCACTACCTGGACTTGTGGGTCATTTTCCTTCAGCAGGTTTGGTAAGTTTTCAGTCTTTATTTCTTCAAAGAGGTTCTCAATCCCTTGCTCACTCTTTTCTTCTCCTGGTACCCTTATGATACGGATATTTGTTTGCCTCATGTTGTCCCAAAGGACTCTTAAACTAACCTTGTTCTTTTAAATTATTTTTTCTTTTGCTCCTCTGATTGGATATGTTCTTCTCCCTTGTATTCCAAATCACTAATTTGATCCTCTGTTTCATTTAACCTGCTGTTTATTTATTCCAGTGTATTCTTCATTTCAGATATACATTCCATCATTTCTGATTGGGTTTCTTTCATCATTTTATGTCCTTTTTCATGTTGTAGTTTTCACCAAGTTCCTTATCATCAATCCTCTAAACTCTATGTCTAATGAATTGCTTGCCTCCATTTCATTTAGTTATTTTTCTGGAAATATCTTTAGTTCTTTCATTTGGAGCATGTTTCTTTTTCTCCACATTTTGGCTGCCTCTTTGTTTTGTTTCTATATACAAGGTAAATCTTTTAATACTCCCAGTCATGGTAGGTTAGCCTTATGTAGTAGATGTCCTGTGGGACCCCATGATGCAGTCTCCTTGATCACCTGTGCTGAGTATCGAGGAATGGCCCTTGTATGAGTTTTGTGGGCCCTCCTGTTATAATTGAGTCTTGATTGCTGTTGGCTCATTCATGTGTGGGGTTGACTTTCAGACTGGCTAGCTGAGAATGAACCTCTGCCACAGTGTATGAGCTGCTGTGCAGGTGTTGATCACATGAAGCAAAATTCACCTCAGTCAGATCTGGTGCCTGCCAAAATCTCCCTTTGGATGTGCCCCTAGTAAAATTAATTGGATCCTGCTCTAATGTTGTCTGAAACTGGAAACTGGGTATGTTGGTTCTGGGACCTCTTTGGAGGGAATCTGATGCAGGCCAACATTAGATGCTACCTGTGGGCAACCTGTTTTGAGCTACAAAGCAATCCAGTTTGTGGCTGCTCTCTTCTGTGCCTGGGTGTGTGCAGGAAGGATCAAGTTGCACATCAAGGCTGGCTTTTACCAGCACCAGGTCTGGGGGTAGGTTAGCAAAAGTCACTAGGAACCCTGAGATCCGCCTTCACCTGCCTCTGCCTTCTGGCTACCTGTTAGGCTCAGTCGCTGAAAGAATCTCTGGCAGTATTAAAGTTGCATGAGGTAGATTCTCAGTGAGTCACCAGGTAGGATTGAGTGATGTTTACCAGACTGATACAGGATCAAACTCAGTACCTGTACAGGGTCTGTGACCACTCAGAAATGTCCCAGGGTATACCAGTCTAGCTACCACCCACTAAGTGCTCTCATACCTTTGTTGTGGTGCAGGGTCAGGAAGTCATGAATGTGAGTCCAGCAGAATTTATCACACCCTAACAGATCAAGATTTGGTCAAATGAAGGGAGGGCTCTACACTAGTCAAGAGCGTGAAGGAAATAATTTTCCCATCCTAGATTTACACAACTCAGTCTGTCCCAAAGTCTGCTAGGTGAGGAGCTGGATCTTAGTAGGGCAGAGCCACTGAGAGTTGGAGGTGTAGGTCATGTTTGGGGGAAAGTGGGGTTGTGTGGCCTTCATATCAGAGCCAAACAAATCAATCTGTCCTGGACTCTGCCCAAGCCTTAGCAGGGTAGAGACACTAAGAGTCAAGAGAGTGGGGCTTCTGGAAACTGGAAGGGTGAGGTTAATAGATCTCCCTTGAGGAGGAAGTGCCAGTCAGGTCCACAGGAAAGTGAGGGGAGTTGCCCCCAAGCCAAAGCCATACAACTTAGTCATTTATACCCCTGAATCTGCCCAGACCTCTCCAGCGCTGCCCATGCAGCTGTCTCCTTAGCAGGGCATGAACTTCTCAGGATAGGGCAACCAAGAAACTTTAGAGGGTGCAGCTATTGCATTTCCCTAGACTGATGCTGTGAGGGGCAAGTTACACCCAAGGAAGACTGTCTTTGGTGCAGAAGAGTAATTCAGCATAGCAGTTCTTGGTGGCTGTGCCCTTAGCATTCTCATCTGAGCCATAAACCCCAGACTCTCCTTTCAGGACTCTAGTCTGCTCTGCCTACCTTCCGTCAGAGCCAGAATGAGTGGCTGGGAAGGAGATTTTGTGCATTGACCCTTTAAGAGGGCACCTGTGTCTCTAGCAGACTTCTGTCTCTCCCTGGAAGATGTTATGTGGGTACCTTTTCCCAGTTTTGATACTCCCAGCCAGATGTTATGTGGGTACCTTTTCCCAGTTCTGATGCTCTGGGCTGGGAGCCTTGCTTGGGTGGAACCCAATGCTTTTCTGGGGGAACACCCAACAGTTGAGATATCCCTTTGGAATTTCAGCCCAGCTCATAGGAGCAGGGCAGCTCTTTTGTGTCTCTTCCCTTCCTACAGGTTTTGATGTGGCTTCTTCTATAAATCCTGTTTATAAGACTTCTGTTCAGCTAATCTTCAGTTGGTTGGTTATACAGGTCGACTGTTCTGTAATTTAGTTGTAATTCCAGTTTTGTCCTGGGAGGAGGTGAGTGTAACTTTCACCTATTCTGCTGCCATCTTGGATCCTGGAGGAGTATGTCTTGATTGAATGTTATTCAACATGTGCTGGCAGATTTTTTTTTTTCTCTTGAGAACCTTTTTCTACCATATTTACCTGTAAATCAAATTATATAGATTTTAAGCTTTTTAAGTGTATTTTTTCTGTTACATTTGGCAAGATTAATTTTTAAAAATTCTTACTAGCAGCTCATTGATTTTTTTCATTATGGTCAAATATATATATAACATGAAACTTACTATTTTAACTACTTTTAAATAGACATATTTTGTGTCATTAAGTACATTCACAATGTTTTTCAACCATAATTACCATCCAACACCAGGACTTTTTAATCTTCCCACCTCAAACTCTGTACCCACTAAACACTTAACTTTCCATCCCTCCCTTCCTCTGGCCCCTAGCAACCACCATTCTACTTTCTGTTTCTCAGAATGACAACTTTAGGTACCTCAGATAAATGCAATCATGCAGCATTTGTCCTTTTATGACTGGCTTATTGTACTTAATATAATGTCTTCAAGATATACCATGTAGCATTATATGTTAGGAGTTCCTTCCTTTTAAAGGCTGAATAATGTTTCATTGTATGTATGTCTACCCATTCTGTTTATTCATTCAGTTGTTGATAGGTGCTTGCACTGATTCTACCTTTTGGCTGTTGTAAATAGTTCTGCTATGAACATTGTTGGGCAGATAAAATATATTATGCTCAATTTGTTAAAGATGGCGCTGCCCACATGCAAGTCGGTTGATATTGTGTGTTGTGGGACAGGCTGGGTCGGTATAGCCTAAAGCTTAGTTTTAAGAGTAAGCTTTTCCCCACACCCTTGACTGATTGGATGATGTGAGGTGGTGCACTCATGAGGAATCCTACCGTTATGCCTCAGATAAGTGGCTTTGTATCACAGACTTCTTTGTAGATTGGATTAAAGGTTTGGATTTCTACACTATAAAGTGGGGCAGGCCGGGAGTTTGCTCGCTCTCGGTTCCTGAGGTTAGCATTAGAGAGGAGAGCAGATTAAGGCCATGTGGAGGAGAGGAGAAGCAGCCAAGATGGTGGAGTGCTGAGGGAGAAGCCAGTTTGTGCAAAGAGAAGGAGATGGGGAACAGAGGTGAATAAGTCTGGTGAGCTAGAAACCTTTGATTCTAGGAAATTCAGATAAGTCAGTAGCTTTGTGAGCACTGAATGAATGGGTTTTGGAGCCCAGTGTGTGTTTTTATTTGCCCGCCAGGTGCAAGCTAGAATTAAAGCTGATGGCTCACCAGTTCTTGGCTTCATTGTTTCATTACCGACTGTTCGAATCTAATGCGAATCTGCATGGACCAGGCAGCTGTGATGGTGGCCATGGTTCCTGGCTTTACAAACATGGATGTAGAAATGGCTGAGCTTGAATTAGTATAGTTATTACTTGTGTTCAGCAATGCTCATATTATCATTAACATAAATCTGTTAATATGGTAATTTGCCTATTTAAAGTCTTGGTTGCAGAAATTCGGCATAAATAACAGTTTAAAATTTAACTGCGTAACCCTGATATTCCACTTGTTGCCCACCAGTGGATTATAAAGGTGCCAGCCTCTACAGGAAGAGAGCCATGAAAAGGGGTTGCTGTTTCCTTCTGACTGAGGAACCACACAGAAGCATCACAGTTTTCTTGTAGAAGGTTCTGAGGGCCAGTGCTAACCTCAGAATTCAGGATGTACTGGAAAGGGAAGGGGGTGGTTTTATTGTTGAATTCTTTTTGAGTCTCAAATCTTGCTTTTCTTACCTTGCTGCCTTTTCCCACCTGACGTTTGCTTAAGTAACCAACCAAATAATCTTATAAAATAGAAATAAATAAGATTTATGAAGTAAGAAAACTATTATTTTCCAAACTCATTATAGGTTTTATTTTTTTAATTAATTTTAATAGAGTGACATTGATAAATGAGGGCACATATGTTCAGAGAAAACATCCTCAGGTTATTTTGACATTTGATTATGCTGCATACCCATCACCCAAACTCAAACTGTCTTCCATCACTTTCTATCTGATTTTCTCTGTGCCCCTCCCCTCCTCCACCCCCATAACCACCACACTCTTGTCCATGTCTCTGAGTCTCTTTTTTATGTCTCACCTATGTAAGATAAGGAAAGCGCTTTTTTTCCTAATGAAACAATTTGAATGTTAACAGAATGAAAAACCAATGTCTCTTTGCCATGAACCAGTGTAACTAATAATTCCAGGTCCTGAGGGTGAATGATGTGGAATTAAGAAATAAAATTAAGGAGAAAAAGGATGGTATTGGGAGGCCTCTGCAAGCTGATGGCAAGAATAGAGCACGAGAGCCCCTGGTCTGCTTTATTTAGTGTAGAGAATTAAAGCCTTTAAGCCATATGCAAATAAGGAAGTCTCTGATACAAGGTCACTTATCTGAGGCATATATGGGAATCCTCATAAGAGTGCACCCCCCCCCATGCAACAGTCAGGGGTGTGGGGAAACGCTTAGTCTTAAAAAGGGTGTTGAAAAGATCTTAGTCTTAAAAGGGTGGGGAAGAGCTTAGTCCTAAATTAAGCCCTAGGCTATAAGGACCTTGTCAGTTTACAGCCTGTCTCCCACATCTCTTTCAGATGGAAAATCAGGTATTGCAGGGTATGATTGTTATGTCAGGAAACTTCTCCCTAAGATATCCAGCACATTCAAAACCTTTTGTACAGTTACAAATTTTTATTTCTTTCTTTCTACTTCTACAAGTGTTATGATGATAAAGGCAGGATCTTGTAGTTATAAGAAAAAATAGCATCTGGATCATAGTTCCAATTTTAATAAAATTTTAATTTACTTTCAGTCCAATTTGTTTTATTTTTAGCTTAGTTTCTTTTATAATTTGATCATAATCCTTCGATTATTTACCTGGAATGTATTCATACTCATTACAATATTTCCTAGCTTTGTATTTATTATCTTTCTGTGGGTTTCTCCTATCAGATATGTCATTGTGTCATGTCTGAGTGTATAACTTAAAAGAGGCCTGTCCCCTCCTGTGACATCCAGACAACCACCTATTATGCCCTCCTGCTTCCCAATCAGGGCCTTCTTTCAAAGCTGATCTGAGATGAAATAGTGAGCCAGGCCCAGCCCTTGCTCTCACAGAGTTTCCATCTTCTTTTTTTTTTCTTTCTTAACTGAGAAGCAGGGAGACAGAGAGACAGACTCCCACATTTGCCCCAGCCAGGATCCACCCAGTAAACCCCCTACCCTGAGATGCTCTACCCATCTGGGGCCTTCGCTCCATTGCTTGGCAACTGAGCTATTTTAACACCTGAAGCAGAGGTCATGAAGCCATCCTCAGCGCCTGGGGCCAACTCACTCCAATCGAGTCATGGTTGTGAGAGGAGAAGAGAGAGAAAGAGAGGGGGAAGGGTGGAGAAGCAGGTGGCCGCTTCTCCTGTGTGCCTGACTGGGAATCAAACCTGGGACTTCTACGCACTGGGCTGGTGCTCTACCACTGAGGAAACTGGCCAGGACAAGTTTCCATCTTCTAAAAGGTAGTGGGACACTAGCCAAATAAGCACACTGCATTTGTATAATTATGAACCAAAAGCAGAGCTGTGAAGGAGAGATGTTTTAAAAAGAGGTTGTTGATCATAGTAATTACAAACACAGACTCTAAAGCAATGTATGCTGAGCCAGACTGGTGGCTGAGGCAGAAGGGAAAAGTAGTAATAGTGATCTTTTCTGTTTTCAACTTCTCATATTCACATAAGTGATTTGTATTAATTTGTTTTCTCAGATATTGCATTAAGATATTATGTATCTTGATTGTTGAGTTTTTGGTATCCCCTTAAGTTTTGCTGGTGCCTCATTCACCTCACCCTAGTCCCAGTTTTTCTCCAAAGCCAGACTACCTGACTTCAAGTCCTGGCTTTGCCACTCACTAGCTGTGTGACATTGGGCTAGTTGCTTATGCAGGGTACCTCAGTTTCCTCATCTGTAAAGTGGGGATAATAATAGTACTACTTCACAAGTTTGTTAGGAGAATTAGGATTAATTGCTGTTTTTAAAGCAGTAGAGAAGTGCCTGGCACAGAGCGACATGTGCTGAAGATGTGTGATAAAGAAAGCTGCGTCTAGACTGTACAAGTATGGAATTAGTCTGTGTGAGCTGATCCCACGTGTCTGAGTGCACCAGGCTGCCATCAGTGTGTTTCTAACCCCCGGCACTTTTACTCCATCTACAGCGTACACTCAGGAAGTCTTATAGCTAATGTTGTATATTGTAAAAGTGAAAAACTTACTCGCTGCATTTTCTTTCTCCCCCTCTTGTTGTTTTTACTCTTAAATAACCTGGGACATGGTGGGGAATTGTGTCCACCATCACCGTCAGGCACTGACATCTTTCAGGCACTTTCAGAAACATGGAACACTTCTGGGTTGTGTTTTTCTGGTCTGAGGCTGCCCAGCCTCTGCACGACCACCGTGCTGGTTTATGAGAAAGCCTCACCTTAGATTCTCACCCCCACTCACTAACGCGTTTTCTCCACAGGCCTTTCCTCAAGGTGACCAACTCTTCTACAGTGAAAAGGAGGACAAAAATAAATTGAAGAAAACAATATTGTAAATAAAAGAAACATTTTATTCATTGCAACAATAATACACTATTATATGATAAATGCATAATAAAAACATTTGTAATATTTTATGTTGTAATTATGCTTACATGCCTATTAATTTTTAATAATAATTGTAAGAAAAAAGTACTCATTTAGATACAAATACGTCACATCACATGCAATGGATCGACTCTGCATCGATCAAATACGGACATTTACAGATTAGTCTTCCAATATCAAAAAGGAGGTCATGTGGGAAGACACTTTTCAAGGGAGGACAGAACTTACAGAAGAAGGACTGTCATCCCTAAAGGAGGACAGTTGGTCACCTTACTTTCCTAGCACTGCACAGGGTAACACACCAGTCTGCCACCAGGGTCCCCATGGTGAAGCCCATGGCTGCTTTTCCTCCCTGGGGAAGCTCACAGCTTTCTGCTAGCACTTCTTTCTAGTGCCCTTTTAAATTCCAATCATGGTGATTCTGCAAAATCTAACACTTCTTTATTCATGTACAAGAATTTTTAAAAATATTTTATTTATTTTTAGAGAGGAGGAAGAGTGAGAGAGAGAGAAGGGGGGAGGAGCAGGAAGCATCAATTCCCATATGTGACTTGCCAAGGAGACACAGGGTTTGGAACTGGTGACCTCAGTGTTCCAGGTCAGTACTTTATCCACTGCGCCACCACAGGCCAGGTTTGTACAAGCATTTTTTGAAGACAGTATCATTCCCTTATCTCTTATGGCAAAGGTATTGCGTTGATACTTTAATAGTGTAAAGAGGAAAGAGGAAAGAGGAAAGAAATTGCAATTTAAAAAGTGAAATTCATTGTAAATTAATTATACTTATTCAAGATATTCATGTGAATATGGGTAAATGCATGTTTCAATTTGAAAAACAAACTCTGATGAACACTAATTTATCTCATAAGGCTGGGGCAACTGTGTAAGAAAAGCAGGAAATTAATTATCTGTATAGCATTCTGGTTAACGGGTAACATTTTGCAAAAGTGGATTCTATGTACAAACATAGTAAGTACCCTCAGGAAAATAATGTTATATATACCAAGGAAAAAATGAACTTTGTCTCTGAGTGAATAAATGGAATCTTTCCTATTTTACCTCATGCTTTGAATTAACAATTTGTTGAAAGAGGGCGACTGGATTGTAATTAGCATTCTCTTTTGATGAGTTCTGTTCATGTTCTGTCTGAGATTATAAGTACATGTAACTATCTTTCTGTCTCTTATGAAGAACCCAAGTAAGCTAAACTTTAAATGCAGTGTTTCAATTCAAATAATAATTAAGAAATCAAAATGTTTCCCTTTAAGGGTGTATGTTTTCTGGTCATACTTAACACTTGGTTAAATTTAAAGCACTTGTAGAAAAAACCCTAAATAATTTTTTTTAATTATTAGAATGTCTTTATATGGGTAAATGTGGCCAAAAGTTATTATTTAGCCTGACTGGTGGTGGTACAGTAGATAGAGTGTTGACCTGGAATCCCGAGGTCCCCAAACCCCATGGTCACCGGTTTGAGTGCGGGCTCATCCAGCATGAGTGTGGGATCATCAACATGACCCCATGATTACTGTCTTGAGGCCCAAGGTTGCTGACTTGAGTAAAGGGTCACTTGCTTGGCTGAAGCCCCACTTTCAAGGCACATATGAGAAGCAATCCATACACAAGAAAAGTGCCGCCATAAATGGATGCTTCTCATTTTTCTCTCTTCCTGTCTCTCCCTCCCTCTCTTTCTTTCTCTCTCTCACTCTAAAAACAAGAAATTCATTATTTACATTCACATTCTCTTTGGAGGCCATATATTGTCAGGACCCAAAGCCGAGAGCTGCGACTGAACCATGAGGCAGCTGCTAAAAGAGATTTCTGTACTGCGTAGCTGCACCATGTGGCGTTCTGCCGCAGTGGGCCGCAGCCACATTAAAGGACGGCTGGGACAAAATTCTCCATAGGATACTTGCACATCTTACAGGCAGAAGCACTGGTTACCCTTTGTTGCAAACTCTCTTTTTGATGATGTTTGTACAGTGAACAGCCTCAGAAGGCAGAGAAAGTATGTTCCTCTAGCAAAGGGCAGGCATGCTCACCGTCCATTATACAACATTCAGGTTCCCTAAGGTTTCCTCTCATGTAACTCATTCTGCTGCATATCCAAGTGTTACCTGGTCCTTTTCATATCATGCTGTAGGAACTGGAACCTTGGATATTAGGGCCAGAAAATGCTGATCATCTGGAGACTGGCTGTTGCCGTTGCTCTAAGCGATGAAGCCTTTGTCTTTGCCGCAGGAGGCTGAGTCCTCACTGGTGCTTATCAAATGGTAGGAGCAAAATAACGTCTCAAACCCTTTAACCTATTTACAGGAATGACCATTAAAAGACACATAAAGATGATAGCCTTTTGTTTCTCTTTACATGGTCCCAAGAGGTTTGAGGTGGGTTGATAGATAACATGGCCTGAAGTGTAGTATGTGCAGAGAGCACTGAGTGAGGTGACGAGGCATCCTATCCTAACTATATCCGGTGGTGTGAGTTGCAGATAATAACTGGTCTTTCTCAAAAAGTGTAGGAAATTGTCTTTTTATGAAGACTTTGTACATTCAGGGACAAAAAAGGATACTGGCTCTAATTTGGACTTCATCTCTTGTGGCTCAGATTCTCAAGAAAAAACATTATCTAAATTTTTGTAGAGAACATGCCATGTGCAATGACTGCTTACTCTCAGAGATGGTAAATAACTTTAAGCTTCATCCTGTAATAACAGCTCGTTTTTGCTATAATGCCCAGGCTTTACCCTGCCAGGATGCTGAAGTCTACATTGTTTCGAGTTATATGACAGCAACATTTCTTCATACCTAAGAAATGGTTCTGCTAGACTGGACAGAAATGCCTTATACTTCACCCAAAATGGTTGTGTTGAGGTTACCCCCGCCCCCCGAATAAGGGATTCACCATGTAGCCTTTGTGTTCCCTGTGAACTCACCAAAAAAAAAAAAAATGCTAAGGGATTTTACACGTCATTCAGATGAAGGCCCAGACTGTTGATGTTGGAGTGTTTGGCATATAAAATGGTGGACGAGAACAAAGGACTTCACCTAAGAGTGGTAATAAAAAACTATAGAGGACTCTTTATAATTTTGTTTTTCACAGCAGTCAAATAGGTTTTTCTTTGTTATTAATTGATTTGGGTCATAAATGGCTTTGGTGTGGCTGTCCCTCCATCTGTGTGCATGGTGGCCATGGCTGGCACATCCTGGTCACACAGGACTCCAGCCTCTGGCTTCCCCACCCAACCCTCCATGAAGCCACTACCAATTGACTCATGATGGCCCAGAATCTAACACTATTTGTTCCCTTTCTATAAATGTTGATCATGATTCAATGATCAATTCTCATGATTGAGAATCATAAAGCCTCACTGAAACAATGATATGGGGAAACTTTACAAAGAACTCTGTGAAATGCAACTTCTCATACAGAAGAGAGAATATTTAAACACACACACAATGTTAGAAATTTAAAAATGGAAAATTTTAAGAAAAACAGTAAAAGACAGATTAGATGTATGAGAGGCATATTCCAAATGTTTTTCAACAATTCAGAACTATCTAAAATGCTAACTATTATTCTAGCATTTTCACGACCACTGTTTCTCTTAGTCACCAGTTCTCTCCTCTGACATGTATGCTTCCATTGCTAAACATCAGTGGTGTGTTTTAGTGCAAAAGATACCACAAATAAGAAGGGCATGGTGTAAAGAGCACTGCTCTGATCAGGATACATATGTGCCAGTTAATTCTCGAAGGATCTTGTACTCTTTTTATGAACTCTGCTAAGCATCTGTGAAACTTTATATTAAGAAGCCTTTATCTGTTAACTGTAATACCTAACTCAGAGAACTACTCTGAAGATCAAATAAGGGAATGTGTACAAATTTTTCTGCACAGGCAAAGCCTGGCACATAATAAGTGCTCAGTAAATGTTGATTGTTATTATAGGCAAGGAACAGTTTGAAACATGAGCATTTTAGACATTAGGAGTTTCTAGAAGGAAGCCAAATTCTGCTGTGTGATTTAGGAAGTATAAAATATAAGTCAGATGTGAATTTATTTCTTAGTAGGTGACAAGGAAATAAAAGGATACTACCTACTTGCTAACCTGAGTCATATTGGGATAGGCCCCAACATAGATATGCTGTGAAATCATTTATGTCTCTCAGAGGGATATTGGGATCCATCTACAAGATTGCCTACCGTTACCACTGACTCAAGGGCGAGGTCACTGATGAGACCTTCCACCAGGGGCAGGGATATTCTGTTAACCTCTATCCCAAAGCTCCAGGCTGGACTGCAGGATCAGAAGAACTGTGCAAAGGACCAGAGTTCCACAGATGATAAAGGGAGGTATAGCCAGGAGTGTGCCCTGGGTACTGTCATATGGGTTTCCTTTCTAAACTCAACTGTGTCCCCTGATGCCCTGTGTGAGCCTTAGCTGCTGCACATGCAGCCCTGAGCATCTGTCAGCAGGTGGGGCTGCAATGAAACATCAGCTGTCAGGGCTTCCACAGGTGCCGCCATTGCTCTGGATGCAGCTGATGGAGCTTAAGGCTCGGAGAGCTCGGTCCCTCTTGAGTAAACATAAGGTCGATGTTCACTACCTGTCTGGCAGGAGAACCTCATTGTTACCTGCTGTTGGAGGGCAGAGGAGGTGTCAGGATTGTTGCTGTTTTATTGTACCTTGCCTGGAAGGAAAGAGTAACTTTCCTTCCCCCCTACACTCCCGCCCCCAATTCCATAGAATTAGAAACTGAATGAGGACTTGGTCCAATTAATCAGACTGGAAACAGACTAATTTCTGATTAAAGAGGACAACCGAGGGAAAGAGAGCCATACATGTCTGTTACAGGAACAATGCTCTTTGTTTTTGTCCTAACTCTGGAGAAGCCCGTGAGAAACAATGGGCTGCCCTTGAGAGGCCAGTAGAGACAGCTGCCGAGTAAATGGTTGGCGCCAGTTACAGTTCAATGCGGTATTATTCAGAATGGAGCATGAACGTCTCTGAAATATCAGTGTGTTACAGTGGTTGGACCATTTTTGGAGTGATCATTTCAAGTAAATATAGAGAAATAATCCCAGTTTGGGTGAGACCTAATGACCTTAAGGTCCTTGTGATTTCCCCAAGAGTCCCAGTTGTGCTTTTTATCTTTTAAAATTAAACTGAAAGAACATGTGACCCAGCTTGCAGAGAATATAAGCATTATTTAAAATGAAATAATGCAGCATTAAATGTCTTCTTAGATAAATGAATGAAGAGCTTTACTCAAGAAGTAGAAAAGAAGATGCTAAACCATGTTATAGTTTGACATATATAGCATTAGATGCAGCACTAACATGGTATGTTTTAGAATAGCAGACAACGCAATAGGGAAAGATTGCATCAGGGAAGACCTCCATGGGTTATGAGGTAATGACATTCAGGAACTCTTTGGGCTGCTGGGCTGGTATGACGCCTGGCCCAGTCCACTTTCAGCTGTCTGACATGTGCTTCTCACTTATGGTGCCCACCCAACATGAAAATGAGCTTTTCTGATCAAGTCATCTCCTAAGCCCACGAACCGAGCTCTGTGGAGTGGTCTTCATGGGGATGACTGACTTCCAGTTTCCTAAGTAGTTCTGGGTGACAGTTGTGCTCATGGCAGGGTCAGGGCTTCCGAGAAACACCCCGTGATTTGAGGCAGTCACGCAGCCCCATTCATGGCTGGGAAACATTGGCACCTGCCAGATGGCACTGGCAGGAAGTGGGCCCTGGGCTGGCTCCTCCCAGCACCACCTGGTGAAGAAGCTCGGAGTTAAGGCGGGGACTGCACTTGGCCCCTCTGCAACTCTGCACCTGTTAGGGAAGGGCCAGGCTATTGTGTCGTTCATGTACAGGGATTCCCTTCCTGCTAACCTTTGCAGTTAGTGTCTGTTGGTCTCGTCCCCATGCTGGGGGAGAAAGGACATCAATTCTCATTTCTATCAAAAAATGGGGGGTAGGGGGCAAGGAAAGTCATGAAATTCTCCCTGTAAAGACATTGAATAAACAGAGTGAACTCAGGCAAACAGATACAATAACGTGATTTGATTATTTCTCCTGGAGTCTAAAATTTGAGAGGAAATTCGGGGTTTGCTGCTACAGGGCATCAGGGTAGTTCACAAAGGGCCATAGAGAAAAGGTTCTTGCTCTACCTTAGTGCCCTAGAAATTGAGAGTTGTTTTGGTGGCCTCCCAAGATATGTTATGTTTATTTTCCTTCCATTGTGTGCCCCCATGCCAAGGTGGTAAGCTAAGCTCAAGGAGAAGTGCAAGATGTCAGAGAATTGCCTCTCCAGGCTGTACCTAATGCGTTCTTGCATAGAACAAATGAATTTGCACCAAGGGAGTTTATGGTTATGGTTTCAGTGAGGCAGTGGTGAGTAAACGGCAGAGACATGAAGGTTCACAGTACAAGAATGTGATGCCAAAGAGGAGGAAAATGGGGGAAATTCTAGGTGATGAAGCAGAAAGACAACATTATGAGAGTTAACGTGAGCCACTGGGGCATCTTGTGTTCCCTGTGGCTATGGAGGAGAGCACACAGAGTCTTAGGGAGAAATGGCCTCACAAGAGTGAGGCAGCATGTCTAGAGATACATGTCTTGTTTAAAGTTCATTATGCAGATCTTTGGAGGATAAATGTGGATGGAAAAGGATGCTCAAGACTTGTAGTAATAAGGATTTGTGTACTCTTAGCATGCTATGGAAAGATGATGCACTTTGAACCCACAGGACTGGGTTCAAATCCTAGTTTGAATTCTCTCTATGAGATCTTGGATGAGTTATCTAGCCTCTGTGAACCTGTTTCCTCATTATATATAGAGGATAATAAGACTAAAATAAAGCTGGGTACTAAAATAAGTGCTCAGAGAGTAGTTGTTTCTCTTTCCCTGTTAGCATTGGTAAGAAGAGACAAATCAGTGCAGTTGAGGAGTCCTTATGTTGGGAGTGGGTACTCCAAGGGCCAGTCATGGGTGTTGTAATCCTGGAGCATGAGTCCACGGCGTGAGACTTTGCACCCACTTCTCTTATCCTATGATCTCTCAGAAGCTGAGTGTGAGACCAAACTTGTGCATAGGTAGTTTATTTGAAAATGTCATCTCAGGGGACATGAAACAGAAAGCAGAGAAGCCAACACAAGGATTCATGATTGCACTGACTGTTTCATCCCCTAGAACATGTGAGGGGGTTATGAAAAGCATCTCAGAACTGTCTGCCAGGGGATGAAAATGGGATGCATTTATTCATTGGTTCCTATTGGTCAAGAAAGGCCCCACAGCACTCACTCCCTGGCCCTTCTGGGCTCAGAATGCCTGAATAGAGTAGGTCCCTGAGACTTTTGAGCTGCAGAACGGAGGTGCCCAGGACAGGAAACAAGTGATCCTTTATAAGGGACAAGGTAAAGCCCCGTCACGCTGTGCTTGTGCAGAGCTGCTCAAAGTCTGCAGGGGAACAAGACCCTAACAGCTGTGTCTGAAATATAAGAAGCAGCTGAGATGGTTTGAGTGGCACAGAAGAGGGTGAACACACCCGCTCTCATGGGAATGCCTTTTTGTCCTTCTTGCTAGAAGGAAGATGCTAAAATAAATATACTTGAAACCTATGTGTTCCTATGGACCCCATTAACTTTAATTTCTAAATAATAATAATAAAAAGAACTCATATAACTATACAGCTAAGAAGGATGGGTTTTACTACAGGTATATTATATCTTAGTATACCTGATTTTTAAAATAGCAATTGCATCCAAACACTGTCCTCCTTTGTTGATTTTATGAGTAAAAGGGAATGGACCATAAAATGGTAAAAATTTTGGTAAATTTTGGGAGAGAAAAATTCTGCTCCCGATCAGACAAAAGCCTTTGTCCTTGAAACTCTACCCAAAAAGGAAAAAGAAAAATTAGTTGGCATGTTTAAATTCTGAAAATAAATAATTTCCTGGGGTGTCTTTGACCTTTTGAGTCTATGATTGATGAAAATGGAAAACTTGCTAAAAATGTCTTGATTGATAAAATGTTAATGAACACAGCAGATCACAACAGCAGTGTTTATTTTTCGGAAGATATCTGCGAGCTATGGACAAGGTATGGAGAAAAACAGAGCTATGTCTGGTGTCTACTTGGAAACCTGAGTAGTCAATTGCGATATACATTGAAAACAAAGAAATCAGTGCTTGTGCTTCAAGGAAGTATTGTGAAAAGTCAAGTTTATTGATTCTTAGTTCCATCACTATTACCTGGACATTAAGTGGTTCCTATGATTTAGGAATTCTTATTGAAGGTGAATCTTTGCTTTTTTTTTGCTTTTTTTTTTTTTTAAGTGAAAGAAAGAGAGAAGGAGGGTGGAGAGAGACAGGGTCAGACAGATAGGCAGGGAGAGAGATGAAAAGCATCAACTCATAGTTGTGACTCCTTAGTTGTTCATTGATTGCTTTCTCATATGTGCCTTGATTGGGGTGCTCCAGCTTAGCCAGTGACCCCTTGCTCAAGCCAGTGACCTTAGGCTCACGCCAGCAACCTTGGGCTTTAAGCCAGCAACCTTTGGGCTCAAGCCAGCAACCATGGGGTATGTCTTATAAGATCGCACGCTCAAACCAGTGATCCCGCGCTCAAGCTGATGAGCCCATGCTCAAACTGGTGAGCCCACACTCAAGCTGGTGAGCCTGCACTCAAGCGAGTGACTTCAGGGTTTCAAACCTGGGTCCTCAGCATCCCAGGCCAATGATCTATTCACCACCTGGTCAGGGAAAGGTGAAACTTTAGAAGGGGTGCCAACGTGGTTTTATTAACCTGGGATTTAAGGAGAGGACATGGGGAACCTTTTGAAGTATACTTGATTTGAGGCAAAATTTTAAAGTGGATCAGGTCCTGGTTGGTTGGCTTAACAATAGAGCATGTGGAAGTCCTGGGTACAATTCCCAGTCAGGGCACACAGGGGAAGCAACCATCTGCTTCTCCACTCCTCCCACCTTTCTCTAGCTCTCTCTCTTTTCCTCTCTCACATCCATGACTCGAATAGTTCGATAAAGTTGGCCTTGGGCCCTGAGGATGGTTCCATGGCCTTACCTCAGGCACTAAAATAGCTTGTTGCCCAGCAAATAAGCAGCAGCTCCAGAGGAACAGAGCATCACCGGGTAAGGGACTTGCCAATGGATCCCTGTCAGGGTGCATATGGGAGTCTGTCACTCTGCCTCCCTGCCTATCACTTAAATAAATTTAAAATATCTAAAGTGGATCAGATTTCTGCTCAGCCCTTCTCTATCCCCAGTCCCCCTACCATCCCATATCACTATCCTGCATCATATTCATCCTTTGGGAACCTGGAGCCCCACTGGATTGCTCAGATGCCTCTATGCAGCCAACCAGTCAATTTTTATTGATGCTTACCATGTACCTAGAACCTTGCCAGGAGTCAGATGTGGGCACATGAGTATTAGCCAGTCTCCCCCAAATGCCTTATCCCCTTGTGTCCAAGTGCTGTCCAAGAAGACTAAGTAACTGAAAGATAAGTTATGTCCATTGTGCAGGCATCTCTTATGCTCCGCTTCAGCCTCCAAGCCTCACATCTCTTGTTCCAGTTTGGTGGACTCTGACCAGCTCTGTGCCAGTACTCTTCTCGTCTCTGGCACAAGGCTCCTGCGTTGACACCACTGCAGGACCTACTCAGTGCCCATGTGTTGGAATGCACAACCCAGTGGTAACCAAGTGGAGCCTAAGAGAAATTCTCCCTTTTTCTTCCACTTCATCCTAGGGCTGGTTCTTACCTGCCATTTGTGTAGTTTCTTGGGGTGGTGGCCTCTGGATTGAGCAGTCATGCTCAACAGCTCAGTATATTTCTTTTTATTAGCTTTCCCTCCTTCTCTCTTTCATTCCCCTTGCACTTCATTCCTCCCTGAGATTATATTTCCTGATAACATAATAGCTCATTTATTCCTTCAACAGTATTTGTAATGGACATAGTATGTGCCAGGCACTGCTGAAGGCACTGCAAGTACAAAAATATTTCATATTCAGTTACTTATCTGGCATCAGATATTTTCCCAGAAGCCATGCTGTTCAGTTTCCTTTCTAGGTGGCCAAGAAATTCTGGTCACATTGTATAGAGCTGTGTTTTCCCAATGGGTTAGAGACCCAGAGTAACCAGAAACAAACGTACTCCCACAAAAGAATACAATAAATCCCACTAAAAAATGCACCAGGGACAGAATTAAGAGCAGGGTGTAGCAGCTGATCTGGAAAGATGCACATCAGAGAAGAGGCAAGAAGTCAGGAGTCAAGGAGGCCAGAAACCGAACTAAAGGATTAGGAATGGACTATGAAATGGAGGTAAAACAAGGCACAGCCATTCTGAGCCAACTTCTGAAAACAAGGATATCAGGACCCTTCCTCCTGTTCTGTGGCCTCAGGGAAAAATCTTTTAGTTTCCTGAAGACCCCAGAGCCAGGTGGAAGGAACCTGATATCCTCACAAAGCTCAGCAACAAACAAGCAAACAATCCAATTGGGAAATGGGAAGAGGACCTGAACAGACACTTCTCCCAAAAAGACATACAAATGTCCAGCAGATATATGAAAAATGCTCATTTTCACTAGCTATTAGAGAAATGCAAATAAAACTACAATAAGATACCATTTCACATCTGTTAGATTGGGTATTATCGACAAGACAGGTAACAACCAGTGTTAGAAAGGCTGTGGAGAAGAAAGGAACCCTCATCCACTGTTGGTGGGAATGTAAAGTAGTACAACCATTATGGAAGAAAGTATGATGGTTCCTCAAAGAATTAAGAATAGAATTACCACATGACCCAGCAATTCCTCTACCCCCAAAACTCAAAAACATTGGTACGTAAAGACACATGCAGCCCCACGTTCATCGCAGCATTATTCACAGTGGCCAAGACATAGAAACAACCAAAGTGTCCCTAGATAGATGACTGGATAAAGAAGATGTGGTCCATATATACAATTGAATACTACTCAGCCCTAAGAAATGATGACATAGTGACATTTACAACAACATGGATTGGCCTTTAGAAAATTATACTAAGTGAAATAAGTAAATCAGGAAAAGCTAAGAACTATATGATTTCACACAGAGGTGGGATATAAAACTGAGACCTATGGACATAGATAGAAGTGAAGTGGTTACCAGGGGGAAGGGATCATGGGAAGTGGAGTGAAGAGGGACAAGTATACAGTGATGGAAAATGATTTGATTTTGGGTGACAACACAACAGTTCAAATGCTATAGAAATATTTATCTGAAAACAACCTTATTGATCAATGTCACCGCATTAAATTTAACTTTCTAAATAAATTTTTAAAGCCTTTTTTTTAGAGAGAGAAGGGACAAACAGACAAGAAGGGAGAGAGATGAGAAGTATCAGTTCTTTGTTGTGGCACCTTCGTTGTTCGCTGATTGCTTTCTCATATGTGCCTTGACTAGGAGGCTCCAACCAAACCAGTGACCCCGTGCTCAAGCTGGTGAGCCTGTGCTCAAGCCATTGACCTCAGGGTTTGGAACCTGGATATTCAGCATCCCAGACCGATGCTATATCCACTGCACCATCGCCTGGTCAGGCCAAACAAGCTTTTAATCAATTCTTTAACCACTTATTTAGCAAACTCTTACTGATTGGGTAGTACTTCAGAAGACTCACAGTTCATAGAAACAAAGATGCAACAATCAAAATATGAAACAATGAGTGCTCTCATAAAAAGTACGGGTTCTTTGTTCAAAGATTAGCAAAGGCATTGTCCTCCAGAGCTGCTCTGTCCAACAGACCTTTCTGTGTTCCTCAGTACCCAACACAACAGCCACTAGCCAGCTGCATGTGGCTGTGATCACTGGAAATGTGGCTAGTGTGACTGAGGAACTGAACTCCTTGTGGTAGTTAGTTTTAAGTAATTTAAATCTAAGTAACCACATGTGGTTAGCGGCCACTGTTTGGGACAGCAGAGCTCTAGAGGGTGATATCATCGCTGAGCCTCCAGGAATGAAGAGGCATTATCCAAGCCATGAGGAGGGGTAGGGTCAAGTAGAGACCAGGAGGAGTGTTCCAGCCAGAGGGAACTGCAGTGAAAGTCATGGAGAGCAGTGTGTGAGCTCATTAGACCTGTACTAGAGCAATTAACGAGAAGGCATCTAGAAAGTTACCCAGAGGCTGTGTGACACGCCTTGTCACTTTTACTAAGCGTGCATTTGCCGTGTGCATTACATCTCATCCTCTCCACAGCCCTGGAGCTGGGTTAATTGGCCCCGTTTTATTGGTGGGGAGACCAAGGCACAGAGAACTGATATAACATAACCAATGCAACACAGCTTCTAAGTGGCAGAGCCAGGAATTACAGGAGGGTGTGACCACACAGCCCATCTCCTTTCAAACTTACCTCACTTTGCATGCCACGTGGGTAGTTTGGGCTTTATGTCATGGTAGGCAGGACTGTTCTGCATCAGAATATTTCTTAGGCAGGCATGATGTAAAAAAACAAGGAAACAAAGAAGTTGAGAGCACTGACCAGAAAATTGAAAGGTGGCCCATGGGACCCAGGCTGGGAAGAGAAGGAAGTAAAGATAAACAAGGCCAAGGAACAGGAGTAGTGGAATAATTAAGAGAAATGCAGGCGAGGACATTGTGATCAAAGGGAATTGTTGTCATTTTCTCAGCTTTTGGCCACAGGACTACATGTTTTCAGCCCGGAGATGAACGTGTAATTGGTGGAGAAAGCCTTTGGCAAAGTTCCCATCCAGCCAGCACACAACCTCCTCCCCTTCCAATGGCAGAGGCCCAGATTCCCCCTTTGTGTGAACAAACGCATTTCTCAGAAACTGAGTTTCAGAAGACTTTTGTTTATGTTTCCTTTTCTTAAATTTCTGCTTGGTGTCTTATTTTTGCTTAGTGAGATAGAAAAAGACAGCATTCACTTTTTTAAATGTTTGTGCCCCTCAGCACACTAAGTGACCTAGAGCAGGGAGCAGGTGTCGGGATGTAAAGAGGCGGCTTCCGCCTCACCTGCAGCTTTGTCTGCCACAGGTGCTCTCCGCTCGATGTATGGGCGCAGCCCGCATAAGCCGTAGGGGAGATGGAAGTGACAGCGAGGCTAAATGTGTTTGATCTGAAACTGAAGTTATGTAGAAGTAAGTTTTAGCATCAAATTGTAAAAAACATTTTGAAAAATACTAAAAATTATCCTGAACTTTAGGAAACTGATCTACAAATGAAGATAGAAATATGTTTTATGAAAATAACAAGTGTAGCTTATTTTCATTGGCATTATCTATTTTAGAATAGCCCCTATTTCTACATGTCTTCTCTTAAAATGACTTTCAATAATTCAGTTAGACTCATAAACTAATATATATTGTCTGCCATTTATCTCAGTATTACTTAGTTTTCTTTTGTCAGAAATATTGTGTGTATGTATTATATATATATAATTTATACTGGGACTAGAGTATTATATGTGGGAGCACATACAAGGGGGAAAGCCATAAATTCATCCTCTGAAGTATATGCTGATTTGGGAAACACAGGGTGTTCAAGTTATTTTTCTTTTTTATAGCTTTATTCAGGCTATACCTCAATTCTTCAACTTACTTATTTTAAGTGTAGTTTGAGGAGTTTTAATAAATTTAGACAGTTGTGCAAACTTCATCGCAATCTAGATTTAGAACCCTACCATTGCCCAAGAAATTACTTCCTGCCCGTTTCTATTCAGTCTCATCTCCCAACTCTAGCCCTATGTAGCCGTTGATCTGTTTTCTGATTCTATAGTTTTACCTTTTCAGAAAGTTCATATAAGTGGAATTATAAACAGTTGAACAACATGAGTTTGAACTGCATGGCCATTAATATGCAGATTTTGTTTCAATGGGTTTAGTCGACCCTCTGAATTAGCACCCATGGATTCAATCATTTGCAGATGAAAAACTATTTTCAGTCCACGATTGGGAAATACGTGGAATTGGAGAGCTGACTGTTTACATTGTTCCATGTCATTTTATATAAGGAACTTGAGCATTCACAGATTTGGGTACTGTGGGTGGCCCTGGAACCAATCCCCCCTGCAGATACTGAGATATGACTAGTTAACTTTGGGAGGAGTCAAAAGTTATACATAGATTTTTTTTACTACATGAGGGTTATCGACACTAACTCACGTGTTGTTTGAGGGCCAACTGTATACATATAGTCTTTTGTATCTGACTTCTTTCATACGTAATTTTGAAGTTTTACCCATGTTGTTGTACTTATCAGTAACATATAACATATTGTTATTTCTGAATAGTTTTCCATTGTATGACTGTACCTCTTTTTTTTTTCACCAGTTGGTATACATTTGGATTGTTTCTAATTTTTTATTATTATAAAAAAATGCTTCTGTGTACATTGCATACAACTCTTCTTGTGGACATAGGTTCTCATTACTCTTAGGTGAATACTTAAGAGTGTAATTGCTGGGTTGTAAACTAAGTAATGCTTAACTTCTGAGAAATTGCCTAACTCAGTGGTTCTTAACCTGGGTTCTATCGAACCCTAGGGGTTCGATGAGTTGGTCTTAGGGGTTCAAAGAAGCCTCTGCCACGGAGGCCAGAATAAAGTAATACCGTAATTTGTTGTGAGTTCATGCCCTTTGTTGGTTTTGTTCTTTGAGCAAGGTGATGTTCATGCACGGCTCATTTTGTGCACCAGTAAAAAAACATATACCTATGTCTTGAATTTGAAAAAAAAAATCATATTTTATTTATCACTAAAGAAGGGTTTGGTGAATGTGCATATGAAACTGGTGGGTTCGGTACCTCAAAAAAGGTTAAAAACCACTGGCCTAACTGTTTTCCAAAGTGACTATAGCTTTTTACATTCCCATAGCAATGTATAAGCATTCCAATTTCTCCACATCCTCACCAGCACTTGATATGATCAGTCTTTTTGAATATAGTTATTTAGGTGGGTATATAATGGTATATTATGGTTTTAATTTATATTTCCCTAATGAATAATTATGTCGAGCGTATTTCCATGTGCCTATTAGCCATTTGTATATCTTCTTTGAGAAAGTGGGTATTCGTCTCTTTTGCCCCCTTTTTTTTTTTAGTTATAGGAGTTCTGAATATAGTCCTTTATTAGCTATATTTATTTGTAAATATAATTCAGTCTCTGGCTTGTCTGCATAGTCTTATTGGTATCTTTTGAAAAGCAAATATTTTTCATTTTGACTGTTCATTTTATCCTTTTTTTGTCTTTTATGATCATACTTTTAGTATCATATCTAAGAAATCCTATCTAATCCGAAGTCACAAAGCTATTTTTTACATTCAAATATTGACTTTTATTCCTTTAAAAATGATCAAGAATTATCTGGATGCTACAATAGCTTCACAGTCTGTGTTTCTTAGTTTTGTGGGGTTTCTTTGTCTTTAAAAAGCTACTTTACTTTTTATTTAATAATGGTAACTTGAAAGGAAATTTTCTGTTATTTTTCTTTCTTTATGCTGAGTTTTCAAAGTATGAAAATATTAATGATAAGAAAAATTTTAAGCAGGCCTAACCAGGCAGTGGCACAGTGGATAGAGCATCAGACTGGGACTCAGAGGACCCAGATTCGACACCCCATGGTCACCAGCTTGAGCGTAGGCTCCTATGGCTTGAGCATGGGCTCTCCAGCTTGAGGGTAGGGTCGCTGGCTTGAGCATGAGATCATAGACATGACTACATGGGCACTGGCTTGAGCAAGGGTTCACTCACTCTGGTGTAGCCCCCTGATCAAGTCACATATGAGAAAGTAATCAATGAACAACTAAAATGCTGCAATGAAGAATTGATGTTTCTTATCTCTCTCCTTCCTGTCTGTCCCTATCTGTCACAACTGTCTCTTTCTCACAAACACTATCCTAACCTGTTTCACAGCTAAATACTGTCCATACGCCTCTTCTAGGCTCTGGGGCTGGAGGCTGGGGCTTTGTTCCTGGGACCCAGGTCCCTCCCTTTCTGCTGGCCTCTCTTCCCACCACACACGTCTTTCCAGGCTGCCTTTTTCTCCAGGGAGCTGTGCAGCCCTTTCCACGTTTCTGCTTTTCCTACCAGTCTCAGTGTGGCTTCTTCAGTGTTCCTTGGTTGAAGAGTCCACTTAGTTTAGTTCAAAGTTGGTTTATCCAGATGATGGTTCTTAAAATCAAGTTATAATCCACTTTGGTTCTGGAGTTGGAAGTTGGTATGTCCGCTTACTCCATCGCCATCTTGCCCCTCCGCTCTTGTCACTTTAAACAATCAAAACTTGGCCCCAGAGCCTCCTGTCATGCATTCTGCTGAGCACTGTACTCAGGAGAGCTCCCTCCCGCCTGTTTTCCTGCATTTCCTCCGTGACCACCCAGCCTCAGGTAGTCGTACTCAATTAAATTTAATTGAATCCTCTAAAATTCCCTGCACATTTTACTCTTTGCATGAGAAGATGGCACTCTCCTAGGTCCTTTTGAAAGAGAAATTAACTCACTGTACCCAGCTTAGTGCTCTGAAACTCATCTGCTATCATGATAAAGTCCAAACTCAATAGCACAGCATTTAGGTTCACTCACACCCTAGCACCAACTGGCCATTTCTGCTCATTCCTCCCTTCACATCATGATCCATCAGCCCCGCCTGGGCACTTGCCAGAAACACGCCATCCCCCTGATGCCCTGTGGCTTTCCTTCTTGTCTTCTGTGTCTGGAGGGCTCTTGTTAGTCTTCCCAGGCAGACTGAGACCGCTCTTGTGGTCGCACCTCGGGAATTCCAATCCTGAGCACTCTCACTGCATCTTTCCACTCCTGCTCCCATCGGCTCCGCGAGCTTTTAACAGTGTTTTGTTAGTTCCTATGGAGCTCACTTCCCTCTCCAAAGCCAGATTTAAGCACTTCAAGGGCATGAACTATGTCAAATTCACTTTTTAATTTCCCCCAGAGTATCTGGGTACTCAATATATATAGGTACGGAATGAATATTTTAAATAAAATGTTTGAAACCAATTCTATAAAGAAATCTAAGTGCACTTAGACACAGCTCTGATGCTGCAGTTTTAAGGCTTCAGAAGAAAAGTGAGTGTGCTCTCCTTAAGTTCTGTCCTTTGTGAAGGGCCCGGCCACCTCTCAGGCATCACTGCCTTTGCACCACTCGCCTGAGCTTTCTTCACAGTCTGGTAGCCTTGACCTCCAGTAGAATGTTCAGCATCCAGAATAGAGATTTTTATCACTTGCTTCCCCTTCTTTAGCAAAATATACTCAGAGATGTATACAGATATCTTGTCCTCATTTAAACCCTCGCTCACAATTTAAACCAAAAGTACATCTTTCAAACATGACTATTGCATTCTCCTTCTTGCTTGTCTACCTGGAAACTTTGCACTGTTTGCAAAGTCAGTACATAAGAACCAGGTTCTTGAACTAGTTAAATGTATGAGAACAAACTGAGAATGTAAATATCATGGTATTTTTTTTGTTTTTATGGTTTTAAAACTTTTTTATTGAATTTATTTGGATGACATAGGCTGATAAAATTTTACAGGTTTCAGGTGTACAATTCTATACTACATCATCTGTACACTGTATGTGTGTTCACCACTTCAAATCAAGTCTCCTTCCATCACCATCTAACCCTGTCTACCCTCCTCAACCTCACTTTCACTGAGTTGCTATTGAATGTTTGCAGATTGTTCTAGAATGGTACTTAGCCTTCCAAAAACAAAGACAAATTTCTTCTCTACAAAGCTTGTGAGAGGAGTTGGAGACCAACAGTTAATACTCTTTTGTTCTCTAGCAATGGCTTAGAACACTCTTATTTTAAATTTTTGAAGGAAACAAAAACCTAAACTTTAAAAGCCTTCCTTAGTCAGACTAACTGGTCATACTTAGGATGCTACCCTTGGCCTAGTGAGTATGGCAGGTGGGTCCCCAGTGTTTTGTGGCTTCATCCTGAGCCTATTGACCTGGCAGGGACAGGCCCTTGCCCGTCTCTTCCGGCCCATCCCTCAGCAGTTCCCACATCACGTCCAGGACCCTGTGAAAGCCATATGTAGTCATTCTTTGAGCTCTGGGGGTATCTCCCAATTCGATCTCCCTCCTTCCTTGGTCTCCAGCTTTGTACCTGGTGGTCTTCCTTGGAATCCTTTTCGCTGCCTCTCACTAGATGGTGTTCTTTATCCTGCCCTTTCACTTCTAGACTCTGATGGCTGCCCTCCTAGGCTGTTGAATTGCCTCTCCACAAGAGGTTTTCTCTCATTTTGCCCAGGTTGTCCCCACTGGACACAGAGATCCATCAGGTGGTGCCCAGACCCAGAAACCTCTGCTCAGCCTCAGCCAAAAGCCCAAGCCCAGTGCTCTCTGAGAAGGCACTGGGCACAGACTTGCCCTGCCTGCTCACATTGTGTTGCCCTTTGTTGTTCATTCCTGCCTTGCCTACTTCCATCAGGCTCAGTAGCCAGCACTGTCCCAGAATCTGATGCCTAACACTATTTTCTAATTTCTGATCTTAGTGTTTTCTCTCTGCTGTGGCATCTCAATGCTGGACTGTTTATCAATGGCTGCTTTTTTGGCCCCATTTACGCATTAGTAGATGCTGCTCTCATAATTCAAGAAGTAGGACTAGAAGAGCCCTCTCAGGTATTCTAAGCAGGAGCCCTTACAGAGATGCTCCTACATAAACATTTTCCTTGAAATCTGTGATTCCAGGCCCTGGCTGGTTGGCTCAGTGGTAGAGTGTCAGCTTGGCGTATGGATGTCCTTGGTTTGATTCCCAGTCAGGGCATACAGGAGTAGTGCCCATCTGCTTCTCCATCCCTGCCCCTCTCACTTCTCTCTGTCTCTCTCTTCCTCTCCTGCAGCCAAGGCTCAATTGGAGCAAGTTGTCTCTGGGTGCTGAGGATGGCTACATGGCCTTCGCCTCAGGCACTAAGAAGAACTTGGTTGCGGAGCAATAGAGCAATGACCCAGATGATTCCTTGCATCTTTAACATTTCTTTCATTGGTTTCTCTTCATCCTCTTATATCACTTTTTCTTCTTACATCCCAACTGTCTTTCCAGAAAGGCACAAATGTTTGTCTTTAGAAAATAAATGCTCAGTTTACCCACAAAAATTTTCCATGAAAACCCAACTGAAGAAACACAAGGAGGTAGTAATTCTGAATTTAATGTTCTTATCAACCAACTTTGATTAAAAAAACAAACAAACAAACTCTGTGGGGCTTTTCTTTCTTGATTCTTCCAGGGAGGTGGACACTTGGACCAAGAATACTTTCTTGCTGATGGTATTCCTAAGCTGCCCTTTGAGTTGTCATTTCTTTCACACCAAAGCAATGGAATATATTCTTCCTATGGAGTCCATTTAAGTAGTATAGAAATGGGATATGGTGTTCTCATAGAAGAAGTGGTCCCTGAGAAGTTAGTGTCCATTAGCATGCAGCAAATATTCTAAAGCTTTGACTGTCAGCTTGAGTAAGTCTCCCATTGCAGAGAATGTACCTTTTAATATTTACACTGTTGTATACATTGCATTTGTAGAGAACATGGACTTCTGAGGAACTAATATTTAACTTCCTGGAAACTAAATTATATTCTTAATGCTCAGGAGGAGGATATCCTTTGGAGTAAATCTGATAAATTATTTTGGAAGCAAATGATGACTTACTGATTTGTTTTTTGAATTTTCACATGGCCTGTTTAAAGAAAATTAAATGCACCTGGAGTTAAATAGTATTGCATGCATTACTCCCCTGTTTTGCTGGTGAATCCTTTGTAATACAAAATGAGTATCAGCAAGTGACTCAGATTTGTTCTTTGCATAATATAGCCTCTAGCTGGAATGAAGGATCTGCAGCAGTTTAACTTATTGTAGTGCACCCTCCCCAGCACTGACAAGTGGAAAACACAACTCCTCCTGTCACGTCTGTCTCCATTTCTCATCGTCATGGTCCTGTTGTGGTTACGCAGAGCCTTAGCAAAATACATTTTGACAAGCTACTGTGGAGATTATAGTAACGTGTGACATGGAAGGAGTGTTGCATTGGAAAAATCTGGGCCTTCTCTCCGCTCACCCCTGCACCTGGGCCCATGTTTGAGGGAAGCTCAATTTACAGGACAGAGTCATTTGGAACTGCAGCTGGGAGGAGGTGGCTGCAGCCAGCCAGCCAGCATCACACAGCCCTTGCTCAACACCACTCCCTGGCCCTCACCCCAACTAGTCACGGAGATGAAACATGAGACAGCCTTCCTATTGAATGTTACTTCTGAAACTCTTCCCTGAAAAGGCACCTTCAGATTTATTGTCACTCTGTGACAGAGAGAAGTGCTCACTAAATACCTCACAGGCAACTGACATTTTCTAGAGTCTCTTGTGGCTGGAGAGTGACCACACTGGTCAGTGGGTTGTGACCAAATGAGGTGTGCATCCCCTCTGGGTGGGGGCAGCAGAGAGCAGGTGTGCATCCCCTCTGGGTGGGGGCAGCAGAGAACAAGTGTGCATCCCCTCTGGGTGGGGGCTCAGAGAGCAGGTGTGCATCCCCCTGGGTGGGGAAAGCAGAGAGCAGGTGTGCATCTCCTCTGGATAGGGGCTCAGAGAACAGGTGTGCATCCCCCTGGGTGGGGACAACAGAGAGCAGGTGTGCATCCCCTCTGGGTGGGGGCTCAGAGAGCAGGTGTGCATCCCCCTGGGTAGGGAAAGCAGAGAGCAGATGTGCATCTCCTCTGGATAGGGGCTCAGAGAGCAGGTGTGCATCGCCCTGGGTGGGGGCAGCAGAGAGCAGGTGTGCATCCCCTCTGGGTGGGGGCAGCAGAGAGCCGGTGTGCATCCCCTCTGGGTGGGGGCAGCAGAGAGCAGGTGTGCATTCCCTTGGGTGGGGGCAGCAGAGAACAGGTGTGCTTTTCCTCAGTGGAGGTGGCAGAGAGCAGAAGAGCATCAGAGCCCTGGGAGCCATGTGCTGAGAAAGCAGCATCACACAAGGAGGAGGCAGCCTCTGACAGCCTGAGGCAGAGCCCACAACCACCTATTCTGGAAATCAGCCTAAATCAGGTCTGAACTGTCCTGAGCAAGCTCTGAGATGTTGGGCTAATTTCTCATTACAGTGTAGCTCATTCACACACATTCTCTGTTCTCCCTACAAGTGGAGGAGCTATGTTGAGATGTTGAACCATGCCCTACCTCTCCATTCTGAATGGATTAGAACAGTTTGTAAATCTGGGATTTTTATATTTGAAATGAGGGAACTTTTTGTTAATGACCAGCCTACTATTAAATGGCTGCCATTTTTCTGTGTGTTGTTTACTTGACAAAGGTATAACCCCTTTAAAATACTATATCTGTATTCCATATGACCTTTTTGCTAAAGGTTTTAGAAAACTGTTTCTGACCCTTACATCTTTTCAGTGATATTTGTAGAAATTTGTTTATAAAGAGATTGAGTCAGAGCTTGTTTCAGTAATTTGACAAATGTTTCTGAATATGTTACTATCAAGATCCGTAGTCAGAAATAAATGTGCATTTCTCAGACATCAACTTTATAGCAATTTCCTACTTTTCTTTCTTTTTTTTCATTTTTAAAGATTAGAACTTTTTGTGTTTTATAATTGGAAGAGAACCAACTGTGAAACGGGCCTTGTGATGAAAAATAAACTTGTCTCTAGCTTAATTTTTGCCTTTTTTTTTTTTTTTAGCAGAACAAAAGAATACAGAGATAGGCAACAAGAAAGAAAATATAAAAAAGTCAGAGAACCAGGCCAGAGGATTCCACAGTCCACCAATTGACATTCCAGTGGGGAGGAAAAAGTGTGTGTGGCAGGGAAAGATTAGGGGAAGATTACTATCAAGGAATTAATATAGGAAAATTTCCCGTCCAACAGTCTTCAGACCCACCAAGTGTCCAGAACAATGAATGAAAAAATGCTCAATTCACAGATGTAAGGCCAGTGGCCACCGCCGTTGTGACCATGCAGGTTCTCATTGGATTCAGGCAGATGGTAAAGAAATAATGGAGCCAAAGAATGGTGGGCCATTTCTTTATTAAAGTCTCCTACCAGTGAACAAGCAAACAGGCAGGGAAGACTGCTTCCCTCCCGTTCAGAAAATCTTCTCTGGGTCATCCTGGAACCAAAGGCCCCCACCAGCCTCAGCAGAACTCCCAAAGCACCTCAGCTCCAGTTACACATCTGCACTCTTTTTTTTCCTGAAAAAACCCCTTGCTTTTCTGCATTAAAAATAAATTGCTATAATGCCTGAGGCTCTCCATTAGGCATAATCCACAATTATTTTAGTGTAAACAAATTTGTTAGACATCAGTGGTAACTACCTCCTGTTTATTCTGAGTTTAATTTTCTGTGAGAAATGTGACTTGTCTGTTCCTTTTGGCTGCACCAACATAGATAGATATAGGAAAGTATATCTAGATAAAAAACCAAAGTGATGCATCATCTTAGAGGGAAAACCTTTAGCACCATACTATTTGTTTAGAATTCCTGTGGTTCCAATCATGCTCTTGTAAGGAGATCTGTGTATTTGAATCATTAAGGATTCTCTTAAATATGCACATTAGGGTCTTTCTGATGACACAAAACAACCGATCTCCATTTATCTTAATTATTTCAGATATCTGAGCCATGTAACAAATCACCCCCAAAATTTTTGGCTTAAAACAACAATAGTTTATTTTTTACCATAATTCTGAGGGGTTATTGGCCCTTAGATGCTAACATCTGGAGATATATATATATATATATATATATATATATATATGGGTTTTTTTGTTGTTGTTTTTTGTTTTTTACAGGGACAGAGAGAGAGTCAGAGAGAAGGATAGATAGGGACAGACAGACAGGAACGGAGAGAGGTGAGAAGCATCAATCATTAGTTTTTCATTGCCATTGCGACACCATAGCTGTTCACTGATTGCTTACTCACATGTGCCTTGACAGTGGGCCTTCAGCAGACTGAGCCACCCCTTGCTGGAGCCAGCGACCTTGGGTCCAAGCTGACGAGCTTTTGCTCAAGCCAGATGGGCCCGCGCTCAAGCTGGCGATCTCCAGGTCTCGAACCTGGGTCTTCCGCATCCCAGACCGACACTCTATCCACTGCACCACCACCTGGTCAGGCAACATCTGGTTCTTTTATTCTCAGATGTTTCTTCTGTTGCATGTGGATTAACAAGTCACTTAGCTATCTTCAGCTGGGAGCTCAATTGGGACCAGAAAGTCCAAGATGGTCATTCTGCTTGCGCTGTTCTTGCTAAAACTTCATTGACCAAAGTATGTCACAGGGCCAAACCCAGAGTCCTTGTGAGAGGGGACTACACAAGGGTACGGATGCTGGGAGGAGTGCTTCCTTGGGGCCACTGGTGTAGCAGTCCACCTACCGTGTTAATGAAGGCTTGCTTTAGAATTCACAGATAAAAGAAAGACAGGAAGATGTTTCAACCACAGTCACTATTCTGGCAAACTTCACAGAGAATGGGAACATCGCTTGGAATACCAAGAGTTTTAGAGGCCTGGTTATCATAGTGCACCAGGTGCAGATACTTGTTATCACCTGTCAGGTGCTTCCCCAATGCCACAGTCACTCAGTGACTACCTCTATTTCTGCTGATCCTTTAGCTGCCCACTGGCTTTATTCTGCTCTTGATACATCATACCCTCTGCTTACACATGGTTTCTCATGCTGTCTTGCCTCTGTGTGATCTTTAACCTTTCTTCCTGCCCTAAAATGTTGACTCACTCTCTCTTTAAGCCTCACATTCACCTTCCCCACGAGAAAGGAATTTCTTGCCACTTCATCGGTCATTCTTGAGCCCTCTAACAGCGAAGTCATAGAGGCTTCGCATGGCTGTTGCCTTTGTCCGCACACCCCATCCCCTATAATTCTTCTAGCCTTGGTCAGGATGGTGGCCTCAAAGCAGAAAGTCAGACTGGGAACTTGACCAGTCTTCAGGGTGCACTAGGCTTCTCTCCATTCTGTTTAGCTAATTGTGATTGCATTTTGAGGAATGGGAAGGCTTCCTTTAAGAAGCACAATTTCTTTCTTTCTTATTCCGCCTTCATTCCTTTTCCAATTGGCTCTCTCGCTCCTGAAGCTGAGGGTGACAGCTGTCATCAGATATCTGGCTGGACACATGCAGAACAGGTGTCACCCTTAATCAGTCACTATTAGTCATAAGTTTATGGACTTTCGTTAAGCATGCTTTATCCATTGTCTTAGATTTCTCAATTATATCACTGTCTACTATTACCAGTGGTGGGATTCAGCCAGTTCTCACCACTTCAGGAAAACCAATACCTGATTTTTTGTTGAGTTCAGCAAGCCAGTTGTTAAAATGACACTTGTAATCAGGATTCTCTCCAAGGAGGGCACCTGGGCAGCGGCCCAATGTGGAAATCACAAATTTACATTCTTTACTCTTTTTTAATGTTCATCTGCACAACAGTGTATTCTAACTGCCTGTAGTAATGTTCATTCCGTCCATAGGTGAAAAAAATTGCAAGTGAGGGTGCCAATCAAGAAGCTATCTGAAAATATCTTAAATAACATTTTTATTGTTTTTGTCACATATTATTTAATATTTTTCATTAATATTTTAAACAGAACATAATCTAGTTTTGAGTCCCCCTTTTATTGTTCTTATTTAAGTATTAAATGCATGAAATAGTAAACCACCTTTTGGTATATCGGTTTTTATACTTAAAATGGTCAATAGTGCAGAGAACCGGTGTTAAATTATTTGAATCCAACCACTGACCCTGTTTCCCCGAAAATAAGACAGTGTCTTATATTAAGTTTTGCTCCTAAGGATGCGCTATGTCTTATTTTTAGTGGAGGCCTTATATTTCTAAGTTTGAAAAACCTTGCACTAGGTCTTATTTTTGGGAAAACAGGGTATTTCCTTTCTTGTACCTTCTGTGCCTAATAAAGGAAGTATGAAAAAGCCAATATCCAAATAATTAGGTTCCATTGAAAGACATTGGACAAACCCACAGCCAACATCATAATCAATGGACAAAAATTAAAAGCAATTTCTCTTAAATCAGGAACAAGGCAAGGGTGTCCCCTTTCACCACTCTTATTCAACATACTACTGGAAGTTCTAGCTACAGCAATCAGACAAGAAGAAGAAATAAAAGGCATCCAAATTGGAAAAAAAGAAGTAAAACATTCATAATTTGCAGATGATATGATATTGTATATAGAAAACCCTAAAGGTTCAGTCAAAAACTACTGGACCTAATTAATGAATTTAGCAAGGTAGCAGGATATAAAATTAACACAGAGAAATCACAGGCATTTCTATACATGAACAATAAAATGTCAGAAAAAGAAATTAAGGAAACAATCCCCTTCACTATTGCAACAAAAAGAATAAAGTACCTAGGAGTAAATTTAACCAAGGAGGTTAAAGACTTGTACTCAGAAAATTATAAAACTTTGATAAAAGAAATCAAAGAAGACACAAACAAGTGGAAACATATACTGTGTTCATGGTTAAGAAGAATAAACATCATTAAAATGTTGATATTACCCAAAGCAATTTATAAATTCAATGCAATACCAATTAAAATACCAATGACATACTTCAAAGATATAGAACAAATATTCCAAAAATTCATATGGAACCAAAAAAGAACACGAATAGCCTCAGCAATCTTGAAATAGAAGAATAAAGTGGGAGGTATCACACTTCCTGATATCAAGTTATACTACAAGGCCATTGTACTCAAAACAGCTTGGTACTGGCATAAGAACAGGCACATAGATCAATGGAACAGAACAGAGAACCCAGAAATAAACCCACATCTTTATGGACAATTGATATTTGACAATGGAGGTAAGAGCATACAGTGGAGTAAAGACAGTCTCTTTAACAAATGGTGTTGGGAAAACTAGACAGCTACCTGCGAAAAAATGAAACTAAACCACCAACTTACACCATTCACAAAAATAAACTCAAAATGTAAAAGGACTTAAATGTAAGCCGTGAAGTCATAGCATTCTAGAAGAAAACATAGGCAGTAAACTCTCCGACATCTATCGAAGCAATATATTTGCTGATTTATCTCCACAGGCAAATGAAATAAAAGACAGGATAAACAAATGGGACTATATCAAACTAAAAAGTTTTTGCACAGCTAAAGACAATATAAACAGAATAAAAAGACAAACCACACAATGGGAGAACATATTCGACAACACATCTGATAAAGGGTTAATAACCAAAATTTATAATAAACTTGTAAAACTCAACACCAGGAACACAAACAATCCAATCAAAAAGTGGGGACAAGAAATTAATAGACACTTCTCCAAAGAGGACCTACAGATGCCCAATAGGCATATGAAAAAATGCTCAACATCACTAATCATTAGAGAAATGCAAATTAAAACCACAATGAGATACCACCTCACACCAGTAAGAATGGCGCTCATTAACAAAACAACACATTATAGGTGCTGGTGAGGATGAGGAGAAAGGGGAACCCTCCTGCACTGCTGGTGGGAATGCAGACTGGTGCAGCCACTGTGGAAAACAGTATGGAGATTCCTCAAAAAATTAGAAATGGAACTGCCCTTCGACCCAGCTATCCCACTTATAGGAATATATCCCAAGGACACCATATCACCGACTGAAAAAAAGAAATGCGCCCCCATGTTTATGGCAGCATTGTTCACTATAGCGAAGATATGAAACAGCCCAAGTGTCCATCAGTGGACAAGTGGATTAAAAAGATTTGGTACATATATACAATGGAATACTATGGCACCATGAAAAAGAAGGAACTATTACCTTTTGCAACAATATGGAGGGGCCTGGAAACTATTATGTTGAGTGAAATAAGCCAGGCAGAAGAAGAAAAATATTATATGACCTCACTTATTTGAGGAATCCAAGGAACAATGAGAACTGAGGAAAGGAATTGAGACAGAGGAGGGATCAAAGGGACCAGAGGAAAAGAGGACAGAGGGAAAGGGGATGATAGGATGGGATAAACCTGAATGGAAGGGGGAGGGTGCTGCCGGGAGGTGGGTAAGGGAGATGTTGAGGGGACTATGGGGAGGGGGGATGCAGTCAGGGTCACCCTAGAATCTATGTAAAAACAATTAAATAAATAAATATATTTTTTTAAAAAAAGAAAGACATTGGTATGGGGTTGTTGATTATTTAACATAAATGTCATAAAAGGCTTTTAAAATTTTTTCTAAACCCAAAAGTTCTTTAAAACATTGTTTTACATATTCATTCCTCTTTACACATGAAAAAGGGGAAAACGGGGTTTCTGGGTTGCACACCTCTAATTATATGGTCTGTTGTGCCTTATGAATATTGTAAAATGTACATTATTGCCTACTTTTAAAATTAACTTTTTAACATGTGTCTTATCCACATTGTCCTGAATTGTGGCTTCTGAAGGACAGGGCCAGCATGTGGTACAGGGCCAGCTATCCCCATTCTCACAGACTCCAGCGTGAAGAGGCCCCTCAAGCTGTGTTATCTGCAATACTGTGAAGAGTTTTTGATATTCAGAAACCATTCATGGTTGTTGTTTTTTTTTAAACATTAGTACCTAAGAGTGTAACAATATGAGATAGCCAAATTATTTTTCTCCAAAGTGAGAAGAGAGTTGGAGGCAGACAGAAGACTCCTTCCTGCATGTGCCTGACCAGGATCCACCTGGCATGCCCACCAGGGGGCGATGCTCTGCCCATCTGGGCCATTTGTTGCTCAGATGTGTGACCAGAGCCATTCTAGCGCCTGAGTTGGAGGCCATGGAGCTGTCCTCAACATCCAGGTCAACTTTGCTCCAGTGGAGCCTTGGCTGTTGGAGGGGAAGAGAGAGACAGAGAGAAAGAGAGGGAGAAGGGTGGAGAAGCAGATGGGTGCTTCTCCTATGTGCCCTGACAGGGAATCAAACCCGGACTTCCACACACCAGGCCAATGCTCTACCACTGAGCCAACCAGCCAGGGCCAGAGATAGCTGATTTTTTTAAATTTATTCATTTTAGAGAGCGGAAAGAGAAAGACAGAGAAGGGGAGAGGAGCAGAAAGTATCAACTCCCATATGTGCCTTGACTGGGAAGCCCAGGGTTTCAAACTGCCAACCTCAGCATTCCAGGATGAGGATTTATCTACTGCGCCACCACAGGTCTTAATTAAACTGATTTCACCTTTTACTTGAGAGAAAAATATTTTTTTCTTTCTAGTGATGACTCCTTACATAAACAACAGAGGAGCTGTTTATTGGGCTTAATATGAATCCTTTGTCAATTTTATGTTTTTAAAAAACATGTGATAAATAACACAGGGGAACATTTGGTCTATGATTTAATATGAATTTTAGACAGAAAGAAGTAAGAGAACCATGAATTGCATTTCTTTTCTAATGATGATAAGTTTATTGAAGAAGGAGGATTTTTTTCCCCTTTCAGAGGTTCTGAGGTCATACGTGAAAAGTTACTTTGAATGGAGTTAAATTAAATATTAAATGGCTGTATTGTTTCTCATTACTCTGAGTTCTATGTGACTTCAAATACCAGAGTGATTTATATTCCAAAAGTGAACCTAACATTTGTCTTATTCAAGCATGCATTAAAACATCTGTGGCAAATTTTCCCCCCAAATTAACAAGCTGTATTGTACTAACGTACTTGCTAGCCTTGACAAAACATGACTTGCTATTGCAAATTAAAGTTTCATTCATTTTCATGTAATTACATAAACAACTTAGTTTTAGTTCCTGATTCTCATGGAAGAGAGAATGGCCACAATTTTCCACCGTAGACTACGGGCAGATGCCCTAGGCAGGCAGGAGCCGTGAAGTTCCCTGTGAGACACGGAGCGTGTACTCTTATGGGGAGTGAGCTTAATTTTCTGTAGCTGTATTTGCCTGTCGCTTTGACTGAATCTGGGGACCTAATGCTGACCTTGGCGTTGGGGTTTTCACCAATGATGGCATATGCAGGAGGTGGGGTGGTTTTCCACAGGCAGGAGTCGAGGATGGGCTGGGCCATTGCTCTGTCCTCCTCAAACAGAACCCACTGTGGAGATGGGCTTGTGGCTCCTGGTGCCGTTTACTTAAAACTTCATGGAGGAGAGACCACATCTTCAGTGTTCACAGTGCACCCCTCCTCTCCTTGTGAGAATCTACTCATGTCCCTTTAAGTAAGTGCTTTCTAAGTGTTTTTACTATTATCCTTTATATAACACGGTGATTTAAAGTGCAATATTTTATCTCATATGTGCTCTGAAAATGTAAAGTGGGTTGAATGATTTTTTCATATGAAGGTGTCTAATGGCTTTCTCTATGTCAGTGGTTCTTAACCTGGGTTCTGTCGAACCCTAGGGGTTCGATGAGTCGGTCTCAGGGGTTCGGAGAAGCCTCTGCCATGGAGGCCAGAATAAAGTAATACCATAATTTGTTGTGAGTTCATGCACTTTGTTGGTTTTGTTCTTTGAGCAAGGTGATGTTCATGCACTCACGGCTCATTTTGTGCACCAGTAAAAAAACATATACCTATGTCTTGAATTTGGAAAAAAAATCATATTTTATTTATCACTAAAGAAGGGTTTGGTGAATGCGCATATGAAACTGGTGGGTTCGGTACCTCAAAAATAGTTAAGAACCACTTCTCTATGTAGAGGATGAATAGTTAAAGCATCCAGGAAACATTAATAATAAATGAAGAACTTGTAACAGAAATGGTGTGTAGTTGCTTACAGTCTTACATGCATTACAATTTATTTGTCTTTGAGAAAATGTTTTAGTTCCCCAGCACCTGTTCAGAGAGCGAGGCCCTTAAACCGAATGAGCTTGATTAGCTTGATGCATAAATCAGGCAGGTTTGCCATTTGTTTTCTCAGTGTTTGGACTGTAGTTTGCCTTCAGTGTATGGCATGTGACATCAACTTCTTTCAGTGCCATTTACGCCTCTTATTTTATCTTCCCTGAAGCTTAAATATAAATTCAGAATTAGCATTCTAACAGAAAATTATGAGATACCTAAGTAAATTTGGCCAATTTGCTTACGCTTTGAACACAAAAAAGTCTGGTTTGTGTATTAATTAAAAATGGTTGTGTGGCTTCTACACTTGCCTCTCGATGCGTACTGGGCCTGAATACTTACATATTATATTACAGAATGCCAAACTTCCTAGATCTTAAATGAAACTACATAATATGTGTTGTGAACCAGCGCGACTAGTATTCCCAGGTCCTGAGTGGGAACGGTGTGAAATGAAAATAGGCTTAAAGAATTAAAAAGAATGGGTTCCGGAGGGTTCTGCAAAGCTGCAAGCTGAATTAGAGAGGCCTCGCAAGCCCCATCTTCCTTTATGTATAGGGCTAAGTGGGTCATTAGCAAAACAATGAGTTCTTTGATTATGTTTCCAAGGCAACTGAAGAATTTTACCAAGTGCATGGCCTGAGCTGTGGTGTCACAGTGGATAAAGCTTTGACCTGGAACACTGAGGTTGCTGGTTCAAAACACTGGGCTTGCCTGGTCAAGGCACATACGGGAATTGATGCTTCCTACTCCTCCCCCTCTTCTCTCTCTCTCTTTCTCTCTACTCTCTCTCTCTAAAAATTAATAAATAAAATCTAAAAAAATTTTTTTAAATAAAGAAAAGAATTTTACTAAGTGCAGAAAACCTCCACCATACATTAACATCCTAACTTTACACAAAGAAGAAAATTGCCTCCACTCTTTCTGGGGAACATGGGGGGCAGGACGAGTATGAGCATCACAGCTAACATGGAGGTGTGGGGAAGGGCTTAGCCTTTTGCAACTTAATCAGGCAAGAGAGGTGGGGGGTTGGGCAGACTGTTAGCCTACAGTCAGTTTCCCACATCTCTGTCCCCCAAAATTTAAAGACCAAAAACCCTGTAGGCTTTTCAGTCCCTAACATATCTTCCTTTTCTATTTTTTAACTTCAATTTGTATGCTGTTATTCACACTCATCTGATTTCCCATGTCCCAATTTGGAGGCAGACTGGAAAAAATATAAAATAAACAGCAAAATTAAAATAGCCTATACTAACAGATACCAAAACAAATGTCTTAATACAATGAAGGGATTAAAGCCTTATAGATTATCAGGCAAATTCTTAGCTAATAAGGCAGGATCTAAAATAGAGTCTTTGCAGCTTTGAATGTCCTTCACATGTTAATGTAATTCCACCAAGTTCATGTTGACACCATCACCACTCCACATTATCTGTAGACACAACCCAGCCCCACTTCAGTCTGAGACTGTCCCAAGGAGTGGGAGTCACACACATACAGGAAAAAGTCTGCATGGCACTGGAACTGTTGTCACATTTCCACACTCTGCAGTTAGCATCCAACTCCCAATGACCACTGCTTCTAGCACATTAAGCTTTTGTCTCAAGCTTAATGTCAGTACTGGATTTCTGGCAATGATTCAGGTAGGCTGGAAGGGCCATCTGCAGCATGTATAGAGACAGAGCTTCTGTTTTCTTTAATCTGGAGAGATGAACCCAGGGGGCCTTTCCCTGGAGCTCTGTAGCTGTGGGTGGTGAGGAGAACCTTGGGATACACTATGCTGGGTGGTAGAGGTAAATTCGTAACAGAAGTGGGCAAAAAGGAGAGAGAGAGAGAGGCTATGAATTTGGAGAGTAGGTCCCAGCCTAAAATAGGCATAGGGCATTGAGGCAGGAGGAGAAAAGAGTGTGTGAAGAAGACACTATGTATTAAACAAGGCAGTATATCTGTGGCAAATGGGGAGGAAAATAAGATCATCAACACCCACAACAGAGATCTTCAAGGGATGAGGAGAACCTGAACATTTGGGCAAGGCAGAGTAACTGGCCCTCATGTATATAAGAAATGAGATAGGCTTACTACTTGGATGATTACCATAGACTCATCCACAGTGACATGAGATGGGGACGACAGCCCTGGGCACCTTCAGTCTTCATTGGCAAGTCCCAGCAGGCTGGGCAAGGTTGGGTCAGGGCTGGAAGAGATTGAACCTTCCCTTGGAGGAGCAAGGGGTCAGCCTACCTCCCAGTGTCCCTTTTTCCCACAGCAAGTGCATGGCCCTGGTGGGGGCTGAGAAACCTAGCAGCAGGCTTTAGCCCAATGACCTTTCTTTCCAGTCTTGAAGCAGAGCCCTGATGGAGTCTTATGAGGCCCCTTAGGGCTGTTGGAGCCTTTAAGGGCATATGCCAGGAGCTGGTATTTTGCCTGATCTCTTTGGGTTCTGTCTGCCCCGTTCCTCTCGGTCATTATAGACCTTAAAAGCCATGCTCAGAAGATTTCACTGAGGGGTTTGAGGGTCCTCCTCCACCTATATAGACTTTTCCCATATATCTGGAGCTGATTGGAAAAAGACAGGACAGCGTTATTAGCTGGATCAAATGAAGGAGGGTAGGAATTTACAGGAGAAAGTTTTGGAGTGTGCTAACTCATACAGTTAGAGGGTTCCTGTACGTTAGCATTCAAAATTTTTTTAAAGTAAAAAGTATGATAAAGGAGATTTACAGAAGTTCCAAGATATGTCTCCCCATTTTTTTTTTATTTTTTATAATTGACCTTTAAGCATTTGCTGGGCTTCTTTTATAATGCCTTGACCCTGAAGATTGTAAGGAAATACCTGTCCTTAGATTAATTCTAAAAGTCTGACAAAATATAGTAAATGCTTTTCCAAATAACACTCCCACATTCTTCAAAACATTTCTACCCCATTAACAGTCAATCTAGAGAGCACATTAAGGCTGAAAAAATCCAGTATGACTTTCATTATCTTCCCATTTTTTTAAAAAAAAGTTATACCTCTGTTATGGAAAATCCACCTTGCTTCAAGCCTCACAGCTTGCAGCTTGAAGCATTTTGCAACTTGCAGCAGTTTGGCCAAAGTATCAAGTTTTTAGGATCCATATTTTATTCTATTTAAATTGAAATGAGCACTCTGTACAAGTTTCAATTTTAAAAAATTGTAGGGATAAAACCTTTTTATTTTTTCAATATTAGAGCCTGCATTTCCAATTTTTGCATTCAAGAACTTAATTCAGGCCTTAAAAACAGACACATTTTAGACAACATTAAACAAAGACTAAACAGAAACAAGAATCAGACGAACCAGACAAATCAGAGAGAAACCCAGGATTTCAGAGTACAACCAAATTAGAAAGACGCCTGCCTGATTTTAGTCAGGGCACTTTTTGAGAGGAACAAAAGAAGGATGAGACTAAACAAAATTCTTTCGAGAAAAATCTCAAGGCGGCTGCATGAAAATTTTGTACAGCTACATCCTAACAGGTGTCCCCCACCCCAATTTCTAGGCAAAGAATAGGAAAAAAACAAAATGATAGTTGAGGACTGTAGCTCAAACATTAAAGGAAATCAGAACGTAATAGGAAAAGCTGCAACTTTCCTAACACCTGAGTCTTCTATTCATTCTCAAATTATAATAGTTGCTGCAACTGGCCAACCACGCCGAGATCCCTCCACCTCAACTCCAGCCGAGGGGCAAACTCACTTGATGGGGGTGGGGAAGGCTCCATTATCCGTTTCCCTGAATCACCTGTTCTTTCGCAGTAGCCGCCTGTCTGGGCCAACCCAGCCACTGCCGCTACCGCCACCACCGCAACCACACTGGAAACAAGATTCATGGGCAGAAGTACTTCCCTGACCTTCCTTCTTTCGTGTGTTCTGCCTTTTGTAAAAGTATCCTGGAAGCCTCACCTTAAACACTGGGGCAATAGCCAGACCTTGCATATATGAAGGCTCAATAGCAGCACATGTTCTGATATAATCCTCTGTATCTCAAGCCTGATCTAAAAGCTTGTTGGAGCAGGGATTTCCAAGGGTCTGAACGAGAGACTCTGGAAGCAACCCGATAAGGGTACAGAGGAGCAGAGGGTTGAGTGTATGAAGGAGCAGAGGATGGCAGAGGTGCCACAGTTAAGGCAGCCATAGCCGCAGAATTTTCATTATCTCCCAAGTCATCCTCAGACTCCAAGGTCTTCTCATATTTACATTCCTCCATTTCTACCTCACTCTGATTAAACAACATTTTCTCCTCAAATAAAAACATTTGTACAAAAAGAAAAAGGTCCCTCACTTTGACCCTAACTGTTCCCATAATTTATTACTCCCGATTATACTCTCCCCCAAAACTCTACTCAAGAATTTTACTTACTGTGCGCACCTGGGGAGTTCCGTCACATGCCTTCAGTTTAGTTTCCCTTTCTCAGGTGCCTGCTCGGGCTCCACTCATCATGAACCAACACGACTAGTATTTTCAGGTCCTGAGTGGGAATGGTGCAAAATTAAGAAAATAAACATAAAGAATTAAAAAGAATGGGTTGGGAGGGCTCTGCAAAACTGATAGCTGAAACAGAAAGGCCTCACAAGCCGCATCTTCCTTTATTTATAGGGCTAAGTGGGTCATTAACAAATCAATGAGATTTTTGCACTGGGGAACAAAATTTTTGTTGCATCCACAGAAACACTTGTTCTTACCTAATTTGAGTGGCTGATCTCAAATCTGACATTAGTTTTTCTCTGTAAGCTACAGTTTTTTGCAATTCAAGATTTTAGGTTTTAATCTCATTGTAAAATTTTCAACATTTAGTTTAACATAATGAAGTAAAATGTCTTCTTGGGTATCATCTTTGTGAAAATATAATAATTTATATAATGCAGTAAATACACTAATACACTAAAAGATATGATTGCATTAGAATTTGTCAACTATTTCAAAATAGAACATATTAAAACACTTGTTTTAATCAGAAAATTTGCGCAAAAGTTATTTAAATTCTATTCAGGCAAAAATTCGTGTTTGCAGCTCTTTCGTTTGTGTATTTGTTGAGGACAATCTCGGTTGATGCTCCAGCAGTAGTCTGCTCATCACTAACAGCTCCAAGATTTTCGGAAAACTTATCAAGTTGACTGTTCAGGAAGTGAATCTTAATGCTCATGTTCCATCCAATGTCGCAGAAAGCCAACAGCATCCTTTGAACCAGAAGTTCATAGTTTTCTGCTTTTTTGTTGCCAAGAAAGTTTCTTTGTAACTGCCACAAAAGACTGCCATGCTGCTTTCTCCTCCTTATTCATATGAGGGATCAAATTTGAAGTCCATTGAATATACCTGCTTTTATCTTCTTGAAAGACAAGGCAGGAGAAGCAAAAATAATATGTTGAAAGCATTCAGTTTCTCTATTCAAAGCCTAAACAAACTGCTTCATTAAGCCAAGTTTGATGTGAAGTGGGGGGGAAATGATCCTGTCTCGGTTAACTACAGGTTCATCCAAAATATTTTGCATCCCTACTTCCAGAGCTTCATGTTTCGGCCACTCCTTCTGTGTCCAGTGTTTCTCCTGAGCTCAACTGCCCCACAAACACAGAAAGCAAGGATACTTCCTGAAACCTCTCTGTTGTCCTAGTAGGAAATTTTCCATTTTAAGTACCACACAAATGATCCAGTTATGCTCCTCATACTTCAGAAAGTCAAGGACAATTTTTATGATATTTTAATCTTCTCGCAAATGAGCTGAATAACCAGTTGGAACCACCGCATAAACATTACCGTTGTGTAGGAGAACACATTTCAGACTCCATTTAGAGCTGTCAAGAAATAGCTTCCATTCTGTCAGACTGTAAGTGCTAACACCTAGCTGGCTGAGAAGACTGCTGATATCATGACAGTAAACAAAGTCTTTGTCTTCGGGAAAAAAAGTCCACAAAACTTTGTTCATGCTTCCTGAAATGGGATACTTTAGCTAACCAGTGAAGTACATTCTTTTCTTGAATCCTGGAGACTAATAACTCAACTACTTTGTTTGATAGGCCCAAATCTCTTACTAAGTCATTCAGTTTGGGTTGGCTAAACTGCTGAGGGGTTAATGACTGCTTGGCATTAGAAGAAGACCCTTCAGATTCTACAGCTGTTTCCTCATGCATCTTATCAAAATACGCTTGATCACCATGTTCACTTCCTTCATTCTTAAAAGAAATAAAACCATTGAAAACTGGAACCGGGAGTGTATCAGAGTGTGGGATAGTTCGTATTGCTGAAGAATAATTAGGATATGCAATCATATGCCATTTTTCTTGCTGATGCCCTTTGTATGGATCAGACAGAAATAACAGTCACTGTTGTGGTTTTTAGGTTCACGCCAAACCATGGGAATACCAAAAGGCATTCCTTTGCATTTTCTTTTTGTCCACTCATGAAGCATTTCCTCACAATTATGACACTCAATATGAGGAGCCCAGTTCTTGTCTTGATCGCCAAGGGGAACTTGAAAATAGGCAATGTATGCACATATCACAAATGATGAAATATTGCACCTTTGACGTTGAAGTATGTAACAGCTACATATATAACATAAGGTGTCAAGACTATTCTTACATTTACACCTACTCAAAGAAGCCATGTTTCAATCTTAAAATAAGAGGGTGTTTTTATGAGATAATAATTTTTACATTTAAAAACAACTATGTAAAACAATGATGTAAAAGTAATGTTTATAAAACATTAGTTGTCTTGTAGTTATTTTCAATCCAAGAGTTGTTGCCCTTTAACACCAATTTAAAAACCAATGCATGCCATTAACTGTAAGAAAAATAAATTAAAATTGCATAAAAACTAGAGCATGCACCAAAAAATGGATTTCAAATTTCGAATCAGAAATGAAAAAGTATATAGAAACAGTTCTAAAACCTCATGCATCGGAAAATGAAAAAAAGATTGTTTTCCAGTGTTATGTTTCCAAGGCAACCTAAAAATTTTACCAAGTGCAGAAAACCCCCATCATATATTAACATCATCACTTTACACAAAGGAAAAACTTGCCTCCAGTCTTTCTGGGGAACATGGGGGGCAGGACAAGTATGAGCATCACAGCTAACATGGAGGTGTGGGGAAGGGCTTAGCCTTTTGCAACTTAATCAGGCAAGAGAGGTGGGGGGTTGGGCAGACTGTTAGCTTAAAATCAGTTTCCCACACCTCTGTCCCCAAAAATTTAAAGACCAAAAACCCTGTTGGCTTTTCGGTCCCTGACAAATATGGATGTTTCATTCACAAAATATTTATAATATATAACATCTATATTTAGCTCAATAAATTCTTTCTTTGTGTTTAGCAAGAAGTATCTAACTATAATTGTAATTATGTTCAAATCAGAAATCAATTGCTAGCAAAGCATTTTATCAACATTGTTTCATTTTCTTTTTATACAGTTAATTTCTATTCCACACTTAGTCACATAATATGACAACTGGCCCTTTCTGCCTAGCTCAGTTAGTTAGAGCATGGTCCTGATATGCCAAGTTGTCATCCTAATATGCCAAGTTACTGGGTTTGATTCCTGGTCAGGGTACATACCTGAATCAACCAATGAATGCATAAATAAGCAGAACAAAAAACAATATTTCTCTCTCTCTCTCTCTCTCTCTCTCTCTCTCTCTCTGTTTTTCTCTCCCCTCTCCCTTCCTCTCTCTCTAAAACCAATCAATCAATACATAAATGAAAAAATTGTGGCCACTAATTTGATCATATTGACAAGAAGTTGATTTTCAAACCAAATAGATATAAATATAGAATTATGTAGACTACGCTCAGCCTACCTATAAAAACCTCATCTTCAAAGATCTTAAGTCTCCATTTTTTATATTTCCTCCCTTTATTTTTTTTCTCAAACACTAATTTACTTCCTACCTTGTGCACTGTGATGGTTCTGGGGACAGAATGTGAAACAGGAAAGATGCAGTCCCTATCTTTAAGAGACTTCCAATTTTGTGCAAAAGGTACACATTTTAAAAATGCAGGTACACAAACAGTAACAGTCACACTAGTCATTCAGTAATTAAGCTGTGGGAACTACCCTTGCTTATAGTAATAGCATCCCTTCTGCCCTCTCGAGAGAGCTGCTGGTTACCCCACCTGTCTTCCTCAATGACAAGACATAATTAAAGGTGTCACTTCAGGTAGGCAGCTCCTGTGGGCAGAGGCCTGCACCTGTGTTGTGCTCATGCTCACCTTTGCACAGGGAATACTGAGTATGCAAGGCACAACACAGTATGTGATGGAGCGGCATGCAAAGATGGGAGAGGTGCAGTCTTTGCCTGAGGAAGACGGCAGAGAGCATGCATATTTATCTCTGTATCTATTTAATATATGTGATAATTTTAAAGGAATGCAGGAATTCTTAGAGTAAAATGACTTCTAGTGTTACTGATTAGCTAATGTTTCCATTTTAACTGATTTATAAATGAATAAATTGGACTTTTTTAAGTGAGAAGAGGGGGAATAGACAGACTTCCACTTGCACCCCAATTGGGATCCACCTGGCAACCCCTATCTAGGGCTGATGCTCGAATCAGCCGAGCTATTTTTAATGCCTGAGGCTGACACTGGGACCAACCAAGCTATCCACAGCGCCCGGGGCCAGTGCTCGAATAAACCAAGCCACTGGCTTTGGGAAGGGAAGAGGGAGAGAAGGGTAAGGGAAAGGGAGAGAAGCAGATGGTTGCTTCTCTTGTGTGTCCTGACTATAAGGTATTTTTCCCCGCAGAGGAAGAAGGAAGGGCATAGGTACGAAGTGTGGATAAGCAAAAGCTTTATTGAGTACAAAGCGCTTCCCGGACGATGTTTCCTGTTCCAGGGGACACAGGCCACGGAAGTCACATGGATGAAACCGCATGAGGGATAAAGGGTCTCATCTAAGGTGGTTGAGCTCATATGACGTGGAGAAATCTCACTGGCTGGCAGACAGTCACTCTTTTCCCAAGGACTCCTGGGAAGTTTCTTTTGACGCACATGGATGTGGGCGGTTCCAGCCAAAGTTCCCAGGTCTGGTTTCTCACGTGACCTTTCCCATTATCCACCGACCATACATTCTGACCTTTTGTGTTAAATAGGGATGCCATTATTCATCTGACTACTTCCTGCTGGTTAGGGTAAGGTGACCAGATTTTTTTTTTCATTTAAAATTTTTTTTTTATTTATTATATATATATATATATATATATATTTTATTATTATTAATTCTAATGGGGTGACACCAATAAATCAGGGTACATATGTACAATGAAAACATCTCCAGGTTATCTTATCATTCAATTGTGTTGCATACCCGTCACCAGAAGTCAAATTGTCCTCTGTCACCTTCTATCTGGTTTTCCCTGTGTCCCTCCCCTCCTCCCTATCCCACTCTTCCCTCCCTCCCCCCAAGGTGACCAGATTTTAAAATTGATAAAACGGTACACCATTGACGGGCGGGGAGGGGGTAATTCTTGATTAAAACTTTGGTCTATATGGAGCAAAAAAAATTTTTCATAGAATGCAAAAATAGTATTGTAATATATTTTTTAAAATCAGAATATTTTTAAAACACCGCGGAACGCGGGACAAATTGTTAAAAATTAGGACTGTCCCGCCAAAAGCGGGACGTCTGGTCACCTTAGCGTTAGGGGCGTTGTGGGGAGGGGAGATCGTAAGGTGGTGGTGTTGAGGGGAGTCAGGAGGAAAATCTGTTTGACCGTGATTTGAGAAACTTCGCGGATGCGTTCTGTTAGAATTATTTTAAAATGAGCACATATGAGTTATACGCTGATAATTAGAAGAAGATTTAGGATAGGGGCAGCCCAGGTGAGAATGGGTGGTTGTCACTAGGAGTTAAGTGGGTTGTGGGAGGAGAGATTCTTGCTCAATTTCTCTTGCAAACAGTTGAGGAGATTGGAGCTCCTTTCATCAGGCCAGTCTTACTAAACAGCATTGCTCCCTACTTCAGCTCACTCTGGCGACAGGTTCCTGGTGGGAGGGACAGGAGCAACAGGAGGGTCTGCAGGGCCCAACCTTTTGGTGAGCCAGAGACAGTAGGGCCCAGTGGTTACAACTGCCAGCAGTCCTGCATGGGAGCAAGCTTGAGGCAAGAGACATGGTACCAAGGTGTTTGCCCTAGGAGTTTAGCTGTAGTAGGAGTAGTCAGTATTACCATATGGGGTCCCGTCCATCTGGGCTGTAAGGAGCCAGGCTGGAGCTCCCTCAGAAGAACCCTGTTTCGTGGCTGGAGGGGGACCGTTGGGTGTGCTTCATCTGGACCCCTATGGGAGGAAGGGTCCGGTCCGCGTATTCACTGAGAAGATGGTAAAAGGGGAGGCATGTGGCAAGAGGAGGGGGTTAATAGATAAGTTGTGATTGATTAGGAATGGTCTGCCATAAACCAGCTCAAAGGGGATGAATACAGTGGGGTTTTGTGGGGTTGCTCTGATTCTAGTGATAGCCAGAGGGAGGAGGTTTGGCCAGGAGAGCCTGTTCTCAATGGAAAGTTTAGTTGCTGACTTTTTAGGATGCCATGGGCTCTTTCCCCCTTACCTGGCGATTGAGGGTGATAGGGTATGTGGAGCTTCCAGGTAATGTAGAGAGAGGTGGCAACCTGCTGGACTATTTGGGAAGTGAAGGTTGGGCTGTTGTCTGACGGGATGGTAGCTGGCAGTCCAAACTGCGGGATGATAATGATACATTCAACGAGAATGGAGGCAACGGTGTCTGCTGTCTCTCGAGAGGTGGGAAAGGCTTCTATCCATCCTGAAAAGGTATCAACAAAAGGTAAAAGATAACAGAGTTTTTTGTGAAGGGGCATATGAGTGAAGTCAATTTGCCAATCCTGGCCTGGCATGCGTCCCCTCAGTTGATGAGTAGGGAAGTGGGGGTGGACTCCCCCTTGTGTAGAGGCTTTGGAACAGACAGTACATGCTGCGTGTACCTTTTTGATAGTCTGCTGGAGGCCTGGGAAGAAAAAGAGTGGTTGCAAGAACCGATAGAGAGCTTTTGGCCCTATGTGTAAGGAACAGTGGATATCAGAAAGGAGAGTTTCAGCCTGTCCTTTTGGTAAGGCATTCTATCTCCGAGAAATATCCATCCCTGGTTGCACACGTCTCCACCCTTTCTGAGGAGGGTCTGTTCTTCCTCAGGAGTGTAGGAAGGTTTCAAGGAGGTGGAGAGAAACATGAGAGGAGTGGTGGGGGGAGGGGCTCCCAGGGTGAGGTATCGAACCGTAGTATCAGCCCGAGCATTTCCCAAGGCCTCCGGGTCCTGAGAGGTTTGATGGCCCCTACAATGTACCACAGCCACCTCAGCGGGAAGCTGTAATGCCTGCAAAACTTTAGAAACAAGGTTAGCATTGATTATGGGGGAGCCCTTGGTAGTAAGGAAGCCCCTTTCCTTCCAGAGGGCGGAGTGGCTGTGGGTGATAAGAAAAGCATATTTAGAGTCAGTGTATATAGTTACGCGTCTTCCCTGGGCCAGAGTAAGTGCCCGCGTGAGGGCAATTAGCTCTGTTTTCTGGGTGGGGGTGCTCTCTGGCAGCTGTTGGGCTTCTAGGGTGGAGGAGGTGGTGACCACCACGTAGGCTGCCCATTGCCATTCGTCAGGTCCCTGTACAGAGCTCCCATCTACAAAGAGTATTAGATCTGGATCTTTTAAAGGAGAATCTGATAATTCATCCCGGGGTCTGTTGAGGAAATTTGTTAGTTCTGTACAAGAGTGGGTGGGTTCTGGAAGTGTCGCTGGAGCTGGCAGTAAAGTGGCTGGGTTGAGTCGGGGAAAGGGCAAGAGAGTGACTGAAGGGTTTTTGATGAACAGGAGGTGAAATTCTTGTAGGTGGGAAGGACCCAATAGAGAAAGAGATTTGTGTGAAAGGAGGTTGGTGAGCCTGTGGGAGGAGAAGACAGTGATGGGTTGGGAAAGGGTGAGCTTAGTAGCCTCCTTGGTGAGTTCAGCTGCTGCACCCAGTGCCCAGAGGCAGGGCTGCAAGCCTTTGATGGTGGTGTCCAGTTGTTTAGAGAGGTATGTAGGCCCCACAGGTTGAGTTAACACGCCAACAGCATTACCATGCTTTTCATCAGTGAAAAGATGGAAGGGGCGTCTGGGGTCAGGTAAGGTGAGAAGGGGAGAGGAGATGAGGGTGTCTCGAAGGGTAGAGACAAAAGGGGTAGAGCCCTTTTGACGGTGTTGGGAGATGTGAGAGGTCTCGTGGGATTCTCTTTTGCAGCCTCGTAGAAGGGTTTAGCTAAGAGAGCAAAATTGGGAATCCAGTGTCTAAAGAAACCTATCAGACCGAGGAAAGAAAGAATCTGATCAGTGGTGGTAGTGGTTGGAGACTGAGGAGGGTCTGAGTTTGATCTAGGGTGAGACCTCGGGTGGTGGGGGTTAAGGCGACGCCCAGATAGACTACAGACTGAGAGTGAAGGTGAGCCTTAGTAGGGGAGACGCAATATCCCTTCATGGCAAGGAAGATAAGAAAGGTGGCGGTGTGTCTTCTTGAGGCAGACAGGGAGGGGCTGCAGAGGAGTAGGTCATTTACATATTATAAGAGAGTACTAGTCTTGAGATTGCATGTAGCTAAATCCTGAGCTCGCACCTGTACAAACAGGTGCAGGCTGTCTCTGAACCCCTGGGGTAAGACAGTCCACATAAGCTGCTGGGCCGCATTAGTGTCTGGGTCAGTACAAGTAAAAGCAAACAGAAAGTAAGAGTCAGGGTGTAGAGGAATGGTAAAGAAGGCATCCTTGAGGTCTAAGATTGTGAAGTGAGCGGTTTCTGAGGGAATGTGTGACAGTTATGTGTAGGGATTAGGGACCACTGGATGGAGGGGAACTACCACCTCATTGATTAGGCATAAGTCTTGTACGAGGCAATAAGCTCCTAAAGGTTTTCGAACAGGAAGGATGGGGGTTTTGCAGGGAGAGGCCGTGGGGATTAGTTAGCCTCGGTTTAAAAGGTGGGTAATTATTGGTTTAAGGCCCTGGCAGTGACTTGCTGAAATGGGAAATTGGGAAGGATTCTTTAAGTGGATGTGTACAGGTGGGTGGTGGGTTGCTACCACAGGGGTAGAAGTGTCCCAGACTTGAGGGTTGACAATATCTGGTGGAATAGAAGGTGTGATTGAGTTAGGGTAATCTGTGGTGGTGGGAGAGCCTTCAGTCAGGAGTGGTAGGATTAGGTGGGAAGATGCTGTCAGCTGCATAGTGGCTCCGAGACTGTGTAGAATGTCTCGACCCAGAAGGGGTACAGGGCACGATGGCATAACTAAGGAGTGTGAAAAGGGGATTCGTCCAAACTGCATGTCAGGGGAGGTGTGCAAAGGGGAAAAGAAGGGGTCTCATCCATTCCCATAACCGAGACCTGTGAGGGAACTAGAGGTCCAGAGTGTGATGGCAAAAGAGAAGGTATCCCCCATGTCCAAAAGAAATGAGATGAACTTAACTGCTACCTGTAGCATCACTTGTGGCTCAGAGAGAGTAATGGGGGTCTCCAAGTCCGGGTCACGTCATTCGACCAGGAGGCCTAGAAGTTCAAGCGATGGGCCCGTCTGGCTAGCTTGGCCTCCCATTTGGGTGGCTTGTCCTTCATGTAGAGGCGCTGAGTATGAGCCTGTTGCCCAAAGGGGTCAATCGCTTCGCTAGTGACTGGGCTGCTTGCAATTAGCACAAGGCTTAGAGCAGGGGTCCCCAAACTTTTTACACAGGAGGTCAGTTCACTGTCCCTCAGACCATTGGAGGGTGGCCACATACAGTACTCCATACACTGACCACCAATGAAAGAGGTGCCCCTTCTGGAAGTGCGGCAGGGCAGGATAAACGGCCTCAGGTGGCTGCAATTTGGCCTGCGGGACGTAGTTTGGGGACTTCTGGCTTAGAGGGTGGCCTCAGGCAGGGTCACTGCCACATTTAAAGTAAGCTCCTGGTGGGGATCCTCTTTGCGGCCTGGACTTAGGTCGAGCACCTTCTGTGCCTTGCCCCTGTTGCTCTGCCGGCCTCAGGGTTGCCACAAAAGCCTGGGTTTGGAGCGTTACCTCTGCTGCATGCAGGGCTGGTGAACAGCCTCGGTCTTTTCCTCCCAACCATTAAAAACCTTAAATGCCATGTTCATCAGGTCTCGGATAGGGATTTGGGGACCCTCTTCTGCCTTCTTAAGTTTCCTCTGAATGTCCGGGCCCGATTGGGAAGTAAAGTGAGTAGCTAATACAGTGGCCCGGCACTGGAAGTTGGGTCTAAACGAGTATGGAGGACCACTGTGTCAGTGAGGCAATTTAAGAAGAGAGCCGCATTTTCCTCAGGTCCTTGAGTAATTTCCCTTAATTTGTCATAGTTAACTCCCTTTTGTGCTGCATCCTGCATGCCAGCTATAAGACATTCAATCATTTGGTCTCGTCGTCTCCTACCTGTTTGTTCCGTCTGGTAATTCCAGTTGGGGTCCATGTCAGGGATCGCCGCTGGGCCCACCGGCATTTGAGCGATTGAGGCGTGGACCTTATCTGCATGAGCTCGCGCTGCTGTCCGGATTAGGTCCTGTTCATTGAGGGTAAGGGTAGAAGACATGATAAAGTAGAGATCATGCCTAGTGAGATACTGGAATTCCTTGGTATAGTTGGTAGGATTAGAAGAATAGGAGCCCAAATGCTTTTCTATTGCAGACAGATCAGAGAGGGAGAAAGGCACATGAACCCGAACAACTCCTTCCATCCCGGCCACCTCGCGGAGAGGGTATAGGAGGTCGGCTCCCTCTTGTGGCTCAGAGCGGGATTAGGTATGAGTGCTGATTGGAGAGGGGAGAGAGAGACCAGCATTTGCAGGCGGATAAGAAACAGGATCTAGCGAAGAGAGGGGAGGAGTCCGATGGGACCGAGGTAGTCAAGGGAGTCATGCAGGAGGGGAAGAGAGTTCTTCGGGGCAGTTGGCAAAGGAGGAGAGATCTGGTGCAGAGGGTTTAGCTGAGGTTTCTCTGGCCAAAAGGACCTGTATTGTAGAACAGCTGGCACAGAGATTAGGACGAGAGCACAGATACCAGAAGCCCTGAATGTAAGGGATTTCCAACCATTTTCCATTTTCTTGGCATTAGTTCAGTAAATCAGTAAGGGTGTTAAAATCAAAACTCCCTTCCTGAGGCCACCTGGTCTGGTTATCCAGTGCGTACTGCGGCCAGGCTACGTTGCAGAAGAAGATTAGTTTCTTCTTTTTTAGGGAGAGACCAGTGTTTGGGAGATTCTGGATAAGGCACCCCAGGGGTGCTTTAGAGTCAGGTTTGGATCCCTGTGCCCCCATGTTCACCCTCAGTTCTCAGAGTGGTCAGAGGTTAGAATTGGCATCCCGCAACTCAAGCTCTGGCCACTGGAAAGATAGATAAAGTGGATGTGCTCAGGACATCTCCACGGGCACACATGCACTCGGAACAGAAAAGAGGTCCCTGACACAGCTGCGATTTCAGACAGGGAGTCTCAGCGGAAAGAACTGAGGGAAGGCTGGAGGTGGGGAACTTACCACATCATGTGCTGAAGAAAGTCGGAGGTCCTGGTTCTTTCTCGGAGGGGAAGGGGAGAGGAGTGGTCCTTGCGGACTTCTGACTTCTCCCAGGTTTTGGCACCAAATGTAAGGTATTTTTCCCTGCCGAGGAAGAAGGAAGGGCGTAGCTGCAAAGTGTGCATAAGCAAAAACTTTATTGAGTACAGAGCGCTTCCCGGATGATGTTCCCTGGTCTGAGGGACACGGGCCAGGGAAGTCACATGGATGAAACCGCATGAGGGATATTTAAAGGGTCTCTTCTAAGGTGGTTGAGCTCATATGACGTGGAGAAATCTTACTGGCTGGCAGACAGTCACTCTTTTCCCAAGGATTCCTGGGAAGTTTCTTTTGGCGCGCATGGGTGTGGGCAGTTCTAGCCAAAGTTACTGGGTCTGGTTTCTCATGTGACCTTCCCATTATCCACCAACCTTACACTGACTGGGGACCGAATCTGCAACGTTCATATGCCAGCTGATGTCATCCAGCCAGGGCATAAATTGAACTTTGATAAGGAAAAAAGGTGGAATGGGCATTCCGGAGATAAAGAACAGAATAAACAAAGGCAATAAGTTAGGAAAATTCAAGGCATTGATCCAAGAAAGAAAATCAGAAACAGACCATCAAACAGAAAAAAATAGTTATGTGGAAATATGAGGAGATAATGTTGGTAGGACAAAATGAGGTAGAATTATCTGTTATTTTGCTTGCTTGTTTGTTTGTTTTTACCTGTTGTAGAATATACTGAACTCTGTTTGGTAGATCTCATATGGCTACTCCCAGTATTTAAGCAAAGAAGATCCTTTAGGAAGCATTACTGAGCAGTGCTCAGGAGGGGACTTGAGTGAAGAAGGGCGGGAACTCAGAGCCCAGGCATATCTGTTCCCACAGTCTAGGTAAGAAATGGGGAAGGTCTGAATTGTTCATCGTTGAGCTGTAAAATCAGTGTTTAGGGTTTGAAGCAAATCTTCAACAATGCCCTAGAGTTTCCCAGAGATAATCTCTAGAATGGAGACACCATTAAGCCTCCCCTCTAAAGCCACACTTTACCTGATTTATAAACCAAGTTTGTGTGATCTATGAGGAAGCACAGGACAGTCTCTGATATAAACTCAGATATTTAAAATGGAAAAACCATAACGATGGCAATGGGGACATATTTTGCTTAGCATCACTACAGACACTTCTGACCTGATTTCAGCTGGTTTATGAATAAATGATTATTCTAGTCCCGAGATTTAAATATTTAAAATTCACTCACTTTTAAAGTTAATGTATAATCCAGAACTGACCTTCATTTTCAATACACTGTGATTCTTGTTTTATCCTTTTTCAGTTTCCTGCATGAAAATTGTTTAGACGTTGCACACAAATCATTCGTGAAAGAAGAAAAGGAAATTCATTTGTGGCTCTCAGCAGGAGTAAAGTAATGCCAGAAAAGAAGCGCTCCTCTGCAGGCAGAGTGCCCCTGATTCTCTGCCTGTGCCAGGCGATCAGGGCACTGGAAGTACCTCTGGATCGTAAGTACTGTTTGAAAGCTGCTAGGCCGGGAGTTGGGACCTCCCCAGCATTTGCCATCACTCTGAACTGCGTGTGTAATACTGAAAGCTCATCAAAATTCATCTGGCTTTTATTTCCAGCACCTGGTGTTTATAAAAATGCACACCATAGAAATGGCCATTGAACCAGTCAGACACGCTGTCCCCTCCTATCATCATCTTTCTGCTCCTCAGGTGCCTTTTGTATAACGACAGGAGGAGGTGGCCTGAGAAGGAGTAACTGTTGGCTCCCTGTCCCTCCCAACAGGGGACTCTTTATAGAATCAGTCCAGTGAGAAAACTATAAGAATTCTTGAAAATGATCGTGGAGAACTCCCAACTCACCCCTCTCCACTTCTCCACCCTCTCCTGTGCTGACAGTGCTGTGGAAGACTGGGGGACAGTCTCTCAGACAACCCCACACCACTCATGTGTCCCCAAACTACCCATAATACATTCCTCTTGATTCAGCCAAGGCAAAATTCACCTTTGATTTTTCAGTCTTAAATATTAGTTTAGGTCTAGGAAATGCATCTTATCTAAAGCCTAGTGAAAGGTATTCTTTGTTTAAAATTGTAATCAAGTATCAAGATGTAAATTTTGAAGACAAAACAAGTAATCTGCAGAAACACCGTTTAAAGGAGAGCAAGTAGCAGCTGTTATGTTAGCCTCCCCTTTTCTAATGCTACAGTATCTGCTGGGCTATCCCAGACGGGTGGCCTGTTGATGAAAAGGAAAGATGATGCTTATTTTCAGCTTGTTGGGCCTGATGGCTTGTACTTTACCTGGACGGTGCATGAGCCTGGGGCAGCACCACAGGTGTGTAGTCTAAAGCTGCAGGGGCTTGCCCTCAGGGCGGCAGACTGCAGATTGCCTGCACCCATTGCGAGGGACCATCTTTTGCTATTGTTTGCCATAAAAGGGGTCCCCCCACCCCGCCTGTTTGCCTGTTTTTCCTGCCTGTTGCTTGTCCACCCACGCTGTGGGACTCTAATAAATAGAATGGCCCACCATTTTCCAGCTCCACAGTTCCTTTACCATCTGCCCCAATTCAGAGTGAACCTGCATGGCCACGGCCACCAGCCTTATACAGCTGGTCACGTGTCCTGCAGTGGAAAGCAGAACTTCAAATCTGAACAATTACTATGCTTCAGAATTGATTTATTCTTTATCCCTAATCTGCATGACCTCTTTAAATCCATTAGCTTCCTGAATAGAACATCTGTTTGGCAAGCTTTCCAAGGTGCAGAGAAGATAGAACTTTCCTGGGGCTATTCAATTGTTGGGATGTTGTTTTTGCCAAAGAGGTTGCAACTGCAGATGGGGAGACATTAAGAAGAGATGTGGTTTACCCCACACTTTCTTAAACTCCTTTGCTGTGCCACTGTAGTCTAAAGTACAGTAAAATGCAGTATTTTATTTTCAAAAAATATTTTTTCAATGACCTTAGTTTAGTTTTCAAAAATATATACATATATGATTGCTTATGCTCGCTGGAGCTGGAATGCTTAAGTAAGCATTTGCCCTACTAGATATCTAGAAGAGAGAGAAAAGCACTGGAGAGAAATGCTTTCATTCTCTTTTGTGTTAAATATAGTCCCCTATAATCTGACCGCTCAATCTAACAGAAAGTCACCTGCGGCTAACTCAATTATCGCTGCTAATGGAGAAGAGGCAAACCAGGATGAAAAGAAAGTCACAGTCAGCCAAGTCTGCATTAAGCTTTGCAAGGACTAGTGACATGCAACCCTGAAGTATCATTTGAATTGCATGCTAATATAATTTCTTCCCTGCCCCTAATCCTTCCCTTTCTTCTCCATGAGCTGCTCTTAGGTGTGGCTGCTCTGAGTGACTGAGGAATTCTGAAAGCAGAAATATGCTAGAAGTCTAAATCATTTATTACTGACTTGGAAATTAACCATAGAAATATAAAAACCTAAAATCAGTATTGGATTTGGCTTGGATGGAGCACTGTCATTGCAGCCATGTCCCATTGTTAAGTATTATCATGTGCATAGTGATGTCTGGGATAATAAGATCAGACATTACATAGTAGGTGACAGCTCAGCTTAATTGTAGATTTCAGCTGTTTTTCAAATTGAACATAAATACTTGTCCAACATGGGTGGAATGGAACTAGCCACTCTTATTCCTAAAAGAATGACTTTTTGCCTGTAGCATTGTCCTTGTTCTTCCTGGTGTTATGTGAGATAACTGCTGCAGGAATAAAAAAAAAACATGAATGGGAGTTTCTTTCTCTGACAACTTCACAACTTCAAGCTTTGCTATTTGGTCAAGTCAAATAGACTAGCTGCCCCTTTCAGGGTTCTAACATTCTTATTCCGTACTAACATCTGGTTTTCTTTAATCCTCTCTGCCCACTCTCCTGCTGAAATAGATGGGGAAAAAGCAAAACTTCTTGAAGATTGTAAGTGTCTTTCTGTAATTACTACACAGTGTGAAAATTTGGCCATGTCTCTGTTTTTGAATGAATAGTGTGAATTAAATGCACCATTTTATGTTTTGTGACTAACATATTTTTAAGCCTGTGTATTTACTGTGGTTTTTAACATTAAAATACCAAGAAGCAAATTTAGTATATTCTCTGCATGAATTCTCACTCAGGTATTACTATTTTTATTTTATCTATAATATGCTCTACTAACTACTGTGCTTTATTCACTTCTGATGTAACTCAATGAGAAAATTCACAAAATTTAAAGAGAATAACTATCTGGTTCTAAATGCTATTGAATGTTTGTTGGAATACAGACATCTCCTTTGGTATCTTTTAGAAAGTGGATGCATACGGACACTTCATTCAAGATTCTCTCATCCTTCTTCAGGCTGCCAACTGTGTAGAGGAGCATTTCTAGGTGTCATTCAGTATGATGGCCTGAGACCTTGATATTGTTTTAAGTGTGCAAAACACAATAAACAGCCTTCCTCACAGCCTTTCTGAGTGGCTGCTCTAAGCAGAAACTTCTGACAGTTAAGCAGTATCTATCGTTCAGCTATAAAATTTTCATACATTTGAAAAATCTTTTGATGTTGACTTAACCAGAAAAGTTATGTAAAATTACCTTTTTTTCTTATTACTTCAAAGCATTTTTAAGTTGCCATGTGATCTCAGCATTTTTAAATAGGTATGTCCAGACACATGAATAGAAATTATGGGTCTGAAACCAACAGACGTGCAACTCCATTGCTTGCAGAAAAGTACAAGGAATTGGTATTAGTTGCGGCTAAGAATTCCCTCACCCATCACCTATGCGCTGGATGTGAAATCCCAGCTTTCTTCTCAGCATCCCAAACTCTGTACTTTCAGAGGCTAAAGGATCACTCAGAGGTGAAGTTGGTCCAAATAAAAGTTATTTTGATAATAACGTACACGTAGCTAACGTCCCTTAACCTATTATAGGACAAGAGCAGACGGCATGGACTAAGAGTTTTACGTAAATTATTTTATTTACTCCTCCAATGACTACTTTGAAACCCCATTTACTCTCTAAGGAAACTAGTTATTACAGAAGTTAAAAAGCTTGCTTGAATTCTAAAAAATGATAAGAAACAGTCTCATTCTTAACCACCGGGCCGAACTAAACTGTTGACCATCACTGAGAACAGACAGAGCTGGAGGAACGAGGGTTTGTGCGTGGTGGAGGCTGAGAAGAGCAGCTGGCTTACAGGGAGGATGGGAGGGGGCAATCTTGCTAAAGGGAGGGGAACTCGATACTGTTCAGTATCCTGCATTTGATAGGGTGCACAATAATAACGAGAGTAATGGTTTCAGCTGTAGATCTGGGCTGTAGGTGTCATTTAGATACTTAGTAAAAGGTGTCTGGTGGGCAGCACGAGGCTGGAGACAAGGCACAAGGAGAAAAACATGCTTGCAGTTTATAAGACATTGGACACGGAAGTGATAAGTTTAGCTCTGGCAACAATTCACTGCAGTAAAGGACAAGAGCAGAGGGCAGATATCAAGCTTAGGGAAACATTTGGCTAGCAGGTGGAAGAGATTTCACAAAGGTAGCACGAAGCCTGGGCAAGGAGGAAAGGGAAGATCTAAAATAGGAAGAACTTCAGTGGTTGAGGTGACTCTTTGTTCCGAGGGGTCTATATATTGTAAGATGTTAGCAGCATCCCTGTCCTCTGCAACAAATGCCAGTAATACTACCAGCCCCAGAGGCGACAACCAGAATTGTCTCCAGATGTGGCCAAATGTGCCCCTGAGGGGCAGGGGCAAATTACCTTTGGTTGAAAACCACTGATCTTTCTAAATAGCTCTCCCTAGACTTGTGCGAGTCACTGGGTTCCACCAGGGAGTCTGGTTCTTTCCTCTGCTTTGTGCTTTCCTCGTCAAACCTCGTTGCTGCCCTAAGCAAACACCAAGCTGAAATAGATTACTCCCTTAGTCCTTACCAGGTCTAACAAACTGTGATTCTGATCCCACAGGAGAACATGGTAATTTTAGAGTGACTTGAGTGTTGGATATTTAGATTCTAGCTTTCTTCAGATTAAATTGTTCTGGGTCATAACAGTTTTCCCCCATGATTTGATAATAAGTGACCGCATAATACTTTGAAAAGTGGAATGGAAATATTATCTCCTATAATAGAGAACTTCCCAAATCTATCTTCTAAATAAGACTTTTATCTTTGTTCCTACCAGCCATCTATATCCTAGTTCTAATAAGACATGTCAAGTCTCTAATTTAACCATCTCTTTAACATTAACTTCTCAAATTTATTTGTTCCCAATATACAGGGTGGGGCAAAAGTAGGTTTACTGTTTTGAGCACACAAGCGTTTATTCTTGTATCATTATTTATTAATTATTGTATTATTTTCCATACGAACAATGGTAAACCTACTTTTGCCCACCCTGTATATTAACTTTCATCAGCTCGCTAACGAACTAAAAGTCAGGTACTCTTTGCTAAGAAATGCAAATTTACTCCATAACTTAAATTTCATTGAAAGGCCTGTTTGAAACCAATAAAAACAATCAGAGAAATTTCTCATTATTACATCAGAAAAGAAACTGTTCAAATATTAAACCAGTATTGGTGATTATTTCTCCAGACTTCCCCTGGGTGAGAATGGTCTTTGTATGCACACAGACTTGTGAAAAGGAGGTCATGCCTTGCCTTCAAAGTTTAGGAGACTGATGCTTAAAGACCAACGCAGGTGTGTGCTGCCACCATAGAAATTACCAAACACATTTGGAGCATAGTTAGTCTGGCATAGGTGGTTTTGATATAGAAAAAAATGGTTGTTACTATTCTATTAAATGATCTATTTCTTTACATTGTTCTTCTTTCTACACTTAAGTGGTACAACCTCCAACTATTACTCAGCAGTCCCCAAAAGATTACATTATTGACCCTCGAGAGAACATTGTAATCCAATGTGAGGCCAGAGGCAAGCCTCTTCCAAGGTGAGTGTGCTCTCTGCTTTGTTATAGCACTGGAAGTCCTTGCGGATGGGAGCACTGAAATCTGCTTCAGGTCCTGCACATCTCTCAAGTGTCATTTATGGGCTCATTGTTTCCTCTCTCTGCTTAATTAGTGCCATTTGTCCTGGAAAATTCAGATGGTTGCATTTCTGTATGCCTGACCTTCTGTGAAATGCTCAGAAATTGGAGCGAGATGTGGAAAGAACCTTCCAGTGGCTGTAAAAATCTTATGACATAGGCAAATCCCTTTTCTCTGGCCTCAGTTTATGCCTCTGTAAAATAAGGAAATTGAATTTAATGACTTCTAAGATTTCTCATATCTCTAGAGGGGTCTATAAAATTGGCTTAAGTGGGTTTCTAAACTCAGCCAGGTTAGTACTCAGATTCTCCAAAAGGATCTTTGAGTGAGCCCTGCATGGCATTTTAGAGTTGGGCGAGATATTTGAGATTATCTGGTCTAACCAATATATTTTATAGATGAGAAACTGATGCTTTGTAATGCTAGATAACTTATCCAAGGCCCCACAGCTAATTAGTGGATGATTTGTAACTTGTCCAGTAATATATAGGAGTTTGGGGGAGTTGGGTAAGTATTACTAATATGTAATATGGATTTTTAAGTAATAAAGAAGTGAAAGTTTCTAAATATTTGTCTATTAATGACCTTACCAAAGGCCATTAATGCTAGTTAAAGACTAGCATCTGAGAAAAAGTTAATAGATACTAAATACTAAAGTATATCAAAAACTTTCATCAAAGGTTTGCTTCAAAAACAATATATTCTGCCATATTATTATAAACCCTTTAGCACTCAAGTCCTAACATGGTGTCATTTGATGAAGTTCCCTTCTATTTTCACATTTACCTAATACTTCCTGTAAACTCTCTTAAGGAACAGTTTTTTTTATCTCAGCACTATTGATACTGTGAGCCTAATAATTTTCTATTGTGGGACGGGGGCTGTCCTGTGCATAGTAGGTTGTTTAGCAGCATCTCTGGCCCGTGCCTAATATATGCCTCTACCTCCCCCCCCCCACTAGTACCTCCCACCCTAGCAGCTGTGGCAACTACTGCTGCAGGAAGAGCAGTGGGCAGGGAAATCCAAGTGAGCCTGGAGAACAGTGAAGTTTAGAGACTCATGCCTTCATATGAGCATGGCCGTTGTTGATTTGTGACCGGTTATATGAAGTATTTTAATCACATAACACTGTGGCTTTTCTATAAGGGAATCTTCTGTATAAACAAAACTGAGGGAAAAGAATTTAAATTGATAATTTGAAATGCTTCCTAAGAAATTTACAAAATCATCTTCAGAATTAAAAATTCTCAAAAATATATAAAATTACCACTTCTGATAACCAACATTTAAAACACCACTGATTTTATATTTCTTCTCCTCCTCCCAACCTGCACTTTGTATTTTTGTAAGGTAACATTTGTCCAGTCACTTGTGAATGCCTTTCTTGTCACATTTCAGCCTCGAGCAAAACTTTGTAAATAAGTTGTCAACTCTATGAACAATGGCGGTTACAATAAAAATGCTAATGAAGGTCTAGGATAGAGTGCCTAGGAGACCTACTTTCTGTATTTCTTTGAAAAATGACAGGCAATCTGTGTGCATGATTTTTTTATTGAGTCAGATTTTGGCTACTTCTATTAAAGACGTCTACCTTAAAATGTGTGGCCAGCACTGTTTTGTAAGTCATGATTCAATGAAACATTTTAGGTATGAAGTATATTGCTCTTTTACTGGATATTAAAAATCTAATAATTATTTATGGAAATTCATAAATTGCTAGGAATTTGTTAAAGAATAAGTAATCCTGTTTTCTGGACCATTAACAAGCTTACGTCGTTATGTGTTGGGCAGCTTCTCCTGGACCCGAAATGGGACTCATTTTGACATAGATAAAGACCCTCTCATCACCATGAGGCCTGGCTCAGGCACCCTCACAATTAACATCATGACGGAAGGGAAAGCAGAGACCTATGAAGGAGTCTATCAGTGTACGGCTAGGAACGAACGTGGAGCTGCAGTTTCTAACAACATCGTCGTTCGTCCGTCCAGTAAGTGGGAGTAACCCACCAACAGGTGGACCTTTCAGAGCATGGCTCTGAGACAGCATCTGTTACATCATCCAACTACTATTGCAAGAAAGTGACGACATTGACTCTAAGGCTCTGACCTTGTTTTACATGAAAATTAGTGCTCCTTTTCATTTACCCTAAGTTCCTCAACCTGATGCTTTGTCAGTCCAGTATATCTTTCATACAAGTCCAGAGAGATCACCAGGGATAAGAAACTGTTTCTTTTTTTGAATTGATCCAATATTAACTTCTATATGTTTTATGTATGAGCAAACTTCCTACAGCCAGATAGAAATAAATTCAGTATGGAATGAGTAATTGAGGTAGCAGTGTTATATTTTTAAAAACATTTTTGTTTCAAAATTTAGATGGAAATAGAGTGCCCTCACCCCTTGCTGTTACTGTGGCTATTTCAGCAGTGGGCTGTAACTCCTCTCAGCAATCCAAGAGCATGTATTTGAAGGAAAGTGACCATGGGCAGTTCTGGTCATTTCTAAAGCTTTTTATTACATGTGTAATATGTGTTCATTATAGAAAAAATTAATTGCAGATAAAAAGAAATTTAAAAATTACTCACAAATTCTTCATTCAAGAAAATAACTACTGCCTTGGCCCATTACCTCAGTGGTAGAGCATCAGCCTGGCATGTGGATGTCCTGGGTTCGATTCCCAGTCAGGGCACATGGGAGAGGGGACCATCTGCTTCTCCTCGCCTCCTTCTACCCCTTCTCTCTCTCTCTCTCTCTCTCTCTCCCTCTCTCTCTCTTTCTTCCCTTCCTGCAGCTATGGCTTGATTGATTTGAGCACATCAGTCCCTGGCGCTGAGGATAGTTCCATGGAGCCTCTGCCTCAGGTGCTGAAATTGGCTCAGTTGCAAGCAAGCATCAGCCCCAGATGGGGTTGCTGGGTGGATTCTGGTTAGAGTGAAAGTGAGAGTCTATCTCTCTATCTTCCCTCCTCTCACATAAAAAGAAAGAAAATAACTACTGCTCTTTCCACTTTTTTCTAAATATTTTTATGTGTTTAAAATGAGCTCATTTTGATGTACTATTTTATAATCTTTTCTGACTTACCTATGATTGTATATTCTCATATCAACCTTATAAACCGGCACACTTATATAATATTTAATACTGTATGACAGTCAAAGGAGACAGACTCCCACATGCACCCTGACCGGGATCCACTTGGCGAACCCATTTGGGGCAGATGCTCTGCTCATCTGGGGCCATGCTTGAACCAATCTATTTTTAGTGCCTGAGGTGGAGGCTCCACGAAGCCATCCTCAGCACCTGGGGTGATGCCCTGAAATCAATCAAGCCTTGGCTGTGGGAGGGGCAGGGGCGGGAGAGAGAGAGAGAGAGAGAGAGAGAGAGAGAGAGAGGTTGGGGGGTCAGGGGAGGAGAGAAGAAGAAGATGGTGACTTCTCCTGTGTGCCCTGACCAGGAATCGAACCTGGGGCTTCACAGTCTGGGTTGACACTCTACCACCGAGCCAACGAGCCAGGTTCATTTTTCTAACTTTTAACACTGTATTTAAAAATTATTTTCTTTTTACCTTACTGTACATAAATTCTGATCTCCTATTTTTCCCATAAATTTAGTTTATCTTTCTTTCTGGTGCTCTTTTTCTCTTTCAATGCAGAAATAACTTAGAAGTTATTATTTTATTTCCTAGGGTCACCGCTGTGGACCAAAGAAAAACTTGAACCAATAACACTTCAAAATGGCCAGTCTTTAGTACTTCCCTGCAGACCTCCAGTTGGATTACCACCACCTATAATATTCTGGATGGATAATTGTAAGTTTTAAAAATATGAATTTTCTTTCTTCAAGAGTCTTATGGCCCTTTTCAGTGGTTCAGCGGATAGACCGTCTGCCCAGCATATGGATGTCCCGGGTTTGATCCCCTGTAAGGGCACACAGGAGAAGCATCCATATGCTTCTCCCCCCACCCCCTTGATTTCCCTTCTCTCCTTCTTCTCCTCCCTCAGTCAGTGGCTTGATTATTTCAAGCATGGCCCCAGGCACTGAGGATAGCTCTGTTGTAGTGCATCAGCTTCAGGTAATAAAAATAGCTCGGTATTCAAGCATCAGCCCCAGACAGAGGTTGCCAAATAGATCCCAGTAGGGATGCATGCAGGACTCTACCTCACTGTCTCCCCTCCTCTCACCTATAAAAAAAAGTCTTATCATTATTTGCTGTCACAATAAATTATTACCTTTTGTGATTTATAAAATTATAAAATGTTTTAGAGATGCTCCAGAAAATGAATGCTCATTGAAATAAATGTCATTTTATTCAGTCACTTGATTTTGTTGAGCAACCTACTATGTACCAGGCACTGCTCTAAATAAACCAGGCCAACCCCCATGTAAGGCCGGTGACTGTGGCCATGTAGGTTCCCAGTGGATATGGGCAGATGGTAAAGGAACTATGAAGGTGGAGGATGGTGGGCCATTTTGTTTATGAGAGTCTCGCAGTGGCAGATGAGCAAACAGGCAGGGAAAACTGCTTTTCTCTCTGTCTCAGGACTGATGAGCGAACAAGCCAAGGGTAGGTGGGGACCCTTGTCTGGCAAACAATAGCAAACAAAGGCCGATCCCAAAGGCAGCAGGCAATCCACAAGTTACAACCTGCCGCCCTGAGGGCAAGCCCCTGCCTCCTTACATAGACTGTACACACTTGGTGCTGCCCCGTGCTCATGCCCCAGTCAGGCACGGTGCACGCGAGCAAGCCTAGCACACTTGTTTGATCAACATCCCTACTCTGCCCGAGTTTCTACTGGGAATGTCGTGGGAATAGATGGGAGTTGAGAAGGAAGCAGACAGTAAGTGCATGTAGAAAAAATGCATTAATCATCAGTAGGCGGTATGAAGGGAAATAAACAGAGTTTTGAGCCAAGACTTAAAGGAATGAGAGAACAAGGCAGACCCCTCCATATCTGGGTGGAAAGGGGAGGACTGGTGTGAGCCCCTGAGGCAGGAGCACACTAGTGTGTCTCAAAGGCAGCGGGAGGCCAGAGGGGCCAGGCTCAGCGAGTCAAAGGGAAGAGTCGTGGGAAAGGCCAGGTGGTCCGTGGGCTCAACGCAGAGGGCTTTGACTTGGCTTTGAATGAAGCAGGAGACATTGAAGGAGGATGGCTTTACCCGAAACAAAACTAATAGTAATTGCATCGCTTTGGGCATGTGTGGCCAGCGGAGAGACCTAAGGAAGAGTGGCCTCCGCTGATGTAATGTAGACAAGAGTTGCTGGGGACTTGGACTCGGGTAGTGATGGTTGAGCAGGTAAGAAATGGTCAGATTCTAGATATATTTGGGGGTAGATCCTCTAGGATTTATTGAAGGGGCTAAGAGGAGTCAGAGGTGTCTGCAGTACAAAGTCAAGGCCTGAGCAGCCAGTAAAATGGAACTGCCATTTCCCAAAACGGCAGAAGCCTGGACAGGGGAAGAAATTAAGCTGTTCAGATTTTTTTTCCTGTTTGGGGTTTTTTAAAGATATTTTTAATTTTTATTTTTGATTTATTGAGATAACATGGTTCATAAAACCATACAGGTTTTAAGTGTACAACTCAATATAACACCTCACACCTGTCAGAATGGCTTTTATTAATAAATCAACAAAAACAAGTGCTGGTGAGGGTGTGGAGAAAGGGAACCCTCCTGCTCTGCTGGTGGGAATGCGGACTGGTGCAGCCACTGTAAAGAGCAGTATGGAGATTCCTCAGAAAATTAAAAGTGCAACTGCTTTATGACCCCACAATTATACTTCTATGAATATATCCTAAGAAGCCCAAAACACTAACTCAAAAGAATATATGCAGGGTTTTCTTATCCCCACCTAATATTTGTTGGGTATTTACTAAGTGCCCTTGCTAAATATTTTACATTGGTTATCCCATCAGTTTTTTACAGCAGCCCTGTGAGGTATGGCTGGTTAGTCCTTCCACTTTTTGGATGAGGAAACCGAGGCACAGAGACATGACATCATCCTGTAGGCAATTTAACATTTGTCCACCCATCCCTATCCTTGAGGGAATATTTTGTTACTCTGCCTCTTCACTCTCCAAACCCTCCTGTGCTAATAGGTTAGCATGTTATCTTACAGGTAGCACATGCTTCTGCTGGAAGACGGGGAGTCAAGGCTTTGGATGTGAGAAGCCTGTGAGACATCCATGGGGAGATGCCCAGTGGGAGTCAGAGCAGCAGGTATCAGAAGAAAGAGTCAGATCTCAAGTCAGCAGTACTGTCCTGTAGGAACTTCTTAGAGCCAGGGGCTGGAGGAGAGAACAGGGGGAGGGGCAAGGAGGGAGTGCCGGTGGCAAAGACCAAGCCAGGGGACTGAGACCAAGAGCCCCTGGGACCAAGAATTTAGGGAGAAACCAGCAAAGTAGACGTGAAAGAGCTGTCACTGAGGTAGAAAGAAAACAAAGAGAGAGTGGTGTCCCCAGAACAAGGAGAAAAAAAGAGTGTCAAGAGGACAGAACAGGCTCTAACCATATAGCACAATTGGTTGGAGTGTCATTCCCATGTGCCAGGGTTGCAGGTTCAATCCCCAGTAGTGGTACATACACAGGTCAACTGGTAAATGTGTGAAGCAATGGAACAGCAGGTCAATGTCTCTCTCTCTCTCTCTCTGAAGCCAATAAATAAAAATTTTAAAGTCAGAACAATCCAGCTGTTTCAAATGCTGTTGATAGATCTGACTTCTGACTTGACTGAGAAATGACCATTAAGTTTGGCAACCTGAAGGTTACTGTTGACCTTGACAAGAGTCCTATAGGTGTGACAGTGGCAATGAATGCAAAGTATTTGTAGAAAATATATTTTATTCTTAATGACATGATTTCCTCTGAAATCATAGGTTGTACACATTACTAAAGATAAAACTTAGCTCTAACATATCATTTCCATTTTGACCCTTCTTATTTGAAAGCACTCAGAGAAAGTATCACAGAGAAATGGAAAATAATATATACATGAGTAAATGAGCAAACATGTTTTTCCTATTATTGCATAATAGCTTTTACGGGTTTTGAAATAACTAACAAGACAAATGTAAATAAATGGTGTATGACATTGAGGATAATAGTATCCAATGTCACTGCCAAAGTGAGGCCAGTATTTGGTCCTTGGTTCTTATTCAGAAATGATGACCTTTTTCACTTAATAAAGAGACATATACATGTAAAGTTTCAGAGTCATGTGAATATATGACTGATTTTGTTTCGTATTGTACCGCTTGCCGTGTCATTTGCATACATGCTAGGCTGTTGGCATATCATCTGGATCTTTCAAATAAAACTGCATATAGAATGTCAGGAAAAATTCAGATCTATATAGCATTCTTCTTGCAAGATAGCATTATCAAATTATTCCCATCTGCATACATTTTTTTCCCAAATATAATGCAAAGGAACTCAATGGGCACTTTAATTTGATCAATCAGTCCCCATCAGTAATATAGCACAGCAGGAGAAACAGAATAAATGTGTGCTTATCTTTGACTCTGTAGTCACTAAATAAATGTACATTATTTTTCTGAGTTATTTTTAAAACACTTCTGTCCCTAGGGATTAATGACAATAAAACCATGAATTTACAACCACCAGTCAAATTCCCACCTTGACCGAGAATGTGGTTAACATGGCTGACCAGAGTTCTTTCTGGCTCTGCCCCCGGCTCCACATTTCCCTATCTTTTCTGCCCAAAAGAGCTGCAGGCTTTTAACCACAATTTTGCCTTTCATGAAAAGATAGGGCACCTGCTGAGGAGGGGCACAGCTGTGACTCAGACTGGCGAAAACCTCTGGTCCAACACAGCCTGACCCCATTTTTCCTACTTCTTTCACTTCAAAGCTGAGGAATTCTCACACTTTAGGTTCTGTGAACTGAGTTACTATGCATGTGAGCCAACCAGGTGTAAACTCATGCGTAGATCAGTGGCCCCACCTCCCTGAGTCCTTCACCTACTTAGAAAACCTTCCCTCCTTGCCTAAGGCTGGGCAGTTCCTTAACTGGACCTGAGAGGAAGTCAGTTGTTCAACAGGAATCTTCCAAGTCAGAGTGCTGTAGTTACACACTTAACTGGAAGCCCTTGTGAAAGGCAAGGTGCCGGTTCAGTGCTACAACGGTAGGCAGAGCAGATGATAGTTTCTGACCTGGAGCTTCAAATCTAGCATGGCAGACAGGAGATAGCCTCGCATATGACAAAATAGGCTGCGTGTTAGAAGGTGGCAACTAACTCTGAGAAGAAGAAGTAGAGGCGGCAAGAGGGGGAGAGGAGGGGAACTTCTGCAGGGCATGTCTCAGCCTTCAGTAGTGTCTCATTGCACCCTACTGTCAGCTGCCCGTTTGCTCCCTGACTCTTTGGTTCTGCTCAGGAGGCTCAGGCAGGTAGAGGCCCTGGTGTGCCGGACACCTTGCTCAGACCCAGCTCCCAGTTAGGTGCCACGGCACCATTTGAAGTCTGACCACTTATGAAGATGTAGCCCAGGTTAACAGTTTTATAAACTTCCTTGATGCATGTTTTAAGGCACGTGTGTTTAATAGTTAGGAACCAATTTAAATAATAAGAAAAGTCACGGCCTGACCTGCGGTGGCGCAGTGGATAAAGCGTCGACCTGGGAACTCTGAGGTCGCCAGTTCAAAACCTTGCACTGGTCTGGTCAAGGCACATATGGGAGTTGATGCTTCTAGCTCCTCCCCCTTTCTCTCTCTCTCTCTCTCTCTCTCTCTCTCTCTCTCTCTGTGTGTGTGTGTGTGTGTGTGTGTGTCTCCTCTCTAAAATGAATAAAATAAAATAAGTTAAAAGGATTAAAAAAAAAAAAAAGAAAAGTCACACAAACTCTTTTTGTTTGTTTGTTTATACTTGCTTCACTGTACAACTCTAATCTCACCTCTGCCCCACTCCAGAGAATTAGGGGCAACAGGTCCAATTTGAGTTTTAATGTGTCATTTTGTTGTAGTTGCTTACAGTCATGCTTTTTCAGACGTCTTCAAACTTTTTATAAAAATGGCCCGCTTTTGCAGTGCTGGTCTACCTCGTCTCTACCGCCCACTAGTGGGCATTCCAGCTTTCATGGTGGGCCAATCGCGGTGCCATTTGGTTGCTCCACTACTGCCATGCTTTATAGAGAAAAAAATACTCAGATGAACTTTATAGAACTGTTAGTAGATACATTTATCTTGCTAATTTGGAAAGTGCTCACTTTATAACAGAACGATCTGGATATCTTTCTGCCTTCTCCAGCCTTTCAAAGACTTCCACAAAATGAGAGAGTTTCCCAGGGTCTGAATGGAGACCTTTATTTTTCCAACGTTCTCCCAGAGGACACCCGTGAAGACTACATCTGCTATGCCAGATTCAACCACACACAAACTATACAGCAGAAGCAGCCTATTTCTGTGAGGGTGATTTCAGGTAAGAGTGTAGCTTCCTAAATCTCTTTCAATGATGTTTACAAATATCTGTAAAACACAGTAACTATTAAATACTACTGACTGAAGTAAACAGGTTCATTGATCAGGAAACTACCTGTGAATGAAGAGTGACTAGTGTTGGCATACGTGTTATAATGAGTGTGCCTACATATCCTAAATACTATATTTTACATTTATTATTATTATTATTATTATTAAGTGAGCGGCGGGGAGGCAGAGAGACAGATCTCGCATGTGCCCCAACTGGGATCCACAGGCAAGCCCTCTAGAGGGTGATGCTCTGCCCATCTGGGGCCATTGCTTCATTGCTCAGCAGCCAAGCTATTTTAGCACCCGAGGCAAGGCCATGGTGCCATCCTCAGCGCCCAGGGCCAATTTGCTCAAATGAGCCATGGCTGTGGGAAGGGGGTGGGGGAGATTGAGAAGCAGATGGTTGCTTCTTCTTTGTGCCCCGATCAGGAATTGAACCCCAGACTTCAATATGGCAGGCCGACACTCTATTGCTAAGCCAGCTGACCAGGGCCTTGTATTTTACAATTTTTGCTGTTATTAACATTACAGTTTCCCTGGTAACTTTCTGAATCTACATGGATCTTTGCGTGTGTGCTTTATGCCCAGGACACCTTTATGTGAAGTCCTGCAGCATCAGTTATATGCGCACAGAATACTGGTTGGGGGGTGACTGCGTCCATTAACGAGTTAGTCAAGTGTGATGGAAAGCACTGTTTTTAGTGGGTAGGGATGGCGCTTGGTCAGTATAGCTGTATCTGTTTGCTTTTGTTGTCCAGTACTTTTTTTACAATACCTTCTCCCCTTCTTTGTACCTTCTTCATGATATTCTGTTTATTTCAGTGGATGAATTGAATGACACTATAGCAGCTAATTTGAGTGACACTGAGTTTTATGGTGGTGAGTCATGGTGATTGTAACTGATATTTTCTCCTTCGCTGTAGAATTTAGTTCACTAACTTCACCTCCATGGCTATTTAACTTTATTTCTTTATGAAATTCCTAGTTACATGTTTAATACCACTAGAATAAATGTATGTTTCTTATGAAATTGAGCTATAAGCTTGCAAATATTGCCACTAAAACATTTTCCATGTAGTATGTATAATAATGAAAATTATTAAAGCTTTTTTATGTAAAGAATCATTTTACATGATTTGGAAATTTTTTTCATGTATGTTCAGAATTATATTTTTTAAGTTTTTATCTTGTTCATAAATTTTTCTATTTAAATAAGAATAGGCAGGGTGCATTAATCTGCTTGAATATTAACTCTTCCAAGTCTTAGTAATCTTTAGCCACTAACACTAAATGAATTTTGATAATAAGTCATCACATTGACTATCATTTTGCACATGACATTATCAGTATCATATAGTTAGCAAAAGTATTTCTCTTAGTGTTTTTAAAACCCATTTACTATCTTCAATGGAAGTAAATTTTTGGAAAAATTTTATTTAATTTCATTCTTTCAAAAAGAAAAAAATTTGATTTCCTTAAGGGTCTCAGTATAGAGTTGATCAATGAAAATTATGGGTTCTGAATATGGAATCTTCTTAATTATCTTTAAAGCAGAATTCTTGATGCATTGTTTTTTAACCTGTGACATACAGAGTAAAAAAACATTATGGTTCTGTCAATAACCAGAGGAGACATACCACAACTCTTGTCTTATTTTAATGTACTCCTGAAAGATAGGGGCCTCAAAACCATGCCCAGAGTGATTTTAGGAGGTAAGATTTTTTCTACTATCTCTGAACCCTTAGGAAAGCTTTAATTTCTTTCAAGGAATTTCACCTTTTAGTATATTCATATTTTTCTGCTGAGAAATGAAAATAATTTATTACCTTTTATTCAGTTTTTGTGAGCATCAAATAGACATGCATTCAAGTTATGAAACTGTAAAGGGCTATAGCATCTGAATATGATATAATTTCTACTTTAAGTGTTTCTGAGATTTCATCAGAATAGAAGACCACATTTAGGCAACGTCTCCATAAGAAAGGAGGTGGCCTGGCCACATCTCCCCAAGATCTCTGACTTGAGTCCTCTTTATATTTTTATTGGGAAAAGTAAGTTCAGTATCTTTAACTCCACTGTTAGTCCTAATATATGGCAAAATTTGCAAGACCTCTGTCAGGAACTCCCTGGTTTCATTCTGTTTTCCACAAACCTTGCAGTTTTGGAGGGTTTGATACCTTAGACATCTATCTCAGATTTATCTCCATGATTAATCAGTGAAATTGAATGTAATGTCCTCTTGTAAACCAGAATAGCCCTCCCATAGCCATTACTGCAGAAAAGTCTAACATCTTCCAGAAGGTAGACAATTTTCGCTTTGCCCTGAGCACTAATTTTAAGTGATGCATAGTTTGAGAACATGATTTTCTTTTCTGTGTCTACATTTTGAACAAAGTATTCAAAAAAAATCTAGCCCAAATAAAGGAAATACATGAAAGGAGAACAGTTCTTATTGTCAGTGCTTACGCAACCCAAATTGTCTCTGTTCCTAGCTAACTGAGTGAGCCGAGGCTGTTTGTAAGGTGAAGCATGCATGAGCAGTTGAACAACTTTTATGATGTTAAGCAGTTTTTAAAAGGGGTTAGATTTTTAGGCAGTGAACTGTGTTTCTAGAAATACAACTTTAATGCATATTGATTTTCTCATTTGCAGCTAAATCAAGTAGAGAGAGACCACCAACATTTTTAACCCCAGAAGGCAATGCAAGTAACAAAGAGGAATTAAGAGGAAATGTTCTTTCGCTAGAGTGCATTGCAGAAGGGCTGTGAGTTAACAGTTTCTGTCTTCGTATACATTTCTTATTAAAACATAATAGATCAGTGATCGGTACAGAAGTACTAATATCATTGGGAGTCATTGTCTTGTGTTAATTCCATCAAAGATCAAGAAAAATTTGGTAATTATTTCCAAAATACCACTGAATCTCATATAACTAAAATATTTTAATGTAATAGTGTTCCTCCTAAAATAAGTATCAGTAATCACTTTATGATTGCTATGATTATAATTAGAGTACATTATTTTGCTACTATAGCAAACCACCTCAAAACTTAGTAGCTTAAAAAACTAGCCACTTATTACTGATCATTTTCTACAGGTGGGTAGGGAGGTTGTACCAGAGGGGCTAGATCCAGCTGACTTAGGCTGAGCCTGCTCATGGCTGCCAGGTGGCTCAGCTGTGGGCTCACAGTTCTGAGGGTCTGACGCTTGCTGTTAGCAGGGCAGCGGAGCTGTCGACCTTGAGTTTCTCACATCCGTCTAGCAGTTCAACCCGGGCTAATTCTCCTAACAATGGAAGCACACATGACCTCTTGGGGCCTAGCCTTGGAACTGGCGCACTCTTCCTTCCACTACTTGCTATTGTCAAGTCACAAGCCCAGCTTCTTTGCAAACGTCTCATCTGTGCATGCCTCAGAATTGATGCCACACCTAGAACCCACGTGCCCTTGACAGGAGTTCCAGAAAGGTCTCACTCAGATACAAAAACAACTATTACAATAGGTACACATAGAAGCATGCTTCTACCTAGCCCCTTCTTATGCCTGGCACAGAGCAGATGCTACTGATATGGGCACATAGACTCTCAAAAACATGTACTCACACGTGATCTGTGCTGTCCCTGAGCCGGGGACTTGGCAGTCTCACAGTCGTTCCCAGACTCAGCCCTGGGAAATAACTCAGCTGCGGGAGACACGTGGGGGCCTCTGCGGGCTGTGTCGGGAAAGCATACAGCACGCTACTCAGTTTCTCAAGTGACTGAAAACTAGCAAAACCCCCAGTTAAAGACATGTTAGCTATATATCTTTCCCACTCAAATTAAAAAACAAGAAAAAATAACCCTTGCAATTTTCATCATTGTGTTAAAAAGTGGTTGGTTTAATCTACCAACCTTTAACATTTTGGGAGTAGAGGTACCCATTCTCACAGTTCAGTGATTCCCCTTCCCACAAAAATATGGTCAGTATTTGGAAATTACATCAAACTTCCAAAAAATGTTTAAAAGCTTGGAATGTTGTAAAGCTAAGAGTGAAGCTCTATCACAAATTAATAAGCATAAGACTCATAGAATCAAAATATTTGTCGTTCTTGACACCTGCTCGGGGAAGTGGTAGTCTCCTGGGACAGTTCACGTCTTGGTTAAGCTGGGAGCTCTTGCTTCTACCCACTTTGCCCTTCACCTGCAGATCACGGGAGACACAGAGAAAGCTGACTATGGGAGCCACCATGATATGCTGTCAGATTCCACATGTGTATAGTAGCATCTTTAACTTTTCAGAATGATTTCACATTTTCTAGCTCTTGTTATATTCACATCATGTTTTATTTTAGAAGCCGTTTCATCAACTATATATGTTCAATTATTTTTATTCAACCAAATAAGCCCAAATCAATTAAAAAAATTAATTGATCTCACTTGAATTTCTAATGACAAATATTGTGATCTTCCTGGGAGCCTGGATCATTCCCTTTTCATCCTGATCTTCCGAACACACAACTCTGTGCTTGGTCTCTAGTTTAGCGCTCAGGAAATGTTTGTGTTGAATGGATTTTTGTTTTACTCTCACGGAAACCTTCTAAAGCCACTTGATCAAGTTAAGCATTATTATCCCCAGAGGTCAGGGAGCCAAGGTGGAAGAATAATTAGGGACAGGCTGGGGTTTTGAAACAGATCTCCAATGCTAAGCCTGTGCCTGGCTTTTCATTTATCTCTATAGCTCATAATTTAGTAAGAAACACCATAAAAAATGTTTTAATACATGAGTTTAGTCTCATCAATTGGTATAATATTTTTAAATAGAATAATGAAATGAAGGAACGAGCACTGTTTCTCTAGTTACTTTATTTACGTCACCAGATAGCCTGTGACGAAATAAAAAACGTGTGTAAAAGTTCCTGTGCACAAATATGTGTATCATCTCTTTCTCTGTGCCTCTTTACTTATAGCTGATCCACAATTCTAACTCAGTATCATTGATTTCATAGCAATTCCTTTGATTGGCATAGTACCTTCATGTGAAGTTTTCTAAGAGTGCCTCATTGATCAGAACTTTGAAGAAAACATTTAGATCCCTTCCATAAAGTACCTCTTGGGGCGTTCTCACTGTACCCCTGGAGTCACAGTTGATGGTGTGTCATAAATTAGTGTAGTTCTGCTTATGTGGCAGTGGTAGCTTATTGCCTTAAGTATAAGGTTTGGGGCATTATTTATAAAAGTGTGATGCTAGTGAAAGTACCTATATATTTCTTATAGCTTTATATAAAGAATCTGTTATAAACTTGCTTGAAAGTTCATCCTCAAAAGCAGTTAGGTCAACTTCTTTTATTTGTATCATCATCATTTATTTATTTATCTTATCAGGCCTACCCCAGTTATTTACTGGATTAAAGAAGATGGAACACTACCCATCAACCGGACATTTTATAGGAACTTCCAGAAAACTCTGCAGATCATTCTGGTTTCAGAAGCCGACTCTGGAAATTACCAATGTATAGCAAAGAATGCACTAGGAGCCATCCATCATACCATTTCTGTCACAGTGAAAGGTACATATCATTGTCTAACATGCATTGCTCTTGCATTCTTTCATGAGGGGCCTTAACTCTTCAGTTAGCAGGCCTTTTATTCTATTCTTCAATAATAATAAGTACAGATTTATACCAACATTCATGGTACCTTGAATTTCTCCTCATTGCTATTTATATTTTATAGTGCATCTAAATCAGATTAAAAAATAGCTCTCTCAAATCTTCCTTACAAAAAGAATTCCAATTAATAAATGCAGAAAGAATGAAGTAAATGGAAAAATCACCATTAGAATCCCACGATTGTAATCACTGCAGGCAAGAACCAATGGTGAGTGCTAACATTAGTGGATGAAACCTTAAGGAGATACGGGATATTTGTGGAGCCTCAAGGTATTTATCCCCCCAAAAAATTAATTACTGAGGCATTTTTAACATGTCTGCACATTCTTTACTCCTCGTCCCTTAAGGAGATGGAGCTTAATTTCTCTACCCTTGAATATGGGCTGAATTTAGTGACTCACTAGTGAGCAGAGTATGGAAAGCAGGCAAAAAGTAACTGCGGTAGAGAAACTGGGCAAACATCTGGCAAAGAAACTGGCAAACATTAACACAATCAGTAATAGTCGTGTTGATATCATGTACTCTCTGATGTGAGGGAATCAGAAGGGTCCATTATTCAAAATCTCAGTCTAACCGTGGGAAAACAGACAAACCCAAGTTGAAGGACATTCTACGAAATAACTGATCGGTGTTCTTTAAAAGTCTAAAAGGTCATGAAAGACACAGAAGACCAAGAAACTCTCAGATTGGAGGAAATTAATAAGGAGATCTGACAAGTGCATGCAATGTGGTTGCCAGGACAGGGTCCTGGGGCAGAAACAAGACAGTAGAAAACCAGGAGAAGTTCTCATAAAATGTGTAGTTTAGTTAATAGGGTTGTGTCAATGTTAATTTCTTGTTTTGATGACTGTACCATGTTTATATAAAATGTTAACATTAGAGAAGCTGGGTGAAGAACTTGTAGACCCAGCCTTCTCTCATTTTGAGTCCATTCTATATTAACTTTGCAGCTTTTCAAAATAGCAAAGTTTTTAAAACTGCTTTCTAATTTTATACTTACATATATTCTGTGGGGCTCACAATTTAAATTCATGATTTTTTAGCTCTATCTGTGCCTTTAAATTGCTCACCTGATAAATTTGTCACCTGTTTGATGTATGATTAATTAATGTAAAACAGATGATAATTATATCAAAAAGGTCTAAAAATAATACATAGATGTCAATGAGTCCCTTTAAACATTATTTTGAAAATCTGAAGTGTTGTTTGCAACATCATTTATAAATCTGTTCATTCTAAAATATGAAACTAACAAATGTTTTGTAAAATACTTTTTATTAAACTAGTTCAATATACTAAATTTGCTAGAATATGTATTTGATTCAAATTTTTGTGTTTTCTTTCTTTCTTCAACAAAGCGGCTCCATACTGGATCATAGAACCTGAGAACCTTGTGCTGTCCCCAGGAGAGAATGGGCGCCTCATCTGCCGAGCTAATGGCAACCCCAAGCCCAGAATTAGCTGGTTATCCAATGGAGTCCCAATAGAAAGTAAGTGTCTTTGGCTCCCCCTTGTGATGTATTTCCAGAGCATAACTACTCTTAACAGGAAACAAATAGTGATAAAATAAGTTGGATTAAGGAAGAAAACCAGGTATAAGCTAAACAGACACCAAATTACCTTTAGGTGTTTGGTATGACTAAGTATTTTGTACTATAATAGTATGTGTTGACTGGCACTTAAGGATATTTCCTGTATCTTTTTACTTGCATCATAGGAAGAATGTCAGGGTCAGAAATAAATATTACTGAGAAATTCAGATTATTTTCTTTGTTCAAAATGTGAGCTGGTTTGTAGAAACATCCTAAAAGTCAGAGGACATGTGTGGGGAGGCTAGGAATAGAGTCAGTGGCTATAAGAACAAGAAACATAGCTGTCTTAATTTAATTCAAAGAGTTTTTATTCCTAAATATAGCCCAGATGTTTCCAAGTTCTCAAGGCTTCAGAAGTCACTGTCCTGTTTTCTACCCAAAGAAGAACATGCCCTCTCACCCAGTCATATGCCAGACAGTTGGACTCTGACCAGGTTCCCTTCCTGGGTGTAGCTGAGGTTGTCCCTGAGCCATTTACACATGGTCCCAGCTGCTGCATGGCACCCCTTCTGCCACCTTCCCTGGACCACCGCCGGCAGTTTCATCAGCCAGCTGCTCCACGCTGCCATTCTGCTGCCCGGAATAGTCATCCAAGTGTCAACACAGCCCGGCCATTAATTTCCTGACTCACAACAAAGACCAGTTCTACAAAACTTTGTTAAAGCTTTAGGATAGTTGGAGGAGATTGTAGCAAAGGAAAAGAAAACTAAAAAGAAATACTGCACCCTTGGTCCTGGCAAGTGGCTCAGTGGATAGAATGTTGGCCCAGTGTATGGACATCCCAGGTTTGATACCCGGTCAAGGCACACATCTGTTTCTCCCCTATTCTTCTCTCCCTTTTCTCTCTCTTCCTTTTCTGCAGCCAGTGGCTTGTTTGGTTCAAGCATGGCCCCAGGCACTGGGGACAGCTTCTTTGGAATGCATCAGCCTTAGGCACTAAAAATAGCTCAGTACTCTAGCATCAGCCCCAGATGGAGTGGTGGGATGGATGCAGGGCTTGGTGCATGCAGGAGTCTGCCTCACTATCTTCCCTCCTCTCACCTAAAAAACTTAAAAAAAAAAAATACTGCGTCCTTCTGTTGCCGGGTTCCTGAGCCACAGCCCCCCACAGAGCCTGTTGACTTTCCTTGTTCTCAACTCTACTCTCTACCAGTTGCTGCCTACAAAGTCTTGAGATATTTCCCCTCCTTGTAGTTCAGGCCATCTCTTAGACACAGAAAGAGAAAATCAGTTTCTATTTAAAATCAGCCTCAATCAATAGCATAATGATCTGCAAAGAGAGTCTTTACTCACAATAAAGACAACCTATAAACTTATGATGTAGAGCAGCTTTGATCCTCATTATCTCAAGACAAAATCAAAACTCAGTTCTACTTTTCCATAGCCAGAGGCTCATTGCATTGGCTTACCCAAAATAGTCTTGACCCTGAGATGAATCTGAAAACTGCTGGCAGATTTGAAATGACACCGGGCCCTGGGTCTCACCATCAAGGTCTTATAACTGTGGGTCTAGAATGATTAAGAGCACCTGCCCCATGAATATTTTTAGGAGTTTCTGTCACACAGTAGTTATCATACATAGTCACGTGTTGCATAAGGACTCTTCAGACAAGGACAGAATGCATATACAGCCCTGGTCTGCCATACAGCCTGAGTGTACAGGCAGGTAGATCGTCTAGGCTGGCATGAGTACACTCTGTGATGTTTGCACAGCAACGAAATCGCCTAACACTGCATTTCTCAGGGCAGATCCCTTCGTCAAGTAGTGCGTGGCTGTAATCTGAAGCAGCCTGTGTTTACTGTACAAGGACATACGCTCCTGGGAGAAAGCAGATTCTAAACCCCAGCAAGTGGTGTTTGGATATTTCCACTTCTGATTTTAACCATGATCAGAATCAGGAAGAACTGCAGCAAGTTATTTGTGGTTGTGCATTGGGAAGCCAGTACCACTCTCAGAGGCATGTGTGTGGAAACTGAGGGAGGAGGAAAGCCCAGAGAGAAAGTGCAGCTTTATGGCACAATGTCTGGCTTTCTTAGGAATACATGGCAGTGAAGGATGGCGCGTGCTCGGCACTGGTACACCATACTCGGCAGCTGAGAGGCCTGCGCCGTTCACAGAAGGTTAAGTGTGCACCTGAGATGGGCTTTAGTGGGACTGAGTGGGCGGAACCGTCCTTCTAGCCACCTGGCAGGAAAATGGGGAGCCAGGGAATGCTGAAAGATAAACCCTTGAGCTTGGCAGCCAGGATGCAATCATAAGCAGGGAAAATCGAGACGGAGGTGGATCAGTGGCACAAGAACAGGAGGAGATTAAAGAATGAAGCTGATCTTTCCTCTGATTCACTTGGCTTGCTGCCCTTCGAAACCCTCCCAGGCTCTGCCTCTCAGGGAACCTTGTAACTCCAGTTGTATTAAGAGCTTTGAAATATACTCGGACACCCCTCGTTACTTGAAATATTTTGGGGGAGGATCAACTGTGAAAGTCCTGCTTTGGGAGTATATTGACACAGGACAGTGGTCCCAAAAGACAAGGTAGGCCCATCTTCTGTTACCCCAAATCATTTGATTAGGTGTAGAGCACAAAGAGAAAAATCAGTCAGGTTCTGTATTAGTTCATGTCTTCCATCTTAAAAGTATTTAAGTCCCCAGTGGCAGGAAAACAGGAGGTTGAGCAAAGGTAGGAGCAGGATTCCGCTGTGCCGACAGGTCCAGGGACCCTTGACCTCTGCTGGGCACATCAGGAGGGCAGCAGCAGGCAGCATGGCAGCAGACAGGGCTCCAGCCCACCAGGCTGGCCAATGGTGCCAGGAACGGGTACCGTGTGTTTCTACAAAGGTGATGAGAAGTACCCTTAACAGGTATCTTTCTCCACATTTGGTGGCCAAGCTAAACATCCACGTATAGTTTTTGGAATCTCATAAGTAAAAGGTAAAGAACTGAGACACCTGGTGGGGACCCTATAGCTCTCTGCATGTTGATACTGCGGGGACACTGCTGTTCCCTGCCCCTGCCCTCAGTAGCTGGTTCATCTACAGCATCTGCTGAGTGGCCTTTTGGCTAAATACTACATTATAAATAGCTGAGTTCAAAGTCAACTCTACATGCCCCAACCTTGTACTGACCCACCCTGATGCAACATAAGCAGTAAATGAGGAAGAAGACTGTCAAAAATGTCATAAAAGTTCAGGGAGCTTTGTGCCTCTCCACCCTGCTTATAGTTCCCTATGGACTTAGAAGCCCCTAAACAGAACTGCCTTGGAGGTTTGAGGACCATTCTGGAAACAGAGCTGGGGCTTGTTTCCCAGCAGCAGTCTTCTGAATTGTGCACCCCCAGCTGCATCAGCAGTGACGGGCCCCAGGGGGCAGGGAAGATGGCAAGAGGCAGGGGGAGGCAAGAGAGAGCTAAGTCTGCTGCAGTGCACATTGACGCAAATGGGCATGGGAAGTATTCCTAACCTCCAAGGGGGCTGGGCTGCTCCCCAGTGTGATCTGGAGCACAAGCTGACTGGATGACAATATTTTTCACCACAGGGGCTGCAGGAACCTTGGGTAGACCAGCTGCTGCGGGAGAGGGGCAGGGAGCAGTTCTGCCTGTGCAGCATCATCGTGCAGGGAGCTATGTAGCATCCCCGCCAGGTGCCACACAGCAGAGACACTGTCAGGGGGCCATAATCCCAGACGCACAGTCTCCCACACCTGACCTGTAGGCAGTCACCTGAGGACCTGGACACTGCTCCCACCTCCACATGCCCTGGCTAGAGTGCACGTAAATACTCTGAAGGAGAAGCAGGATCAGGGACAGGGAGGGCTTTGTTAGCAAAATAGCGTTAGTGATTTGTAACTGCATTTCAGACCTGGAACCTGTATAACAAAACTGGAAGAATTAAGTCAAAACTGTCCGGGCTTTCTTGAAACAAAACATAGACTATGTGAAATATGGAATTTGCCCAAAACTACCTAAACTATTTTTTTTTAAACAACCTCTATAAAAGTCAGGAAAAAGGAGGTGGCTGCATAGAGCTGGTGCCAAAAGACAGCTTTGTTTTTATCATGAGACTGCAGTGTCTGGGAAGGTGTAGAACCCAGAACCAGAAAGAAAATGTCCTCCCAGGCCAAGGTCATGGGCACCATAGTTTCTGTCCCGATCCTAGGAGATGGCAGGAGAGCCTAACATGCAGACATCTGTAATTGTGTTCTATGTGAGTTGTGCTAGATAGACCTCAGATTCCTCCACATGGGACATATATAAGGTCACACTATTAATATGTTTAAAGATTTCTTTTTTTCCAAGACCTGAGGAGGGAAAGGAATGAAGAGAATGAGAATGCACAGAAGACCTCCACCCGCCACGGCTGCATATGTTGCTGACTTTGCAGGGAGAGACTGAAAACCAGTAACACACAATAAGCAGCCAGGGGAAGGGAGAGGTGGGCCAGAATATTTCCAGGCTTCCACCCAGGGATCTTCCCTCTTCCTTCCCTCTTTCATTCCCATTATAGGGAATGAAATAAGTCATTGAAGATGAAAATTTATCTCTTCACCTAGAGACTTGTTCTATGTTTTCTCCAAATGGTTAGATTTCTGGAGATGTTTGTGGAGCACACTAACTCAGAAACTCTGATATTTGGTCTCATGTTAAACCATTATGTGCTCTAGTCTCAAGTCTCCCATCTCCTAATGTGTATGCTATCCAGTTAATCTAGTTCACAGAGTTCTTTTTAAAATAAAATTAGGCAAAAGATATAAAATATGTTAAAAATTGATAAGCCCTGGCAGGGTAGTTCAGTTGGTTAGAGTGTTGTCCCAAAACACCAAGGTTGCAGGTTTGATCCCCGGTCAGGGCACATACAAAAAACAACCAGTGAATGCATAAGTAAGTAGAACTCTTTCTTTTTCTCTCTCTCCCTCCCTTTCTCCCTTCCTCTATCTCTCAATAAATCAATAATAAAAAATTTTTTAATTTAATAATATTCTATACAAGTAAGATAACACTAATTATTATTATTATTACTATTATTATTATGTAAATGTTGGAAGCATTTATAGTTTGGCCAGCCATGTCAGGAGAGTTAGAATAAAAGAAAGTATTGTTGGAAGGCTACTAACCTACTTTGGAACCTTTGGGGCTTTAAGTAATATGCAGTGAATCTATGATTTTAATTTCTCTTTCTAATATTCATTTATAGCAAATAAATTTAATTATTTTTAGAATTAATTGTTATTAATTTTTTTGATAACTTAAATTTGGATACTGGAGAGTTACTCCCACCCATTAGCCAGCAGAGTCCAAAGGCTTCAAAGATCTCTGTACTAGCAATTTCATTCTTTGTCCAAATAACATTTGGGCCTCCGTATGACCTGGGGAGAGGTCCTGGGTTTGTTTACATTTCATTAGTAAGAGCCCAAACCCCATGGAGAGAGGCTTATACACTACTTTTACCTAACAGGTTTATTTTATTCCTAAAAACTTTGCCAGAAATATTCAAAGACTGTGCCATTTAGCAAAAATAAGGCACATACAGTTGGATGCCTTTCACATAAAGAAAAACATCAAAAAGTGCACCTGTAGGCTGCATAAAACCTTTTGAAATGGTTTATGTTGTGATGTGATTGATGAGACCCCACTGGGAGAAAATTGTCTACTGGCTTTGTTCATTGAGCTGATCTTCAATGTTCATGGTGATACAACATTTTGTGTGTGTGTTGTTAAAAAACACATAATAGCCCAGGCCAGATAGCTCAGTTAGTTAGAGTGTGGTCCTGATATGCAAAGCTTGCAGGTTTGATCCCTGGTCAGGGTACATACAGGAACAGACTGATGTTTCTCTCTCTTTCTCTCTCTCTCTCTCCCTCTCTCCACCCTGTTCTCTCTCTCATAAATCAATAAATAAAATTTTAAAAACATACATAACAAAATATTTACCATCTTAACCGTTTTTAAATGTACATTTCAGTAGTGTTAATGTATTCCCATAACTGTGAAAGAGATCTGCAAAACCTTTCAATCTTGCAGAACTGGAACTCTACACCCAGAACGGTGTCACTTCTAAGAGCTCCATATACTCGAGGAATCTGAGGAACTCTTCTCTCTCAATCCACCATCCAGAAAGATTTGACCCAGAGCTCTCCCTGTGCCTCATCCCTGTCTAAAGTGTCCACCACTCACTCCTGGTCCTCCCCTGCCTGGCATGTCCAGAGAGGTGCAGTCCGATTGGACATGTGGGGCCCCTGAGAGTCCACTGAGGAGTCTGAACAGTGAGTGCCCAAGTCCAAAACTGCTAAGACTAATTGACAGAGGAAAAGATTCAGGAGCGCTGCTGTGTTTCAGCATGCCTTGTTATGGCCGTGGCTGGACACCAGTGACTCAGAAGGACCCTGACAATGCTAGCCTTTGGGATCTGGAGCAAGGACCTCGGCTGTCCTGAGGCATACTGCATTCTCAGTGTGCCTGGCTGCCTAACCGTCACTGTAGTCCACTTCGTAGTCCGGGTGACATTTCTGTCCTCTGCTGCAATTTACTGATGAAATCGACTCCCTATTAAAGGGTTAGAACTTCTATTTGTCTTCTGGTAGGAAAAACATGTTTCCTAAGGCAATTCTGAAAATGTCAGCCATAAACAGCAGGTATGAGCTGAGAAGCTGACTCAGACACCTTGGCACAACCCAATCACTAGTTGAACTAACTGGAGTATCGAAGACGATTTCACAGATGAGCTTTTGACTGTGATCCAAGTGTTGAACAACTACATGCAGACCTGTATGATAGTGTTTGTGGCTGCAAGGTTGCATTCCAGCAGCAGTAGAAAGCTAGTGCAGAAAGAATGAGCACAGTGCTTTGCATGTGTGCAGTAAAACAAGGGTTAACTACTATTGTTTGGCTTACTTTTATTAAAGTGAGTTGAAAAATCACAAATGAACCAAATATTTGAGATTTTAAAGTGAAAGAGGACTCTAAATGCAGGGATAATCATGTCTTAGATCCACATACTTTTCTGTCATCAAATGGTGTGTAGAATGAAAGCAAAGTCTACTTAAAGGGTTCACGTTGCAAGAGCCAGGCTGCTGTTGTTTAGTTTTGACTTTGATCAGCATGCTGAGACAGGTGCCTTTACCCCTTCTGTGTACTTCTACAGCAGTGTTAGGTCTGTAAGGTTAGCATTCGTGCCAAGGGTTTATCTCCAAGTAGCACAGCACTTCCAAATTGTTGGACATGCCCTGGACATGCTACGCACATATCATGTGACCTAACCAGCTCCATTCCGCTTCAGTAAGGATTGACCTTGGTCTTAACATTTTTTTAAGTACTTGAGAGTTTAGTTGAAAATACTACCTTTAAGAGAAATTTTGCACAATTTATTTCTATGTCAGCCTCGGAATTTCCAAAGCAGGAAAATAAATGTCTTCACATTTGATTACTAGTTCTGTATTTACTTATTTATTTATGTAGTTATTTCAATAAGAGGCTATTAAAAGACAGCTTTGGATGACCTAGAAGGTTTATATATTTTTTACCAGCTTTCGCTGTCTCCCCTTAATAATCAACTTGCCTCCTCTTATATAATCATAGTTTCTATGTGAACAAGGCAATGTTTTTCAAACTTTGTATTGCACTTTTCACTAACTCGTGCGTTTCTGTTCCTGCATCTCTCAAAATAATATTCAGTTTTACAGAATCAATCCACTGACAATTAAATGAATATTAAGCACAATGATAACCAAATTCTGAGGAAGAAAAATTATGGCTTCTGCCTCAGTTCCTGGTCTTGTCCTTCGTATGGGATATGTCTAGATCGGTCTGCTTGCTATAATTTAGACTTCAAGTTTTAATATATATTTTTTATTTTTACACCCAAACAGTTGCCCCTGATGACCCCAGCAGAAAAATAGATGGCGATACCATTATTTTTTCAAATGTTCAAGAAAGATCCAGTGCAGTTTATCAGTGCAATGCCTCTAATGAATATGGATATTTACTGGCAAATGCATTTGTAAATGTGCTGGGTAAGCTATTCCTCTATTAAAGACATGGAAAATTGCATTAATGATCTCTGTTGTTTTTCATTAATTAGGCAAAAATACATTGAGCATCTACTATGTGCAATGCTTAGTACTTGGAGCTATAGAGCTATAAGGGATATAGAAAGATGAATAAGATACAAACCATGCTCTAAAGGGTATTACAGTCTGCTCTTAATGTCTTTTCACACAGTATTTATCATGGGATATTCTTCATTGTATAAATAATCAAAGTCAGGCTGCACCATTCACATATAGTCAGATCAAGACTCACACACTCATTGGAAAATAGCACTGATCTGCCATTAGTAACAGAAAGTTACTGCTGTTCCATCCTTAGAAACTGACAACTTGAATAAGATTCATGATTCTGATTTTTTTAAATAAATCATTAATCAAAATATTTGGCCTTTATCCAAGTCACAGATGTGAATTTATTTATTAATTTATAATAATACATTTAGAAAACAAGGACATATTCAAATATATTCTAAAATGGTTGGTTTATGTGAACATTGTATTCCTCTAAATGGATAAAACTACCAAAACACCAAATTTGTTAAAAGTTTATGTGAGACTTGTTTTCATGGTGCCAGGGAATTATATTTCAATTCTTTAAGTGTAGCAGGCTCCCTTTCAAACAAAATTAAAGTTAGAAAGCCAATCAACACTTGATATTTTTCCTTCATGCTTGCAGTGAAGGTCGGTGAATCAGATGAAGAGCTGAGTAGTGAAGGCGTTGGTGTCTAGCAGTTTGAGTCATGGGCACTCTGCTTCTTCCTGCCAGCTCCACGCCCACTGCCCGCCCCATTATGACACTGATGTTAAGATGGGCCAGGCATTCAGCAAAGGTATAATTAGTCATGACCTTTGTGCCAGAAACTGTGCTGGTTTCTGGGGAGAAAACAATAAAAGTCTCATTTCCTACCCACAGGGGGCTCACAGCGTAGTAGAAGATAAAGATAAATAAATCAATTATTACAATACTATGCCTGAGAAATATGTGGGACATGAGGCAGAGGGGGAAGACTGTTATTTTTCCCCCTTGAGTAACAGGTGGTATCAGACCCATAGAGAACATAAGGGCAGAGGCACATTGGTTGTGCTTTACCATGAACTCTAATGACCTTGAAACAAATGCAATAAAATAGATGGTGGGTCTAAATGTTCATTTTATTTTCTGTTTACTTTACCTTTTTAAAATGTTTCTAGCTGAGCCACCGCGAATCCTTACGTCAGCAAACAAAGTCTATCAGGTCATTGCAAACAGGCCTGCTTGGCTAGACTGCGCCTTCTTTGGGTCCCCTCTGCCTACCATCGAGTGGTAAGTATTGGCCCTATTTCTTTTTAATATTTACATTTGCTGAAGCCTTCAAATTTGTCAATATGTTGGGTTTTAGTCAGAGAACAGATATGTGAAATCTATCATATTATTAATTATTAAACTCATTCACAAATATTTATTAACTACATCCTCTGTTCTAAATTCTTTAACACATATAATCTATTTAACAGCACACTTTGTCAACCACAGAGCTATATGTAAGTATTTTTGAAAACATTTAAGTCTGCTGTATTTTACAATACCATGGACATTACCTGAGACTTCAGGAATGGTGGCTGGGGAGATTGGTTGGGGACATTCCTTGATAATCAGATATGACTTAAGGAGGGGGAGAGATTCTAAGAGCTCAAAATCAGAATTTGTTATCACCAGTGTTTATCATTAGTACCTCTTCCATCTGACCTTCTTGACTTGGATCCAGCCAAGCTCCCCTGTGTCCATTCACTCCCCCCATAGACCATCCTTTTTCTCATAACACTCCCGATACAAGCTCTGTCTGTTCTCCCAGCTTGCTTCCTTGAGCATAATCCAGAAGGAATAGGACCAGTCTAAACAACAGTTCAGAAAGAAGAAGTGAAAGAAAATTAAAACATTCACTCATTGGCCCTCTATCAGGTGCCAGACACTGTGCTGGGCTCTGCCTACTGATGAGAGATGAAAGCCAAGTATAGGAGTAAGGGTCCTCTCTCCGTGCTCCCACCTCAGCCACAGAGAAGCAGGGCTGCTTATGCAGGCAATTTCCCGGGGAAGGGGACAAATGAACACTCAGTCCTGGCTGGCTTGGCCCTTTCATCCATCCTCTCTCCTGCCTAACACTAACCAGGAGGCTAAAGGTTCACAGGTTTTACATACACGCTTTGTTGTTTTTCTTCCCTGAATATTTTCCTAGTCATACTTTCAAAACTACAACCTTGTGATCTTAAAATCAAAAGCTCTTTAGAATTGTGCCCTGCAGATAGAGTTATAATACATCACAGTAGAGAAAAATGTCAAAAAGAGCAATCTTCAGTCTGCCCACTTGATCACCTTTTTAGAGATAAGAGTATGTAATAATGTGTTTATAAAATTATGGGTCTCTCATAATAAAAACTACAATTTAAATATTTTGCATTTTCACCCTAATTCTTCAAGCACCACTGATCATTGAATTCCCCAGGTTCTCATCCTATGTCTGACTTCATTTTATGTCTGACTTCAAATTATAATGTGTTTTCTTGTCATTGTGATCATTTTCATAATGAAGGTTTAAAGGAGCAAAAGGTAGTGCTCTTCATGAGGATATTTATGTTTTACATCAAAATGGAACTTTGGAAATTCCTGTAGCCCAAAAGGACAATACAGGAGCTTATACATGTGTTGCAAGGAATAAGTTAGGAATGGCAAAGAATGAAGTTCACCTAGAAATCAAAGGTAAGGCAGAACTGGCATAATTGTTTCAAGAATCATGTGACTGTGAGCAAATTCTCTGGATTTGGCAACAGATGGCAATAACTTTAAATTTCAGATCCAACTAGGATCATTAAACAGCCTGAATATGCAGTTGTACAGAGGGGGAGCACGGTGTCCTTTGAATGCAAAGTGAAACACGATCACAGCTTAATTCTCACTGTCCTCTGGCTGAAGGGCGACGGTGAGCTGCCCAACGACGGAAGGTATTTGAAGATGATTTCTTTCTTTTCTCTCGCTTCTCTCTTTAAGCTTCTATTGAGCTAAAGGTTTATTGCATAATGACTTCATTATGTTTTAAAAGTTTCTGAAGTCTGCTCTCTACAAATGGGTATGCATTTTCTCCCTGCTGCAAAATGTTTGTAGCTAAAAAGATATTGAGTTATTGAAATAAGACCCTGAGAATGTTGGTCTCTCATTGTGTGCTGGTCTCCTGTATAATTCAGGATGAGAAAAACCTTTCAGGCTTTGGACAACATTCATTGTTTTCTACCTTGTACAGTAAAGTCTCAACAGATGTTCCCATTATCATTCTACAGATTAGGAGAAGTACAATCTCTAAACACCAGAGTGTGCCTGAATCCCTGTGTTTTAAAAGAAATTGGTTTTCATTTGGGTAGAAAGTTTTCTTTTGATTTTACATAAAGTCAATAAAAAAAAGGAAAAGAAGGAATTTCAAACAGCTTTTAAAAGAACCTGAGCATGTTGCAGCCCTTTAGCTTGGAATGGAAGAAAACTGGTATCTATTTTCCAGATGGGGCCCTCAGTTTGACATAGTGAGCATGTACAGAGTTGAAGGTGTGAGTTTTAGTTGTCAGAGTGCAGCTGCAAGCATTGCCCCCTGTTGGATAGAATCCTGGATACTGGTGGATATAGTTCTGTGGTTGCTTGCAAGCTGCCAAAACGGGACCCTGTTGCTGTTAATAGTCTCCAGGAGAACTATGTGACTTTCTTCTCTGTGCGCCCTGAGTTTCCATCTAGTTTTGTGCTTCAACTGGTCCATTTAATTTGTAGAACTGAGTGATGAAGATGAGAAGGAAATATGAAGTAACAACCTTCAGTTTAATTTAGGTCAACTAAAGCTTTAACTTGGAAATTCCCTTCAAAGACAATTAATGATTTATACAGCCCAGTTAAAACCTTGCAGGCCCTGACAGGTGGTGGCGCAGTGGATAGACCGTCGGACTGGGATGCGGAGGACCCAGGTTCGAGACCCCGAGGTTGCCAGCTTAAGCGTGGGCCCATCTGGCTTGAGGAAAAGCTCGCCAAGGTTGGACCTAAAGGTCGCTGGTCCAGCAAGGGGTGGCTCGGTCTGCTGAAGGCCCGCAGTCAAGGCACACATGAGAAAGCAATCAATGAACAATTAAGGTGTCGCAACGAAAAACTGATAATTGATGCTTCTCATCTCTCTTCATTCCTGTCTGTCTGTCCCTATCTATCCCTCTCCTCTGGCTCTCTCTCTGTCCCTGTAAAAAAAAAAAAAAATACCTTGGAGGAATGCTATTAACATGGAATTTTGACCTCCTGAGTAGTTTTCCATGTCCATAGTAACCTCTAGAAAATGCTTCATGGTGATTGTTGATCTAAATCTTCCTGTTTCTAGTCATAAAGCTGATTATTCTTTGCATTGACTTTCTTCTATGCTATTTATGCACGTGGCAAAAACAACACAACATTTCTGCAGTAAATACTAAATTATTTTAAAATATACACCTTATTAGAAATTGAGCTGGCTAAGTGGTGTCCAAAGGCTTCTTAGCAGCAGAAGCCACAGGAAAACCTCAAGTAAGATGACTGGGGCACCCCTCCCTCACCTCTGCATGTGCCCCCACCCACCACCTCTGGTGTCCCAGGGCTTAAGGAAGCCCTAAAACTCTAGAGTATGGTTGAATGCCACTGGACCACATGACTTAACAGAGAGCCCTTATAACCCGAGATGATAATCCATTCTAATTGTTTTCCAACTTTAATCATTATCAAAGTGACATACAGTATAAGATTTTTCATTCTAATGTGCTACAAATCTGTCATCTTTCTCTTGTATCGTATTCACAGTTTCAGGCCAGTAAAGCAATCTTCATATGTGGTTAGATATTCATTTCAGTTGTTCTGAATGTGTTTTATTCCCAGGTTTACTATTGACAAGGACCATTTGGTGGTAGCTGATGTAAGTGACGACGATGGTGGGACTTACACATGTGTGGCCAACACAACCCTGGACACTGCTTCCGCCAGTGCTGTGCTCAGCGTTGTTGGTAAGAGCTGGAGCACACAGCACACGCCGGCGGCCCAGTTTTAGGTGCAGAAGAAAACTTGTCAGTAGTAATTTTTTGCTTGTTAGAGCTTTGTAGTTTTATAGGTGAGTTAAATAGTTACATTTTTCTTCTTTAAAAGATACACATGAGGTAATAATAATTTCAGGGTGGCTCTACTCAGTAGCAGCACTGGAATAAAATGGTAGTTGTGCATATTAGTGATATTTGTGTAAGAAAATTGGGGAAAACCATCTACTTTTATTTAAAATGGAAGGTTTTACCCTTAAGTTGTTACTGCATGTGTGTATATGACATGTCTCACAACTAAGCATAGGCTTAGGTTTGTAATTTTAATCATGTTTAATCTTTGTCTTCTTGTGCAATCTTATATCTTTTCATTACTAATTGTGATTAAAATCCTTTATATTAATGTCCTTTCTAGCTCCTACTCCAACTCCAGCTCCCATTTACGGTAAACTAATAAGTCTTCTTTCTCTATTTTCTATCAATTTCACATTTGCAGAAAAATTACTTTTCCCCATATTGCCTCATTGTGTTTCTCAAAGAAACAAGGCTCTGTTACATGTTCTGTTGTGTTGCTCCTGTACTGCTGTAACCAGGTCTTCATGGTAACTCAGGGACTTTTCTCTGAATATACCGCCCCTCTTTTGTAAATGCTTCATGTATTTTCTTTTTAGCGAGACAGAGAGAGGAACAGATAGGAACAGACAGACAGGAAGGGAGAGAGATGAGAAGCATCACTTCTTCATTGTGACACCTTAGTTGTTCATTGATTGCTTTCCCATATGTGCCTTGACCTGGGGGGCTCCAGCCAAGCCAGTGACCACTTGCTCAAGCCAAGGGACCTGGGCGCAAGCCAGTGACCTTGGGCTTTAAGCTAGTCACTTTTGGGCTCAAGCCAGTGACCATGTGATCATGTCTACAATCCCACCTCAAGCCAGCGACCCCACACTCAAACTGGTGAGCCTGCACTCAAGCCAGATGAGCCCACACTCAAGCTGGTGACCACAGGGTTTCAAACCCGAGTCTTCTGCATCTCAGGCTGATGCTCTATCCACTGCACCACTGCCTGGTCAGGCACTTTATGTGTTATTATACAGTCATTTCACTTGAAAAAAATCCCTCTTTGATATAGTTTCCCTGTAAAGAAGTGTAGTGTTTTCTCAAAAGCTATCATACACATTTTACAGAATGAAAAAGCTATTTTAAATACCATTCTACAAATCAGGGTTTTATTTCAGTCTATTAATAGTTGTTTTGGAAAAATAAATGTTTGGGAGTTCCATTTTCAAGAAATTTATATAGGAAAGCCATGGATATTTAGAACAACATCTGACCTTTGTATCAGAGAAAACCAGGGGACCTGGGCTCACTGTGTGTTATCAGAAGATAAATCACTGAAGAAAAAACAGAGGGGAGGGTACTTAGGTTGTGGACTTTTCTGAGTCTAGAAAATAAATCAGAAACTATTTTCAGAAATCATTTCAATTAAAGAACCCTCATCTTTAATCAGCATATAAAACATTAATTTTGTATCATAAACTCAGCTGGATTTTACATAGTATTATTAGTTATATTATAGAAGAGCTGTCCTTTGTAGACATTTATTGCTTCTTCACTGATAGAAAAAATGTGCCCATATTTTTATATGGCCTCTGCTCCCCCGGGAGTTACCCCCAGGAGCAAGGTCAAGAAAAAGTCCCAGGGAAGAGCATCAACTCTCTGGGTCTCAAAAGCACCATTAAAAGAGGCAGACAAGCTTCTGGGACACCTTCACACCAAAGGTGTCTGTGCCCTGTGTCCTCTGAGAGTGAACACACCTCCCTGTGAGCCTGACTGACTATTGTGCTGGTATCAGCATAAGATATGCATGCTGAGGGCTACCTACCGAGCATCACTTTTAGAATTCATTTAAAAATATAAATTTTCTTCGGGAGTCCCAAAAGTCTATAATTCAGCTTCGCATGTTTCTGGAAGAACATTTGCGTCTTCCTTTGTCTTTAAAGCGTACATGTCCTAGCCTGTATTTGTTTTTCAGCATTTACTTTTCTGTTTCTCATTTATTAGAAATCATGTTCTATATAATTTATCTGTCTTTGCTCCTTTGTGTTAACGAGAAGACACACTACTGAGACTGCTGGCGAACCATCCACGCCCACGTCCCTGGTTTTGGTTATAAGTAATTTAGTTTCATTTGAAGAAGCAGCAAGCACAGCTCACTGATGGGCTGTCCTGGGCGTGATCCTGTGTTCCCAGCAACCTCAGTGCCCATTTCATTCCACTGCATGCTCACTGACCACTCAGTGTGTTAAGTCTGTAGTATGTCTCCCTGAATAAGAATTGCAAGTCAAGGTGAACCTTTTAAGGATGGACGGTTAATTTGATGTGTGTGTTTGGTCTACAGATGTCCCAAACCCTCCCTTTGATTTAGAATTGACTGATCAACTTGACAAAAGTGTTCAGCTGTCATGGACCCCAGGCGATGACAACAATAGTCCTATTACAAGTATGTTGTGTCATTTGCTTTATCACTGATAAAAATAATGACCGTTTTTGAAACACGTTATCATATGCAATTGAAATGTCTTACACAGATATTTGCTGATGTTCTCTGCTTCATTACTAATAGAAAACAAAACATTTATTTATGTTTTATTCTCTTCAGAGTAAGAGTCATTTCTGGCTCAGCTTCTAGTACAGGACACTAATTAATTGCTGAAGATGTTAATTAATTAAGTACACTATCATTTTGTATTTAAGATCCATAAGATTATGATTTCTATCACAGAAGGAAGATGCATTGTAAGTTATTCATTTTTTGTTAATGGAGGAGAAAAGGATAAGAGGGCCAGGTACTATAATGCCTAATCTATATATTAGGAAATTGAGACTTGGAGAGTAAAGTGACTTTTCACTTTGGTAACAGAACTGTGTGTTGCCATCAGGTTGTTAACTCCCAGCCCGAGGTCTCTTTCGTCTAATTATTAGCCTTCACTGTGAAGTGGCAGCACGGGAAGCAGGGTCAGCTCCCGCCCTGATTGCATAGTCCAGGGAATAAAGTCAAGTGAGGAGCCATGCCATAGATACTGGCAGAGCTCTAATAAAATTAGACTATAGATAAACTTAGAAATCTTAAAACCATAAAAATACTTGAGTATAAACACAAGCAAGACACAAACCTACAATATATTATTACCTTCAGGTATGTACTGCAGGAAGACTAAATTCCTCTCTGATGACCACCTAAGATTATTCTGAAATGATATGTATGTTGATTTATTGTACTACCAACTGGTAAAGCAAATACTGCCAATGACAGTAAGCAAAGCCTTCTCACTGTCGTGTGTAATTGAGTAATATTCCCTTGTCAGTTGAGTTTCCAGAGACCTTGATCAGAACACTCATTCATTCATGCTGATTCTTCCTGTTAACACATTGGCCAGATTTAGCTGCTTAGGTTACTTGGAGACTCTTTTTACCTATGTTACAATGATAGTATTAGATTTCAAGGCATTTCTACTCACTCCTTCGTTCACCCCTTCATTCACCAGATTATTTATTGAGTGCCTGTTATGTACCAAGCATTGTTCTAAAAGAAAACAATAAAAAAATATCTTCCCATAAGGAGCTTATATTTTTCTTGAGGATACAAATGAGATGAAATTAATAATATATATTACATTACTATAAACAGTGTCATTATATACATGCAGACATATATGTTTCCACATATACACGCATATCTCAGAGTTCCCTTCAAGAGAGAACCTGCTGCAAAGAGTGTCAACAGCAAGTTCTGTCTGCGCCACCTTCCCCAAAGATCCGCTGCAGTGTTCACATGAGGCACTTTCTTCCTGAGCTACTCCAGGGACCGAGCGTCAGAGTCCTAGAGCTCAGCCACACCCAGCCCCGAACTTTCCTCTGGGCTCCTTGTTGACCCAGCTGAGACTAACTGCACTGCAGTCTGAGCCTTTCCTACACTCTGCTTCTTCCTCCCCTCTCCTTTCACAGACACCAGACCCACCTCACGGTCTGAAGACCTTTCCTCCCTACTCCTGCTTTCTCTCCCTTTTATCTTCCATGGGCATTTCCCCCAGAAGTCTCTTGCACTTCTAATTTTATCTTAGCATCTGCTTCTTAAAGGACTCAACCACATACACTGCTCACAAATATTAGGGGATATTTTATTGCTTCATATTCATTTTGAAAAATCCCCTAATTTTTGTGAGCAGTGTATGTATCTACACACATGGGTTTGTGGTGAGTATTTAGGCTGTGCAGGAAAAACAAACCATGAGAAAGAAGTTAAGAAACACGGGGGGTCAAGGGTATAATTTTGAGTAGGGCGATCAGGAAAGGCCACATTCAGAAAGTAACATTTGAGTATGTTGGTAAAGACATGAAAAGGGAGAAAGTAAACACACTATGCAGTTTCTGTGAGAAGAACTTTCCCAAGGGAACAAGAAAAGAAAGAGTGCAGGCCCTGGAACAGGGCCCTGTCTGCAAGGAGGCTGGTGTGGCTGAGTGAAATGCACAAGAGTAGGTGAAGTAGGAGAGAAGGTCAGAGAGGTAAAGTTGGTGAGTGGAGATGGAGTGGCAAGACCTCGTAGGCCATTATGAGGGATTAGGAAGTCTTTGGAAGAAGGAAAGTAGAGGAGCGACTCATGTGTCACTGTGGCCGTTCTATTGAAAATATGTAGTCTCTTGGTTCTCACAGTGCATTGAAATACCCTGTGGAACCTCAGCAAACACTCAGGGCTGCTTCAGGATGTTTTTAAAGTGTTTTATTTTGTTAATTTTGGTATTTGAAAAACAGTGACATCTGTTAGACACCACATGAAATATTAGCTTGATGCAGTTTGCAGCTTTAACATGATATTGCTGCATCACATTATAATGATGTCATATCTCTGCAAAGCCTGTGCCATGATCCAGAGCAAGGACCACATGAAAATCAGTGTGGAACAAGAAAGGAGGAAGGTAGTGTCTGGGCTATTTGCAAGGTTTCAGAAGTTATGTGGTGCTAGTATGTTTTACGTTTATAAGACATGAATATTTATTAAGTTATATAGGACCTAACTACTTACATAGAAATGTTAGTTATTTCTTATGCCCTAATAGAGCCATGAAGAGAATATTACTGAAACACTAAGTACACCATGGACTGAGATAGTTTAGGAACTGTGACTTAGTAGGTTGTGCAATAATTCAGGCAAGAGATTATGGAGGCTTCAAACAGGCTGAGAGAGATGAGGTGCTGAAAATGGTCATATCTGCATGTATTTTAAAAGGAGAGAAAACTGGTCTGTTGAGAACATGAAAGAAGGATGGAGCCAAGAAGGACTGCAGGGTTTTGACCTGAGTTGCCAGTGTGATTTTGGGGAGGAAGATGGAGACCAGTGTTGGTCATATCCAATTTGAAAAGCTGTGATAGATAAACAAGTGCAGTTGCTGAATAGGTAGCTAACTATCCAGGTGTGCAGTTCAGGGAGGAGGGGGCTGCAGATATATGTGTGAGCCATCAGTTTATGAGATGGAGACCTCCTCCAGATTCATGCAGACTGAGAAGAGAACCTAAGTGCTGAGCCTCGGAGCATGGCAACACATGGCTTTCCTAGTTTGCCTTTGTGTCTCTAATTCATATAATGGCACATGGCACATAATAGGCAATTAATGAATATCTAAATACCTATTTTTACAAGGGCAAAACATGTACATACCACAAAAGTTTGGTAGATGCAAGAACGTATGCGCTGAAAAGGAAGTCTTACTCCCATCCCTGGCTCCCAGTTCCTCCAGTGACACCAGTGGCAGGTGTGTGTGTCCTCTGAGAGCTAATACATGTACATCCAAGCATATGTGAATGTGTGTCTGTCATTGTAAATCTTTTTACTTTACACTGTTCTCTACCCTCATTGGTTTGACTTCACTGTATATTTTAGAGATCTTTTCATTTCAGTGTCTGTGGAGCAGCCTCATTGATTTTTTATATCAGCAGAATATTCCATTGTGAGGATGCACCATAATTTACTTATTGAGTGTCCTGTTGATGAACATGTAGGTTGTTTGTAGTTAGGTTGTTTCAACTGCAAACAGTTCTGCAATGTGGGTTCTTTTTCATGTATCTGAGCATCTGTGTGAGCACATTTATTTGAAATAAATTGCTAAAAGTACAATTTCTCTTTTTCCCCTTTTTATTGAATTTACTGTGGTGAGACTGGCTAATAAAATGATACAGGTCTCAGGTGCACAGTCCTGTAACACATTCTCTGCACACCATAAGATGTGTTCTCCACCCCAAGTCAAGTCTCTGTCCATCACCATTTATTCCTTTTTCCTCCTCTACTAGTTTCTCAGTCAAAGGGTATTTGAGTTAAATATTGTTAGATGTTCTATATTGTCCTCTCCAAGTTGTACCAGTTTGTACTTCCCAAAAAGTAAGAGAATGCTTGTTTCCCTGAGTCATAGTCAACAAAGTATGTTCAACTTTTGATTGTTGTCAGTCTGTTTAGTGAAAATATTATCTCACTGTATCGTGTAATAATTTTACTCCTATTACGAAAAAAAAATGACCATCTTTTCCTGTATTTAAACTTTACTAAGGCTATATGGAGATCCCTACTAAAGAGTTTTAAGTAACTAAACTCAGCGTACTAGAGAAGTATTATTGGGCATGTTTCAGTATTGGGGATGATGGTGGAACTCAGAGACCAAAATATTCTAATGAAATATTTCTTGAAAGTGAAATAATTCATGTTTGGTTACTTGTGTTACATTGTTCTCTTAGTTATTCTAGCAATCGTGACTGACTTCACTGTCTTGCATTTGTGTGTGTATGTTATGGCCAGAATTCATCATTGAATATGAAGATGCAATGCATGAGGCTGGGCTGTGGCGCCAGCAAGCTGAAGTCCCTGGGACGCAGACCACAGCCCAGCTGAAGCTGTCACCTTATGTGAACTACTCCTTCCGAGTGATGGCAGAGAACAGCCTCGGGAGGAGTGTGCCCAGTGAGCCATCAGAACAGTATTTGACTAAAGCTGCAGGTAAAGCAGGACTTTGGTAATATGAAATAAAATAGAAAAAAATTCCACTGTTTGAAAAACACCAATGTTTACATGTATGTGGCTGCTTAACTTCTAGAACCAGATAAAAATCCCATGACTGTGGAAGGACTAGGATCAGAGCCTGATAATTTGGTGATTACATGGAAGGTGAGCTACGTATAAAGCCTTCAACTTTCCTCGGTATATTTTAGAGTGAAAAAAAAAAACTAGCTTGAAAATAATATCTGTGTTAAAATCCCATTTTACCCATTTTTGGGGAAAATAATAATATTTATATTTTTATTTAAAAGACAGTGTTGTGTAGTAGTTAAAGTCTTGAGCCTTGGGCCCTGGCCAGGTGGCTTAGTGTATAGTGTCATCTCTGTGCACCAAGGTTTCATCCCTGTTCAGGGCACAAACAAGAAGCAATCAGTGAGTGCAACTAAATGAAACAAGTTGATGCTTCTCTCTCTCTCTCTCTCTTGCTCTCTTCTCCCCCTTCTTCTCTCTCTCTCATTCTCTCTTCTACCCCTTTCTCTCTCTCTCACTCTCTCTCTCTCTCTCAAAGCAATGGAAAAAATTTTAAAACAGTTAAAAAAACGTTCTGATCCTTGGAGCAAAAATGAGTGAGTGAAAACCTCAGCTTTGCCTCTTACTGTGTGGCTTTAAGCCAGTTGTTTAATATCTCCATTATGTGTTTGTGTAATTGGAAAAATAATAGAACCAACCCATAAAATTAATAGTTAATATATATAATGCCTAGAACAGTGCCTGACACATATCTGTGCTCAATAAATGCTAGGTAGTGTTATCATAATTACAGAAAACCATCTAGAAGACATTTACCAAGTTATTACCAGAAGGCAACAACTTCTTTTCTTTTCTCTCTCTCTCTCTCTTTAGCTTATCTGTATTTTCTGGACTTAGAAAATTAGCATAATTTTAAAACTTATTTTATATAGATCTGTTCATTCATACTTGTATGCAAACATATTTCTGCATACATACATACATGTAGAAATAGGATAAAATGACAAACCAACTTATTTTTAATAAAGAAGCACTTCACATGTTTCAGTCTCAAAGTGAAATGACAGTGATGTACTGTCACACAAACAGGGATAAATAAAGGAACCTGCATAAGTGAATGTTTCAAGTCACCTACCCTTGACTCCCATGGAGCCCGAGTTTGAGGCTGAGGTGTTATTTACTACTTCATGATAGAAATTAACAACCTTGGAAATATTGACCTGAAATAAGCTTTGAATCTCATCAAAAATAAAAAATAAAAAAAAAGGATAAAGATCCCTGGAGAATATGTTAATAGCTTATATTTTAGTGTTTTAGGGCTCACCTTAAGTCTGGGAATTGGTTTTGCTGTTCCTGTAAACACTTGTACAATTGCTCGGCTTTATAAGCTCTGTATATTTGGCTTTTCTTGTAGCCCTTGAATGGTTTCGAATCTAATGGGCCAGGCCTTCAGTACAAAGTGAGCTGGCGCCAGAAAGATGGTGATGATGAATGGACGTCTGTGGTGGTGGCAAATGTATCCAAGTACATTGTGTCAGGCACGCCAACCTTTGTTCCATACCTGATAAAAGTTCAGGCCCTGAATGAGGTGGGGTTTGCTCCAGAGCCAGCTGTAGTAATGGGACATTCTGGAGAAGACCGTAAGTGTCTGATACTGTTTGGTTTATACTTTTTCCCAGTAAAACAGACTTACCAAAGTGCAAGGCAAGTCTATTTCCAGAGGTGCTTGGATGGGAGGAAGAGAGGCGGCAATTATTTTGTTCGGCATTTCTGAATTTAAACAGCCTGCAATGTAGAAAATGGGTTCAGAATATTAAAAGTTATTGCTTTTCAAAAAGATTTGTTATTCTTGCAAAATCAAACATATCAAAAATAAAAAATCTACTCAGAATCCTTGATAATTCATAGAATAGGGCTGAGGCATGCTTCAATGAAGCCAAAATTAAGTCACATATTTCACATGAAATTCAAACTAACATTTATATTTCTATCTTCCTTCCCTTTCTTTCCCTAGTCCCAATGGTGGCTCCTGGGAATGTGCATGTGAGTGTGGTGAACAGCACCTTAGCTGAAGTGCACTGGGACCCGGTACCTCTGAAAAGTATCCGAGGACACCTGCAAGGCTATCGGGTAAGTGAAGGGAGACCTCTCCTGTTCCTTCCTTGGGAACAGCCCATCAGCAAATGCTGGATGCGCTCTTCTTGGTTGGAGGAGGCTTTGAGAGTCCCTCTGGTTCTTGCCTTGGCAGGCACCATCTAAACAGCTAAACTGGCAACAACCCCAGCTAAAACTGAATCAAAATCTCACTGCATCCAAAGGGAGAAAAAAAAAGTTTCTCCTTTTTTCCCACAGATAATCTAGGACTAACAACTAAGCAATTGAGATATGCACAAAATGGGAAAAACGAATGTTTAAAAAATTAGGTTATATCAAAATGTACCTAGCTTAAAAACACTATTGACTACATATGTTGAATACACAACTTATCCTGAAAATAATGTAGACTTTTTTAAAAATAATTCAGATTATACTTTAAGATCATATAGTACAAACTGGGTCATTTTCATGAGCATCAATTATCTTTGTTCTTGGGAAGCACATAAAGTCTGGTTTATAGAGATTTTTTTTTATTGATTGATAGATGATCAAAGAACTGTTTTTACACCCACAGAAAAGGGTCACTACCTTGATTTGTCAACCCTGACCCCTAGAGGTCACTTTTTGTACTGCATCATGTTCAATTTTGTTTTTGGGTTTTTTTCTCTAACATTGCTAGAGTCTGTATTTGTTGATTTCTCATAAAAATACCTTAAAACTTTTAAGAAGAATTTAAGAGAACTTAATAATAAACAAAGATTCTGTATTTTTAACTAAAGTTAATCAGCACTTTGTTAATCAACTGCAGTATAATACAAAACAATAAATAGAGCCCTAGACTTGGAGTGGAGGGTTCACTATCTCTTGGTTACCCTGGGGCTTTGGACAAGTCACTTGGTAATCCAGAGGCTCAGAAAAGCTTCACTGTGGTTCTGAGGGTTGAACTAAATGGTATCTTGTAAAGAAGTCCTACTAATTCTGGGAAACATAAATATTGGCCAGTAATTTTTACTTTTAGAGTATTTTATTAGGTAAGACACATAAGTCCTTCTGCTGTCTTTTAGAGGAACTTAGTGTCGTGCTATTACATATATTTCACTTATATTCCTCATACAAAATAGTACAACCCAGCTTCATCACATAGTCTTAATTTTCCTCATTATCTGTGGGTTTTGTACTCTCTTGTCTCAGAATCAGTATTTCTCAGTTTTGCCAGTAATCTTTCAAAATGCACCAAGGGAATTTTCTGGGGGGAAAAAAACCATAAAACTTTCATCAAGCCTCCTTGTACATCCCTGACTTTTGTTCTTGATGCTTCAGATTTACTACTGGAAGGCACAGGGCTCATCAAAAAGGAACAGACGCCACATTGAGAAGAAGATCCTCACTTTCCAGGGCAGCAAGGCGCACGGCATGCTACCGGGGCTGGAGCCCTTTAGCAACTACACACTGAATGTGCGCGTGGTCAACGGGAAGGGGGAGGGCCCCGCCAGCCCGGACAGCAGCTTTCACACTCCGGAAGGAGGTACGAGGTCACGTGTCTCTGAGCTCTTAGCAACATATGGCGTATGCTGAGAGGCTTCCCAAGACAGAAGGTCCCGAGATAAACTATATTCTGGAAGCCAAATGTGATTTTCCCATAGATGAACACAGCACACACAAAGTTGGCAATGTACCCACTCATATGTGGACTGAGGCTATAAAGGCTTCATCAGATCACACAACCTGCCCTAGAATCCCCTCTCTGATGACTTAATTTTTTTTCTCCATACTTAGTCACACTGTCAGAAACCTTACTAATTTGATATTTATTTAGGTCACTAACTTCCTGACTCAGAATTAAGTTATATGACTTCTACAAGCCTCAGTCACCTCATCTGAAAAGTGTGGGAACTAAATGTGATATCCTCAAAAAAACATCTGAAAAAGATCATAATTCTTTAAATCATAGTTTACTTCTTTCTCAGTGAGCCTTCATAGTTTATGCTAAACATGAGCTGAGTTAGATGGTTGGAAGTCCTGACAAAACGGGTTGGGAAGACCAGGAGAAGTCATTGCCAGCATGGGCCAGTGTGTGGCGAAGAGAAAGAGAGGGTACCATACATACATGTGTGGAGTGGGGCAGGAGAAGTTTGGACAGGGTCGAGGGAGCCTAGAGGACAAGGGGGAGAGGGGCCACAAGTAACAAACACAGGGATTTTGAAAGGCCCTGAAAATGTGCCTTACCAATTTTGAATTTTGTCTCAAGCCAGTATTGAAGGTGACCTGGATAACTTCTATGGATCCATGAGTTCTTTTAGATAAAAGCAGTACACAGACAAATTCTGTCCTGTCTCCTGGTTTAAGGGCTCATGATGTCGGCAGCTTCCCAAAAGCCTCTGAGAGTCATCAGCTCCCATGCCATTATGATGGCTGGTCCTCGATCTCATTGCTCCTTAAAGTTAAGCACTCCTTCCACTCAGGTCTTCCCCTAGTGAGACTCCATACTGGTCCTTTAGATGGATCAGGGGAGGGTGTCACAGAATAATAGATGACCAGAGGATGAGAGGATAAAGAAGAGAGGAAGTGATAGTTCAAGGACCCAGAGGTATGAAGTGACATGGCTCCTTCAGGGAACTATAAGGTGTACATCCAGGATTGGTGAAAAAAGAGGACAGGCCAGCTATGGGGTAACCATATTATGGACGGTCTTAGATGCTGTGCATATTAAGCCAGAGGCTCTTAACCTGGGGACTCCAGTCTCATAGGGGCTCAGTGAATGGGTTTAAGGAGCTCCATGAAACCAGTATTATAGAAAAAGGTGTATATGTTTTTAAGGACTGTTTACAGCTATGATCAGAGTTTCAAAAGGGTCTGTGATCTCCCAAAGTTAGGAACCACTTACTGGTTTGGAGAATCTTAGAACTATGTGCCAGGTATGTTCTAGGCCCAGGCAAAGGCCACAAAGGCCCTGAAATGGGATGATGGCAGAGAGCTGAAGAGGGATTGGATGTGGCTAAGATGAATGAGGTGGAATCAACAGAATTAATGTCCCAGGAGATGGTTCAAATGAGGCAGAGGAGTAATTCAGGATGACTCCCTGGCTTCTGGCTAGAATGACAGGAGGGACAGTGGTGTCATTAATGGGTCAGGGAATATGGTAGGTTTGGTAGAGGAGGTAAAGATCACGAGGTAGAGCTGCCACCATCCATCATCCTCTTGAAGGCGTGAATAACAGAAGCCCAGGCACATCTGCTCTGGTGATTTGCCAGCCTCTGCCACAGAGATCCTCCCAGCCTGAGGCCTGCCCGGGAGCCAGGTTTGCCAGCTCTGGGGCTTTGTTCATTACCATGGATTCTGGGCATCTGTCAGCCCTGGGATGAGAACAACTCTGCACCTGAGTAGACTGGCTCCTTCTGCCTGGAGCCCAGCTGGCAGGGTATTCTGACTGCTCAGATACACCTGGTTTCTTAAGGGAAACATCCTTGAGTAGCCCAGAACAAAGCTACTTCTACTCAAAGTCTGGTTAGAATGGTTTCACTTAGTTACTAGTTAGCTTATTTATGAAGACATCATTCACGAAGCAAATAAGTACACTCTCTTTTCTAAATTTTATTAAATTTATTATCTCAAAAATATGGGGTTTGTGTAAAGGCAAAACCTGTATGTGTTTTAAGAGAATGGTTTTAATGAATCTAAATGGAAATGGTGAGAAAAAAAGAGGAAGAGAAATAATAAGTATCTGTTACAGGTTTGTATCAGTGAATTTTCAGCTGAATAGGAACAGGAATGTGTGCACAAAACAAAAACCTTGATGATTTGTGTGAACATGGTGAAATATGTCATTTTCAAAGATTTTGAAACTTGAAAAACCTTTATGTTGATTGTGTCCTCATTTTAAGTTCCCAGTGCCCCGTCCTCTCTGAAGATTGTTAACCCAACTCTAGACTCTCTCACCTTGGAGTGGGACCCACCAAGCCATCCGAATGGCATCTTGACTGAGTACACCTTAAAATACCAGCCAAGTAAGTTACTGAAAGAAGAAGAAAAAGGAAAAATATCATTTAAAAAAGAAAGAAAAACTTAACTGTTTTCTTAAAATACCAACTGGCTATTTCTTTATAGCTGTAGAATACATACATATTACCTTTAAGTGTTATTCCAGAAGGAACTTTAAATCACACTTTTTAAAGAAAAATTATTATTGAAAATTAAGTATTCTGTAGTTTATATAGATGTTTTAGCATGAGGTTTAGTTAGGTGCTCTTGTGAGATTAGGTCAACACTAACTATAACTAGAAAATTGTAAGAAGAGTAGTTCCTTGGGCACAAGTCCTCTCATGATGAGGTGTGGGTTATTCAACCACTACATGACTCCACCTGCAGAAATGCTGAGATAAAAAATGCTATCTGCTATACAGCTCATAAAAGTTAGAGGGTGTTTCCAAATGAATATGAAGCCGTAAAATATCCCCTAATTTTTTTGAGCTGAATATATATTCCCCTAGCTTAGCAGCCGAGGAAGAATGTATATCTCCTTGTTGTGCTATATTATAGGATCTGTAAAAGGTAATCGGTTATATCGGGCAGAAGGTCAGTAGTGTAGCAAAAGTCAGTGTAATCCAAGCTTGGCATTTTGGTGCACGTGTTTATTTATAATAGCATTCCTATAGCAGTTAATGGGGGTGCTTTTGTTTGTTTTTTCTTCTCAACAGTTAACAGCACCCATGAATTAGGCCCACTGGTGGATTTAAAAATTCCTGCCAACAAGACACGTTGGACTTTAAAAAATTTAAATTTCAGCACTCGGTATAAGTTTTATTTCTTTGCACAAACATCAGCAGGATCAGGAAGTCACATAACAGAGGAAGCAGTAACAAGTGTGGATGAAGGTAAGATGGGTATGTATAAATCCATAAACCATAAGTATTGTGAAAAAAATCCTTAACTTAAATTTATGCTTTTTTTTCTTCTGACCATGGAGTATTCCTCTTACCCAATTAATACAAACACATATTTGTAATTTCTCATTCAGATATATATATAAAATCAGTTATTTAATTCATATTAGAATAATGACTTGATATTTATTTTCCAAGTCCATATGAAATTTTTAAACATATTAAAATATTGATGTGAGAGTGGAAAATTAACAATATTTTGTTACGTCTGAATTCCAAGTTCATGGTACTGTTTTTTTCTTTCTACAACTTTACATATATGCATACATGAACATATACATACACATACATGTAATACACATATATATGCACACACATATATACAAAAATATATATGTAATTCTAGTTCTAGTCATGAGTCACCAGAAAATAATTTGCTCGTCCACATTCTGACTGAGGTTTTCTAGCAGTGAAATTGAAATGGTTATTGAATAATGCATTAATTTTGTGTTTGAGCATGGGGCTTTGTAGCTGGTACAGAGGGAGCAAGCTACCCCCATTAAAGTATCTAGAAAATCATTTAACACTTTTATACTTATAAAAGTTATTTTGAAAAACTTTAGATTCAATAAAAATGATCAAAAATATTGTTAAAAATCTTTTTTCACGTCTCTAAATTGTAGAATTGCTTAAAGATTATTTATCTAATTATCTTTCATAGCATAAGAAATGGACATTTCTACTCAAAAATTAGTTTTTACATATCCTAAGCCATCTTACATAATAGGCAAGTATAAATAATGTACCTTAAGTAAAGTGTAGATTTGATGGCTGGGTGAATTTGGGGATACCAACATGTCCTTGTCCCCTGTAATTGATATGGTATGCTTCTTTCTTCTTGCATGCTTTAGCATTTTACTGTGTTTTATATAGCTTTACATGTTCATGGGTGTGTTACATTTAACTATATAGTATCCTATTTCTGTTTCCCTTCATTGAAGCTGGTATTCTCCCACCTGATGTAGGTGCAGGCAAAGGTAAAATAATTCATCTGCATGACTTTATACATGTGTGAAATTTGCAATGTTAAACATGGGGAAGTGCAGCATGGATTAAAAAAGAAAAGAAAAGAAACTTTGAAACACCAAAAGAAAGAGAAGATCTTAGCTTTAATCTTTTTTGCAAAAGAAAGCCACATATTAAATTATTCTAAGATTTTCTTAAGACTTGTCTCTGGTGCAAATTCTAATCTTAGCTTTTTTTTATATATATAACAAGAGTGGTTTATTTTTATTTTTATTAATTTTTTACAGGGACAGAGAGAGAGAGTCAGAGAGAGGGATAGATAGGGACAGACAGACAGGAACGGAGACAGATGAGAAGCATCAATCATTAGTTTTTCGTTGCCGTTGCGACACCTTAGTTGTTCACTGATTGCTTTCTCACATGTGCCTTGACCGTGGGCCTTCAGCAGACCGAGCAACCCCTTGCTGGAGCCAGCAACCTTGGGTCCAAGCTGGTGAGCTTTTGATCACACCAGATGGGCCTGCACTCAAGCTGGCGACCTCCGGATCTTGAACCTGGGTCTTCCACATCCCAGTCCGACGCTCTATCCACTGCGCCACCGCCTGGTCAGGCTCTAATCTTAGCTTTTAATGATATGATGGTGGCTAGATCAGGAAGACCCAGACTGTGGATTTCTCACAGATCCTCTATAAGGCCATGCCACATGTGAGAGGTTTAGAAATATTAGTCCTGTGATGAAAATAGCCTGTGAGAAATCAGATCAACCAAACTGTCCATTCTAATCTGATTTAACTGTACTCCTCATAGACACAGTGTACACATTTGTGGGCATTACACTCCACTGTCCATTTGAAATTTTGGGTTAATGCTATCCTCTAATTGGCTTAGAACTAAAAGTCTTCCCACCAGGATCCCTTACAAGCTGGTCGTCCAGTCCTCCTGCATGCTCTACTGCTCTACTCAGTTGTGTTACCCTACCCCAGTGGTTCTTAACCTGGGTTCTATCGAACCCTAGGGGTTCGATGAGTCAGTCTCGGGTTCAGAGAAGCCTTTGCCGTGGAGGCCAGAATAAAGCAATACTGTAATTTGTTGTGAGTTCATTCACTTTGTTGGTTTTGTTCTTTGAGCAAGGTGATGTTCATGCACGGCTCATTTTGTGCACCAGTAAAAAAACATATACCTATGTCTTGAATTTGGAAAAAAAATCATATTTTATTTATCACTAAAGAAGGGTTCGGTGAATGCGCATATGAAACTGGTGGGTTCGGTACCTCAAAAAAGGTTAAGAACCACTGCTCTACCCTTTGCTCACTAGAGTGCTCCAGGCTCCTCCTCCTGGGCAGTAGCCAGTCATCGCAGTGGATTACTTTTGTTCTTTATTTCTCACAGCTCCCTGGGTGACAAAGATTTGTTGGGGGAATGGTGCTTGGATCAGTTGTAATGTGTCTTTCACATGAGGCAGTCCCAAAGATCCCCCAGCCTTTAACCCTGGACTGTTTGCTCTGGATACTGTTCTCCTGTGGAGGACCACCCCCTGGCCAGGGTTTTCTTGGGCTTTGAGAGACTAAATGAGTATAAGTAACACAAAGAAAAAGACCAAGAGAAATAAAGTACTTTGTCTGAAATTATTCAAATCTTGTGATCTTAGTCCTGATATACATCTTTGATTCTTTTTTTAGAAATCTGCTTTTATTCAGAGTCTTGGTAAATTATAAAATGTAGATCAGATAGATTTTGGAGTGATTGAAAAAGAACTGTAGTCACTTTTAGTAACTTAATATGTTATATATGTGTGTTTCTAGACTTGAACAAAGTTGTAAAAATTCAAAATCTTCACAATATTTTAGAAAGATATAAACCTTTTTTTAAAATATGTATTCTTCTTTCCTGGGATAATTAGATATTGATTAAAATCCTTGGTTGTTTTACAATAACTTACTGCCACGTTCCCTCATAACCTTTCATTGAAGCATTCCAGAGGAATGCTTGTCCCTGGCTCTGTCCTTGCACGGTGGGTGTGTCACTGAGCGCTCTGGCTCTGTCCCTGCGCGGTGGGTGTGTCACTGCGCTCTGGCTCTGTCCCTGCGCGGTGGGTGTGTCACTGCGCTCTGGCTCTGTCCCTGCGCGGTGGGTGTGTCACTGCGCTCTGGCTCTGTCCCTGCGCGGTGGGTGTGTCACTGCGCTCTGGCTCTGTCCCTGCGCGGTGGGTGTGTCACTGCGCTCTGGCTCTGTCCCTGCGCGGTGGGTGTGTCACTGAGCGCTCTGGCTCTGTCCCTGCGCGGTGGGTGTGTCACTGCGCTCTGGCTCTGTCCCTGCGCGGTGGGTGTGTCACTGCGCTCTGGCTCTGTCCCTGCGCGGTGGGTGTGTCACTGCGCTCTGGCTCTGTCCCTGCGCGGTGGGTGTGTCACTGCGCTCTGGCTCTGTCCCTGCGCGGTGGGTGTGTCACTGAGCGCTCTGGCTCTGTCCCTGCGCGGTGGGTGTGTCACTGCGCTCTGGCTCTGTCCCTGCGCGGTGGGTGTGTCACTGCGCTCTGCCTGCATCAGGGGCAGAGGAACTGTGCTGAAGGGCCTCCTGTGAAGTGAGTCTGCGTCTCCATTGACCTGTCATGTCAAAAGAAGACATGCAGTTCATTGAAAAAACATCACCTCCTTATTTTAACGAGTTAAAACTAAAATAAATCTTTATTAAAATAGTTTAGGTTTACAATTGAATCTTACTAAATTGCATTGTGAATCTCTTATGATTATAGAGACAAGGGAAATGGGGTATTGATGGTTATTGAAGCCCCCAATGTTGAAATCTGATGGATCTCAAATCTAGGAAGAGAAATAGAATTTAAATTTTCAAAGAAAGCTACATCTATTCTTATTTTCTATACTGTTTCTTTTAATAAAGCACCAGTAATTAAATATTGCTACATAAAATGATGTTATTTTACTGATAAAACTTAAAGCAGCTCAAAGAAATTTGTTATCCCAAGTTTTCCTCTCTTAAAAAAACTTTTTTAATTTAAGAATAAATTTTATATTCTCTATTTTTCTTCTCCAGGCAGAGTATAGATACTTCTGAGACAGGGAAAGAATAAAAGTGCTCCACAACCCTTCCAAATTTTAATATTTTTATATATCTTTTATATTTTAGTTTAAAACAACATGAAAGAATAGAGAAGAGAAAGCGCTGAGAGAATGCACACGGGGCAGCCTGAGCCCGGAAGCGCTGCCTTACTGCCTTGAGTGGTTTTAATTCACTTCTGATCAAAGAGGGGAGAGGAGATGCATCTAAGTTTACATTTTTTAAATTTTCTTACAGATTTTAAGAGATGTTAATGAAACGTAAAAAGATTATTTAAACCACGAAGAAGCCAGGATAATTCAATTGACTGTATTGTGCCTGCTTTCCCTTTTCCTAACCACTGTCCTCAATTTTATCGTGAAAATACTCTTGAGATATTCATGAGTTACTTATTTAGAACCACGTCCTTATTTGTTTTCAGTATCTCTCTGAGAATTACAGTTGGTTGGCTGCATTTGTTTAATTTCTGTGTCCCTTTAAATAGTTTTGGATATGGGACTTTAGCAAATAGACTTGTGAAGCCATCTAAAAATGAACCGAAACATGCAGATAATGGGTTTGAGTGAAGGTCTCAGTATTGCAAATGGATGGACATTGCTTTATCTGAAGCTTTTACTTTCTCACCCTTACAATCAGTCTTCAGAACAGTTACGTGAAGTGATTTATTTTAGTATACAGGAATAGGAAGAAACTAAATAGCAACTCAGAAACTGAACCTCGGTCTTGACCTAATTAGCAGCTGACTGTTAATTAAAATGAGGGCACTGGGTAGCTGCTGACAAATCCTCTCTGTTGTCGAGCTCTCACCCTATAATTATATCAGCATTGGTCTCACCATTACCAGTTCACACAAGAAACTGGAAAAGCTAAAGAACCAGTAAATTAAAATCAGGTTTAAAGTTCACAACTTTATTTGGCCTGAACAATAAAAAAAAGATTATCTAAAAGGTTCAATCAAGTTCAACAGCTAATGTCTACCTGGCAAATAAAAGTCTAGATGTGGAAAAACACCCTGCCTCTGATATGTTTGACATCTGTCAGTTAAGAGCAATGTACAAAAAAGAGTGAATATAGACGCTAACCTAGTCATTTGAACAAAGTTTTATGTGAACATAGAGGAGTGAATCATTTGTTTTGCCAAACAGGATGGGGGAAAATTTAACAAAGAAAGTAATAATGAACTGGTCCTTGAAGTGAATATAATTAACAGATGAGTCAGGGGATTGGGGTGTTTAAATTCTTGGTAGGGTAAGAAGCAAATGCAGGGGTTTGAAAACCCACAGACGTTTATGCCCAAAAGTCCAATCTGGTAGGAAATGTAGAGTGCACGGGAGAGGAACCTGAGATGTGACTCTAGAGGTGAGTCAGGCCAGGTGACCGTTAACAGGCATGCATGCCTTGCTAAGAGTTTTGTGTTTACCTCTTGGCAGAGGGAAGTCACCTCTACATTTTAAACAGAAATGACAGAATCCAGATATGCAGTTTAGAAGCTGAAATGTAGGTAACTACACTGGTGGGATCTACAGAGAAAAACAATAGGAAGAGAGACTAGAGGCGGCCTCCTGAGAAAGGCCAGCTGAGAGATGACACTAGCATGTCCCAGGAGACATTGTCTGCACTTCACAGGTGCTCAGTGAGTAATGGTTCAGTAAGAAAATGGGTGAGGGGAGTCAGAGCATGGAGTGCTGGAAATCTCTGGTGAAAGTGGTCAAACAGCACAATCTCAGTAAATGGCAATATCTTCTCTGGGTATATTTAAACTAAATGCTCTTCTGTTAGAAGTATTTCACAGTGGTTCTACCTTGAACATCTTGCATAATTACACCAGACTAAATTCCTCAGTTCCAAATTTTTTTATAGAAAATTAATATTTTGTCTGGGTTCTTTGCCACTGATGTTTTGCAACCATGTTCATATTTAGCATCTCTGTTTATTGATCATATTCTTTTCATTATATATCCCTTTTAAGAGCAAAATCAGCTCCACAGAAGGGTTCTACATAATTCAATAATCAATTTTTCTCCTGTTTCCCACCCTTAGCATGGAAGGGCACATACGGTGGTGGGATTCAGCCGGTTCACACTGGTTTGGCAGAACTGATACCTAGTTTTGTGTTCAATTCGGCAAACCAGTTGTTAAAATGGCACTTGTAATCAGGATTCTCTCTAAGGTGGGAGCCTGGGCAGCTACCCAATGTGGAAATCACAAATTTATATTCCTTCCTCTTTTTTAATGTTCATCTGTCCCCATAGTAATGTTCATCCGGTCCATAGGTGAAAATAATTGCAAGTGAAGACGCCAATCAAGAAACAATATGGAAATACCTTAAATATCAGTTTTATTGTTTTTTGTCAGGTATTATTCAACAATTTTTCATTAATATTTTAAAACTCTTTCTTACAACATAATGTAGTTTTGTATACCTCTTTTAATGTTCTTATTTCAGTATTAAATGCATGAAATAATAAACTACCTTTCAATATATCTTTTTTTATACTTAAAATGGTCATTAGGGCAGAGAACCAATTGTTAAATTATTTGAATCTCACCACTGGGCACACAATATTCATGTGGTGGTGAGTTATATATCAGAGGTCAAGTGCATTATTTAATACCTTAATATACTTCTCTTTTTGATTCTAGGAAATGCTATTTCATCATATTTTAGACTTATTAGAGTCCTTTTGGTAGAGGGCTTTAGTTTCTAAATTCTGTAACATAATTTAGAATTTAATTTTAGAGTCTGAGTAAACCTTCTTATTTACTATCCTAGGACATTTACTCTGGTATAATAAATTGATCTGAACAGGTTTAACTACCCAAGTGAATATATCTGTAAACATGTAATTTTAGTTTAGACAATTGCAGTAAGGCTGATATAATTTTCAGCCTCAACTGGCCAAATAACATATTTTCATAACTCTGGGTGTCGTCTCTACTAACTAGCACAGGGGTCCCCAAACTGTTTACACAGGGGGCCAGTTCACTGTCCCTCAGACCATTGGAGGGCCGGACTATAAAAATAACTATGAATAAATCCCTATGCACACTGCACATATCTTATTTTAAAGTAAAAAAACAAAATGGGAACAAATACAATATTTAAAATAAAGAACAAGTAAATTTAAATCAACAAACTGACCAGTATTTCAATGGGAACTATGGGTGCGGATGCATCCTGTGCTCCTCTCACTGACCACCAATGAAAGAGGTGCCCCTTCCGGAAGTGCAGCGGGGGCCGGATAAATGGCCTCAGGGGGCCGCAGTTTGGGGACCCTTGAACTAGCAAATACATAGTATCATACAACCTCCATAATTCGGTGTTTGAAGAAGCTCCTTAGGCTGCACCATGATTTTTCAGAACATGATATGTAATGAACACTTAGCAGGTAAGATTGTCTTGCTCTTCGGAATATGTCAAGTGAAATAATTCTTTTACTTCTTATTTCTCAACTTCTGATAAAAGTGTATTTGGCAATTCTTTTTGCAGCTTTTCTTGCAGCGTACCCTAGCCATCCAACGACCTTCAAAGCAGTTATTCCTCACCTGGGGTCCCTGAACTCCCCAGAGGCAGATTCTCCCTTCCAAGTACTAACCAGGCCCGACCCTGCTTAGCTTCCGAGATCAGATGAGATCGGGCGCGTTCAGGGTGGTATGGCCTTAGACCAGAGGCAGATTCTTAAAGAAGTTTCTGACTCAAAAAAGATCAAAAGCTACTATTCTAAGGAGCATCCTTTCTCATCCCCAACATAAATTCTTTAAAGACCCACATTGAGATGATAAATAGAATTGAGAAGTAGCCACCTAGTATTGGGTTTTACTTTGTAGTCTCTGATAGTCTGTGACCTCTGCCCTCACCCTGGTGAGCAGTCCCATACCCTACCATGTATCAGTAAAGGAGGACTTGATGTTTCCTGGGACTGTATCTAATGGGCAGCAGTTTGCATTATTTAGGACCCATATAATAGAACTCATAAATTTTAATATTGTGCATCACTACTTCTGATTATTGATTTATTTCCTTATGCTGTAGTTTAATAAATGAAAAACCTGTCTGTGATGAAAGTGAAGTATGAGTGAACCCTAAATTTAGGCATTAAATTCTAATTCAATTTTATTTGCACAATTTCAGAGTACTTAAAATTATTTTATATTTGTGTGTATGGTGTTGCAATTTGATTGTTTGTTTATTTTTCTGTTGTATATTTATTTCAAGCAGTAAATCCCAGGATCAGCAAACTTACTGTGGCAGCTGCTGAGACCTTTGCCAATGTCAGTTGGGAATATGAGGGACCCGAGCATGTCACCTTTTATGTTGAATATGGTGTAGCTGGCAGTAAGAAACAACTTCATTACCCGGGTTTTAATTTGGGGGACACATTTAAAGAGATTTAGAACATTTTTAAGGATTTACTATGGATCATCTTGAAAAATTAACCTGATCCAATTGTTGAATGAGATTTATATAAAAAAATTACAATGAACTATCAATCTATATATTTATACACAATAAAAAAATCTCTTTTGTTCCTGTTATTAAAAACAAGAAACATAACAAGACCCATTGCATCTATTATTTTCACATTATGGCATTTAAAACTGTTCTATACTGTAACATGTAAACAAGAATAATGATGAATAATTATAGTTTTAAATAGAGTAGGAAAGAAGAAAAGATTGTTCAAATTGGACTTTGAAGTAACAGAAATCAAATTGACTTAAGGTAGTCATTTTGCAAGTACTATCCAAAAGAATTTTATCAGAAACAGCAGAAAATTACCATTTTTATTTCAATGTTTAATGTATTCCTGAATAAGACTCCCTGCTTCCATCCTGGCCACCTCGACCGGGAAGGGAGGTAGAGCCACTTTAACTCTCAGGGTCCTGGAAACCCAGTGCCCCTCCTAACGCAGTGTGTCTGCACATAATCTGGGTGGCCAAGGAATGTTTTATGAAAATGTTGAGCACAGTCCAACTTGCTGTTTTGACCTGGCCAGGCAAATATTTTTAGAAACAATTCAATTAGGAAACCTAGTGCACAGGAAAGGTTGAATCTAAAACGGATAAATGAAGGCAGTTAAATTTACTAAAAGGGTCATCTTGTGACTCTTAAAAACAATTGTTCCCAAAGTTGATTTAAACTAATGTATAAACAGTTTTTTATGCCCATTAATAGAAAAATTCAAGTTTTATTAAGCAGGATGCAGCTAAACAAACTACCTTTGTATAAAAAGATTTAATACAATGGGAATATATGCAGTTATGCAATCTAAATATCAGTCAGTTTTTCTTTGAGGACAATTTTTATGTAGTTTTTCATTTTAATTGATTTATTTGACTTGAGCTAAAATGATATACCTAAGCATCTTAGATTTTGTCTTTAGCTTATAAAGAATTTTTCTTTCTTGAAGCATTAAGTGACTTCTAGTTCCATAAAATATTATAATTTGTTCTTTTTGCAAAATTTCCATAGGCAAAGAAGAATGGAGGAAAGAAATTGTAAATGGTTCTCGGAGCTTCTTTGGGTTAAAGGGTCTAATGCCAGGAACAGCATACAAAGTTCGAGTTGGTGCTGAGGGGGACTCTGGTTTTGTGAGTTCAGAGGATGTGTTTGAGACAGGCCCAGGTGAGGTGCACACCACGCCCGTTCTGGCGCATGCTCAGAGGGGAAGCCCCAAGCTCTCTGGTTGCAGATGGGGGCTGGTGGTGCTGTTATGGGTAGGGCTATGAATGTCTTTCTGTGGGGTCCAGTTGGGTTGGGAGTTGCGTTTTCCATTGTCTTTGGCTTTTTATATCAAATGGATTACAGAATTGAGCCAATCATCTTCTAATTACATTTGCCAAAACCATTACAAAAACAGAGCTAAATATGATTCTTAATTTACATTATTTAGATAATCCAATCTTTTACTTTATTTACATATATTAACTTTTCCTCGGAGTTAGAATGGAACTTATGAAATGCTTTTGAAGCTGAAATAACTCACTGATAAAGTTATAATTTTCATGTCAAAATGAACTGTAACCCAGCAGAACCCTGCAGTTTGTTTAGACAACTGGTATAAATATTGTTAAATTTGTATGTAACAAGAAATTTTTCAGTTTATGTATTTCATTGTTATCACACCATATTTGACTGCCTGTATATATTTTAGTTTTTTAAATATCAAAATACATAAGTAATAATTAAAGTCTCAAAAACAGGAAATATTTATATGAGTCAAAAATATTCATATTTACTCACAAGATGGAAAATGATCCCCGCTTACTTAAATTTAACAAAGGGTGTATGGTATGTGTTCATTGTGTGGTTCATACACTCATGTATGTTCAGTCATTTCATGCATTCCCGAGGAAATGTTGCATTTCCTGGAAAACCAATAGCCAAAATGTATTTTTATGTCTTTCATTATACAAGCATTATGATTTTAAAGTCTTTTTTTATAACTTAGAAAATATATAATTGAGTGATTTCTAAAAAGAGAAACCAAAGGCAATAATAATATATTAAACTATATTTTTAAGTATTTATGTGCTAAAATCATAATGTATGAAGAAACTGTTATGCTGTTTCTTGTGTTTTGATATCCATTTGTGTATAAAGTTCTGGAAAAATACAGTATTAAACTTAACAGAGAAATATCAGTTGACAGTATGACAAGTGTTTATCAATAACTTTTAACTTCAAATCCTAAAGCTCAAGTAGATATACTGTGCATTTAAAGCTAGAATACTAGTAATAATAACAGCACTAACATATAATTGGTTCTAATCTATACCGGATAAATGGTTTTGATGGCTTTTCTCACTGAGTCCTTACAACAATCCTATGAGGTGGTAGTGTTGTTATCCACTTAAACATCATGTCAGTGTATAATGAGAGATGGGGTACCAGCCTGTTAATCGGCTAGAGTGTGGGACAGCAGACGTGAGAGGCTCAGTGTCCCCATACCAGAGGAGAGGCTCTTCCTACACCCTTCATACTGGGTCCCAAGGCCCACCTGCTAGGGGCACTGTGGTCTCAGAAGTGTCTTTCCAGCTCTATGGACCCATGGTCCAGTGCTCTGCTAGCTGGCAGATCTAGCTAGAATTAGATTCCACCCAGAATATTAAGGTATGGCATTTTTTTGTCCTTTTATAGGACAAAAGGTGAACCCTTTAGAAAAATTGTTTTTTAGTGTTGCTATATCTACAATTCCAGCTACAGCTGACAGGAAGTTGAGCAGTCATAACAGGTGGGCCATTCTTGTTTGCCAGTGATGAAAAACTAGGCCAAGGTCACGGCCAGCTACTGTCACCTTTTCCATGTAATATGTTACCACTGGGAGCAAACATGTGTTGATGCTTCCTCCTCCCTGTTCTCCCCGTCCCACAGCCTGATCCTGTGGGGCTGCTGAATGAGCTCGGTGTGGAAGCTTGGCTTCCGCGCCCTTCCTCTCGCCCATGCTAGGTCCCCAGACTGATGGCAGCACGGGTGCAGTAGCTGCCATATGGCTTGTTTTTTTTACCTGCACTGATGAGCTGCTTCTCTGAGTCCTTCTAATTTCAGGAACCCAGACTCAACTTTCATCGATGCTTGTTGCCTGAATCTTCTTACCGTGACACCATCTATCTCTGCCTTTGATAGTCTCAGTTATTTTAATTTATTTCTTAATTTTTTCCTGTGCACACACTGAACACTAAATCAAACACAACTGTGGGTGGTGTCCTGATGCCGTGTCTCTGACCCACACTCCTGTCAGGACCCCACCTGCTCGCCCTGCTCTCTCATCTGATCTCCTCGACTACTCTGTCTTTTCTTCTCTTGAATCACAAAGAACTTAAAGCAGATTTGTTTTTACTGAGGCCTGTCAGATGCCTCCAAACATCAGCCAAAGTGATTTTCCCCCTTTCCATACATTTCTAACTACATTAATGGAACAGGACATATTTATATATAATGGATTCTTTATAGCCATTTATCTTACTGTCCCTTCCATGCTTATTTTGTTCTTCTGAGTGCTCAGAGCATTTCCTCAGAGTACAAACTATCAACAAAGCTGTCACTAAAGCTAACTTCTAGGAAACAAAGCAAACTTTATTCCTCTGGCTTACTTCTTTTTTTTCCATATTCTTCATATATGTCTATTTTTTAGCTTTATGGATTACTCAAGTAATTCATAAATATAATTTTATTATAAAAGTTTTAGGTAATTGAAAATCCCCTTTCTCTCTTCTGCCCAATCCTACTAATAACCCACCCATTAAAAATAAGATTCAATAAGAAAAAGCCCCACAGGCTTCAGTGTATGTGAGTGTGTGTGTGTGCACGCGCACACACACACACACTGGTAGCCATGACTTCAGTTTATAAAATCATCTATACGTAAGATGATTCTAGAGTGTCCTAGGAATACTTAAAGCCTTTTATAGTCATTCTGGGTTTTAGATCCCTTCTTATATGAATAAAAAGTCAATAGATGTTATTTTAAGTTACATAATTTATTATAGCAACTTCTGGTACAGTTATGTGTGTGTGCGTGTGAGTATGCACCTGTTAACATTCTGTGTCTGTCTAATCTTAAACAATGGGATAGTGAAATATTTTATGCTTTTTTCTGTAGACATAGAGGCAAAAATCTAAGGTCATTTTGGATGTTCCCTTATGAACTGTCAAAGAAATACTTCCACTTTTTACATAGTTGCACAGTAGCAAGCTGCCAGTAGGCAGTTCAGTTTTGACATTCCGCATCTCTATAAGCCAATGTTTATGCTAATTTTGAGTGTCTCATTGTAGTTGCCCTCATCAATTGTATTTAATTAGAGGAAAAATGTAAAAGCAAATACTATTTATGACTAGGTATAAATCATTAAGTACACTAAAAACTCTTTAACTTCAGTCAAATGCTCAATAGACTTACACCAGTTGGTTTAAGTTCAGTTTTGAAGAAAAACTATAGAAAGATCATGTGAGAATTGACAGAAATAAATTGCCAAAGAGTATATGATGATGGATTTTTAAAATATTTTTACCTGGCTCAAAATGGAAAGTCCCTACCATCTTTTATTCTATTAAAAACTGCTGCAGATTTTATGTCTGGACATGTTTTCAGGAATGCATTGTAACAGTAGAGCATAATGCCTACAACCATGTGCCCTGGGGTCAGACAGACTTGGATCAAGCTTCAGCTCTTGGCAAGTTCTTTACCTTCTCTAGGCATGAATTTATTCCTCATGCTTGCTTCAAAGGATTGTTGTGAAGATTAAATGACATTTTTTCTTCCTTGCACAGTGCCTTGCAGATAGTAAGAGTTTCAGAATGTAAGCTCCCATTATAACTGTCTTCATCTTCATCATCATCACTGTGGTTATGGTACATGTGTGGAAGGGAAGCATTGTCTATACTGGTGCTTCAGTTGTATCAAGTCATGATACAACTCAAGACCCCTCTGACCAGTGAGGGAGAAGGGGCCATTGGGGAAAGGCTACTGGCATTTGATTTTTATTCCAGATAATGTATTTTCACTTCTTTATTTCTTAAATATCCACATAATGTTCACATTCCTCTACACACTCAATTTTAAGCATTTCGTTTTTCTCCTTTTATTTTGTGTAGAGAAAAAAGGGAAATGAGGTCCATTTTTGCACATATATCAGAACCCGGGATACTTGTAGCTAAGTTTATTTCTACATCCAGAGATCACATACACCTAACCCAACAATGTTAAATATAGACAAAAGAAATTCAATCAAATTAAAAGCATGACAGAGGCATCCTTATGAATCAGAAGAAGAAAATCATCTTGATTATCCTGATTATGGTCAAAAGAGAAAAATAAAGGCCCTTAAAAACACTAAGCTTTAAACCAAATTATTTAAGCAAATTCTCAGGGGCATGTCTGAATAGCCATTGATGCTGCACTTTGTCCCATTTGATTGACACTTTTGAATAATACTAGAAATACTACTTATTCTATGTTTTTCTTAGGAACTTTGCACACTGCCACCGGTTGAAAAAGAGGCTTCACATTTACTGATTCAGACAGAATAGAAGGAGACTTAAAGAATATGTATACATGTGAATGAGTATTTTCTCTCTAAACTGGTTACTTATTTCAATGATGATGCCACTGATCAAAATATATTTCAAAGTCTTTTAAATGGACCCTAAACAACATTGAATATTGATCTTCTGAGAGTACATTTTCAGAAATTTTCAAAAGTCATTCAGAACCAATTCTTATAAATAAGATGAATAATAAAGGAGATGAATAACAAATCTAAGAAGTATTTTGAATGAAAATTGAGATATTTTAAGGCTGATTATCATATATAGACAGATTTCTTATATGAAAAGTTTTTATTTTTAACAGTTTTCAAAACATTTTGAAAACATGGCAGCATCATTGCAAAGATATTTGAGCCTCCAAAGCAGTTCCTTTGAAGGAAAAATACCAGTACTCCATTAGATGTATACATTCTGTTCTGTTTAAAATTTAGTCTTATATTCTTACCACTGTACTTAACGAACAACTTATCTTGTAAGCAGTACATTTGTTCATTGGTTTTGGACTGTGTCTCCACTGAGAAGACGTAGTTAAAATAACATAGTGAATACAATGTTTAACAGACTTTGTTAACATTTAATGGTATTAGCATTAAGATTTCTCTATTTGAATTTTTTAATTAAGATTTTTTTCAAAGTTAATTATTTAATACCTGTTTGATAACTGACAGATTTCAATTTGGGGCCATGTGTAAAATATATGAGTTTATATGCTGTGGCAATTATTAATACTAGAGACTGTGGCTGTTCTCACCTGTCCCTTAACCCATTCCTACTGATGTCACTCCTTTGCTTTCCAGCAATGGCAAGCCGGCAGGTGGACATTGCAACTCAAGGCTGGTTCATTGGTCTAATGTGTGCTGTTGCTCTTCTTATCTTAATCTTGCTGATTGTTTGCTTCATCAGAAGAAACAAGGGTGGTAAATATCCAGGTAAGAAATAAAGATGAAAACTGCCTTATGATGCTGCATAATTATCCACTGAAGTAAAAAGAAATCATGAGTGTAAATAATGTAGATTGCAGTAAGTATCTTACCAGAGCCATAAATTTGGACATTCAGTTCAAACAGTTTTATCCAATGAAAGCCTAAACGTTGTGGAGGATCAGAAGGCATTTGGAGAAAGTAAATGAATCTGTTCTTTGACAATATTAGTGACTGCTTCCTTAGGCTCCGTATAAGTCACAGTTGCTGAAACTGCACCTACAGCACACAGGCAGAGGGGAAGGATACCGAAATCTTCCAGAGGAAACAGTGCATGAATCGAGTCTTGATATCATGATGTTTAATGTTGCTTTCCCTAGAGGGTTAATATTATACAACCCATAGGTGTTTTTCCACTGCTCTTTATCCCAAAGACAGCACTCTTAGAAACTTTGAATAAGGAAACACAGGATCAATAGATGAGAATGTCATTTTGAATTTTTCAGTTAAAGAAAAGGAAGATGCCCATGCTGATCCTGAAATCCAGCCCATGAAGGAAGATGATGGCACTTTTGGAGAATACAGGTGAGTCTCCACTTCCGCTTCTGCTCCATCAGTACCTCTCTGCTGTGCAGATACTGAGCTCGCTCCCCAGAATAGGACCTGGCAGGAACAGGCTCTCCCAGGTGTTCCATATTTTCCTCAAATATTAGTTTATAAACATTTCCATATCTAAATGTTTACACATTCCTCACAGTTGCAATAGTCTCACACTTTTCATTAAAGAACAAATGTCCATGTTCATCCCAGGTTTAGAAATGAAGTGTCTTCCGCTCTGTAGTATTATACCAAGGCCCTTGCTGTGTTGATCACCCAGCAAAGCTGGTGGTACACTAAGAGTTAATAACAGTAAAGATCCTACAAGGCTGCATTGTAAAGACAATTATGCCTGTCATTTTCTAAAGTGCTTTCAAAAAATCAGTGTTATTCTTTTTTCATCTTGGATTTGACACTTGTTTTTCAAAAACAGATGCCTACGATTCTGCCCATTAATCATGAAATGTGACTAGTTTGTTTGAGAAGCTGTTAATTATTAAGAATATCCCAGCGCTGGAGCAGTCTGTTAGCTCACAGAACTTGGTGATATGTTCTTGACTGGGTTCCATCGTTAAGGACAAATTTTAGCATAATCTATGTGTTAAATAGTTTAAATAAAGGAAGGAAGGAAGGTAGAAAGAGACTTTAAACAAGGATATTCTTGCCTAGGGGTTACATTCAGGTCTTATTAAAGGGAGATAAATTATTATTTTAGAAGTTTAAAAACAGAAACAAAATATATATTAATTTAGAAGACTGGGACTTTGGTGTTTCAAAGAATATTTCTATTTATAAAATGCCTTTGCACCTTGTGTTTTTATTCTCTTGATTATATAAAATATAATCTTTTAAATAGACACTGGGCCCACTTCAAGGCTTTTTTTTCCAGAAGAAAGAGGTTTTAGGCGAAATAGAATAATTCACTATTGTGAATTCCAAATGACATTTGTAGCTATTTGTCTTAATTTCTGCCTGTCCCTGCAGCTCATTTTGGCACTTCCACGTCCATGGCATTAAGGGAGAAAGCAATAGTGCCGAAGACAAGAGGTGTGGGACTGACAGAATAAGATGTGTTTTGACAGGGTTGGTTTTATACCGGTTCTCTCTCATTCAGGTGTCAGTATTGCTTTTTTTTTTTTTTTTTTTTTGCCTTTGTGTCTCAGCACCTAAGCTTTTGTGTTCTAACCTCTTCAACAGAGATGACTATAATCTCTAAAACCTCTCAGGATTTCTAATCTTAGGAGGGGAAAACAACGGCTAGTGAGGGTTGTCTTGATTTCAGATATTGACTCTGGGACTGAAAGTTTATGGAAAGCTCATGCAGCACTCCACCCAGAAGGTTTTATAACCCATCAGAGCAGCCGGCAGATGGCTACAACTGAGAATAACCATGTCTTATACTGGATGAGTTAGAATCTTTGCTGTTTTAAATCACTCTTCTACACGTTTCTCCTATAAAGCAGAGGACCTGATAATTACTCGCATTCTTGTGGCTCCACTTCTACGCAGGATATGCAGCCACTCCCTTATTTGTTGTGATGAAGCTAAATCTCTAATATAGCATGAAAAGACATATTTGAATGAATTTGAAAATAAGCCATTGCACTTTATACATTCTTTGTGTGGTGATGGGTTTCTGTTGCACCTTGTTATGCTTAAATGAATCTGGTAGTGTACCGCTCACCTGTGTGTCTCACTACAGCAGTGCTGTGAAATCGTGATGTGATGTGACGTGACTCTCGTAGGGTAGCTCCATTAAAACTGGACTGAGCCTGACCAGGCGGTGGTGCAGTGGATAGAGCGTCGGACTGGGATGCGGAAGACCCAGGTTCGAGACCCCGAGGTCGCCAGCTTGAGTGTGGGCCCATCTGGCTTGAGTAAAAGCTTGTCAGCTTGGACCCAAGGTCGCTGGCTCCAGCAAGGAGTGGCTCAGTCTGCTGAAGCCCGCGGTCAAGGCACATGTGAGAAAGCAATCAATGAACAACTATGGTGTTGCAACAGCAACGAAAAACTAATGATTGATGCTTCTCACCTCTCTCCGTTCCTGTCTGTCTGTTTCTATCTATCCCTCTCTCTGACTCTCTCTCTGTCCCTGGGGGGAAAAAAAGCTAGACTGAGGTGCAGGTTGAATAAATATGAACTAGCCTAGAGTCTAGAGACTAGTAGTTTTAAGGTCAACTCAGCCATCACTATTGCTTTCTTTAGAATCACTTAATTTGTCTAGATCTCACTTTTTTTCATTTATAAAAGGATATAGTTGTTTGAGTATTAGAAGGTCTTTGAAGGTTTCTAGTTCTTTGATTTCTGTACTCCTCTGTGTTCTATCTACTGAGAACTTTTAATATGATTTTGGGTTCCAGAGAAGTACATAACAAACAAGTATTTGGTTACTGGCCTCATTATCACTATGCTTACATTTATTTGGTCATTTTCTTTGTCCTGGATTTAATTTATATGTGATCTGCTTGTGAAGTGTTTCCGTATGGCTGTCTTTAGCTTGCTGGCCCTTGAGTTTCTCAGAAAAGACTCTCCTTGGGCCTGTTGAGTACAAACCCGTTGGTTCAGGTGTGAAGACAAAAACCCATAGCACACATGTAACTACATTGATCTGGGAAGCACCAAGGGAAATTAGATTCTGACAGGTGCTCTAAATATGAAACACAACTCAATGATTTTTTTTTTACTGAAACTGTAAGTTCATAAGGACAATCCCACAAGTGAAATCACTTCTCCAAAATGCCCAACCATCCTTTGCTACAGATGTTGCTTCATCCTGTGACTTTCTGACACTACCTCAAAATGTTTTCCCTTTGGGTTTTTTTTTTTCACATTAAAAAAAGACCTTTAGTTTCCTAGATGTCACAATTAGTGAAAACAGTTTTAACTGTTTATTACAGGATCTTTTTTTAATAATAGATTTATGGGGTCATTCCTCTCCCTAAATCATCAGAGTTTCTTTTCTGTACCTTGGGAAGCTTTGAGTTTGTATTATTTATTGATACTTATTCTTTTTTATAATGAAAATAAGATAATATTCTGATCACACACACAAAATTAGGGCTATTGCCTCAGAACAGAGCTAATTTTGTTCTGATTGGCTCATTGTCCAGATTGAGGACATGGTTGGCTCTGAGTCAGACGATATTGCACAGTACTTCCGTGGTCATATTTGATTTTTTTTTCATATGCTATGACCTGTGCCCTCACTTCAACACCCACCTCCAAGCAGTTGTCCTCTGTTGGATGCCTGCAGCTTTCTGTTTGTTTTTTTAATTATACAGACAGGATGATCTGCATCCTTACTAGCATGTAGAAAAATCAGAGAGACAATACAACTAGCCACATATTTTTTTTTTATCCTTTAGATTTCTTCTACTAAAAAATAGAATGAACCCAAGTCATTAATCATATGGTCCAGGTACTTGAACTCATAGTATAAATGGAAGTTCTTGGCTTGGAAATCTCGTCATTCATGTGAACTCGGTCCTGTTGCATCCAAGATAACCCATGCTCATAGGCTTGAATAAGGAAGATGTGTCACATTTGTTGTATTACTCTGGATTGATTCTGCTCACAAACACAAAGTAGTGTGTGAGCAGTATAAATATGACTAACTTTTAGAGTGGGTGTTTGGGTCATGAATGTCAAAACTGCAGTAGGTTTGTCCGTGGTAGGGTGGTAACCACAGGAAAACCAGACCGAATGATCACAGATTTATCCACTGTTGCTCAATTTTACTCAGTACAGGTACATTTTGTATGCACAACTCTGAGGTGCTTTTGGAAAAAAATGTGAACTCCCTAAAGTACATGCTTTAGAGTAAGAGAAAGAAAAGACTATATTATTCTGAAATTAATTAAGATGAGATGAAAAAAAATTTAATGTTAGAATTCTGAAAAATTTCTAAAATGATTACTATGTCTTCTGTTGTTATTTTACAATGAATTTGTTCAAACCATATTTATTGAGTACCTACTGTCTTCCAGGCTGTGGGGAAAGCCAGTAAAGCATTATCTCACTGACTTATAGGCTAGTGAGGGATGTGGGAGGTAAAAGAACAATCTGAGCACCCTGTGGGAAGCTCTATGAAAGGAACGCAAACTGTAGCTGTGAGCAGGAGCAGAGAGCCAGAGCCAAGGGGGGCAGAGCAGGGTGTGCTGCAGGAAGTCACCGCAGAGGAAGTAGAACAGGAACTGTGTTTTGATATTGTTATCTGAACATTTCTTGTCACTGCACAACCATCTCTGTGCATGGATAAAAATATCAAAATTATATTTTGTATTTATATATTACTATTTTATGATTATTTTATGACTTATTTTGAAATTTGTGTAATCTTTGACATTCTAGGCTTCGAATCAACATTTGACCCCTCCTGTCCTTAAAAGTTCTCATAAAAATGAGGATGAGTTTTTTTAAGCTTTGAATACATTGTAACTATATGTAGTCATATAGTTACAATGTATATGACTTGTAAATCACCATAGATAAGTTTTAAATTTCTATCATCTGGGAAACTACCCTTTCATGCTTAAATCTGACAAAGCAACTTCCCTCCATACAATGTCAAAAGCAGTTTAGTTACTGTTTCATGATAAAAAATTCGTCTTTGAGTTGAAAAATGTAGGCACTAATACAGTGCTTCAACACAGACTGGAAACCACTCATTATATAGAAAAATTCTGTGTGTGTGTGTTACACAAGGTATTTGTTAGGAGAAAATCTCTCGGGGTGCTGGCCTGGTGTGGGGAGAAGAGGTGTGACGGTGGCTGGTAGGCTCAGATCACTGCCAGGCACTGGCTGGAGCCTCGTGTGTTTGTTCTCATTTAACCAGATTCTATTTACTGAAGTTTGACGTTGTATCACACCACTTTACAAAAGTAGTCTGAAGAAAGATCTTGAGCTGTCTTTGAACAGCTGTTACTAGAAAGATTCTGTCTATGGCTAGAGAACCCCCTTCCGACTTCACTTCTTTCAAGCACAGGATAAGGTTATATGGCTCCCCTCTCCACTGTGGCCAGGAAGCTGGATGGAGGCTTCCAAAGAGCCCCAGCTTAACTCGGGTATTGTATATGCAAAAATCCAAATGAATCTGCAAGAAAATACTAGAATTAATAAGAGAATTCCATTCTATTGCTTGACACAAAATTAACATAAAGTTCATTATACTTTTATGTACCAGCAAACATCTGGAAAATAGAATTTTAAAAGTAATTTCAGTTAGAATATCATAAAAATATGATGTTAGAATAAAGCCAATAAAAAGATCTCCTAACTATTTCAGGGCTCTATTCCATTTCACTGATGAATTTCTCTATGTCTACATCCAGAAATAACTATATACTACTATAGCTTTGAATGAGACTTAGTATTTGATAGGTCAGGTCTTTCAACTTTGTTATTTTTTCTCAAAAGTTTTTAGATATTCCTGGCCCTTTTCATTTACATATACCTCTTAGAACCAGCTTGCCAAGATCCACATAAAAACTTGTTGGATTTTTGGCCTTGCCTGTTGGCTCAATGGAAGAGCGTCAGCCTGGCGTGTGGAAATCCTGGGTTCGATTCCTGGCCAGGGCACACAGGAGAAGCACCCATCTGCTTCTCCACTCTTCTCCCTCTCTATCTCTCTCTCTTCCCCTCCCACAGCCAAGGCTCCAGTGGAGCAAAGTTGACCCCAGCACTGAGGATGGCTCCATGGCCTCTGCCTCAAGCACTAGAATGGCTCCCGTCGCATCGGAGCAATGGCCCAGATGGGCAAAGCATCGCCCCCTAGTGGGCATTCCAGGTGGATCCTGGTTGGGCGCATGCGGGAGTCTGTCTGTCTGCCTCCCTGCTTCTCACTTCAAAAAAACACACACACACAAAAAAAAAACTTGCAGGATTTTTATTAGACATAATTGAATTTAAAGAGCAATATTGAAAAGGTTAACCCATTTACCGTGTTTTAGTCATTCTGTCCATGGTCATGCTCTTCTTTAATAACTCTGAATAAAAGTTTCATTTTCTTCATAGACGTCTTACACATATTTTTGCTGGATTTGTTCTTAGATATTTTATATTTTTAAGATAGCATAAGTGGAATCACTTTCAAATTTTATTTCAATTGTTTGCAAGTACATAAATAAAATTGAATTGTATTCTAATGTTTGCCTGTAGATTCTTTTGGATTTTTTACATACATAATCATATAATTTATGAAATATGAGTTTCCTTTCTTTTTAATATATATGCCTTCTATTTCTTTTTTTTATTACATTGCTTTTGTTATAATGTCTAGTGATAGCAGGTATCCCTTCTGTCATTTCTGATGTCAGACATAAAGCTTTCAACATTGATGACATCTACCCCAGGTTGCTCGTAGATACCTTTAATCAGGTGAATGAGCACCCTTTCTCTTCCTGGTGCATTCAAGTTGTTATTGTGAATGAGTGTTGAATTTCACCTTATACTATTTTCTAATCTACTGAGCTGATCATAAGACAGTGTTCTTTTCTTTTGCTAAAATGTTGAAATATATGAATTGGTGTTTTGATGCTAAATCAGACTTGCATTCCTAAAACAAACCCAACCTGGTCCTGACACATTATCTTATTAGTAGATTAGTAAATTTTATTTGCTCATGATTTCTTTGGAATTTTCTCATCTATGTTCATAAATGAGATTAGCCTGTAAATTTACTTCCTCAAAGTGTTCTTGTTAGTTTTAAATATCACTGTTATACTAGATTCATGAAATGATTAAACAAATGGTTCATCTGACATCTCAAACTTTAACATGTCCAAAACTGAACTACTGGTCTTCCACCCCAAACATTCTGTACTTTAGTGAGGGTAATTCCGTCTTTCTTGTTTCTCAAACCAAAAACCTTGGTGGTGTTTTATTTCTCTATTATTCTATACCTAATCCTTCAGAAAATCCTCAGTGCTGCACTGAAAATATGGCCATAGTCTGATCACGTGCACCACCCCTGGTGTCCCACTCAGGCCCAAGTCACAGTCGTCTACTCCTGGTTATTGCAGTGGGCCCCTGGCCTCCTAGAGCAGAGGACAGCAAGCTTTCTGTAAAGGGCTTGATAGTAAATATTTGACTTTACAGGGCACCTGGTACCTCCTGCAACTCTACACTTCTGCTGTTTTAGTGTAGAGGCTGTCATGGAAAATACATAATAAGTGGGCATGGCCCACTTTTACTATTACCTAGTTTTTCCCCCTAGGGTAGGCTATTCTCAACACTGATGACAGTCATCCTTTTAAATGTGAGATCATGTCACTCATCCATTGGAAGCCCTCCAGTAGCTCCCCAACTTTGATCAGATGTTACTTCTTAATGAAGCTTTTCCGGGACATTCCATGTAAATGTCAGTCTTTTCCATCCTCCTGACACGTGCCATATACTGATATACTATACAACTTCTGATATACTATACAACTAATTTTTTAATATGTTGATTGTTTATGTCTGTATTTTCCCTGCTATAAGTAGCTCAGTTGAAGTCAGGGTTAAGGTCTAACTCTTTTTACTGCTAGATCCCCACTGTCCTTGAATAGTCACTTAATTATGGACAGATCAAAGAAATGCCATAGATAAGAATTTCCTGAGTGCTTCTTGGACCACTAGTACTACAAAACAGAATAAGATGAATAGTTGGAATTCAGGAATTCTGTTCATTATTGAGCTCTTCAGTGGAATTTAGTGTCTCACCATGTCATGAGCAATATACTTCACAAGAAATATTCAAGCAAAGCCTATAAGTTAATGATTCAAGATGTGCACATTATTCTTGCAACAGGTTGGAGAATGAATGCTGTGTCCCATAAAGTGCACCAAACACAGATCACCCCAAGGTTCTATGGTACTATCTCAGTCATTTATGAGTAGTGGTGATAATATAATTTATTTGGTTTGTGACAAAAACTTGTGTTTTGTTGAAATTGGTGGTTTTCAATAGTACACGTGAGTATCTTATTAAGCTACTATCACGCTGGGGAACAAAATTGTTGTTGCATCCACAAAAACACTTGTTCTTACCTAACTCGAGTGTGCTGATCTCAAATCTGACATTAGTTTTCTCTGTAAGCTACAGTTCTTTTGCAATTCAAGGTTTTAGGTTTTCATCTTACTGTAAAATTTTCAACATTTACTTTAACATAATGAAGTAGAATATCTTCTTGGGCATCATCTTTGTGAAAATATAATAATTTATATAATGCAGTAAATACACTAATACACTAAAAGATATGATTGCATCAGAATTTGTCTACAATTTCAAAATAGAACATATTAAAACACTTATTTTAATCATAAAATTTGCGCAAAAATTATTTAAATTCTATTCAAGCAAAAATTTGCATTTGTAGCTCTTGCATTTGTGTATTTGTTGGAGACAATCCTGTTTGAAGCTCCAGCAGTAGTCTGCTCGTCACTAACAGCTCCAAGATTTTTGGGAAACTTATCAAGGTGACTGTTCAGGAAGTGAATCTTAATGCTCCTGTTACATCCAATGTCGCAGAAAGCCAACAGCATCCTTTGAACCAGAAGTTCATAGTTTTCTGCTTTTTTGTTGCCAAGAAAGTTCTTTGTAACTGCCACAGAAAACTGCCATGCTGCTTTCTCCTCCTTACTCATCTTCCTAGCAAATTCTTCATCACGTATGAGGGTTCAAATCTGAGGTCCATTGAATACACCTGCTTTTATCTTCTCAAAAGACAAGGCAGGAAAAGTAGAAATAATATGTTGAAAGCATTCACTTTCTCTATTCAAAGCCTGAACAAACTGCTTCATTAAGCCAAGTTGGATGTGAAGTGGGGGAAAAATGATCCTGTCTTGATTAACTACAGGTTCATTCACAATATTTTGCATCCCTACTTCCAGAGCTTCAAGTTTCGGCCACTCCTTCTGTGTCCAGTGTTTCTCCCGAGCTCGACTGTCCCACAAACACAGAAAGCAAGGATACTTTGTGAAACCTCTCTGTTGTCATAGCAGGAAATTGACCATTTTAAGATCCACACAGATGATCCAGTTATGCTCCTTATACTTCAGAAAATCAAGGACAATTTTTATGTTATTATAATCTTCTTGCAGATGCATTGAATCACCAATTGGAATCACTGCATAAACATTACCGTTGTGTAGGAGAACACATTTCAGACTCCGTTTAGAGCTGTCAAGAAATAGCTGCCATTCTGTTGGACTGTAAGTAGTAACACCTAGCTGGCTGAGAAGACTACTGACATCATGACAGTAAACAAAATGTTTGTCTTCGGAATAAAAGTCCACACCACAAAAATTTGTTCACGCTTCCTGAAATGGGATACTTTAGCTGACCGTTGAAGTACATTCTTTCCTTGAAGCCTGGAGGCTAATAACTCAGCTACTTTCTTTGATAGGCCCAAATCTTTTACTAAGTCATTCAATTTGGGTTGGCTAAACTGCTGAGGGGTTAATGACTGTTTGGCATCAGAAGAAGACCCTTCAGATTCTACGACCATTTCCTCATGCATCTTATCAAAATACACTTGATCATCATGTTCACTTTCCTCATCCTTAGAAGAAATAAGACCATTGAAAACTGTAACCAGAGTGTCTCAGAGTGTGGGATAGGTCGTATTGCTGAAGGAATATTAGGATATGCAATCATATGCCATTTTTTTCTTGCTGATGCCCTTGGTATGGATCAGACAGAAATAACAGTCACGGCTGTGGTCCTTAGGTTCATGCCAAACCATGGGAATACCAAAAGGCATTCCTTTGCATTTTCCTTTTGTCCAGTCACGAAGCATTTTCTCACATTTATGGCACATAATATGAGTAGCCCAATTCTTGTCTTGATCACCAAGGGGAACTTGAAAATAGGCAATAAATGCATGTGTCACGAATGATGAAATATTGTGCCTTTGATGTTGAAGTGTGTAACAGCCACATATATAACAGAAGGTGTCAGGACTATTCTTACATTTACACCTACTCGAAGAAGCCGTGATTCAATCTTATAACAAAATAAGAGGGTGTTTATATCAGATAATAATTTTTTACATTTAAAAAACAACTACAATTATATAAAAGTGATGTTTGTAAAACATTAATTGCCTTGTGGTTATGTTCAATCCAAGAGTCATTTCCCTTTAACTCCAATTTACAAACCAATGCATGCCATTAACTGTAAGAAAAATAAATTAAAATTGCATAAAAACTAGAGCATGCACCAAAAAACGGATTTCAGATTTGAATTAAATGATGCAAACATATATACAAACAGTTCTAAAACTTCATGCAACAAAAAATGCAAAAGAGATTGTCCCACCGTGTTATTTACCAGTCTTAATATTTTATTTTTTGAGAAAAATTAAAAATACTAGTAGAAATTATTGGCAAAAGAACAAGAATATTTGTGCACCTTGAAATATTTGTATTCTGGCTGAAACATAGTGACTTGCAGAAGCAAGGGAGCAGTGAAGTCTCAGTACAAATTGGTAGGTGAGATGCAGCTAATGCGGCCTCTTTTTTTTTTTTTTTTACATTAAGCCTTTTTATTTTTTACTGATATTATTTATATTTTTTCATTTGCCTATATTTTTGTTCTTTAAAAGGAAATATAGTATTGTCATTGTGTGTTTTCCTTTTTGTTTTTTTAAGGCAAATGTTAGCAGCTAAGGAAGAGGTCAGTGTGCACACCTAGTTACTTGACCACATAAGTGGGTGTTCTAAGACATCATGATGAATCCTCTAACTCCAGGTGCTGCGCTTAGGGGTTCAACAGAGAAATAAGAAGAAAATGGGTCTTATAAAGATTTAGTAAAATTACACTCCTATTTTCCCATCTGAGACGGATAGGCTGCATCCCACACTTGGAGAAGGGAGTAAGGGCAAAGACGAGTTTGCTTTTACATTTTTGGAACCACTCACACTGTAGTTTTCTGGATTTAAATTGTGTCTCTTTCTATAATAATAAATCTTTACCCATTAACTAAAGTTCTTATAGGAGTAATATTGTGTACTCTCAGTGTAAGGATTTTGCTTTTCTTCTTAGGCTATTTTCATTTGTTTTTTCCACACCCTTTTAATGGAATTTGTAGGCCTCTTGAAAGGTAAGGGTAAAGTTACAACCCTGGTATGCACTCAGTAACAAAATTATTTGAAATGCAAGATTTTAATTCTTCTTCTTGCTCAGAAAAAAATCCATGTTTCATACTTAAGCAAAATCTTTTTCCATTCATATTCAAAGAATCAGCTTAACATACTAACTTCACCACTGGCCATATTTTTTTACCACCTTTTGAATTCAAAATAGTGATGATTTTTCAGTTTATCCTTTTTTAATGCTTGTGATTATTTCTGAATTGTTTCCAAATCAGGATGCCAACTCTGACATTGATATTGACATGCACAATAAGAAGCCATCCACCTACTGAGGACTTCATGATTAAACCATTTCTGCCCGATTTCCATTCCAACCCACATCACCACCAGTGGAATCAGCCTGATGCTTACTTAGATTTGGCTGGAGAAGCTCAGACTCCATATGCTTTATCAAACTTACATTCATGATCTTTAAGAACAAAACATTTTACTTAAATGCCTGTCTTTATGAAAATTTCTTTTTTTTTCCAGTGATGCAGAAGACCACAAGCCTTTGAAAAAAGGCAGTCGCACACCTTCAGACAGGACTGTGAAAAAAGAAGATAGTGACGATAGCCTAGTTGACTATGGAGAGGGAGTGAACGGCCAGTTCAATGAGGACGGGTCCTTTATTGGACAGTACAGCGGTAAGAAAGAGAAAGAACCCGCTGAAGGAAACGAAAGCTCAGAGGCACCTTCCCCTGTCAATGCCATGAATTCCTTTGTTTAATTTGTAAGGTCTTCACCAGCCCCATTCCTCCAGAATGTTTATCTTAATTAAGTACTTGTCAGCCTTCTCATACTGTGAACATAGAAGCAGAAAGTGTATATTCTGCTGTATGTTAATATTATGAGAACAGTTAGAGCAAGAATATAACTCTGTCAAATGATGTTAATGTGAACTGCAGTGCAAAGTACATACTTTTCATTCAAAGTAGGTATTTTTGATTTTCTCAGAACTGATAAAAACAATACAACATCATCAACAGATTGTGTTAATTCCTCTTCAGAACACAGTTCAATATGATGCATGAAAAATGCTACACAGTTAAAGGACATACCTGTGTATGCTATTCGAACATGGTTTAAAACTTTGTTAATACTATCCTCAGCTGAACTCCTAAATATGAATTCCATTTTCATTGTCAAGAGTGTTCCTGTAGTATTCTCTAGAACTTCAGTGTCTTTGTGGACATTGTTGTGAAAGTGTCTAGCTGTTAATCTTTTGGGGAGACTGTTAGAAACAGTATGTACAGTATATACCTGCTAACTGAGTGAATTGTGACAGTTGCATTCGCCGACGCTTACTGAGACTGTTACTGCTCTTTGCTCCTGTTACTGTAGCCTCTTACCCTCTCAGGTGTTACAGCAGCGCAGTGTTCTTTTCACATCGCCTCTACGTTCAGGTGTTCTTAGGCATAAACAATATATATTGCAATGTATTTTGGCATTTGTGCCAAACTGAGAGAATCAAAAACAAATCACTCCAATTAAATTTCTAAACTTATTCCAGAAAGCACAGGGCAAGACACATGCAGTGCCTTCAGACAAGGAGCATTCCACGCACACGCCTTCCACAGCAAAGGCACAGTGGGCTCGGAGTCCTAGCCCACACTCAGCGTCCACAAGGAACTTAAAAAACAGAGGGAACAAAAACTGCTAGGCTGAAAAAAGGAAATGGGAAAATAAAATCAATAAGACAACTTATCTTAAGGAGCATTTTCCCCATATGTACAAAAAAGGAAAACTATCAACAACTGGAATGCATGATGATTTTTTTTGTCCTTTATGATTTCTACTAAGACAAGCCCCATTTAGAAAGAAAGATGTCAAGTTGGTAAAAAAAGAAAATTAAATTATTCCAAAGCTAAAAACATATATATATTATTATTATCCTCTAAGTCTTTACCTATGTGGCAGCTTTGAAACTCTGCAGCATTAAAAGGTCTGTATGCAAACTGCTATGGACACCTTTCAGAATCTAACAAACCTGATAAGAACTAACAAGGCCAAACACATGCATTATATCAGCAGTTTCAAAAAATCCCGTACATAGTCCACTATATTCATAAATAATACCTATCAAATGTTTACCTCCAAATATGAAATTCACAACCTATGGTTGAAGGAATGCTCAATTTCATTTGCCAATAAATTGGTTTATCATAACTTGCATCAAGTTTAATTTTAAGTAAAGCTTTTTATATGTAGATATTTTGTTGGATTTGTAAATACACTTAAAATATAGACGCTATATGCTCACAGGTGTCACATACAAATAAACATACAAACAATATGTTGTACTGTATAAGCTAATTAATACAGTGCATGGGATTGCAAAGCATTTAAATACCTTTGGGTTTTTATTTTTGTTTTTTGCTGTGAAACTGAAATAGTGACCATATTGCCAGCAAGTTTCTGGATGAACTCTTTAGAGCTGTACCTGTGGGCTCAGTTAACCTACTGCCAGGGCATTTTGGACACACATAGGTAAAGTGTGTCCAAATGCGGAGTATGACGTAAGCCCAGGTGAGGATGCCACTCCATACTTCCATGTCTCCACATTGGCTTTCATGGATCGGCCTTTCTCATGGAAATACAAAGCCAAATAGGCTTGCCTTGTGTCAGAGAGCACAAAGAGGAAAGGCACTTCACATTCACCCCTGTCTGGGGGAAACAGTAAAAGGACGTTTTCCTCTTCCAAACCAGTAGATGCTAAATTTGTCTGTACACGAAGGGTCACTTCTGTAATAGTGCAACAGATTTTCTATTAAAAATTAAATGTGGTTTTAAAAGTCCCTCTCCTTTGTAGTAATATATCATGTTCCTAGTGTAGTGTGAGCGTCCAAAGATACAGACGGCTATGACTGGATTTCCATCAGAAAGTAACTATCAAACACTTGTGATCTCTGTGATTTTTAACTTTTTCAACATGTATTTCCTCATGTTTTCAAGTAGAACAAAGTTTTACTTTTGCTTTTAGAAGTGTTCTATATGTAGAGAAAATTAAACACAAAATTAAAAATACTATAAAACAGAGGTAATAAAATAGGGCATATCAAAAGTTTTAATGAAACACAGGAGTAGGTTTCACCAGCCTCTTGAGAACCAGTCAGAGAAGTCAGGTGTGTTTCTGTCCTGGGGGCCTGACCCTTAGGCTGTTCCCTGGTGTGCTTCCAGCCTGTCTCTACCTGCTACAGCTCTGCCAGCCCGGCAACTGGGATTCCTTAACCTCTTCTTTACGGACAGTTTGGGCATGTACAAGTATTACGGGCATGCCGTCCACTTGCTTCTCCCCAGCCCTATTCTTGTCATTGTCTCAAACCTCTCTAGCTCTGTAAACTGCCAGCACCCAGTATGTTCCACTGTTCCATTACCTGCCTTAGCCCCTGTGCCCTGGTTCCAGCCTTCCTGCCACAAGAGCTCCGGCTGGCACAGAGCCCTCCCACAGTTACTCGGATGACATGTTACGGCAGCCCTCCCTTATCCACGCAGGATACGTCCCAAGACCCTCTGTGGATGCCCAAAAGGTTGGGTAGTACCACATCCTTCATATACTCTGTCTTTTTCATCTAGTTTGATTTATAAATTAAGCACAGCAAAAAATTAACAACAATAATTAATGATAAAATAGAGCAGTTATAGCAATATACTGTAATCAAAGTTAAGTGCATGGCTTTAGGACCACGATTAAGTAAAATTGGGGTAACTTGAACACAAGCACTGTGAGTCCAGACCATAGGTCTGATAACCAAGATGGCTGCTAAGTGACTGATGGGCAGGAAGGTCTGCAAAGTGGAGACGCCGGACAAGGAGAATTCACCTCTCATGCCGGACGGAGCAGACAGCTCAGATGGCTTGTGATTTAAAACATATGAATTCTTTATGTATGGAATTCGCCACTTAATATTTTTGGACCACTACTGACCGTGGGTAACTGAAACTGTAAAAGGCGAAACTGCAGACAAGGGGGAGTACTGTATATAAGTCAACAGTAAAATGCTATATTTACCCTAGTATTTCCAGTGCAGAGAACATTCTCTTCTGAACAGAGAACCAGGATCTCTGCTTCACACTGTGGGCCATATTCACAGTCCACATCCACAGGGCACATCCTCAATCACAGCTCTGTTTAGCAATAAGACTGGAAATTGTGAGCCCGACCACAAAAAAGCATTGGTTCGTTGACACCTTTTTGTTCAAATGGTTTGTAATGGCCCTGGTTTACTTTTTTTAATTATTTTTTTATTTAAGAGAGGGAAAAGAAGAAACATCAATTTGTTCCACTCATTTATGCATTCATTGGTTGGTTCTTATATGTGTCCTGACTAGGGATCAAACCCACAACCTTGTCATATCAGGTAGCTTAATCAACTGAGCTACATGGCCAGGGCTGGCCCTGGTTTACTTTTAATGTCTGATTTTGGGAATGGCTTGTGTAAGCAAGAGCCATATAAGGAACTGAGAATTCTCACCCAAACTCAGCAAATCTCTCCCTCTCACAAGATTTTTCTGAAAATTACCACCAGAGGGCTCCCTCTGCTTTATTCAGTGAAAAGAAGCACTGTGGGAAAACGAAGGCCCTGCAGACACTGCAAACTGCTTCTGATAATCAGACTGTGTTCTGCCGGTGCTACCTTCTGCCACCAGGGGAGTGGGGTGTGCAGCGACCTCTGACGGGTTCACAGCTTCCAGGGAGTAAGTGGGTGTCGCCTTGAGCCTTGTTAATCTTCCTCTGACTATATCCTCGTGACCGCTGGCTGGTCGGCAGGAGAAGGAAGAGGAGCCTGCCTCCTGGCTCCCACAAGGCACCCCTCACTGCTGCAAATTGGTGGGGTGAGGGTGCACTCCTTCATATGTTCCCCCTTCTCCAGAGCACGCCATTTTGACTGCCACCAACGCTTTGATGTTTTGTGATTGGACAGCACAAAAAGCATAGTTTACACATAGCTTTTATTTCTACTACACTTTTTTAAAAAGCAGAAGGGGGAGAGAATACTATCACAGTATTTATATTGAGAAAATAATTAAACAAATAGTTCCCAGGGTGAGTAGAAAGAGAAGAGACCAGATTTACATTCATGCCATCAGCTAGCTGTGTAATCATGTGTAAATGAACCCGCTTATCTCCACCTCTCTAGGTCTCCATTTCTTCAATTTTAAAATGACAGAAAACAGATTATTTCTGATATCCCTTTCTAATTAAATCTCATGGGTCTGAATACTGCCCCCCCCAAGTAAACTATTTTGAGCACCTAAAACAGGTATTTTCCAAAGTGGGGAGGACACACGATGCCCTGACCCAGAGGTGGCCTCCATCCTCGTGGTACCTGGAGTCTGCTGTGAGAAGACAGACGTTGATCGAATAACCGCCTAAATGAATGTGTCATTCCAAATGGAAATCAGCGCTGGGAAGGGAAGGCACGCTGTCCATGAGAGCTGATAATGGAGGAGGCTGACCTGCGCAGAGCGGGCAGGATGGCTCCCCTGGGAAGCGAGCACTGGGAACAAGCAGGAGGAGAGAAGGCAGGACCGAGGCCAGGGTGCTGAGAGCAATCTGAGGCCAGGCTTGCTGGGGCCTGCGGCCCACGAGACAGGCTTTTGTATTCACTTAGGGAGCAGTGGAAAGTGAGGAGTGATTAAACAGTTCAAGGAAAGTTACAAGGTCAGATCTGTATTTGGGAGGAGGCAGGATTCATGTCTCTCCTTGTGGAAAAGGAGCTGGAGGGGAGCCAGACGGTTTGATAAGGAGGCACCGAGAAGCTCTGCAGTAAATTAGTAGTCAAGCGAGTAGAGGTTGGGTCTGAGCTGTAACCAGAGAGAAGGAGAGAGGGGTGGATTCTCCAGATATTCAAGAAGCAAAGCGATGGGAATAAGAAAGAGAATGTGGGAAGCTGAGGGAAAGGAAAGCTCTTAGATGTCTGACTGGTGTAACCAGACAGGGGCTCACTTCGGTGGGAACATCAGGAAAGAACCAGAATTGGGGTAAGTTATGAGTTCAAGTTAATAAATGAGCTTGAAAAGCCTCTGGGAGAACCAAGTAGAAATGACTGGTAGGAATTGAATGCAGTGTGTCTGTAAAGTCATGGTGCACTTTTGACAGGTCACACAGTCAAAAGTGCACCATGACTTTACGGACACATTGTACATGGGCTTAATGCTCAGAAGGAACTTCTAAGACGATGAGTAGTAGTAAGTGAAGCACTGATGTAGTTGCCTAGGGGGAAAAATATAGACAGGGCTGAGGATTATGCCCTACTGAGAAATCCCCATGTGGCCCTGGCAGGTGGCTCAGTGAATCCAGCGTCGACCCAGCGCACTGTGGTCGAGGGTTTGATCCCTGGTCAGGGCATGTACGAGAAATAAACAATGAGTAAGAACAAGCAACTAAATATAAGAACTAAATAGAACCAGTTGATGCTTGTTTCTCTTCGCCCCCCTCCAAATTATTAAAAAGGGAGGGAAAGAGAGAGGGAGGGAGGGAGGGAGGAAGGAAGAGAGGAAGGGAAGGAGGGAGGGAGGGAAGGAAGGAAGGAGGAAAGGAGGAAGAAAGGAAAACCCATGTATAAATAGCCCTCTAAAGGAGACTACTAAACAGAACAGAGAAATTGGGAAGAAATAAGAAAAGTGTGTTGTCTTAGAAGCCGGTGAAAGAGAACATTTCAAGAACAAGGAATGGTTTACAGTGTTACATTATGCTGAAAAATCAAGTAAAATGAGGACTGAAATATAATTTTTGGTTTTGAAGGCACGGAGGTCAGCTGAGACCTCAGTAAAAGCTGTTGGGTGAAGTGTGGTCACAGACTGGAGTGAGCTGGGAGTAGAAGGGGAGGAAATGGAGATGATGAATTTGCCATTACCCACATGGCTCAGTTTCTGGACACCTCCAACTCCATAATGTAACCTTAGCATCACGCTCTCTGCCCACAACCTCGCCTCCACATACTGTCCCCTCTGCTGTCTCTCAGCTGATTCCTTTCTTTCATCCCTTTTCCAGCAAGGATTTTATAGTTCATTTATTTTATTTTACAGTTCCTATTCATATAATTCACTATTTTTGAAACACTCTTGCTTTACCCTAAAGTCCTTTGCCCTTCTGATTTTTCTAAGTACCTGTGGAAGTATCTTGTTACTCAGTACCTTACTGTCTGCTCTCCACTGCTTGTGCATGTGACGAGTTGAACATCTAAAACAAAGACACCTGTGAAACCTTTGCTTCCCCACCAATATACCCCTTCAGTTATAATTTTCTCTCCTCGACTTCATGGTAAAAATCTTGAAAAAGTTGAACTAATACCAGGAAAAGTAAATAAAGAGAATTGTGGAAGCTACTATTCATCAGACAGTGTACTCTTTGTTACTTCTATAGCTGCTACACTTTCCCAGTCTCACTCAGTTTGTCCCACAGCCACTGACTTTCTTCAGCTGTAACTATGTAGCTATTATCTCAGTGAATGACTCAAAACGTTTTCAATCGGGTTCTCAGCCGACTGGAATCAAATGGAGAGCTTTACAGTCTAATGCTCGTGCACGCCCCCTCAGTTCTCAGTTGTAAGTGTCTGAGACATAGCCCGGCATAGCTCGGTGTCAGCCCCCCAGATGGTTTGTATGTGCAGACAAGACTAACACTGTGTCAAGAAATGTGTAGCCACACTCTTGGGTGTGCACTCCACATAGCTAGGGAACAATATTTTGAATGCATTTCTTTACACATGTTGATCTCAAATTCTCTTGTATTCCTCTCACTAAAAAAAAAAAACAACAACACGCCTAGGGGACAGGGTCCTCACAGTGCTGGTGGGAATAGAAATGGCACAGCCACTTTGTAAACCAGTTTGGCAGTTTCTTAACATGTTAAATGTAAATTTACCATATGAGTCAGAAATCCCACTCCTAGGTATATATTCAAAAGATATGAAAAATATCCCCACAAAGACTTCTATGTAAATGTCCATAGACACATTCATTATAATAGCCAAAAAATTATTCAGTGTCCATGAGCTGATGAATAAATTAATAAAATGTGTTCTATTCATACAACTAAATGACAAAGCAATGCCATTACATGGAATACTATTTAGTGTTTTTTTTATTAAGTACTAACACCTACTCCAACATGCTCAACATTAAGCTAAATTAAAGGAACTAACTATACACAAAAGCCATGCACTGCATGATTCCATTCACCTGAAATATCCAGAAAAGCAAACCTTGAAGACTGGAAGTGTGTTAGTGGTCGTCTGGAACTAGGAATGGGAACCAGGGTTAACTGTGGAGTGGCAGGAGGGGTTCACTGAGCGATGGAAAGACTCTAACACTGGCTTGTGTTGATGATTGCACAACTTGGTAAATTTACTAAAATCCATTGAATTGTATATTTAAAACAAGTGATTTGTGATGTGTGAGTTATACCTCAATAAAGCTGTTAAGATCAACCACTCCCAGGCTTCCATGTGTCTGAGAAGTGCTCAAGGCTGAGTATAGAGGAGGCTTGTGATAGTATATCCCCATCACAGGGCCCTCCATGCACCTGTCCTCTTGTTTCCTCAGGCATGCATCACAAGACCAGTGCTTTTCAAAGTGTGATCTCAGGACAGCAGCATCAACTCTGCTTCTTAGAAGTGCAAATTCCTGGTCCACCCCCTCTTCAGGTCAAGCTGTGGGTGGGCCAGCACGGGTTTACCTGGGTGAGGCTGGTGACACTGACAGGCCAGAAATGCTGCCCTCAGTCTGCCACCAGGCTCTCTCCTCTCCACCTGGAGGAATGGGAGCGATTTATCTGTTGAGATTAAAAGAAGAAAGGAGGCTCTTTCATAACAGCAAAAAAAAGTCGAAATAACCCAAAATGCCCATTAATAAGTAATGGATGAACCAATTTTGGTGTATCAGACCAATATCTATGCCAATGACATACTCATCTACAATAAAAAGGACATAAACTTCTGATAAAGGTAACTTGTTCCTCCACGGGCTGAAAGAAGTTAAACACAAACATTTCCTTTACATGACCGGGCAAAACTAATCCACAGCTACGGAGCGCCTCTGGGCTGGCTGGGGAGGGCCTCACTCTAGAGCAGGGGTGCCCACACTTTTTCAGCTTGCAAGCTACTTATAAGATGACCAAGTCAAAATGACCTACCTACAATAAAAATGCAAAACATAAATTTATTTCTTCTATATTATCATTATTTAAGTTACTATTATTACTACTTAATATTGTGTATTCTTCTTTCACCTTTCTCCTTCTCAGCTCACTTTTCGAGGAAAGTCAATGTCATAGTTTTTATGAGCAGTCTGAAAAAGCCGCTCCACATTTCCCTTCTTTGGAATAGCAATGGCACACAGACAGATGAGGCAAACGCACTCAGAATATGACATAGTGAAAAAAATCCCCTCCCATTCTGTATGAAAGTGGTAGGTTTTAGGCTTCTTACTCGGACCAGCTATGGCACTCATTTTTATACCCTTTGTTGTATTTAGTTTAAATAAATTGAAGGCTAACTACGCAGCAATGTAACTGAACACGTTAGCGCGGTTTAACGCGCATGCGTAGGGTGTCAAAAGTTCAGACATCGGATTGGCTACCCTGTATGCCAATCAAAAGATAAATGTCTTTTTAATGTCATGCGATCTACCCACACTTTCTTCGCCATCGACCAGTAGATCACGATCCACGTATTGAGCACCCCCGCTCTAGAGGCTGAGGGGGCTCTGAGGGCTGATGGAGATGCTCTGTATATTGATTGTGGTGTTTACAGGGTTGTATTCATTGGTCAGGACTCAAAACTACTTAAAATGGGTATGCTTTATTGTATGTGGCTATGTGTCAATAAAGTTGGTTTTGAAAGGAAAAGGAACTGGGTCTAAATGACCCTCTCTCGGCTCTCTCTCTGGTCTGCCCACCAGGAGGGTCCGTGGAATAGGGCCGTGTTTCTGCCGCTGCGTCCATGTGGCAAATGCACGAGGTCAGAACCCACCTTCCGGAGAAAGATCTGCCCAAAGCCATCTCCCCAGAGCCGCCTCCACCAGCACTGGGGTTCCCCACCATCGGGCAGCATCTGGGTTCACATGTCGGTTCTCATACACACCCCAGCTCCCTACGCGGTGCTGCCAGGTCTCCAAGACACCATTTCCTACTTGTTTCTCCGTGTGACAAGGCCACCTTGGGCTTTTCTGAAAACCTAGCCTGTTGCTCTCTCCAGCGGGGCACCTCATGCCACCCCTTTTCTCCTCCTTACTTTCTACTTTCAGGTGTTCACTGTCTTCCTTACTCCCCTGCCAGTATCTCTCAGTTTTTCTCTCCCGGGCCCAAACAGCATCGTGTCTCCTAGCTTCCAATTCTCCATCCAGACGAGGCCTAGTTGACATCTTAGGATTCACCTGTTTGAGTATAAATCTTCATTTGCTTTTTACTCTGTGACTCTTCTTTCCTCAGTGCACCCAACTCAGTAAGTGGCACCCTACTAGCTCAGTACCAATGACCCGAGGAGTCACTGTTTTGCCTCCTCCACCCCAAGAAAGCCAACAGCCAATTCTCTAGGTTGTCTCCACAGTATGCATTGAATACATTCACACCCCTTCATCTCAAGTCGCACAACCCCATTGCCAGCTCCTCTGCCCACTTGCACGCCAAAACCACACAGAGCAGGGTCAGGAAAGTTTTGTTGTTTTTTTTTAATGAGAGTCAGGGAGGCAGAGAGACAAGACTCCCACATACGACCCAACCAGGATCCACCCAGCAAGCCCCCTACCAGGTGATGCTTGGCCCATCTGGGGCCATTGCTCTGTTGCTCAGCAACTGAGCTACTATAGCGCTTGAGGCTAGGCCATCGAGTCTCCTCAGTGCCGGGGCCAGCGAACTTGCTTGAATCAATTGAGCCTTGGCTGCAGGAGAGGAAGAGAGAGAGAGAAGGGGGAGGGGAGGGGTGGAGAAGCAGATGGTTGCTTCTCTCGTGTGCCCTGACAGGGAATTGAACTCAGGACATCCACATTCCAGGGCGGATGCTCTACAACTGAGCCAATCAGCCAGGGCCAAACTTTTTCTTTAAAGGACCAGATAGCAAATAATTGAAGCTTTGCAGGCCATATTCCCTATTGGCAAGTACTCAGCACTGCTACTGCAGAGCAGAAGCAGCCTTGGACTCCAGAGGTGTGATGTGTAAGATATGTGCACAGATGAGTGTGACTGTGTTCCAATAAAATTTTATTTACAGTAATCGCCGTGTTTGTGCTGGTCTCAGCCTATGGATAGTGATACTGTTGGCTAGAAATGCCTGGGGCAAGAATGCCATCCATTTCAGAACCACTTACCAGAAAGTTAGTTTAAAGAGTGTCTTTAAGGCAATCGTTAGTTAGGACACGCAAGGAGGCCAGCCGCCTGGGTACATTTACCTGGATGGAATTTCCAAAGAATATTAGGTTGGAGAAACCGCTGATGAGTCTACCCAGAGGTCAAGTGGTTCCCTGCTCAAAGTCAAAGTCTGTCTATCCAAAAGGAACAACAATAAATTTAGTAAAGAAAAAGATAGCCTGTTTTTGAAGAGAAATTCTGGGAGGGGTCGCCAAGAAGAGTCCCATGTAAGAATCTATTATCTTGACGCCATTTCAGGAAGCCCCAGCAAAGGGGGCCGCTGGTGGATGAAAACACTCTGCCCCAGGGAATAGGTCCCGTCTGGACAGCCTCCACTAGTCTGGGAGCAGAAAAAGCACTTGTCTGTCATAACCTTGGCTGCCAGAGAGAGGGATTTCCCTGCTTGAGCCCCAGTCGTCAAGGCACAAATTCCCCAGGGCCTGCCGGTCGGTGTTCAGAGTTGGCGGAGAGGGGTCGCACTCTGAAGCATCAGCACTCAGCTGAGTGTGGGGGTTCCCTGAGCGAGCCCGCACTGTTGTTGAAGAGGGCATCTGGTGTGGAGCAGGCAGTTCGTGTGAACAGAAATGTGGGTAGCAATGACAGGAACCGGGGACTCTGCCGATTCCTTCCAGGCCTACATGCCTCAGATGGGTTGGCCTTGTCTGAGGAGACTGTCCTTAGCCCTTGGCCAGAGCAAACTCAAGGCCTCGCCCCACCCGGGAGTCTGAAAATGCGGCTCTTTAGCAGATCCTGTTCCTGACTGCGGGGCCAAGTCCTGTGCGCTCCCCCGCAGCACGTGTCCCTGGGGGCAGCTGGGCATTGCTGCCCTGGTGAGCGGCTTGGTAAGAACCGCCTCTCTGTCCGCCTGCCTCCAGCAGCTGGGCCCCGGACTCCGCAGGTAGCCAGAGGGGAGGCAGCGTAGAGCACTACTATCACCTCCTCAAGGCTCTTTTCAAGGGGCTGAGCACAGCAGGAAGCCATATGCTCTTATAATTTGGAAAGGTGTCTGACATCACAACTAACCCTCTCCTGAAGGCACCATTTCTATTTCACAAAAGGGGCACCTCTATCCTGGAGCTTTATGGGAACCTGGGTACGGAGGAGCCCAGGGGTGGGGGCCAGTTAGGGCCTCAGTTTCTAAAAGAGCCCAACAGGATACCAAAAACAGGTGCATACGGGGAACATTTCAGGCTGCTGCTGGGGGAGAGGCTTGGTCCAAACCCACGTAGGGATACCACGTGGACTGTGTTTGGTCCATAACCTCCAGGAGGCATGGTCAGGTGTGGCCGGTGACTCAACTCAATGTTGACAGCGGGACAAAAGATAATGCTGTTCACTGCCTGTTGGGCAGTTTTTAAAGCCCACTCTTGAGCTTCACGCGTGAAGTGGCTGCACAAACAGGGTGAAGTAGTAGTGAGAAGTGAGGAATGTGTTGTCTTAGGAAGAGGAAAAGACTAGCGCATGACGTGGCTGTGTCACGGGTGCTGTGATATGACTGATATTTGGCTGCTGGGCAATTTCTCGGCCCTCAGAGGACCAGACGATGCCCAGGAACTGGATGGGGGAGGCTGGGCCTTAACTCTTGTAAGGGGCACTTACCTAGCCATGTTGGTGGTGGTAGCCTGTGAGGGTGAACACATCTGCCTATGCCGCTTCCTCAGAGGGATCCCTCCCCATATATGATCAATATAATGCTAAAAATGACATTTTCCAATTACCTGTACAAGGTGCTGCAAACTGGCCGCAGACTTTGTGAGGAATGGCAGGACTGTTTAAATACCCCGTTGGGAGCCTCATAAATGTATCCTGAGCTCCTTCTGGAGTGAAAGCAAGGTGGGCCTGAGATTCCTCCATGATAGAACACACCAGAACACATCGTAAGGCCAAAACCTCAAAGTGTGCTCCTCAGCCACAGCATTTTCACGATCGGCTCTGTAATATTAGAATTAGGACCTTAGTCAATGGACTCTGAGCACCGAAGTTTCAGTTGTCAGTGATGAGGCACCATTCGTTCATGGCTGGGTTAGGAACCAACCAAATGGGGTATTTAAAGGGAAACTGTGGGCTTAATGAGCCCATCTCAAGTTTGCCATTAGTAACAGGGCATAAGCCCTCAGTGCCCTGTTTGAGCTGACACTGGGAGCATTTACCATCTTTAACTCAGGAGTAAGACTCACCAACGTCCATTTGCTGAGTCTCACCAAGGAAGCCAAGAACTTGGGCTTGTTCCAGGTAGCATGGCGATGCATCAGGGTCTCCATGTCCCTAATAAGAAAAAAGCTGGGGCCTGACCAGGCGGTGGTGCAGTGGATAGAGTGTCGAACTGGGATGCGGAAGACCCAGGTTTGAGACCCCAAGCTTGCCAGCTTGAGCACAGGCCCATCTGGCTTGAGCAAAAGCTTGCCAGCTCGCACCCAAGGTCGCTGGCTCCAGCAAGGAGTTGCTCAGTCTGCTGAAGGCCTGCAGTCAAGGCACATGTAAGAAAGCAATCAATGAACAGCTAAGGTGTAGCAAAGGCAAGGAAAAACTAATGATTGATGATTCTCACCTCTCTCCTTTCCTGTCTGTCCCTATCTATCCCTCTCTCTGACTCCCTCTCTGTCCCTGTAAATAAATTAATTAATTAATTAATTAATTAAATAAAAGAGCTGGGGGTGGGGGAACCACCAGAGGAAGCTCTGGGAGGGGATGGTCCCAATAATTACATCTAGAAGGGTTTGTCACCTTTGATTGTTTCTCCAGCAATGCCCTGTAGGTAGAATGGCTTCCTTTCTGGAAATTTAGAGGGATTGCCTGGAATGGCAGAGACTTGAGCCCTGGTGTTCAACAGGGCCAACAAGAACTCTGCATTTTTATTTTCCCAGTGGACCACCAGAGTGGTACAGGTATTATCCCTGGGAGGTGGGAGAAGCTCTGGGTAGTGGTAGGGTAGGGGCTTCGGTGGCCTTCAGTACTGGAGGTTAGGGAAGGGGACAGAGGTCATAGCAGAGACTGGCTGGGTCAGAGAGTGAGGGGCAGCTGTGTGGGAAGAGGATCGGCAGCAGAAGATGTTGTTACCTGGAAGAATACTGGTTTTAGGACCTGGAGTTTAGAGTGTGGATGTCTAGAGAGTAAATGACCAGGAACTCTGAGTGTGTAACTCCCAGTGCAGGTTGACCTGTGTATGCCCATAGGGGCAAAATTAGGTGAGGGGGTAATGGGGGGGGGGACCTTTTCTGTGGAGAGGAATTTGTTCAGAGTTAGACCTTTCCTGGGCAGCAGAAGCAGAGGGGCATGAGTCTTGAGTCTCTGGGCATCTGGGAGGACACATCCTCCACATCCAGCAGTCAGGTCAACAGCCTCAGTGCCCTTTGGGTGGTTTTGGTATCCCCATAAAATGTCCCGTAATTAGGGGGAGCTCCCTGTAAAAAGAGTTCTCTGGACTCAGGGTCAAATAGGGCCTCTTCAGGGTTAGAAATAAAGATGGGCCACTTGGGTCACTTTGGCCATTGTGCCAGGGATTGGACCCACAATCCCCATCAGGTCAGGGACTAAGGAGTGACAGCAGTGAGTGAAGTGGCCACATGGAACCTCGGCCTCTGCTGACCTTCCCCTTCCATGGTGCCACTGATTTTCTGCTGCAAGGCTGTTACTCAGCACACGTAGTCCAGGCATAAACCACAAGTCAATGGTCACAAGAGAGGTCTCCAGTCCTCCTTACCTTGGGAAGTTCCTTTCCTGGTGGCTTTAGCCCAGAGCCTCTCCTTTTGCACTGATGGAAATCTTGCGACCCAGTTCACCTTCATTCCCTCTCTTTGGCGACGGCTGAGTGTCTACATTCCCTAACCGGTGCTCTGGGAAGGCCGTGCTAGGCTCTTACATTCACCACCATGTCGCTCATGCCTAGAATAAGATGCTTCAGTTTCATTCACAAACATATACTGAGTGCCGAGATGCTGTTCCAGGCTCATAGTTGGTACTCAATACATGTTGGTTGAGTGAATTAAAAAAAGAATAAGTGAAAGATACCATTCCTAGATTCTTTCTACAAGCCTCACTAAGGTGAGCGCATAACCATATGTCTACATTTTTAAATCAATCTCTACATTTCCATCATCCTGTTAATGTGCGCCTGACCTATATATTGACATTTGAACAAATTCACCCATCTCCCTGCTGAGGGTGCATAACCATATTTGCAGGGGGGCTTTTGCATTCCCACGTGGACGTGTTAAACTCTGGTCACGCAGGGATTGGACAGTCTCTGGGTGTAGAAGGGCTGGTTCTCAGCTCACCTGGGAACCTTTCATTTTGCAAATGCTTCTCCCAGACAATAGAGCTCACAGTCTAGTGTGCTGCTTTGCAATCAGTGGATGTCATTAATGAAAGTGACAGACCGCCCGGGCAAACCTAAATTCCTTCCCTTGGGAGCTCACCCATTTTTGCTGCTTCTATCTGTGGCTCTTCCTTTGTCCCTATTCTTTTCTGTCTTCTCCAGCTAAAAAAAGAAAGAAAGAAAGAAAGAGAGAGAGAGAGAGAGGAAAGAAAGAAAGAAAGAAAGAAAGAAAGAAAGAAAGAAAGAAAGGAAGAAAGTTACAATCCTTTTAAAAGAAGAGAGGATATATTTTTACATAACACTGCTGAATACTATGTACAAGAAAGCAGGCATGGAGCAGCTTTTCACAACATGCATTTTCAAATGCATTTTTAGAATAAGGCACTGCTACACTGAGGGAATATAGAGAGATAGCAAAATTATCCATAGAGATACAAGTAGCAGCCACTAGCCTGTTGACGCTTTCAACTGACAGCTGAGCAGGGAGAAAGAGAAGGGGTGTGAGATGCGGAGGGACCACACAGTCTTTGGAGAAGAGTAACGTGAGAGGCAGGTCTGTTGTCTCTCTCACTCCGTCCTGCTCCTCAGCGCTTCTCTCCAATCCGCCAGGACTACGCTGTGGTGTGTGAGATTACAGCGCTTACATGAGGAGTCTCGTTTCATTTGCAGTGAGCCGAGGAAACACTCATGGAGCAGGTACATCAGGGAGCTGCAAGAAGACCCCCTTGTCTCCAGCTATGGGGAAATGACGAAGGGTGAGTGAGGCCACTTCTGGTCTCCTTCCCCAGCAAAATCCAGAAGCAAAGTAGGAAAGGAAGCACTTTCAGAGGTCTCAACACAATTTTAGGGTAAAATCTGAAAGGACAGAAAATGCCAAGGATAAGCATGACAATGCAATCTATTATACACCGAATGTGTCCCTCAAAACTCTTAAATTGAAGCTCCAACCCCAATGTGACTATATTTGGAGAGAGGGCCTTCAGATTAAATGAAGGCATTGGGGAGGAGCACCCTGAACCAACAAGCTCAGTGTCCTGTATGAGGAGACCCCAGAGAGCCCGCTCGCTCGCCTGGGAGACAGCCATTCACACAGCAGGCTGCAAAATCTCACCGGCACCAATTTCGAGAGGCTGAGGCCAGACCAGAGACTTCTGGAGCCCTGTGAGAAAATGAATTCTGCTGTTTGCACTGCCCAATCTAAGGTATTTTGTTATGCCAGCCTGAGCTAAGTCATAATCCTTTGCAAGTTGCTTTCTAATCTTTCACATTCTGTCCTCTAAATGCAAACAACTTTTGTGATGTTTTTCTACTTAATATGTGTTTTCAGCATTTAATACTCTTTAGCTAGTAATAATGTGTCGTGTTACAGCAAGGACAGAGAAAAAAATGCCTGACCTGTCCTTTGTACCTATTAAATGCAAGGTTCTGTGCGAAGTACCGCATGCACATCACTCCCATTTCATATTCCTGTCCGTCCTGCGAGGTGGCACCCCACCTCTTTCCAAATGTCACACAGCTGTGAAAGGGCCCGCACACGTGGACTCAGGTCTGACTCCAAAACACAAGCTCTTTCCCCCGTGGAATTATTTCTCCTTAACACCTTAACTGCATAAAATAAAACTCTGATGATCAGATGGGAGGAGTGTAGGCCTATAGAGGGAGGTCTGTCTAATGGTGAAATATTAATATTTAAAAATGAAATAAAAGCCTGATATGCAGTTTAAAGGTCATAGATTCTCGGTCCAAAATCTGTAACAGAAAAAGATGCAGCTTTCTCCCTAGGTGCGGACCCACATTCATGTGAGAACAGGGACCCACAGCTCACCTGTCCGATTTTAGCAGATAGAGCACAATGTCAGGACAGCCCATTTTCAAGAATCATCCTGCTCTCCTGGGGGTGAGACTGCCAGAGGCTCTGGGAGGCAGAAGCCATACTTGCAAGTGCTTCATAAAGTCCCTAAAATGTTGTTGGGACTCGTTTGAGGTTGTCAGGGGTGTGTTCTGATTATTATTTTCCATAGAGACGGGAGGGGCACCGTGGAAATGTGGAAGTTCTGCCTAACTGCTCCCAGTGGCAAGCTCAGGGCAGACAGCGATGGTAGGATCCCAGCAGTGGGCTCAGCCCCCTCGGTCTCACGCCTAGCTGGGGACCAAAAGGATGGTGCAGCAGGCCGGGCGGGGTCCACACGTGCCGCCTTGCACAGCTGCCCCACCTGTAATGGAGCCTCCATCCCGTCCTTTACATCTCGAGTGTGTGGCAGTGCTCGAAGAGCCAGCAGAGGGCAGCAAGGCCCCGGGCTTGAGGCGCCTGGGAGCAACTGGAGAACTTAGTGACCTTGTGCACAACTCGGGACATAGGACCAGGCGCCGTGGTAGTACACAGACTGTAATCACACAGACAGATGCCACTGTGGCTGAGGTAAAGGGGCCCCAGGAGGGGGATGAAGGTGAATGAAATTTGGAAAACATGAAGACGGGAAGAGGGGATGATCAGAATAAAGATGTCCAGAGTAGTCCATGCCCTAACCTCTGTAACCTTTGAATATGATCTTACATGAAAAATGTACATGGCAAATCTTATGGAGTTGAGGGCATTGAGACAGGGAGATGTCTCTGGATGATTTGAACGTGCCCAGTGTAGTCACAGGGTCCGTTCGAGAGTGAGAGCGAGAAGGAGCAGACAGGACACGACAGGGACCTGAGTGGAGCAGGGCTGGCCAGGATGCAGGCAGCCTCTGAACACTGACGGGGTCGGAAATGGGTCCCCTCAGGGCCTCCCAAGGGGGAAACAGACCTGCTGACACCTTGACGTGAGCTAATGAGATCGATTTGAACTTCTGAGCTCCATAACTGTGAGATAATAAGTTTGTGGTAATTTGTTGGCACAAACTGGCAATAGGAAACTAATATGGGAAAGGGTTATTTATTTTGGAAAAGCAGCAAGATTAACAAACCCCAAAGGCAGTAATAATAAGCCTGCAATCCCAATATTGGGGTTAAGGAGAAGGATGGAAAGTGTGATGCCATGATGTAGGCGTTCGCTAGGGTTGCCATGACAAAGTACCAGAGATGGAGTGGCTTAAACAACAGAAATGTATTGTGTTACAGTCCTGGAGGCTGGAAGGCCATGACCAAGATGTTGTCAGGGTCGTGCTTCCTCTGAAGGCATTAGAGAGGGATCTGTTCCAGGACAAGGAGGTAAGTGGAAAACATTAAGAAGGGCACTCCTGGAAGTTGTACTTAGCCCTGCCCACAGCTGGTCAGTCCTCCAAGGACTTTCTGAGCTGTGCTCTCATCTGAGCGTGGCCCACCTTCACAAAGCCCAGTCACCAAGTCAGGCTGCAGCACGCTGCTTTCCATACTTCTACCTCCACTGTGTCCTTGATCACTCCATTCAAAGGGAATTAAAAGAAATAATGATTATGTCATTTTATTTTAAAAATAGGTTGGCTTGTGATGTTGCTTTAACTGCCAAAAAATATATATATATAAAAATAGGTTGATAACCAATTACTAAATGCTTATTCAGAATGTTATGCTATTTAAATGGCCTTGTTATCCAGTACAGGATAAGAGAGATTTATTTAATAAATATTGAGATTCTATTATGTGCCAGCACTGCCTTAGGCACGGGGAATGCAAGGCTGACACAGTCCATGTCCTCAAGGGATTCCCAGTCTAGGTATAAAGGGATGAGAAGAGTCAAAACTCTCAGCACAGATGGCAACTGCTAGAGTAGATACACCATGAGTGTTTCGGGTACCCACTGAGAGAGCCCAGCCTAGACTGGTGAGTTAGAAGCATCCTGAAGAGATTCTGAGACATTAGTGGCGTTAAGCAGATCATGGGTATCCTGGTCCGTTTGTGCTGCTATAATGAAGTCCATAGACCAGGTGGCTTATAAACAACAGCAACTTATTTTCCACATTTCTGGAGATTCAAAGATCAAGGTCAGGGTGCCAGCATGGTTGGGTTCTGGTGAAAACGGAACCAACCTCTTCTCAGCTGCAGACTGCCAGCTTCTTACTGTGTCCTCACATGGCGGAAGGGTCAAGGGATCTCCGTGGGTCTCTTTAAAAAGGGCACTAATCCCATTCATGATTTAAGCAGTTCCTTAAGGCCCTACTTCCTGATACCATCATCACTGGGGTTAGGATTTCAACATATGAATTTGGGGGTAACCCAAACATGCAAACCATGCAATGGTTAACAGATTTTCCTGAAAAGGGCCAGATAGCAACTATTTCTGTTTTTGTAGGTAGTATGTTCTCTTTCACAACTTCTCAACTCTCACGGTAGCATAGACATGGTGGCTGTGAACAATATGTATATACATGATAAATATGGATATTTAAGGTAAACCTTATTAATAAGCACTAAAATGTGTATTTTATGTAGTCATTAATCACAAAATATTATTGTTTATATTTTTTTAACCCTAATAGCAGTCTCAGCTTGTGGGCCATTACAAAGGTAGGTGGTGGGGCAGTTGGCCTGTGTATCTGCCATTCTGACCTGCACCAGATGAAGTGAGCAGAGCATCATGTGAGGAGGAAGCAGCTCATGAGACAGGCATATAGGCACATTCAGGAACCACAAACTCTTCTTAAAGTATAATTTTTTTAAAAAAGGTAAATGCATTGAGTTTTATACAAATATAAAATAAACATGTGTCGAAGGTTTTATTTATTATTAATGAGGGAACCAGTAAAATATAATAACCAATTCAAAGGAAATTATTTTTAAAACACACACAGATCAGGATCAGGAATCCTGAAATCAGTGGGTCAGTGTCTGTGAGGCAATAATGAGCTGTATCTGCACAGGATGCAGTTTGCATTTCTATGAACAAAGAGTTCATCATTACCGTATGCTAAGCCTTACAGAGTGTAAAATAGTCAAGGGAATATCCAAGAAGAGGTAGTCAGGACGGATGTGCTACACAGGACACCGATTATTTTTTTTCTCATTTCAAAGCTTCATAGTTTTCCTGGCACAGTTGAGCATGGTTGGAGGGATGGGCTCTGGAGGATGTGTTACATGATTGGCTCCAAAACCTGGTCTTTATTATTTCTGCTTTCTCTTCTTCCATGTTGTAGCACTTCATTTCAGGGAAATCAAAGGCAATATTAACATCTGTGTACCCATGGGCAAGTTATTTAACTTTTTGTGCCTCAGTTTCTTCATCTGTAAAATGGGAATAGCTCAGTACCTACCTCACAGGGTTGAAGTGGGAATTAAATGATTTAGCATGCCTCGTTATCCTACAAAAGAACTTCCATGTTTCTGGACTCACTGAAACTTTCCAGTGTGCTATGTGACACTGTGCCAGGAAACATCACACCAAGAACAGGGTGACAGAACATGACCACTGCCACGGGCTGTTAGAGCACAGAGATGAAGTTTGGTTGTGGATCCACGAGTGCTTTGAGCTGAATCATTTCACTGTAGACTCTAGTTTCCTCATCTGAAGGGCAAAGAGAACTATAATTACTCATGACTGTTAACAGTTTTTACAAAAAAATGACAATTTAAAATTTGGTATATTTTAACACTTCCCTATAAGTATTAAAATGCATTTAAAGATTCTGATAGGAATTAGAAAAGTTCATCAAGGACTGGAGTTGCCGAGCTCTCCCTGAGGTGCCTGTGAGCTCCCTCTACCTCAGTCTGGGCCAGCAAATACCCCTGGGCTGTCTGAGCTGAGGGAGGCTGGGTTGCCTCAGGCCCCAGGCCCAGGGGCTGATGGATCAGGCCATCCTCCTCTGCAAGGAAAAAAATCAGGAAAGTTGATTCCGAAAAAACTCCGAGGCTGACTCTACGGAGCTACCTCCAGGGGACAGCAAGCTTTCTGCCTGGGGTCATTGTGAGGTAACACAGGTGTTGACATCAGTCCTGATTGGGAGAGTCTGTGGTTCCTCAATGCCTGAGGATGTTGTGGGCAGGCCCACCCCCTTATCCTCTCAGAGATTGACAGGTGTGTCAGCCCTAGTAAGCCCTGAGATATATTGGATCATTCAGGGTCGCGGCATCTTACTAAAGGCTGCTAGTTGTCTCTCTGACTAGGGAATCCTCCACAAGCCCCACAGACACATTCCAGCCTCCTGGGCCACCAGGGAGAACAGGCAAGCAGGTCCTAGCTCGACAAGGCTCATCAAGGAATTGTGGCTGGGATAAGGCAGGCATCTCGTTTTCTTTTCCAAAAGTAGGACAGCTCTATTGCTCATTCCTTCCTATGTTGCTTCCCTGGGGCGGTGAAATATTTGCTTCTCCCACCTTGGAGTCCAACTGAGTGTACTGAGTTGTGCACCTAAAACAAGTGGATTTTACCATATGTAAATTACACCGAATGGGATCTGCCAGTTTTGAAGGTGTTCTGACTACGGAAGCAAAACTGGGGTTCCCACCAGTTTCGCGGATGTGGACCCGGCCTTCAGCCCGCCCTCGCTCCGTTCCCAGGTGCGCAAGCGGGTGGAGAGGCCTGCGAAGACGTGCACAGGGAGATGTCGGGTTTCGGGTGGTTTCTACTTCTTGATACCGCTTTATATAGTCTGATTGGAGGAAATGAGCACTTACTATTTTCAGGAAAAGCAATAAAGCTGTTTTCTTTTTGGAAAAGAAAACAAGAAATGCCAAGACCATCGTTTCCTAGGAGCCATACTGAGAAACTGCTCCTGATTAACTGTGAACTAACCTACTAGTTGAATAGAGAAACTATTTTGCTTGAAAACACCTTTTGTCTGACAACCCTGTAACGCTAACTTTAATCCTAAAAGGTAAATAGTTAAGCCATTCAGAGAGGGAGGCAGACAGCCTCAGAATATGGCATTAGTTTACGGGAAAGTAGCCGTGTTGTAGTAATATAATGTTATAATAATTAAATATATAGAATGTAAAAAACAAAAATATGGAAGATATATAAAAATAATTAAAATAATATTAAAAATAATTATTAAAATTAAATAAAGTTATGCCATCTGGGTAGAAATTAATATAGTGGGTGCAGATATGATAAACAGACTCTGACTTTCGAGCAGGGCCCAGTTAGTGTGTGTGTGTGAAGTTATACATAGATAAGAAGTGGCTTGATGTCATAACTCTGTAAATTAATGTAAATAAGAACAATTTAAGAAGTGGTTTGATGTAAACATTTCAGTAGATTAACATAAAAGGGGGTTCCCTGTGAGGAACTCCCAAAAAAGTGGTTGGAGGTGATAATCCTGCAGATTGACACCTGTTAGAAGACGTTGACCAGAAAAGGCACTAAAGCTGAGGGACCCCCTGCTGCGGTAGTCCCCCAGACTCCAACGGGAATGTGGACAGTCTCCATGCCACTCTGAGCTCTGACCAAAGACAGCTGAGAGGAGCACGCCGTCGGGGCCCCCTTAAGCTGCAGCCAGGCACGCCAAAAGAATTTGTAAGTAATAAACTGCCTGTGTGATTCTTGCAACTAACTTGTGTGTGGTCGTGTCTTTCCTCCGGTGGCAGTTAGTGTCTGCACTGATCAGTAGCATCCTCATATCCACCTCAAGAGTAGTCTCGAAGAGGCTGCCAGCCTGCTGATATGCAGGAGTGTCCCGCTGCACGGGGAAGTCAAATCAGGGATTCCTGATCCACGTAGAGCTTGGGCTCTACTGGGACAACCCATGTCTCTTTTACATGCTTGTTTGAAAGCAAATTTCTGAACTTTGAATGGTGTCGTCATTTTAATTATCATTTTTATTATAAAACTGGAGATACTTATATAACAGGAGAAAATTCCCCAAGATATAATAAAATCACTCAAGAATGCAGCAAGACTTTTAAATTAATATATTTTAAAATAATACTTTTTATGAAACTGCAGTGTTTGAGATTACTTTAACATATATGTAAATATTTAGTTTTTAGGGTTTTACCTTTTGCACAATAATTTAAAGGACTACAGGGGAAAATATATTAGATTAATACAGTAGATCACAGACTGATCAAATGAACAAAATGAAAAGTTCCTGTGTTTTGCTTAATCTCCCTGCTGAAGTTGCTAAGAAACTTGGTCTCCTGCCACCTGATCTTCGTGAAAGTTGTTGGTTTGTAGAAACAAATGAAACAAGTAAGCTCAGCAGAGACTGACTCAAGCTTCCTCCTCTGGTCCAGCACTGCGTGGAAAGCCATGGTTCCATCCCACCGGGAGCGGGCTTTCCCATACACCCAGAAAGAACAAAATTAAAACCAACAGTGGCATCAATTTAAATTATAGCAATAAATGAAAACACACCATTTTATAATAGGTCAAAATCTTTGAAAAACATTTCTGAAAGTGCATAAAGGTCTATAAAATGTGTTTGGGAGACATATGTTGAAACTATTCCCTAATTTGTCGATGTGTAAAAATTATTATCTAATAATTCCTTGGTGCACAGCCCTGGCCGGTTGGCTCAGTAGTAGAGCATTGGCCCAACGTGTGAAAGTCCTGGGTTCAATTCCCGGTCAGGGCACACATGAGAATTGACCATTTGCTTCTCCACCCCTCCTCTTATCCCCCTCCCCCTCCTGCAGCCATGGCTCAATTGGAGTGGATTAGCCCTTGCACTGAGGATGGCTCCCTGGCCTCTGCCTCAAGTGCTAAAAATAGCTTGAGTTGCCGAGCAACAGAGCAATGGCCCCAGATGGACAGAGCATAGACTCAAGACAGGGGTTGTTAGGTGGATCCCAGTTGGCGCACATGCGGGGGTCTGTCTCGCTACCTCCCCTCCTCTCACTTAATTTTAAAAATTGATGATCTAGTTTTCCTTGGTGCACAACCATTATCTTCCATAAAGGTATTTATTCTCTGTGAGCTTATAGGAATCTTAAATATGTGTTTTCAAGCAATCAACAGACTTACCTACTGAAACTGCACAGGAGGTTTGAAATGAATTCTTTAATATACTGATAGGTGAATAAAACTTAAGACTCTGAGTTTCCTGTTTATCCTATAAATCTTTGCAGGAGAACGAAGTCCAAGCCATATGGATTCCTGGACCATGTAAGGCTACATACAGTTCCTGCAGTGGTTATAGTTGCCAAATCCCAGGGCAAACAAGTGTTTGAGACATTTAGGATGATCCTGAGTAGGCTGGGATTTGACAGAATGTTATAAAGCAGAAGGAATCATCCCACCTGGTCCCCCTAGAAGTAGGCTGGGGCAAATTCGGGGTGTCTTGTTGCTAAGACACAAGGCCCTCCAGTTCAGCAATGTTATAGCTGATAGATATCGGGCTGCCTGAAAATGAACCAGAAAAGGTGAGTACATAAAACAGGGAACAAAATATCCCTGCACTAGCTCTGGCAATTAAAATTGGCTTTAGAGAAAATGAGAACGTTTAAGAGAAGAAAATTAAGAAGATCTAAATATGGAGAAAAGAATGAAACAAAGTAAAATTACATTTTGTGAAGAAAGGCAGCTGGTGATTGATAAAAAAAAGTAACAGTTGAGCTAAGTTACAAAGGGTCTTATTATGGCATGACAAAAAATATTCTAGGTGTTCTAAGACATTACACATTAGGGAAAATTGTCATGCTCTTGTCTTGAACATTTTACCCTCTGGAAGTTCCCTTTGATGACTTTCCTGTGCCATCCAACTCTGGTATTTTATCATGCCTGAAAAAGCCAACTTAAAGCAGTTCACATCCCATTCCTTTAAACTTTAGAATATTAATTCGAAATCTAAATTCAGGATTTAGATTTTTCTGGTATAAATGTAAGCACACAGTGGTCCCTCGTCTATTGCGGGGGCTAGGTTCCAGAACCCCCGCAATAGGCAAAAATCCGCAAAGTAGCAACCTTATATTTATTTTATTATTTATATATATTTTTAAGGCTTTATAAACCCTCCCCACACTCTAACAAACCTTTCCCACATTGTAATTAACCATTCCCACACTCTTATAAACACTTCTTATGCTCTTAAACACTTTCTGCACTCTTAAACCTATGTAATTTTAACAACATATAAAATTCTATATGGGTATTCACCAGTGAATATACAGTAATATTCTTTTAATATGTTGTAAAGCCAGTAGCCAAGGCCACCATCACAGCCGTCTGGCCCATGCAGGTTCGCGTTAGATTCGGACAGTCGATAATGAAACAACGGAGTCAAGAACTGGTGGGCCATCAGCTTTAATCCTAGCTTGCACCCGGCGGGCAAGTGAAAACACACACTGGGCTCCAAAACCCACTCATTCAGTGTTCACAAAGCTACTGACTTATGCGAGTTACCTAGCATCAAAGGTTTCTATCTCACCAGACTTATTCACCTCTGTTCCCCATCTCCTTCTCCAGCACAAACTCTGCACAAACTGGCTTCTCCCTCAGCACTCCTCCATCTTGGCTGCTTCTACTCTCCTCCACGTGGCCTTAATCTGCTCTCCTTTCTAAAGCAAATCTCAGGAACCCAGAGAGAGCAAGCTCCCAGCCTGCCACACTTTATAGTGTAGAAATCCAAACCCTTAATCCAATCTACAAACAAGAAAGTCTCTGATACAAAGTCATCCATCTGAGGCATAATGGGATTCCTCAGGAGAGTGCACCACCTCACATCATCCAATCAATCAAGGGTGTGGGGAAAAGCTTACTCTTAAAACTAAGCCTTAAGCACCTGACCAGGTGGTGGCGCAGTGGATAGAGCGTCAGACTGGGATGAGGCCGACCCAGGTTCGAGATCCCGAGCTTGCCAGCTTGAGTGCGGGCCCACCTGGCTTGAGCAAAAGCTCGTTAGCTTGGACCCAAGGTTGTCGGTTCCAGCAAGGGGTTGCTTGGTCTGCTGAAGGTCTGTAGTTAAGGCACATGTGAGAAAGCAATCAATGAACAACTAAGGTATTGCGACGGCAACGAAAAACTAATGATTGATGCTTTTCACCTCTCTCAATTCCCGTCTGTCTGTCCCTATCTATCCCTCTCTTTGACTCTCTCTCTGTCCCTGTAAAAAACAAAACAAAAACTAAGCCTTAGGCTATAATGACCCTGCCTACTTACAGCCTGCCTCTGACACCCATCCCAAGGATAAGGGCAAATAATATCACCTGGGTGACGGGCTTCCATGTGGGCAGCGCCATCTTTAACAAAGTGAGAGCATAATATATTTTATCCGCCCAACATGTATTTTTTGTCCAACATGTTTTTTGTTTGTTTGTTTGTCTTGTTTGACTCTATCTATCTATCTATTTATTTATGTGACAGCAGTTTTAGATGCATGACAAAATTCAAGGGAAGGTTCAGGTATTTTCCACACATACTTCCCACCATCAACCTCTCCAGCCAGGTGGGAGACTTATTCCAGCTGATGAGCCTGCATGGACATGTCACCAGCACCCAGAGTCCACAGCTGACGTGGGGGTCACTCAGTGTTGCACATGCTGTGGGTTTGGATGAATGTGTAATGACGTGTGCCCATCCGTCCAGTGTCACACAGAGCAGTGTCCCTACCTGGAAAATCCCTTGTGCTCCACCTGTCGGTCCTTCCCCATCTTCCAACCTCCTCCTCCTCCCCCAAAACCACTGACTTTTTATTGTCTCTGTGGTTTTGCCTTTTCCAGTGTTGTAGGGTTGGAATCACAAAGGGTGGATCCTTTTCAGATTGTCTTCTTTCACTTGGTTTAATTCTTTTTTATTTTTAATTAATTTTAATGGGCTGACATTGATAAATCAGTGCACATATGTTCAGAGAAAATATTTCCAGGTTATTTAGACATTTGATTATATTGCGTACCCATCACCCAAAGTCAAATTGTCCTCTGTCACCTTCTATCTGGTTTTATTTGTGCCCCTCCACTCTCCTTACCCTCTTCCTCACCTTCTTCCCTCCCTCCTCCCCCCAGGTAGCCAGTACACCATGTCCATGTCTGAGTCTCATTGTTATGTCCCATCTATGTATGGACTCATATAGTCCTTAGTTTTTTCTGATTTACTTACTTCACTCAGTATAATGTTATCAAGCTCCATCCATGTTGTTATAAATGATTCGATGTCATCATTTCTTATGGCTGAGTTGTATTCCATAGTATATATGTACCAAAGCTTTTTAATCCACTCGTCCTCTGACCGACGATCTTCGCTATTGTGAATAATGCTGCCACGAACATGGGGGCGCATTTCTTCTTTTCAAACAGTGCTATGGTATTCTTGGGGTATATTCCTAAAAGTGGGATAGCTGGGTCAAAAGGCAGTTCGATTTTTAATTTTTTGAGGAATCTCCATACTGTTTTCCACAGTGGCTGCACCAGTCTGCATTCCCACCAGCAGTGCAGGAGGGTTCCCCTTTCTCCACATCCTCGCCAGCACTTATTCTGTGTTGTTTTGCTGATGAGCGCCATTCTGACTGGTGTGAGGTGATATCTCATCGTGGTTTTTATCTGTATTTCTCTAATGATTACTGATGTTGAGCATTCTTTCATCTGCCTATTGGCCATCTGTATGTCCTCTTTGGAGAAATTTCTATTCATTTCTTTGGACCATTTTTGGATTGGATTTTTCGTCTTCCTGGTGTTGAGTTTTATATAAGTTTTTTGTAATAACCCCTTATCAGACGTATTGTCGAATATGTTCTCCCATTGTGTGGTTTGACTTTTTATTCTGTTCTTATTGTCTTTAGCTGTGCAAAAACTCTTTAGTTTGATATAGTTCCATTTGTTTATCCTGCCTTTTATTTCATTTGCCCGTGGAGATAAATCGGCAAATATATTGCTGCAACAGATGTCGGAGAGCTTAATGCCTATGTTTTCTTCTAAGATGCTTATGGTTTCACGGCTTACATTTAAGTCTTTTATCCATTTTGAGTTTGTTTTTGTGAATGGTGTAAGTTGATGGTCTAGTTTCATTCTTTTGCAGGTAGATGTCCAATTTTCTCAGCACCATTTGTTAAAGAGGCTGTCTTTACTCCATTGTATGTTCTTTCCTTCTTTGTCAAATATCAGTTGTCCATAAAGGTGTAGGTTTATTTCTGGGTTCTCTGTTCTGTTCCATTGATCTATGTGCCTGTTCTTATGCCAGTACCAGGCTGTCTTGAGTACAATGGCCTTGTAGTAAACCTTGATATCCGGAAGAGTGATACCTCCTACTTTATTTTTTCTTTTTAAGATTGTTGAGGCTATTCGTGTTCTTTTTTGGTTCCATATAAATTTTTGGAATATATGTTCTATATTTTTGAAGTATGTCATTGGTATTTTAATTGGTATTGCATTAAATTTATAAAGTGCTTTGGGTAATATAGACATTTTAATGATGTTTATTCTTCCTAACCGTGAGCATGGTATATGCTTCCACTTGTTTGTATCTTCCTTGATTTCTTTTATCAATGTTTTATAATTTTCTGAGTATAAGTTCTTAACCTCCTTGGTTAAATTTACTCCTAGGTACTTTATTTTTCTGGTTGCAGTACTGAAGGGAATTGTTTCCTTAATCTCTTTTGCTGACAGTTCATTGTTGGTATATAAAAATGCCTCTGATTTCCTGCCACCTTGCTGAATTCATTTATCAGGTCCAGTAGTTTTTTGACTGAGACTTTAGGGTTTTCTATATATAATATCATATCATCTGCAAATAATAACAGTTTTACTTCTTCTTTTTCAATTTGAATGCCTTTTATTTATTCTGGTTGTCTGATTGCTGTGGCTAGGATTTCTGAACTATGTTGAATAAGAGTGGTGAAAAGGGGCACCCCTGCCTGGTTCCTGATCTTAAGGGGATTGCTTTTAATTTCTGCCCATTTAGTATGATGTTTGCTGTGGGTTTGTCGTAGATGGCCTTTATCATGTTAAGGAATGTTCCCTATATTCCCACTTTACTGTGAGTTTTGAGCATGAATGGGTACTGGATTTTATCAAATGCTTTTTCTGCATCTATTGAAATTATCATGTGATTTTTGTCCTTCCTTTTGTTTATGTGATTAATCACATTGATTGATTTGTGAATATTGAACCAGCCTTGCCTCTCCAGAATAAATCCCACTTGATCATGGTGTATGATTTTTTTCATATATTGCTAGATCTGGTTGGCTAATATTTGTTGAGAATTTTACCATCTAAATTCATCAGGGATATTGGTGTATAATTTTCTTTCTTTGTGTTGTCTTTGCCTGGTTTTGGGATCAGAATTATGCTCGCCTCATAAAAGGAGTTTGGAAGTCTTCCTTCCTCTTGAATTTTTTAAAATAGCTTGAGAAGGATAGGAGTTAGTTCTTCTTTGAATTTTTGGTATAATTTACTTGTGAAGCCATCAGGCCCAGGGCTTTTCTTTGTTGGGAGGTTTTTGATAACTGTTTCAATCTCATTTGTTGTAATTGGTCTGTCCAGGGGTTCTGATTCATCCAGATTGATTTTTGGAAGATTATATGATTCAAGAAATTTGTCCATTTCATCTAAGGTGCCTAATTTTTTGGCATAGAGTCCTTCATTGTATTTTCTTACAATCCTTTGTATTTCTGTTGTGTCGGTTGTTATTTCTCCACTCTCATTTCTAATTTTATTTACTTGAGTCCTCTCTCTTTTTTTCTTGATGAGTCTAGTTAAAGATTCATCGATCTTGTTTACCTTTTCAAAGAACCAAGGAAACCTGGTTTCATTGACCCTCTGTATTGTTTGCTTAGCCTCTATGTCATTCATTTCCTCTCTGATCTTTATTATTTTCTTCCTTCTACTGGTCCTGTGCTTTATTTGCTGTTGTTTTTCTAGTTCTTTTAGATGCAGGGTCAAGTTGCTTACTTGAGCTTTTTCTAACTTCTTCTGGTATGCCTGGAGTGCTATGAACTTCCCTCTCAGTACTGCTTTTGCTGAGTCTCATAAATTTTGAGTTGATGTATGCTCATTATCATTCATTTCTAGAAACTTTTTTATTTCCTCTTTGATCTCATTGTTAATCCATTCGTTATTTAATGACATGCTATTTAGTTCCCAATTGTTTGAGTATTTTTCAGTTTTTCTTTTGTGGTTTCATTTCTAGTTTCATGCCATTGTGATTAGAGAAAATGCTTGATTTGATTTTAATCTTCTTAAATTTGTTGAGACCACTTTTGTGTCTTAATATGTGGTCTATCCTAGAGAACGTACCATGAGTGCTTGAGAAGAATGTATATTCTACTGCTTTAGGGTGAAAAGTTCTGAAGATATCTATTAAATCGAGTTGATCTAGTGTATTCTTTAAGTCTGCTGTTTCTTTATTAATTTTCTTTCTTGAGGATCTATCCAGGGATGTTAGTGGGGTATTGAAATCCCCTACTGTTATAGTATTGCTGTTAATCTCGCCCTTTATATCCATCAAAGTCTGCTTTATGTATATCGGGGTTCCTATGTTGGTGCGTAGATATTTATAATGGTTATATCTTCCTGTTGAATTGTTCCTTTTATCATTACGTAGCATCCTTCTTTATCACTTACTACAGCCCTTGTTTCAAAGTTCATCTTGTCAAATATAAGTATTGCTACCCCGGCTTTTTATTCATTTCCATTTGCACGAAATACTTCTTTCCATCCTTTTACCTTCAGTCTATGTGCATCTTTTGTTTTAAGGTGTGTCTCTTGTAGACAGCATATGTATGGGTCCTGTTTCTTTATCCACGCAGCTACCCTATGTCTTTTGATTAAATCATTTAATCCATTTACATTTAAGGTTATTATTGATATGTAGTTGTTTATTGCCATTTTATTCTTTAAAGCTGTATTTTCTTTTGCTATATTCTTTCCCCCCTTTGAACTGTTCACAATAGGCCCCTTAGCATCTCTTGCAGTATTGGTTTGGTTTTAATGAATTCCTTGCGGTTCTTTTTGTCTGAGAAGTTCTTTATTTCTCCTTCAATTTTAAACGTTAGCCTTGCTGGATAAAGTAGTCTTGGTTGTAGGTTCTTGTTCTGCATTACTTTGAATATATCTTGCCATTCCCTTCTGGCCTCAAGTGTTTCTGTTGAGAAGTCAGATGTCATTCTTATGGAGGCTCTTTTGTAGGTGATAACCTTTTTTTCTCTAGCAGCTTTTAAATTTTTCTCTTTATCACTTAACTTTGGTGTTTTAACTATGATGTGTCTTGGTGTGGATTTCTTTGGTTTTCTCTTTAATGGAGTTCTCTGTGCTTCTTGAACATGTGAAACCTTTTTCCAGTCTTAATTTAAGGATGTTTTTAGCTATGATTTGATTGAACAAAGTTTCTATCCCTTGTTCTTTTTCTTCTTCTTCAGGAACCCCTATGATGTGGATGTTATTTCTCTTCATGTCACTGAGCTCTCTTAGAGTTTCCTCACATTTTTTTAGTCTCTTTTCCTTTTTCTACTCTGTTTCTGTGCCTTTGTTTATTTTGTCCTCTAACTTGCTGATTCGATCCTCAGGTTCATCCATCCTGCTTTTAATTCTTTCCATTGTGGTCTTCAGTTCTGATACTGTATTTGTCAATTCTGTCTGATTCTTTTTTATTATTTCAATTTTCTTTTTTATACTTGCTATCTCTTTATTTAGGTGTTTGTAATGACTATCCATTTTTTCTCTAAGCTCTTTGAACATCCTAACTATCATTATTGTATACTCTGCATCAGGTTGTTTGGTTATATCTGATTCATTCAGGTCTTTCTCTGGGGATTTCTCTTGATTCATTTGGGTTGCATTCCTCTGCCTGCCCATTTTGTCTGTGTGTAAGAAGGGTTTGGCTACTGGAGTCCAATGGGTGTTGCCTCTGTGTTCCCTATGTGTGGTCTGTCCATGGGCCCACCACCCCCTCTGCCACTGTGTAGGGCGGTTGGGTATGGGTGTTGCCGGCATGGCTGCTGCGGCTGTTGCTGCGGTTTCCACCTTACCTTCACTTCCGCGGGAGGAGCTGTGTTCTCGTGCCCGGCTCTACAAGCCTCAGCTGGTCTCGACCTTTGCCCCTCTCCCACGGGTGTGATTGTGCACCACACTCAGGCCACAAGCCTGGGCACCAAGGGCATGTGTGAGCACTTTTGTTCAGCTGCATGTCCGTCAGCGTGTTCCTCCAGCCGGGAGGGGCTGTTGCTATGCACTCAGCCGCTAGCTGAGCTTCCGCCCCACCCCCCCCCACCAACCTCGGCTGGGAGGGGCTGTTGCTACACGCTCAACTGCGAGTCCGGGCTTCCGCCCCACCTCTGCAGGCAAAGCTCATTCATGCAGGGCTTCAAGCCCCGGAGGCCGGGTGAGGCTGCGCGCCCACTCGCCCCCACCCAGCAGCAGATTTCTGCCTTTCTGGGTTCCCGCTTTCCCCCCAAAGGTGGGGTCACAGGCGGGCCACAGCCACTGGACCACTTTCATGCGTCCCCTTCGCCCCTGCTAGGCTAGACCGAGCTCATGCCCGCCGACTCTGCCTCTGCCCCTGCCGACAGGACCCCACGGCCACCTACTATCCAGCAAGCTCTCAGCAGTGTGGGTGTGGACGCTGCAGCTCAGACCCTAACACTCCATGCTGTAGTCCTGAAAGCCCCCTCCTTCTAAGCTACTGTGCTCTAATTGCCGCGGGGGAGCCTGTTTGGCTGGTGTCCTGCTTCCCCTTGCTGGTTCCAGGGCAAATATTGTTTGAGATTTGTGGAGTGACTCAGCCCAGGGGTTAGGGTGGCTGTCCCTCAAAGCTTTTCTCCCTGTGCCTTCCAGACCGCACTCTCTTCCCGCTGCTCCGGTTCTCTCCTCTCTCCCTGTCTCCCAAAGTCCCGGGTGAGTGGTTGTGAGAGAGGTTTTCTACACCATCCCTTTAAGAAGAATCCTGGGTCTGAGAAACCTGTCCCTTTCTCACAAACAGTATCCTAACCTGTTTTCCAGCTAAATACTGTCCATACGCCTTTTCTAGGCTCTGCGGATGCAGGCTGGGGCTTTGTTTCTGGGACCCAGGTCCCATCCTTCCACTGGCCTCTCTTCCCACCACAAGAGTCTCTCCAGACTGCCTTTCGCTCCAGGGAGCTGGGCAGCCCTTTCCGCGTTTTCACTTTTCCTACCAGTCTCAGTGTTGCTTCTTCAGTGTTCCCCGGTTGAAGAGTCCTCTCAGTTCAGTTCAACATTGGTTTATCCAGATGATGGTTCTTAAAATTAAGTTATAATCCACTTTGGTTCTGGGAGTTGGAAGTTGGTACGTCCTCCTATTCCATCTCCATCTTGCCCCCTCTCCCAACATATGTTTTAATTAATATTTTATATTGTTTTTAATTTTTAGGCTAGAATATGCTTACTTCACTGCAAAAATAATTAAAATAATAAATATATAAAATTCCTATTGTTGGGCAGATGAAATATATACTCACTTTGTTAAAGATGGCGCTGCCCACATGCAAGTTTTAAGAGTAAGCTTTTCCCCACACCCTTGACTGATTGGATGATGTGGGGTGGTGCACTCTCATGAGGAATCCTCCCATTATGCCTCAGATAAGTGATTTTGTATCAGATACTTTCTTGTTTGTAGATTGGATTAAAGGTTTGGATTTCTACACTATAAAGTGGGGCAGGCCGGGAGATTGCTCACTCTCGGTTCCTGAGATTAGCATTAGAGAGGAGAGCAGATTAAGGTCACGTGGAGGAGAGGAGAAGCAGCCAAGATGGCAGAGTGCTGAGGAAGAAGCCAGTTTGTGCAGAGTTTGTGCAGAGAGGAGGAGATGGGAAACAGAGGTGAATAAGTCTGGTGAGATAGAAACCTTTGATTCTAGGAAACTCGCATAAGTCAGTAGCTTTGTGAGCACTAAATGAGTGGGTTTTGGAGCCCAGTGTGTGTTTTCACTTGCCCGCCAGGTGCAAGCTAGGATTAAAGCTGATTGCCCACCAGTTCTTGGCTCCTTTGTTTCATTACCGACTGTCTGAATCAAATGCAAACCTGCATGAGCCAGATGGCTGTGATGGTGGCTGTGGCTACTGGCTTTATACCTATATACTGCAAAATCCCATGATATGGTGAAAAATCCATGATATAAAGTTAGATATATTCAATTTTAAAATCTGCAATACAATAAGACCATGAAAAGTGAATTGCGATATGGCAAGGGACGACTGTATAACTTTGTTAGTAGTTTTTGCAATTTAATATCAGCTCATTTAAAAAGAAAGTGCCTACCATGTACACTAAGCTTAGCATTTGGAAATACAGTGGGATACATTTTAAATCCTTGGCCAAAACCTTGTGGTGTAGAAGGTCAAGCCCAAGCAAATTCGTCACCATAAGGTAGAAGACAAGTTGTCTTAGCTACAAAAACTGGCCCAGAGGGTACTTCATAAGGACAATCAGTCTATAAGGAGAATAAGACTAGAGTAGGGGGCAGGGAACAGACCAGATTATTTTGGTATGGCCAGCTCTGTAAAGATTGGGCAAGAACAAGCAGTGGAGAATCCGTGAGACTTCCAACACTGTGGAGGTGTCTGCTGAGCAGAGCAGTGGAAGAGGCTGACATAAAGGGGAACCGCCCTGAAGAAGGAGACAAAATGCCAGGCTTCTGGTCACAGGAGAGGCTTAAGGTGGACGCAGTGAAGTCTTCAAACACTGGAAAGGAAGGGACCCTTTACAGAAACCCAGCCCTGCTGAATGGGAAGAGGAGAGACTGTGTGGTGGTGAGACGTGCTGCCCCCTGGTGGGCACTATATAGCCAGAGCCAGGCCCAGGTGTGGGACCTTGAGCCTGGTGCTAATGAAGGTCAGAGGGTACAGAGGCCGCTGGCTCTGGGCACAGGAAACAGGAGCAGCCCACCTACTTGAGTCAGTTCAGGGGAAGGAGTAATGGGTTTCCCCTCGTCTTTGCCGTCCTGTCCAGTTGCTCAGAGTACCGGGGGAGGCTAACACCAGCTTTCCACTGAAGCAGAAAGCCTGCAGGTCTGTCATGGCATCTCTAACGGAGGAATAGCCAACTCTTCCAGGAGGAGACGAAGAAAGCTTTATAAAAGGTGGAAGGTAACATGGAAATGGGAGAACGGTGTCTGAGATGGAAAGATCTGCGTGAAGGCTGCCACAAAAGTGCAGTGCATTGAGTGTGTTTCTCGTGGAGGAAGTGTGCAAAGGGGTGTCAGCACCAGACTGTAAATAGGTCTTGTTATTCCGCACTATGAAGATAGGAGCCTGTGAGTGATAGGGAGCCCGTGAAGATCGATCCACATAGAAATGGTACATTTGAATGTGTGCTCTCTGTGGCAATGAGAATGCCTCAGAAGAAGCAAGACAAGATTGAGAGGCCCCATTAGTGTACTGATATAAGGCTACAGAACAAAGAATAAATGGAGTAAAAAAGCCAACTTAGTATTCAGAAGCTGGGGATTCCCTTCATAATATTATTTGATAATCTCATTTTAGGAAAAAGCTAAGTTAAGAGTCAATCTGAAAATGTAATATTTTAAATGTTCTGCTTTAAGTAATTGAGGTAATATAACTTTATTATGGTCATCAAGCAAAATAAAATAGTTCAGTTCATAATGTTTAGCCATCTTTCTCCATCCTCCTCCCAACCTCACTGTTCTTGAAGGGATCGTATGTGTAAACAAGCCAGTGAAAGGTAAGGCCCCTGACTAACAATACTGAGTAGAAATAGTGAGAATCAGGTGCTGTTTCAAACAAGGGAACGTAGGAAAAAGCACTATGAGGACCTAGACTTGACGTCTTCCCCAGGTGATGCTCTGAGCCTGCAACTTCTTTCTGAAAGGACATGATGGTGTTCTGGGGCCAGTGAGCCAAGTGCAAAGAGCATTACTAACAATTACTAAAAATGTAGCAATCACCAGCCATGTCCATGCTGAGGGGAAAACATGGGGGCTTCGGGGTGGCAGCAGAAGAATAGCTAAGACCACTTCCTCCTTTGTCACTGAACCTCATCAACAGTGGAAGGAGGCCAGGCTCAGGGATTTGATCCTATGTCTCAGAAGAATGAAAGGGAAGGAGAGAAATTAAGCATAGCTGAGCATCCTGGCTTGACCAAATGAGTGGATAAAAATGCCGTGACTGAGATGGTGCAGAAATGAGGAAGATGGAAGGTTTGAACTGTGAACAGCGTACATTTGAGGAGCTGGTACGTCATCCAGTAGAGATATCAATAGGCAGTTGGAAACATGAAATCTAAGTTCAGGAAGTAGGTGGGATTAGAGCTCCAGAAACAAATAGTTAAGCCATTCAACTACTCAAATGGGTTTCCTGAGGAATACACATAGAGAAAAGGAGATGCCTGGGGGACAAAGCCAAGGAAACACCAGAGTTTAAGGGGGTTTTCTCTTTTAGCTCCTTGGTATATGAAAATATAAACAACATCGTTTGCTTGGTGACTTACTGATTTATTCAAATCCAATTAAATAATGAAGCAATAAATTTCATCACACCAATCTAGGAAGTACTTAACAGTAGCATTTCCAGAACTTCTGTATTAGAGCATGCACTCCCGAGTTATCTGGGTAATGATGTAGATGAAGCGAAGGTCTCCAAGTTATCTGGGTAATGGTGAAGATGAAGTGAAGGTCTCCAAGACTGAGCGAGTGGCCTTTTCCATCGTGAGGGTGAATGCATCGTGTTGCGGGCAGTAGTTTCAGTAAAGACAGCAGAGCCCGGGCCCAGCCATGATCTCGCCTGCTGGATTTTCTATTTCTTTCTTTCCTCTTCTGTTTGCTATGAGCCATTTCATCTTTTTTGACAGATGCCAATATAAATCGGTGAAACAGGTTAGTTAATGTTGTTTTAATTGCTATATTTGTAAAGGATAAGTTTACTTACTACTCAGGTTTTAGGAGCCAAACCATTCCACGGACTGCTTGCTCTTCCTCCACAAGTTTCATCAGACACAGTCTCCTTTCTGCGTCCCACCAGAGGTTTGGTTTCCGAAGGCAACACTGGATGCTCAAGCAAAGACCCTGCAAGCTAGTGAACCACGAAAACCACTCTTTTCCAGGTGGGGAGTGTGATATATAAAGCATGACTATTGCAAGTAGGAAGTAAAATGTATTTGAATAGTCCACACTTTTCATCCAAGTGGATTTAGATAATCTCCCTCAAGAAACTCATTCCCCAAGAGGGCTCTGCCCCTCCGTTGCTTTTGTGAGCACAATGTCAGCTTTGAGTCTTCGAGAGTCTGCCTCCTTCATTTCCCACCGTTGGAGCAGCTGCCAGTAACCTAACACGTGGTTGTAAATTTGGTAGGGATGCTGCAGCGGTGCTGCGGCCCCTGCTAGCAACTCCTCACAGTCACTGCTCTCAAAATTTTGGCACATAAATGGACATTTACTGTAAAGAGAGAGAGAGAGAGGTGTCAAAACCAAAGGCAAGCAACTTCACAAATCACCTTTTTTTGGCAGGTTTTGGAATGCCTCTCATCTTTTCTCCCTTCCCATAGGTTCCTTGGGGAAAACATTTCTACTTAAGTGGACTCTCGCTTTCAGGTGTGCCTCACAGGTCCTGCTGCTGCCTGAGCCTCACAACAGACTCCTAAATCCTGGGAAGTCTCACCTTCCTCCTCACTGGCAACTTGGCATTCTTTTGGATTAAGTGAAGATCTCAGCAAGCTCAGAATTTCTTGGGTAGGTAGGGAACCAGCACAGAGTATAATATATCAGAGCATAGAGTATATTCATTACTTTTACAGAGTGACCAATAACCAAGTAACATTTATACAGAGACATGTATATATAATACAGTATCCAATGGGAAAAGTAGAAGCTTGGTGCATTGGGATACAATCAATAACTTGAAGTTCTTTCCTCCTTAAAAGAAGCTTCAAACAATGTAATGTTAAACTGCACAATTTTAAATTGTGTATTAGGTCAATGATTAATTTATTATAGTGATACAGCTTGTGACAATTTAGAAAAGTTCAAATGCTATAAAACTAGCCATATCTTCAAAATATTTTTATTCATATACTAGATGTGTGTAAATACTAAGTTTTAAGAAAAACTTTATATCTTCTATATTGAAAAGAAAGTGAGCTTTATAACTTTGAGTTCTGCATTCTTCATGGTGATGCAATTTAGGCCACACAGCTGAACTATCTAATATTTCCAGATGCAAAGTGGAGAAAAATATGTTACACCAATAAGGGAACCTTACACTACTTTGTTGAACTGAGCGCAGCGTTCAAGTGAGGACAGATGATGTAATGTTAATGAACAGTCAGTAAATTAAAATCAATTAGCAATGCCAGAAAGTTATTGTCACTTTCATATATTATACTGTTTATTGCAACACTTACTATATTTTAAGACCTGCGTCATTCAACAACAGTCATTAAACAATGCATCCAGCCTCATTGTGAATACATTTACATGCTTTTCGTCCAAAGGAAGGGTATTATTATATTTATCATCCCAATTACTTTTACATATATCACTTAAACTCACCAATAAAAAAAAGCTCATGTACCCCTGTGAAGGTTTGCAAATGTCAGCTGTTGGGCAGATGAAATATATTATGCTCACTTTGTTAAAGATGGCGCTGCCCACGTGCAAGTTTTAAGAGTAAGCTTTCCCCCACACCCTTGACTGATTGGATGATGTGGGGTGGTGCACTCTCATGAGGAATCCCATTACGCCTCAGATAAGTGACTTTGTATCAGAGACTTTCTTGTTTGTAGATTGGATTAAAGGTTTGGATTCTACACTATAAAGTGAGGCAGACCGGGTGCTTGCTTGCTCTCAGTTCCTGAGGTTAGCATTAGAAAGGAGAGCAGATTAAGGCCACGGGGAGGAGAGGATTCAGTCAAGATGGCAGAATGCTGAGGAAGAAGCCAGTTTGTGCAGAGTTTGTGTAGAGAGAAGGAGATGGGGAACAGAGGTGAATAAGTCTGGTGAGATAGAAACCTTTGATTCTAGGAAACTCAGACAAGTCAGTAGCTTTGTGAGCACTGAATGAGTGGGTTCTGGAGCCCAGTGTGTGTTTTAGCTTGCCCGCCGGGTGCAAGCTAGAATTAAAGCTGATGGCTCACCTGTTCTTGGCTCCATTGTTTCATTACCATCTGTCTGAATCTAATGTGAACCTGCACTGGCCAGGTGGCTGTGGTGGTGGCTTTGACTACTGGCTTTACATTAGCTCTGACAAAACAACCAGAAAAGCAGCACCAATTCGATGGACAACTTGATGAAGGAAGGTGAGGATGAGACCACACTCCGCCTAACTGTGCTATGTGCGCTGCGCTGGGCTTCGTAATGCAGGGAGGAGGATTTTAGATACTAGGACTTCTGAAAGTTGCCAGACTTACTGTGACACTCATCATTGGGGTTTAGGACACCTGAAATGGGAAATAGAACACAGAGTGAGAGCAGAGCTGAGCAGCTCTGGAGAAGAAGGGTAGGGTTCAAGGCCCTGACTCAGAGCCCTGAAACCACCTGTGAGTTCTCAGGCTCAGCACTATTGGTATCTTAGGTCAGGTAATTCTTTGTTGTTGGGTCTGGTGTTGTTCTGTTCCCACTCACTTAGGGGCATCCCTATCTTCTATCCGCTAATTGTCAGTTGTATCCCCAACCCCTCCACTGTGACAGCCAGAAATGTCTGCAGACATTGCCAAATGTTCTGTGCAGGGCAAACCAATCCACTGAGAACCATTACACAACACTTTTCTTAAAAGCAGAAAAGCTGATCTGGGCCGATGGATTTGCAGTGTAATTACAGGGATCAGCCATGATCCACACCCACTGAGAAAGAAGTCAAGTCCACTTGCAATGGGACACAGAGAAGTAAGAAAATCAGGGGTGTTTTAAATCCCTTTACCACATTTCAAGGAGAGTATTTTTAGCAGCCTGAATTAACCAGAATTAACTCACCTCTTCATTTGCTGTGCCTCAAGGATTTCAAAGATAGCTGGATTAAAAGATTTTGAGCCTCAATGTTGACATTCATGTAGGGCCACTCCCATTACTTGGGGGGAGAGAAAAAGCTAGGGCCCCAGTCCTTTTCACCCAGTCTTTCTCAGGGCCCCGTGGAAGGTTCCTTATGGGTGCTGTGAACCATAGGTCACACAGCTTCTGTTTCAGAAGCTGTGATGCCATCACAGGTGTGGTTCAGGGTTGTTTCACAAAGCATGACTCTAAGATCAGTTCTAAATGGAGAACAGGACTGGGAATAAAGACCCCTTTAGGTCCTGGATGATTGGCTCAGTAGTAGAGTGTCATCCCCGCATGTAGATGTTCTGCGTTCAATCCCCAGTCAGGGCACACAGGAGAAGCAACCATCTGCTTCTCCACCCCTCCCCCTTCTCTCTCTCTTTCTTTCTCTTTCCCTTCTCCCACAGCCATGGCTATATTGATTTAAGTAAGCTGGCCCTGGGAGCTGAGGATGGCTCCATGGCCTCCACCTCAGGCACTAAAAATAGTTCAGTTGCCAAGCAATGTAATGGGCAGAGCATCGCCCCAGAGGGGGCTTACTGGGTGGATCCTGGGTTGGGGTGCATGCAGGAGTTTATCTCTCTTCCTCCCCAGATCTCACTTAATTAAAAAAAGGAAAAAAAAACCTTTAAAATGTGTTCCAGCTATGGTATTTAAAAAAAAACTAGGACTGCCTGACCTGTGGTGGCGCAGTGGATAAAGCGTCGACCTGGGAACACTGAGGTCGCCAGTTCAAAACCCTGCACCGGTCTGGTCAAGGCACATATGGGAGTTGATGCTTCCAGCTCCTCCCCCCTTTCTCTCTCTCTCTCTCTGTCTCTGTCTCTTCTCTAAAATGAATAAAATAAAATAAAAAATTAAAAAAAAAAAACAAAAAACTAGGACTACTGATGATCGATTAGATCTATAACCCTCTTTACCTCCCAAGCATTTCTTACTATAATATCTGAATTTTCAGACTTAAAGACAGCCCATTTAACACTGGGGCTCTGGAAAGAAAAAAAGACAAACATAAAATAGAAAGTTAAGGACTAAAATCCATGGAAGAAGGCAATGGGGAAGAGGCAGGTAAAAGATCAGCATGAGAGAACACCCAGGATTGGCACCTGATACAGAGACCTTAAGACCAAGGCCCAGTAGCCCCAGCAGGAAGGGGGGCTCCACGGCCTACTGAGACACTCAGGTGGGGGCAATGAGGTGAGGTCAGTGGAATAGTCAGTAAACAGAAATCAAGCGAGAATGCTATGAATACAGTAAGTGTCGAAGTTACACACTGACGTATTGTAACACAAGAAATGCACACTACATCCTGACCAGATAGGTCAGTTGGTTGGAGCATTGTCCCCAAGCTCAGAGGTTGCCAGTGCAATCCCCGGTCAGGGCACTTAAAGGAACAGATTGATGTTCCTCTCTCTCTTACTCTCACTCTCTCTCTCTCTCCCTCCCTCCCTCCCTCCCTCCCTGCTTTCCTCGCTCACTAAAAACAATAAAATAAACATTTTTTAAAATGCAAACTACAATGAATTTAAGTCAACAAATATTTTTATATTTTTCTAAGTACTTCCAGGGAAAAAAAGATGAATGTTTGCCTTCAGGTGCTTACAAAGGAAGGTTTAGCCAAGATCATAAAATTGTTTTTAAAGCAAAATGTTTTTACTCCTATGTATTTACCCATGAAAAATGAAAATCTACATTCAAACAAAACTTGTAGATAAATGTTCATGGCAGCATTATTCATAGTACCTGAAAAGTAGAAAAAAATTGCCCACAAACTACTGAATAGATAAACAGAATGATATAGTCATATAGTGGAATATTATTCAGCAATAAAAGGAATGTAGGACAGATACCTGCTATGGTAAAGATGAATCTTGAAAATATTATGCTCATTGAGAGAAGCCAGTCACAAAAGACCACCTATTGTCTGATTGTATTTATATGAAACCTCTAGAAGAGGCACATCCACAGAAAGAAAGCAGATGAGTAGTTGACGGGGCTGCAGAAAGGGGCAGCTGGGTGACAGCAAGAGGTATGCATTTCCTGTTTGGGTGATGAAATGTTCTGGAGTTAGATAGTGGTGATGGAGCACAACTTTGTAAAGGTCTTAAAAGCCACGTTGAAGGTAATTTTTATGGTATATGAATTATCTTAGTAAAGCTGTCACCAAAGTAAATGAATAAATAAAAAGCAGAATATACTTTGTGCCTTAAAAGACTTACTAAGAGCTGTGAAGATAAGAATATCCCCCACTCAGAGAAATAAGTTTCATAGAAGAGACATCATATATGAAAGAGAGAGAGAGAAAGAGAAAGAAAGAAAGAAAGAAAGAAAGAAAGAAAGAAAGAAAGAAAGAAAGAAAGAAAGAAAGAAAAAGAAAATTCTTTTTTCCTGTCTTCTCCCTAAAAGCTCATGAACACTACAAGAGCTATTTCACTGAGAAAATTATTTTTGGATATTGAGGGGCTGGAGAAAGAAGCCCTTCACCGAGCAAGCTCTCAGAAGAACATGCCCACTCAGGCAGGAACAGATCTGTAGACCTGCTGTGCTCACCCACTGCGTGGTGCCGCAGCCTCGACCCCAACCTCCCAGCTAGGAAAGCACTGTATTTGACTGGGGTCTCAGTAAGTGTCAGCTGCTGTCCATAGGGTCCAAACTTGGCTACATAGTGGAATCATTTGGAATCTTTAAAACATACTGATGCTAGGACTCACTTCCAGGTACTCTAATTTAATTGGTATGACCTGGGGCAGGATGTTTAAACCTTCCCAGGTAATCCTAAGGCACAGCAAAGTTGGGGACCATTGGGTTGTGCCCTTCTCCCAGAATGGAATCCAGGAGGAGAGCAGGCACCTGTGGCAGATGAGCGAGCTTTAGGTGTTTGTGAGCCATCGGTGGTTCTCAGCCCTGGCTACATATTAGAATACTCCGGAGCATCTTAAACATACTGACACCTGGGTCCCAGCAATTCTGATTGAATTGATCGGGGTTGGGTCTGAGCACCGATAGTTGGAAACTCTCCCCAGATTGGCTTTAAAGATTTTATTGATTGATTTTACTGAGACAAGAGGCTGGTGGGGGAATGAGAAGTAGTTGCTTCACTCTAGCTGTTTACTGGTTGCTTGTTGTATATGCCTTGACCAGGCAAGGCCAGGGTTTCGAACTAGTGACCTCAGCATTTCAGGTCAGCGCTCTATCCACTGCGCCACCACAGGCCAGGCTCCCTAGAGATTTTGAAGAGTGAAGCCATGAAGCATGCAGGCAGGAGTTCTGAATCCAGATGTCATGTCATCAGGTGTGGCTGTGTGGGGCCGCTGTGTTAGGCTTGCTCTCTGGGTTACCAGCTGCAAGTACTTGGCCTGATTAGTGCGTGAGCACGTGGCAGTGCCACATGCCTATGGCCTACATAAGGCTATGGGTGCTTGTGCTCAGAGAGATTAGGGATGTGGGTGCAGATTGCCTGCCCACCACTGTGAGGGAACATTCTTGCTGTTTGTATGCTGGAGAAGAGGTTTCCCCTGCTTCTGTGCTCATCCACCGTTGTGAGACTTCATTAAATGGTAATGGCCCAATGCTTTCCGGCTCCGCAGCTTCTCTCCTGTCTGCCCAAAGCCAATGTGGCCCTGCCTGGCCTCAGCCACAGCATTACAGGCTGGGTAATTGACTGAAGCCACATGCTCTGACTGAGGAAAAGGCAACAAGAATGCACCACTTAAAAAGTGCTCAGGTTCAGGTGGTCCATCCAGAAGGAAATTCCTAGGGCACCATTCTGAACTCTCCTGTAGGTCTTCATAAAGTTTTGTATAAATTTATTAGTCCAGAATTGCAGCCTGTCTGATTTTTGTTTTCAATAATGAGTACATATTAATTGTAAATTTTAATTTTTTTCCTAAATAATATGAACAAAACTTGGTTAAAATAAAAATGTGCAAAGAAATTATATTTGTTTTGTATTATTTCCCACAAATGATAGTATTTTGTGATTTCAAAATAAAAATATTTGTAAAAATTGTATATATACTCTTCTTTTTTTTTTTTTAAGGAATTGGGCTCTATAGGTATTTGTATCCCTAAAGAGTGAGAACCGTAAGCCTGACCAGGTAGTGGCGCAGTGGATCGAGTATCGTACAGGGATACTGAGGACCCAGGTTCAGAACCCTGTGGTTGCTGGCTTGAACCTAAAGGTTGCTGGGTTGAAGCCCAAGGTTGCTGGCTTGGGCAAGGGGTCACTAGCTTGACTGGAGTTTCCTGGTCAAGGCACATATGAGAAAGCAATCAATGAATAACTAAGGTGCTGCAATGAAGAATTGATGCTTCTTAGCACTGTCTGTCTGTCTCTATCTGTCCCTCTCTCTGTCTCTCTCAAAAAGGGTGAGAACCAATAGACAAATTTTCAAATCATTGATAATTGATGCAATTATTGAGTTTATCAGTGACTGATTTAACCTTTTTTTTTTAATCTAGCAGTATTGAATTTAATCATTTCCCAACAAAAGAATGCAATTTCAACTGACCTTTCTTTTGCAGTTTGGTATTAGTTCTCAAAAATCAATTTTCTGCTCATATTAAATTATTCTAAAATATTTAGTAGAAATAGCTTTAAATATATTCACCTCTTTTTCCCCATACTACTATGTATTTGCATGGCTCTTCTATTGTATAATTGTGTCAAGCAACTAAAAAATGTCACTAAAATATGTTTAGTATCCACACATAGCTATTTCTATCATTCTTTAATAGAATATTATCCTCAGCTGATAAGTAAGATACTAAAGTAAGCAAAATACTTTCAGACTCATAATTTACAAATATAATGCATTTCAATTTTTAAAAATAGCTCTGCTTTGAATGTAATATTTGTCCCAGTATGTGGTCTCATGAAGAATTTATAGGCAAAATTCCTTCTTCCAAGTAAGCAGCGGCTGAGCTGAAAGGCCTAACTCTCCATGCCTCTGCTGTTTTTAATATGCTGAAATAATTGACATTAGTCACAGAAAAGATGTTTCCAACAATTACTCTCTTTGATCCTGACTTTTATATGTCTATAACATACCTGCTTTTAGTTATCAAGTACTAAGTAAATTTCTTAGAATCCTCTCTTCAGAGATTCATACTGAATTTCTTCATGGCCGCAAACTTTAAGAATCTCATCTTTTAATTGTGCAATTTGTAAAACCTGAGGCAATTTCCAGTTAGACTTACTAGTGATGGAGGAAAGAACAGCTCTAGATGGGAAGTGCTCATTTGTTCTCTGTTGAAAATTCCCTGCTCAGCGAGGTGCTGTCACAGCCAGTGGGAACAAAACTGTGGTGTGCAGCGCCTCCAGGACCTGCAGCTCAGATAGATCTGGTCTCAGGTAGTCAGAGAAGAGTTGTTTCATCTACGTCTGGTTTAGATGTTCTCTCTGGAAGTAAACCAGCATTCAAAATTAGAAGCAACCTCTGAGAATGACTGGCCTTCTTCCAGACTCCATAGAGGATAACTTACACCTTGCTCAGAGAGTGTAAGTTATCCTCTATGGAGACCCCTCTCTCTGGAGGAAAGGTCTTCAGAACTGTATTAGCTAGGGTAGGAAAGGGCTTGCAGCAGTTCAGCCTGGATTTCTGAACCAGAGGTCCCTGATCTAACCCAAATCTCTAGGGTTGCCTGTGGTCAAACTATAAACCAGGTTAACCCGTGTCATCAGCTTGGGCATTTTACATATGCTAGAGCCTACTGAAGCACTTTGCATTGCCTTCTCACAAAGGAAAATAAAGAGAAAGAATCACAAAACAGGCATTTGCCCCAGGTTGGGGAACTGGATACAAAGTGCAGAGCCTCTCTACTGGGCATTCTTTGTAGTTTTTCTTACCCAAAATAAATGTATGTGAGGACACAAATGCATGTTTACAGCCTCTGAAACTCTGAAGTGTGCTCCAAAGTATATGAAAACCTCTCACATTTCAGAAAATCATAACAGTATTCAAAATTACTGAGAGATTATATAATAATGGTTATTTCTACAAAATGATCCTCTACTTCACAGAACTTTTGCTGTGCATTTTCTTTAAATGACCAGATCTCCTACATTTATTCTTAATGAGATTCTGTCTTTGTGCCGTATGCAATTTTTGAGGAATAAATTGATTTTCTAAAGACATAAACATCTTTATTCTTCATCGTTAAGAATTAGTTCCGACCTGTTGCTCATGTACTAATCCGGCTGCTGAAGCCAAGGCCCAGGCAGCAGGTGGCCCAGCCTTCCTTTGGGCATGAAGCCTTCACTACTGAGGTTTCCAGCCACTTTTTACCAAGTATTTTAGACCAAAAGTTCATATTTGCACTTAGACTATTACACAAATAATAGTTAACTAAGTCCTGGAATACTTTTATTTCTGAAAAGTGCACATCTGATTAAAACAAGTTTGGCCAAGTTAGGTTATAAAAGCAAGTTAAATCTAAGGCAACAATTCCAGTAAAGGAATTCAGGATGGAACTTGTCTAAAAGAATAAATCCCTGGGAGGGAAGTCTTAGTTAATCTACACATCGCATTAGCAGAGGTTTATACATGACCTTGTTACAAAAACTCTCTGTCTACTAGAGTCCAAAATTCTAATTAGTTATTTGTCTAGGAAATAAAAGATCTGTGTTTGGATTATTGGGTAAATAAAATGAAAATTCATGTTAAGCAATCTATGATCACTTATTTTATAGTGAAATGGAAAGTATATGATGGAACTAAGTTTCTTCATATAACTATCTCAAAGAAAGAGAAAGCAATGTCATGCATTTGTTTTAGAATAATAATCTCTGCAATGAGATTGAAGATAGAAAACTCCCAGCTCAAAATGATACCTGGAAGTAAACATTATGTAACCTGTTCTTAGCTGTAGAACTATGATCTACCTATGGCTATCATCTGATAATAATCACAAAATAGCCAGATTAAAAGAACAGTTCATTTGGGAAGTGTATGCATAAGAGAAAGAACATTATTTTTCAAAAGCCTATATTTTTGGAGGATTAGTTGAAAGAAAGAAATCCATTAAATACAAAACAAGTACATAAATATTATTTTTACGATTGGGAAAACTGAGAAGAAACCAAGCTTAGTTTGTAGTATGGTAATTATTTTTCACTTTAGGCCAATCCTGTAACTCCTGCCTGTTGAAATCAGATCTTGGCATAAATATCTCAAGGGAAAGTGTAGACTGGCCTGTGGTGATGCAGTGGGTAAAACATCCACCCATAACACTGAGGTTCAAAACCCTGGGCTTGCCTGGTCAAGGCACATACAGCAAGCAGTCAGTGAACAACTAAAGTAAGGCAACTATGACTTGATACCTCTTGAGCCACCCTCTCTCCTCTCTATAAAATAAATTAAAAAAATCTTTTTTAAAAAATGTCTCAAGGAAAAGAGTGTAAAGGCAGCCAGAACAGATCATGTGTGTCTTATTTTAGAGTGTGGGTATGCTTGGTTCACCAGACAGAGGCTGATGGGGTGATTTTGAGGGAAGAAAGGATTGTTTGAATTTTTTACTTTTCATTTTGAGAAAAATTCATGTTCTCATGCAATTGTAAGAAATGATACAGAAATATCTCATATACCTTTCACCTGATTTCCCCCCCGACAGTAATACTTTGCATAACTCTAGTACAATAATTGACATTAATATAGCCCACTGACCTTATTCGAATTTCACCAAGTTGTACATGCACGTGTGTGTGTGTGTGTGTGTGTGTGTGGTGCTAATTTTATGCAATTTTATGCACATGGCCATCACCTCAGTTAAGATACCTTACAGTTCTATCACCTCAAGGATCTCCAGGATTACTCCAACATCTCTACCCCCAGCTCCCTCCTTCCCTGCCTCCCCAAACCCCCAACAATCTGCTCTCCATCTCTCTAATTTTGTCATTCAAGAAATTGAATTATACAGTACATAACTTTTTTGAGATTTGTCTTTTCCACTCCTTTGAGATTCATCCACATTGTTGCATGTGGTTCACTCCTTTATATTGCTAAGGACTATTCCATGGTATGGGTGTACCACACTTTCCTTAAGCATTCATCCACTGAAAGAAATCTGGGTTGTTTCCAATGGTTGACTATTATAAATAAAGATGTGATGAACATTTGTATGCAAGTTTTTGTGTGAACATAAATTTTCATTTCTCTGGTGTATATATCTGAGTTCAATTACTGGGTTATATGGTACGCTCATGCTTAGTTTTATAAGAAACTACCATACTTTTCCCCAGAGTGGCTGTGCTATTTTGCATTCCCACCACCCATGTATGAGTGGTCCAGTTTCCTCATGTCCTCTCTAGCATCTGGTGTTACTGCTAATTTTTTTATTTCATTTTAACCATTCCGATAGGTACGTGGTGCTGTCTTACTATGGCTTTGGTTTGCATTTCCCTAATGGCTAATGATGTTGAGTATCTTCTCAGAGCTTATTTGCCATTTGTATATCTTCTTCAGCAAAGTGTCTGCTCATGCCACTTGACATTTTCTGGTTGTGTTGGTTTTTTAATGTTGAGTTTTGAGAGCACTTTATATCTTTTAGATGAAGACCTCTGTCAGATATGTGATTTGCAATTTTGTTCTCCCTGTCTGTGGGTTGCCTTTTAACTGCCTCACAAAGTTTCTAATTTTGATGCAGTCCAATTTATCAATTTTTCTTTTTATGGATCATGCTCTTGTTGTCAATTCCAAAAATTCTTTTCCTAGCCTTAAGTCCCAAATCTTTCTCCTATGTGCTATAGGAATTTTATCATTTTATATTTTACATGGAAATTCATGATTCATTTTGTGTTAATATTTGTCTAAGTCCTGGGTTTGGTGACAGACCATTTTCTGGCTATGGGTGGCCAGTTGTTCCTGCACTATTTGTTGAAAAGGTTAGCCTTCCTCCGGTCAAGTGCCTTTGCACCTCAAAAATCAGCTGGACATATTGGTGTGGATCTCTTTCTGGATTCTCTAGTCTGTTCCATTGATCTATGGGCCTATCCACTCACTAATACATATTACACTCTTGTTTACTGAGACTATATAGAAAACTTTAATATTAAGTAGTGTGATTTTCAAAATTGTTTCAGCAATTCTGGGTCCTGTGTCTTTCATTCTATTCTATCTCTGCAAAATTATCGTGTCTATAATTTGAATTACAATCAAGAGGAAACTAGTACCTGGATTATAGCCTTGAGAATCAAACAGAATTCTAAACCTTTAATTAAATTTTAAAAGATACTATACTTTCTTGTTCAAACATACTTTTAAAAGAAGACATTGAACTATTTCTATAAATAGCTATCACTAAAATATTACAGTAAACTCACATTATATCTGTATTTAACTTTATGTGTGTGTTAACCTGAGACCTTAGCCCCAGTGAGGTTCTACTTTGTTTTCTTCAATCATCCCAATAATAAACAAATCTGTTGATATGTTATGGGTTACAGAAGTGTAACTTCAACATTATATATAGAGAGATTTAACAGTTATCTTAACTCAGAACTTAATATTTTAAAACAAATTGAACTTCAAGTTAGTTTTAAACTGAGATTTAAAAAGATGATCTCAGAGGCTGCATGTGAAAAGTAGAGAATTAAGGTGACAGTAGAGATAGAGTTGCCCTTGCAATGATCTTATATCTCTTGTGACCAAGTCCCTTCAGGACAGATCTGCTGGACAGCATGTGTCACAGGCCAAGTGTGATGCAGAGCCTGGAACTCCATCTCTCACTTTATCCCAAAGGGGTTATGATTTGTTCCAAGTGCACATTTGAGCCCCACAACCATATTACAAAGGAATGAGATAAAATTACATATTTTAGGAGGAAATGCTCTCCCAAGGATTTGTTAACTTCTCCAATAGATTTTTCACAGGTTGGAACAAGTGTAAGAGCCAGAATTAGAATTCTGCTTCCTCGTGTCTGAGCATTAGCTTTCATTTTATGCCCTAAAAATGATACATGGAGAATTCCCAGTACAGAGAAGCTGTGTGAGTTTAGGTTTCTTGTTTTATTTATTTGTTTGTTTGTTTGTTTGTTTATTGAGAGGCAGGAAGAGAGAGACAGGAACATGGAGCTGCTCCTGTATGTGCCCTGACTGAGGAAATCAAATTGGAAACTTCTGCACTCCAGCAGGACGTTCCAAAAAACCAACTTATCTAGCCAGGGCTTAATATTTTTTTATTTACTGATTAAGACAGAGAGAGAAAGGGAGAGAGAGGGAAGGGAGAAGGGAAGCATTCAGTTGTTGTTCCACTGAGTTGTGCATTTATGGGGTGTTTCCCATGTGTGCCCTGACCAGAGATTGAACCTGCAACCTTGTCGTTTTGGGACGATGCTCTTAAGTGACTGAACTAACCTGTCAGGAATTTCAGATCAGGTATTTTAGAAGCAGAACCTGAGACAGGCATTTATGTGCACCTGGTTTACAGCGGGATGTGGTCCCAGCTGAAATCAGGCTTCTACCAAAGACAGGTTCTGAGCATAATTTGCACAGTGGAGTTGGTCCTAGCCTGCGGCAATGATCTATGTATTTATCAGTCATTGGCTACAGGCTGCCCAAAGTGGAGACGTGAGGGCAGATGGTATAACCCCCCAGGTTAAGAGACTTCTCAAATTGAGGACACTGACAACACCCAGGACAAGGATCTTAATGACCAACAGAACTGGTATTAAAAATTAATGGACTGTTAACTTTCTGACTTAACCAGTTGCTTCTTTAAGCTTTCTGATACCCTTGAACTGCCTTCTATGTAGCTGTTTCTGCTGTATTCAAGGGTTGCTCAGTTATGCAAAAGCTGAAGATGAATGCAACCCTGGTGCCTGCCACCCACTGCTGGCGACCTCCTGGTGCGACTCATGGCTTCTTCTACCTGTGGGCTGGACAGAGCTCACAAGTACTGCCTCCTCGGCTACGTCGGCTCTTTGTTCACTCGCAGGGACATTATTTAATCAATTATGTAGATTTTTCCAAGTACATCTGGGGCTGTTCAGACAACAGTAAAGAAGGAGACAACACTCCTTTGGGTCTTCAGAGACACAGGCAATACAATTGAAAGATCAGAAAATAGGAAAGATCTGCTTCATCTATTTCTTGTTGCCTTTAGAAGTAGAAAAGTCTTCCCGGATCAGTTATTGAAGGGAATTACTATAATATGTGGCTGCCTTCGTGACTCCCATAGAGTAAACACGGTTGATTTAGCAGTGAAGATTAAGGGTCCCTCAGGGCTTCAGGGCCATCATGCCAATGTGAGTACTCATTGTCCCAGAAAGGTGTAGAACTTGGAATTCACAATGCCACTTGGAAATGGTCTTGCCTAAAACCCATAAAGTCCCAACATATTTTGGGGCCTTTTTCCTTAAAGGCCACTTTATTAAAAGGACAAGTTGCTTCACAGTTCTTTCTCCCCCATGCACTAGGAGCAGACGAGCACCCATGGCCATCTGTGCACATACCTGCTGAACAGTCTGAGGCAGTCACGTCAATCCTTCAATAAAAGGATGTTCAGGAAGGAAGCTGGACACAGGCCTAATGTTAGTGGCCCAGGCCTTTCCATGTATTGTTCATTGGGGTAACTTCTGGAGGTCTCTGGGAAATGCTTTGTATTCTAATTGGTTTCTAGCAAAAAGGATAATTATAAATAAGTGGAGACACTACCTGAGTGCTTAGCATTGTTCTAAGTCGGGGAAGTACTTACGTAAAAAAGCAAATTCTCTACATGTGCACGGAAATGACACTGTAATTTTGTTCAACTCTAGGTCTGGTGGGACAGATTCCCCTGCAAGTAACTTTAGAGTTCAGGTCCTGTGGGAAAAGAGTGGTTCTCAGCTCTAAAAATATTTCCAACCATGGCAACACCCACTTTGTTCTTCAACCACAGCATTTACTTACGGTTCTCATAGCCAACTTATGATATACTTATGATAAAGGCAATAACTAAAAATTCATGTTCCTATATCTAAATTTTACACCACCAAAAACAGAAATAAGCTTCAGAAGGTTTTTGTTTGCTTGTTTTTTGTTGTTGTTTTTTTGTCTAAAGAATTCCAGAAGTCTTCAAAACTTAGAGCTGGAAAACAATCTCAAGGTATCGTCCAGCTGACGCTGTATCACGGGTGGGGCTGCAAGTGTGAGGCCACACAGACTGCGTGTGGGGCTCCAGTCAGCTTCCCCACAGGCCACGCGGACCTCGTCCAGGATGTGGGGCAGCTTCCCCATGGTCCACAGGCCTCATGGGGATGCAGGACGGCTTCCCCACAGGATTCCTGGTGGCTTTCCCATTGATTATGTAACAAAGTGCTACTGAGTAAAGCTATTTTTTCAAAAACTTCAAGTCAACATTGACCCACAGGGTTACCCAAACTGGGACTCCCACTTGGTCCCTACACTAAACATCCTGTGTAGCCAGTCCCAGCAAAGACTGTGCTTCTGAAATGTTTACAGAAAGAATAGACGACAAGCCCTGAGTATAAACATTTTCCCCAATAGTTGTAGTAGTATTTTTGGAAATACTTTGAAGTCTGGACATCTTTGGTGGAATCACAGGGCTTCTGTCGCTTTATTAGTACAGGTGGGAGGCAAGCCGTCCCACCTGAAGACTTGGTCTAGCTTCCATTGTTCTTAAATTTCCAAAGTGCATTATGGTTTCTTCAACTAGGAGGCTTATGGTGGCTGATGATTCTATACAGGTTATATGAATCTCTTGAAAAGCTGATTAATTTTGATAGCCTCTAGCTGAAATAATCCTTAAATTCATCATACATGCATTTTATTGAGCATCTACAATGTTCCAGACACTATTCTAGGTAAGGAGAATACATCTATAAACAATACAAAGTCCTTGCCCTCATTCAGTTTAAAGTCAAAAGATGGCAACAGACAGTCATCCAACAACTTGATAATGTTGTATTAAGTAGTGATTAGGGCTTAGAAAATGCTGTCAGGCAGGGTAAGGGATAGAGGCTGGCAGAGGCCATAAGAATGGGAGGTGGTGGTGTTTTAGGTAGAAGTCAAGGAAAATCTCTCTGAGATAATGACATCTAAGCAGAGACCTGAAAGAACGGAAGGAACAAGAGAGAAAGAATTGGGGAAGGGTCGGGGGTGCTGAGAACAGCTGTGCCATGATGATAAGGTAGGGAAGTTCTTGGTAAACTCAAGAAAAAGCAAGGCGTGTGTTTAGCAGGGCTGAGTGAGTCAGGACAGACAGGCAAGTGTAAGCCCTTGCAGGCCATGGTTGGGACTTAACTTCATAGCCCTACAATCCCTCTTTTACTGAGCACCAGCTAGTGCATTCACTGCTGCAGGCAATTTCACACAGGGGACTGTAATAAACAGCTCCTGCGTCCTGCAAGGATTGCAGAAGTGCTCCTCCCGAGTCTCACATACTAGCCAGGAACAGATAACTATGCAGGCCATTGGCAGTCTTTTGGAAATATTTGGGGATTTTCTTAGGAGTTTTAAGTAAGTACTGCTACAAGCAGACACATTAAGCAAACTCCAAGGCCATTCTTGACTGTTACTGCCTTTGAAAATGCATCTCAAGCAAAACCAGTTCCAATTCACTGATAAGATCTCCTAGTCTATGAGACAAAAGGGTGGGGCTCTCTGTTGAGAGTTTATTAAAATCTTTTACAAAATCAATCCATGTGATATAAAGGTTTTGACATTGGAAGCTTTTCAACCGAAAACTGTCTGAGAGAGAAAGGATGATGGCTTCAGATAACCTCGTGGTTGCTGTTTCATTAGTTTCATGCCAAGTATCATTTTTTTGACTGAAGAAAATAAGTCACTTAAATAATTATTTCTCTATAGTTTAAAATAATCTCCATATTATCTGCCTCTTGTATGAGAAAAATATTAGTTCCTCATATGTTTGCTTTTTGCTCCAAATATATAAATTGATAAAAATTCTGTCATATTTTAATTCCATTTGTTATTGTATTTAAGCACCTATTGATAGAAAAATTGATGTCTTGTTATTTCCTCTGCTACTTATTTTTAGCCATATTGAATGACAAATATAGTAAGTAGTACAGCTTGTTTTTAAATTCAGATCAACAATAAGTAATTACAATTTTTTTTATTTTAAATTTGAATGATGGCGTTTTCCAGGGGGAACAAAAATGCTTCATCTGACTGCAGATTTCCCCATGATCCACACTCCCACCCCAACAACCACCACATTGAGAATGTGATAGCGAGTTTTGAAGCAGATCGAGAAAGAAATGGTGGCAATCTGAAAATGGTATTATTAAATTTCTTTCCAATTTTTTATTTCTTCATATTTTTAATAAGGCATCTTTCTGTATGGTTTCAATAATGTCAGAGCAAGGAGTTATAATGGAATGGAACAGTGCCCACCAGAATGTAGAACCCTGTATAACAATAAATTTTCTCTTCATTTTAAGAAAGACTATATTTTTGTAGAGAAATATAAGTGTACTTTAAGCACATAACTCAGAACATTTCACTCTTTCCATGCAGGGGAATAAAATGTCTCTGTATTCTTTTGTTCTTTATAAAAAATAATGAGGAAGTTTTTGAGGTATTGGTTAAGGAAGCCTAATATAAAACACACTGGTAAGCGAAATTAGTAACACCAGGGAAGTTCGAGAGTTCACACCAGGTGCTTTTTCCTTCATCAACACATGAAGGAAGAAAGGAAAAGGACATTCCATTTCTTGCTGAAAGCCAAAGATTTTCATATAAAAATTGACTTGAAAGGATAGTCGGCTCCTGACTATAGTGCTTTACTTTCTGGACTTATGCCCTTCTCTGGTCAGGAATACCTGCAGTATTGAACTTCACTCTGGCCCTGACACTCTACGTTTGAACCTGATCAGGGTCTCCTCATGTCCACCCAGCTTTGGGCCTTATGTGCTTAAATTACCGTAGCCTGGCTCACTCGTGACAGCCCCTCCTCAACCCGCACACAGTGATTCCATCTGCCAAATCTGTCTGTGATGCACCTGGGGCTATAATCTCTCTGTTCTCTTTAGAGGCCTATCCATATTACCTTGAGGGGCCTGGACCATTGGAGGGGAATGTGAAATCGTCATACAGGATTGTCTGGGGCAAGTCTAGTGTGCAGCTCTTTTGCTTTCCCCCATTGGGCAAGTACATGATTGGCATCTACTGAATGCCAGCTCATTTTGGATCCTCATTATTAACTCTAGTTGGACTCCCCCTAATGAGTGTGAGGTGGTTTTACCACAGACACCTGTCCTCTCAGGAAAATGACACCATTTTTGCTTTATAGTCCTTTTCCTACTTGTCTGGCATTGTTCCACACCTCCTCATAGAAGGAATGGCCCTCTGTCAAGCTGATCGCATAGAACCAGGGTTCCCAACCACGAATTTTGGAGAGGGAAAAGGATATCTCCTCTCTAGAAGGGTAGGAGCTCATGACAGAAGCTGGCACATGGCTGCTCTCTCAGCAGCAAGCCCTGCCCCCAGCCATTTGCCCTAGAAGGGAAGCTGCACCCAGCTCACTGCAGTCCAGCTCCGTTCTGGACAGTGGTCCTGTTCAGTATCACAGCCCCTAGCCACATGTGGCTACTGAGCACTTAAAACATGGTTAATTCAAATGGAGATGTGCTGTGAGTATAAATACATCCCAGATTTCTAACACTTAGTTTGGGGAAAAAATGCTAACTTCTAAAATGTTGATTACATGTTGAAATAAGAATATTTCTAATTTATTGGGTTAAATATATTAAAAATCATTTCACTTGCTTAACTGTGGCTGCCAGAAAATTTTAAATGACACATGTGACTCGTGTTTCTATTGGACAGTGCACTTTAGAGAGTCGTGGCTGCCATCGTGTACAGATTGGGGCAGTCCTCCACATCCATGCTGGAGTTGGTGGCAGCTAATGGCCTCAATGCCAGGTCCTGGCCAGGTCACCTCTACCTTCTCCTCAGCCACAAAGGAGCTACAGACCCTCACTCCAAAGGAAAGTTCTAAGCTGTGTTTAATGCTAAGTAACAATAAAACTAGTTCAAATGATTGTTCACAGCTGTAGGAAGACCCAGGCTTCTTGATTTTACTTTGCTCTGGCTTGCTAGCTCACACTTGTGTGTGGTCAGGATTTGAGTTCAAGGCGGCGAGGCCTCTTGTTCCACCTATGAGAAAAGCCCAGAAAGTCCTTTAGTGATATGGAATACTGCCACACTGTGGCCACGTGCATGGCCACCAGAACACAGATGTGGACACAGCCTGGGTAAATCCTGTATTGCTCTCCCTTAGACCTTCTCTTAGTCATGGAATGACATGGGAAACCAGCCCAACAGACTAGGAAGGAGTGTTGGTCACCAGCCATGTGATTTCAGAATGTTTTATTATAGATAAACCACAGTTAGGAGTTAACAAGATAAGCAGGGTCTCTCAAAATCACTGATTTTCTTCTTTCTGTATTTTCCTTTAGGTCTTGATTATGTCAGCATCAGATTGGTCCTAGAGGCATTATTTCAGTTCAGCCATCTTGTTCTGAGCTTTAAGGTACAGAAGTGGCAGTCTGCCACCCCTTCTCCTGCTTAGCTAATGCTGGGCTTACCCAAAATCCCGTTTCCGTGATCCCTTTCAGAGAACAGGAAGCTATGTACAGCTGGTCTTCAGCTTTGTCATCGGGTTTTTGTTCTTGCATGGAAGCAAGATACCTCTGCTCATTAATAACACTGGGGGACAAAATCTTTGTTGCATCCACAAAAACACTTGTTCTTACCTAATTAGAGTGTGCTGATCTCAAATATGACATTAGTTTTTCTCTGTAAGCTACAGGTTTTTCTTGCAATTCAAAATTTTAGGTTTCCATCTTATTGTAAAATTTTCAACATTTAGTTTAACATAATGAAGTAGAATGTCTTCTTGGGCATCATCTTTTGAAAATATAATAGTTTATATAATGCAGTAAATACATTAATACACTAAAAGATATGATTGCATCAGAATTTGTCCACTATTTCAAAATAGAACATATTAAAACACTTATTTTTATTATAAAATTTGCACAAAATTTATTTAAATTCTATTCAGGCAAAATTTTGCGTTTGTAACTCTTGCGTTTGTGAACTTGTTGAGGACAATCTCGGTTGATGCTCCAGCATCAACAGCTGTTAGTCTGCTCATCACTAACAGCTGTAAGTCTGCTCATCACTAATAGCTCCAACATTTTCGGGAAACTTATCAAGATGACTGTTCAGGAAGTGAATCTTACATGTAACGCTCATGTTACATCCAATGTCACGGAAAGACAACAGCATCCTTTGAACCAGAAGTTCATAGTTTTCTGCTTTCTTGTTGCCAAGGAAGTTTCTTTGTAACTGCCACAAAAAACTGCCATGCTGCTTTCTCCTCCTTATTCATCTTCCTGGCAAAGTCTTTGTCACATATAAAGATTCGAATTTGAGGTCCACTGAATACACCTGCTTTTATCTTCTCAAAAGACAAGGCAGGAAAAGCAGAAATAATATGTTGAAAGCATTCACTTTCTCTATTCCAAGCCTGAACAAACTGCTTCATTAAGCCAAGTTTGATGTGAAGTGAGGGAAAAATGATCCTGTCTTGATTAACTACAGGTTCATTCACAATATTTTGCATCCCTACTTCCAAGTTTTGGCCACTCCTTCTGTGTCCAGTGTTTCTCCCGAGCGTGACTGTCCCACAAACACAGAAAGCAAGGATACTTCATGAAACCTCTCTATTGTCCTAGCAGGAAATTTACCATTTTAAGATTTACACAAATGATCCAGTTATGCTCCTCATACTTCAGAAAGTCGAGGACAATTTTTATATCATTATAATCTTCTCACAGATGAGTTGAATAACCAATTGGAACCACTGCATAAACATTACCGTTGTGTAGGAGAACACATTTCAGACTCCGTTTAGAGCTGTCAAGAAATAGTCGCCATTCTGTTGGACTGTAAGAGGTAACACCTAGCTGGCTGATGTTAGACTACTGATATCATGACAGTAAACAAAGTGTCTTTGGAGAAAAAGTCCACAAAACTTTGTTCATGTTTCCTGAAATGGGATACTTTAGCTGACCAGTGAAGTACATTCTTTTCTTGAAGCCTGGAGGCTAATAACTCAGCTGCTTTCTTTGATAGGCCCAAATATCTTACTAAATCATTTAATTTGGGTTGGCTAAACTGCTGGGGGGCTATTGACTGCTTGGCATCAGAAGAAGACCCTTCAGATTCTACAACCATTTCCTCATGAATCTTATAAAAATACACCTGATCACCATGTTCACTTTCTTTGTCCTGAGAAGAAATAAAACCATTGAAAACTGGAACCGGGAGTGTCTCAGAGTGGGATAGGTCGTATTGCTGAAGGAATATTAGGATATGTGATCATATGCCTTTTTTTCTTGCCGATGCCCTTTTTATGGATCAGACAGAAGTAACAGTCACTGCTGTGGTCCTTAGGTTCATGCCAAACCATGGGAATACCAAAAGGCATTCCTTTGCGTTTTCCTTTTGTCCAGTCACGAAGCATTTCCTCACAATTATAGCACACAATATGAAGAGCCCAATTCTTGTCTTGATCACCAAAGGAAACTTGAAAATAGGCAATAAATGCACGTGTCACTAATGATGAAATATTGCACCTTTGACGTTGAAGTGTGTAACAGCCACATATGTAACAGAAGGTGTCAGGACTATTCTTACATTTACGCCTACTCGAAGAAGCCATGATTCAATCTTAAAACAAAATAAGAGGGTGTTTATATCAGATAATAATTTTTTACATTTAAAAACAGCTACAATTATGTAAAAGTGATGTTTTTAAAACATTAATTTTCTTGTGGTTATGTTCAATCCAAGAGTCATTTCCCTTTAACTCCAATTTACAAACTAATGCATGCCATTAACTGTAAGAAAAAGATATTAAAATTGCATAAAAACTAGAGCATGCACCAAAAAACAGATTTCAGATTTGGAATCACTGATGCAGAAATATACAGAAACAGTTCTAAAACCTCAAGCATCAGAAAAGGAAAAATTGTTCCCCAGTGATAATTAATACTTACAGTTTATAAAAGAAAAATAATTAAAAGATATAGTAAAAAGGGAAACACCAAGCCCTGGGGGATAGAGACCACAGGTCAAGAAAGTTAACTTTCAGAAGAAAAGAGACTAGAAGTTATTCAGGAACTGGAAATTATTTAGGGAAATGTGGAAAGATTTTAATCAAAAGAGGAAGGAAAATTAAAGGGTCCTTGCTAAGGTTAGTGAGATACCAGTGAAAATCCTGGGCTATAGCCATTCTATAATCATTCATAAAAATTCTATGTTTAATAAAAGTGGTGAAAGGGGACACCCCTGCCTGGTTCCTGATCTTAAGGGGATTGCTTTTAATTTTTGTTCATTTAGTATGATGTTTGCTGTGGGTTTGTCGTAGATGGCCTTTATCATGTTAAGGAATGTTCCCTGTATTCCCACTTTACTGAGAGTTTTGAGCATGAATGGGTGCTGGATTTTATCAAATGCCTTTTCTGCATCTATTGAAATTATCATGTGATTTTTGTCCTTCCTTTTGTTTATGTGATGAATCACATTGATTCATTTGCAAATATTGAACCAGCCTTGCCTCTCCAGAATAAATCCCACTTGATCATGGTGTATGATTTTTTTCATATATTGCTGGATCCGGTTGGCTAATGTTTTGTTGAGAATTTTAGCGTCTAAATTTATCAGATATAGGCCTATAATTTTCTTTCTTTGTGTTGTCTTTGACCGGTTTTGGGATCAGAATTATGCTCGCCTCATAAAAGGAGTTTGGAAATATTCCTTCCTCTTGAATTTTTTGAAATAGCTTGAGGAGGATAGGAGTTAGTTCTTCTTTGAATTTTTTATAGAATTCACTTGTGAAGCCATTAGGCCCAGGACTTTTCTTTTTTGGGAGTTTTTTGATAACTGTTTCGATCTCATTTGTTGTAATTGGTCTCTTTAGGTGTTCTGATTCTTCCAGATTGATTTTTGGAAGATTATATGATTCAAGAAATTTGTCCATTTCACCTAGGTTGTCTAATTTTTTGGCATATAGTTCTTCATAGTATTTTCTTACAATGCTTTGTATTTCAGTTGGTCAGTTGTTATTTCTCCACTCTCATTTCTAATTTTATTTATTTGGGTCCTCTCTCTTTTTTTCTTGGTGAGTCTAGTTAAAGGTTCATCAATCTTCTTTACCTTTTCAAAGAACCTGTTCCTGGTTTCATTGATCCTCTGTATTGTTTCCTTAGCCTGTATGTCATTTATTTCTGCTCTGATCTTTATTATTTCCTTCCTTCTACTGGTCCTGGTCTTTATTTGCTGTTGTTTTTCTAGTTCTTTTAGCTGCAGGGTCAGGTTGCTTATTTGAGCTTTTTCTAGCTTCTTATGGTATGCTGTAGTGCAATGTACTTCCCTCTCAGTACTGCTTTTTACTGTGTTCCATAAATTTTGAGTTGATGTATGCTCATTATCAGTCATTTCTAGAAACTGTTTAATTTCGTCTTTGATCTCGTTAATCCATTCATTATTTAATAACATGCTATTTAGTTTCCAAGTGTTTGAGTAATTTTCAGTTTTTCTTTTGTGGTTAATTTCTAGTTTCATGGCATTGTGATCAGAGAAAATGCTTGATATGATTTCAATCTTCTTAAATTTGTTGAGACCATTTTTGTGTCCTAACATGTGATCTATCCTAGAGAATGTACCGTGAGCGCTTGAGAAGAATGTATATTCTACTGCTTTAGGGTGAAAAGTTATGAAGATATCTATTAAATCGAGTTGATCTAGTGTATCCTTTAAGTCTGCTGTTTCTTTATTAATTTTCTTTCTTGAGGATCTATTCAGTGTTGTTAGTGGGGTATTGAAATCCCCTACTATTATTGTATTGCTATTAATCTCGCCCTTTATATCCATCAAAGTCTGCTTTATGTATGTCGGGGCTCCTATATTTGGTGCATAGATATTTATAATAGTTATATCTTCTTGTTGAATTGCTCCCTTTATGATTATGTAGTGTCCTTCTTTATCTCTTACTACAGCCTTTGTTTTAAAGTCCATTTTGTCAGATATAAGTACTGCTACCCCGGCTTCCTTTTTCATTTCTATCTGCATAAAATTTTTTTTCCATCCTTTTACCTTCAGCCTATGTGCATCTTTTGTTTTAAGGTGTGTCGCTTGTAGACAGCATATGTACGGGTCCTGTTTCTATATCTACGCAGCTACCCTATGTCTTTTGATTGGATCATTTAATCCATTTACATTTAAGGTTATTATTGATATGTAGTTGTTTATTGCCATTTTATTCTTTAAAGCTGTAGTCTTCTTTGGCTATATTCTTTCCTCCCTTTGAACTGTTCACAACAGGCCCCTTAGTATCTCTTGCAGAATTGGTTTGGTTTTAATGAATTCCTTGAGGCTTTCTTTGTCTGGGAAGCTCTTTATTTCTCCTTCAATTTTAAATGTTAGCCTTGCTGGATAGAGTAGTCTTGGTTTTAGGTTCTTTTTCTGCATTACTTTGAATATATCTTGCCATTCCCTTCAGGCCTCAAGTGTTGAGAAGTCAGATGTCATCCTTATGGGGGCTCCTTTGTAGGTGATAGCCTTTTTTTCTCTACCAGCTTTTAAAATTTTCTCTTTATCCCTTAGCTTTGGTATTTTAACTATGATGTGTCTTGGTGTAGATTTCTTTGGGTTTCTCTTTACTGGAGTTCTGTGTGCTTCTTGAATGTGTAAAATGTTTCCCAGCTTTAATTTAGGGAAGTTTTCTGCTAGGATTTGATTGAACAAAGTTTCTATTTCTTGTTCTCTCTCCTCTTCTTCAGAGACCCCTATGATGTGAATGTTGTTTCTCTTCATGTTGTCACAGAGCTCCCTTAGAGTTTCCTCACATTTTTTGAGTCTCTTTTCCTTTTTCTTCTCTGCTTCTGTGCCTTTGTTTATTGTGTCCTCTAACTTGCTGATTCGATCCTCAGCATCATTTATCCTGCTTTTAATTCCTTCCATTGTGGTCTTCAGTTCTGATACTGTATTTGTCATTTCTGTCTGATTCTTTTTTATTATTTCAATTTCATTTTTTATACTTGTTATCTCTTTATTTAGGTGTCCATAGTGACTATCCACTGTTGCTCTAATATCTTTGAACATCCTAACTATCATTATTCTAAATTCTGCTTCTGGTAATTTGTTTATATCTGGTTCATTCAGGTCCTTCTCTGGGGATTTCTCTTGATTCATTTGGTTTGTATTCCTCTGTCTGCCCATTTTGTCTATGTATAAGCAAGTTGTGGCCACTGGAGTCCAGTAGGTGCTGCCTTTGTTTTCTCTAGGTGTGGTCTGTCTGCAGGCTCGCCACCCTCTCTGCTGCTGCCTAAGGCGGTTGGATATGGGCGTTGCCAGCGCCGGTTCAGGGTGGCTGTTGCTGTGATTTCTGCCTCTTCTATGCGGGAGGGGCTGTCACTCAAGCCACAAGCCTCAGCACCAAGGGCAGAGGTGAGCACCTTTGCTCAGCTGCGGACCCAACCTGTTTCCAGGCTTCCGCCCAGCACCCGCGGTCAGAGCCTACTCGCCACAGTTTCATGGGTTGGATGGGGCTTCTGACGTGCTCTCAGCTGTGAGCCTTTGCCCGTCTGGAGCTTTAGCCCCGCCCTCGAGACCAGGGCCCTCCTGCGCAGGGTCAGAAACCAAGGTTTATTGGGCTGGGCATGGCTGCTGGTGTGCGCTCAGCTGCGAACTTCCGCTTGTCCAGGGCTCTACCCTGCCCCCGTGTTCAGAGCCAACTCGCACAAGCAATGGCAAACCGCGGTTTCTCTGGCCGGGTTGGCTGCTGGCATGAGCTCAGCCACGTGCCCCTGCCCGTCCCTGGTCCTAGCCTCATCTCCACAGTCAGGGCCAGCTTGCGCAGGGTCGCAGAGCATATCTCTGCCCATTCCTGGCCTCCTGCTTTTCCCCCGCAGGTGAGATTACAGGCGGGTCCACAGCTGCTGGACCACTTTCGTGCATCCCCTCCGCCCCTGCTGGGCTAGACCGAGCTCACACCAGCTGGCCCTCCACCCCAGCCAACAGAACCATGACAGAACCGCGTTTAGTTTCCTGCCGCCACCATCCCTCCAGCAACCCTCAGCAGAGTAGGAAGGGGCCCCACAGATCAGCTCCTAACAGTCCATACTGTAGACCTGGGAGCTCCCTCCCTCTAAGCAGCTCTGCTCTAATTGCCGTGGGAGAGCTTGTTTGGCTGGTGTCCTGTCTCCCTTTGCTGGTATTGCTAGTTCCAGGGGAAATATTCGTTTTTGATTAGGGAAGTGACTTAGCCCAGGAGTTAGGGTGGCTGTCCCTCAGAGTGTTTCTCCCTGTGCTTCAGTCCACACTCTCTTCCCGCTGCTCTGGTCCTCTCCTCTGTCCCCGTTTCCCAGAGCCCCGGGTGCATGGTTGTGAAAGAGGTTTTCTGCGCTTTCCCTTTAAAAAGAATCTCGGGTCTGAGAAAACTGTCTCTTTTTCACAAACAGTATCTTCACTTGTTTCACAGCTCAATACTGTCCAGATGCCTCTTCTAGGCTCTGCGACTGCAGGCTGAGGCTTGGTTCCTGGGACCCAGGTCCCTCCCTCTCTGCCAAACTCTCCTCCCACCACGCGGATCTCTCCGGGCTGCCGTTCGCTCCAAAGAGCTTGGCAGCCCTCTTCACGTTTTCGCTATTCCTACCAGTCTCAATGTGGCTTCTTCTGTGTTCCTTGGTTGAAGAGTCCACTTAGTTTAGTTCAAAGTTGGTTTATCCAGATGATGGTTCTTAAAATTAATTTATAATCCACTTTGGTTCTGGGAGTTGGAAGTTGGTACGTCTTCTTACTCCATTGCCATATTCCAGAATCCTCCTTCTCTTTTAAATGATAGCCTTGCTCGATAAATAAGTCTTGGTTGTAGGCTCTTGTTTTGCATTACTTTGAATATTTCTTGCCATTCCCTTCTGGCCTCAAGTGTTCCTGTTGAAAAGTCAGATGTCATTCTTATGGGGGCTCTTCGTAGGTGATTGACAGCTTTTCTCTTGCAGCTTTTAGTATTCTTTCTTTATCTCTTAACTTTGGTAGGTGTAAAGCCAGTAGTCGCAGCCAAGGCCACAATCACAGCCACCTGGCCTATGTAGGTTCGCATTGGATTCGAACAGTCGGTAATGAAACAACAGAGCCAAAAACTGGTGAGCCATCAGCTTTAATTCTAGCTTGCACCTGGTGGGCAAGCAAAAACACACACTGGGCTCCAAAACCCACTCACTCAGTGCTCACAAAGCTACTGACTTATCTGAGTTTCCTAGAATCAAAGGTTTCTAGCTCACCAGATTTATTCACTTCTGTTCCCCATCTCCTCCAGCTCAACTCTGCACAAACTGGCTTCTCCCTCAGCACTCTGCCATCTTGGCTGCTTCTCCTGGCCTCCATGTGGCCTTCATCTGCTCTCCTCTCTAATACCTCAGGAACCAAGAGCGAACAAGCTCCTGGCCTGCCCCACTTTATAGTGTAGAAATCCAAACCTTTAATCCAATTGTACAAACAAGGAAGTCTCTGATACAAAGTCACCCATCTGAGGCATAATGGGATTCCTCAGGAGTGCACCACCCTACATCATCCAATAAGTCAAGGGTGTATGGAAAAGCTTACTCTTAAAACCAAGCCTTAGGCTATAACAACCCAGCCTGCTTACATTACAACCTTTCCCCCACACCCATCCGAAGCATAAGGGCAAATAATATCACCTGGGTGACGGGCTTCCATGTTGGCAGCGCCATCTTTAACAAAGTGAGCATATTATATTTTATCTGCCCAACAGTAGGTCTCTTTGGGTTCCTCTTTAATGGGACTCTCTGTGCTTCTTGAACTTGTGTGACCTTTTCCTTCATCAATTTATGAAAGCTTTCAGCTATGATTTCTTCAAACAGGTTCTCTATCCTTTGTTTTTTCTCTTCTCCTTCAGGAACCCCTATTATGCAAATGTTATTTCTCTTAATGCTATCACAGAACTTTCTTAGAGTTTTCTCAGACTTTTTGATCCTCTTTTCTTTTTGCTGCTCTGTTTCTGTGTTTTCATTTATCTTGTCCTCTAAGTCGGATTCAATCCTCTGCTTCATCCAATCTGCTGTTGATTTCCTTCTAGTGTAGTCTTCATTTCTGATATTATACATAGTTGTCATTTCTGATCGATCTATTTTATGATTTCAATGTTCTTTTTGATGCTATTTCTTTCTTTAGGTGCTCATTATGTTCATCCATTGTAGCTCTAAGATCTTTAAGCATCCTAACAATCATTATTTTAAACTCTGCATCTGATAATTTGGTTACTTCCAACACATTCAGGTTTTTTTCTGGGGATTTCTCTTGTTGATTCATTTGGATGCAATTTCTCTGTCTTCCCTTTATTTCTGTGTGCTGATTGCAACCTTGCTGGGCTAGCACAGCTGAGGTTGGTACAGGGAATGCAGCCCCTCCAGGGCTTAATTCCTCAGCCTCTGCTGGTTGCTCGAATTTTAACTCTCCCTAACAAGGTGAGCTGCATAAAAGTTTTAATTTCCCTGCTGTTTCTTTGCTGAACCCAGCAGGGAACTTCTGTGATTAGGATGATGGTGGTGGACTATCTTGTTTTCTGGCCCAGCTGAAACTCTATCCATGCCTTTTTTTTTTTTTTCTGTATGGTAAGTCCACAGGAATGTAGTGGGCGTAACTTGGAGAACCAGAAGGTGTGGTCTGCCCAGTTGCTCTCTGTGGATAGGGCGCATTCTCCTTATCAGAAGGGGAAGTTGTAGCTCAGATCTCCCTGGAAACCTGAGCCACTGCCCCTCCCCTTTACTTCCTCCTTTCTGAATGGTCTTTTGTGCTGATTGGAGCTGGAAAGCTTTCTGGAAGTGGGTCAAATGGCCTTACACTCGGCTCATGATGGACAGAGGGAGTGCCCTTCACCTGCATATGGCTATCTCAGTATTGGAGAATGACTCAGCACAGTTATTCTTCTCCCCATCACTGTTTGTGTCCGTGTCACAATCCCCCCACTATCCTCACACAAGACCTGTCCTCTCATCCCTCCTTGCCCCCAGAGCCTCAGGCAAGTGGCCATGAGTGAGATTCTCTGCGCTGGCCCTTTAAGGCTGCAACCACTTCTATGCAAGCCGTTTCCTGCAGACAGAAATCCTGCTCTTCTCCCCAACTCAATGCTGTCAGGTTGTCTCCTTCAGTCTCTCACTCTCCAGGCTGGGGCTCTGGTCCTGGGGCTGAGGACCCCCACCTTCCAGGGTCTCTATCCACACTGTGGGAGTTCCTCTGGACCCTCAGTCACCCCTCGCTCATGGAAGCGGGAAAGCCCCTACCATGTCCTTACACTTCCTACCAGTCTCGGTGTGGTTTCTTCAGTGCTCCTTGATTTTCAAATCCTGTTCTTTTAGTCCAAAGTTGGTTTTTCACGGTGATTGTTCTTAAATTAATTGGTGATCCAGTTTGGTCCTTGGAGATGGCAATCTCTGTATCTTCTTACTCCGCTGCTATCTTGGAATCTCTCCTAGCTCTCTTTTTAATATTTGTTTTTTAGAGAATGGAGATTTGGTGAGGAGGTGTTGGGCAGATAAAATATAATATGCTCACTTTGTTAAAGATGGTGCTGCCCACATGGAAGCCCGTCACCCAGGTAATATTATTTGCCCTTGTGCTTGGGATGGGTGTGGGGGAAAGGCTGTAATGTAAGTAGGCCAGGTTGTTATGGCCTAAGGCTTGGTTTTAAGAGTAGGCTCTTCTCCACACCCTTGATTGATTGGATGATGTAGGGTGGTGATGTAGGGAGGAATCCCATTATGCCTCAGATGGGTGGCTTTGTATCAGAGACTTTCTTGAATGTATAATTGGATTAAAGGTGTGGATTATCTATGCTATAAACTGGGGCAGTCCGGGAGCTCTCTCGCTCGGTTCCTGCTATCCCCATTGCAGGGGCCTCCCTGATCCCTTGACCTCCATGGGAAAAGCTGGTTCTCTGCTTCTCCCTTGTCTTCTCTTGTGGCTTGCCTGTATTGGTGAGACGCCAATAAACAGAATGGCCTACCATCCTCCGACTCTGCCATTTCTTCACCGTCAGCCCGAATCCAATGGGAACCTGCATGTGAATGGCCACGATGGCGGCTCCTGGCCTTACAACTGGCGTAGTTTTCGGCAGGATTCGGAGATCGGTATGGGGCCACCACCCCTGAGGGGTGGGGTAGAGGACTGGTTGCAGTTCTGGCTTCCCATGGCTATCCTTTTAGGAGCTGTGGGCTGCGTGTTTTTTACTAAAGAGGAAACCAAGAGTTCTGTGAAAGAAGCTGCTCGAGGTCGAAAGCTTCAGTATAAATTGCAAATCGAACGGCAGAAAAGGCTGGAATTGGAGCGAGCACTGGAGAAGGAATTACGGGTTCGCGAGTTGCAGTCTGCCCTGGAAGCTGAACGTTTCCACCGGCAGTTGTTGGAGAAACAACTGCGGATTCAAGAGCTCGAGTCTCAGCTTCTGGCCAAAAGCCAGCAGCCACAGGAGCCTAAACGGTCGCCAAAGGAGCAGCAGCACCCGTGCCGGTGGACTGGTTTTGAGTCAGCGGGAGCAGGCGCTTGCAACTCCTCTTCTGAGGATGAGAAGGCTCAGGCCGAAGCTGCCATACGCACACTGAGAGCCCGACCAGTGGTCGCCAAGAAGGTAAAAACCCAGCAGCTTAGAGTCCCTCAGGGGCAGCCACAGCCTCCTGCCCAGGTAATGGAACACTCTGTGGTCCGGCCCTATACCCAGGCAGAGCTGATGGAGTTGGGGGCACAATTTAGGCAGAAACCTACTGAATCCCTGGTAGCCTGGTTACTACGATTATGGGACATAGGGGTGGATGGCATCATGCTCTCCGGAACAGAGATGGAGAAATTGGCCGCCATTACCACACACTCCTCCTTGAGGCAGCGTCTTCAGAACTGCCATGGCAACCCTGGAGACCATACCCTATTAGAATGGGTGATGGCTGCCATTCGTATGGTCTGGCAGAATGCTGGAGAATTGCCAGGGGCAATGAGTCGGTGGCAGTGCTACAGCGAGTTAGTAAAGGTCCTTCGGGAACTAGGTATGAAGAATGCTGTTTTCAACCCTGGGTCCCGTGGGCCAGATGAGGAAGTGTTTACGGCAAAAATGAGGGAATTTATTCTTGCTAGCGCCCCGTCAGCCCTTTTTGGGTCACTTGTGGCTATCTTGGGCCCCTATGTGGGGCAGCCCATCAATGTAGTTACACAGATGGTAGCAGATTTGGGAGAGTTGGAAGCCACTAGAGATCATAAAGCAGTGAGGGCTGCTGCCCATGTTGCCCCCCCAACTAACAAGGGAAACGGGCCTATAAAGGTTACCCGAACACAGATGTGGGTAGATTTGATTGCGGCTGGAGCAGATAAGGGGAAATTGGATGGCCAGTCTAATAAAATTCTTTTGGAGCTTTGGCGGCAGCTTAAACCAGAACAGAAGTTCCAGCCATTGAGACGAAGGGCCCCAGCAGCTACCAATAAAACATTTGGTGCGCGGGTAGCTCGGTTACAAGATTATATGATAGAGACGGCCGAGGGAGAGGAGAAATCCCAAGACCCATTGTACCAGTTTGAATAGGAAAAGGGCCGAGGGACCCGTCTAACGGGGATGGGCGGGGACCGGAGGCCACATGTGGAACTGGCTATCCACTGGTCCCCTTCCAATGTACAACGGGTGTTGGCCTTGGTGGATACAGGTGCAGAATGTTCCCTCCTCTATGGGAACCCAGAGCGGTTTGCTGGGACCCCAGTGGCCATTGATGGCTATGGGGGCCAAACTGTTCAAGTGAAGCCAGTAACTATTCCATTGGGGATAGGAAGACTGCCTCCTAAGCCATATAAGGTGTATGTATCTCCTATTCCTGAATATATTTTGGGGATAGATGTCCTTCAAGGACTATGGTTGGAAACTACAGCTGGGGAGTTCCGGCTACGGATCAGGGTTGTGAAGGCAGTGTTGCGGGGACATGCATCACATTCCCCTTTGCAATTGCCCATCCCTCGGCGTGTGACTAACACCAAGCAGTACCGCCTGCCAGGTGGTTATGAAGAAGTCACAGCGACAATCCTCGAACTAGAAAAGGTGGGGATCATTCGGCCAGCACACAGTCCTTACAACTCCCCGGTATGGCCTGTGCGCAAACCAGACGGAACCTGGAGAATGACAGTAGATTACAGAGAACTTAACAAAGTTGTTCCCCCTTTGCACGCTGCTGTTCCCTCAATAGCTAACATGATGGATCGGCTAAGCCATGAGTTGGGGACATACCACTTTGTGGCAGACTTGGCCAATGCTTTCTTCTCCATTGATATAGCTGCAGAGAGTCAAGACCAATTTGCCTTCAGTTGGGAAGGGAGACAATGGACTTTTACAGTATTACCCCAGGGCTATTTGCACAGCCCCACCTTGTGCCATGGGCTGGTGGCTGCTGACCTGGCTAAATGGAAACAGCCAGAGGCAGTTCGCATGTATCATTATATTGATGATATTATGTTAACTAGTGATTCTCTTCCAGAATTGGAGAGAGCAGTCCCTACCCTGCTATCCCATTTGAAAGCATGTGGCTGGGCAGTCAACGAGAACAAATTGCAAGGACCTGGGTTATCTGTTAAATTCTTGGGAGTTGTCTGGTCGGGTAAGACAAAAGTTATCCCTGATGCAGTTATAGATAAGATCCAAGCATACCCTGTGCCCACTACGGTAAAACAGTTACAGGAATTCTTAGGTCTGTTGGGGTATTGGCGAGCATTTATACCCCATTTGGCTCAGTTACTACGCCCCTTGTACAACCTTATTCGGAAGGGGGTTCGTTGGGATTGGACTGAGCAGGCTCAAGGTTCATTTGCAGCAGCTAAGAGAGCTGTCAAGGTGGCACAGGCCTTGAATGTGTTTGATCCTGCCAGGCCCTGTGAGCTGGATGTTCATGTAACCTCGGAGGGGTTTGGATGGGGTTTGTGGCAACGAACAGAGCGCTTACGGCAACCTATTGGGTTTTGGTCCCAATTGTGGAAAGGTGCTGAAGTTCATTACTCATTAGTAGAGAAGCAGCTGGCAGCTGTGTATGCTGCCCTCCTGGCCACTGAGAGTATTACAACCACAACACCAGTTACAGTCAAGACAACATACCCTATTGCAGGATGGGTGAGAGATTGGGCAACAAAACCACGTAGTGGTATGGCCCAAATGTCCACCCTGGCCAAGTGGGGTGCCTACCTGCAACAACGCTGTGCTCTTAGCACCAGCCCGTTGAGGGCAGAACTGCAGGAAGTCTTGGGTCCAGTCACCTATGCAACCTTAGAGTCAGGTGCAGCGGGGGCTCAGGAAGCAGAACCTGAAGTCAGTCCCTACCAGGAGGGGCGGGTGCCCATCCCTGAGGATGCCTGGTATACTGATGGTTCCAGCAGGGGCCAACCTGCCAAGTGGACGGCCATAGCCTTCCATCCGGCCACTGAGACTATTTGGATGGACACAGGTACAGGCCAAAGCAGCCAATGGGCAGAATTAAGAGCTGTTTGGCTAGTTGCCCACAATGAACCTTCACCTCTGGTGATCTGTACTGACAGCTGGGCTGTATATCGTGGACTGACCCTTTGGATTGCTACTTGGCACATTAACCAGTGGATGGTAATGCACCGCCCACTATGGGGTCAGGCCATGTGGCAGGACTTATGGGAAATAGGACACCAGAAGCAGGTGACAGTATATCATGTCACAGGGCATGCCCCTCTAGCCCATCCTGGGAATGATGAGGCAGATACTTTGGCAAAGGTGCGATGGTTGGAGACTGCACCTGCAGGTGATGTGGCGCAATGGCTCCACCGGCGCCTGCTCCATGCAGGACAGAAAACTATGTGGGCTACGGTTAAGGCGTGGAACTTGCCTGTGTCCTATGCAGAGGTACTTGCAGCTTGTGAGCAATGTGCAGTGTGTTCCAAGGAGCACCCTCGGAGACCACTGGTGTCACCTGGACAGATCCAGAGGGGTCATGTTCCACTGACACGATGGCAGATAGACATCATTGGACCCTTACCAAAGTCAGAAGGGTACCAGTATGCGGTCACTTGTGTAGATACTGCCACCGGTCTGCTCGCTGCTTATCCCGCCCGTAATCCTGACCAGAGGGCAGTCATACAGGCTTTGGACCGCCTGAGTGCTGCATATGGGCGACCACTGGTCCTTGAAAGTGACAACGGTACCCACTTCACTGGTTCAATGGTGAGGCAATGGGCTCAAGAGCTGGGGGTGGACTGGAAATACCATGTTCCCTACCACCCCCAAGCTGCTGGTATCATTGAGCGGTATAATGGACTCTTAAAGCAGGGACTGCGACAGGAGGGGGGCACCAGCTCCCTTACTGGATGGACACGCCGCTTATGGACAGTTCTCCGGATTTTGAATGAGAGACCTCGACGTGGGAGCCCAGCTCCAGTGGACGCCCTCCTGCATCGGGCAGCTGCCCCCATTCAGTTGCAGATACGCACCAAGGACATTTTACTCAAGCCAGGCTTTGGACAGCAGGGCAACGTGCTCTTGCCTGCCCCAACAGCCCTTCTTAAAGGCCAACGGCTTCAATGGACTTGGCCCTGGACTGTCCAGGCCCCCCATCTGAGATGGGTGGCCTTGTTGGCACCATGGGGGAAGGGGCTAGAGGTGGACCTCCAGTTAACTCCTTGGGCAACCAGCACCTGGCCGCCTAAGGTAGAAGTGTATTATCCTTTGAGTGCTCAGGGGGACAGCATAATGAAGGGCACCTTTGTAATTTCTTTATGGCCGATAATGAGTTCTCCTATTTTACTACACGTAGAACCAGCAGATGCTGGTGTATTGGCCAATAAGGTTTGGTATGCCCGCTCAGGGCGGCCTCTGGTACCAGCTACGGTGCTGTCTGCAGATAAAACTCTGGCTTGTATTCTGCCAGAGGGAAAAGATTTGCCTCTCTTGGTGCCGTTGACAGCTCTGTCATTTCGCCCATAGCTTTTGATTTGTTAATCCTATTGCTGTAGTTGGTACTGTTTCTGTTTATGCAATGTACCTTTGTAATTGTTGAAACTGTATGATTTGTGCTACTGCTGTAATTTGTGTACTGTACTTAATTTCCTTGTACAGGGATGCCGGTAGTGTAGATTGTGGGTAGTAAAGTGAGCATAGGGGTGGATTGTTGGGCAGATAAAATATAATATGCTCACTTTGTTAAAGATGGTGCTGCCCACATGGAAGCCCGTCACCCAGGTAATATTATTTGCCCTTGTGCTTGGGATGGGTGTGGGGGAAAGGCTGTAATGTAAGTAGGCCAGGTTGTTATGGCCTAAGGCTTGGTTTTAAGAGTAGGCTCTTCTCCACACCCTTGATTGATTGGATGATGTAGGGTGGTGATGTAGGGAGGAATCCCATTATGCCTCAGATGGGTGGCTTTGTATCAGAGACTTTCTTGAATGTATAATTGGATTAAAGGTGTGGATTATCTATGCTATAAACTGGGGCAGTCCGGGAGCTCTCTCGCTCGGTTCCTGCTATCCCCATTGCAGGGGCCTCCCTGATCCCTTGACCTCCATGGGAAAAGCTGGTTCTCTGCTTCTCCCTTGTCTTCTCTTGTGGCTTGCCTGTATTGGTGAGACACCAATAAACAGAATGGCCTACCATCCTCCGACTCTGCCATTTCTTCACCGTCAGCCCGAATCCAATGGGAACCTGCATGTGAATGGCCACGATGGCGGCTCCTGGCCTTACAACGAGGACACATAATTTCACAGGCATTCTCTCACAGAAATTTATGAAAGGTCTGTTGTATTCAGTGCCAACATGTTTAAATAATATATGATTATTGTAAAGATAGTTACTCCAACTAACAGCCTTACACTATGAATGTTTTTGTCTTCATAGTGCAAATCTCTTCCATTCTCAGGACTAGCCTTAAAGATCAATGTAGTAGAATTGTATTGTCATAAAGAGTCCTGAGGGGTGTCTACTAATTAATTTAAAACTATTAGTTGTAATCAGACATGGTGTAAAGCCATTAGTCACGGCCACCATCACAGCAGCCCGACCCGTGCAGGTTCGCATTGGATTTGGACAGATGGCAATGAAACACCGGAGCCAAAAACTGGTGAGCCATCAGCTTTAATTCTAGCTTGCACCCGGCGGGCAAGCAAAAACACACACTGGGCTCCAAAACCCACACATTCAGTGCTCACAAAGCTACTGACTTATCCGAGTTTCCTAGAATCAAAGGTTTCTAGCTCACCAGACTTATTCACCTCTGTTTCCCATCTCCTCCTGCACAAACTCTTAACAAACTGGCTTCTTCCTCAGCACTCTGCATCTTGGCTACTTCTCCTCCACATGGCCTTAATCTGCTCTCCTCTCTAATACTAATCTCAGGAACCCAGGAACTGAGAGAGCGAGAGATCAAGCTCCCGGACTGCCCCAGTTTATAGCCTAGAAAATCCAAACCTTTAATCCAATTATACGTAAAGAAAGTCTCTGATACAAAGCCACCCATCTGAGGCATAATGGGATTCCTCAAGAGTGCACCACGCTACATTATCCAATCAGTCAAGGGTGTGGAGAAAAGCTTACTCTTAAAGCCAAGCCTTAGGCCATAACAACCTGGCCTGCTTACATTACAGCCTTTTCCCCACACCCATCCCAAGCATAAGGGCAAATAATATCACCTGGGTGACGGGCTTCCATGTGGGCAGCGCCATCTGTTACAAAGTGAGCATATCATATTTTATCTGCCCAACACATGGCTTGACATTGAGGCTACTATACCTCTTACTCAGCTGTCTCCATGTGCCCCTGGAAACAGGACTTCTCCCTGTGAACTTGGACATTTAGGGCATTTTGTAGAAATGCATACACCTTTCTTGTTTCCTTCTGTTTTCTAATTCTCTCCTTCCCTTTATGCTTCTGAACCACCCTGGACACACACACCATCCTATCCCACATTCCACTGGGGGCTGCAACATATAGTCCTGAAACCAGTGCATATTTGGAAATACCAGAACAATTTATTGTAAATGTTTACTAAACATCTTAAAGGTTTAAATTGTAAAAGCTAGTTAAGCAAATAATGACAGACAGTCCCTGTTGGTATTGTAACTAACAAATGCGAAACTAATACTCAGAGAGGCCAATGGCCTGGTATTTCATTTTCCATTGAAAGAACCGCAGAGTTCTCACAGATGAGCCTGCTTTTAGCACTGTTTATCACTAACTGCAGGTTCATGGCTGGTGTGTCTGTCAGCACAATACAGATGGCCTGAACTGTGAGCGGTGCAAGGATTTCTTCCAGGATACTCCATGGAGGCTGGCTGCAGGCCCCCAGGACAGCATCTGCAGGTGAGAGGAGAGGGTTCTCAGCACAAACTGAGTGTGCTCTCTGTTCCCTTACTGGAGAATATTTAGTTCACTTGGACTGCAGGCAACAAAAGTGGTGAACCTGTGGCTTCCAGCTCCGATTGTGTGATGTGCTAATGTCTCCCATTACCTCACATGGAAGAAACACCAAGACTCAAACCTTCACACCAAGAATTAACATTAATTTAAAAAATGAAACAAAAGGAGTGGTGGCCCCTTTCTAGGAAAGGAACAGAGCCGTGTAATAATAATATCAGTGGGATGGTGCCATCCAGAAATTGGGTGAGTGCTAGATTCAGTACAGAAATCCCTACTATATATTTTCCTGAATATCATACATTGCATGAATGTGACCTTAAACTCATACGTCAGATAATAGAAAAAATGAAGTCTAGGTTCGAGTTTGACTGTTGTGCTTTTTATAAAATATTTAGGCTAATGAGATGGAGTATTTTTGTGATGTATTTGCTGCCTCTAAATTGTAATGAACTTCCAAACAAACTTGTTATGCAGTTTCTTTCCCCAGACTTGGGAAAATAAGATGAGGGTAAGGGCACCAAGAGCTCGTGGAAAAGGCCCCCCGTGAGTCACAGTACGCGAGACCCAGCAGTGTTTATGCTGTATACCAACAAAAAGTCTAGCAAGACCACGGGCATAGACATTACCAGCAAGACAAACCAATTTGTCCAAACAGCCCTTCTCCTGGACACCACGGAGCCCCAGCGGGATGAGAGCCCCCGAGGCCCCTCCAGCTCCCAGGCCCACAGGGGAGGAAAGACAGGAGACCCTTTCAACATCTCACATGACAATTCCTGTGTCTACAGAACACATGATGTAAAAAGTTCAAATTTGCAAAGCATGTGAGTAAAAGTAGTTTTTACTGAATAACAACAAAAATATTGTACTTTAAGGCTTCTCATTTGCCCAAATGATTTACTTTTGTTTACTTGATTAAAATAATTACGTAAATATGAAACATTTGGGGAACATATTTTATGGAGAGTATATGAGCAGAGTAAGAGTACCAGACTGACCCTCTTGCAGCACCTGATGTGACTGTGAGCTGGTGTGTCCCCTGGGCAAGGGGTGTGGACTGTGAGCTGGTGTGTCCCATGGGCAAGGGGCGTGGACTGTGAGCTGGTGTGTCCCTGGGCAAGGGGTGTGGACTGTGAGCTGGTGTGTCCCTGGGCAAGGGGTGTGGACTGTGAGCTGGTGTGTCCCATGGGCAAGGGGCGTGGACTGTGAGCTGGTGTGTCTCCTGGGCAAGGGGTGTGGACTGTGAGCTGGTGTGTCCCATGGGCAAGGGGCGTGGACTGTGAGCTGGTGTGTCTCCTGGGCAAGGGGTGTGGACTGTGAGCTGGTGTGTCCCTGGGCAAGGGGCGTGGACTGTGAGCTGGTATGTCCCTGGGCAAGGGGCGTGGAAAGTGGAGCAGGGGAGGCACAGGGATTAGGGTACAAGGCTGGCTGGGCCACTCTCAGCCCTGCATGATCTCAGTCACCCCTCTCCTTTCCCAGCTTGCAGCTGTAACAGCCACTCTGACCGCTGTCGCTTCGACATGGTGGCGTACCTGGACAGTGGCGGGGTCAGCGGGGGCGTGTGCGAAGACTGCCAGCATCACACGGAGGGCCAGCATTGCCATCACTGCAGGCCCCTCGTCTACAAGAACCAGCACAAGGCCATCTTGGATCCGTATGCATGCCTGCCCGAGTCCCAGCCTGGGACCCGCCTTCCCACTCTGAGCAAATGCCAAGGGAGCATGTCCGAGGGGAGGGGAGGGGAGGGGCTGCAGTCCCCACTGTCTTCCCAGGGGGAAGGCGGATTGCAAAGCCATTGATTCTATGGCCGTTTCTTTCTCTTGACAGTAACTGGGCCAGAGAACCCAGGTCCACCCCGTAGTCCTGTGCAAGCGGCTTATCCTGGGAACCAGGAAACTTCTGGATCCATCCAGGAGGGCGGGGGTTCCGAACATGGGTGGACATCCGGAGTGTCGGTCGTGAGGTCCACTCCAGCAAGTGACTGACTTCTGAAATCGGCCACCTTTGGCCGCAGACGGTTCAATTTTGTTATATGTGCTATTAACTTTTTTTTTAACTTTAAAAAAGTTTCATTTTATCTTTAATTTTAACTTTTAAAAATGAAACATTTCAGGCACATACAAAACAGAATAATATAGTAAATGCCGTTATAACCACCACCAGCTTTGTCAAGACATAATATCTTACTCTATCATCTTATCTCCTAGACTTTAATAAGACACTGCAGGTACTAGAGATGTCCTGGGTGCACACCCAGCCCTTTGTCTACCTTTCTTTCTGGGGATAAACTCTAATATATTTGGCAGTCATCGCCATGCTTATTTTTATACTTTCACACATATTTTATCTACAAACAGTATATATTGGCATATTTTCAAACTTTAGGTAAACAATGTTATGCTGTATGCATCCTTGAGTATTTCATTCAACATTATATTTTTTAAGATTTGTCCTTATCAGGTGGCCTAGTTCTCCCACTTTAATTTCTATGTGCAGTTCATTCTTTCCTATAAATCCGATAAAACCAATTTGTCTGTTTTTCTTTTGGTGCTCCAGTAGTCAGGTGTGGCCTATGCACGTGCAGGAAGACGGCCCTAAGAGTCCCACCGAGCAGCGCGCAGGAAGACGGCCCTAAGGGTCCCACCGAGCAGCGCGCAAGAAGACGGCCCTAAGGGTCCCACCGAGCAGCGCGCAGGAAGACGGCCCTAAGGGTCCCACCGAGCAGCGCGCAGGAAGACGGCCCTAAGGGTCCCACCGAGCAGCGCGCAGGAAGACGGCCCTAAGGGTCCCACAGAGCAGCGCGCAGGAAGACGGCCCTAAGGGTCCCACCGAGCAGCGCGCAGGAAGACGGCCCTAAGGGTCCCACCGAGCAGCGCGCAGGAAGACGGCCCTAAGGGTCCCACAGAGCAGCGCGCAGGAAGACGGCCCTAAGGGTCCCACCGAGCAGCGCGCAGGAAGACGGCCCTAAGAGTCCCACAAAGCAGCGTGCAGGAAGACGGCCCTAAGAGTCCCACCGAGCAGTGCAATTACTGAGACATAAAATGAGCCTCTTCAAATTAACCAGATAATACTGAATTGCCCCCCCCCCGCAACTGTGCCAATTAAAAACCTCACCAAGAGCTTAGGAGAGTTCTGTGCCAACTCTTAGTTTTATCATGCTTTAATTTTTGCTGCTCAAAGGATATCTCACCATTATTTTAATTTGCATTTCCCTGCAGGAGTGAAACTGGAATGAGGCAAACAAAGCACCTAGGCCCCAAAATTTAAGAAAGCGTTCTCTCAGTCATGTAAGCATAAGGTTGCCAATTGCCGCTTGCACTAAGCTGACAGGGAGTGCTTCTTTAAACTTTGTGCTCTCAGCACCTTACGTACCACTTTCTAGTCCAAGAATTGCTAAATACTCCAACCCGATTCCAAACACCCCATTCTAGTTACTAGGTCTGAGACCTTAACTGTGCCTGCAGACTAACAAGCTAGCCTGTTATCCATTGTTCCATGGATGCTGGTGGAGAACATGAAACTCCTGGGTCGAAGACAAAAGCCTTTATTACTCATGGCAGAGCAAGCAACAAGATGTGTGTGTTGGTGTGAGTTCCCAAGTCCCCAGTCCACTGAGGCAACTCGAAGGATACCAGGTGGATCTTGTACAGCTAATGAATTCATCTCATAGCCAAAGAACACAGAGCCGAGGGTCAGAGGATTCATTGCTTTTATAGCAATGGAAGCAGCTCATTCTTTGTCTGGGGGGAAGCATGCCACAGGGCAGCCTTCTGCAAACACAGTCCTGAGACATAGCCTGTACAAAGAGCAGTCAACACCTTCCCGTGTCGGCACACTCAGCAAACACAGTACGGAGCCCAGGACCCATGCAAAACTGCCTCTCTCAATACCCAGAAATCCTGCTTCCCAGGCTATGTCATCATTATAATATTATGTTGGGTGGGGGACTTGTTTTGAAACTAGAATTTCAAACTTTATATAATCATAATACATAAGATAAAGTCTTATACAAAAGTAATTCAGTAGCTACATACAATTTTCTAGATTTCAAACTTTAAATCATCACAATCTAAGCAAAGTATGAATTTCTTTTTGCTCAAGATTACTCAGTAGGTACCTGATTACATAAAACTTTTCCTCAGAAAGCCTGTTCAAAATTTTACAAAAAACTGAATTCTGAGAAAAAAACTATTTTAAAATCAATGTTCTAAGTGTCCTACATTTTTTTTACCAGAATCTGCAATCATGTGTGCTTATGTGTGTGTGCGCACACACACAAACACACACACACAGCATTTATTCATGTTTTAAAAGCTATATATTCACAAAAGAAGATGAAATTGCTCTCTTAGGTGGCATCAGGAAAATAGTACACAATATTTTGAAACAGTTAATCTAAGAATATGAAAAGAGATTGGAAATAACTAAACCAAATGTTTTGAACTCATTGAACAAAGTCTTGTTCCTTAAAAACCACTTTGTATTCACTAAATGGTGCTTTTGAAGGAAACCAGAAAAAGGAGACTAGTGCCCCTGATGTGAAATGAAGAGGTCATTCTTTGTAAACAGAAGTTTCTCAAGAAAGTCAGATGAAGAGCTCGTAAAAACTACTACCATGCCTCCCAGTTTTCCCAGTTCACCTAAGCATATGTTTGCGAGTATCTAAGTATATTTATACAAATGACGTTTATTAAAACTGACTAGCAACAATCTCATATAAATTTTCTCTAAGTTGTTTTTCTTACCCTAAATATTTACACAGTCAGACTCCAGCCATCAAAGTTGACTAATTTTAAGTCTTCTATGGGTAAAACAGTCAAATATGATACAGAAAAAACAAAGATTTGGTAGGCTCAACCACTGATAATAAAATTTTGTCAGAATTAGGTTGTGTAACACAAAGAGATTTTATTGAAATTCTATCTTAAAGGCCATGACATAGGGTTATGTCAAAGCAAAGTTACTAACTACTCACCCACATCCCCCAAAGGATGCTTCTGTACATAAATAAATGATGCTCTGGAACTCAGTGTGGACCCTTTGGAAAGTCTCCCAGATAAAGCTTAGCTTTTTCCCTTTGGTGACTTATAAAATGAATCCAGTTTTTTCCTTCCTTTCTGGAAGCAACTGGCTTTCATTAGAAGAAAATTGAGTATTTTCCAAACTAAACAGAACCCAGTGCTGTTTTTCCATAGTAAGATTTTCTGACCAGTCACAATCCAACAGCAAACAATTGTAATCACTTCAATGACACCAAACAACTGGATTGAATCGTTTTTTTCACTAAACTAAATGGTTGTTATATAAACACAGCTTTAGACCTTTGTTTTTTATTAATCTAAAGCAAACATATATAAATATGACCATAATTGTTTCTTAGAAACAGGATGTGCATTTTTAAATTTTTATTGAATTCCTTAAAAGTGGAATCTCTTTTATTTATTTATTTTTTACACAGGGACAGAGAGAGAGTCAGAGAGAGGGATAGATAGGGACAAACAGACAGGAACGGAGAGAGGTGAGAAGCATCAATCATTAGTTTTTCATTGCCATTACGACACCATAGTTGTTCATTGATAGCTTTCTCACATGTGCCTTGACCGCGGGCCTTCAGCAGATCGAGTCACCCCTTGCTGGAGCCAGCGACCTTGGGTCCAAGCTAGCGAGCAGCGACCTTGGATCTAAGCTGGCGAGCTTTTGCTCAAGCCAGATGGGCCCGCGCTCAAGCTGGCGACCTCAGGGTCTCGAACCTGGGTCTTCCGCATCCCAGTCCGACGCTCTATCCACTGTGCCACCACCTGGTCAGGCAAAAGTGGAATCTCTTGAAAGCACAGCACCACAAAGATATGAGAAACCTTGGTGTTCCTCTAATGTCTACCAACGCACTTGTCCTCTAAACCAAAGCTACAAATAGTGCCCAGCCTCGGCCTGGACACCCACACTGATGAGGGCTCCCTGCTTTAGCGGGCGGCCCTACTGTTGGAGAGCTCTTCCTCACACTCAGGCTCTGCGGGGAACTGCTGCCCTCTGGAATTACCCACACTGGCAGCACCTTTCATCATGTGACACTCCTTCCTTCAGTTGTGCAAGTTTCTACTGCTAAAAGAAAGGGGGAGGAGTTGGAACTTTTGTTGCTCCTTTACTAGAGATGACAGTGTATCTCATTTTCCAGAATCTTTCCAGACTTGCCCCACCAGCAGATGTACGAAAAGAAACCGAGGATATGAACATTTCTTGCTCCTGCCCCTTTCCTTCCTGGAGGTGCTCCTTCCAGAAGCAGCTTCAGGGCACAGTGCTGTCACAGCAGCAACTGTCTGCCTACCTCCAAACATTTCCATCCCCCCAAAGTAAGCAATCTATTCTCTTTTTTTAATTTTACTTAGAAAATTAAATTTAAAGGGGTGACATTGATGAATAGGAGTACATATGTTTCAGGTAAACATCTCTGTAGCATTTAAATTGTTGATTATATTGTATATCCATCCCCCAAAGTCAAATCATTTTCCATCACCGTATATTTGTTCTTCTTTACTCCCTTTCTCCTCCCCCACTTCCTCTTCCCCGGTACCACTTCACTTTCATCTATGTCCATGAATCGATCTATTCTTAACATCCAGTGTTCATAATAGCTGTCTTTCTCTGGTCCTCTTACTTTTAGAACAGTGGTTCTTAACCTGGGTTCTATTGAACCCCAGGGGTTCGATGAGTCGGTCTCGGGGGTTCGGAGAAGCCTCTGCTGCAGAGGCCGGAATAAAGTAATACCGTAATTTGTTGTGAGTTCATGCACTTTGTTGGTTTTGTTCTTTGAGGAAGGTGATGTTCATGCACGGCTCATTTTGTGCACCAGTAAAAAAACATATACCTATGTCTTGAATTTGGGGAAAAAATCATATTTTATTTATCACTAAAGAAGCTTTCGGTGAATGCGCATATGAAACTGGTGGGTTCGGTACCTCAAAAAAGGTTAAGAACCACTGCTTTAGAATCACTTAAAAGTCTTTTTTTTCTTCTTCTTTTTAATGTATGAACTTTCTCTACATTTTCCAAGGCCAGAGATCTGAGAGCTATCTCTGAGCAGCACTTGCCCACTTGTCTAATTATTTAAATATATTTAATGATTTAAGCAAAATAAAATAGTTACAGCATGAGTAAGCGCTATGCTTACGTTTCAGGTTCCCCACAATTTGCAATTAACTAAGATAATGCATACCTGTGCCCCAGCTTGTGAATGTGACCCTGACGGGACCATATCGGGTAGCATTTCTGTGAGCTATTCTGATCCTGCGTTGGGGTCTGTGGCGGACCAGTGCCTGTCTGTAAGGAAAATATGGAAGGAGTCGAGTGCGACCAGTGAGAGCCCCACCACTGCGGACTGAGCGCCACTGACCGTCTGGGCTGTAAGCGTTAAGTCAACAGTGGCTGGGCAACCAGCCCAGGTGGTTGTCTTTAGCTCTGTCTCTGTCAGCTCTAAAATTTGATCATGTTTTTAAAAGTGATACAAGAATCCATCAATATTATACGGTTATTAGTTTAGTTCTCTGCGGTTTGCTGAGTTTATCATAGGGACCAGCAGGGGGAGCTCACATATTTTCTGCTGGAGCAAACAGTGTAACATGCGGAGAAATGTAATGCCAAGAAGTGTGGAGCCAGATTGCGAAACCTTTAGAAACTGACCTCCACTCGATTCTCCTATACAGAGTTGTTAAGTCACGTTATGCATCTCTGTATAGACTGATGATTTCTTGGGCAATTTTTATGTAATGGTTTCTTTTTATTTTTTTTACTTCTCCCTTTTCTTCTCTCACACCCCTTCTAGTATTTTTATGTTCTCTGACAAAGAGAAGAAAAAATTAAAGAGCCAGGAGAGTGGTTGCAGGAAAATAGAAAGAACCTCAGAGTTTTCTGGGGCCAAATAAGAGACCCTTGCCATTATATATATATGGGCTAAAGGCAGCAACCATGGGGTCATGTCTATGATCCCATACTCAAGCTGGTGAGACCGCACTCAAGCCAGATGAGCATGCACTCAAGCCAGTGGCCTCAGGGTTTTGAATCTGGATCCTCAGCATTTATCAGTGATGTTGATACTCTATCCACTGTATCACCTGGTCAGGCATTATACTCTATTATTTTGTCCATATAAGAACTGTACATTATTTGCATGTTTAGAGAGAAGTGCACTGAATCTTTCTATAATAAAGTTCCTTCTTGAGTTTAACGGTAAAATTTAAATTTCAGCACGATGCATGATATAGTCAGACCAGTTTCTCACTGTCCTGCAGCACTGCAGACACTTCCCCGGCTCACTCACTCTGCTCTCCAAGAGTAAGCCAATAGTGGTTTTAGTGTTGTAACAGCTTTGTGAGGTATAATTCACCTACCATGCACTTCACATTTTAAAGTGTACAATTCAATGATTTTTAGTTTATTTTGAATTGTGTAACCATCACTACGATCAATTTTAGAATATTTTCATTATCTCAAAATGAAATTTCTTGCATTACTTCTGGTTACATACCCAAAAGTTTGAAAGCACAATCTGGAAGAAAGGTTTGTACACTCATTCAGAGTAGCATTGTTCACAATGACCAAGAGGTAGAAGGAACTCAGTGTGTACCCATGAGGTATGTACCATGTGACATGTACATTCAATGGAATAGTATTCAGTCTTAGAAAGGAAGGAAATTCTGACACATACTACAATGTGAATGAACTTTGAAAGCATCATGTTAAATGAAATAAGTCAGACACAAAAGGACAAACATTGTATAATTTCACTTATATGAAATACCTAGAATAGTCAAACCCACAAAACAGAATGTAGAGTGGTGATCGCCAGGTGCTGGAAGGGAGGGAGAGATGGCATTTAATGGGTACTGAGCTTCAGTTTTACAAGATGAAAGGGTTCTGGAGATTGGATTACACCAACAATGTGAGTGTACTCACCCTACCACATTATTATATACTTAAAATGGTAAAGATGTTAGATTTTATGTGACATGTATTCTACCATAAAGGAAAAAATAGAAACCCCATACTCTCTATCTACTACCTCCTTATCCTCCCATTCTCCCAGCCCTAGGTAGCACTAATCAACTTTCTGTTTCTACAGACTTGCCTATTGTGAACATTTCATAAACTGGAATCCCATAAGTTATGGTCTTTTGTGGTTGGCTTTTTTCAGTTAGCATAATGTTTTCAAGGTTCATCCATGTTGTATCATGAATCAGTACTTCATTTCTTTTTATTACTGAATAATATTCCATTGTATGACTATATCACACTTCCATTTATTCATTCATCAGTTGATGGACATTTGGATTTTCCCATGAACAATGGTTTTTTTGCATGGGAAATATATATCTTGCTCTGGTAGCATAATTTCCTAGAGCTTCATAACATAAGCAGGACTCATATGTCTATGGGTAGAAGAGAAAGAGAAGGAGAAAATGAAAAGAAAACATAAGAAGGCAGAAGGAAAGAAAGGAAAGGACAGAGAAAGGATAGATGTGTCAGCCAGAGAAGGAGCCATCAGTAACAACCGTGACACTCAGAGCCCTGCCCCTAGCTGATGACCCACCAGCATCAGCAGGATAACAATGCTAGACCTCAGCTTGAATGACTTCCTCTGCTTTCTTGTCTCCTAATGCCATCGAGTAGGTCTGCTCGAGGGCTCTGGAAGTGTTTCCTGTACAAGGTTGTGTGCAGTACAATAATCATGCAACCAGGCAGACAATAAGCTTGGCAGGGTGAGCTGTTCTGTGTTCTTGTGGCCACATGCTTTGCTCAGTGTGAGCTACTGAGGACATTTACAAACATAGGGAAACAGAAGTGAATGACTGTGTATGCTGGGCTCTCAGCCTGCAACTGTAACCCTCTGGGAAGTCTGCCGCTCTCCAGCTGTGATGTGGAGGACACAGGCCACTGTGTGTGCTAGCCCTTCGCCACTGGACCCCACTGTGAGGCACACATGGTATTTATTTGCTTGTGATTTCCCATGTAGGTAGTGGCCAATTTCTACTACTACTCCTAGAAGAGACTTTGCCTTGTTCATTGCTTTTGTTGTCCTATTGTATTAATATGCTTGTGCTAAAAGTATTACACTGCAGAAATCAGTAAACACTAGAAGTCACCTCCCACCCTCCCGCAGAGAGCTGGTTGTCAAACATTTACCAGCACACCAACATTTACCAGATTGGACTGAACCAACCCAGGTACCCATGTCTCAAGTTTTTTATCTATTTTTGTTTGTTTCACTTTATCGTGTTTTGCTTTATTATGCTTCATATTATATTTCTGGGGCTTTTAAAATTTATTTTTAAATATATTTGACATATAATATTATATTATTTTTAGGCATACAAAATAGTGATTAGACCTACTTTACAAAATGATCATTACTATGAGTACAGCATAAGGAATATAGCTCGTGTCAATAGCTTCATCCCTTGTTCACCTAAAAGCACCAAGCAACACAGTTCAAGAGCATTGACCTGGCCTGCTTTAGGCCCACCAGACCCGTGGCCTCTTCTGTCTTCTGCCCACAGTCCACTCACTACTTTGCCAGACGCTCACTTGACGAGATCCCTACCACTCCTTGCCTAAGAAATATTTTGGATGGGCTCATTAAAAAACAACAAACAAACAAACAACCACCACAACAAAAAACTTTGGATTTAAATATATTGTAGATTCCTGTGGGAAATAAACTCTTGGATTTTCACAGACTCCACTAAACATATGAGCATGTACATCTAAAATTAGTCAAATGGAACATTTTTACTCCATAAGAAGTGTGTTATGCAATTAGGAAGTTCAAACCCAGCTCTCTTCTTTGTTTTCCAGTCTTGGCAGCCCACCATGACATTTTAGAAAGGAAAAACAAAACCTTAACCCAATAAAAGAACAGTGACCTTGATGCGTCTGAAGAAATGTAGCTGATAAATATGAAACATATGCCTATTAGAACATAGTTATGTGCTGATATTTAAGTAGATTTACTGGAAACATATGAGGATGGAACAGAGGAGGCGCAGTAGGAAAGCAGGGAGATAAATAGGAAGGAGGCACTCTGAAACGCCAGTCCTCCCGGAGCCAGGTGGGCTGCCGCTGACCACGTGTGTCCCCCAGAGTCTCACGTAGCCAGGTGGGCCGCTGCTGACCACGCTTGTCCCCCAGAGTCTCACGTAGCCAGGTGGGCTGCTGCTGACCACGCGTGTCCCCCAGAGTCTCATGTAGCCAGGTGAGCCACGACAGACCGCGTGTGGACAACATGAAGAGGCATGCAGACCTGTTCAACAGGATCCATGAAGATACCATCAGATCACTCCAATCAGCCTTAGACTGAGGCTGTTTTTGTTGGCAAGGTAACTGCCAGTTTGCAGTTAAGTGGGTCGTACTTGCAGGAGAAAAATAACAGCAGGGGCCAGCCTGTGGAGACTCGTCCGTTGTGGCTGAGCCCATGTGTCTGCCTGGTGCCCCACATCCACACCTGCCCCTTGGTGGATGTTGGCCACCGACTGAGGTGGCCAACATGACAGCACACCCTGCCCAAAGGAGCCGTGACAAACACATCCCGAGGGAGGCAATTCATTTCACAGTGTTTGTGCCTAACCTGAAATTTGGTTTTAGGAAAAATATTCAAAGTCCTTTACTGCATTTTGTAATAAATTATGTCAACTTTTAATGTTTAAAATAATATTTTTGAGTAAAAATTGGGTGTAAAATTTTACCAAGATGAAAAGAAAGTATGGACACTTAACAGTTCCATTTCAAACAATAGTTCCATGCCTACTAGGAGCTTATTTTTTTCTGAGCATGTTAAATTGAGATTTGAGGGGAATGTCTTTTTCTGAGCATGTTATAGTCAGTCTTATCAGATTTAAAACATAGTTGTTTGTATCTCACCAGTTGTTTGTACTGAATAAAGGTCAAGATGTTGCAATGATGAAAAGTCTCAAATAACAGGGCTGACTCTCAGGGAGAGATTGTTTTGCCAAAACAACTTTATTTATAAACAAGTGATATTTATATAAGAACTCAAAATCAGTTTGATTGATTTTTTTTACCCCCAAACATTTCAGTATTGTGTAAATAAAAGTCCCAAGGGATTTTGCAGTTAGTAAATTGTTGGTCATATAAAGGCAGTTGCAAATAGGCCAGTTGAAGAACTTTTCCTGACTGGCCTAAACCGTTCAGCTTGAGTTGTGCTGAAGGAGCTGTGTGCTCTTTATCACGTTTCTGCTTGAAGCAACGCCCAGACAACCCGCCTGTGTCCTTCATTTCGAGTCCTTGGAATGGGAGATAGTGTCCGTGAAGATCATTACCAAGTGCGTGGGGGGAAATGGCGACTGTGTGATTGTTCAGGCTGTGTGGCCATTTGATAGGCGCCAGCTGAATTGCAGCAACCATCTTCATACCTGAGTCAACTAGCCTTTTCTCTTTGTAGGCTGAATACTGGGGACTGGAAAGTCATGTCCATGGATGTTGTCCCTGTGACTGTGATATTGGAGGTGCTTATTCTAATGTGTAGGTCAGCAGAATGAATGAAAAGCTTTATGACAATATTCCTCACTCACATCTTTACATAAAAGCCCATTTTATTCTGAAACGTTCATGGTCATAGGTGAAGGAGTTTATTTTATGACAAGCATAGGGTGACAAAGCATGATCTGGAAACATTAACCAGAGCCCAACTGATTTATTTTACTTGAAATATTTTCAAGGGTAAGATGACAGTTGTACTACCTGGATCTCCCATGAGATGATGGGATAGATGTCTGTGTGTCCTGTCTGCCTAAAACCCTAACTTTTGCCACCCTGTGAAGAGAGGTCCTGTACTCTTCCCTTCCCAGTTTTAGAGCAGAATCTAAGGCACTAGGGAATAATTGGCGACTTGGTTTTGTGGCTCTGGATTAGCTCTCCGAGACCAGACTTGTAGAGCCCACGGCCTCTCCCATCCTCCCGAAGGCAGTTGATTTATCCATTCAAAGGATTTACCCAAACTCCGGGGAGTTAGCTCAGCACTTCCATGCCTGCATTTCACACGTGTCCTCTCTATGTTTTCTCAGATGGGTTTGTTTTTCTCAGCTGTTCCCCCAGGGATGGGCAGTGTGAATGCTGCTGTCCCTGGCCGCACCTGCTCTGAACCAGCCCCTGGCTATTTCTTTGCTCCTTTGAATTTCTATGTCTATAAGGCCAAGGAAGCCATCCCACCCCAAGGACTTTCCTCTTTGGTTTGTATTCATTTCTTCTCCTTGTAGACTTCATCTGAGGGAATGCTAGTCAATACAGACAGCACACCCCTGAGATCACAGCTGACACACACCCCTGAGATCACAGCTGGAAAAGAATGGTTTGTCTAAAAGCACAGATCACAGTTGAATTTGTTCTAGCATAGAATTGGGGATTATATATTGTAGATTCTGGGGGCAGAGTCTGTATTTTGCCAATTGTTGTATCCCAGTTCTAGCCCAGAGTCTGGACATAAGTATGAATTGGATTAACTTGTGATAAAATGGACTTTGCTTTTTCGATGCGCCCATCAGATAGAATGTATTTATTGAGCACCCACTTGCCTATCTCCCCCAGGACACTGTGACCCCTGAGGGAAGGCAGGGTGTGCACCCCTCTGGCTGTTGCTGCTCCAGTGCCTGTACCACAGGAGGAAGTTGGCAGATCTCTGCTGATGAGTGAGTGAGTGAGCACTGCACAGGAAGCTGCGTCAGAGTGCGCTCTGGCCCCCGGAAGTGGCTCTGGGCTGAGCAGTTGTCACTGAAGTCAGTGATGTTCACAGAAGAGTGTGGCTGCAGTGTCACTTGGTGCTCTACTTCATTTCTTATAAGTCACATTCCTGTGGCATATGTCGATATTAAAAACGTCTAACCTATAGGAAGTTTTATTTGAGCCAAACTGATGACAATTGCCGGGAAGCAATATCTCAACGGATTGAGACAATGCTCCAGAAAATGGCAGTTTTGCAGCTTATTTTATATTTCATAATCAAAGGAGGGGTGACATAAGGGGGTTACATGAAATCCATTCATGGTGGATGAGGGAGAGGGAGAAAGCAAATCAGGGATAAATCTGGGATTGGATGAAAAGTAAAATGTATAGACACATACTTCTTTTACACAGGCAGGTGTAGGTCAGTTAGCAGTCAACAATTAACACAATAACAATAACAATGAAGGATTTTGTGGTTTCTGCTCTGGAGCAGTAAAGGGTCCAGAAAAAAATGAAATTACTCTGATGTTCCAAAGGCATGTTATCCTAGATGCCAAAAGACAACAGACAGGCTCTGTTAAGGTAAAGACTGACCTTTCTCAGGGAAGACACCAGCCTGGGATGTGACTATCTGCCCGGGCCTGCTTTTAGCTAGAAGTTTTTTATTTTAGACCCTCCTATGTGGTTACTTAACGTCCCTGAGTTTGTAAGGAATCCCCTGAGTTTGTCAGGTTTAGTATCTGCCCCTTTTTAGTCCACAAATATTTTCCCTAAAAATATTTTTCTTAGAGTCCTGTTAGAGGTGCAGACACCCACATGTAAAAACAATTAGAGAAAGTATAATGAGACTCCCATAACATTCTCCAGCATGTGACTCCCGCCATAGATGAGAACGTGACAAGGGGAAAGGCAATGTGAGGTGAGGACAAGGTCAAGTGAGGTGGAAGTCTTCAAGGAGAGAAAGAATGTGCAAGTCGATTCCGAAGGCAGAATTTGGACAGAAAACAGGGGAACTTGCTCTAATTTCCAGTTACTAAGTCATTTCTTGACGTCTCTTCCTTATCTGGACACTGATAGAAATTCAGAGATAAAGATTCATAAGGAATAAAAACAATGCTACCATGAATCTTGGAATTTGCTCTTTCAGTGACTGAACTCGGGCAACAGCGGAGGCTCTCGTGGTCTGTGTCTGCTGATGTAGTGGGTGGGATCGGAATGAACAGTGCTACGTCACATTTTTCCTCATGGTTTCTAACATTGTGTCCTTGTAATGCTGATGAAAAATAACTTTTTGAAAGGAATGTTTGTATTTATAGTTAGGCTCTACCTATCACAAAATAATAGAGAAATATATCTAGTTGTGTTGGCCCCGCAAAGGAGATAGGAGGGTGCTTTGTTCCAGTGAGGCTGCTGGGTAGCTTTGGGCTGGGGACAGGTCACCAGAAAGATCAAGCCATTATTAGAAGGCTAAAACTTTCAGTCCCATTCCCCTTCTCCAGGAAGGGGAGAGGGCTGGACATTAAGTTAAGCCTGTGGAATGAAGCCACCATCAAAATCCCAAAAGTACTGGGTTTAGAAAGTGGCCATGTTGGTGAACACATCTGTGTACCAGGAGCATGATGTACCCAACTCCATGGGACAAAAGCTCCTATGTCTGGGACCCTTCCAGGCCTCACCCTATGCATTTCTTCATCTGACTGTTTATCTGCATTTTATTATATTCTTTATTATATAATAAACCAGTAAATGTAAGTATTTCTCTGATGTCTATGAGCTATCCTAGCAAACAATTATACCCAAGGAGGGTGTCACAGAAACTCTGTCTGTAGCCAGTAGGTCAGAAGTGCTGATAACAACCTCTACTGCTTTTCTTTTTAATTTAGTGAGAGGAGGGGAGGCAGAGACAGACTCCCTCATGAACCCCAATCAGGATCCACTCGGCAAGCCCACTAGGGGACGATGCTCTGCCCATCTGGGGCCCTTGTACCCTTGCAACTGGAGCCATTCTAGCGCCTGATGTGAGGTCATGGTGACATCCTCAGTGCCCGGAGCCAACTCTCTCTAATTGAGCCTTGGCTGCAGAAGGGGAGGAGAAAAGAGAGAGAAGTGAGAGGGGGAGAGGTAGAGTAGCAGTTGGGTGCTTCTCCTGTGTGCTCCAATTTGAATAGAACCCAGGACATCCACACACAGGGCCGACACTCTACCCTGAGCCAACCAGCCAGGGCCACAACCTCTACTTCTGATTGGTGAAGGGTGAAACAGTCGTACAGGACTTAGCTCTTAACCTGTGGCAGCTCATGCTAACTCCAGGTAGATTGTGTCAAGACTGAATTAAATTATAAGCCAGCCAGCTGGTGTCAGAGACTAATGAACATGGGAATAAACCCACACATGTGGGGTCTGGAGTGCTGTGAGTTTGGTAATAGTGTGAGAGTAAAGGAGAAACCAGAGTATTTGTTCTATACAACTGCAAATACAATTGTTCCCATTTTCAGGTAAGCACATACAAAACAAACACGATTATCTAAATAGACTGGCCCTGGCCGGTTGCTCGGTGTATAGAGCCTCGGTCCAGCATGCAGATGTCCTGGATTCCATCCCCGGTCAGGGCGCACAGGGGAAGTGACCATCTGCTTCTCTTCCTCTGCCTCTTCCACTTCTCTCTCTTCCCCTCTTGCAGCCAGTGGCTCAACTGTGTCGGCCTCAGGACCTGAGGATGGTTTGGTGATTCCAGTATCAGTCGCAGATTGGGGCTACTGGGTGGATCCTGGTCAGGACACACACAGGAGTCTGTCTCTTGAACTCCCCTCTTCTTACTTACAAATAAATAAATAAATATGTAAATAAATATATAAATAAATAAATAAGACTGTTACGTAACATTTATTCAGTATGCACTGTGGGGTGGGTGCTGACAACAGTGGTATAGGGTACTATCACATATGCTAATCCAGCTCCAAACTGTAATTAGAGTGACTTACAGAATCTGTACTCATCCCTCCATCGCTTAAAGAAAAATATTGGGGATACAGAATGGATTCAAAAGGCAAGAAAAACTGCTTACAGAATTGGAAAGTAAAACGTACAACGAAGGAAAAGAAATGAAAGGTGGGGTTGATGTTAGTGTCTAAAGTTTAATAACCTGAATAATTTTCCTCACTGATAAGAAGATTATATAAAGGATTTAAGTTAAACACCATTTAATAATTTGCATATTCATTGAACAAATATTTATTATGTGCTGCTATTTAAATAAAACTTCCACTCTTTTAATGCTCTGTGCTTTGAAATTTAGGTACATTATCTTATTCAACTTTCCAGACAACCTAGGTATTATCATCTGTAATTTCCAGATGAGGGGAAATATCAAAGAGGTTAAGTAACTTGCCCAAAGTCACATAGCTAGTAGACAGTAAGGCCCGATTGAAGCCCCAGCGTGTCCGCTCTCAAAACTTGCATTCAATCCATCAGTATATTGTCCATCCACATGCATAATGCTGAGCTTCAGACTGAGGGTGGCATGGAGAGGGCTGAGAGTCCTTGCCCTCCCAAGGTTTTTAACTATAGCTACTATATTTACACAAATAGCTCAGGATGGGCAGCACCATACAAAAAGGAGAGTCAATTAGTGCATTCGGATTTTAGAACCATGAGTGATCCTTTATAAAACATGTAGATGATTTGACTTGACACTTGCAAACAATAAGGGTTTCAATTAATAGACTAGGTGAAAAGACAGTCCAGGCAGGAAAAGTTGTTAGTGGCTCAGAGGAAAAACAATGCTGTTCTATTCTCAGGTAGAACAGAAGTTTACATAGGGAAGGCATATTGGAAAGCAGCATTAGATTCTCCTATTAAAGACGCTACATTGTATTCTCTGGACAATGAGAACTGGTTGAAGCTTTCTGAGCTAGAGAATGATGTGATGAAGCCTACCCTCAGGATTCTTAGAAACACAATCCACCCCAAGAAGCCTGGGAGGAGGAAGAGCAGTCCACAGAGGTCCAGACAGGAATAAATAAGGAGCTAAGTCAAGAGGGAGCAGAGTAAAGACAAGGGATGGAGAAGGAGATAAGAAAGGGCATGAATCCCAGATCACATCTTATGAGTAATTATTGTAATACTGAAATTGGAGAACTAACTATCTTGGTGGGTCTTCAAAAGGCTGTGTACAGATATACCTCAGAGATGTTGTGGGTTCAGTTTGAGACCACCACAATAAAGCAAGTCATAATCTTTTTGCTGGTAGAGGATCTTGTCTTCGATTTATAAAGAATAAAATATTAAAAAAAAAAAAGCAGTATCTGAGAAGCACAATAAAATAAGGTATGGCTGTATATATATATTTGTCTTAGTCCATTCGGGCTGCTATAACAAAAATACCATAGTTGAAGGCGGCTTGTAAACAACACACATGTATTTCTCACAATTCTGGAAGCTGGGAAGTCCCAGATGAAGTCACTGGCAGGTTCAGTGTCAGCTGAGAGCCCACTGGCAGAGGGGGCAAAGGAGCTCTCTGGGGCAGCTCATATAAGGGCACTAATCCCGATGAGGGCTCCACCCTCATGACCTAATCACCTCCTAAAGCCCCCACTTCCAAATATTTCACATTGAGGCTTAGGTTTCAACATATGAACAGGGGAGGAGGGGCAGGACACAAACATTCAGTCTATAGCAACATCGGTACTACTCAAAGCGTGGTCTGTGGACCATCAATATTGGCATCACCTGAGTTCATTAGACTCAAAGAGTCTGCAGCCCCACCTAAGACAGAGTCAAGTCTACATCTTAACAAGATCCCCAGGGATCCATATGCAGTTTGGAAAGCGCTGGTTTGTTTTCTTATAGAAAGTACCTAGAGTCACAAAAGTGAATATTGATTGAATTTAACAAAGTATAGAATTTAATATGGATTACTATTAACTATGTACTAAACCATAATGTATTTTCTGTATAAGATACTTTTGTGTGACAAGATGGACATATTGGTGAGGAAAAGGAAAAAGAGGAGGACCAGTAAATAGTCTTAGTGTGGCCTGTCAAAAGGGTCCCCCTCACAGGGGTGGAGGAGCTGGTCAGCAAGCGTGGCTGAGACTCTGAGCAGCAAACACTAGCCTTAGAAGTTCTTAGAATGGCACTATCGACCTCAGGGCTGCACGACCATGCTGAGCAGCTGGGGCACCTGGGAAATTTAAAGTCTCATTTATAAAACAAACAATGAAACATCAACCAAGCGACACCAATGTCTATGGTACACTGAAAATTTGGACACGAGCAAATGGAGAGTCTAACTGGGTTAGCAGCTGAGTGACTAAGGAGAAGATATAAATGAGAAGCCCACAAAACCCAGGATTGAAGGAAACTGGAGTTGCAGGAATACAGTTCCTCTGCTTCGGTCTGTCTGTTGCAGCGTGGCTATCCTGGCATGACTTCTCGTGGGAACTCACAAGGCCAGATCCTACAAAGTGGCAGAACTGAGAGGCATTGGCCTGGAGTGTGTCAAAGGTTACAATAGCTAACAATATTTGAATCTTTGTACCATGGCTATTGTTGATTTTCTACAACCTTCTTGACGTTTCATATTAAAACATAGTGTTTGTACTCTTTCTTAAGCACCTGAGACCAGATGAGATCGGGTAAGTTTAGGGTGGTATGGCCGTAGACTCTTAAGCACCTGAAACCATTAGAGAAGAATAAATATTGTCCCAGTTTAGAATTTCACTAGTGTAGCATACTTTAAAAAGAAAACCCAGCCTGACCTGTGGTGGAGCAGTGGATAAAGCGTCGACCTGGGAACACTGAGGTCGCCAGTTCAAAACCCTGCACAGGTCTGGTCAAGGCACATATGGGAGTTGATGCTTCCAGCTCCTCCCCCCTTTCTCTTTCTCTTTCTCTCTCTCCTCTCTAAAAAAATGAATAAAATAAAAAATTAAAAAAAAAAAAAGAAAACCCAACATGTGGTCTTAGAACTACTGAAATTTTCCCATTTTCACAGAAAAAACAAAAAATCATAAATTGTCTTTGTGGCTGCTTCCTGGGCTATTAAGTGATAATCATGATTACTTTTTTTTAAATGGTCTAATTTGAAATTCTTGAACTATGGTATAAATGGGTCTTTTGTTGCTTACTTACACTCCCATTTCTTTTCTTTCTAAAATATGAGCAGCAGCTTTGCCTACATGTGTTGTGTAGATACAGCAACAAGGAAACGGTTTCATACTTGACAAAGGAAATACAATCCTGAGGAGCAGTGAGAAACAGGGCGGACGTGCTGACGAGCAGAGTGAGGTAGCACACCTCACACCATCCTGTCGCGTGGGACACAGCTAGCCCGGCGAGGCCCTGCCAGGGGTCCTCGGTAACGGTAATGTCTGCTCCTGTTAGCCTCAAGAATAGAATGCAGGAAAGAAGGCTCAGCCCAAGCACACCGCTCACAAAACTTAGGGGATATTTTATCACTTCATATTCATTTTGAAATATCCTCTAATTTTTGTGAGCAGTATAGTTACAGCCCCCGCAGAACGTCAATACCTTTATTTCTTTTCACAACAAGTTTCTGGAAAGCTGGATTCTGCAGAGTTTGAGAGTCAGGTACTGTGAATTGACAATTTCTTGTCATTTTAGTGAGAAAAGGCACAGTGCTGAGGAATGGCTCTCCTTGTAGTCGGTGAAAAAATACCACGTGACATCCCTGGGGATGGTGCGTGACTAGCACTGGATTCCCAGGTGATGTAATCAGTCAGTGCTGGTGTGAGTGCCAGCACATGCCACCCCTCAGGTCCTGCCTCCGGGGGCTTCAGAGGCTGGAAGACACCTGAGGACCTTACAGCCAGCCAGCTATTATCCACTCAAAGTTGGGGCTGCTTTAGCCCAGTGTGTTGGTCCGTTTATTCACTGCACTGGGCTCTTCACCCAGAGTTCAGTGTGCATGTGCACGAATGGGCTTGCTGGAAAAGCAAGCGAAAGCAGGCACTGGCTGTCTTGTTTACAAACCTAGCACCTGAAACAGTTCATTTCATAGGAGACCTTCTTAAGTGCATGGAATGGTTGAATGGATGATGACAGAAATATTTAGCCATGGAAACTGTCCTTAAATTGTTGCCAGGGAGGCCAGGGGCATAAAAGAGGTGCACACACGTGATGCGACTGCAGGTGAGCAAGAACGCTGCCAGCTGACAGGGTCAGCGAAGGCTTCGTGGTGGCATTCTGCCTTCTGTGCCCTGCGCACCAGTCATGGTGGCTCTGCTCTTTCCCCTGTTTCTGTCACCACACTGTGTGCCCACAAAACCTTCTCTGGCTCTCTGGGCTTCTCAATCTGAAGTCCACCTGAATGAGAAGAGTCAGGAAGGAGTCACTGCCCCCATCCCCAGCTCCCTGTGACACAGATCAGTCAGCCTCAAATTTTACTGTGTGTAAGTATAACCCAGGGAGTTTGTCTCAAATGCATATTGCAGGGCCTTACCCTTGAGATGCTGAATCAGAGAGTCTGAGACTGGTCAGGAAATGTGCAGTTGGCCAAGCACCCCAGGGTGATTTTGATACCATGGTCCCTGGCAGCACTTGGAGAAGCACTGCTTTAAGCCTTCATAAGCTACTCTCTTAACTCTTGCCTGAAATGACACTTTTGTATTATTGATTTGCAGACATTGACCCATCCCTTAAGACCCAGTTCAGAGTCATCCTTCTCTGCAACTCCCTACCCTGCCATCTGTACATAATTAATTGCTTCCATCTCTGGGGTCTCACAGATCATTAGTTTTCAAACTATAGGTCATACCTTTTAATAAGTAGATGATGAAATCGATGGACAGAGTCAGTTTAGCACAACAGAAGAATACAAAAGAAGGGCATATTTTTTGTGAAACTTGTGTTTCAGTTTTACATAAGTATGCGCATGCATGTGTGCCGATTTATTGTCTCAGGTTGGGCTCCCTAGAAGGCGAGATTACAGCAGAGATTCACATGAATGTGCGTTATCATGGGAACACTCAGCAGGAGAAACCTGAAAGGGAGTGGGGGCCGTAGGATGGGGAGGGAGAGAAACAAGAATGGGGTCTGGGGCTTCCCGGGGAACCCTAGAAGCATAAATTGGCACCACAGAGTTGTCCTCCTTCTAAGCCCAAGGACCGCCTGTTATATTCCCATATCAGTCAGTCAGGACTGTGGGCTTCCAGGGCAGACGCAGGTCACATCCAAGGTGGTACCCATCAGCCAAGAGCAATGTCAAGAGAAGGGAACAGCAGTAATAACCGCTAATGGTAACAGGAGCTGGTGGTGGTAAAAAGAGTGGCATCAACTGAAGTCCACTCCTTGAATGCTCATACCCATACACATACAGGGCTCAGGGCAAAATAAAAATACAGGGACCCTTGTTCAAAAATTAGGGGAAAGGGGCCTTGGCCAGGTGGCTCAGTAGATAAAGTATTGTCCCAGCACACTGAGGTAGATGGTTCCATCCCTGGTCATGACACATAGAAGAAGTAATCAATAAGTGTACAACTAAATGGAACAACTAAGTGGAACGAGTTAATGCTTCTTTCTCTCTCCCTTCTTCTCTCTCTCTCTCAATGGAAAAAAATAAATTTATGTGCGTGACAGAGAAAGAGAGAGGGGCAGATAAGGACAAACAGACAGGAAGGGAGAGAGATGAGAAGCATCAATTTTTCACTGTGGCATCATAGTTGTTCATTGATTGATTCCTCATATGTGCCTTGACCGGGGGGCTACAACAGACCGAGTGACCCCTTGCTCAAGCCAGCAACCTTGAGCTCAAGCTGGTGAGCTTTTGCTCAAACCAGATGAGCCTGCGCTCAAGCTGGCAACCTTGGGGTCTCAAACCTGGGTCCTCCTTGTCCCAGTCTGATGCTCTATCCACTGCGCCACCGCAATGGGAAATTTTTTTTTTAATAATTTTTTTAAAATTAGAGAAAAGGACCGTCGAAGTTAGTAAAATATAAAGTGTTTTACTTTCTTCCATAGCCTCGCTCTTGTCAAAGTGTTTTATTTGGTATTTAGTGTTGTTCTATATAAAGAAATACTAAAATTTTAAATTATTAACATGAGCTACACTAGTCATCACTGTATTAGTAATGCCAATTTTATCTGCAAACATAAGAGCATTTAACTCCTATGCATCACCACTGAAATTACGCAGCTTGTAGTTTGTAGTCAGGTATGCATGTGTACATTTTTCCTCCCAGAACGACAGGACTGAACACAAAACTGAGTCTGCTGTGCCCACCTCACTGCGCGGTATGTGTGCTTGGTGCCAGCACTCTTACCTTAGCTCCCTGATGAGTCAGGGGCCCGAAAGCTAAAGAAGCTAAGAGTTCCCTGTGTCTCCTTCTTCTCTCGTCCTGGTCTCCAGTGTAAGTCGTGGCTCGGTGGCTGACACACAGAGTAGATGAGTAATGTGTTTCTGGGAATGCCTTCGCCTTCTTTCTGCTTTCAAGTTCTGGTTGGAACAGAAAGCTGGGCTTCCTAGAGCTGTCCGTGGCGCTACTACTCCATCAGAAAGGTAACCACTTCTTTCTCCCTCCCTGTGAGTATCCCTGAATGCTCATACATATAGTAGGTGCACTTGAATCCTATGCTCATGGGCATCATGGCCCTGCATGTGAGCAGGGCAGCAAGGAAGCAGACACATACTGTGCGTATCTCTTCTCCTGTGCAAGCCCCATCATCCCAAGACTCCACTTACAGGAAAACTTTAAAGATAAAATTATTATTTTAACACAGTGACAGCAGAGCGTTAAGCCAAGCATGGGACCTTCTGTGGGTGGGGCCTGTGCAACTCCACGGGTTGCAGGCCCAGGAAGCTGACCCGGTCCATTTGCTTCTTATGTTAAGTTCATCCCGTGCAGGCCCAGCTTCTCCAGGATTCTCACTGGTCCCAATTCCTGGGAAAATTTACAGGAGATTAACCTCCCCTCCCCTCTGCTGCTGCTGCAGTTGATCCCAAGGTTGCAACTGATACTATCTTCCTCCTTTGCTTCCACCCATTCTAGATTCCCCTTGTCTTCAACTAGCATTTCAGAAGTGGGATGACCTAGACCCTCATCTCCAGGGTCTGAGCCCCTTGTTGCCATGCCCTTATGTATGGGAGCTCCAGAGGTGCCTCAGTGGCTCGCCTCAATACCTTATACCTGCCTTGTGTTCTCACTATACAGCAACAGCCCTACCAGTTCTGGGGATTCCTCCCAGGCTTGCTGGTCTACGGGCATGAGGAGCCCAAGCGACTATACAGCAGCCATAGCCTTAAGGTTAGTGGACTTCTTTGTTCCTGCCCAAGAATCAGGGCATCTAGACCCACAGAGCCTAATATTGCAAGGACAAGAAGCCCAAATTCTCATGGTCATTGGAAGTGATAATGAACTTAGCTACTCCTTTTTGGTTCACAAACCCATGTTTTTTCCCTTTTAGGGGCACAGCATCACATAAATGCCATTGATTCAAGGAGTAAATGACATTCTAAAGAATACTGCCTCACCTCACAAGGTGCCACTTTTAAGCTAGTGAAACTGATGCATCTTTACGGGACCCCCTTCTACCCAGCATTTTCACAGGCCAGTGTTTTCTGGGTGGCATGGCTGTGGAGGAGCAGTGGTTCCCAAATACGGTGACAACTGCTATACATCTTTTGCTGTAAACTGGGTCCCTTGGGCTGAGGAGATGTGGTGTTTTCCCACTTAGGTGAATCGGATTCTCTGAGTCCTCAGAGAGTGGTGCTAAGGCGATGGTGTGTCTGATTCCCACTGTGGAAGACCACATAACATCACCTTGGACCAAGGGACCCACTTCACTGTCCTTCAGTACAGGGGACCAGAGTACTGTTTTGTGAACTCTCTGGATGGTCCGGATCCTTTGGGGCTATAATGCTACAGAGAGCAGAGAGGGCAGAACTGAGTCTACATTATTGCTTGTTCGAAGTAAATGCAAATTGTTTCTGTTCCTTCTCTGTGGGGATGGAAAAGAACACATTTTGCATTTCCACGGCTGCATATCATAGATCAGGATGGTGTTAATCTTCTCTGATAAAGATACTCCATCTAGCAAAACAGATACAAGCAAAGACTACAATTTGGTTATGTTTGTGTTAAGTTTGTAATGGGAATATGATTAGAACTACCACCAAGTCTTGAGCGTGACAATTTGAAGATGGCTATGATTTAAAATATTGTTTTTTATTTACCATCTTGGCTTGGTAGGGGTGGGTGTAGATTGACCATGTCACAAGCTTACACTTGACGTTTCCTACTGTGAGGGCTCATACCCTACAGGTCACAGGATCAATGTCCACTACTGAGGAGGTGCATTCCAATGTCATACTCAGGAATTGGAGGAAACACCCAGTGTGTGGTTCAGTAAACCCAGGGAGCCCACTGTGAAAAGGACCTGGGCCAGGACTCCATTTACCAACTGACCCTTATATGTCTCTCTATTCTAATAGGAGGTCTGTGATGGCACTTTGGGTACCTGATTTATCAGCATCAACTCTGATCCTTTATCCACCAACTTTAGAAAAATCTAGATATTTTCCCTTCCCCAGTAAACTCAAGTAAATAACTATAGATCAGGGGTGCCCACACTTTTTCAGCTTGCAAGCTACTTATAAGATGACCAAGTCAAAATGATCTACCTACAATAAAAATGAAAAACATAAATTTATTTCTTCTATATTATCATTATTTAAGTTACTATTATTACTATTTAAAATTGTGTATTCTTCTTTCACCTTTCTCCTTCTCAGCTCTCTTTTCGGAGGAAAGTCAATGTCATAGTTTTCATGAACAGTCCGAAAAAGCCGCTCCACATTTCCCTTCTTTGGAATAGCAATGGCACACAGACAGATGAGGCAAACGCACTTAGAATATGACATAGTGGAAAAAATCCCCTCCCATTCTGTATGAAAGTGGTAGGTTTTAGGCTTCTTACTCGGACCAGCTACAGCACTCATTTTTATACCCTTTGTTGTATTTAGTTTAAATAAATTGAAGGCTAACTACGCAGCAATGTAACTGAACAAGTTAGCGTGGTTTAACGTGCATGCGTAGGGTGTCAAAAGTTCAGACGTCAGATTTAGCCTGTATGCCAATCAAAAGACAAATGTCTTTTTAATGTCAGCCGATCTGCCCACACTTCCTTCTCGATCGACCAGTAGATCGCAATTGATGTATTGAGCACCCCTGCTATGGATCTTTGGGAAATAAGTGAGAGAATCACACTTCCTGTGGTGTTGAAGAATCTTTCCTCAGTTCTCTGCTGCTGCACACCAGGGGTCAGCAGTGCCTGTTACTCACGGCGCTCTCACTGTCAGCTGAACAGTCAGTGACCCCGCCCCCAACTGCATCTTAGATCTACTTTCAGGTGAACTGGCACCAGCTGTCTCAGGTCAGGTGCCATGGAAACAGAGCCTGACTGGATTACGGTGCATGTGATTTATTAAGCAAGTGTTTTCAGGAAAACTGAGTGAAGAAAGAAAGATAGCATAGAGGAAAGTGTAAGATGTGGTCCTAGGTAAAACCAACCTTGGGTTACTCCCCAGGGATTTCAGAAGTACTAACTGTGGACAAAGTTGTCCTGCCACTTGAGACAACCAGGCCAGCCTTTGGGTGCCAGCTATCTTGGGGGCAGAGATGGGGGAGTGTAGGAGGACAATTCTCTAGAGAAGGGGGCAACACACAGCAAGTGGATGAAGAGTGTATCAACCCAGTAAAGGGGATCCCAGAGAGGCACCTACAGCATCTGCTGCAATTGTGAAAGTGTGTTTATACTATTTGAAAAATGTTGCATATAGATGAATTTACACATACTGCTGTCTATTGAAACCTGGGGGTATAGTTTCTTATTCACATTTCTATCTCCAATGCAAGATTCTAAACTGCTCTGTGGCAGGGACTCTGTCCTATCCATCCTTGCATTCCTAAGTCAGAGGCTGACATTGAGTTGTTTCTAAATAAACATTTAGCAAATGAGGAACAGTTTGGGATAGATCACAGAGAACTTGAACTCCAGGATAAGTAATCTGGGCTCGATTCTGTAGCAGTTGGAGTTAGAAATTCTTGTTGGCAGTGTTGTAGAGTATGTATTGGACTTGGGAGAGGATAGAGAAAACAGCCAAGAGGCCATCGCAGCACTGCAGGCAGAATCCCACCGGGGCTGTGAATGTGGATAGGCAGATGCAAATGACATTAAAATAATTATCTACGGGATTCAGAGGGCCCCAGGCTGACATCTAGCACAGAGCCTTTCAGAGATGTTAATCAATCTGGTGAGTGAGTTTTGTACTTATCTGCCCCCAAGCAGATAGAAGACCATTTCTCATGTTTGCATGGAAGAAATATCTAAATAATCAACCCATGTGGGTTTTCTAATTGTCATCACACACATTTAGGCAAAATCCATGAAGCAGGCATGGGAATATTTTCTTTCTCTCCACATTTTGTCCAGGATCCTACAATGACATCTGAGAAACCTGAGGTCATCAGTATGGAATTTGCTCAATTCCTTAGGACACAGAATACTTAAAATTTAGGTGGTTTTCAGTGACATTGCTTTCAATTCAAGCATTCTGTACATGACATCTGTTCCAAAGCTGCAGAGTGAGCATATTCCTCTGGGCTGTGCGCTGGACTGTATCCTGGGTAGAATAGTTTATCCATGACTCAGATGGATATACACATCAGGAAATGCTTGAGTTTCTTTTCCTTTTTTCTCTGAACTCTTACAAGCCTTGACTGTAGGCAAAGCTGTGTGCATTTCTCTCTAATTTTAGGGCCCAGTGTCTCTTGGCCAGGTGCCTGCTGTTCACATTGTTTTCCAAGAGCCAGTTCCTGGCATGCCTGTTACATGGACTGGACCTGGATTTGCCAGGGTTTTCCCTGGAGCTGGCTTAAGATTTGCTGTCAGCAACATTCCCTCTCCCATGGACTTCTCCGTGGCCATTTGCTATGCGATTCAGGTGTCCTTTAAGTCCAGCATATTCAGTGGTGAAAAGCTGAAGTACATTCTTGCACTGTTTCCATTCTAGTCTTGCTAGATATGTTTATCCTAAAATGACTTGCAAAAAAAATAGAAGATCCGGAGAGCATTCTCCACCAAAGGGTTTCTTAAAGATACTAAAGCAACAATAATGAGTCATGTGCACACATGCTTTACTCCGGAGAGAGAAGCTAAAGTTGGAGTTATATATTCAAGGCACTGGGTCTAAGGAAGTGGTGATGGAATGTTTGTATAAGAATAATGAGTAACTAAAATAACACAAATCCTGATCTCCTGGGACTATTTTCCTAAAAATTTAATAAACTAACATATGTGCAGAGATTCAGGCTGAAGAGATGCAGAAGAGGCATTTGTTTGCACCTGGTTTTTCCCTGAAACAGGAGAAAAACTAAAAGCAAGCTGCTTCTCTTGCCTCGCTCTGCTTTACTACCCTCCCTGCCTTTTGAGAAATAGCTGAGACAGAATAAAAAACAAATGAGACAAATACTTAATCCAGAGCAGTAGTTCTTAGCCTTTTCTTTGCATAAACTTTTCTTTGATAATCTGAAACCCTGCAGACCAGCTGCCCTGAAAAATCTTTTCTGTGGCTTGGGGGGAAGAGGTAGCCCCGGGGTCTCTCTGGAGATCGTGTCTTGGAAGCGCTCACTGTGTATTAAATGGCCAGGGCCGCTGACCCATTATGAAACTCTTGAGATGACATAATTTTCCATTTCCCACTTACAAATGAAAGTCGAGGGACTTCAATGAACTTTGACCTAGTTAGTATGACAAGAAAGTTGTTAAATATATATTTATATATATAAATTTTTCCATAGAGAAGACACATCTGATAGCTTTAAAAAACTTTTCTAGCCTGACCAGGCGGTGGCGCAGTGGATAGAGTGTCGACCTGGGATGCGTAAGACCCAGGTTCAAGACCCCGAGCTCACCAGCTTGAGTGCGGGCCCATCTGGCTTGAGCAAAAGCTTGCCAGCTTGGACCCAAGGTCGCTGGCTCTAGCAAGGGGTTGTTCAGTCTGCTGAAGGCCCACGGTCAAGACACATGTGAGAAAGCAATCAATGAACAACTAAGGTGTTGCAACGGCAACAAAAAACTAATGATTGATGCTTCTCACCTCTCTCTGTTCCTGTCTGTCTGTCCCTATCTATCCCTCTCTCTGACTCTCTCTCTGTCCCTGTAAAAAAAAAGAAAAGAAAAATACTTTTCTAAATTGTAAGACTTTCAGAGCATATACTATAAATTTTTACATATATTTATGTATATATGTATATATTATACACATATTAACATATCTAGTATATGATAATTATTAAATCATATAATTTATATAATAATATTTATGTAAAAATACAAATACATATCCTTTCGTGAAGGATTCTAAATTTTAATTTTTGTTCTGTGACTCATGAACATGATGAATTAACTGATGCTTTGGGTGACGGGTTAAAGATAAAACAAGTCAGAGTACCGGGGCTTTTTCAGGCTCATGAATTAAACAGCTGTGGCCAGAAACAACATTCACCTACCTCAGTGGTTCTTAACCTTTTTTGAGGTACCAAACCCACCAGTTTCATATGCGCATTCACCGAACCCTTCTTTAGTGATAAATAAAATATGATTTTTTTTTCCAAATTCAAGACATAGGTATATGTATTTTTACTGGTGCACAAAATGAGCCATGCATGAACATCACCTTGCTCAAAGAACAAAACCAACAAAGTGCATGAACTCACAACAAATTACGGTATTACTTTATTCTGGCCTCCACGGCAGAGGCTTCTCCGAACCCCTGAGACCGACTCATTGAACCCCTGGGGTTCGATAGAACCCAGGTTAAGAACCACTGCTCTACCCGGATGACCATTCAGACACCAGCAAGTTGGGCCTGAGAGTGAACTGCTAAGGCTTTTTCAACTAGAAATTCTGTTTTCCACGTGGGCTGTGGGTTGCAAATTCGATCCCATGCTGTTTTCATCAAGTGTATGTCTGCACATGCAGACAGGCCCCCAGGCCATCACAGTGACATGATCTGGGCTGTGTCTGTCTCGCCCGCAGTTGACTGGGCTGTCCGGGTTGTGGTGACCCCTGCAGAGAGTGAGTGCTGTGCACACAAGACCCTGACGCAGAGGCTCAGCCTTTCACCTGGCCGGCAGCCTCCAGGTGCACGTGGGCCCTGACTCAAACATGGGAGATTTCTGAGAATTTTGTTCATCTGCCAATCATGTGTATCCAGGAACTAATGGGAGAAGAGATGTGGTAAGGAGACTGAGGCATGCTCCTTTCCTTGTCCCCCATGATGAGCTGTGAGAAAATGTAAGCCCCCTCAGTAAGAGTGCAACGCCCAGCCCAGCGTATTTCAGCCGAGTCTGTGAAGCACAGGTTCTAGTTTTGAAGCCACTTATTTTGCTTCATCAGAGATTTGTGGCAAAATAAAACAGAGACCCTGCTGATATCATCAGGTAGACAGGATGAAGACATTCATATTATTCTTTCCCACGGCAATCATGACAACGCATGGCCAGTAGTTTCCAAGGCTTTGCTACTTGGTGCAACCCACAGAAGAACCCTGGAGAATCAGAGTGTGCACTCCCTGTCCACCCAGCCCACCTCCACCTGGCCTCTGCCCCCAGTGGAACCCACATTGCAGCATCGGTGGGATGCTACCAAACACTATGGTCACTTTGCTATTTAACTGTACTATTGTCACTGAATTTTTGCTTTGCTTCTCTTTCTACAGAATCGTGCTGCTTCCCACACCCATCTGTTTAGAACCAGATGTACAACATTCCATCGATGTCTTTGCTCCCAGCCTTTGGAGGGAGCATCCCACACTCATTCACACATACTTGTGGATTCTGTGAGTATCATGAGCTTTGTGGGTGCTTCCTTCTGAACCGAGCCCCAAAACAATTCTACTATTGCACCGTCTGGTGAAATGTTTCTTGAGAAGTGTAAATGTATGTCTCATTATAAAAATCAACTCTTCTCTATAACAGTCACCTAATAACAGTTGCAAATCTTACAGAACAACAGTATATACTAGTAATGGTTTGAAGTGTTTTACATATTCTATTATTTAGTCTTATAGAGTCAACAACTCCATAAGGTACGTACTGTTATTATCCTCATTTACAGATGACAGAACTGAGGCACAGGGTCCCAGAACTAGCAGTGAGGAGTCTGACTCCGGCACCCCTGCTCTGAGCCATGACAGCACACTGGCTTTGCAGGGAGTTTAAGGGAAACCCCACCACTTAATTATTCTCATTTTGCAAGTTCCCATATACTTTTATACTATTGTAATCAGAGTGTTTATACAAGGATGTATATAAACAGTTTGCACTTCATATTATACCATGAGCATTTTCTTACATTTATGAAGTTTTATTTTTAGGAAGTATGCATTGTATTTCTTTGAGTGACTTATTTTAGCAAGAGAGAGAGACAGAGACAGAGAGAAAGAGACAGAATGAGAGACAGACAGAGAGACAGGAAGAGAGAGAGCTGAGAAGCATCAACTTATAGTTGTGTCACATCAGCTGTTCATTGATTGCTTTCCCATATGTGCCTTGACCCATGGTCTTCAGCCAAGCCAGTGGCCCTGGGTTAAGCCAGAAATCTTGAGCTTCAAGCCAGTGACCTTGGGCTCAAGCAAACAGCCATGAGGACATGTCTCTGATCCCACGCTCAAGCTGGTGACTCAGTGCTCAAGCCGGTGACTCAGTGCTCAAGCCAGCAACCTCCGGATCTCGAACCTGGGTCCTCTGCCTCCCAGGTTAACACTAAATCCACTGCACCAGCACTAGCCAGGCTGGTTGATTGAATTTTAAAATTTTTATTTTTCAGGTATAATTCACATTCAGTGTTATTTTATATTAGTCTCAGGTATACAGCATAGTAGTTAGACAATCATATTCTCTACCAAGTGCTCCTCACCAAGCATTCCAGTGCCCACCTGGTACCATACATAGTTATTACAATATTATTGACTATATTCTTTATGCTGCACTTTACACCCCATGACTATTCTGTAACTACCAATTTGTACTTCATAATCCCTTCACCTTTTCACCCAACTCTCCAAACCCTGTCCACTGCGGCAACCATCAGTCTATTCTCTGTGTCTGTGAATGTGTTTCAATTTTGTTTTCTCATTTATTTTGTGTGACTTCTTTCAGCATCTTCCCCCACAGAGTTGGTCACAGACAGTCCTTTCAAACCTCTCTCTCTGTGCACAGTTTCAGACCCAGACTTGTCCCTGGGCAGAGTTTGGCATTGAGTAAACTTACATAGTTTACTTACCTATACCCCATCTTGTGGAATAGTTGCTTCTACAGTGTGTCTGTAAAGTCATGGTTCACTTTTGACCGGTCACAGGAAAGCAAGTGCACCATGACTTTACAGACACACTGTATTTTTCGCTATGTACAATCAGTACATATTTTGTTTAATTTTATTTATTTATTTTTCATAGGAAGGGAAAGAGAGAGCGAAAGAAACATCAATTTGTTGTTCCACTTATGCATTCATAGGTTGATTCTTATATGTGCCTTGACCAGGAGTCAAACCTGCAACCTTGCCATATAGGGATTACGCTCTAACCAATTGAACTACTGGGCCAGGGCCATATTTTTCAGTGTTTTAAAATATAGTCCAATTTACCCAGGGCCTTATGGCTCTTGAAATAAGTTTTTAATTTCTGAAAGCTATTTTTCAATTAATTGTCAGGATTATCAGTAATGTATGAAAGTACCAGTTTCATCCTATCTTCAGAAGAATGGTATAGAATTGTCAAACAAAATCTCAAAGATTTTTTCAAAGTAATTTTGCATATAAAAATAAAATTGTATTTTTAGTTCTGGGGGGTAGTTTAGTTGGTTAGAAGTATAGAGAGTGCTGGTTCAATCCCCGGTCAGGGCACATACAGGAGCAGATTGATGTTCCCCACCCCCTCTCTCTCTCTTTATCTCTCTTGCTAAAATCAATAAATAAAAATTAAAAAAAAAATCAAATTGCATTTTTAAATATTTTTGAGGATCTTCTAATATCATAATGTAATTGGCAAACTACACCTACAACTGTTATTGGAGCATAGCCACGCCCTCGCTTACATGTTGTCTTCGGTGCTTTCAAGCTGCAAGGACAGAGCTGAGTGGTTTTGACAGAGGACTTAGGGCCTCAACTCCAAAAATATTTACTATCTGGCCTTTTATAAAAAGTTTGTTGACCCTTGATTTAATTAGCCATGTATCCATATTTTGTAAACCTGTCTTCAAAGTTCAATTTTTCACCATTGAATGTTTTAAATTTATACCCTGGAGCTTTGTTATTTCACCGTCTACTCTAGAATTCAATATGGGGGAGCTATATCTTGGATTTTATTCAACAATGTCAGCTATTACAACATTAAAGATAGCCATTGTTTTAAGATCATTTTACCAATAGCAGGTTGCAAGATTTAGCTAAAAAGGGAAGGGGGAAGGAAGGAAGGCAGAGAGGGAGACAGGGAGGGAGAGGGGGGGAAGGAAGGAAGGCAGAGAGAGACAGGGAGGGAGGGAGGGAAAGGGAGCTAAAGAAAAAGGGAAGGGGGAGGATGGAAATAAAAGAAACAAGACATGCAGTTATATTTGAAGGTGGTATAAATAGTCTCAAATACTGCCCTAAAATATTGCATGACACATGCTTATACTAAATAAAAATTATTTATTGTTTCTCTGAAATTCCAGTTTAATTAGGTGATTTGTATTTTATATAACAGTTTTAACCAAAGGTGGCCTAAAGCCTGCACCTGGAAGGCCATATAACATTGTGAAGAAGTTCTACCGTATTATGGTAGAAAAGAAGTAGAAAGTAGAAAAAAAACTCTTGAGTAGGAAATTTAAACTATATTGATTCCCCTGGCCACACAATCCATATTCTCTGCTGAGAAGCTTTAAATAGAACTGTGCTCATGAACCAACATGTGAGTTACAGAGAAAAAATTATATCAAACCAGTTTACTTCAGGGGGAAAAAAAGCTAAAAGTTGGGAACCAGACAGAGTGAAGAAAGGGAAAGGAGGAAAATAAGGAAGTCTTAACTCACTAAGAACTGCTCTAATAATAATGGTCATGAAACTCAAATTTGTAAGAGCCAAATACTTCTCATTTTAAACCCATATCATAAATATTTCTAAACTTCTTGAACTCCAGAGATTATCACTTGCTGCTGCATTAAATGCCTCCATTTGTCACTCATTTGTCACCCACTCACTGAGTGTACAGCCAGGCACTGTTCTGGCCCCTCTGAGAACACTCGGCCTGATACAGAAGACAGCCATATAAACAGCATTGTGTCCATGATGTTTGATAGATACATAATATATATAGATAGGTACTTTGAAATTAACTTTAAAAATATGTTTTGATCAGTTTTCAGGCAGTTGTTCTCTTATATTAGTATAAAACCCCTGAAACCTAAATGAGTGGGTAAGCTGAGCTTGGCAAATTGTCAGAAATGTCAGGAATGGCTGTAGGTCCGTTTCAGCTCCCAGTCCCGAAGTAGAAGCTGAGACGGGACTTGGGGGTGTGAAGAAGAGTGAGGGGGACTAGAGAAGACAGGGGAGGGTCGGAGCTAGGACGGGTCCCCATCGAAGCACAGCTACCGCCCCAGCCCACAGGGAGCTCTGGAACATGAAGCAGCAATTACAGCACAGCCCTGGTTCCACCTAGAGGCAAAGCAGGGGGCTGTGTGTGCCCACGTCATTGGCTACATTGGATACCTGGTGAGCGTGTGAACTCCTAGACAAGGTGATGGACTCCAGTATTCTGGAGAAGGGGACAGCTGTGAGCCTTTAGCAGCCACTGCCATAATAGCTGGCAGGTGGGAAGACCTGAGCAGGGCACAGTGTCCCCTATAAATTCCTGACCAAAGATGTCCTGTAGGAAAAAAATCGTTGCACATTTTATGATTACATACTAATGTGGTTGTTTCCAAAGCACCAATTTTCCTGCTCTGGGAAGACACTTGACAGCTTGGGAGTTGGTCTTTCAAAGTTTATTCCTCTCTGCAGCCAGATTAACATTTGCATCTGAAATTGTGATGAATTACCAAGAAGACCAGATGAAAACTTCGGTTCATCCCTGGATGCCCCTTCCACATAAATTCCTTTTGTTTGGCAAGTATAGTGAAACAGTTAAACTTCCTTTCAGTCTCCTTGATTACATGATATGTGCTTTTATAAAAGTGTGTTTAGAGTCAAAAGTATATTAGGTGTCCTAGAATATAAAACTGCCATTCTTCTTTTAAACTCTGAAACAAACTGCACTTGGTAAACATAAAGTGCTTAGAAGTTTCTAGAAGTGAGTCATGGCATTACAAAATGCTATAGCTGACAGAGACTCATCATTTGGTCCGACTCTAATCTGGGATCAGACCAATAACTCTGAATAGTTACCCCTTAACTGGCTGCTCACATGCCCACCTCTAACCCATCTGGCTCCTTCTGTGTCTCTCCCCACCTGGTCTGTGTTTGGAGGCAGTAGAGTTATTTAAGTATCAGCTTAAAGATGCAATACTGAAATGTATATATACTTATTGAACAAATTTATATGTAGCACATACTATAAATGAGATACTGTGGTAGGCACAGGGGTAAACAAAACAAGCTCTGCCTGCCCGCGAGGCTTCCTCTTTAAGAGGAGGTGCAGACATGATGCGGGACACAGCTGCTTGGTGCTAGAGGTCCTGGGAGCTGTGGTGGCGCAGTGAACTGAGCAGGTCAGCGTGGCTCCAGCAGTGGGTTCCAACATCACTGACTCAGCTTTCCCTTTGTTACAAAAATTTTGTAACACTTTTCACTATCCTGAAGTGAAATTCAGAGGTATTGGCCTACCTGCGCACAGAACTTCCTAATAGTATCAATGTAATATGCAAATGCAAAGGAAAAATGAAAGTCATTTATGAAGCAATAACATGCACTTCAATATGGACACAATGAAGTAGGAGACATACATGTCACTATGTTCAAGACAGCCATGAAAGGCCTGACCAGGCAATGGTGCAGTGGATAGAGCATCAGACTGGGACGCAGAGGACTCAGGTTCGAAACCCTGAGGTCGCCAGCTTGAGCGCTAGCTCATCTGCTTTGAGCAAGACTCACCAGTTTGAGCCCAAGGTCACTGGCTTGAGCAAGGGGTCACTTGGTCTGCTGGAGCCCCCCAGTTAAGGCACATATGAGAAAGCAATCAATGAACAACTAAAATACTGCAATGAAGAATTGATGCTTCTCATTTCCCTCCCTTCCTATCTGTCCCTCTTTCTGTCTCTCTGTCTGTGACAATAAAAAAGACAGCCTTTAAAGGAGGTATGTTAAAATCATATTTAACATGTTTTTAAAACAGAGTAAGGCTTTCAACTCATACTTATAAATAGATATTTCTTCTTCATGAATTTTCAGTGGGACATTCACAGCCTACTGTAGAAGACATGGCATGAGTTTTCTTCTTGTGAGAATGTATAGCATTTTTGATCCCTCCCACTAAATGCAGGTAACACACCTCACCCAATTGTGGTGACAACCAATATTACCCTTTGGAATTTCCAAAATGCCCCCTAGGGTTCTCCGATATTGAGCCCCACAATACTGAGAGCAATGAATGAACAAATGAGTGAATGATAAAGTTTAGATTTTATCCTGAGGCAATGGGAAACCACTGAAAGGTTTTAAGGTGGGCGTTACCTGAACAAGTGGCCTTTTAAAGGATCACTGTGACTATTCAGTAGAATATAGATGGGTAAAAGAGGATAGAGTGAAAGATGAGGCATTTATTTATTGGGCTGCCACGGTAGTAATCTGTTGGCCCAAAATAAGGAAATGACAAGGAAACAAAGAGCAATAAAGACATCCTAGACACATTCAAGTGGTCAGCCCACCCCAGCTTGTGGTATATGGCGATGCGGGATGGGTGTGGAGTATGGAAGACAAAGAAGCAGAGAGGACCTTCTTCAGTTCTCCACACTGAGCAGGTTGGCGGACGGTGGCACTGTTTCCTGACAGTAGGCACAGAAGGGGAGCCAGGTTTCAGGTGTGTTTGTTTGGTAGTACCTGTGGGACAACCAATAGGCCTGTCTGTGCAGATCTATACAGATCGAGAGCCCAGATTGAGATAAATTCCCGCAGAGATGGTAACCAAAGACACAGCACTGCCCAGGTCACCTAGGAAGTGGGTTTAGAGTAGGAATGGGGCTGGTGAGAGAACCCTGAGGACCCAAACATTTAGGGATATATGAAGGGAGAGCTAGTGCACTGGCATGAAAAGTGAATGAGAGAGGCAGTGGGCGTGGCGGAGAAACAAGAGTTCAGGAAATCTGGCTATCCGGGAGACAGACCGGGCATGGCAGGAGAGCCCAGCGAGGTCAAGGAGTTGATTTTACAGATGGAGAGACATGAGCACATTTAAGTGCCAGCTGAGAGAGAGAGATTAAAGAAAGACAGCATAATCCACAGAAAATTGTTCTGAGGGCAGAGGGACAAGCGGTGGGACACCCCTGCCACGGGGTCCTTCTTCCTTGGTCAGCACAGAGTCAGGAACAGCAGTACTCCCTGGGAGACAGGAGTTTGGGAGGCAGGCAGTAGGAGGCTCCAGTGCCCTTGTTGGGTCTATTTTCTCTGTGAAGTACGAGAACAAGAAGCAATTGCACGTGCTGAGAGCACAGGGAAAATGAACTTAGCAGTTTTAAGAGCAAAGACACTTTGGTATAGTCATCTAGGTCCTGGCCAGGAAGCTCAAGTGGTTGAAGCATTGTCCGGAAACAACAGGTTGAAGGTTCAGTCCACAGTCAGGACACACACAGAAAGCAACCAATGAAAACACAAGTAAGTGGAACAACCAATGAATACTTCCCTTCCCCCTTTCCCTCTCTCCTTCTGTCTCTCTACAAAAATCAATAAATTAAAAAAGAAAAAAATTAAGTCCTGGCCAGATAGCTTGGTTGATTGGAGCATAATCCAGAAGTGTAGATGTTGCTGGTTCAATTCCCCAGTCAGGATACATAGGGGAATATCTCAGTGTTTCTGTCTCTCTGTCTCTCCCTGCCTCTCTCTTAAAAAAAAAGAAAAAAGAGCCTGACCAGGCTGTGGCTCAGGGGATAGAGCATAGGTCTGGTATGCTGAGGAATCAGATTCAAAACCCCAAGTTCGCCAGTTTGAGTACGGGCTCATCCAGCTTAAGTGCAGGCTCACCAGCTTGAGTGCAGGGTTGCCGGCTTCAGCGTGGGATTATAAACATGACCCCATGGTCTCTGGCTTAAAATCCAATTGTCACTGGCTTGAACCCAAGGTCGCTGGCTTGAGCAAGGGGTCGCTGGCTCAGGTGGAGCCCCTGATTGAGGCACATATGAAAAGCAATCAATGAACAACTAAAGTGCCACAGCTCTGAGTTGATGTTTCTCATCTCTCTCCCTTCCTGTCTCTCCTCTCTCTCAAAAAATAAAAATAAATTATATATATTAAAAAGAAAAGGAAAATAGTCATCCAGGGTTAAGTTTACCCTCTGGTGCGTCACAGGACGAACAGAGGAAGACTGGAAAAGTAAAGTTAAAGGACCGTGGAAAGCAGTTGCAGTGTGGACAAGGCAGAGAGATCACAGGAGAGCTGTCTGTGCCACCAAGTTCGCTCTCCTAGCACGACCTGCTGAATTAAAACTTATTTACAAAGCTGTTTTTCTATCAGTCATTCAAAATGACCAAATTGGTGTGATTAACCTGCTGTACCAACACTTCTCTACCATATTATTGAAGCTATAAACTTTTCAAATAGTACTAGGCTGTAACTTAGATAAAATTCTCTGAAAAATATATACCCATAAAGCTTTTCTTCACAGAAATGTTAAACTATAGATTATTTCTTCTTGAGTATAAATGTATGATGCATTTGTCCCCATAATAGCCGTATGATCTAAGCTGGCAATTCCCAACATGCATCTGTGACTTACTGATTTTATTTGAATATATGACCAAATGGTTCAATAAGTCTGAAAACACTGAGTTTAAAGAGTATCTTTCTTGCAGGACTTCTCAGAGCCTTTGGTATGTTAATCTAGTCTGTGAATCCCCAAGTGGCAGAAAACCACTTCCATATGTAATTTAAAAAGACAAAACTTTTAAAGAAAAATTTTGTGAAATTAAAGTCCCATAGTAACACTATGGAATACCCTAAGCCATAATTTCTTATTACAAGTAGCCTAGTTAAAAGTCTTTCGAATCTAAGACAAATTTATTAGCAAATTAAAATATAGTAATAAGGGCAATAAAAAGATACAGTCTCGCCTGACCAGGTGGTGGCGCAGTGGATAGAGCATCAGACTGGGATACAGAAGACCCAGGTTCGAGACCCCGAGCTCGCCAGCTTGAGCGTGGGCCCATCTGGCTTGAGCAAAAGCTCATCAGCTTGGACCCAAGGTTGCTGGCTGCAGCAAGGGGTTGCTCGGTCTGCTGAAGGCCCATGGTCAAGGCACATGTGAGAAAGCAATCGCTGAACAACTAAGGTGTTGCAACGGCAATGGAAAACTAATGATTGATGCTTCATACCTCTCTCCATTCCTGTCTGTCTATTCCTCTCTCTGACTCTCTCTCTGCCCTGTAAAAAAAAAAAAGATACAGTCTCTTTTGTTTTCTTTACCATTGGTCAATAAATGAAAATATATGGCTGAAGACTTCTTAAATCAGTTGAAAATCTTAAAATATTTAGTCATAAGCAATTTAAAGAATTGAATTGAGTCTCTTTTCAACCATTATTCTCAATACAGATCTGTTTTTTTATAACTGGAATCAGAATAGCAGACAGTTGTGAGCATGTCTTCTTTTCTCATTATTTTTAAAAGCGTGGTCTTCTTCCCCAAATCAATGCATTTCTGCAGCAAGCCAGATTTAGATGAATATCAGCTGTACACCTGTGTTGAAATTGCCTTGGAACTGAGAGCTCAGGTGCTCCCTGGTGTATGTGAAAGGCTTATAGCCAGCATGTCTGCCAGGCTGCACAATGGGACAGTGGGTGAGTGTCCATTGAGTCAGCTCTACATAGCACTGCTGCCTGTAAAAACACTTTTTGAATCATAAGTGAATCTATCTAATTTATTTTAGCATCTAGTTCAAACAACCAATCACTTGCCCAACAATTAGATACACAGAGCAGTATGTTGATGTCTTGGAATTATAATGTGCAATACAGGAACCACCTAGAAATATGAGCCTTGGAGTAGCATTAAGATGCTAAATAGCTGGAGCAGTAGCCATAAAATATTTATTTAGAATCTTGGGATTTTAGGTCTGAAATGAACTCTAAACAACTTCTTTCATCCCCAAACCTTCATTTAACAAATGAGACAATTAGGGCCCAAAACTATTAGATAGCTTGCCCATGTCACTAAACTTTAGAACAGGGTCCTCACCCGCAGCAGTTCTGAAATTTTGGGCTGGATAGTACTTTGTTGTGGGGGTGGGGTGGTGTCTGCCCTGTGCATTATATGGTGTTTATCAACATCCCTGCCCTCTACCCACCTGATACTAGTAGCAGCCTTGCCCCAGTTGTGACATCCAAAAATATCTCCAAACTGTGTCATATGTCCCCTAGGGACAAAATTCCCCCCAGCTAAGACCCACTGCTATAGACTGACAGCTACAGTGAAAGCCTGGGTTTTCGGGGTCCAAGCAAATGTTTTTCCATTATACTGAAGGACTATGGCTTCAGGGTGTCCACAGTCTCATGAAAAATATGGAATAAGAAAAATTAAAAGTATAGTCCAGAACAAACATAGATCATCAGGAATTGAAGTAACATTGATATCAATAATAATAATTACATTGGAATAATTAATTATTAAAATAATTTAAGCCTTCAATGAACTTAAGTAATGTTTATTGTTGTTATATTTACTAAACAATGTTTATTGAGCACTTACTACATGCCAAACACTATTCTAAGTATTTCACAGGCATTATGACCTTTAATTCTCATAATCTCGTGAGGCAGGTCCTATATTATCCCCCTTTAAAAGAGAAGAGATTAAGGACTAGAGAGGTACCAAGTGAAAGCGAGATGAACTAAACAGGATGAGGTGCTTCTCTGTCACTTCCTTCACCTCTAACTTACTTCTTTCATTCACTGCAGTCTGCAAGTGTCACCCCGAGGGTTCGGTGGGGACCAACTGCAGCCTACTTGGAGGCCAGTGCCAGTGTAAGCCTCATGTGACTGATGCTGCTGTGACAGGTCTCAGCAGGAAGCTACGGTTTGGGGCGCCACGGCTGTCACTGGATGTAAAAAAACAAGATGGGGGAAACACTCTTGTGCACAACCTTGCAGTTTCCTAGGCAGGAATGATGTGGGGAGTCTTAAAGGGGACAGAGTTGAAAATTTAACTACATTATTCAGACTGTCTGTGTAGATAAAACGTACTGACATCTTTTCTGCCATACCTCATGCATCCTTTCACTGGACGCTAACTAGGCAGAGCTGTGCTGGGAAGCGTCCTGATAAAACCATGGTCCCATGCTTGTGGGAGCTTGCAGCCTGTATTGAGTAGCTGGTAGTCCAAGTAGGACATAGGACACCATGATGATAAATCAGCTGTGTGATCCAACAAGTGAGCCCAGTTTCTGGGAAGGCTGAAACGGTGACATTGGTTGGTTGAGAAATAGAACAACGCTGGGACCAGGATATTACGCTTTTTGATGCTGGGGTCACAAACAGTCTTTGAACTTATTTTATAAATTGCCCATTAATAAGGGTTTAGATGAGGTTTCATCTACAGCTGTAAATTCAGTTAGCATGGCCATCTTGTTTGGGCTCTGTAGTTCTCTGTTCACAATGTAAATTATCCATGAAAATACAGTGTGTCCGTAAGGTCATGGTGCACTTTTGACCCGTCACAGGAAAGCAACAAAAGACGATAAAAATGTGAAATATGCACCAAATAAACGGAAAACTCTCCTAGTTTCATACCTATTCAGTGCAGTTCGATGTGGGCTCCATTTGTTGCCATAGACACATCCAAATGATAGTAAAGTTCTTGCCACACACAGGTAAGGATGTCTGATGTAACAGAGTGAATAATGTCTGTAATTCTCTGTTTTAAGTGATTAATGTTGTTGATACGTTCAATATACACATGTTGCTTCACATAACCCCAAAAGTAAAAGTCTAAGGTTGTCAGATCCAGGGATCGTGGTGGCCATGGCTTGACAGAACCCCAGCCTATCCACCGCTGGGGGAATGTTCTATCCAGAAACTCATGAACAATGGTGGCGTAGTGTAGAGGAGCGTCGTCCTGTTGAAAGATGACACCTTCTGGAAATTGTGGCACTGCATATAATTCCAACATGTCAAGATAGATGTTTGCCGTCTATCTTGCTCCACGCATAACAGACTGCTCCGCGAAAAAAAATGGGCCTATCACCTTATCATGCATCAGGCCACACCACATGTTCACTTTAGGGGTGTTACGTTCGTACTCAACATAGGCATGAGGATGTTCAGCAGCCCATATTCAGACATTATGGCAATGAACATGTCCACAGATATGGAAGGTCGCCTCACTGCTGAACACAATCTTCTGCAAAAATCTTGCATCATTGTCGATCTCATGAAGCATATCTGTAGCAAACGCACATCATGGGGGTCTATCCACCGGTTTGATAGCATGCAACAGCCGCAATTTGTACCCCGTAAAGCAGAGACGTTTCTTTAACACCTTATGAACTGTAGTCTTGCTTAGGTGTAATTGTCGAGCAAACGCACTCACAGATTTTTTAGGGCTCCTTAGGTAGCTATCCCGTACAGCCTCTACAGATTCGTCACTGACTGATGACCTACCAAAATGGGGTTTCTCCACCAAACTGCCGGTTTCCTTCAACTGCTTATCCCACCGAGTAATGTTATTTCTATGTGGTGGCGCTTCGTTATAAATGCGCCAATATTCACATTGCACTTTGGTCACGGATTCGAATTTAGCGAGCCACAGAACACACTGAACTTTCCTCTGTACTGTCCACATCTCGACTGGCATGGCCGTGGGCTGCTCCGCTGTATACACGGTGTTACGTCATCATCTGCGCATGCGCACATGCTGCCACATCATCTTACAGAAACTGGGAGGGCTTTCCTTTTATTTGGTGCAGATTTCACATTTCTATCATCTTTTGTTGCTTTCCTGTGACCGGTCAAAAGTGCACCATGACTTTACAGACACACTATACTATTTCCCGCAGAAACCTGCCTTAGGAACCAGGAAAACCACCAGATCCATAAATCTCCTTTCAGGCAGGAAAATATCTTTTCAGTCCTGATTCAGAGAATGGCACACCCTCTTGGTCACTGCCTGTCTAGCGAAGCCCATCAAACAGCTGAGATCCATCATCACTCTTTTTTCCTTTCTTTAAAAAAAATATGAAGTGCTTAAAATACACAAAGGAGCAAACATTTCTTCCATGTAGCACCTGTCAAACAAGCAGGTACCACATTCTTTTTCTTTGTATAGGGAAGAGCAGCTCAAAGGATTCGACAATTTAGGAGAAAAGAATTTAGCCTCTACTGTGTGTTCTAGGAGAAAGAATATCTGACCATGGGGGGAGCATGTCTTGTATTTTTTAGTCTTAAAGTTTGACTTTCATGATACGTGAAAGTTCAAGTTATTAAAAACATGGTACTAGTTCAGTTCCTCTGTATAAACAGTGTTTATCAGACACAGATGTTCACAACCTCTGTTTATTGAGTGAAGCTGTGAATTGTTCTTGACCTTTCACCTGGGACTCCCACATGGTAGGCCCGCCTGGCAGCAACTCACCTTGTCCACCTTGGGTAGCAGAGGACGAAAAGTTAGGGATGGCAAGGTTAGAACTGTAGGTCTTTCACCAGCACAGCACCTGCTCCCACCCCAACGTGCCTCTCTCTGCTTTATCTAGCATGTCACTGCCACCTTCAAGGTTCAAGGGCACCGTGTGTGACCAAATAACAGGACAGTGCCCCTGCCAGTTGGTGGCTGGCCGCCATTGTGACCGGTGCCTGCAAGGCTATTTTGGGTTTCCCAACCACCGCCCTTGCCTTTGTAATGGGTTTGCTGAGCTTTGTGATCCGAAACAGGATCGTGCTTCAGTTGTGGTGGGTTTACAACTGGAAGAAACTGTGAAAGGTATGGAATTCATATGTACTTTATTTTTAATTTTTTTTTTCTGAAGTAAGAAGTGGTGTGGCAGCAGACTTCTGCAAGCGGCCGACCAGGATCCACCTGGCATGCCCACCAGGGGGCGATGCTCTGCCCATCTGGCTCATTACTCCATTGCAACCAGAGCCATTCTAGCTCCTGAGGTGGAGGCCATGGAGCCATCCTCACCGCCCAAGCCACCTTTGCTCCCATGGAGCGTTGGCTGTGGGGGGGAAGAGAGAGACAGAGAGAAAGGAGAGGGGGAGGGGTGGAGAAGCCGATGGGCGCTTCTCCTGTGTGCCCTGGCTGGGAATCAAACCTAGGACTCCCACATGTAGGGCTGATGCTCTACCGCTGAACCAACCGGCCAGGGCCTAATTTTTTGTTTTGTTTTGTTTTAATCTCACAACACTCTCCAAAAGACTACTGCAGGGATACTCAGCAGTTTTAAGTGTCTTCTTCTGGGTGGCAAAGACAGAGGGTCATGCCATCACCCTTCAAAATCTTGTTATTGATTTAACAACGTCTGTTAAATCAATAACAAGCATTTGCCTGGCACTTTGGTTTTTATATTCCTAAAATAAGACTAAGTGCTATTATGTTGAGTTTAATGATTATATCGTGGGACTTGCAATAGCAAAAATCCTTGAGCAGAGCAAAGAAGTATCTCCTAAACTATTGAGTTTTCAGAGTTGCATGGTTCTCATGCATAGCAAGTTCACATTGGCTAACAGGTAAGCTTCTCCTGGGACATTTTTGGTAAAAAGAAATTGCCTTGACAGATGCATCAATGGTTACTATGGAAATCTTTCTTCAGGACAGCCCTGCCATCCTTGGCCATGTCCAGATGTTCCCACAAGCAATCAGTATTTTGCCCATTCCTGTTATCAGAATCCTTGGAACTCAGATATACTGTGCAATTGTCATCAAGGTTATGCAGGTGGGCAGTCTATTATATGATGGTTGTTTTCCTTCTGGTTTACAGTGCTGTGTGAAAAATAATCACATATTAATAATTTATCTGCCTTAGCCAAGTGGGTGTTGCAGAAAATAAATTAATGGTAAGATGATAAAATTTGGTAAATTGCTGCTTTACAAACAAAGAATTTCAACAATTCAAAAACCAATGACAATTTAAACCTATCCTACTGAGCTATAATTTTTAATACTGTTCTGGAAAACTAACTGACCCAATGGGTTTAAATCAAAATAATTTCTTTATAATAAAAATCATTATATGTTAAGATATATATGTGATTAAGTAAATATGTTAATATATTACATATAACATAAGCAATTAAAAAGTAAAAAAAATTAACAAGTCAAATGCTTTATTTGTATAATCCTAAGCAATCAATTTGACTGGTATGTAACAGACACAACTAACTTTTTCAGAAGTCTGGAAGCACTGATTTGGGCATTGAGTAGAAACCATATAAGTTAATTCAATATTTGTGTCTGTTCAATCAAAAATTTTATTTTACCTAGTTTTAGCATGAGTGTAAATATCTAATATAAACAAGGGGAAAAGTTTATAAAGTACACTTGATTTAATCACACTTAGAAAATATGGTACTGTTATTTTCTTCTGTGATAATTACCATCATGATAATGAATTACGTTGTTAATGTTTTTATTATTCCTTACTTCTAAGGTTATACATGTCTCCAGTTAAGTCTTACGTCTTCTCTTGTAGTCTCTTCTCCATGTACACTTCGGCTTGGTTGGTCAGTTTTTAAGAACCGAGACCATGATTGGCTACCAGAGCATTTCTAAATGGGATGAACCAAAATGTAGCTAGTGGGCCATAGTCTGGACACCTAAACAAATGCCGTTACCTTGAGGTTGTCAGGGTGAAGAGTATAGGAGAGAAGGGAGATTTCTTCCTGCAGTGCTAATTCAGAGCACCCTCCTGGGCTCGTACACCAAGGGACCCTCTCTTAGCCAGCTTCACTTCTGGACACGTCCCTCAGGCCACTGCTGAGTGACCTCGAGGATGGGGAGGGACTGAAAGAAGCTTTAGGTCCTGGGGTACACTACAGTGGCTCTGGTTCCATAAGGATCCAGTCCTGGGCCCACAACTCTAGGTTCTTAAGAATGATTAGCATCCATCCTTCACCAAGGACTGGAAAGCCCTGAATAATCACTTTATTCTCTGGATGAATAATAAATTAAAGGGAATGTTTTGTTTTAAATTAGAATACTTTTCCTTATTCCTCCTCAATGTGTGACTTCTCATTACCCCTAGAAGAGCCCTGTTATTTTTCTATCTATTCCAATCTGCATCCGCCTCCTCTAACACACACACACACACACACACACACACACACACACACACCTCATCTCATTCCCTTTTCCTCTCCTCATCTTTCCAGTAGGCAGTGTGAAGAATGTTCTGCTGGTTTCTATGGAAATCCAGGAATTTCTGGAGTGCCTTGCCAGCCATGGGCCTACAACAACAACACTGATTGACTGACCCAGAGTCCCGCAGCCGAGTCACAGGGGAGTGCCTGAAGTGTCTGCACAACACTCAGGGACCCAGCTGCCAGCTCTGCACACCCGGTCACTTTGGGTCGGCCCTCAATCAGACCTGCAAAAATAAGTGTGCAGGGCTCCCAAGGGGTTCGTGGCCGCAAAGTGGCAGCTCTCTTGTGCATCATCAGTCAGGCCAGCCAGGTCGGCGCCCACCGGGTGCCGGGCTGGGGACTGAACTCATCACCAGAAAGGGTTGCGGCTGCAGCATGCTCACTGGCGTTCCTAGTTTGCCCTTGCCAACTGTTGCCTTCGGCTCCTGCTTAGTGGGACTGGAGCATTGTTTGGCAGAGTACGGGCCAAGGTGCACTGTGGCACAGTCACTGGGATACAGCTGGGCTATTCAGATGCAGACGCCTGGGCTGTCCCTCAGACCCACGGCATCGACTCTCTGGAAGTGAGGCCCAGGGGTCTGCACCGTGACATGCTCACCAAGTGATTTTAATGTGTAAGTACAAGAATCCTGATACAGAAGAGAACACAGGTCTAATTCAGAATAAAGAAAGGAGAAATAAACTGTTCTTTTTTAGGAGATATCTTAACTCTTTCAGATCACCTATGTCAATTTAGAAAACAATTTGTTTTCAGATCTTTTACATAATGGAACTTTGGTGAATGGTGTGAGAGAAAAAGTGAGAAAGTGAGGTCTTTCTAATTTTGAGCTCTCGGAACATAATAGGCACAACCGTATGCAACTGCTATTTTGGGAGCTCAACAGCAGTTGAATGGGTTTGAATTCTTAAGAATCTTTGATAAAGTTTGTACTATTGTATGGTTATGTCCTTGAGTCTTTTGTAGAAATGATACATACAGGTCTAAAAAACTGTTTGCAGGCGTTGTTAAAAGCCAGAGTTATCGCCTGACCTGTGGTGGCGCAGTGGATAAAGCGTCGACCTGGGAACACTGAGGTCGCCAGTTCAAAACCCTGCACTGGTCTGGTCAAGGCACATATGGGAGTTGATGCTTCCAGCTCCTCCCCCCTTTCTCTCTTTCTTTCTCTCTCTCTCACTCTGTGTCTTCTCTCTAAAATAAATAAATAAAAAAGAAATTAAAAAAAAAAAAAAAAGCCAGAGTTATCACTGAATTTACCTCCTTTAATGTCAGGATGCTCCTGTCATCCTTCCGGCGTGAATACCACTGACTGTCCCCCTGGCCAGGGAGCTTGCCTATGTGACCCTGACACTGGCACATGCGCTTGTCTGCCCAGTGTCACAGGTCGGATCTGTGACCGTTGTGCTGATGGATCCTGGAACCTGGTCCCTGGCAGGGGATGTCAGCCCTGTGACTGTGCCCCCCAGACTCTCATGGTACCCACTATGACAAGGCAAGATACTTGAAAGTTACTAAGCTCATCTTGTGTATTCTCTGCCCTTTTCTAGAATCACCTATTTCTTCAAGGAGTGCTGGTTCCTTTTGATGGATAATTACAGTATTAGCAACCAAGATCCAGGCACCAGTTGGCTGTGCCTGTTCTATATGCTCCCCTCGACTCTTCACACCTGTAGCGCCAACCACAAGATCTCCACACAACTGCTTGGCTTCCTAATTCATGAGGAACTCCTCATGTTCATTGCATAACTCCCTGGCATGCTTCTTAGACCTTTGGGGAAGTGTATTGGTAATAGCACTCAACGAGGAGCACAGTTCCATCATGGAGACTGAGGAAGCCTGTGATGCTGAAGACCAGATGGCATTGGTTTGACCAGGGAGCCCTCAGAACAAGAAGATGTGGGTTGTCTGGTCCATAGGGAATTCCTAGGGGAATTGGGAAACACTTTCATTAGAATACAGAGGAGGCATGTGAACATTTAGATTCTCAGCTGTTTAAACAACTGTGATAAATGTCTCTGTCTCAGCTAGTAGGTGGGCCCCAGGGTATTCTTACAGAAACACCAAACATGCCGTCCAAAATTTTCATCAAGAGCTTAAGATGGAGCCTGACCAGGCGGTGGCGCAGTGGATAGAGCGTCAGATTGGGATGCAGAAGACCCAGGTCCGAGACCCCGAGGTCGCCAGCTTGAGCGCGGACCCATCTGGCTTCAGCAAAAGCTCGCCAGCTTAGACCCAAGGTCACTGGCTCCAGCAAGGGGTGGCTCAGTCTGCTGAAGGCCCACGGTCAAGGCACATGTGAGAAAGCAATCAATGAACAACTAAGGTGTCGCAATGGCAACGAAAAACTGATGATTGATGCTTCTCATCTGTCTCTGTTCCTGTCTGTCCCTATCTATCCCTCTCTCTGACTCCCTCTCTGTCCCTGTATTAAAAAAAAAATGAGCTTAAGATGGAGTCGGAGAAAAATGTTTATCAGATCTGCAGATATTGCAAAGTTGTGATAAAGACAGAACAAGAGACAAGATATCCTAATAGGCTGCTTTGTTGTCTGAAAATAAGATGAGATGTTAATAGATACAAGTGAAGTATTGCAGTTGTGTTTTTAAAATTTGCATAACTACAGGGTGGGAGTAATAACTTGGCAACAGCTCATGTGAAAAACATCTGAGGGTTTTCACTGTGTGCTGCACATGAGCCAGCTGTGTGGATGGACTGTTTGGGCTGGAGCAGGGAGAGCGCCATCCCCAGGGTCAGGACAGTTGTTGTCCCACTGTCCTCTGGACTAATCAGACAGCTCCATGAACACTGTCATTTGTAAGTACCACATCATAAACACTGTATTAACAAACTAACATGTGTCTGAAAGAAGACAACCAGGATAGTGGATAGAACCACACTACTCTGTGATGAAGGCCTGAAGGAATTAAGGGTGGGGAGCCCAAAGAACAGCAGCAAACACAAGTTGAGAATGACTATCTGCAGGTGGGAAAAGGACTCTCAGAGGAAAGAGGGAGTCTGCCTGTCTTGTGTAGCCCATAAGAGAGGCTCAGAACGATGCGAACAAATTACAAGGAGCAGATTCTGCATCAGTGAAATCAAGCATTGCCCAACAATCAAGGACAACCAGCAATACGACAGCCCTCGGGAGCAACAAGCTCCCCATAACTCTGTATTTGAGCAGAAGCTAGTGGTTACCCCAAAGATGGGTAGAAACATAACAGATCCAGTCCCTTCTTCAATCCAGCATTTATTCACTGGGAGCATAGTGGTAGAGTGCTTGCTGTTTAAGCAGGTTTAGTCAAGTATAACCTAGGACCACTGCAATAGTGATTTGCTTCTGTATTTTTCTCGTGTTAATTTTGCAACCTCCTCAGTTTTCAAAAAAGCTGGTCAAGAATCCAGTTGGGAGAGTAGAGAAAAGTTCAGCCTGTTCCCAAAAACACAGTTAAATAACTGTCATTAATTGACCAACCCTCAAGTGCAAAAAATGTTTTGTTGAGCAAAACACACTGGCCCAACTAGGAGAAACTCGATCACACATTCCATCATGCAAACATTATGTGCCGAATTAATTGATGAATGTCATTCCGGTTCTTTCCTCCCTGTGTTTTGGGAGAACTCCCATAACTGAAGAGGAAAAGAATAAGAATGTGGCCGTTTCCCAGGACATGTTTTGTTTTCATTTCCATCTGTGTATGTTTCCCAGTTTGAGGCCACCTGTCCTTGAACAGCTGGAAGCAGGTGGTATAGTTGAGAGCCCTAAGCCAAAACTCATGAACTCCTCCTGATCCTGGGTACTGTCGGTGGCTGCTGGCCATGGGAATCATCCTTCCTCTGCCTTTGCACAGCTGTATGTTCTAAATCATTGGGAGAGAGAACTGTTTTGTATTAAAATGTATAATTTTCTTTTAGATCAGAAAGCTTGTCAATTCCTTCCCCCTGGGTGTATTCACAGGATACTGGCCAGTGTCTGTGTAAATTGGGCTATGGTGGGAAGCGCAGCTCCGAGTGCTGGGAGGGTTATTATGCTGCTCCACTGGGGCCCTGTGCTCATGAGTATTGGCGTCTCTAACCACACGGGTACAGCCAGCCTGGACCTCACATGAGCATGCTAGGAGCCAACCAATGTCAAATTCCTGTATTTGGTAGAACATGCACAAAGTTTTATCCTAATTTTGAAAATAACATTTTGTGTAGCCCCATAAAATATTTTTTCTCCTGTATTAAAACTTTAGGCTGTATTAAATGTTAGCCTATATTCAAACTTGTAGTCTATTTTAACATTCCTCAAAGTCATTAAAATGGAAAAGACCTCTGAGGTCATGACATGTAGCCAGTTTTCTGCTATTCAGAAGCATCTTGACAAAAACAACTGCTGTAGATTGAGATACAGGCTGAGAGGGGATCACGGGAAGCCAGCAGAGGCCACTCAGGATGGTCCCTGCCACACCAGGTCTATCACATACCCACGTATTTGCTTACTTTAGAGCATTCATAGTGCACCCCCAGATACTACAGGGCAGTGGCTCTCAAACGTTTTGAAGTGGGGGCGCATTTAAAATCCTACAAATATTTGTAGGCGCACTATATACAAATTCTAAGAAATATGTTATAATAATTACATCAAATATTAAAGAAAAAATATATAAAGTCCAAGTGTGCTTTTATGGTAAATAAGTGAAATAAATACAACAAAATTAAATTTATTCTGACATTAAAAAACATTTTTATGTTATATTTTTTGTTACACTTTTTAGAATTTGTAAAAAAGAGGGGTTAAAAATTTTTTAAAAATGTTATCTTTTATCTTTTTATATATATAAGTACATTCTTAGTAAGATTTAGTAAATTCAGCAGGTCCCGGCACGAGTGTGTTAAATTTTTTCATTCTTGTGTTTATGAGAAACATGAGCCTGATGTGTCCTAGCGATTTCTTCAATGTTTGGGCATAGATTTGAAAGGCAAATTCTCATTTCCTCATCTATACATTGAAGAATTTCTCTCTTTTTACTCTTAATTATGTTGAGGGTAGAAAATCCTAATTCACATAAATAGGATGTTGAAAATTGTAGTAAAATATTCAAAGCTTTTTTAGATATTGCCACATATTCTTCTTTTATAGAAATACAAAAGGCTTCAAGAGACAATTCCTTATGTATAATCATCAATCCCAAACCCCCACCACACATATCATCTTAACTTGACACCAAACAAAGGATAGAAGAAACTTGCCTCCAGTCTTTCTGGGGAACGTGGGGGGTAGTGTAAACAATCCAACACCACTGTTAAGCTTTAACAGCCTTTTGTAACCTAATCAGGCAAGTGAGGCGGGGCATTGGACAGCCAATTCCCCACACCTCTGTCCCCAAAAAATCTAAACTCCCAACAACCCTGTTGGTTTTTTGGTCCCCAACAGGCACATATTTCTCTGGAATACCAGAGGGTGCACCTGGAAATCTTCTAAGGTGCACACTTTGAGAACCACTGGGCTAGGTGGAGAACAAACAAGACAGTCCCCTAATGTCAGGGCGTCTGTGTCCCAGTGCCTCTCAGGCCACGTCTCAGCACTCGCTGAAGGACTTAGAGCCGCGCTATCCAGTGAAACTTTCTGCAGAGATGAAAATGCCTACATCTGTGCCACCCAGGGCAGGAGCCACGCCACATTTAGCTGGGGAGCATTTGCAGCGTGGCTGGCGCAAATGAGAAAAAGAATGATTTGTTCTATTGAATTTGGTTAAATTTAAACAACCACATGTGGTTAGTAGCTACCATATTGGACAGTACAGAATTGATACCCGGATGAAGTTCTAGGAGAAGGAATGTTTGAATCTCTATTTAGGGTCAGTTACTGAAAGAAGTCATGCAAAGGAATGACAGACATGATGGGGTTGTCACCGTGGTCACCTCTGCACACATTGTAATTCTTTCTTCCTTTACATTCCTTTATAAATGTGCTTTTGTAATTTTAAGAATAAAATAAAAAAATTTAAACCTTCATTTCCTTGTCCTATTCAAATACATAGTCTGAATGGTCTTGCCCAGGCCTACTCAGTTTTCTAAGTTGAATTGCTACTTTCAATACCACGGAGGGACTATGGCCCTTAGAAAATCTGTTTTAGCCTCTTTCCTTGTGTTCCTCTAATATTTCAATAATCTCATTTTATATAAATGCTTTCATCTTTTATAGAGAAAACTTTGCAAATGGCCAACGCTGGCCATAGACCCTGCCAAGACCCCTGGAGAAGAGCAGTTAACAAGGGGTACTCTGGCTTCTCTCTGGTGAGGTGACAGTGCCATCCCCAAATGATTCTTACCAAGGCTCTGGACCAAAGTGAACATGCCAGACAGATGTCTAGTTGAGGAGCCTAATATGTTAATCAGTTTTTATTTGTAGTTGGCATTATTTCTACTGAAGCTGTCAAATGCATTTTTAAATCTCTTGTTCCTTGCAGTTAGCTCAATTATATACATAAGCCAATGATTCACTGGCCTTTTGGAAATTGAAGTAACTTCAATAGTTCTCCCAGCCTCCATCCTTAGGCTTACAATCAAAAAGCTACTTAACTAAAGTGCATGGTTTTATGTTTTTATTAAGACAAAATAAAGTTAATTTTCTTTCTTTTTAAAAAGACTATTTTTAAATTTCAGGTTCACAGAGGCAAGTACAGAGATGTCCCATATGCCTCCTGCCCCACACATGCATTTCCTCCCCATGATCAACATCCCCAAGAGAGTGCTACCCCTGTCACACTGATGACCCTGCACTGAAGCAGTGTAATCACCAAAGTCCATAATTAACGGTATAGTCCACTCTTGGCATTGCCCATTTTATGGGTTTGGACAAATGAATAGTGGCATGTAGCTATTATTATAGTAGCATACAGAGTATTTCTGCTGCGCTACAGATCCTCTCTGGTCCACCTGTTCTATCTGCCCCACTCCACCTCTGCCAACCACAGATTTTTTTATTGTCTCACTAGTTTTACATTTTCTAGATTGTCCTATAGCTGGAATCATAAAGTATGTAACCTTTCCAAATTGGCTTATTTCACTTAATTAATAAGCATTTAATTTTCTTTCACATCTTTTCATGGCTTGAAGTTCATTTGATTTTAACACTGAATAATATATTTTTATTTTGAAATAAACTTTAACGGGGTGACATTCATCAATAAGAGTCCATAGGTTTCAGGTGAATATTTCTATGGCTTTTGAACTGTTAATTGCATTGTGTGCACATCCCCCAAAGTCAGATCATTTTCCATCACCGTATATCTGTCCCTCTTTACTCCTCTCCCCCACCTTCTCCCTTGGGTAACCATTATGAATGATATTTTTTGTTGTTTAATTGCACCACAGTTTATTTATCTCATCACCTATTGAAGGACCTCTTGGTTACTTCCAAGTTTTTAAAATTATGAATAAAGTTGCTGTAAGCATTTATGTGTAGATTTTGGGTAAACACCAAAGAGTAATCCTCCCCATCCATTTTGTTTGAGAATAGGATCGTCCTCCTTATATAATGGAAAAATTCTTAGAGACTTTGACATGCCTGAGTCACTGTTGGGGACACTAGCAGTGGTCACTAGAGTGCTACCAACATCAGATCCATGTTCCTCATTGAAATAGGTAAAATACCCCACACACACACAGTCACACTCACATTAAAGACACTTGATTTTTTTCCATATAGAAACCATGAACTGATTTGTTAGTGGGATGACAAGAACGGTGTATTTTAATGGCCATTGCATGGATCTCTGGAATTATAACGGTTTTTTAAATGTTCGCCTTAGAAATGGGAGTTGGGAGAGTCTCAGGAGAGGAAAGAGTTCTTTATTCTTGAAATAGCCATTAGCAAAGATAAGGTGAGTGACATCTCTGCTGTTCTCTCTTCCTCTTTAGCATGTGACTGCCACAGGGAAGGTACCGAGAAGCCCATGTGTGATTAGGACACAAGCATGTGTCACTGCCAGTAAGGTGTCAGTGGCCAGTGATGTGATCACTGTGCACGGGGTCACAGCCAGGAATTTCCTGCTTGTCCTCGGTGTCATTTGTGCTTTGATCAATGGGACCACTCCATTTCTTCCTTCTCCAGAGCAGTGCAAGGGTTAACTAGCTGACAGCTAATGTGGAAGATAAAAGAGAGACCCTGCTTGTCTGTGAGGCTGACTTCAAAGGCCTCAGAGAGAACAAGTCTGAAATAGAAAGGATTTTGAAATATCCCATTTTCTCATCTAGGGAATTCTTAAATGTCAAGGATTATCATGACTCTGTTCGGTAAGATTTGTGCTCAAGCAATAGATAGTGAAGTTCCTGATTTATCTTAACTTCTACTGAGCTTTAATAACCTTCAGTTTAGAAATGTACTCAAATGTATGTGCAAATTAGGGAAATGATAATTGTCCAGTTAATAATCAGGAGGGTAATTATCTTTGTCTCTTTCTTTTTTTAAAATAATTTTTATTCTTAAATTACAGTTGACATACAATATTGTATTAGTTTCAGGTTTACAACCCAGTGGTTAGACACATTATATAACTTATAAGTTATCATCCTGATAAGTGTCATATCCATCTGACACTATACATAGTTATTAGATTATTATTGAGCTTGACCAGGTGGTGGCACAGTGGATAGAGCGTCAGACTGGGATGTGGAGGACCCAGGTTCGAGACCACAAGGTCACCAGCTTGAGTGCTCATTTGATTTGAGCAAGGCTCACCAGCTTGAGCCCAAGGTCGCTGGCTCGAGCAAGGAGTCATTCAGTCTGCTGTAGACCCCTGGTCAAGGCACATATGAGAAATCAATCAACAAACAACTAAGGAACCGCAACAAAGAACTGATGTTTCTCATCTCTCTCCGTTCCTGTCTGTCTGTCCCTATCTGTCCCTCTCTCTGACTCTCACTGTCTCTGCCAAAAAAAGAAAAAGAATATTATTGACTATATTCCTTATGCTGTACTTTACATCCCCATGACTATTCTGTAACTACCAATTTGTACTTCTTAATCTCCTTATCTCTTATTTACTCTATATAAGTCTGTTTCTACTTTGTTTTTTAGATTCCACATATAAGTGAAATCAAATGGTATTTTTCTTTCTTTCTATGACTTATTTCACTCAGCACAATACCCTCTAGGTTAATCCATGTTGTTGCAGATGGCAAGATTTCATTTTTTTTAAATTTATGCCTGAGGCATATTTTATTATATATATGCACCACTTCCTCATCCATTCATCTTTTTTTTTTTTTTTTTTTTTTTTTTTTTTACAGAGACAGAGAGAGAGAGTCAGAGAGAGGGATAGATAGGGCCAGACAGACAGGAACGGAGAGAGGTGAGAAGCATCAATCATTAGTTTTTCGTTGCCATTGTGACACCTTAGTTGTTCATTGATTGCTTTCTCACATGTGCCTTGACCACGGGCCTTCAGCAGACCGAGCCACCCCTTGCTGGAGCCAGCGACCTTGGGTCCAAGCTGGCGAGCTTTTGCTCAAGCCAGATGGGCCTGCGCTCAAGCTGGCGACCCCGGGGTCTCGAACCTGGGTCTTCCACATCCCAGTTCGACACTCTATCCACTGCACCACTGCCTGGTCAGGCATCCATTCATCTATTGATGGTCACTTATGCTGCTCCATATCTTGACCATTATAAATAATGCTGCAATGAATATACCGATGCATATGTCTTTTCAATTTAGAGTTTTGAAATTCTTCTAGTTATAGACTTTAGTTTAAAGTCTATTTTGTGACCCTGGACAGTTGACTTCGTGGATAGATTGTTAGCCCTGTATGCAGACATCCCAGGTTCAATCCTTGGTCAGAGTACTCACAAGATATGACCATCTGCTTCTCTTTCCCTCCCTCTCCCCCTTCTATCTCTATTCCACTCTCACAGCCAGTGGCTCAGTTGGTTCAAGTGTAACCCCCAGCCGCTAAGAATAGCTTGGTTAATTTGAGCATTGGCTCCAAACAGGGGTTGCCGAGTGGATCCCAATTGGGATGCATGTATGAGTTTGTCTCTCTGTCTCCCTTCCTCTCACTTAAGAAAATAAAGTTTATTTTTTCTGGTACAAATATTGCTACCCCACCTTTTTTCCCCTCATTTCCATTTTCTTGAAATATCTTTTTCTATCCCTTTACTTTCAGTCTGTGTGTGTCTTTCCATCTAAAGTGAGTCTCTTTTAGACAACATATGTAAAGGTATTACTTTGTTATCCATTCATTCACTGTATGTCTTTTGATTGGAGCATTTAATGTATTTAAAGTAATATAAAATAATTGCATTTAAATTAAAAGCACTTAAAGTAGTTGTTGATAAGTATGTAGTTATTGACATGTCAATATTCACATGTTTTATCTCTTCTCCTCTTCCTCCTCCTTCCCCTTCTTCCTCTTCTTCTCCTTCTTTTTCCACTACTCATCCCCATCCTCCTTCTCCTCTTTGTCCTCCTCCTTCTCTTTCTTCTCCTTCTTCATCTTCTTCTTCTCTTTCAAGAAGCCTTTATCATTTCTTGTAATACTGTTTGGTGGTGATGAACTCCTTTTGCTTTTCCTTTATCTGCCTTTTGATTTATCATCACTTTGGATAATCTCATGCCATTCTTTTCTGCCCTGCTGAGAGATCATCTGACAGTCTTATGGGAGCTCCCTTGTAGGTAACTAACTGCTTTTCTCGTTTTGCTTTTATAATTCTCTCTTTGTCTTTACCTTTGGCATTTTAATTATGAAGTGTCTTGGGATGGCCCTCTTTGGGTTCATCTTGATTTGCAGCATCAGAGAAGAAGGTGATGGCAAATGAACATGCCCCTATCATACTCACCAACAGGGAACCTCTTTGTCACTTGTGGGAATTAAAAGTTAAGACCATGTACAGAAGTAATACTAAAAGGAACCTTGATGGAAGCAGATTTATTCTGAATGAAAAACTGATCTTACCCTAGGCTGGGCAGGGGTTCTGTGTTGAGAGCTGAATGTATATTTGTTCTCTTAGACTGATTTAAATGAGCCATGTCTGAATATGTGTTCTTGAAAACCCAAAGCATAGAGAGACAGAGTAAAGCAGTTGATATTGAAATTTTCAAAAACCTTTATTCTACTAGACCTTGTATGCTGAGCATATTTTAAGTGAGGGATGAAATATTCCAGGAAGCTAAATTAACAAGGAAGATATAAACCATAAAAAGAATTATAAAATGTCAAATGGAAAATGGGGGACGGGTAATACATTCTACTTATAAGGTAATGGCCCTAATAATGAGGACAATATTTTTACATGTGTTTTTCCACCAATCTATCAAATATAATACAAGTTTTACTGTGTTTACTCTCATTTTCCTCTATAAGAAACAGATCATGAAGCTGAGTGAGCAACTGAAAACAGTGTATGAATTCCAAGATCTAAAAGAAAAAAAATGAGGAAAGAATCAGACCTCTTACTTGAAAATATTCAAGAAAAAATTGATTTGTACTCCAGTGCCCATAATGCAAGCATTGTGGGTAAGAGAGAAAATGCATTTCAACTGACTGTTTTTGGACAAAGGTTTTTAAAAGCCGTAGTGCATTTCATTAGTGAGCCACCCTGTGCTTACTGCCATAGTGCCCAAGCATTTAAGAATATGAAAACACACCCAGGGAAGGTATTTTTGTATATGAATATTTCAACTTTTTAAACACTGCAAAATCTAGATAGCATTTGCTCAAAATAATGAGTAAAGCTAACAATTTCTGATACAAAGCAAATACCAAAGTAACCTTCTAGAGCCAAACTATGCAAAGGATCTTGTGAAATCAGCAACTTAGAAAGTCTAACATGCATAAGAGAATAGAAGATGGTTCTATACCGTCCTGCATATAAGCCACTCCATTTCCAGCAACTGTAAATGCAAAGGAACATGAGGCAAAATTACTTTCTCATGAGAACTTTGTAGGAGTTTGGAGTCATGTAACATACTAGAAATCACAATTCATATGGCATAGTTCTCTGAAATGAATGGGAACCACATCAAAGCCAAAATCAACTAGGAGAAAAAATAAGACTCTGAAGTAAAACTTGGATTATCTCTTCTGCTGATTTCCGATGAGATCTCGGTTACATTTGAAATGAACAACTTGCTACCAGGAGAGGCAGCACTGAATTTATTCATACCTAATTATCTAATTGAGAGCTAAAGCAGAAATATAAATGGAATCCACTTCAAGACCAAAACACTGTATGCTTTTCTGCTTTTCTTTGTCCTGGGTGTATGCTCTTGTTTTTCATCTAATCTTGACATAAAAGAGAAAAAAAATAGACGACAATTATGACCCTAAAAAAACCCCTAAATTTTGTAAAATAACTATTGATAGTGCTCAATAAATGCTATGTCAAGAGTAAGGAATTTGATCCAATTTCTAACCTGGAAGACAGTGCCCACTGAAAGAACTGGAGATCTACCAGTAGTCACTGAAACCAGGTAGAAATGGAGAAGTGCCCCTGTGCTGAGCCTCTCAAGCTTGCAGTCCAGTAGCAGTTATTGAGCTTTCTCGCCATGCTGACACTGTGCTGGGGAGACGAACACTGTAAGTCTTGCCCTTAAGTTATTCCAACCTAGTCGGAAGACAGGCAATAGAAGCAATGGCAAACAGAAAGGCTAAATTAGAGCATCTTCAACTGTTTCAGGAATAGAAGACTAGTGAAAACAGTATCCTTCTGAGTTTATTAGAAAAGGTTTCAGGGAGTAAGTGACTATTAAATTTAGCTTCACAGAATGAAAATAAATTTACCAGACACAGGAAGAAAATCATTCCAAGTAATAGGAATGGTTTGGTTTTGTTTTATAATAAATGAAAATCACGTATGTTAAGAGTTTGTTAGTGTAAGAACCGGGAAGGTTTAAAAGATAAGGTGTGGTTGGTCTCTAGATTATGTTTATGTAGGGAATAAAGCATAGGACCTTAGGACTTGGGTTCCTAAAATACAGAATTACAGTTTAAAGCCATGATATACCATAATTTACATTAAATATACCATACTACTTCATGAATTTGTATTTTAATAAAAATATAGAAAATAGAGAGACGTGCTTAAGACACAGTTTCTGTAGTCACACTACCTGGCATCAACCTCTGGCTTCACCTCTGACTAGCAGTGAGACCTCAGGCAAATAGCTTATCCCATCAGTCTCATTTACTCACTTTTAAAATGAGAGTGATCATACCAGTGCATACCACACAGCGTTTTGTGAAGGTTCAGGAAGAAAATTGATGTAAAGTACAAACACAGAAAGCACTCAACTAATGTGAGCTATTCATCAGCCTCGAAGTCAGAGGTCCGCAACTAACAGTTTGCCAGCCAATCCTGTGTTTGTAAATAAAATTTCATTAGAAGACAATGTCACCTATTTATTCACGTATTGTCTGCTGTTGATTTCACACAAAATGGAAGAATTGAGCTGTTGGGACAGAAGTACTGTGGCAGACAAGCCTAAAACATTCATTCATCCCCCTGGCTCTTGGCAGAATAGCCTGTCCACTCCCATTCTATGCAGTTAGGTAAATTTAGTTGGTTTATTGTAGTATTAGGATTCATAATTAATACATTTGTAGAACACATCACAAAGTGTTTTCATATCTCACTAATCCTCACAAATTATTATTATGTATTTACCGAGAAGGAGGCACAATCTAAGAGCGGAACCAACTTGCTGAAGGGTGTGTCCAGACTGGGAAAGGAAAACCAGCACTCCAGCCCACAGCGGCAGCCTCAGCTCAGTGTTCTACACATAGTGTGTCTATAGTTATGACACTACATCTAGTCCTTCCTCATTAAGTACAAACTCAAGGACCAGAATGTTGACTTTTTGTACTGCTGTTAAGACAAAGAGAGCAGTCAAACTATGAAATGATTATCTTGATAGCCAATGTATAATCTTTGTTTTTACATTTATCTTACTTCAGAGAAATGCTAGAGATTTGACGATTTTATATATATGTATAAAAATGGCATTGATTGGGCCCTGCCTGGTTGGCTCGGTGGTAGAGAATCAGCCCAGTGTGTAGATATTATGGGTTCAATTTCCAGTCATGGCATACAGGAGAGGTCACCATCTGCTTCTCCACTCTTTCCTCACCCCTCCCCTCTTTCTCTCTCTCTTTCCCTCCTGCAGCCATGGCTCGATTGGTTCCAGCGCATCAGCCCTAGGTGCCAAGGATGGCTCTGGGGAGCCTCCATCTCAGGTGCTAAAAAATAGCCTGGTTGTGAGCATGGCTCCAGATGGGCAGAGCATCAGCCCCAAACAGAGGTTGCCAGGTAGATCCAGGTTGGACACATACGAGAGTCTATCTATCTCCCCTTCTCTCAATTGGAAAAGAAGGAAAAAATGGCATTGATTGGTGCAGTGCTGATAACAAATAATTCAGATATGGGTTCAGTTACCTAGGAAACATTTAATGGGGCACCTGCATATACTGAGCATGCACAACTATTGAAGAAGCACATATTCTAGAGCAGTGCCTTGCCTCAGTGAGCCTGGATGGCAATCAAAAACAATCTGCCAGAAAGTTGCTTTTTAACATAAGTAATTTCTCCTGTCAGGTATGTGGAGAACAAGGGAATATCCCATGTGCGCTCTCATCATGTGGTGGCCTAAGCTGTCGTGAATCCCTGGCCCTCCCGAGGAATGCCCTTCAGAAAGCTAGAGAAGCAGAGTCCATGATTCGCTATTTGAGCAGCCAAGCTAAGAGGCTGAAGAGTCCTGTAAATAACGTCTTTTCTTGCTTTATTTGTAAAGCTATAGCAATAAAGAAAGCAAACAACTTGAAGCTGCCTTTTAGCTTCTTAGTAAAAAGATGATTCTAGTATTAGGCATTATTATGCTTGGAAATATAGGATAAAACTATAGATGTAAGTGTAAATTTTGATTTAGAAGTAGGTGTGAATATTGACATTTTCTATTTCTATAATATTTCTATTACTCTATGTGGTAGGACATAGACTTGTATGGACATATTTCTTTTATAGCACACACTACATAGAAACGTGAAGACTACTAGTCCTTGAAGGTTTGAAAACGATAGAGCTCCCAAAGTAAAGACTATTTTTTAACTCATTCAAGGGCATATTTGAAATTCTACCAAATACCATATACTGTACACATTTTGATGTTAGAATTTAATTTAATGTTAGAAAATAATTTAATACAAATATAACCTTATTCCTTGAATTCCTTCCTAGGTTGATAAATATGGTAAAACTGTTTTAATATTTAAGTACTTGATAGTTGGATTTCTAGTAATTTTAAAAGATTTCATTCATTTCTCTGGTCATATTGATGAGTGTAACTTAATTACCTAGTTTACTTTATTATTTGTGTGTGTGTGTGTGTGTGTGTGAGAGAGAGAGAGAGAGAGAGAGAGAGAGAGAGAGAGAGTACATTGTATTCATCTTAGAAGGATGAACAGATTTTAGGTATTCTGTGCATACGTTGTATTCCTTTGGAGAACAAGATGATGACATGCTCCCTAGCTCTCTATTTTTCTGACAGTCTATACTGAGCCTTTGAGGAAGAAAAAAACTCTTAAAAAGTGGAAGGTTTTTCTTGTTGTTGTTTGTGTTTTTACCAATGTAAGTTAAATATTACATCAGTTAGCATGCCTGTTTGCAAGTAACAGAAACACGAAGATACCTCAGAATGGAGAGGAAGACAGAAGGCCGAGCTTGGGAAGGGGTGAGAACCACCTATGATACATGCGTGTCCAACCCCTACACACACACACACACACACACACACACACACACACACACACACACACACACACACAGAACAGCAGCTTGCTCTGAGAGCCACACTTTCGTAGACCTGAGCCCCAGTTGGTCCTGCCCTCTTGTCCCACATGCCCCAGAATCCAAGTCTGGAGCAAACCTCTGCTTAACCAACTGGAAGGTTTCCCTATAGATACCAAATGTTGAAAATTTTTATTTGCATAGTCATAATTCTGTATCGCTATGTAGTTTTTCAATTATGTTATTCTTCATTACTTTAATAAGTATTTGCCTGGCATCCCAGTGGTTAAAACAATCCTTAATTGTTTAATATCATGTTAAACTATTATATTGACCCTTCTCTAAGAAACAGAAATCTCACACCATTTAAACAAGTCACATTAAACTATACTTTTAAAATATGGCCCCTGAAGTACAGATTAGCAGACTCTGGTTTACTCAGCACATAAAAGGAGAATGGGGAGAGGGTGGGGGTAGGTAGTGTTGTCATGTTGATAGAATGGTGTGCTCTTTTCCTCCTGATTAGAGGGGGGCAGAGTGCCAGAGAGATTGTGAGAGAATTCTCAGGCGTCAGTTGTGACAGAGGATGGATTGCAGAAAGATGTTTTAGGAATGAAGTGATTTAGCAATCTCTTTCTTTCTGAATATGGCATCAACTAATCTCTGCTGAGACTTCATCTGTGTAATTTGGCCCTTGCTTCTCCAGAGTATTTATTTCTGTAATTCTTATTTTATTGTTATGTACTGTTTCTTACTACTATACACTTATTATGCTGAGATATAACTGACACGTACAGTGCATTAGTTTTAGATGTACAACATAATGAATTCATTATGTATATAATGCTAAATGATTAGCACAATAAGTTTAGTTAACATCACCATGCAGTTGCATTATTCTACTTATGAGAACTCTTAAGATCTGTTCTCTTAGCCACTGCTATCTATAGTTTAAAATGTTCTAGAGAATCAAGGAACAACTCAAAAAATTAAGATACATATTTTTACTTATATAAATATTTTTTTGCTTCATCCTTTGCCAATGATATAATTACATCCTTGTCCACAAAAATGTGTGACTCTATTAAGCAGGTTTCTTTGCGGGGAAATGAAGGAAGATTTTTCCCCCCCCACTAATTATGTTTGGTCCTAATTAGCCCTACTTCTGTCACAATTTATTCAACACAGTTTAGTGGCTTGGTGATATTGTCCTATTGCTTTATGTTTTTTCTTTTCCTCAAATTTGTTGGAATCCTCAGAAGTCCATGATCGTTCCCGAGTCACACATTTAAAAATTTACATTTCTAGATCACAGCCTTTTAGCCCTATCATCCCTTCACCAAGTATACACAATATTTGGAATTTATCATTGTAGCTTCCCTGCACTGAGTTCAAACTCATTTCTTAATAGAAGCAATGCTTTCTTTTAAACTTGCAAAGAAAGTACATTATTTGAATTTGAGAAATGTTTAGAAGAATAACTCTTTCAACTTATTTAAAAGAAAATGCTCTCAACTTGTTAAACATAATAGTCACTTTTTTTTTTAAATTTTATTATTATTATTATTATTATTATTTATTTTAGAGAGGAGACACAGAGTGAGAGAGAGAGAGAGAGAGAGAGAGAGAGAGGAGGAGCTAGAAGCATCAACTCCCATATGTGCCTTGACCAGACCAGTGCAGGGTTTTGAACTGGCGACCTCAGTGTTCCCAGGTCGACGCTTTATCCACTGCGCCACCACAGGTCAGGCCAACATAATAGTCACTTTAAGTTAGTAGTCCTAAGTAATTTCTATGAAATGTATTGTTATTATGAAATGCTAAAGTCTCATTAAAACAGGATTTGTGTCAGGAAAAGTCATTAGTATTAGGTCAATATTGTTTCAGATAATGATTTTGAATACTAACAATGTTTTAAGAGATGAATTTGCATGGTTAAGAAAACTTAATTATGGAAACAATATCTTTTAAAAGAATCTTTAAAATGAATCCAATGGTTAATTATCTGCACTTCTATTTTGTTTCTGGTGACAGTTATATGTGGTCCAGCTAAATAATTAAACATCACAGAGCATGCATAATCATTGTGAGTTTTCCTCATTGAATTTCTTTTCTTATTCCTGATCAAAAATATAAGTAACCTGGCAGAAGTCTCCAAAAATGATGCCTTACAGTTAAGTGAGAAACTGTATAACATGAAAAACCAAAATGAATCTGAAGAAGAGAAAATGAAACTTTTAATCAAAAAACTAAAAACAGCCTGACCTGTGGTGGCGCAGTGGATAAAGCGTCGACCTGGGAACACTGAGGTCGCCAGTTCAAAACCCTGCACTGGTTTGGTCAAGGCACATATGGGAGTTGATGCTTCTAGCTCCTCCCCCCTTTCTCTCTCTCTCTCTCTCTCTCTCTCTCACTCTGTTTCTCTCTAAAAAAAAAAATGAATAAATAAAAAACTAAAAACATTTCTGTGAGGTAATTTTTTAAAAATATTAGGACTAGCTAGGCCCAAACCCAATGCTTCTCCATTATCTTATTCACTGTGTTTGAATCTAAATGACAGGCATCTAAACATTTTTAACTGCTTTTCACTCTGTGCTTGTAATAATCAATTTTTGCAAGGGCATTTTGTATATACCCCAAGTCAGTAGTTCTTTACTCTTCCAACAAGCATTTGTGCAGTATGTAATCAGCCCTATATTGGCAGTGTTTCTTCCAGAGCAAAGGGAAGTTTAGCATGAAGAGGACTCTATGGGACATACATGATCTAATCCCTGTATTCTAGGGACACACAATCAGATCCAAGTGCATTTGACCTAGAGGTCGTTGTGGTTATACTTAAAAGATACAGTGTGTGATAAGAAGATACATTAGAATTAATAATAATAAAATTTATATATAAAAAATAAATAAATAAAAATAAAAATTAAAAAAAAAAGAAGATATAATGACCTAAAACCTACCTTGTTATTTAAGATGAAAATGTGCCTCCAGAAGACATAGAGAAGAGTGCAAATCATGCACTTGACATCCACTTGCCAAGAACATCACAAAATCTAACACATGAATCTGACAGAATACAGAAATGTATGCGACTTTGTGAGGACTGCAGGACAGATGAGGACAAGTTAAATAAAGAAGCCCAGAAGATTTTGGTGAAGGCAGAACACACTGAGTAAGTACAGTATTAATATTCTCACCTTTCTCTAACAGGCCAGCTGCTAAAAGGCCATCTGAAAATTATTTGCCTAAAAAGCTATAACGTTCAAATGAAATTACCATCTAGTAGTTTGGTGCCCAAATTGAGGGCTCAGCTATGTATGCAGGGCACCAGAAATCGGGAAACTAGGAGGCCCGTTTCCTGTTCTCCTCAGACTCAGAATGCCTTTCCATGGTCTGCTACCTCTATACTAGTACACACCAATAAATGCCTCACGCTAATTCTATGTCAGTATTCTAACAAGTGGTGGGAATATCAGAGTATTTTTTCCTTTTTGTTTACCTACTCTTGGTACTTTCCAAATTTATGATAATAAGCAGTACTTTGACTATCTAAATTTAAGAAATGATTATAATAAAAAGATATATGGTAAGAAGTAGAAGAAATAAACACTAGTGCCTCAGGAATAATATAGGAGTAAAGTTACATACACGGCACACAGAGTTAACTAAATCTTGCTTCCTTTTGCCCTTGTTGACTGAGCTAAGCAGAAGGGAAAAGTTATCTTAATGTTTTATGAGCATGAGGCACTGGGGGTCAAGATCAAAGGGTTGGTTGGATGGTGTAATATCGACAACCACCGCCACGCTGGCTGCCCTGTGGGTCGGAGACCTGAGCCACCCTCTCTGCCTGATGCCCCACTTATATAGAGAAAGAGGACCAAGCTCAACTGTAAGTTCAACCCCTTCCAGTTTTAATATTTAAAACTAGAAACATCAAGTAACAGCAGCACAGTCACACAGCTCTTAAAATGATGTGGGTGCAGGAATTTTAATAACATACAGACATCCTTACAGTATAATGTTAATGCTTTTAAAAGAAGGTAACAGATAATATATGGAAGAGGATCTCAATCAAGAGAAGAAAACATTCTGTAGGATGAAAATTGTAGAATATATCAGTATTTTAAAAGATAGGATTACTGGTAAACTTCTCTCTTCCTGATTTTTTCTTCTTCCTTCTTCTCCTTCCTCACTTTGTACTTTCTAAATTTACTATAATGAACAGTATATTGAAAACTTAAAGTAAAAAAGGCTATAGTAAAAAGCTATGGTGTGTGTGTGGAGGGTGTTATGAGAAGGGAAGGCTCCAGAGCCCTACTGTAACAATGGAGAAAGAAGGATAGAATGGCAGGCTATATCCTGCCCTATTTCAACTACAGGACATTCTGGAAAACACACAAGTATGTGCTAGGGTTGCAGCCGGGAGCCATGACCCCCTCCTCCCTTAAGTAGATGAAGGGACCTTAAAAAACTGGGCATTCCAGATCACCTCCCCCCAGGCATCCTGATTGACTCACCCGGGGTGGAAGGTCCCAGGCTTAATTACGGTTAATCTTACATAAATCACTGAAAACTAAATACTCCCCTCCTCCCCCGCCTCCCGGGGACTATCAGCCCCTATCCTCAAATCCCCTATTTAACCCTACTTGTTAGAGAACCAGATGCTGACCTCTGCCTTAGGAGTCAGCCCGGCAGATGAACCACTAATAAACTTTTCTTACCTGAACTCAGGTGTCCTCCTTCGCAGACCCTACACTATGGGGACAGTAAAGAAAGAGCAGTGGTTGCCAGGGAGGTTGAAATGAATAGGCAGAGCACAGGGGAATTTTAGGACAGGGAAAATACTCTGTATGGCACTATCACGATGGATTCACGTCATTACACACTTGTCCAGACCCACAGAATGTGAAGCCCTAAGGCCGTGATGGTGAACCTATGACACGCGTATCAGCACTGACACGTGTAGTCATTTTCGATGAAATGGGGCCGCATACCAGAGAAGTATGGGGCCGCATGCCGAGAAGGACATTTCGTTCTCGGCTCCTCCACGGCCAGGTGCAGTAACCGGCCAGGTGCAGTAACCAAGGATAAAACATTTGCTGTAGTGTAAACACTCTGTGCTGGAGGTCTGTAGGCCAAAACAACAGAACTCCGGCACAGAGTGTCTAGTTCTGGGACTTCCGGTTAGGCCGTTTTTCTCGAAGAGACACACCACCCGAGTTATGCTTGGTTTTTTGGCGAATTTTGACACACCAAGCTCAAAATATTGCCCATCGCTGTCTAAGGTGAACTATGCACTTTGGGTGATTACATGTGCAGATTGAGCTGTTGTAACAGACGTGCCCTCTGGTAAGGCATGCTGATCGTTGTGGGTAAGGGGCGGATTTGCACGTGTGGGGAGGGGGAAGAATTAATGGCAAGTCTTTGTGCCTTCTTCTCAATTTTGCTGCAAACCTACAATTGCTCTTAGAAAAAAAGTTTTGTTTCTGTTTTTTTAAAGAGAGAGATTACCACTGGGAGGAGAGATGGGTTGGATAGGGAAGGGGATATTTTGCAATTTAGCTGTTTTTGCTCTGGGCACAAAGCATTTCTAATTATGCCTCTGTAGAGCTCTCTCTGAATTTTTACTCACCTGGTGCATTCTTCCAAAGGTGATTGTGAACTCATAGATCTAAGTATCTGGCAAATGTTGACTTGAGGCGAGCTTATTTCTACAAAACCGCCCATCACTTGGAATGCTTGTGATTTTAGCCTCCCAAGGGCCCCTGGGCACTGGAATGTCAGGCTACTTAAGTAAACTTGAGTAAACATGGCCTGAAATGCAGACCCTGGGTTGGCTCTGCTCTCTGGGAACCCTTTGACTCTACCACTCCTCCCCCCCCCCCCCCCCCACACACATACACACTTAGGTCTGAGAAATTACAAACCTGGAATTGGCTGAGGATAGTTTTTTTGTTTAAAGCTTGGCAGTTACACCCTGCAAATCTCTCTGCTTATGGCAATTTAAGGAGAAATAGCCTGCATTCTTGCTGTCCTGATCTGATGACATTTGTCTCTGCACAGGCATACATACGTGTTTTTACTGCATTTGGTATGCCTGTTTCTCAAAATGAAAACTTCAGCACTTTGCTTTGCTTAAGAGTAATTTAAATTTACTTTATAAATAATTCAGTAAAATTTTTGGTTGAGTCGAATGAATTCTCAAGATGAAATAAATAAATAATGGCATATTTATCTATCCTGATATGTTAATATTTTACCTTAGGAAAGCAGCAAATGTTCTGTTGAATCTTAACAAAATGTTGAATACGTTGCAACAAGTTCAAGTCACTGAAGGAAGGGCCAATTCTATCATCACACAGCTGACTGCTGAGATAACAAAAATGAAAAAGAATGCACTGCAGGTATTCCTCTATTTTCTTTGAAGCGAACCTGAAGCATTTGATGTGTGGAAGCAGCCCAGTTTTTCCTTACGCAATGTCACGCTCGCCTTGTCTGTCTGACAGGATTACTGTAAGGGTACAATCAGGTGATAGTAGTATTGTGCATGTAATTAATGTTCTCCAGAGCTCTCCCAGCATCATGCCACTCTGTTGTTGACCAGTCCTGGGTGATAAGGCAGGTGCTACCGCCAGCTTATAAATAAGAAATGAAGACTTGGGTAGGGTAAGTGATTTGCCAAAGGTCACACAGATAATTAAAGGTAGATTTGAGCTCACAGTTTATCCCTTTTACACTAAGGAGAGCAATTGATTCACATACCAAATAAAGTTCATTGTTGCCAGGGGTTTATACCTAATGTTCATAATTCTCATCAGAGTACCCTAAAACTGAAAGAATGTTACCCAAAAGAAAGGGTTCCATCCAGAGTTCCGAGGGAGCGAGACCACGGTTTGGCACACGGTTGGCTCCAGGAGAGGAAGCCTGCTGACTGGAGGGCAGGATGGGGCCAGTCTCAGGGTGTGCATGCGCGCATTCCTCTCTTGCGGATGCATGTTACTCAACCTCCATTCCTCGGCTGTGTTTTAGAGCTCTAGATACAGGCATCTTGGAAAGAGCAGAAGGCAAAATAGGAAGTGGTGACCCAGGAAATCAAGGGGTTGCATATTAAGAGGTTGCACACACAGGGCAGCAAAAGAAGAAGGCCGCCTCGTGTTCCTCCTTCTGGGGTTTTTCTGGAACAGCGGTTGACAACACAGAGACCCTGAGCCGGATAGGCACACAACCTATTTCTGCCTCCAAAGTCTACTGGAACACAGCCACGTATTGCCTCTGGCTGCTCTTGTGCTGCAGCGGCCCAGGGTCGAAGGGTGGCAACAGAGACTTTATGGATTAGAAAGTGTAAAATATTTACTATCGGGCCCTTTACAAAAAGAGTTGTAGACCCCTGCTCTAAAATACTCTGACGTATGCTCAAGGGCACAGGAATGGACTTCTATTTCTAAAAATATGGTGGGCCAGTACCCCAATGAACCCTCCTCGCAGGAGAAAAAATGTTAGATGGGACATTTTTAAATGGATAGCTGATTTGGTAAGTAACAGGGAAAAACACCGGACACCAAAATGGCGGAAAAGCATGAATCCCGAAAGGTGAGTAAGCACGAACCTGACAGCAGATCCCTGGTGCATTCGAGCTGCTGGTGTTAATGTTCACTATGCATAGCAGACAGAAGATGAAGCTCATGCACGGAACAAACCCTGTGTACAGTGGTGGGGTTCGAACATATAATTTAACAACTGGTTCTCTGCCCTAATGACCATTTTAAGTATAAAAAAATGGTATATGAAAAGGCAGTTTATTATTTCATGTATTTAACACTTAAATAAGAACAATAAAAGAGGTACACTAAACTATAAGAAAAAATTTTAAAACATTAATGAAAAAATATTAAATAATACCTGATAAAAACAATAAAGCTGTTACTTAAGATATTTCCATATTGCTTCTTGATTGGCATCCTGACTTGCAATTTCATTCACCTATGGACAGGATGAACATTACTACAGGCGCTTAGAAAATGCTGTTGCATGGATAAACATTAAAAAAGGGAAAGGAATGTAAATTTATGATTTACACATTGGGCAGCTGCCCAAGTGCCCACCTTAGGGAGAACCCTGATTACAAGTGCTGAACTGGTGCAAACTGGCTGAATCTCACCACTGCCTGTATAGAGCTGGGACCCCAAAAGCAAAATCCTTAGTGAAATATTAAACTATTACTTATAGACAAGAGAGACAGAGACAGAGAGAAGACCAGTAAAAGCACTTGCTTCTTACCCCTGGGTGGAGGAGAAAGTCTTCACTAAGAACTGCTAACCACAGGCTGGTTCTCTCAGGAGTTTAAGAAAAGGGTTCATACTTCTTGGGTGGCCCTAACTACCCAAGCTAAAAGTACCATTGAAAGTGGTCCTGGGTTGGTACTACTTCAGATGCCTGACAGGGGCAAACAGAAAATCCCCTCCAAAGAAATACACCTTAAACTCAAGCCTCAAAGAATTCCCCCAAAACATGTGCAGGGGTGCTCAATACGTCGATCGCGAAGGAAGTGTGGGTAGATCGGCTGACATTAAAAAGACATTTGTCTTTTGATTGGCATACAGGGTAGCCAATCTGACGTCTGAACTTTTGACACCCTACGCATGCACGTTAAACCACGCTAACTTGTTCAGTTACATTGCTGCGTAGTTAGCCTTCAATTTATTTAAACTAAATACAACAAAGGGTATAAAAATGAGTGCTGTAGCTGGTCTGAGTAAGAAGCCTGAAACCTACCACTTTCATACAGAATGGGAGGGGATATTTTTCACTATGTCATATTCTAAGTGCGTTTGCCTCATCTGTCTGTGTGCCATTGCTATTCCAAAGAAGGGAAATGTGGAGCGGCTTTTTCGGACTGTTCATAAAAACTATGACATTGACTTTCCTCCAAAAAGAGAGCTGAGAAGGAGAGAGGTGAAAGAAGAATACACAATATTTAATAGTAATAATAGTAACTTAAATAATGATAATATAGAAAAATAAATTTATGTTTTTCATTTTTATTGTAGGTAGATCATTTTGACTTGGTCATCTTATAAGTAGCTCACCAGATGAAAAAGTGTGGGCACCCCTGATGTAAAGAAACAAATTGCCTTAACAAAGACAGTAAGCAACAGAATCAAAATGCACTAAACTGCAGCTATCACCTTTATTGGATATCAAATACAAAATAAGAATATTTCTTATGTTTCAAAAAATAAAAAAAGGTATGACCAAAGAATAAGAGACAAGAGATAACAAATGACCAGTTAGATTTAAAAAATATTTAAATAAAACTTCTAGATATAGCAAATATAGTCATTGAAATAGGAAACAAGCATAGTATGTTCATTATTATTTGTAAAGAGAAAAATTAGAAGCCACCTGCATCAACTGAAAAATAATCAGAAAATAAAAATAGAATAAAATAATGATATATTTGTATAAAGTTAAAAATAGGGAATACTGTACATTGTTAGAAATACTGCAGAGAAAAATAGGGAAAAACACAGAAGAATATGGAATAAAAACAGCCGTCTCTGGTTGGCTTAACAGTAGAGCATTGGCCCAGCATGTGGAAGTCCCAGTTTCAATTCTGGTCAGGGCACACAGGAGAAGCAACTATCTGCTTCTCTACTCCTCCCCTCCCCTTCTCTCCCTCTCTCTCTCTCTTCGCTTCCCACAGCCTTGGCTCAAATGGTTCGAGCAAAAATTGGCCCTGGCCACTGAGAATGGCTCCATGGTCTTGCCTCAGGTACTAAAATAGCTCAGTTGTGCCTGACCTGTGGTGGCTGGCACAGTGGATAATGCGTTGACCTGGAACACAGAGGTTGCTGGTTTAAGGCCCTGGGCTTGCCTAGTCAAGGCACATATGGGAGTTGATGCTTCCTGCTCCTCCCACCCTCCCCCCCATTCTCTCTCTGTCTCTCTCTTTCTGCCCTCTCTAAAATGAATAATAAATAAATAAATAATAAAAATAAAATAAAATAAAGTAGCTTGGTGGCCTAGCGAGCAATGGAGCAGCAGCCCCAGATAGGCAGAGCATCACCTGGTAGAGGGCTTGCCAGGTGGATTTCGGTCAGGGCGCATGCAAGAGTCTGTCTCTCTGCCTCCCTGCCTCTCACTTAATAAAAAAGAAAAAAAGGAAACTATTAGCTTCAGAGTAGTGGCTACCTTCAGTGGGAGAGAGAGGAGACATGATGGGAGTGGGTCACAAGGACTGTGGCCCATTGGCCATGCTTTCTATTTAAACTGGTTGGTAGGTATGTGGACATGCACCATATTTTCTTCTAGACCCTTTTGTATGTCTGAAATATTTTATCGTCACATTTTTCTTTTGTAAATGGAACAGAAAAACCAAAGGAACAACTTCCTTTTCCTTTATGGCTAGCTTATTTTCTGAGGGGTGATTATATCATTTCTTTTTGTGTTTGTTTCTTGTTACATAAAGAGACTTTCTCCTTTTGGTCTTCCAATCAACAACAGACTGAAAATCAAGTCAAGGAAACTAAGAATGAACTAGACTTAGCAAAGCAACAGTCCACACTGGAGGATGGACTCTCCCTGCTGCAGATCAAGCTGCGAAGGAACCAAGAGCAGGCCATCCACGTGGGAGTCAGGCTCACTGGGCCCGACCCGACGTCAGGCTGGGGGCCTTGAGGAGCCCATTGGTCCTACCACCACCACCAGTAGCAACACAATGCTTCTTTGAAGGCTAATTAACCCCATATTTTTGTGGCATTTATCAGCATTTCCCATAGCAGCTGGTCCCTGCTCAGTGGTGTGTCTGTCAGGATCCCAATGGGCATGAAGCAGTGGAGAGTTGTTTCTGCAGAAAAGAAGTTCTCTAGTCAAATCATGTTGAAATGTTTACTGTCCATCTACCTACGGGTTCTCAGTGATCTCCTGGTCATATTCTTTCTAAACTTGCAAACTCTCACAATTTCAGTCACTATGTTATATGTATTTGCCTTTTACTCTAATTAAGTCACATAACATACAAGAAAAACAGGAAGTGAAAGTCACCTGCCAGAGAACAGGGGAAATTGCAAAATGAGCATGAGTGAATTAAACAGTTCTGGAAAGTGGTTCATTGCTTTAGGTTGCTGAAATAATCTGTCAACTCATTTTCTTAGCAGGATGGCATTGGTGGCTAGCATTAATATGTAATTTTTTTTCTTTTAATTTATTTTTTGGTTTTATTTTTTGGGGGTCTTTTTTGTATTTTTCCAAAGTTAGAAGTGGATAGGCAGTCAGACAGACTCCCGCATGCACCAGACAAGGATCCACCCAGCATGTCCACCAGGGGGCGATGCTCTGACCATCTGGGGCTTTGCTCAGCTGTGGCCAGAGCCATTCTAGTGCCCAAGGCAGAGGCCATGAAGCCATCCTCAGTGCCCGGTCCAACTTTGCTCCAATGGAGCCTTTGCTGCGGGATGGGAAGTGAAAGACAGAGAGAAAGGAGAGGGAAAAGGGTAGAGAAGCAGATGGGCGCTTCTCCTGTGTTCCCTGGCCGGGAATCGAACCCAGGACTTCCACGTCAGGCCAATGCTCTACCACTGAGCCAACCAGCCAGGGCAAAGAGAAACTTTTAGAAAGCCTAAAATAAGATGCCAGAGACGAAGAATATAATATAGTAGTTTAAACAAAAGAAAAATGTTAAAATGTTTTTTACAATTGGTATATTATCTTGCTTTGAATCCCTGATATGCTGGGTAAAAATTCCACTGACTTGGGAGTTGAGAACGTTTTCTATGGAACAGAGGTTGAGAAAGTGCTTTCTGCCCTCCCTCTTCCCACCTCCGTGTTCCATTCCTGGGTCTGGCCCTTGTTCATCTGTTTAACATCTGAAGTTATCAAGCAGACAGGCTGACCCCAAAGACTTCTAGTCTAATTCTGAGGGAGATCTTCATGCTAGCTCTTCTTCCCTTCCTGCTTTTTCTGCCTCGTTTCTCGCTCACCTTTTTGCCCACCAAACCGTGTATTCTTGCTGCTTCTACATCCTCACCATGGACTCTGGCCTGCATCTTGCACGTGCAGTTGTCCCGCCCAACTGACCATTGTCATGAATGAGACTAAGTTGTTCTGCCTTCTGTGTCTCCCACCTTCATTGAATTCAGAACAAGCAGTGGGTACATCTTAAAGAGTTGCCTTAACATAGAGTAATGATTGATATTTTGAAACAAGTTTTATTATTAATTTTCTAAAGGTGAGACTTATTTCACCCTGAGAAAAGTGCAAATAATAGCCCTGCTGGAAATATCAGAGTTAATTCAAGCATATTGACTGGATTATGGTTTCCTCTTGTTCCCTTTATGAACCTTATTAGACAAATATCATGTATGTGTACATGCTTTGTAACGATTTTCTGATGATGGGTGTGTTGCTGTGTTACAGAAGTTTATTGAGCTGAAAAATCAATATGCTATTTTTCAACATAAGACAAGCAGGACAAGACTGACAAAGGAAATGTTAGGAAAAGTAAAACTGCTGAGAGATGCAGTCCAAAAATTGGCTGGCGACACCGAGGACAAGATAAGAAGAACAACAGAGAACTCCTCTTGCCCAACTTTATTCAGGTATCACTGACAAATAGAATGGTATGTATTTTAAATGTACGGTGTACACAATAGACATGTACATTGTGAAATTATTACCAGAATTATTTTTTTTTAATTTTTATTAATTTTAGTTTATTGTGTTAACATGGATTCAAGTTTCCCACTCAGTATAACTCCCTCACCACCCACCCCCATGTTCCTCATTATAACCCCTTTACCAACCTCCCCTAGCTCCCTCCCACCTGCACTCTGAGATTTGCTGTCCTGTTATCTGGATCTATGTGTTATGTATATATAATTTCATTAATCTTCACCTTCTCTGATGCCATCCCCTCATCCCCTTCCCTCAGACAGCTGTCCCTCTGCTCCCTGTGACCCTGCCTATGTCTCTATTCCGTTCCTCAGTTCACTGTGTTCATTAGATTCCACATATAAATGAGATCATAATCACAATTAAATTAATTAATATATCTGTCACCTCACGTGAATACTTTTTCTCTTAAAAAAAATTTTTTTTTATTCACCTGACCAGGTAGCAGTACAATGGATAGAGCGTCAGACTGGAACACACAGGACCCAGGTTCAAAACCTCAAGGTCACTGGCTTGAGCACAGGGTTGCTGGCTTGAGCGTGGGATCATAGACATGAACCCATGGTCAGTGGCTCGAGCCCAAAGGTTGCTGGCTTGAGCAAGGGGCCACTTGCTCTGCTGTAGTTCCCTGGTCAAAGCACATGTGAGAAAGCAATCAATGAACAACTAAGGTGCCACAATGAAGAATTGATGCTTCTCATCTCTTTTCCTTCCTGTCTGTCCCTATCTGTCCCTCTCTCTCTGTCTCTCTGTCTATGTCAAAAAAAATTATTTTATTCATTGATTTGAGAGAGAGATAAAAAGAAGAGAGATACATCAATTTGTTGTTCTACCCATTTATGCATTCATTGGCTGACTCCTGTATGAGCCCTGAATGGGAACCAAACCCACAACCTTGTTGCATCCAGACCATACTCCAACCAAGTAAACAACCCAGCCAGGGACCTTTTTTCTTTTTGCTACCTTTGAGAATGCTTAAGATCTATTCACCTGCACAATACAGTATTATTAACTATAGTCAGCACCATGCTGTACATTAGATCCTCAAAACTTATTCATCTTAGAACTGAAAGGTTATACCCTTTAACCAACATCTCCCCATTTTAACTAGTCCCCAACCCCTGGCAGCCAGCCAGCTTTCCATTCCTCTCTATGTTTCCGAATTCAACTCTTTTTTTTTTTTTTAGATTTCACATATGAGAGGAATGAGTAAGATCATACAGGATTTGTCATTTTCTGTCTGGCCTATTTCATTTAGCATAATGTCCTCCAGGTTCATCCATGTTGTTGCAAATGGTGAAATAATACATTATTATTTTCTTTACCCATCCATCCATTGACAGACACTCAGTTTGTATCCACACCTTGTCTGATGTGAATAGTGCTGCAATGAACATGGGGGTGCAGATCTCTTTTCAAGATAAAGATTTTGTGTCCCTTGAATATACACTCAGAAATGAGATTGCTGGATCTTGTAGTAGTTCTATCTACTCTTTTACTCACTCCATTAATTTGATAATAACATTGTCATACTCCATATCAGGAGATAGAATTTATACCAATTTCAATTTATCATTGGCACATTTTAACCACATATGAGTCCACTGAGGAGAAGGGTAGAAATTGGGTTTGTGCTTTAGGGACTACAAAGTAACAAGCCTCTTGTACGGTTTTACTCTAAAGGGTATTAACTAGTATTCACTCTGCATTAATCAGAACAAACTAAGTACGGTACCTTTAGTCCAGTGGTTCTTAACCTTTTCTGAGGTACCGAACCCACCAGTTTCATATGTGCATTCACCGAACCCTTCTTTAGTGATAAATAAAATATGATTTTTTTTTCCAAATTCAAGACATAGGTCTATGTTTTTTTACTGGTGCACAAAATGAGCCACGCATAAACATCACCTTGCTCAAAGAACAAAACCAACAAAGTGCATGAACTCCCAACAAATTACGGTATTACTTTATTCTGGCCTCCACAGCAGAGGCTTCTCCGAACCCCTGAGACCAACTCATTGAACCCCTAGGGTTCAATAGAACCCAGGTTAAGAACCACTGCTTTAGTCACCATGAAACACCCTTTTCTTAACCCAGTGGTTCCCAACTGGGGGTGTTTTTATCCCCTTCTCTGGGGACAAAAATGTCTGAAGATATTTCTGCTTGTCACAACAAGGGAGTACAACTAGCATCTAGAAGATGGAGGCCAGGGATGTTGCAAAACATCATATAATACACAGGATATCCCCAAGTCCCCGCATGACAAACAGTTATCCTGCCCGAAGTATCAATGCTACTGAGGTTGAGAAACCCTGTCCTAACTTATGCTGCTTATTTTCTCCCCTTGTGCAAAGCACTCTTGGAGTGAATCTGATCTAGACTCTAGGGCACTAGGTCACCTAGCAAGGCTGCAAGTAGCAATCCAAAACGACAAAGATTTTTATCAAAACTAAAATTCTGATGCACACAGGGAATACATACAATCAGGAAGTTCATTAGGATCTTTGCCTTTCACACTGATGCTCATGATTTTTCTGGGCAGTCATCATATCCTTAACTACCTCTAAATCAAGAAGTATCAAATGAGGAATGATCTAGTTTTACTTTTGTTTGTATGTATTGTCTCCAAAATTTTTTAAATAATCATATTCATTGGTAATATAGTAGGTAACTTTCAAAGTTTTAAAATAACCCGACCCTTCACTTACAAATGCTTCTTATATCATCACAATGACATGAAAAAATTAAAGTGCAACATTAGTGTGGGCCAAAGCAAAGAAAATACGTACTAAAAGTTAACATTAGTTACTTCGGGGTAGGAGGTGAAGAGGAAAACACACCTTCTACATATATATAATTTTCTTAAAAGTAGTGAACTTGTGGACATTCTTTTTTCATTTTCAGTATTTTCCTAATAATTTTAAAAGGGAGATACTAGGAGCAAGTCAGGAAGACAGACACAGTGTGTTTTACCTCATACTCTGCTACATAGGCGATGCCATGAAATTTGGTTTCTATCATTCCCAGACCTTGATCCTTTCAGTAGGAGCAAATCCATGGGGTGAATACTTCCTGTCTTATATTTTATGTCAGGGTTCAAATTGTTTCCAATTACCCCAAGACTAAAGCTTTCACATTTCTTGAATTGGGCTGGAAGAGGATTTTAAGTTCAGGGACTTTTCCTTAGAAAGGTCTAAAATAACACATATTCCATTTTTCTTCTTTTCATGTTAAGGCTGTTTCCACAAAAGCAAGCATTGGTTCAGCCATCTTCCAGACTCTGCCACTTGAGAGGGGCTAAACCACAGGGCTGTGTGCTGGTCCCATCTGTCCAGAAGAGACACTGGGGAGACCCAGGAAGTGGCCCTTACTTACCTTGGAGGATCAAAGCTGAGAGAGTCGAGAAGTCTCTCAGAATGCAGCCCCAGACTGCAGCCAGCGTCCCTCCATAAAACTTTGTCAACCAGGGTCCCAGAAAGAAATGGAAAGCACAATTGGACAGGATTCTGGATAGTGTATTCACAGGCAGAGTAGTCTTGGCTCTCTATCCAAGCAGCTGCATTCAGCCAATGGGTCAGCCAGAGGTCTGCCTGGGCCAGCATGGCTGAGAGGCTGGACCTGTCTCTGGGGGTGTTCCATCCCAGGCTACTCTGCAGCATGGTTGTCTCAGGTCCCATGAGAATAAGTGCAGAAGCTGTGATGCTCTTGGAGTCCTGAAACATCGTTTCTTCCACTCTACTGCTCAAAATAATTTGCAAAGGCAGACCTGGTTAGGAAGAAAAAGATAAGTAGACTGTACTTCTTGATGGGAGGAACTACAGAGAATGCACAAGAATTAAGGGAAAAGACTAGGGTCTGGAGGTTCTGGGTGACAGCAGCCATGAGAAACCACCAGCGTCCCTGAGCCTACAGGATCAGGGGAAGCAGGACTGTGAGCGCAGTAGACCTGTGGGCATGCAGAGGGGAAGAGAGCCCTGCAGGAGCTGGAGCTGCGGAAGGTGAAGAACACAGAACCTGCCGCTCAGCTTAGTGGGGAGGAGCCTCTGCCTTGCCCCCCCCCCCCCCCGCCCACTTCTCAGAGCCGGACAGTGGCCCCATGTGAATGACAGCCAAAGGTCAGGAAGCTAGATGATGTCGTCCATCCGTGGCTGCTTTTCAGGACACAGGGCAGGGTGGAGGCTGCATCTGGTGGGACAAATATTGTAGAAAGCAACCAGGACAATCTTGTTAACTAGAGTAGCAAATGCATGGGGGTCTTGTCTTTATTTAGAAATATGCTTCCAGTGCTGATTCCCCTTTTCAATCCGAAATGACCGATATTTGAAAGTTTTTACTGACAGAACTCTCAGTACCTTCCACAGCAGCTCATTAGTCTTACACGGCTGTGACTCCTAGAGAGTTCTTTATATTCAGACAAAATCTTCATATTGCTTTCACTTGCTGGTTTCATTCTGTTTCCTCAGGCTGATAAAAGAAAACCAAAATAAAAACACCTTCCCCCAAAAAACACAACACCACAGCAGCAACAATACACCCCACACAGTCACTCTGCCTTTCCAGTCTTCTAACATTTGGCAACTGCTGCAGCACAAGCCCTGAATATTCTTTCCTTTGTGGGAAAACTACATGTTAATTTGGGTTTGTTCTCAGAACAGTTTCAGATTTCTTCACAATCTGATCTTCCTTCTAAACACATGCCACATGCTTGTTTGACAGTTACTGCAAACCAACTGAGTGCCCAGGTGCAAATGGACTGAGTGACGTGGAACACTGAATCTCCTTCTTTTGGAAATTCCATCTCAGCCTAAAGCCCATTTTGTTCCTAAGGCCACTCACTGCTCACTGCAGCTCTTCATACCTCTTCCATCCCCTGCTGCGTGTGCTCCTTCTCACAGATTAATATCATTCGCAGATATTTGTTGAAGAATGGATAAATGGATGGACAAATGAATGGATGGACAGATGGATGGATGGACGGATGGGGTGAAGCCAAGAAAGGCATCTCTTTGCTTTTATTCTTCAAGGACTTTAGTATTAGCAGAGGAGAAAAACGTGAAAATATCCTTTTTATTGACAGATTGGGAAACCTTACAATGAAAAACACATGTGGAAAAGTATACTTAAAATAGAAAGAACAGCACTAGCTGGTGGTGCCGTAGATAGAGGTCACCGGCTCAATACTGGGGCTGCCAGCTCTATCCAGACGGAGCCAGCTTAACCCAAAGTCACTAGTTCAGCCTAGTCAGGGCACATGAGAAGCTATCAAGGGTTGTACAACTAAAGTGGAACAAGTTGATGCTTCTCTCTCATGTTCTCCCTTCCTCTCTCTCTCTCAAAAAAAAATAAACATATATTTGGAAATATATCAATTCACCAGGTACAATTACAGCTTATCATCTCTCTTCATTTCTTTTTTTTTTTTTTTTTTTTTGTGGCAGAGACAGGTAGAGTCAGAGAGAGGGACAGATAGGGACAGACAGAAAGGGAGAGAGATGAGAAATATCAATTCTTCGTTGTGGCACCTTAGTTGTTCATTGATTGATTTCTCATATGTTCCTTGAGGGGGGGCTACAGCAGACCAAGTGACCCCTTGCTCAAGCCAGTGACCTTGGGTTCAAGCTGGTGAGCCTTGCTCAAACCAGATGAGCCCGTGCTCAAGCTGGCGACCTCGGGGTCTGAAACCTGGGTCCTCCACATCCCAGTCTGATGCTCTATCCACTGTGCCACTGCCTGGTCAGGCTGTCTCTTCATTTCTAAAAAATTCTAACTAGATACAGACTTACATTAATAAGTGCCTTTAGATATAAAATATTTTAGATAAAAATGTCAATTTTTCTGCTCTGATTTCTGTGAAAACATTGAAAATCTGGTGAAAATAAATGTTTTATCTATTAAATCAAAACACAAAATTAAATATTCCTTTAAAAGACACATAAATTCCTGTGTTTGGTATCATGTGGGCATCCAAGAAGAATCTATCAAAATTAAAATATGTTATGCACTTCATTTTTTTTTCTTTAGATTTAGAAAAGAAGATCCAAGAATTGAATCTAAGTAGACAAGAAAAAGCTGATCAACTGAAACAGCTGGAAGATCAAGTCATTGCTGTTAAAAATGAAATTGTTGAGCAAGAAAATAAATATAACTGCAAAGTTAGGCCATTGAAGTACAAAAGCCTATGCCTTCATTTCCGGTTTCTGGTGAGCAAGCCTGAGGAGCTGTGCGAACTTGGGGAACACAGTGGTCGTCCCCTCCAGCTCCTCATCCGCCCAAGAGCCTTTCCTCCTGCAGACCAGTTCCATGTGGCAGGGGTGAGACTGGGCCCAGGAGCTGCCACCTCACATGGAATAGAAGGGGGGAGTCAAGGCATGTCTCTGGTTTCAGAAACTGTTTCTTTTGCCTTTTATCACTTAAAAATAATGAGTTACATATGACAAGTACAAATCTAAATGAGTATTCATTCTGTTTCCCAATACTTATTTAAGTCAAATGAACTTAAATGTTCATGTAAATTGTCAGAGGCTGGAGGTGGGGGAAGTGAGGAGTTACTAACCGGCTGACAAAGTTTCCGTTAAGCCGGATGTATAAGTTCTAGAGATCTGCTGTTAATATATATAATTAACAATGATGCACTGTGTACTTAAAAGTATGTTAAGAGGGAAGATCTCTAATTAAATGCTCTTACCATATAAAATAAAAGTAAATATTTAAACAAAATAAATCAATATCTAATACTAGAATAGAATAAATATGTATGGTATGTACTAGTTTCCCTTTACTTTTATTTGTATTTTCTTTATTTGTACAACGATCATTCCATTCTGAATAAAATGCATATAATTCAAAATGTAACTTGTTTTTATGCCCACTTTTCTACATATTTATTCTCTCAGTCAAAGAATTCTGTTTCCCTCAAATGGCACTGAAAAAATATTCAAGAACTAAATATTGATCTACTTTTTATAATTTGCCTGAAAGCATTTCTGTTGTAAATCTACTTATATTTTAAAAGACTAGCAATTGTGTAGTTATTGTTTAGTATAAAGGATCAGATTGTCTCATTCAAGTGGGCCTATGATTTCACATTAACGTTTCGCATGTGGGACATATAATAGAGCATATTGTTTCCATGCACCGTCCTGCAGTGGGGTCACTTTCAGGGAATTTGGCATCACGAGTTTAAGAAATAATATGCATCAACACTGATATAGGAAAGAGGGAAGGTAGATAGAATCAGCTCTATAAGGACTGACTTGTAAAAGATGGACTTCAACTGTTTTCAAAGGTGCTTTAGGGTTATACATAAATTTGAAATTTTTAAAAATGTAATGTATTAAAGAAAATTGCAATTTCTCTGGAGAGTCTGAAAAACAGATGAAGCTTTCCTGTGGGAAGGGCCACCCAGACTCTCTCTTGCAATCGAAGCCTGTGATGCAGCACACACCCAGCACTCAAACCTGAGCACCTCCGCCTACGAATGGCGCACAGAACAAACCAGAGAATAAAAATATGGCTGTCACAAAGTCTGCGTTGTTGACTCTCTTGTAGAGGGTGGAACACACTCCCGCTTTCCCACCAGGATCCTGGCTTTCAACTCTGTAAAAGTGACAAACTTAAATTTTACAAGCGTGGTTGTCTGTCTGCAATACCAACACTCAGTTGCTCTACCTGTGAAGTGGTCAGAGACTACAAAGTCACAGGCAAGAGAGTGTGGGAAGGGTTAAAGAAGGAGCCATTCCTGTCCTCTAACTGGGAGGTGGTTGAGTTCCAGAGAGACAGAAAATTCCCCAGCTCTAAGGAAAGCACAGTAATCTGAGAAATCAAGGGTAAGAGCAGAATGAACCATCCTCCACAGGCTCCGGGGATTGCAGTGTGATGAGGTTAGAAAGTATGTGATACACTTTGAAAAGATTGCAATTAAAAAGTGGCTGCTTTTTAAACTTTGGTGCACCAGCTCTACTCCACTGCACTCCATTTCTTTTCCACCTTTGTGATAATTCATTTTAAAATATGGCAACTTGTCTTGAAATTGATAGCATTCATCACCAATATCCACCAAGTGTTGAATATAGGGGAAAGAAGGGAGATAAAAAAGAAGTTAAACATAGTTTAATTTTTGGAATAAAAAAATCTAAGTATGTACAAAGCATCGCACATTGAGAAACAGATTGAGATCTCATTTCTGTAACTTCAAGAGGCTGTAGTTGGGATCACAAACCCCAGGTACTCCTTACTCTTCACCCCATGTTCCCTGTGCCTTCAGCAAGCATTTCTTCACCGGGTAGGGGGACTGTGCCTTCCTCCCTGAGGATCTGAACTTCCGGAGGTCGGGCACATGAAGGTAGAGTGTGCTCATGCTACATTGTTTTCTGGGCATGGTGGGACCAGATTGTCTAGATTCCAGGTACTCCCCCTCCTGCCGCCACTGTGTTGCAGTTTCCCTTTAAAAGTAGAAATAATCACCTTAATCAAAAGTGTAATACCTACTTTCTTGGACGTCTTTCTCCTTTAGCATGTAGAGCTGGAAATAGCTAGGTCTGTATTTCAATTCAGTGGAACAACTATTGTGTCATCTAGTTAAAACATACTTCCTGAGACACTGGACCCCAACATGATAGGTACAGGAAGCAAAATTTTGCCTCTGAGTCATTTGCATAGAATTGTGGGCAGGGTCGCACATTTTCCCTCTTGGTTTTAGGTCCGTGTATTCTGCCTATGGGACCCTCCATCAGCTTTTATGGTAGTAGGCCTGGCTCTGCCTGCCGTCCAAGAAAGATAATTTAATGTGCATAGCAAAAAATAAGTTAAATAAATTAAATAATTAAAGCACCTATACGTGGTTGTCTACTAATTGTAATTAGAAGATAAATTTGAACTCGTCACATAAAACATTTACACGGATCAACAGGCAAGCATTTTCTTTGCCTCTGTCATAATTATTTTAATAGTTTCTTAATCTGAGTTGAGTGAACAGCACACCTGCCCCACACGGGAGATCTGCTGAGGTGCGTGGGAGACCAGCACAGAGAGATCCAGGTAGAATTCTGTGCATCTCAGAGCAGGAGTTAGAGCGCCCAGGTTGGAACCGAAAGCAGCGACCAGGCCTGTAGGAACTGAGACTGGCAATAGCCAGGCAGGCAGACAGGATCTAAGACACTGAATTTGGAAGATAGAGCAAGATAATGGACAAGACTAGGGCAGTCACACATGATGTGGGCAGTACACTCGACTGAGAAAACCTGTTACCAGAGGTAGAAACATTGGCAGCCCAGCCAGTCACATCAAAAAATCATTATGAAGTTCAGGAAACAGTGTGGTCCATGGGAAAAACAATTCTGTCTTCTCCTAAATTAGAAACCAATCCCAGATGAAGGGTAGCTCAGGATCAATAGGTGAGCAGAACTAGCCAACGGCACTATGGGCAAAATGAAGGGAAGGCAAGGACCAAGGAGCCGCCCTACGGGGCACAGGCTAGAAATTACTGTGCAACATCCACTCTCCCCCTGCTCTCTTTTGTTAACAGAACTCCCCGTATTTTAACTGGGCACATGGCTGCTTACTTTGACTATATTTCTCAACCTCCCTGGCAGGTTCAGTGTGACCATGTGACTAAATTCTGGCCAACAGAATGTTAGTGAGCCAGTTGAGTGTAACTTCAATGGTACAACCTTAAAAGGAAGCTGATTGTCTGCTGTGGTAGGCAGAATAATAGCCCAAAAGATGTTTGTATCCTAATCTCTGTAACCTGTATACTATATTACATGGCGAAGAGAAATGATGGTGACAGGTGGAATTTAGGTACCAGTCAGCAGACCCTGAGATGGGAACAATGAGCCTGGATTATCCGGGTGGGCCAATATAATCATGAGGGTTATTAAAAGCAAAAGAAGGAAGTAGAAGAGAGTCAAAAAGATGTCAAAATGGGAAGGGCTTGGCCTGGTGTGCTGGCTTCCAAGGTAGAAGAAGAAGATTGTGAAGCCAAGAATGTAAGTGGCCCCTGGAAGCTGAGCAAAGCAAGGAAAGGGACTTTCCTCCACTGTTCTCAGGACCAGTATGGCCATGCAGCACCTTGATATCCCAACGTTAGCCCAGTGAGACCAGTATTAGACTTCTCACCTATAGAGCAGTAAGATGAAGTTGGGTTATTTAAGCCATTGTGTTTGCCAGAATAGTTACAATAGTTTTAGGAAACAAATATACCCTCCATTTGTTTTTTTCCCTTCAATTGGGCCAGAATATGGTGAGCCAGCTATAGCCCATAGATGACAATAATACTGGTGAAACAAAATAGAAGAACTCTAGGTCCCTGGTTGACTATACCATCAGGCTCCCAGCAGGAGATGAGGATATGAGCTGGGACAGTGTATTAAGAGGATTGCAAAGATGTGGACAAGATGGAAGGAAATCATAACGGACAGTGAAGCATCCCAAAGCCAGCTCTGGGCAGGGTCATCACCACCCTTAAACAGGGACAACTGTATATTGAAGACAGACTGTGTAGGAGCCACTTAACAGGAATAGTGATGTCTGATCAAGGGATGCACCAGCCAGACAGCAGCTCTGGAGAGGATCTTGGGGCATAAATACCCTGATGTCACTCTCCTCCTCCGTACAATTTCTTCTAAGTGCTTCTCATTGCTAACCCAAGGCACCAGGCTGATGTTCCTGTGTAGATCAGCCTCCTGGGGCATAAAAGGGTAAGTTCATCTGCAGAGGCACAGTGACCAGGGGGTTAAAGCTATGTGTGCCTAACTCCCCTGGACTACCTTGTCCAGGCAGCCCTCGGCCCATGGATGAATTACAGTTTTTCAAACACAACATGAAACCATCATATGGTTCAGGCCCTCTAAAAATGTAATTGAGAACAATTCAAATATTTACCTCAACATTTACAGGAAAAGTATCAGAAGGGAATAGATTCCATGCAAGACAAAAAAATTATTTTCCCATCCCCCCACTCTCAATAACTGCTGCTGTCTAGAGCAGGTGTTGACATCCCTCTCCTCTCCCCGCAAAGTCCTCCCCCTAAAAATCCCACAAACCATGGAGTTGTTCTCACACAATGCTTCATTCTTGGGCTCCCTCTTTCTTTTTTCCCTCTCAGATCTAGTCTCTTTCCTTTGCGCTGGTCACTCTTGCTGTTCCCTGCCATGTGTGTTTGTTTACACGACCATTGATAGTTTTTAAGTCACGCAGTGCAGAATTAGGGTGAGCCACTCCTGGATCAAGTTCCTGGCCCCACAGACAGGCAACAGCTACGCTCCCCAGGCCAACCTTGCAAGCCTACTGCAGGAAAGCCTTTCCCTTTTATTCAATTAGGTTTTGTCTAGGAATAAGCAATTGCATTAAGTGGCTAAGCAGAACACATTAAAGGGCACATTTGAAAACATTTTATGTATAAATACAAAGGCGTATGTCTTTATATATACTTAATATTATGCAAAATTTACATAAATGCAACTGTAGGTTTCTCAGTAATCCTTAACCATTAAACAAATTAGTTTTTGGGGTTTTTTTGTGACAGAGACAAGAGAGAGGGACAGATAGGGACAGACAGACAGGAAGGGAGAGAGATGAAAAGCGTCAATTCTTCCTTGCTGCATCTTAGTTGTTCATTGACTGCTTTCTCATATGTGCCTTGACCAGAGGGCTACAGCAGACCGAGTGACCCCTTGCTCAAGCCAGAGACCTTGGGTTCAAGCTGGTGAGCTTTTGCTCAAACTAGATGAGCCTGTTCTCAAATCGGCAACCTCGGGTTTTCGAAGCTGGGTTCTCCACGTCCCAGTCGGATGCTCTATCCACTGAGCCACCACCTGGTCAGGCTAAACAAATTAGTTTAATCAAACCTTCCTGCAGGCAACCCTGGGCACATACACACTCACCTTCCTCCTCTCCCAATCCCCAGACCAAGCTTAAATAGCACTTCCTTTTTTCATTCACTTTATGCTTCAAACTACAAGGTTTTTTCCAGCCCTGCTTCTAGTACTTTAGAAAAGTTTAGAATTTAAGAACTTTGGTCAAAGAGTTCTCACAAGCTTTTCCCATTATAAGCTTTATGGCTTTTAACAACAGAGCTGCCGGTCCTCAGCCCTGGTTCTTCTAGCTCCTTGTGGTAGAGTAAAAGGAGCTTCCCACCTCTCCCTCCAACATAAAGCAGCCAAAGCAGAACTATCTTAAATACCTGTTTGTCCATCAGCACCTAGCTTTTCTTCTGGGACATAACCTGAGCCCACCTGTGATCTTTAGCTGTATTCATTAGATGATGTGAGTGGCCATTCTAGAAGGCTTCTACTGCCCCACCCACCTGCCTCGGATTAAACCCGTCAACTGAACAAACTTTGTTAGACAAAGCAAGCTTATCACAACTTATATCAAGCATATTAACCAGAACATCCAGAAGTTTTTGTTTATTTTTAATAGAAATGTTAGTGGTTTCTTCCTGTTCATATAAATTCTGTAGTTTTTAAGAGTCAAGTGTTTGATTCATAACGATATATAACATAGTTCCGCACAAAACCATAATTCTCTTTAATGACAAATACCAAGGCTAGGAAACAGGTGGCTGGTGCATCTTATAAAAAAAAATATTTTATTTATTCATTTTAGAGAGAACAGAGAGAGAGAGGAAAGGGGGAAGAAGTGGGAAGTATCAACTCCCATATGTGCCTTGACTGGGCAAGCCCAGGGTTTCAAACTGGTGACCTCAGCGTTCCAGGTCGACACTTAATTCACTGTGCCACCACAGGTCTGCACTTTCTTATATTTACTAGATGACCAAAGATTAAATATACTGCATTGCAAAACTCTCTCTATTCACCTCAAAATGGCACCAAGAATTAAAATCTAATGTTTGGTACTAGTACTTCTTTGAAGTGAAAACTTTGAAATATTTTGCCTACAAAATATTCAGTCAAACATTAAAATCTACCAATGGAAAGTATTACCCCTGGTGGGAAAAAATATGAAATGGTTGTGTCAGAAAGTACTGGATATAGCTAAACTCTTAGAGATAGCAGGTGCATGCGCCTCAGGGAACTCTCACGTGGTGTGCACTCTCCTCGGGGGAAGAGGTTGCAGAATTCCCGAGCTCCAGTCCCTCATTTTCCTAAGAGTAATGGGGATAACTTCTGCCAGGGCCACATAGCCATATCTGGAAGAAATGCAAAGGCAGGTGTGATTGGAAATGTATCTTGTGACAATACTCATTCTATCGCACCCTTTTCTTTTCTTTTTTACAGGGACAGAGAGAGAGTCTGAGAGAGGGATAGATAGGGACAGACAGACAAGAAGGGAGAAAGGTGAGAAGCATCAATCATTAGTCTCCTGTTGCCCTTGTGACACCATAGTTGTTCATTGATTGCTTTCTCACATGTGCCTTGACCGTGGGCCTTCAGCAGACCGAGCCACCCCTTGCTGGAGCCAGCGACCTTGGGTCCAAGCTGGCGAGCTTTTGCTCAAGCCAGATGGACCCGCACTCAAGCTGGTGAGCTCAGGGTCTCGAACCTGGGTCTTCCACATCCCAGTCCAATGCTCTATCCACTGCGCCACCATCTGGTCAGACTATTGTAACCTTTTCTTTAAAGACAACTTGCTCTGACCTGACCTGGTGGTGGCTTGATCTGCTGAAGGCCCCCGGTCAAGGCACATGTGAGAAAGCAATCAATGAACAACTATGGTGTCACAAGGGCAACAGGAGACTAATGATTGATGCTTCTCACCTCTCTCCATTCCTGTCTGTCTGTCCCTCTCTATCCCTCTCTCAGACTCTCTCTCTGTCCTTGGAAAAAAGAGACAAAAAAAAAAAGACAACTTGCTCTGTTTACTGGTATTCTGTTCTATTAAAAGGACTGTCAAATATAGAAGAACTAACTTAAATTGACTAAGCTATTTCTTTAAATAAATGGCCTATTTTACAACTCAGATATTTTGAACCTGTTAATACATATTTCACAGAAAGTAAATCTGCTTGAAAGAAAACAAAGGTCAAAGTAGCTAGTCAAATGGAAAAACTTTATCCTTAAAGTTGTGAAAAAAAATACATAATCTTTTGGGATTAATTTGCCTTGAGACTAAATTTAGCATATAATTGTAGTTATTAGAACATTCAATGGAATTATTTTCAGTCCTCAAATCCTTCCATGTAGTTTTTAAAAATAGGGCTACAATTAAATTATAAGTAAAAATGTTGGCCAAATTTTAGATATTAAGATTTATTATATATCTAAGATTTATTACAGTATATATTTATTCAACAAAATTTATTTGATAATAATGGAAAACAAAATAAACCTAACTACTAAAAGAACTACTTGGTTGGGAGTATTAGTTTTATATGATATACAACCAATTTCTAGGACTCTGTAACAACTAAACAGGGATCTAGATTATTACCTCTGTTAAAATATCTAAATTAATGGAAGGTTTTTATTCTTAATTCTCAGTTAAAGATATCACCATACTGTGAACTTTCTCAAAAGGAGTAGATATGGAAATTAAATGAAGACTGAAAATCTAACAAACTAGTGTTGGAGGATTCCAGAGATTGTATGACAGTAAGAAGCCCAAAGCTTGAGGAAGCTGTATAAATAGTCCATATCTAAAGATAAACATTTGGAGATCTTTATGACATTTGGGTTTAGCCTTGTGTTGGCCATACTGCATTCTGACTCATCTAGGGAAGGAAAAATAAGAATGGAAAAGATCAAATATTCAAGATTAAGAGAACAATTGCTTTCATTTCAAAAGAGGAAGTCTAATATTCCTTATAAATAAATGTAAAAGGTCAATCTAGTTAGATATGATACATTTTAAGTTATATTTTTACTTCATAAAATCTAATCTGTTCTTCAGCTCTTCAGATCACTATACCATATATATATATATATATATATATATATATATATATATTGTTCTGTGTAACATATATATAGAAATATATATACTAAATTTTCTCCTTAAACTCAATTTTCTTTTTTGTTTCCACTGAGGATTCTTTCTTAATTTTCTATTGAATGTATTGGGTGACATTGGTTAAAAAGTTATATAAGTTTTAGGGATAAAATTTTATAATATATCATCTGTATATTGTATTCTGTATTCACCACCCAAAGTCAAGTTTCTGTCCACCAATATTTATCTCCCCTTTTCCCTCTTCTACCTCCCCCATCCCCCTTTCCCTCTGGTAATCACCATACTGTTGTCTGTATATGAGGTTTAGTATTATTTTCTTTTTTCTTAATCCCTTCATCTTTTTCACCCAGCCCCCTATCCTCTCCCCTCTGACAGTTGTCAGTCTGTTCTCTGTATCAATGAGTCTGTTTCTATTTTGTTTGTTAGTTTATTTTGCTCAGTAGATTCCACATATAAGTGAAATCATGTGGTATTTTTTTTTCTCTGACTGGCTTATTTCATTTAGCATAACATTTTCTAGGTCCATCCATGCTGTGGCAAAGGGTAAGATTTTTTTATTTTTTATGGCCATGTAGTATTCCATTGGTTAAATGTACCACAGCTTTTTTATTCATTCATCTACTGATGGACACTTGGGCTGCTTCCAAATCTTCACTATTGTAAATAACACTGCAATGGACATAGGGGTGCCTATACTCTTTTTAATTGATGTTTTGGGTTTCCTCAGATATATTTCCAAAAGTGGAATCGCTGGGTCATAAAGCAGTTTCAATTTTAATTTTTTTGAGGAATCTCCATACTGCTTTCCACAGTGGCTGCACCAGCAGTGCACAAGGGTTCCCATTTCTCTACATTCTTGACAACACTATCATTTGTAGATTTATTTCATTGTGGTTTTAATCAAGTATCATATGATTTCACTGATATGTTGAATCTAATGAACAAAATAAACTAATAAACAAAATAGAAACAAACTCATAGAATCAGAGAACAAATGGACAGCTGTCAGAGGGGATGGGAGTTAAGGAGCTGGGTGAAAAAGATGAATGGATTAAGCAAAGAAAAAATTTTAAACACAGACAACAGTATGGAGATTACCACAGGGAAAGGGGGGGTAGCAGGAGGTAGAAAGGGGTAAAGGGGGCTATAAATGGTGTTGAAAGACTTGGCTTGGTGTGGTGAACACAGAATACAATATACAGATGATGTATTATAGAATTGTATATCTGAAACGTATATAATTTTATTAAACAATATCACCCCAATAAATTCAATAAAAATTTTTAAAATTTTCATTTCTTTGATGATTACTGATGTTGAGAATCTTTTTATACATCTGTTAGCCATTTGTATGTCCCCTTTGGAGGAGTGTCTATTCAGGTCCTCTGCCCATTTTTTAATTGGCTTTTTTGCTATTGAGTTTTATAAGTTATTCATAAATTTTGGACATCAACCCTTTATTACATGTATCATTGGTGAATATGTTCTCCCATTCAGTGGATTGTCTTTTCATTTTGGTGATGGTTTCCTTTGCTATGCAAAAATGTTTCAGTTTGATATAATAGAATTTGTTTATTTTTTCTTTTGTTTCCCTTGCCTGAGGAGATACATCATAAAAAATAGCTATAAGGAATGTCTAAGATTTTACTACCTATATTTGCTTTTAAAATACTTATGGTTTCAAGTCCAACATTTAAATCTTAAATCCATTTTGAGTTTATTCTGTGTATGGTGTAAGAAGGTGGTCTAGTTTCTTTTTTATTTTTTGTATGCATCTAGTTTCATTTTGTATGCATCTGTCCAGTTTTCCCAATACCATTAACTAAATAGACTATCTTTACCCCACTGTATGTTCTTGCCTCCTTTATCAAATATTAATTGACCACAGAGGTGTGGGTTTATTTCTGGACTCTCTATTCTGTTCCATTGACCTATATCTTTTTGTGTGTGTGTGACAGAAAGAATGACAGATAGGGATAGGCAGACAGGAAGAGAGAGAGATGAGAAGCATCAATTCTTTATTGCAGGACCTTCGTTGTTCATTGATTACTTTCTTATATGTGCCTTGACCAGGGGCTACAGCAGAGCAAGTGACCTCTTGCTCAAACCAGTGACCTTGGGATCAAGCCAGTGACCTTAGGTTTCCAGCCAACGACCTTTGGGTTTAAGCCAGCAAACATGGGGTCATGTCTATGGTCCCATGCTCAAGCCAGCAACCCTGCACTCAAGCTGGTAAGCCCATGCTCAAACCAGATGAGCCCATGCTCAAGCTGATGACCTTGGGGTTTTGAACCTGAGTCCTCTATGTCCCAGTCTGATGCTTTATCCACTGCACCGCCGGCCTGGTCAGGTCCATTGACTTATATCTTTGTTTTTATGCCAGTACCATGTTGTTTTGATTATTGTGTGCTTGTAGAATATTTTGATATCAGGTACCATGATTCCTCCAACTTTGTTCTTCTTTTTCAAGATTGCTATGGCTATTTGGGGTCTTTTGTGGTTCCATATAAATTTTTGGAATATTTGTTCTAGTTCTTTGAAATAAACCATTGGTATATTGATAGGCATTGCATTGACATTTTAATGTTGTTAATTCTTTCTATCCATGAACATAGTATATGCTTCCACTTATTTGTATCTTCTTCAGTTTCTTTCTTCAGTGTCTTATAATTTTCCGAGTACAGGTCTTTTACATTCTTGGTTAAATTTATTCATAGGTATTTTATATTTTTTGATGCACTTGTAAATAGTGTTGTTTTCTTAGTGTCCCTTTCTGATAGCTCATTATTGATGTATAGAATTGCAACTAACTTTTGAATATTTATTTTGAATCCTTCCACTTTGCTGAATTTATTTATCAGTGCTAATAGTTTTCTGATAGATTATTTAGAATTCTTTATATACAGTATCAAGTCATCTGCAAATAATATCAGTTTCACTGTTTTCTTTCCAATTTGGATGCTTTTTAGTTTTTCTTTTTGTCTAACTGCTGTGGCTAGAACTTATGGTACTATGTTGAATAAGAGCAGTGAAAGCAGACATTCCTGTTGTGCCCCTGATCTTAAAGGAAATGCTTTTAGGTTTGTCTGTTAAGTATAATGTTGGGTTTGTCATATATGGCCATTATTCTGTTTATTCACTCTATTCCCACTTTGTTGAGAACTTAGTTTTCTTTTAAGCCATTTTGGGGCAACTCTAATATACAGATACTTTTTTAAAAATAACATTTATATAAACACATTTCTCTAAGAAAATAATCAACTTTCAACTGTGAACACAGCTTAGCATATTTTGATTAGCATATAGGAAGAAAAGAGTTAGTTAACAGGAATTAATCATGGCTACCATAACATTGCATTCTAACCCAAATAGACCATAGTATAGTACGTCCTACTCAATGCAAACTCAAGTTTCTATCAAGTAGCTGCATATTTTAAGAGATACCAGCAAACTTGGTTTATTTTTCTTAGTCTCTGCTGGTCAAAAGACAGACCCTTTACTTAAGAATATAAACATTGCCCAATATTTACAGCTAGACTGCATAGTCTATTAAAGTGAACTAAACATTTTTTAAAAATTATATTTATTCATTTTATAGAGGAGAGAGAGAGAGAGAGAGAGAGGGAAGCAGGAAAAGGAGCAGGAAGCAACTCCCATATGTGCCTTGATCAGGCAAGCCCAGGGTTTTGAACTGGCAACCTCAGCATTCCAGGTCGACACTTTATCTACTGCGCCACCACAGGTCAGGCTTAAAGTGAACTAAACTTCTATACTTAAAAGATCACTTTTGAGAATGCAATAACAAGAAACTACCTTAATTTTAAAATAATTTTTTTAGGACAAGGGCTACACATGTTCATTCTGGGGGGGTGGGGAGGATCATAAAGTAAGAGAGGAAACACTATTTGATATTTTGGGCTATAGAGAGAGAATTCCTGGGTAGTCCCTCTTTTAATCCATCAAGAAATATATACAGCCTGACCAGGCGGTGGTGCAGTGGATAGAGCTTCAGACTGGGACTTGGAGGACCCAGGTTTGAAACCCCGAGGTCGCCAACTTGAGCACAGACTCATCTGGTTTGAGCAAGGCTCACCAGCATGAGCCCAAGGTCACTGGCTTGAGCAAGGGGTCACTTGGTCAGCTCTAGCCTCCCACCCCCGTGTCCAAGGCCATATGAGAAAGCAATCAATGAATAACTAAGGTGTCACAACGAAGAACTGATGCTTCTCATCTCTCTCCCTTCCTTTCTGCTTGTCCCTATCTGTCCCTCTCTCTGTCTCTGTCTCTGTCACAAAAAAAAAAAAAGAAAAAAAGAAATATATACATACAACACACATTTTTTTATCATTGGAGCTTACTCTCCCAACCCCCTTATATCATAGAAGCAGGACCCATTGTTTTTAGGCAACTGTTTGCATTCCATTACCGGGGTTTAGTTTAATTACTTAACTAATCCATTACTGATGATCATTTGGGTTATTTCTAGTTTTTCTCTTGTTTTAAACTATAGTATATAGAGTTAAAGTTATATACTGTATTTAAAAATGTTTAATACATTTCAGACTTTTCAGATTGCCCTTTAGAAAAGCACAATTTTACTTTCCCAAGGGTGACTTATTCTAGTGTTCTCACAAACCTCAATACAGGTGAGGTCAAAAGAGTTGGGGACATTGACTTCCCATTATGTCATTACCACCTTGCAAGCTTCTCACATGACTATGAAAGTGCAGTTTGCTTCTTGGTAATCCTCATGTATATCTATACTCTGCACATTACAGTGCAGAACAGTCCTGAACAAATTTCTTAACATTGTATATGTTAGTACTTCTGGTATCTAAATCAGAGCACTATTTTTTTAAGTGAGAGGAAGGGAGATAGAGAGACTGGCTCCTACATGCACCCCAACAGGGATCCACCTGGTAAGTCCTTTCTGGGACCGATGCTCAAATCAGTCAAGCTATCTTCAGCTCCCAGGTTGACACTCGAACCAATCGAGCCACTGGCTGTGGGAGGGAAATAGAGAGAGAAGAGGGAGAAGGTGGGGGAAAAAAGCAGATGGTCGCTTCTCCTATGTGCCCAGACCAGAGATCGAACCCAAGACATCTGCACACCAGGCCAACACTCTATCTACTAAGCCAACCCGCAAGGGCCACTTCTCACTTTTTTGTATTTCCCATGGAAGAAAATGAAACATGCTTTCTTCTCTTTTTAAGTACTAATGTGAATTGGAACGACTCATTTTGACTAAATAATTACCCGTGAATGTTTTCTTCCCAGTGAGCACAATGAGCGTAGTTCTAGGCATATGCTAATGAATACACTCAACAAATATCTAGTGAGCTCTGTGCTCAGTGCTAAGGAAACTGGGATGCTCACAAGGTATTTGCAATTTAGCCCAGGTGAAAAATATATTGACACATTAACCATGTATTTGGTGAGTACTCACTGCACATCTACAATGTGCTCTGTGCCATGCTGGCGCTGGGTACAACAGTGAGTACTAGAACAGGATTGCCTGGCCTCATGTGTAGCATATCTGTTTTAGAAAACTCGAGAAGACCTTCTCCAATAGATGTATGCCCAAGCATTGTACCCGGACAGTGAGATTGAGAAGTGTCAAGAGGTGGTAAAAGCTGATCAATGTAAGTAAAAGCTGGCTTGGCAGAGAAGAGTGATAGGACATTCCAGGCAGAAAGAACTGGATGGGTCAAAAGACAGAGTCTGTTTTTTGAAAATGGTGAGTATATTGAGGTTAGAGCTTGGTGGTACTGGGGGTAGGGGATGCTGGGGGAGGGCTGGGAGGCTGAAAATAGAGATGAGAAATTTGATAGGGGCCAGATTGCAAAGAACCTAAATAGTGTGCTAAGGTACCTGAACTTTGTACTTGTTTCCCAGATAAGGAAACTGAGGCAAACAGAAATGTGATTTACATGGTCCCAATTTAAGAGCCTTGTCATGTCATTCAGTAAATTTATTAGTGACTGGACACAACGAATTCCATAGCTCTTCGACTTTGTGTTTCATGGTAAAAACCCAGACATCATCAACATTTATTCAAAGTATAACAAATATTTACACTTCAAAATGACTTTTGGTTAAGATTTTTTGTTTTTAATTACATCAGTTGTAGACAAATATATTCCCCTTATTCTAAAGAAGTTGAAACATTACAGATAAGGCACGAGTTCCCTCTAACCCCCGACCCCAACACAACCCTATACCTTCTCTTATAGTACCTACTATTATCCACTTGCTGTGCCTCCTTCTAGAATTTTGTCACTGTCTACTCATGTATGTATATATCTGTGTGTACAGAAATAGGAAATTATAATGTCTTTCTTTTATTTTAGGCTTTAACCCTTGTTGATCTTTACCAATATTGAGGACATTTAAGATAACCTTGGCCTTCTCTAAATGTAGAATATAAATCATTAGACCATAGCAGTGCTTGGCACATAGTAAGTGCTCAAGAAACATTAAAGAATGAGAGAGATGTTGCTGCTAAGGCTTAAGGTGCTAATTGGGTAGATAGGTAGATTCCCAAGGTCAAAGGTCAACCAAATAGTGGTGATTACCACCACTTGGATTATAAGTAGATGGTTGAATTGTCAGCTCCATATTCTGTGATTTCTAAATAGGATCACCAAGACATCATTTAGTCCTAGAGGTTAATAGCAGCATTTCTTTAGCCATCTTGAAAAGAACAAACACATCCCACAGTCTTTGTCTGACATACACGCAACACGTAAAACAGCACGTCATCCTGGAGTGAATCCTAGTGCTAACTTGTTCCTGGTGTGATAAAAACAGCAGCGCCTCTGGGTGGGCTGGCCTTCATAAACCTGCTGAGCAACCTTGACAACAGCAAGTGCACCAATCATGATGAAAGAAATTCTGTTCCCAGAAGAGCAGTCTTACTGCATTAGAGGAACTGCTGTTGCAGAGTTAACTCTTCTATAAGGCCACAAGCATTATGGATGGGGGAGATGAGGCAGAACTGCTGCTATTTGAGAGAGGATGGCTTTACCGGCATTTCTATCACTTCTAATCAACGACCCATCCTCCAAGGGTAAAAATACGAGATTGAGACTTAGGATCCATTCCCAGTGGAGCATTTAACTTGTTAATTAAATCCAGTTTTCTGGATCACCCTAGGTAATAATTAACAAGCCAGAACTCTGAGGTAGGTTTGCAGCATGTGAGTAGATTAGACTATCACTTCAAGCCTCTGATACAAAGAGATTGTTTAGATTCAAAATACAGGTTGAGAAATGCTTTTTCATTCAATAAACATATTCCAAGGACCTGCTCATGTGTCAGGCAACAGACCAGGAACTCGTGGGGAGATGTGTTCAGCAGTTTACTGATTGCTGAACTTGACCTTTCAAATGTAAAAAGACAGAGTCTGAATAAGAAAGTCGAGTAAAGGAGAACTTTTAAAATCTAAAATACTGTAATACAGGAAGTCCTTCTTTCCTCCCCTGGCCATTACTGGATGTCAGTGTACTTACAAATCTGAGGAAAGGAACACCATCAGCTAAAGTAAAGCTTTCAAAATAATCTCTAAAACACAATTTTAGGTGGGTCGCTATAAAAGGTGAACTGAATTTAATTAAGAAAATTTTTCTAAAACTGATCAACTACGATTGTTGACTGCCTGCTCAATTTGACATTGGCAATTTTTAATAAGCATCTTAATACAAAACAAAACAGTCTTAACACACCTAAAATTTGAGATGTCAATGTATCTTGTCCAAGTATATAGCTTAGATAAAAAAGAGCATTTTAAATATTTTTATAATAAATAGCTGTAATTTCTGTAATAAATAGTTGCAATGTAAAAATTTTAAGAGTTTGTGACTATAACTATTATAGGTAACAAAAGCTGACTAAAACCCCTTATTTTTGAAGGTGTTAAATTTCATTATCTGTGAACTGACAAGTATTTGTACTTTTAAAATTCTTACTGCCCTTTCTGCTTTAGGTAATGAACTTATAAAAGAAGGTAAAGATACGCCAGAAAAATGGAACTCATGTTCATGACTAGCATTCAAGTCTTAAGGTGTTTAACTAACTGACTATATTTAAGTTAATCCTGCTGCGAATCTGATGAAATGTTTAAAGAGCTTCCCTAAAGCTCTCTGACCTTTACTGTAGATATTAGACCTCTCTCTTACTCATTTTTAAAGTGTCAGGTTAGCAACAAATGCTAAAGTCCATAAATGAAGAACAAATGGTGAACTTCAAAAACTTGTCCCACTTCAAGTATTATATGTGGATTAGAAATATTTTAAAAAGAGATGGTTTGGAATTCATGGGCACGAATGGGTAAGGAGAAAGTGCTGCCATATTTACAGTGCCATCTATGGTACCACCTTGAGCCTACACTACATCCCAGCCACCTTTGACTCTAACTAACATCTTGCCATCTATTTGGAAGATGAAATGCAATGGATATTCAGCCTTGCAGAAGGCCTGGAAAATGCACGGATGAGGCCTTCTTACACCTGTTTTAGTGACTATCTTAAAACACTACAATAAAGACTTTTTTACACCCTCAGGTGACCATTTTTAAGACCGTGTTGATAAAAACATGCCTAAATCAGCCAGGATAAACTAGGCCATGTTGCAGTATAAAACAAAAGAAAACCTCCAAAATTTCAGGCAAAAACAACAAAAGTTTAATAACTCTCTCGTGCTACATATGCAGAAAGTTAGTTGGCTAATGTATGTAGGCTTGCTTCAGGCACAGCTAGATCAGGACACTCCAAGGTGCTCCTTCAGGATCTACCCTCTTGCTTCCCTCAGTTCTGTTGCCCCTGTGTTGGCCCCAGCCCCAAGCAGCCACTGCCAGTTTCAAAATGACATCCATATAACTCCAAGTCAAGTGGGAAAGAAAGGTTTTCTTCTCTCCCCTGAAAATCGCAGTCATTCCCAAAAAACTTTGAGAAGTCACCTAATGAAATAGCTGAGTTGCACACCCATCAATGAACCAATTGCTGGGAAGAGGGAGATGGAAATATACTGATGATCTTGGAGCCATGCAAGGATTAGCCCCATCTTTATTATGCAGGTGGACAATGTGAAAGGATTAGTCCCCTCAAAAAAAACCAAACAAACAAACAAAACACTAGGTGCTGTTACCAGACAAAGGGAGGCTAATATGAGCCCAAACAGCAGTTTCTATTGTATGGTCCAAGACTGAAAATGCCATGACTCCCACCTGGCTCAGGCCTTGATGGTTTCCATATTATAGAGGCTGACCATAAAGACCCTTCTGTGTCCCCTTTGAAGGGAAAGACCCAGCACAAATATGAAAGATAGTTAACTTCAGAGCAGGGGTTACCTGGAGACAGGAGGAGATCTTGGAGTGTATTAACCATAACAGGAGACTGGCCTGCTGTCACTTGAATGCAAGTACGTGGGATTCTTGGAGGAATGCCATCAAGAACCAGATGTCCTTTAGGGTTGATAAACTCTGAGACTCGGATTCTTTTCGTGACCTTGCTCATGAAGGAAACAGTAGACGTGCAGGATTAAGGATGGTTTAGTTTTGAAAAAAGACTTTTGTATCTTTCTAGTTTTATCTGCTGAGCTGTGGCTTTTGAAACTCAATAAATATGCAGTGGCGCAGTTTCTCGGGGCTGATTCTGCTTCTGAGTTTCAGTCCTCTGCTTATACTACTTTCATCTGATGTGTATTATTCCTTGCTAGTCTGAACTATAAAAGAAAAATTGTTACATCTGGTGCCCAACATGGGGCTCGAAAAGGAGCAAGTTTGCAGTCTCAGGATCATCAGACTGAAGGGGGAAAATGTTCGCTCGGTGGTAAGTAAAACCTTCAGGATTTTTAGGCATAGTCATAGGGAATTCACCATCTGTTGAGACCCAGTGTATAAAAATACTGCAAGTATTGTTAAAGGGGCCCAGTATAACTGTTAAAGGTAAGAATTTTAAGTTACTTTTTAAAAATGTTAGGAAGCATTGTTATTGGTTCCAGCTATAAGGAAAAGCTGCTTTAAGTTTGGAAACATGGAAACAAGTAATGAGAGCTTTACAGAGTGCTCATCAACAAGGAGACACTATTCCTCTTTCTGTTTGGTCTCTTTGTAATTGAATTTCCTTGGCTTTGCAACCATTACAGTCTGATTCTGAATCTCACGGCCTCCAGCTCTCAGGTAATGTCTCATATTGATAATGGTTAAGTAAAAAACCAATATAGGTTGAGCAGGGGCTGCTAAAAGGAGAGAAGCTTGAAGCTTTATATCAATTGGTACTAACTCAATTAGAATTAGGACATATCAAGGAATCACAAAGTCCTTGAAATTCTCCAGTCTTTGTAATAAAGAAAAAATCTAAAAAATGAAGAATGCTTACTGATTTTCTTTAATGTTTTAGCTACAATCTTAATTTTGTTCCTTTCTTATTCTTTGCCTGAAAATTTAGACAGCGACTTCTGATGGATCTGATTATGAAATCTCCCAGCGGCTGTGAGTTTTTTTCTCAGAGAGATTTTACTTAGTTCCATCCATCATTAGTCTCTCTGAAAATGCCCTAAGATCAGGCAGGCATCTTTCTAGTCTGACTGTACTCTGAAATCCTGGGTTTCTCTCTGGTTTGTCTGATTCTAGTTTCTGTTTAGTTTTTGTTTGATGTTGTCTAAAATATGATTTTTTTTAAGGCCTGAATTAAGTTCTTGCATGCAAAAATTGGAAATGCTGACTCTTATATTGAAAAAATAGTTTCATCCCTACATATTTTGCTTTAAAATTGGAACTTGTAAGGAGCACTCGTTTAAATTTAAATTAAATAGAATGTGGATCCTAAAGACCTGCTAATTTGGTTAGTACATTGTAAGGTATATTTGGAGTTAGAAGCCAAATAGTAATTCAAGTATTAGGATTAATCAAAGTTATATATTATACTTGTTTTTCTGTGCTGAAAATTGTCTTGTTTGTGTGTAAAGATGTGCTCAGATCTGTAAAACAAAGGAATTAAGCAAAATTAAGCAGGGCTGTAATAAGTATTTCAAGAATTTGTCTCAAGCTACTTTAGGCAGTTGGCTGCTTGTCATGCCACATCCTACAAAAGGGGCCCGAGGAAAGCGGGAATTGGCTCCTCTGATGCCCTGAAATAGATTTAACAATACAAAAGACTTTTATGCCTGACCAGGCGGTGACGCAGTGGATAGAGCATCTGACTGGGATGCGGAAGATCCAGGTTTGAGACCCCGAGCTTGCCAGCTTGAGCGCAAACCCATCTGGCTTGAGCAAAAGCTCACCAACTTGGACCCAAGGTCGCTGGCTCCAGCAAGGGGTAGCTCGGTCTGCTGAAGGCCCTCGGTCAAGGCACATATGAGAAAGCAATCAATGAACAACTTAGGTGTTGCGACGGCAATGAAAAACTAATGATTGATACTTCTCACCTCTCTCCATTCCTGTCTGTCTGTCCCTGTCTATCCCTCTTTCTGACTCTCCTTCTGTCCTTGTAAAAAAAAAAATACAAAGGACTTTTTGATATAGAAGCTAGTGCATCTGTTACTGGCTAAGCAACATTGGTTTTCTTCCTGGCCCACTTATGCAGTGGTCACTAAGCCATAAGGCTTAGGACAAAGTAAATTTCCCTAACAAAGCTCTAAATTTTAGTTTTACAATGGGAAGATATCGAGGGTCATTTGGTCTCCGATGAAGAAAAACATTTATCTTCTAAACAATTAATGGAGTGACTTTCTAAATTACAGTCTAAACTTTCTGACAAGAAGGTTCAACACAGTATTAACCCTTTCAAAACTGACCAAGGTAATTACTCTGCCTCCTCCTTCTGTTACTCCCCCTGCTCCACCACCATTTTCCTTGTATCCAGCCCTACCCACAGAAGCCCCCTCTGCTAATCCATTTCTAGATTCAGTACCTGTTCTTGTACTTGAAAAATAAGCTAAGGGACCTAGTCTTACACCTATTAATGAAAGAAATAATGGAAACTAGAGAAGAAGGGGATTTAGAATTCCTAAGTCCAGCATTAGAAGCTTTTACTGTCCCATTTACTCCATTTGAACCTAATCCACAATTCCTTCAAGGAGGTTTTTATACTCAATATGATCAAATCCCTGTCAAAACTCTTAAAGAGTTAAAAACCGCTTGCTCCCAATATAGAACTAACTCTCCTCATAAGTAAGAACTGCTATCCTCCTTCATGGACTCTGAATGTTTTATCTCAAAAAATTTAGAGATGGCCTGACCAGGTAGTGGTGCAGTGGATAGAGCATTGGACTGGGATGTGGAAGACCCAGGTTCGAGACCCCAAGGTTGTCAGCTCGAGCGCAGGCTCATCTGGTTTGAGCAAAGCTCACCAGCTTGGACCCAAGGTTGCTGGCTCCAGCAAGGTGTTACTTGGTCAGCTAAAGGCCCATGGTCAAGGCCCATATGAAAAAGCAATCAATGAACAACTAAGGTGTCACAACAAAAAACTGATGATTGATGCTTCTCATCTCTCTCCATTCCTGACTGTTTATCCCTATCTATCCCTCTCTCTGACTCTCTCTCTGTCTCTGTAAAAAAAAAATAATAATAATAATAATAATAATAATAAAATGAGTAAACATTTAAAAAATTTAGAGATGTTAGCTTGAACTGTTCTTTTAAAAGTGGAATAGTTATAATTTATGACTTAGTAGCTCACATTCAAGCTAATCAGAATGCTAATGCTAACCCTCCTGTTAATATTACACAAGATAAACTTTTTAGACAGGAACAGTTTGCTGATTTATAACAGCAATGTAGACAAAATATAACGTGAGGATTTGCTCTTATCTCCACAGATATGGGAGACCAGTAGATACCTTCCAGAAGATTGAAGCCTTGGCATGATTCGGAAATAGAAGGAAGGGAGATTTGACATCTTTGAGCCATCAGAAGAAGAAATAAAGAGACTAAGCCTAGAGCCAAAGGTTATTAGAGAAATGAAGATGAAGGCAATTATAACACAAAAAGCTGAACTGCCTACTTGGGGCAACTAAAGAAACTTACCCAGGAGGCAAAAAATGTTTTAATTAGGACTAAGACTCCAAAAACATCCTTGACTCTGTTTCTAGCAATGTTGACTGTTGTATCTATAACAATAAGCAGAACCAACTATTCTTACTAAGTGTATATTCCTTCCACAAGAAATATGGAATAGCTCAACATTGTATCAAAATTATGTAAATGAACATTTAGAAAAAAATTGTTAAAAATACCCTCAATCTTTGATAATCCATTATATGGATGACATATTGATAGTTTGTGAGAATGATGCTGAACTTTCAGTCATCCTTAAAGATGCTCCTGAAACCTTGAATCAGTATGGTTTAATCATAGCTGAAGACAAAATTCAAACATCTTGTCCTTTTAAGTATTTAAGGCATATAATTGAAAATCAGGAATTAATCCTCAAAAAGTCAATTTATGAACTGACTCCTTAAAAACCTTAAATGACTTAAAAAAATTATTGGGCAATTTAATTGGTTGAGACGCTCCCTAGGAATCCCTACTTATGCACTAATGAATTTATTTAATAATTTTTAAGGAGATTCTGATTTAAACAGTCCTAGACAGTTACCAGAAACGACAAAACAAGAGCTATCACTTATCAAAAAAAATATGCATACTGCTTATTTAGATCAAATTAATACAAAATCAACCTATTCAATTAATTACTTTTCCCTCAGAACATTCTCCTTCTAGCATTATATAACAAGCAAACAAGATATTAAAATGGCACTTTCTTCCACATAAGACTCAAAAGAAATTATGTACATACTTAGAGAAAATCTGTATTTTAATTACTAATAGTAGTCTTAGGATAAGACAACTGACGAGAAATTATCCAAATAAAATCATTGCACCCTTAACATGTTATCAGAAATTAAATATTGATTGGCAGATTGGGTTAGCTGATTATTTTGGTACTATGAGCAATCAGTATCTTACTGATAAAAGAATTCAATTTCTAAAAAGAACACAATAGATTTTGCCTACTAAAGTATCGGCTCAGCCAATTCAAAAGGTTTCTACTTTTTATACTGATACAAATAAATTATGTATAGCTGGGTATACTGGACCAGTGACAAAAGTAATAAAAACTCCATTTACATCAGTTCAAAAAGCAGAATTATCTGCCGTAGTATTACTTCTTAATGATTTTCCTTGCCCTATTAACATTGTTACTGATTCACAATATGTAGAACATACAGTTAAACTTATAGAAACTGTTTACATTTCAAATGATGGTTTCGAATTACACAAACTGTTTCAAGAATTACAACTTTTACTGTGGGAACGAAATTCGCCTATCTATATAACTCACATTCGTTCTCATACAGCTTTCCCAGGTCCTATGTCTAATACAAATAATAAAATTGATTGATTACTTATTAGATCTATAGAAATAGCTGCTAAATTTCAGAGACTCATACAAATAGAAAAGGTTTAATACAAAAATTTAAAATAACCAGGCGAGAGGCTCAAAATATTGTTAGAAAATGTCCTTAGTACAATATTATAAATGCTCCTCCATTACCAGGAGGGACAAATCCTAGAGGAAACAGAATGACCTGTGGCAAATGGATGTAACTCTTATTTCTTCCTCTGGAAAACTATCTTGTGTACACTGTTCTGTTGATACTTATTCTTCCTTTTGATGGGCCACACCTTTGCCTGGAGAAAAAGCTGATTGTGTCATTCGACATCTTATAGAAGCTTTTAATGTTATGGGCATTCCTAAAGCAATTAAAACTGACAACGGTCCTGCCTATACCTCTGCTAAATTTCAACAATCCTGAGCACTTTGGAATATAACCATTCTCCTAGAATTCCATATAATTCACAAGGACAGACAATTATTGAGCGCAGCAATGGCACTCTAAAAACTATATTACTTAAACAAAAGGGGGAAAAAGGAAGATTATCCCCTAGAATTATGTTACACAAAGCTTCATTTACTTTAAATTTCTTAAATACAGGAGAGGATAATTTGAGTGCTGCAGACTGACATTGGACAAAAAATAATAGTTCTAAGATTAATCAACGTGTGCATTATAAAAATGAGTTGGATCAATGGGTACCTGGTGTAGCGCAACATTGGGGAAGAGGGTTGGCTTGTGTCATTTCAGAATCTGGCAAAGTCCTTCGGATCCCTGCCCATAGAATTAAACTAACAACATGAACAAGAGAAATAGATTCTTTCCATATCTACCCATTGCCGAGATGGAAGCATTGAACCTTGGAAGAAGAACCTTAAAGGTGCCGCTGCCTAGTACTGAGAAGGCTAAAATACCAAGATGGGGTCAACTTAAAAAGCTGACCTGTGAGGGTAAAAAGACGCTACAAGCTACTGGAAAAGAACAAAATGCTACTAATCTGTTCTTAGCAATGGTTGCCTTGGTAACAATTCCAGTAAGTATGGCTGAAAATTTTAGTTACTGGGCATACATCCCCAATCCTCCATTAAGTAGAGCTATTCATTGGGAAGATGGTGCCATTCCTATTTTTGTTAATGACTCTAATTGGCTTCCAGGACCTTTTGATGATATAGTCCCCTTAGTACCTTCGGAAGAAGGCATGAAATTAGAAAATTTACAACAGGAGTTAAGGGATTACTTATATGTATAGGACATGAGCCACATTGTTTAAACATAGAAGCTCAAGCTTGGCTCTCTATTATAAAAAAAAATTAACAGTAAAGGAGAGGGGAAAAAACATTTGTTTTTGTTACAAGAACACGGATTTAAAGGTAATACATCTGTACATGTTGATGGTCCTGAACCTCTGCCTGATTTACCACCCTGTCAAACTGCAATTGTTAATCAGCTAAGTGAATGGGAACACTGAAAAAATTGCAGAGGTGAAACTGCTCGGGTTTTACTTAATATTTCCTATGGAAACGGAATAGATTGAAGCCCTCATGGTTCTGCCTGAGTTGAAGGGCAGGGTGCTGATTTAAGGTGGCATAAAAAAGGTGGTTCAATTACAGCTGACGGTCAAGGTAATCATACTGTCGTATGGCGTGGAGGAGGGATGTCACCTCAAGAAATCTAAAGAAATCATCCTTCTAATCATACTATGTTAACCTTTAAAAAGAATGAGACGTATTTTATATCTGCTTGTGTTAGATTGCCTTATATGTTTATTATCGGTGAAACCAAATGGACAGTTGAAAATTATTCTATAACTTGCAACAACTGTACTTTTTATACATGTATTAACTGTTGCATTCCTTTTAATAAAAGTAGTAAAGTCTATACATTATAAGAGCCAGAACAGGAGTATAGATTCCAGTACAAATGGATCAGATGTGGCAAGACTTTTTTTCTATGATGCTGTTACAACATCTTATTAAGTCCTCGAAGCAAACCGAAAGACTAGTTGGACTGATCATCGCCATCATTATAAGATTAATAGCTGTAACCACCACGGCTGCTGTATCTGGAGTTGCATTACATCAAAGTATACAGACTGTGGACTTTGTACAAAAATGGCATGAAAATTCTGAACAACTGTGGACCTCTTGATGACACATAGATAGTGAAATTAATGCTAAGGTTAATGATTTAGAACAGACTGTGATTATGTTAGGAGATCAAATTATTAGTCTTCAAAGACAAATTAAACTAAAATGTGATTGGAATGTAACTACTTTTTGTATTACCCATATTTCTTGGAATCATACTCATTTCCCTTGGGAAAATGTTAAAAAACTCTTGTTAAATCATAGAAATTTAACTATAGAAATATTAGATCTACAAAAGCATATTGACACTATTTTTAAGGATCAGTTGAAATTGATTGATAGAGAAAAATTATTAACTGCTATTTCTGATGAAATCAGTAATTTAAATCCTCTAAAACAGTTAAAGATTTTTAGAGGAATTGTAGGAGGCATTATACTAATCATTTGTTTTATAATTCTTTTATTATATATAGTCAGAAGAAGAGGAAATCAGTGTCAAAGCAAAATGGAGCAGCAATCTGCCATGTTCACTTTTTTTTTCTTTTATTAATTTTAATGGGGTGACTTTAATAAATCAGGGTACATATGTTCAAAGAAAACATCTCCAGGTTATCTCATCATTCAATTATGTTGCATACCCATCACCCAAAGTTAAATTGTCCTGTCACCTTCTATCTGGTTTTCTTTGTGAACCTCCCCTTGCCCCACCCCAGAACCACCACACTCTTGTCCATGTCTCATAGTCTCACTTTTATGTCCCACCTATGTATGAAATCATGCTGTTCTCAGTTTTTTTCTGTTTTACTTATTTCACTCCATATAATGTTATCAAGGTCCATCCATTTTGTTGTAAATGATCCGATGTCATCATTTCTTATTGCTGAGTAGTATTCCATAGTATATATGTACCAAAGCTTTTTAATCCACTCATCCTATGATGGACATTTGGGCTGTTTCCAGATCATTGCTATTGTGAACAATGCTGCCACGAACATGGGGGTGCATTTCTTCTTTTCAAACAGTGCTATAGTGTTCTTGGGGTATATTCCTAAAAGTGGGATAGCTGGGTCAAAAGGCAGTTTGATTTTTAATTTTTTGAGGAATCTCCATACTGTTTTCCACAGTGGCTGCACCAGTCTGCATTCCCACCAGCAGTGCAGGAGGGTTCCCTTTTCTCCACATCCTCGCCAGCACTTATTCTGTGTTGTTTTGCTGATGAGCGCCATTCTGACTGGTGTGAGGTGATATCTCATTGTGGTTTTAATTTGCATTTCTCTAATGATTAGTGATGTTGAGCATTTTTTCATATGCCTATTGGCCATCTGTATGTCCTCTCTGGAGAAATTTCTATTCATTTCGTTTGCCCATTTATTGATTGGATTGTCTTCCTGGTGTTGAGTTTTATAAGATCTTTATAAATTTTGGTTATTAACCCCTTATTAGACGTGCTATCGAATATGTTCTCCCATTGTGTGGTTTGTCTTTTTATTCTGTTTTTATTGTCTTTAGCTGTGCAAAAACTTTTTAGTTTGATATAATCCCATTTGTTTATCCTGCCTTTTATTTCATTTGCCCATAAAGATAAATCGGCAAATATATTGCAGCTACAGATGTCGGAGAGCTTGCTGCCTATGTTTTCTTCTAAGATGCTTACGGTTTCATGGCTTACATTTAAGTCTTTTATCCATTTTGAGTTTGTTTTTGTGAGTGGTGTAAGTTGATGGTCTAGTTTCATTCTTTTGCAAGTAGATGTTCAATTTTCCCAACACCATTTGTTAAAGAGGCTGTCTTTACTCCATTGTATGTTCTTTCCTCCTTTGTCAAATATCAGTTGTCCATAAAGGTGTGGTTTTATTTCTGGGTTCTCTGTTCTGTTCCATTGATCTATGTGCCTGTTCTTATGCCAGTACCAGACTGTTTTGAGTACAATGGCCTTGTAGTAAACCTTGATATCCAGAAGAGTGATACCTCCTGCTTTATTTTTTCTTTTTAAGATTACTGAGGCTATTCGTGTTCTTTTTTGGTTCCATATAAATTTTTGGAATATGTGTTCTACATCTTTGAAGTATGTCATTGGAATTTTAATTGGTATTGCATTGAATTTATAAATTGCTTTGGGTAATATAGACATTTTAATGATGTTTATTCTTCCTAGCCATGAGCACGGTATGTGCTTCCACTTGTTTGTATCTTCCTTGATTTCTTTTATCAGTGTTTTATAATTTTCTGAGTACAAGTCCTTAACCTCCTTGGTTAAATTTACTCCTAGGTACTTTATTTTTTTGGTTGCATTAGCGAAGGGGATTGTTTCCCTAATTTCTTTGGCTGACAGTTCATTGTTGGTATATAAAAATGGCTCTGATTTCTGACTATTAATTTTATATCCTGCCACCTTGTTGAATTCATTTATCAGGTCCAGCAGTTTTTTGACTGAGACTTTAGGGTTTTCTATATACAATATCATATCATCTGCAAATAATGACAGTTTTTCTTCTTCTTTTCCAATTTGGATGCCTTTTATTTCTTATTCTTGTCTGATTGCTGTAGCTAGGACTTCCTGAGCTATGTTGAATAAGAGTGGTGAAAAGGGGCACCCCTACCTGGTTCCTGATCTTAAGGGGATTGCTTTTAAATTTTGCCCATTTAGTATAATGTTTGCTGTGGGTTTGTCGTAGATGGCCTTTATCATGTTAAGGAATGTTCCCTATATTCCCACTTTACTGAGAATTTTGAGCATGAATGGGTGCTGGATTTTATCAAATGCTTTTTCTGCATCTATTGAAATTATCATGTGATTTTGTCATTCCTTTTGTTTATGTGATGAATCACATTGATTGATTTGTGAATATTGAACCAGCCTTGCCTCTCCAGAATAAATCCCACTTGATCATGGTGTATGATTTTTTTCATATATTGCTGGATCCGGTGGGCTAATATTTTGTTGAGAATTTTAGTGTCTAAATTCATCTGGGATATTGGCCTATTATTTTCTTTCTTTGTGTCGTCTTTGCCCAGTTTTGGGATCAGAATTATGCTCGCCTCATAAAAGGAGTTTGGAAGTCTTCCTTCCTCTTGAATTTTTTGAAATAGCTTGAGGAGGATAGGAGTTAGTTCTTCTTTGAATTTTTGGTACAATTCACTTGTGAAGCCATCAGGCCCAGGAATTTTCTTTTTGGGAGTTTTTTGATAACTGTTTCGATCTCATTTGTTGTAATTGGTCTGTTTAGGTGTTCTGATTCTTCCAGATTGATTTTTGGAAGATTATGATTAAAGAAAGTTGTCCATTTCACCTAGGTTGTCTAATTTTTTGGCATAGAGTTCTTCATAGTATTTTCTTACAATTCTTTGTATCTCTGTTGTGTCAGTTGTTATTTCTCCACTGTCATTTCTAATTTTATTTATTTGAGTCCTCTGTCTTTTTTTCTTGGTGAGTCTAGGTAAAGGTTCATCAATCTTGTTTACCTTTTCAAAGAACCAGCTCCTGCTTTCATTGATCCTCTGTATTGTTTCCTTAGCCTCTATGTCATTTATTTCTGCTCTGATCTTTATTATTTCTTTTCTTCTACTAGTTCTGGGCTTTATTTGCTGTTATTTTTCTAGTTCTTTTAAATGCAAGGTCAGGTTGCTTATTTAAGCTTTTTCTAGCTTCTTATGATATGCCTGTAGTGCAATGAACTTCCCTCTCAGTACTGCTTTTGCTCTGTCCCATAAATTTTGAGTTGATGTATGCTCATTATCATTTGTTTCTAGAAACTTTTTTATTTCTTCTTTGATCTCATTGTTAATCCATTCATTATTTAATAACATGCTATTTAGTTTCCAAGTGTTTGAGTATTTCTCAGTTTTTCTTTTGTGGTTAATTTCTCGTTTCATGCCATTGTGATCAGAGAAAATGCTTGATATGATTTCAATATTCTTAAATTTGTTGAGACCATTTTTGTGTCCTAACATGTGGTCTAACCTAGAGAATGTACCATGAGTGCTTGAGGAGAATGTATATTCTACTGCTTTAGGGTGAAAAGTTCTGAAGATACCTATTAAATCAAGTTGATCTAGTGTATCCTTTAAGTCTGCTGATTCTTAATTAATTTTCTTTCTTGAGGATCTATCCAATGATGTGAGTGGGGTATTGAAATACCCTACTGTTATAGTATTGCTGTTGATCTCGCCCTTTATATCCATCAAAGTCTGCTTTATGTATGTCGGGGCTCTTATATTTGGTGCGTAGATATTTATAATAGTTATATCTTCCTGTTGAATTGTTCCCTTTATCATTATGTAGTGTCCTTCTTTATCTCTTACTACAGCCTTTGTTTTAAGGTCCATTTTGTCAGATATAAGTATTGCTACCCCGGCTTTTTTTTCATTTCCATTTGTATGAAATATTTTTTTCCATCCTTTTACCTTCAGTCTATGTGCATCTTTTGTTTTAAGGTGTGTCTCTTGTAGATAGCATATGTATGGGTCCTGTTTCTTTATCCATGCAGCTACCCTATGTCTTTTGATTGGATCATTTAATCCATTTACATTTAAGGTTATTATTGATATGTAGTTGTTTATTGCCATTTTATTCTTTAAAGCTGTATTCTTCTTTTGCTATATTCTTTCCTCCCTTTGAACTGTTCACAACAGGCCCCTTAGTATCTCTTGCAGAATTGGTTTGGTTTTAATGAATTCCTTGAGGCTTTTTTTGTCTGGGAAGCTCTTTATTTCTCCTTCGATTTTAAATGTTAGCCTTGCTGGATAGAGTAGTCTTGGTTTTAGGTTCTTGTTCTGCATTACTTTGAATATATCTTGCCATTCCCTTCTGGCCTCACGTGTTTCTGTTGAGAAGTCCGATGTCATCCTTATGGGGGCTCCTTTGTAGGTGATAGCTTTTTTTTCTCCAGCAGCTTTTAAAATTTTCTCTTTATCCCTTAGTTTGGTATTTTAACTATGATGTGTCTTGGTATAGATTATTTTTGGGTTTCTCTTTAATGGAGTTCTGTGTGCTTCTTGAACATGTGAAATGTTTTCCAGTCTTAATTTAGGGAAGTTTTCTGCCAGGATTTGATTGTACAAAGTTTCTATTTCTTGTTCTCTCTCCTCTTCTTCAGGAATCCTTATGATGCGGATGTTATTTCTCTTCATGTTGTCACAGAGCTCCCTTAGAGTTTCTTCACGTTTTTTGAGTCTCTTTTCTTTTTTCTGCTCTGCTTCTGTGCCTTTGTTTATTGTGTCCTCTAACTCGCTGATTTGACCCTCAGCCTCATCCATCCTGCTTTTAATTCCTTGCATTGTGGTCTTCAGTTCTGATACTGTATTTGTCATTTCTGTCTGATTCATTTTTATTGTTTCAATTTTGTTTTCTATACTAGTTATCTCTTTATTTAGGTGATCGTAATGACTATCCATTGTTGCTCTAATTTCTTTGAACATCCTAACTATCATTATTTTAAATTCTGCATCTGGTAATTTGGTTATATCTGGTTCATTCAGGTCCTTCTCTGGAGATTTCTCTTGATTCATTTGGGTGCATTTCTTTTCTTGTCCATTTTGTCTGTGTATAAGATGGTTGAGGCCACTGGAGTCCAATGGGTGTTGCCTTTGTGTTTCTAGGTGTGGTCTGTCTGCAGGCCCTCCACCCCCTCTGCCGCTGTCTAGGGCAGTTGGGTATGGGTGTTGACGCACTGTGGCTGTTGCTGTGATTTCCACCTCTCCTCCGTGAGAGGGGCTGTGTTCTGGTGCCGGCTCTACAAGCCTCAGCCTGCCTGGGCCTTTGCCTGGCCCCCACAGGTTGGGTTGCGCACTGCACTCAAGCCACAAGCCTCAGTACCAAGGGTAGAGGTGAGCAACTTTACTCAGCTGCGGACTCAGCCTGCTCCCCGGCTTCCGCCCAGCTCCCACGGCCAGAGCCTGCTCGCCACAGTTTCTTGGGTTGGACAGGGCTACTGACGTGCGCTCAGCTGCAAGCCTCCGCTCCTCGAGGGCTCTAGGCCCACCCACGTGTTCAGAGCCAACTCACACAGGCAGGACAGCAACTGTGGTTTCTCAGCTGGGCGGGGCTCCTGACATGTGCTAAGCCGCAAGCCTCCGCCTGTCCCTGGTCCTAGCCCCACCCCCGTGGTCAGGGCCGGCTTGCGCAGGGTCCAGGGTTGCAGAACAGATCTCTGCCTGTTTCTGGCCTTTTGCTTTTCCCCCGCAGGTGGGGCTGCAGGCGGGCCCGCAGCTGCCAGACCACTTTCGCGTGTCCCCTCTACCCCTGCTGGGCTAGACTGAGCTCACACCGGCTGGGCCTCCACCCCGCCGACAGAACCGCGTTTCAGTGTCCCGCCGCCACTGTCCCTTCAGCAAGCCCTCAGCAGTGTGAGTGGGTACACTGTAGCTCAGACCCTAACACTCCATACTGTAGTCCTGGAAGCTCCCTCCGTCTAAGCAGCTCTGCTCTAAGTGCCACGGGAGAGCTTGTTTGGCTGTTGTCCTGTCTCCCTTTGCTGGTATTGCTAGTTCCAGGGGAAATATTTATTTTTGATTAGGGAAGTTACTTAGCCCAGGGGTTAGGGCGGCTGTCCCTCAGAGTGTTTCTCTCTGTGTCTTCAGTCCATACTCTCTTCCCGCTGCTCTGGTCTTCTCCTCTGCCCCGTTTCCTGGCTGAGTGGTTGTGAGAGAGGTTTTCTGCGCTGTCCCTTTAAGAAGAATCTTGGGTCTGAGAAAACTGTCTCTTTCTCACAAACAGTGTCCTCACTTGTTTCACAGCTCAATACTGTCCAAATGCCTCTTCTAGGCTCTGGGGCTGCAGGCTGGGGCTTTGTTCCTGGGACCCAGGTCCCTCCCTCTCTGCCAAACTCTTCTCCCGCCATGCGGGTCTCTCCGGGCTGCTGTTCACTTTGGGGAGCTGGGCAGCCCTCTCTGCATTTTCGCTTTTCCTACCAGTCTCAATGTGGCTTCTTCAGTGTCACTTGGTTGAAGAGTCCACTTAGTTTAGTTCAAAGTTGGTTTATCCAGATGATGGTTCTTAAAATTAAGTTATAATCCACTTTGGTTCTGGGAGTTGGAATTTCGTACGTCCGCCTACTCCATCGCCATCTTGCCGTCTCCCTGCCATGTTCACTCTTGTGTTAAATAAAGTGCAAGCTAAACAGAAAGGGGGAAATGACGGGAAAGACTCTGCACAAATATGAAAGATAGTTAACTTCATAGCAGGGGTTTACTTGGAGACAGGAGGAGATCTTGGAGTGTATTACCCATAACAGGAGACTGGCCTGTGGTCACTGGAAAGAATGCAAGTACGCGGGATTCTTGGAGGAATGCCATCAAGAACCAGGTGTCCTTTATGATTAATAAACTCTAAAACTTGGATTCTTCTCATGACCTGGATCATGAAGGAAACAGTAGATGTGCAGGATTAAGGATGGTTTAGTTTGGAAAATAGACTTTTGTAGCTTTCTGGTTGTATCTGCTGAGCTATGGCTTTTGGAACTCAATAAATATGCAGTGGCACAGTTTCTCAGGGCTGATTCCACTTCTGAGTTTCAGCCCTCTGTGTGTACTACTTTCATCTGATGTGTCTTATTCCTTACAAGTCTGAACCGTAAAAGAAAAATCATAACACCCCTTAATGGTTACAAGGAAGGGTTATTCAATTTCATTCATCCAAGAAGTCAATACTGAGTGTTTGCAATACATCGGAAACTCTGTCCCCTGATAGAAATACAAATTCTAATAAAATATAATTCTTGCCCCCAGAAGGGCTGTTAGGGGCAAGGACATTTAACACAAAATTAGAAATTACTGTCCTGTATATTATAAAAGGGATATGTAGAAAGGACTGTAAAACATTTGTCCTGAATTTTACTGGTCATTGAACTTACTTTTTGAGATCAATTCTGACCTCATGAAATCCATTTAAATCTATTTCAAAATTGAAAAAAATCTAGTATTTTTCATGAGAGTTGCATTAAATAATTAGCCATATTTTAGGACCTAAAGTTCAAAGTCACATCCTTGTTTCAGTGTCAACCAGCATTTAAAATGAGATGCCTAAGTGGCAGTCTAAGACTGTGTGAAGGTGACCTTGAAAGCAGTCCTCTCCCTCTCAATAAGTGCCTCAGGGAGATTACTGTCACACATTCTTTGTGAGAACAGCCAACAATTTGCAATCCCATCTGCCATTCAAAATCTACAGAATTCTCCAGAAAAGACTCCTTGTACAGAAGCAGGTAATGCTATGCAAGTACTAGTGGGGACAAGAGTCGTATCAGGAGGAGTAAAGCCTTGATGGACTTTCCTAACAAAGAATTCATTCCTCCTGAATTTCAGAAATGACAGGAGGGTGTATGAAGTAGAAAAGAAAGGAAGGCTTCATTCGTAAGTGAAGTATTCCCCAAGTGAACTTGAGTCTGTTGATTTATTTTTCTCCTTGACTAGAATTCATGTCAGATAGAAAGTGGACAATTAAGGAAGTTTTTAAAATATGGAGACTTGTCTTTACCTTCATTCAAGAAGAACTTATTGAGCACCTACAGTGCTATTTATGCACAAATGAATGTTTCAAAGTACTTGTCCTTGTCTGTCTATTGGGGGAGATATGGACAGATTATGTCATTCCTGCTGTCACAGGGTTTTAACAAGGTGCTAGCTAGTAGAAGATTAGGTGGGGTGGAAAGAGGACGGAGAGATCATGTTTATGTGGAGGCTTCAAAGGTACATTGTAGTTTACTGTGTTGATGAAGTCAAGGAGCGTCTGTGTAGCAGAGAGAAGGAAATGAAAGTATAAAAAGTATTTCCTGTTGCTCACATGGGCGGAGAGAAGCCATTGACAGCTTTTAAACAAGGGATCAATGTGATCAAAGTTGTGCCTATAAAAAACCCTTCTGTCAATGTTATGGAGGGTTAGAGTGGAGAAGAAGAGAGTTTGGAAGCAGGAACACCAGCCAGGGGACTCCCATGGGCATTGGGACACAAGGTTGGAGCAACAGGGACATGGTGATGCAATGGGAAGAGGCAAAAGAGAGGGAAATGTTAGGCATGATGCCCAGGCTGGGCTGGCTTCAAAGGCATTTGATCAGGACAGTTTCCCAGAGTCCCCCACTCAGAAGAGTCCCAGGCTTGGTATAATGTGTTACTGCCACTATCTCAAAAGCATCTATTTTTGAACAAGGGGTCCCATGTGCTCAATTTCATTTTGCAATGGGTCCCTACAATCCTACAGCCAGTCCTGTACCCAGTTTTCTGTCTTGAGCTAAGGAGTAGATCATAGTGCTACTCACTGAAACTGGAAACAGAATAACACATTTTGTTCCACAAGGGGTGGAGATGAGTTCAGTTTGTCACCCATGTCCTATGGGTCATCAAAGTGGGAATATTCAGTAGACTGCTAGAAATTCCATGTAAATTCCAAGCAAGGTACAAAGCTAGAGTTATAGACATGGGGGAGTACCATGGCCAAGGTGTTGGAGACCCTGAATGTGAATGAAAGTATGTAGAAGGTAAAGCTGGAGACAGAACCCTCGGGAACACTCAAGTTTAAGGGATCAGAGATGGGAAGGAGAAGTGGAAGAGGAGGAGTCAGGGTCCTGTTGCAAAATGTGTCCTGGAAGCCAAGGAAAAGGGTCTCAAGAAGGAAGAAGGGATCCCGTAAAATATGCCACAAAGAGACCCCATAGGATCTTGCCTAATGTATTTGGCAACTGGAGGGCTGGCGGTAATTACTGAGACCACTGGTGGAGCTGGAAGTCATTACACAGGAAAAAGGAAAAAACAGGAGGAAACTGTAAGTGCAGACTACTTTTTCAAGAACCTGAGCTATGAAGACAAAGGGAGAATAGGAGGAAAGTAGGTGTGTAGAAGAAAGGCAGGTTTCGGGTTTTTTTCCCCTTAAGATGGGAAAATGAAGCAGGTTTGTGTGTGCGAGCCCTGCTCGTAGGAACTCAGACGAGGGCACACACTTCCAGGGCAGAAGCAGAAAAGATAAAGGTGGGAATGAAGACAGACAAATTCATATGGAGTGGGCAGAAAGTGAGAGAGTATATATTATTATACCTGCAAAAAAAGAAAAAAAAAAACAACCCAACCCAACAATAAATACCTAATTTTCTTAGTAGTATTAAGTTTACTACTCTTTGATATGGTCAGGAGAGCAGGGAGCTTTAGAAAAGTGATGGAAGTGAGGAACTCTGCCCCTTGGGAGGACACTGTTCAGGGACAGGTGTGATTGCCATGTAGCCCACAGGACTCAGCCGCTGTGAGAGCAGAGGCTTGCAGTTTGCAGAGATGAAGAACTGTAGTGAGCAATCTGGCCCAGGGTATTAAAACGTGACAAAGGAAAAAGATTTGTCTTTTACTATTTTTATTAAGCTCTGAAGGTCCTGCACACAACTTTATAGCCTCAAAATAGCGCCAGCTTTCTCAGCACTGTTGGGGCTGCCCAGCCAGCACGGAGGCCCCTGAGCAGAGGTTACAGGTTGCAGCGGGGCAAGTGCAGATTTGGCTGATAATTAATGCATGGCTAAGACCTTATGCCCCTGCTTCCCTCAGCGGAAAGCATGTTTATAAACTCATAATGCAGCTCACTCTGTGGTCTAATGATTAAACTTTTCAGGGCCCTATTTCATTACAGCAAAGTTAAAAACTGACCACTGGCCATTTAAACCTTCTCCGTGGTTGATTAATTAGAAAACAAGCAAAATTCCTGACTGGACTAACCACTAACTACACTTGTCTTTCAAGGCCCTTTTGCCCTGAGCAGAACTCAAAAACACTTCAACCTTGACTCCATCCCTTGCTAAGGCAGCCGAATTAGGCTAATTCACAAAAAGGGTGGCAGAGTCCTGCCACCAGCCTCTCTTCTCTCTCCAATCCCCAGGCTACAGGTAAGCTTACATTAACTCCGTATTTAATCAGACAGGTCATACACAGTGTCTTTGGAGACCCTTCCTTAGAGGCCCTCTCCCCCTCCTCATTATTTATATTTGCACCAAGGAGTTTCTTTCTAGAATTTCCGGCGTGGTGCTTAGTTAAGTTTGTGGGGAAGTGCATCTCATGAGAGACCTCTAGCTTCATGACTGAGTCAACCCTGCCAAGGTGAGATAGGAAAAGGCGTCACTTAAAAGTGTCCATGGAGAAATGATCTCAATTAGAACCATCGTCTAGATTTAAGTAAGAAGTATATTTTTAAAAGCAGGTTCAGCCTGACCAGGCGGTGGCGCAGTGGATAGAGCGTCGGACTGGGACCCCGGTTCGAGACCCCGAGCTCGCCAGCTTGAGGGCGGGTCCATCTGGCTTGAGCAAAAGCTCATCAGCTTGGACCCAAGGTCGCTGGCTCCAGCAAGGGGTTGCTTTGGTCCACTGAAGGCCCGCGGTCAAGGCACATGTGAGAAAGCAATCAATGAACAACTAAGGTGTCGCAATGGCAACGAAAAACTAATGATTGATGCTTCTCACCTCTCTCCATTCCTGTCTGTCCTTATCTGTCCCTCTCTCTGACTCTCTCTCTGTCCCTGTTAAAAAAATAAAAATAAATAAATAAATAAAAGCAGGTTCAGATAGGTAATTTGATGCCGTGGCCACCTGGGCAGGTCCTGAATACCTGTGTGAGCAAAGGAAGCGGTGAAAAGCAGTTTCCTTCCCTCGAGTGAAGACAAAGATGTCCCATCTAGCCCAAGCTCAGCAATATTGATACCAACGTTTCGCTTCTTTCTCAGGAACCAGCCTGACATGCCGACCCTTTCTAAAGGGTTAACCCGCTTTCCCCGAGAGCTCAGTGCAAGAGTTAGTAGTAGCCTTGGGCACCTTTTCGTGACTCACTCCTTACAAATGTAAATTGCACGGGAGCGCGGGAGGTCCCGACCAGCCCCTCAAGCTTAGCAATTTGAACACCCACCTCTGAGACTAGCCCATGCGTTGCCCACCCCCTCACGCCGAAGGACACACACCCGGTGGCAGCCCCGTAGCTCCTCACAGGGAACTGGAAAGCTCAAACCCGGCAGCAACCTCAGACGCGTCCTTAAAACAAAAGCGTCCCGGGAGGGTGGGTCCTCACCCCCTCCAGGCCAAGTAGTGGCCTCCCGCCGCCCTCCCCCTCCGCTGGCTCTCCAAATGCGCATGAGCAGAGGCGCCTCCCTCAGTTCCTTCCAACGCGAAACTTTCTAATTCCCTTCTTTGGCTTGGGCTGCCGGCCGCTGGAAGAGCGCTCGCACCTCCGGGTGAGCTGAACAAAGTGACTGCGCGATTTTCCTCTCCCCACCCTCCCACCCTCTGCTTCCGTGGGAGCGGCAGGAAATGGAAGGGCCCCTCTCCACTCGCTGAACATTTGCCTTTTCCCCCCATTCCAACTCTCCATAGAGGAATACGAGAAAGCAAGGCAGGCGACTGGGTGATCGTTCCTCTGCGGTGTCGCTTCGGCTGCAGGGACTGGACATGGGGCTGCTCCAGGTGTTCGCTTTCAGTGTCTTAGGTAATTCCGAGAAAACGGGGGTGGGGGTGGGGGGCTTGAATATGGGGTTAGAAAGCCCAAAGCCGTTTGACTCAGCTCCTAGGGCACCTGGGGAATCGGGTGAGCGGCTGGAATGGAAGTTATGCCCTGGGGTTAGATGCCAGCGCTCTTGGTGGCGGCTGAAGACGGCGCGCGAGGATCATCGCGTACCTGCATCCCCCGGGCTCTGTCCCTAGAACTTCGGTCGCTGTGCGGGACTTTACACCTTCCTCCCGTTCCTGCTAGGCTCTCTGGCACGGAGGTTAGGCTTTTCGGGAGCTCATTTCCCAGTAAAGTGCCGGAGCTGAGCGCAGGCTTGTCCTGGGAACTGACTGGGGCCATGTGGCTTTAATTAACTAGCACTGTCTGCCCCCGGATGGCGCCAGAAACAGCTGGACAGGGAACTTCCCTGGAATGGCGAAGCGTTGAAGTCGCTCCAAAGCCTCAGGGATTGCCGCTCGCCCCTTGCTCGGGAAAGTGGAGTGCCAGACAAGCCCTACACCTCGCCCCCCGCCCGCCACCTAGGGATTTTTGCGGGTGCACGTGCGCGCACGCACACATATGCACACACTCTCATGTGCCCCCTGGATCACAGATTTCTGCGCGCACGCACACATATGCACACACTCCCATGTGCCCCCTGGATCACAGATTTCTGCGCGCACACACACTTGCACTCATAGCAAGGTTGCACGGGCTGCCACGTGCACGCGGGCTCACATACGCACTCCATAGCATTTGTATAGCATTTGTCTGCCGGCTTCCCTGCACCCAGGTCCAGTCACGTCGAAGTGGCGGGTCTCCACATCTTTTGTGCCTGGAGCTGCTCCCTCAGGGCAGGGCAGGGTGGGCGCCTTGCTCTTGGCTGCTGGACAAACCTGAGATCCTGTTTCTTTCCGAACCCTCTCCACATCCCTGCCTTCCCCGCCTTTCTTTCACTCACCTCTCCATTGTGTCTCTTTTCTTTGCATTCTGCTTTCTTCTGATCCTACTCTATCCGGGTTCCTGCTTGTTCCTTTTGCTGGACTCGCTCCCTACTCCCAATCCCTCCCCCCCTCCCCCACGCTGTTCCCTCACCCATTCCGCAGCGGTGTTCGGAGTCCGAGTGCGCGCCCAAGAACCGGAGTTCAGCTACGGATGTGCGGAGGGCAGCTGCTACCCAGCCACCGGCGACCTTCTCATCGGCCGAGCACAGAGGCTCTCGGTGACCTCGACGTGCGGGCTGCACACTCCTGAGCCTTACTGCATCGTTAGCCACCTCCAGGTGAGGTTAGAGAGCCCAGCTAGAATTTATGCGCGCACCTCCTCCCGTTCAGACTAAAGGGGCAGACCCAGGGGACTCCGCATCCTGCCAGCTACCCAGATAGGAAGCCGGGCCAGCCAGGGAGGCCAGGATTCTGCTGGTAGCTCACCCTTTTGCTCCATCTCAGTTTGCACAGTTGCATCCGCCAAGCGTTTCCTGCAGCCACTGCTGTCCGCACCGGCGGTATGGAAAAGCCGGGCTGCAGGCAGACCTGGCCCCTACCCGGTGCCCTAACCCACCAGTTCCAAAAGTCAGTCTCTCTCTCTCTCTCTTTCTCTATCGCGCGCGCGCGCGTGTTATCTTTCCACTTTGGAAATGTGTGTAAATAGTAGTTTATCCTTTTTTCTTTCTTTCTTTCTTTTTCTCTTTCTTTCTCTAAGTAATGAGTAGTGACTTTGGTTTGTTTGTTTTTCCAAATCTTGCTCTCAGATAAAGGATATTCCAGCACTTACAGACACCTTGTAAGGTCACTTCGGTCATCAGACCGGTTTTTCTCACCTCATTTGTTGCTATTCCCCCACCTACATTTATTAGACTTTATTAGATGCCAGGATCAGATGCTTTCTTTTCCAAAAATGCCCTGGTTGCCAAGGTACCCTGATAGATGAGGAACAAACTGAAATTTCAAGGTGTTTTCTGTTTCTAAAAGTAGAACCAGATTTAAGATTTCAGAGATTACATTTTTACAAAGTCAAAACTAATTTTAAAAGAAGAGAGTGTAAATTTCCAGAATGAGGAACCCTTTCCATGATTTTTAAAGAAGTGACTGATATTTCTGGCCTCTCAGGCAAGCAGTCATTAGTCTCACAGTGAGGCAAGTTTTAAGCCAATTAATTGCTCCAATTTTGGTCACTCCACCCACCTGTGTACCTGCCCCTCAGGAGGAGGACATTGTGGTGCTGTTTACCCAGCACGTTGCTGAGATGGAGTCTGCTGTTACAAAGCAGAAGGGACCCATTCCAGAAACCTGGTAAATGAAACCGAAGGAATGTGGTAAAGTGGATTCCATTCATTTGCTTCCAGGTTTATGCAAAGATGTCTAGACTGCTTCCTCCTGATTAGAAAGGAGGCTATAATTAAACACTTTTTTTGTAAGTTTTGGTAATTGTTCTTTAGTACTAGTGTCTTTGAAGACAAATTAATGAAGACAGTTTGTGTTACCTTTTTTAATATCAGCATGTAAATTTCACCTAAAATATTATGTTAACATTTACCTCAGAAGCCAGGACATCCTGTAAATGAATCACTAGGCCCTGAAACCAGCTTTGACCAGAATAAGAACTGGATTGTTTGTGTTAAAAGCAAGTAGAGGGGGAAAAAAGCAAGTAGAGCCAGATTCTCTGATTTACATGATTAGCTAAGAAATCGAGGCGCTCTCTACGGATATCAGCGCCTGAGGAAAGCACCGGGCGGGTCTTCTCCAGCATTAACATTCAGTGGGTGTAAAAAGTGAATCAGGAAGCTTATGCATTTTGTTCAAGGTCCCATTGTATCTCTGACTTCTGGTCTCTGTATTTTCATGAATTCGTCATGCCAGGCTCTAAATCGTTTTGAGAGATAGCAGATAAATTAAGTTGTAATGGTACAGGAAGTTGCTATTTTTCTTATGAGAATATCACCTCTGCTTATATGTTGTTTGTAAGATATGTATGGGTCTCTGTAGATTTAAGTCGCAGTGTCATTTTCAGACTTAAGGACAGTATGCATTTCAGAAACCGTAGCTAGAAAGCAGACATCCGTGTGGGAAGGGAATGATTATGTTTCGCTGTTTATGATTTGCCACACTGGAGTACAAAGGAGGTTCTTTGAACTCTCCTGACCCAACTGCCCGCATGGCTGTGGCTCCAATTTCAGGGAGAAGGGAAATAGAGCAGTTTGAAGCTACTCTAACCCTAAAGTATGCCGCGCTTCCCGCTCAGGTCCACTTTGGTGTTCTCTGAGTTGGCCCCACTTTTAGAGTGCTCCCATACACGGGACAACCTGATACCCGTTCCCCAGGTAGCCTGAGAATTTGTGGTCCGCAGGCCACCACTGCGGCTTCACAGGTTAGGCAGAGTAGAAGCTCAGAAGTCTTGTTCTATAGTTACCAAATGTTCTTAAATTTGTCTGTGTAATACTTGGTGTCTGCCTTATGTGGGTTTTAGAAAATCAGGGCAAATTGTTTTTTTTTCTTTCATTTTCTGTTTGCTTTATGTCAGCAAAAATTCTCTAATACCTCTTCTGCACTTTACTTGAAGAGTAAGCTTCTCTAGCTATTTATTGAGATTAAGGCTTAAGCCTAGAAATTTCATTTTGATTAAGTTAATAGCTGATGGAAACAGTACCTCCTTTTACTTTTGACCTTGAATGTGCAAAAAAGGAGGGCATTTTCAGGAGAATTTTATACTCAGTAAATTAAAGTGAAAACATGTGATATGCCATTTAAGTAATTGGAGCACATTCATTTTTCTTGAAGCAAGTAGGTTTGATTTTTGTATTGTGGGCTTGGTTTTTATTTGGGGGGGGGTATGTGCGATTGTTTCCTCAACTCATGAAACTAACTTTGCTTTCAGGAGGACAAGAAATGCTTCATATGCAATTCACAAGATCCTTATCATGAGACCCTCAATCCTGACAGTCATCTCATTGAAAATGTGGTCACTACATTTGCTCCAAACCGCCTTAAGATTTGGTGGCAATCTGAAAATGGTATGTGATTGGTGTGGGAACAATTCTGTGGAGTGTGGTTGGTCACCTGGAAGGGGTTTACAGACTCCTAGGTGTCTGTGATCAGGACTGGTTGCTCTGTCCTGTGATCATGGCCTTTGACAGATTTATTGCCTGAAGCACTAACTTCTCTTGGTAAAATTCTATTCTTCTTCCTAAAGCATGCACTTCTTATAAGAAAGAAACCTCTCATGCTAGACCAAAGTATTTCCTATCCTCATTCTAATGGGGGCCTTTGGGAATGTGCACAGGTGCTGAGAAGGGTGTGGGAGGGTACTATCTCAGAACACTATTCTTCCACAAAAATAAAGCATCTTTCACTTTGATCAACCCCAAATGAAAGGGCAGAATGAGCCCCCACCGCTATTACCACTTTCTTTCTATCTAAAGAAAATTCAATAATAGTACTATGAACAAGCAAGAGATGTGATTTTTCAAAGACTTGGTCAACAAGGATGACCCTGAGCTGGTTTACCCAGTGAGTATGAAAATCAGTCCTTTGTCATTTCTTTGCCTTTTAGATTTTGGTTTAATAAATTCATCACATATAATATTACTATTGCTGTGAAATTAAGCTGAAATTAGGTTTACTTTTGTTTCAAACTTGAACGCTGCACTTTGGAAAAGAGTTATTGTGTTTGTTAATTAACAATGTATCATTAGATTTAAAAAATATATATGATAAAGGGCTCTCAAGTGAATCTAAGTCCAGCCATAGAAAGCACAGACACTACTCAATCGCTTTATTCTATGCCTACACTTGAGAGATATGCCTACACTTCAGATATATGCCCTATACCAGAGAAATGTTTGGATGCTTGCTTGCCACCATTCACTCTATAAAGAAGAACTCTTTTAACAGACTTCCTCATCACTGACTGTGAAATCCTACATTCTTTCTAGAAGACTGTTGGTTTCTGGAGAGGGTTGATTATTCACTGGTTGGCCTTGGGACTCCATTGGTTACTGGTTTACTTGAGGTAGACTAGTCCCCAGAAAGCATGTATCAGCATCTTATTAATTCTTATAGAACAATATCTTGGTTGATAGATTAGTGTGAAAGAATTTTCTGGCAATCTGCACATGGACTACAGAGGACTACTGACGAGGAATGTTTTCTGACTGCTCACATTCTTTTATTGAAAGGGAGAGAGAGGAGAGATGCTGATCCCATGTTAGTAGCAGTAAAATAGTTCATCATGTACTAGAGTTCTAGAGGAGAGGTTTTGTTGATTGCATCAGGAGTTTAAATTTTTCTACAGTGTTTTATTGTGTGGCAAGAGTCGCCAAATGCCAGAAAGAAGGCTTTTCCCACTAGCGGGGCCGGATTTCTCTGTCACTGACATGGGATGTGATGACATGAGACTGATGGAACTTGGTCTTTGGAAAGTCAGGCTGATTGTTACTGTCCCCTGTCATCTCTTTGTTGTCTGATAGTTCACAATTCAGGACATTTTTTGTAAATGGGATTTTATCTATTTTTGGGGTGCTTTGTCCACATGGAGCTTTACACGGAGACATAAATGACTGGGTCTCAGGGACAGATTCCAGCTGGGCTGGTGCAGCTACTTTTAACTCACCCTTCGTGATGCTCTGCCCTTGGGTCTGACAGAAATCAGACACACTGGAGGAATGGTCTGTTTCTTTCCTCCACGGGTTTCTCTTCCCACATTAAAACGACTGTGGTGCTTCATTAGGTTGTAAATCTCAAGTGGAATGTGCTCTTAGGCCACATGTTACAGCGCATGGTCTGATGCTGCAGAAATGGCACTTGTCCTGCCTGTACTTCATTGTTTCCTTATCTCTTCATTTGGAACAAATATTGCTGGTATTTAGAAGCCTGGAAAGGGGAGACTCTATATGGTTGCTTGCCTAACATTTCACATGTAAAGAAGTGTCCAGAGCAGGTTTATCATGTAGTTCTTTTTTAAAATTTAGATAAAGCTAGTATGTGACTATAATGTTTTTCTTTGACATTCCAGCTAACTCATATCCATTCCATTGACCACTTCCCCTCCCCCCGTCGACTTGGGAGTCTTCCAGAGGGAGGTTTTATTTCAAAAGTCCTACTGATTTCCTGAAAATACACCAGCCCGTGACATGATTTAATCTGACACATTCCTGTCTTCTTGGATTTAAGGCTTCTTTTAATCTGGAAGCTGGACCCCCAAATCCCTCTGAAGTGCCGAAAAGGTGGAAGTCCTCCTTTGCAAACAGGCAGGGCCCAAGGGGTCAGAGGGTTTAGAGCGAGGTGTTTTCCATCTCTAAATTCCAGTGGCCCTTCCATGTGTGAGCGCCTGTCTGCTGGACCCGCAGGGCGTGGAGCACAGGCTCCTGTTTGTTCAGACCCTCCCCTGCAAAGGGGAGACGTTGGTGTTTGGGCTAGTTTGTTTGTTGGACCAGCCCTTTGTCTCTGGCATTGTGTTTCAGGTGTGAAGATGCACCCAGTGCCTCCCCAGCGGGCTGGGCTTTTCTAAATTGGAGTATAACCAGCTTAACTGGTAGACTCATATTTCCCTTCCTATTGCTGATGAAGGAAAAAGAGAAGATCTGTGTTTGTTCTGAAGGAGGATTGTGACCCTGTGCTTTGGAGTGCTAGCTGAGTCCCCACTGTGCACAGGAAGTGCCCTTCTCCTTTCCCCCTGGAGAGCCTCTTGGCTAGGAGGGGTGGGAAGATGTCTCACTGTTTCCTAAGTAAAGATGTCTTTGCAGCTGGAGGCATTCTGCCAAAGGTCTTATTGCAGGGAGCAGATTCAACATGTTGAACTCCAAAAAGATTTGTAGAAGACTAAAGGACCCTTCTGCTTTTTGCTTTAGCACCTCAACCTGAACACAGGTTTATTGTCATCTTATCTGCATCTTCAGCTTAAGATAGAAGGCAAAAAGGATTTCTCTAAATACAATAAAGATAACTTAAGAAAATAGCCTCAATTGTTCACAGATGTTCCTTTTTACCGTACTGTTTCCTTTCTTATTTAAAAAAAAAAATCTATAGGCGTGGAAAATGTAACCATCCAACTGGATTTGGAAGCAGAATTTCATTTTACTCATCTCATAATGACCTTCAAGGTAAGGAATCTATAAACTTTTTCACAAATGACACATGAGAACACTATGTAATCCCCCTTTCAAAACACGTCTGTTGTGAATTGAGCAAAACGGGAACTTAGATATTATCATTGCAGTAAACTGGGACAATTGAGTAGATTTTTAAACACGGGTATGAATAACTATGCTTAACAAATACTCTATCTTCACAGCAGTAACGGAGGAAGCCACTATTCTAAGGTAATTCAACTGTAAACTTTTAATTAAGTATCTTTTTATTTCCCCATGGAGATACAGCTCTGACTCTTTCAAACCACAATTGAACATCTGGAGAATAAATCCCTGGTCACTTGTGTTGATGATTTAATGCTGAGTTTGGTAACTGAAAAGGGAGTGTATTATCTTTAGTTTCCAAGGTTTTGCAAAATTTGTGGGAACAGTTTTACAGAAATCTGTATGCCTTCTTAAATGTGGATTTTCTCATCTTTTTTATTTTTGAGATGTAAAATGATTCCAGGACTAGGGAATGTCTGTACAAAGTCCCTTTGTTTCTTCTTAAGCGGCTGCCTGGAAATGACAGACTCCACATGGCTTAGAGTACACTCTAAGCCTATGATTTACTTATTACTTCTTAGATTAAAATCACTGGTGAATAGTTTTCAGTTGAAGTTGGGGGCCTTATCTGTACTCTCTTAGGTTAGGAAAAGGTACTGGGCTAGATTTACCATGCGGGCAGGTAGCCACAAAAGTCTCACTGTGCCCTCTACTGAAGCCTGGGAGGCCAGGACATGGGTGGGTGTGGAGGTCAGAATGTGACTGGGCAGGAGGCTGGACTGCTGGTCCCCAGGCCCCCTCCCTGCTCCTCAGGAAGCTGCTGTTACTGCTGGGGAGGAAAGTTTACACTGTGACACCTGACACTGAGAGGATTGGGAGGGCTTCCACTGAACACCTTTGTCACTTATTCCTTGTCCCTTCATCAATCACACAGTCAACCTGACAGAATTAAAACTCAGCTACGCATAAGGATATTGCCTTCATGTTATGTGACATTTTTACTACTGTGTACGGTCCTGTCTTTTACTTTGGAAAGGGTATCTGTTTACATATAAAGGTAGCTCTGAGCTCATTTACAACCACAAGTCCTTTGGGCACATATTGTGTAGTTCGAATTCAGTCAAGTGAATACAATGGGCCAAAGATGAAATTCTGTGCAGAAGTGCAGAAGGTCAAGTGGAGGAGGTGGTGATTTAACTGAGATGTGAAGAATGGCTACAAGTGGTCATACTTTAGTTTACGAGAGAGAACTCATCCTCCGGGTTCTAGTTCATGTGTGAAAAGCAACATCTGTGGGGTTGGACAGATTTGGGTGTGAGTCCCCATTCTGCCCCTTCCTGTCGTGTGTGAGAAGAGCTTTGGCTTTCCCTGTGGTGAAGCGGGAACAATAATAACACCTATGTTATATATAGAGTTGTGTGACATACCCCTCTGCTCCGGTCATCATGCTACCCTGGCCTATAGTAAAAATGTGGTCATTTTTATATATGCTAATGCTTGGCACATAATTGCTCTACAAATATTTACTGATAAATGAGTAACTAAATGAGTTAACCCAACCATCTTCTGTGTGTAAGAAACTGCTCCGGGCTTTATGGGCTATTTTAGAGATGGTTTAGAGGTCACTGTGCTCCTGGGACTTCCATTCTTCTAGGGGAGAAACTTACTTGCAGATAACTCAGATACATGATAGAGTTCTCACTACTGCAGCAGAAGTTCAGGTGATATGCATTAGCACAGAGGAGCGGAAAGGTAACTGTAGCCTGGGATACGAGAGAAAGCTTCGTGAGGAGAGGACTGCAGTACGCTTGACCTGGGCCAGGAAGAATGAGCAGGATTTAAGTGGGAAGAGGTGGGAGAAAGCCATTCTGGGAGAGGAAACAGTTTGAGCACAGCTCTTGCGGTGGGACCGTTCAGGGAAGGTGTGGTCAGCACGTACACTGTAGATTTGCCTCGAGTACCATTGTTGATTTGCCTCGAGCTTGGGGTAGCAAGGGGAGGAAGGGAAGTAAGATGACAGAAGAACTATGACTCCTTACGGAGAAGTGTGAACTCGAGACCTGTATTTCAGGGAGGGAGTCAAGGGGAAATGCAAAGGAGGGCCTGGGACAACTTTGGGGGCTCTTGTTGAGAAGGACTGACTGAGGAGGGACTGCAGTCCATGAGAGGCTGTCTGTGATCCTTGGATGGAAGGGAGCCACCTGCAGCCCATGTGCCTTGGGAAGCAGATGGGAAGCTTTTTCAGATCAAACATGTCCCATTATCCCCTCCTACCGCCTCTGAGAATCATCGCCGAGAGGTGGAGCCAGTTTTTTAAGAAAGTCAGGTGGGCCCCTTAGAATGAAAGGTTAAACCATAAATTGGAGAAAGATTGGAAGCGGAGCAGTGGAAGGAAGGGTAAGGAAAGGAATACATCAAAGATTACTCTGACGTCTTTGGAGGGTGGTGATACCAATTAACAATAGAGAGGGCAGGAAAGGGATGAGGATGGAGAGTACACGTTGTTCTTACTTGTGTTTGCCATAGAGATGGCCAGTGGTTGACTACATTGCATTTTCTTAAGCTAGTAAAATTTATTTAGCATATACACAGTATGTTTTTTTTATATAGCCAGACAGTTCCAAACTCAGAGCTCTTTTATTTCGTATAAACTTCAGAGGCAATGCTGCAGTGCATGAGGGCCAAGTAGGTTGGTGACTAAGCCAAGAGCATGGGAAAGCTTTCGTTCTGTAGGCAAAATGTGTTGTTCTCATTTCCAGCAGTTTCTTAATTCCACAGGAAATTAGGTATCCTGCCAGTAGCCCTTTGAGACTCAGAAATTTCCAGAAGGGCAGGAAGCATAGCCAGGACTGTCTGTAAGGCTTTTCCTCTCTACTCCCTAGTGACACCACGCATCAGGCAACTCTCTCTCTCTCTCTCTAGGTATCTTCACCTAAGAGCTCTTCTCATGGGGAGTTTGCTGGTTCAGTTAACTATTGGGTTTTCGTCTCTTACTTTAAAATTCGAATAAAGTATCATATTTTTTATTCCTGAACATGTAAAAAAATAAAAAGACGAAGAAGAACTTGAGCAACTAGTAAGTGAATAAGTCAAAGAATCTGTCAAAATGCGACCTTTATTTTCTTCCCCTTGTCTTCTTTACCAGTGGAAAAGACCATTGGGATTATTAAGAGAAGCAAGAGGAGGTCTGGGAATGTATTCATTTTTCTTTTAGTTGTCACCCAAATGTGTCAGACATTGGTTTGAATTCAGAAGTGTCTGTTTAGGTTCTGTTTGCTAGGTCTGTTTAACTTTCTGACCTTCCTGCACTGTCATCTGACATCAACTTCCCAGAATGCATTGCCTGTTCATGAGGGCTGAAGCATCTGCCTACATTTAGTGCTCATTCTGCTTCCTCTCTTATTTTCAATTAAGCCTGTTCATCACACCCTCTAAACTTCTGCTCTCTTCTAAGATTTTTGTTGTCTTATTCCTTCCTCTCTGGCATCCATTTTTCCGTTTTCTATTATGCCACTAGCCAATAAGGTAGAAAGATATATTTGGTCTTCATTCAGCCTGGATTTGAATCTAAGCTCCAGAAGCTAGCAAGTCAGTTGGTGTCTCCGAGTCTCGGTTTCCTGATCCATGAGACAAATGGGTTGTGAACCTGTATTAGTTCCCTAGAGCCTCCATAGAAAGTACCACAGAGTGGGTGGCTTAACCTGCAGCCTGAGGTCAAGATGTCAGCAGATTTCTCTTGTGACCTTTTCTTTCCTTCTTATAAATGGCTGGCTGTCTTCTTGTGTTTTCACATGGTCTTCCCTCTGCTCATGCCTGTCTCCTAATTTCTTTTAAGGACACCAGTCAACATGGATTGGGTTGGTCTATAATGACCTCATTTTACTTAATTATCCCTTTAATGACCTTACCTCCAAATACAGTCACAGTCTGAGGTACTGGGGTACATATATGTTATTATGTCTTCAACATAATAACTTTGGGAGGGTACAAGTCAGCCCATAACAGGTTAAAGGAAATCATATAGTTAAAGTCCCTGGTACCGGTCTCTTTCCTTCCTTATCTAGCCCTTTGTGGATGCATTTTCTTGGAGCACTGGCTTTGGCTCTCTTTTATCTTGCCCTTTGCTTTTTGGGGAGAAATTATACATTTGGGGGTTTCAAATGCTATATGGATGCAGTGATTCCCGAACCCACGTTTCCAGCTCCATTTTTGTGGCTGTGTACTGGCCACCATCTTCAGTTGTCCAGGGGGTGTCACCACGTGGCTGCCTCACATGTCATTAGTCCAGAACTGAATGCCTTTACATCTCTTCTGTGTCTTTGGTACTAGCAACATGGTCCCCCTGCTACCCAAGCTCAGGCGCTACGTTTCTCTCCTCTCCTCCCTTCCCACTGAAATCTAATTGATCGCCAAGTTCAATTCTATACATTTCTCTTTCACCAAATACTCAGAGCAGTCAATTTTGTCCCTTTATCAGTATTTAAACTGTAAGGCTTGAGTTAAGACCTTCACCTTTTTTCTGTTGCTTGGTTTCCTTGTCTCATTTTTTCCCTATGCAATATCTCTGCCACAGTTATTTTCCTAAAGTGCAGTCTGACTGTTATATTTTGTCCACTTCCATCTGTGTTTCCCTTTCATCATACAAAGATGAAGTAAACCCCTTACCTCGGGTTGCTCCCTGCTCTGTGAAGGATGCTGCTGTGAATGTGCTTGTACAAATATCAGTCTGAGTTCTGTTTCCAGTTCTTTTGCTTATATAGCTAGTTCCTGAGTTAGTAATTCCTTCCTCTTATTTTCCAAAGCACACCACACGTGACTCTACTATAGTGTTTGCCATATTGTGTTGTAAATGATGATTTATACCCGTATTGACACCTCACTGGACTACCTCCAGAATATAGACCAGTGTGTGGTACTGAGGGGAAGTCTTTACACATCTACTGAATTATTTCCCTTTTTTATTTTTTTCTTTTACAGGGACAGAGAAAGAGTCAGAGAAAGGGATAGATAGGGACAGACAGACGGGAATGGAGAGAGATGAGAAGCATCAATCATTGGTTTTTTTTTGTGACACCTTAGTTGCTCATTGATTGCTTTCTCACATGTGCCTTGACCGTACGCCTTCAGCAGACCGAGCCACCCCTTGCTGGAGCCAGCGACCTTGGGTCCAAGCTGACGAGCTTTTGCTTAAGCCACACATCTACTGAATTATTAAGTGAACCATCAAAAGAATAAGAACTCAGACTAACCAATCATATTATGAGCCTGGTAACTAAATATACCAAGACTTGTCTGCTATTAAGGCCTGTTTATAATTAGCTTCTAAAGAGAAGCAGCTTACTAATATTTAGGAGAGTGGGAGAAAGTGCAACAGTTAGAGGCTAGATACTTTCCTCACAAGAAGAGTCTCCCTAGAACAACAGCTTCAAGTATTTGAAATCTAGCCACAGTCTAAAATATGAACCACATGCAGTCAGGGCTGTTGCACACATTGAGTTTCATCTGAGATTTAAACGAAACATACTACAAATAAAATACCACCAAATGAACCCTTCCCACCCTGCTCTTAGACATTCCGTCCAGCCGCTATGCTGATCGAACGGTCATCTGACTTTGGGAAAACCTGGGGCGTGTACAGATACTTTGCTTACGACTGTGAGAGCTCGTTTCCAGGCATTTCAACTGGCCCCATGAAGAAAGTCGATGATATAATCTGTGATTCCCGATATTCTGACATTGAACCCTCAACGGAAGGAGAGGTTTGTTTCCTTTTTTGTGTCACATTCTACTTGCAAATTGAGTTTTTGATCATTGCAAAAATACCAATTCTTTTATCTATTTCTAGGTGATATTTCGTGCTTTGGATCCTGCTTTCAAAATAGAAGATCCTTATAGTCCAAGGATACAGAGTAAGCTTGTTTTCATATAAAAGTCTGATGAAAAATTGCAATCATGGAAGAACTTTTACCCAGAGAACTGCTACCCAGAATTTATCTATTCAGTACTAAATACACCCCCTTCATTTCTTTTTCTCTGCAATACCCGACCAGAAGGTTTTGAAATTAGCATAACGAAAGTCTTTGCTGACAAGGAACACATTTTGATGAAAGATTTATGTCATAGGTGCTCAAACAATTATGCTTATCATAATACAGTATTTATTTTATTGCTCAGTATAGCGTGTGTGTGTGTGTGTGTGTGTATTAGGCTATAGATTAAGCTTTTGTAACAAAGTGTCCCAAAAAATACAGTGACCCAAATAAATGGAAGTTGATTTCTCTTACAAAGTTACCCAGTGGGATTTTCACAGGAGTAGCTCATTGCCATAAGTGGGCTCACTAGATAGAATACAGGCTGAAACCCAGTTAAATTTGACTTGTAAACAAACAATGAATTATTTTTTTAGTATAACTATGTCCCATGTAATATTTGGGATGTACTTATACTAAAAAAAAGATTGTTTACCAGAAATTCAGATTTAACTAAACATTTTGTATCTTTATTTCTAAATCTGACAGTCTTAGCCAGGTCCCCAGATTTCATCTGTCTTATTGTCTTTGTCCACATGGTTAGAGCTAGACCAATATCCTTTTCTCATCCTGTGGGAGGGGAGGGAGTGAAGGGTAAGTGACACAGGACCTGTTACCACTTCTATTTGCATCCCATTGGCCACAGTTAGTCACATGGCTACACTGTAGGCGATATGGTGGAACATCCCTAGTTAGGTGGCCATGTGCTCTTGGCTAGGGCTCTTGTTATCAAAGAAGAAAGAACAGTTGGGGGAAATCACAAGTCTCAGCCATGCTCAATGTGCTCAGTAAGGTGAGGCTTGTTTCCCTTTTACAGCTAGGTAAACTGAGGCTCAGAAAGTTAGTAAACATATAGAAGGTGACAAATAATGTCAGTCAGATCCTAAAACTGTACGTTAGGACTCTCAGTTCAGAGCTCTTAGCAGCATTCAGTAACTGCTATGTCTTTCGGAATTACTTGTTGATCTTTTGGGGAGCAGAATGTGCACTGATTAAAAGAATGGGCCTTGGAGTCAGACAGGTTTAAGTCCCAGTGCCAGCATGTTATATCTTTATGACTTAGGGCAAGTTATTTGCTTAAAATCTTTTTTAAGCCTCTGTTTTTTACATCTATAAATGGGAATAGTGATGTTGACCTTAAGGTTCTTAGAGAGGGAAGACGAGTTGATGTCCGTAAACCAGCCACCGAAGTCCCTGACGCAGAGAAAGTGTTGGAGACACTGAAGCTGCACAGCTGTTGCGTCAGCTGTGACTGAGGTCTAGTGTGTGTGCTCCTGGTCCCATGGGCAGAGTGCAGGCTGAGGCTCCCTCCTGCAGGTGCATGCGCTCTGGTGAGCAGCAGCAGGACCTAATCTCACTGCCCAGCTGGGCACGGCCCTTTTGCAACCATGGGACTACCAGCCTGAAGCATGGAAGAAAAGAATGGAGGAAGTGCAGGAACACTGTCCAAAGAGTGCTGTTTCCCTGCTTCGCTTAATTTTACACGTGCCCCTGACTGGCCTCTAATTTAATGGCATGTCCAGCACTGCCATTTGTGAGTGAGCTCTGAAAGGCCTTCCCTCCCTGTTCTCACAATCCAGTTGTGAGAAATGTCCATCTGGGCTCCCAGGATGACACCACCCCACCCTGCCTACATAGGATCCTGAAAGAATTTGTGGTCTGCTCATTTTTTTAAAATGTTAGTTTATTTATTTATTATTGACTTTAGTGATAGAGGAAAAGAAAGAGAGGGAGAAAGAAAAACATTGACTCATTCCCCTTATTCATTTATTTTTTGGTTGATCTTACATGTGCCCAGACTGGGAATCAAATGTACAACCTTAGCATGTCGGGGGACAATGCTTTAAGCAACTGACCTACTCGGCCAGGACAGTCTGCTTCATTTTAAGTGAAACTTGTTGGACTTGAGGAATGTGTTACCATTATAATTCTGTTGTCTTCTGTTATTAAATGGCATCTGAAAACCTATTTCTATATCAAAGATGCATCCCTTTTAGCTGTTCATGCTTTTGATTTACTTTGTAATCAAGAGAACAGTATCTCTTTAGTTGTTCCTATTGCTGAGACCTTTGAGACTCACTTCAAAAATGATTTTTGCCTCTTGGAACAGCAGTCAATGCGAGGCTTAGTTGTTGTTAAATATGGCAGGAGAGTGGAGGGAAGTGTATTTGCTCTGCTGAGGGTTTCCACAAAGATCAGTTCAAGGGTTTCTAAATACTCCAGGTGATCTTCAAGTTTGTTGTTTGGCCTCTCGTCAATAGGCACTTGGTCTCTCTGTGCAGGAGGAAGTGTTGGCATTCATAAATTCTATTCCACTCAGGAGACCACAATTTCTCTGTCTAGTTTTTGATTTTACAAAGAGCCCAAGATTAGTGCATAGACTCATGGACTTTCTCTTTCCACCCACAGCCTTTATTGTAAGCTATGCATATATCATAAGTATTTAAAATTGGACTTGGGCTTTGACAGTATCTGCTGCACTGGGCAAATTCCCTGTTGTCCTGTGCTGTGAATGATGAGAATGCATCAGCAGAAGTGAAGTAAGGCTTGTGATCAGTTTCAGGTTCCAGAGCTAAGTGAGAGGGAAGATGGATCAGTCAGTCTTTTGCAAGACTTTAGCAAAACAACTTAATTAATGAAAACACTGCTGCTCAGAAGGTGGAATGGCTCTTGGTTTATAAAGTTACTATAGAACGCAATTGACAGCCTGGCTTCTACAGTATATCAGCATAGGTCTACAGACCCAGGAAAAAGAAGATAAAATGAAAGAATTTGATCTATAAGTAACTTATAATTCTAAAAAAAGAACTTGTTCCAACATCCTAATATTAAGCTCCTTTATCCTTCTGCCACTGTATTGTATTGGTAATTATATGGGTAAATTTTTATTATAAAACTAAAAGAAAAGAAGTTACAGATTGTCATGTTGCTTAAAGACTTGGTTCAGATATTCTGTACCTTAACTGTGATTGTCCTATGGTGTTAAATCTGATTTAGTAACTTGGATTTCATCTAAATGTTGGGAAATTTCAGATATTTTCCTCTCCAAAAATAAACAAATACAAAGTGGGGCAAAAATAGGTTTACAGTGTGAATACATGAAGCACGTTTTTTTTTTCTTTTAGGCAGAGACAGTCAGAGAGAAAGACAGATAGGGACAGACATACAGGAAGGGAAAGATGAGAAACATCAGTTCTTCATTTGGCACCTTAGTTGTTCATTGATTGCTTTCTCATGTGCTTTGAGGGGGTGGCTATAGCTGAGCAAGTCACCCCTTGCTCAAACCTAGTGACCTTGGGCGCAAACCAGCGACCTTGGGCTTCAAGCCAGGGACCTTTGGACTCAAGCTAACAACCATGGGGTCATGTTTATGATCCCATGCTCAAGCCAGTGACCCCACACTCAAACTGTTGAGCCTGTGCTCAAGCCAGCAACCTCAAGGTTTTGAACCTGGGTCTTCTGCATCCCAGTCTGATGCTCTATCCACTGTGCCATCGCCTGGTCAGATGAACCACAGTTTCTTCTTGCATTATTATTTATTAGTAATTTTATTGTTTTCAATACAAACAACTGTAAACCTACTTTTGCCCACCTTGTATGTTTTTTTCTAACTGCTTTGTAATAATACTAATGAGAATTTGGGGTGCTGTGATAAAGCCCTTTCCACCTGAATGGGATTTTCCGATTCTGAGGCTGACACTGACTGCTGTGGGGACCATGTGGCATTGTCGTAGGTGAGATTACTCTACCAGTCATGCAACCACATTCTTCAATTTCTCTGCTTCTGCAGTTCTAACTGAAACCTCAGTCTACAAACAAATCCATCACAAAATAAAACATTCTCATTAAACTAATAAGAAGGTAGTCCCCTTTGTTTCTTCCAGAGACTATCGCATTAGGTTCAAGTTTACTATTAGGATCATCTAGATCATATAAGGAGGGCAAACTTGACTTTAGCCATTTCTATTTGTCTTGCCTTTCTGTAAAGAGGAAAGATGTATATTACCAAAAAAAATGTCTTGCTGGTTTGATCAGACTTTTCTTCTTGGTGGCCTTTATAGATCTCCTGAAAATCACCAACTTGAGAATCAAGTTTGTGAAACTACATACTTTGGGAGATAACCTTTTGGATTCCAGAATGGAGATTCGAGAGAAGTACTACTATGCAGTTTATGATATGGTGGTTCGTGGAAATTGCTTCTGCTATGGCCATGCCAGTGAGTGTGCCCCTGTGGACGGAGTCAGTGAGGAGGTAGAGGGCATGGTAAGCAGACCCCGTGTAGCTTTCTCTTTTATAAAGGTGAACCTAAAAAGAAAATTGAAGCTCATTTTACCTTAGACCTTTCTCGTTTTCAGTGTTTTTTTCCCCAGATTTACAATTAGGCCTTTGCACCACAGTGATTTTCTCTCTGCTGACTTTCTTGGACTATAAATATATAAGGACTGTTGTCAGACACTGAATTTGTTTTTGGAAATTGTTGCTGTGGGCTGATGCTATAGTAGATGTTTTATTCAATAAATAGTAAAATATTTCAAAATAACAACACATCTTTCTTTCTTCAGGGGAAATTAAAAATCACAAGCATTCCAGTCTCCTTTCATGCTAGAGGGCATAAATTGGTCCCAGTTCAAAGAAACTGGAAATTTGAATTTAGAACCATGAAGTACCATTTAGGAATCAAATGGACCTTGTTTCCTTATACCTTCTAGTTTCATTCTTTTTCCTGTGGTTTCAAATTATGTAGTTATAAAATATTGAGATTTGGGTGATATGCAAAATGGATAGAGTATTTTACTTACCAGTTTGAGTGCGCTGGTAATTCTTGTACCCATAGGATTTTAACAGCAGACCGGATATATTAAATCAACAACTATCTTTAATAGAAGAAACCAAGAATTAAGTAATTTGCCTGAGGGCCCTAAATAAGTAAATGACACATGTAAATTCAAATCAACTCTCCTGAGTTTGCCCAGGATTCCTGTACTAGACGGGGAGCCTCCCTTCCTGGGGAAGGCGGGGCCTCGCTGATTTACTGTTGGCCTTTTGAAAGTTTGCTAGTCCTCAACTGAGAAGGTGCTGGATTAAGTGTATTCTACTCAAACTTGTCTTCCCTCTACTCCAGTTAGAAATTGTTTACAAGATAAAGTTGAATTTATAACGGAGCCTAAAGGGCAGATTTATCCTAATCGCGGTGCCGCTCCTTCTGGAGAAGGCAGCAGATGGCTTTGCTTCCAGTGCGGGGAATCGGGGGCGTCGCCCCGTGCACAGGGATGGCTCAGCCAATGCCCGCAGCCCCAGACTGCTCATTCGGAAACTGCAGAGCAGCTATCGCCAGCCTTTCTCATCTCTCTGCACACACCAACTAATTACAAAAATTCTGCAGCACACCAAAAATATTTTTTTCTGACAAAAAAAAATAGGTATAATTTTGATTCATTCACACTGGACGGTTCCTGTTTTGTTTGTTGGTAGTTGTCATTTTTTTATTTGATAATCTGAGGGGAAGAGGTCAGTGCTCCCGACTAGATAGTCAACTAGTGCATGTTGTTAAAATTCTCTCGCACAGGGCACAGGGCTGCAGAGTCGTGGTATGGACTTGGGGCTGTTTTCAGTCTATGTGAAACCACCTTGTGATGACAGGATTTTAGTCTTCTGCTATCTGCATTCCTGTCAAAGTGGGTCCAGGGTGAACCTGCCTGGCCAGTTCCTGAATTCCATCTTGTAGAAACTAGTGTTGAGTCTAAATGCCCAGAGGGCAGACTGGAAGAATGTGTGATTTACTACCCAGGGGCTGCTGCCTGCCTCCCAGGCAAAATAACGTGTATCTTTTTCTGAGGTGTTATATTTCCTTGCTTAAAAGAAAAAAATAAATGTAAATGTAAAATAATTGGCTGAAAAATAATTTAAGTGCTGTGCCTGAAGTCAAAAACAAAGCAAGCGGACGAAACGCTTTTATATGGTACAGTGGGGAAACTTGTGGTCGTGTGAGTGGGTATGCATTTAATTCTCCATTAGAACTGCTGTTCATGCCTATCATAATATGTTTTTTAACTCGATAATAACTTTTAAAAAAAAATTAAGTTACTAATTTTGTTCATCTGGGTTTTCTTCATTGATAATTTAATAAAAATATTTTTTATTTTATTACATATCCATTATATAAGAGGGACAGTTCCTAGAGATGAGTGTTATAGCCATCAACAAAACAGATGGGACTTCCTGTGGGAGGGCAAAGTAAAAACAAAGAAAGCCTCATTGTGCTGCACTAGGGTTAGAATAGCATGAGGAGAGATTTACACTGTCATTGATCATGGAGAAAATCCAGCCGTGGGTATACCTCTTACTCTATTCTCTCGTTTTTACCACTCCAAGGTCCATGGACACTGTATGTGCAGGCACAATACCAAAGGCCTAAACTGTGAACTGTGCATGGATTTCTACCACGATTTACCATGGAGACCGGCTGAAGGTCGAAACAGCAATGCTTGTAAAAGTGAGTCTCAGTCAGAAGGTCATTTTGATTCAATTCAGACTCCACTATCCATTTTTTATTAGCGATACAATAATAGTACATACACTATTTTGTAAAAGAAGAAATGTTACTACCCTTATCCCAGCTTCCCTGATACAGTAGTTGGCAAACTCTTAGTCAACAGAGCCAAATATCAATAGCACTGGGAAACAATTTTATTTTTCATTTTCTGTTGCATGAGGTTTTAGAACTGTTTCTATATATTTCTGCATCACTGATTCCAAATCTGAAATCGTTTTCTGGTGCATGCTCTAGTTTTTGTGCAATTTTAATTTCTTTTTGTTACAATTAATGGCATGCATTGGTTTTTAAATTGGAGTTAAAGGGCAACAACTTTTTGAACATAACCACAAGGCAATTAATGTTTTAAAAACATCACTTTTACATAATTGTAGTTGTTTATAAATGTAAAAAATTATTATCTGATAAAAATTCCCTCATTTTGTTTTAAGATTGAATCATGGCTTCTTCGAGTAGGCGTAAATGTAAGAATAGTCCTGACACCTTCTGTTATATATGTGGCTGTTACACACTTCAACGTCAAAGGCACAATATTTCATCATTTGTGACACGTGCATATATTGCCTATTTTCAAGTTCCCCTTGGCGATCAAGACAAGAATTGGGCTTCTCATATTGTGTGTCATAATTGTGAGAAAATGATTCGTGACTGGACGAAAGAAAAACGCAAAGGAATGCCTTTTGGTATTCCCATGGTTTGGCGTGAACCTAAGGACCACAGAAGTGACTGTTATTTCTGTCTGATCCATACAAAGGGCATTGGCAAGAAAAAACGGCATATTATCGCATATCCTAATATTCCTTCAGCAATAGGACCTATCCCACACTCTGAGACACTCCTGATTCCAATTTTCAATGATTTTATTTCTTCTAAGGATGAAGAAAGTGAACATGGTGATCAAGTGTATTTTGATAAGATGCATGAGGAAATGATTGTAGAATCTGAAGGGTCTTCTTCTGATGCCAAACAGTCATTAAGCCCTCAGCAGTTTAGCCAACCAGAATTGAATGATTTAGTAAGAGATTTGGGCCTATCAAAGAAAGCAGCTGAGTTATTAGCCTCCAGGCTTCAAGAAAAGAATGTACTTCACTGGTCAGCTAAAGTATCCCATTTCAGGAAGCATGAACAAAGTTTTGTGGACTTTTTTCCCCCGAAGACAAACACTTTGTTTACTGTCATGATATCAGTAGTCTTCTCAGCCAGCTAGGTGTTACCACTTACAGTCCAACAGAATGGAAGCTATTTCTTGACAGCTCTAAACGGAGTCTGAAATGTGTTCTGCTACACAATGGTAATGTTTATGCAGCGGTTCCAATTGGTTATTTCAACTCATCTGCGAGAAGATTATAATGACATAAAAATTGTCCTTGACTTTCTGAAGTATGAGGAGCATAACTGGATCATTTGTGTGGATCTTAAAATGGTCAGTTTCTTTCTAGGACAACAGAGAGGTTTCACGAAGTATCCTTGCTTTCTGTGTTTGTCAGACAGCCAAGCTCGGAAGAAACACTGAACACAGAATGAGTGGCCGAAACATGAAGCTCTGGAAGTAGGGATGCAAAATATTGTGAATGAACCTGTAGCTAATCGAGACAGGATCATTTCTGCCCCACTTCACATCAAACTTGGCTTAATGAAGCAGCTTGTTCAGGCTTTGAATAGAGAAAGTGAATGCTTTCATCATATTATTTCTTCTTTTCCTGCCTTTTCTTTCAAGAAGATAAAAGCAGGTGTATTCAATGGACCTCAAATTCGAACCCTCCTACGTGACGAAGAATTTTCCAGGAAGATGAATAAGGAGGAGAAAGCAGCATGGCAGTCTTCTGTGGCAGTTACAAAGAACTTCCTTGGCAACACAAAAGCAGAAAACTATGAACTTCTGGTTCAAAGGATGCTGTTGGCTTTCCGCGACACTGGATGTAACATGAGCATTAAGATTCACTTCCTAAACAGTCACCTTGATAAGTTTCCCCAAAATGCTGGAGCTGTTAGTGATGAGCAGACTACTGTTGGAGCATCAAAGGAGATTGTCCTCAACAAGTACACAAACGCAAGAGCTACAAACGCAAATTTTTGCCTGAATAGAATTTAGATAAGTTTTGCCCAAATTTTATGATTAAAATAAGTGTTTAATATGTTATATTTTGAAATAGTAGACAAATTCTGATGCAATCATACCTTTTAGTGTATTAGTGTATTTACTGCATTATATAAACTATTATATTTTCACAAAGATGATGCCCAAGAAGACATTCTACTTCATTATGTTAAACTAAATGTTGAAAATTTTACAATAAGATAAAAACCTAGAATCTTGAATTGCAAGAAAACTGTAGCTTACAGAGAAAAACTAATGTCAGATTTGAGATCGGCACACTCGAATTAGGTAAGAACAAGTGTTTTTGTGGATGCAACAAAATTTTGTTCCCCAGTGCAGTACAACGATTGAAATTTCTTTTAATAGCCAAATGTTTTAAACTTAAACTATATAGATAGGTACATTCCTTACCGAGGTAGCGCCCGCACGTGGTATTCTGTGGAAGAGCCACACTCAAGGGGCCAAAGAGCCGCATGTGGCTCACAAGCTGCAGTTTGCCAACCACTGTAGGACCTAGGAAACCAATATTCACTCAGTTATATTAACAAATTACTATTTACTGAGCAGCACTTATTGTGTTTAGTAGATTCAGTAGAAAACAAAGATGTTTTCCTTTACATTGTACTTGTTTTTAAGGCAAGATGCCCAGTGGTATTCTCTGGGAAGAGGTGTCACTTGAAACACCACTGCTCCTCTGACCCCACATGTAGTGATTCCTAAATACTGTGCTCCCTTCCAGCAGCATGTCTGCCTCCACCCCCACCAAGAAGGGCAGTTCTAGAAGTTCAGAAAACAGTGAGAGCTGGATTGGTCAAAGTTTTTTTTAGCAATACAATTCAGCTGGCCCTGGGTGAATAGTTATGATTGTTTAGGTAAAGAGAAAGAAGAAAGAGAGAACAGGGAAGGTGGGAGGGAGTTAAGATAAGGAGAACAACATCTAGCACAAAGCCCCAGGGATGTTCTGGTGACAACCACACACCTTGTGCTGTGAAATAATCTCGAAGTTTAATTCAACCAATGTATCTATGGCGGTATTGTGCCAGGCACCGAGGGTATATCAGCAGATGAGACACATCCCATTGCCAGGACTTGTGTGTTACCAGGGGGACAGATGGAGCTAGAATGGAAAGTCCTGTGAGAGCTAAGCTGAATTAAGCTTCACTTAATTCAACCCTGTGAGAAGATAAGAAGAATCCATGTGGATTATTGATCATGAGAGATGCTTAATGCTGAATAGGCTGTAGAAGGAACAGACTGACTGCACTAAAGCTGCTCAGTGGCTGTGAAGCAGACCTTCGTTCTCACTACTAAAGAGCCTGGCTTAGTGTGGTGGCAATGGAGATGAAGGGAATCAGGCCTTATGCCATGTTCTAGGCTGGCAGCCCACACAGGTTTTTCTGGGAACATGTCACCTAGAAAATCTTCTAGAGGGATATATTCCTAGTCATCCCCGAGGGACCCAGAGGTGTCCTCTGTGCAGTGTCAAACTTCCTAACAATAAGCTTCTAAGGAGACTTTCTCCAAAGGTTTTCAATTTTTTGTAGCTCAATTATCTTCCAAGGAGGGCAGATTACTGTCATTTCATAAAGTTTACACTTTAAAGGTGTCCAACATGACACAGCATTTAAACTGATATCATAGTATGTGTGTTCTTTTTCACCACAGGTGCCTTCTTGTTAATTGCCGTTTTGCCTGAATTTCATCCCTAGTTTCCATAATGAGCTTCCTCCTACTAACCCCATGCTCCAATGGTAAATAGACTTAAAAGGCTTTTCTTGACATTGCTCTTGTCGCACAGAGTGTAACTGCAATGAACACTCTAGCTCGTGCCACTTTGACATGGCCGTCTACTTGGCCACTGGAAACGTCAGTGGAGGTGTGTGTGATGACTGTCAGCACAACACAATGGGACATAGCTGTGAGCAGTGCAAACCGTTTTACTACCAGCACCCAGAGAGAGACATCCGAGACCCTAACTTCTGTGAACGTAAGTGGGGAAAGGTCATGAGGTGGCACCTACTTGAGGTCACTTTCCAATTTGAATGGTCTGATGGTCACCATCCTCTCTCAGAACCCATGCTGTGGGCACTAGACCCAGTCTTCTTTTATCTACTATAGGATCCTAGGAGTGGGGTTTACTCACTTAGTCCAGCTTTCTTTAGTCTGTCTTGTGACATCTGAAGAATGAAAGGTGTGTGTGTGTGTGTATTTATGCAAACAAGTGTAACTTGGTGCTTTCCTTTCTTTTTAGAATGTACCTGTGACCCTGCTGGCTCTCAGAATGGGGGAATTTGTGACAGTTACACTGATTTTTCTGCTGGCCTCATTGCTGGTCAGTGTCGGTGTAAATTATATGTGGAAGGAGAACACTGCGATATTTGCAAAGAAGGCTTCTATGGTTTAAGTGCCGAAGATGCATTTGGTTGTAAATGTAAGTACATTTGTGAACAGTTTGGGAGTTCTCCTATGTATGTAAGTTCTATTCTACTTTGCAATTCTAAACCCAGACTATTGATTCATGTTTCTTTATTTCATTTTGTCTTCAATAAAGCTTGTGCTTGCAATCCTCTGGGAACTATCCCAGGTGGGAATCCTTGTGACTCAGAGAGTGGTTACTGCTATTGTAAGCGTCTGGTGATAGGACAGCACTGTGACCAGTGTCTGGTAGGTAATCCTAATTACATGAGATGGGTGGTTTGTGAATATGACATGTTTTAATAGAGAATCCTTTTCCCTATTGTTAATTATATCATCACCCTTATATGTAAAAGTTAAAAGACATGAGTAAATACTTCACAAGAGGAATTACTAAGGAATAATTTTGCTATTCACCATCACTGTCAGAATTGTAAAATAAAACTACAGTGATTGTGTATATATAATTTTGGCTAATCCCTTCACCTTCTTTGATCACATCCCGTCTTCTCCCTTCCCTCTGGCAGCTGTCCACATACATACAAACAACAAGGTAGCAATAGCCAGAGAGAACGGAGGGATAGAGGTAGGGGAAGGGGGGCAATGTTGGGGAAAATGTGGGTGGAAGGAGACTTTGTATGGGGCAGTGGGAGGCACAATGCAGTGTGTGGAAGGTGTTATATTGAGTGAGACCCTTGAAACCAGTCCAACACAATAAATTAAAAATAAGCCCACCATGAAATAACATTTTTACAAACAAAATTAACAAAGTCTTAAAAAATGAGAATGCTGACTAGGGAAGACAAAACAAGGGGCTGGTACAGATGTACTGCTGATGGAAGTGAAAACTGGCTCATCCTTCTTGAACATTTGGGGATATATATCCGTAGCCTGTAGAAACACACAGAACCTTTGATTCAGTACTCACACTTTTGGGAATCTATCCTAATGAAAGAATCAGAAAATTGGACAAAGATATATTCACCAGAGGACTTGTATTTTTAAATTATTTTTCAGTTACATACAATATTATATTAGTTTCAGGTGTACAACATAGTGATTAGACATTTATGTACCTAATGAAGTGATCACCCAATAAATCATTGCATCTTTTATTAAACATAGCAAAAAAACTTAGAAGCAACAGTAAGGTAAAATAGATAAATTTGGGGGTGTCTATACAGTGATATTTGGTTGCCCCTGGAAATAACAGTAACATGAGGAAATAAATGTTCATGGTGATATAAAAGAACTCAGGATCTGAGTAGTATCTTGATAGGTAGTTAAAAAAAAAATCATCAAGAAAAACAGAATCTGGAATGAAATACATTAAAAAGTTCATTGTACTGATTTCGGGTGGAGTAATTTTAAAAAATTATTCTTTATCTTTTATAATGTTTTTGTGATTACTTTTATAATTTGGGAGAGGAAGCCTACTGAACCCAAACTGCTTTTATGATCACTAAATATGCATTGCATATATCCTGATAGATTCTTAAAGTAAATTTCTGGAAGTCTGAGTTAAATGGTGAGACTGGTTTTATCTGCTCATTAGGAAACTATGTATACGTTGATGTTCAAAAAGGTTTCTCCCCCTTTACAGATTTTGTCCCATTTCTCTTTATTTCCTTCTCCAGTGGTCTCATGACTCGGGATCTCCTTACCATTCTGTTGTGAAAATTGTCCTTGCTTGTTAGGTTATGTTTCCGTATAAACAAATCTTTGAAGAACTTTCTTTATGGAGTTTGACAGATTGAATTTAGGGAAAATTTAAAGGCTTGCTAAGTATTTGCCAAAACTCTCTTACTGCCAGATTAATCCTATTGATGCAAATTGGCATCTTTGCTTCCTTCTCATGGTGCTAGTGGGTGCAGGCTATTTACAGGGCAAAGAAACGACTGAGCTCTGGCATTACCATGCCGTTATGTGCAGCCCTCCCTGATCTGGTGACCTGCAACTGGGGTTCCTTATTTCAGAATACTGCACTCATTCCTTCTGTGGACTTTCTTCTTTCACAGTACAAATGAACGTTAGGTGGGACAACCAAAGCACACCCTAACCTGTTTCTTGCTGAGTCTGTTGCGAAATTACAGGAACCCACCTTTAGATGTTTAATCTTTTGTTCTGCAGCCAGAGCACTGGGGCTTAAGCAACGATTTGGATGGATGTCGACCTTGCGACTGTGACCTTGGGGGAGCCTTAAACAATAGGTGAGTGGAGCTTCACTTGTTCTCTTGGACTCAGTCACCCAGGGAAGCCCTCGTGATCCCTAGGAGAGTGACATTGAGTCTCTGAGGAAGATATGCAGAGTATGTTCAGCTTTGGTTTGAATGCCTGATACTCACTTTTACCTTTGGTCTCAATGTTTTCAAAGACTTATTCATTCCAAGAGTCAGCTTTGAAGTCTTCTAGTATGTTTATGTTTCTTGGTTTTTAATAGTGTTGTTCCTTGTTTTAGTGCTTTAACTCTACATATTTTTAAATTATGGAAACAGTGTGTGCCCATAGTTCTAACAACTCAGTCCAGACATATCCTGCCTTTTCTCTCCCCAAGTTCTTTTAATAATAGTGCTCAGAATATCTGTTTAAAATTACAACTTCTTTCTTCTCATTTCTTTTAAAATAATATATTAGGTTTTTTTTTTCAAACAGACAAGCACAAAAAAAATAGCTCATGATTTCCCACATTGCTTTACTGACATTTTTGAAAATCAAAGTAATAGATGTATGTACACAATTCTCCAACTTGCTTTTTAATCTAAAGATCTTTTTTTACATCAGCGTGTATTAATCTACCCCCTTTTTGTATTCTGTCATGTGAATGTGCCATGATTTATTTCTTTTCAGTCTTTTTGCTTTTTAAAAATATTGCAGTGAATATCCTTGTAGAAATATGTTGAATGTTTGTAGATATATCTATAGATTAGGTTCCCAGTGATGAAACTTTGAAGTCAAAGTGGATGTGCATTTTTTATTTTAATAGAGAATGTCAGGTTGTTCTGCAGACAGATTATGCTAATTTATTTTTCTAACAACCGGTTATAAAAGTACCTTTTTCTCTATTCCCACCAGTAGTTGGTACCATCAAACATTTTATTTTTCACCAATCTAAAAGATGAAAAATAAGTCCCATTTTGACTGGTATAAAGAATCTTTTCATTTGCTTTTTTCATTTTTTTTAACCTCTAAGCCTATTAATGAAAATTATGTATAATAATTTTTAGTTACTTAAATATGTTGGTATTCCTTGAATAGATGAGACATGAAGCTCTACTAGAAATTATCATAATACACATCAAATTGTTAAATTTCTGGGAGTTTCATTAACCACTTTTGAGTCAAAGAGAGTTATGGCCCCTTTTGGTTCCAGGATCAGATTTAGAAATCTGGTAAAGATAGTGTGAGTGCTGAGAGAACGGGCAGATGTGTCCTTGGCCCCGAGCTTTCCTGGAGAGAACATGCTGAATTCACGGAACAAGCTTCATGTACTCAAAAATTGACTCTCTTATAAGATTATTTCACGATTGATGAAACACCATAGTAGTTTGCTGGGAAGGAATGAGATTTCAGGCAACAAGCACATGTTCTATTTGGCATCTGTTTTGGGGTTTGTCCTATTCTAAATTGTGTAGTAAACTCAGAACAGTGTATATGCAGCCCTTGAAACTCCAGTATTGAATATGTTCTTAGAAAACCTCCAGAGGGGAGGAGAAGGGTAATTCTGTAAAAGCTGGAAAGAGAGACAGCTTGTCTCCTTAAGGAATCACGTCTTTGAATTTCCTTGTGACCCCAGGACACTTGCTGATCCCTTTGGTAACTTATTCCTCAATTCACAGCTGTCATCACACCTGGCGTTCTTCTCGAGTAGATGAAAATGGCGTCCATAATTCTCCAAATTATGTCATAAACTCAGAAAGTCCTGTGTTCCTTTACCCTAACTTGTTTATGTTCCTTGCATCCTTTCCTCTTTCCCCCAATCCCACACGCGTTTCCTATCTCTGAATCCACCCATACACAGCCTTTGACCTGCCCCTCATGTGTCTTGCGAAGATTTAGAAAAACTAAAATGTGCTAATCGAGAGAGTTTGGGAAGCAAAAATTTTTAGTGAGGATTTTAAGGCAGGTAATTTGATCCTCTAATATGATTGATGAGACACTGTCTTTTGGCATGACTGATGGGAAAAAAAGAATCTTTCTAGATGCCTCTAGTCCTGTGACTCTGCAATGTTTTGTAATGATCTTTTCCAAAGTTACCCCCTCGCGGACTTTCTCTAGGAGCCCCGCAGGAGTGGTCAAGGCTCGGGCTCCTGAAGCACCACTTCCACTTGCGGAATGCTCGGCGCAAGGAAACCCTTGCTGAATGAATATTTTGTTGCAACCCCTTATAAACGTCTTCTATCTGATAATATTCTTTTGCCTCACCTTGGACACATAGTAGATGTTGAATAAATATTGATTGAGGTAAAGATTTTGAGAAGCAAAATATTTTTAAAATATAAAAAGCTAAATATGCACTCCTTAGGAAAAGCAGTCTCTCTAAATGTGATCCAAAACATTGCTTAGTTACTTTGGACAGAGAGCGAACTAAGTGTAAAAATCATCTGATGTGGAAAAACTTTATATAATGTTTTGCATAATGAGTCCAATGGATTTTTGTAGAACAATAGAAGTTTAGTAATACATGTCTATTATGTTGACAGCTAATCTGAACTTCTGAATATTGTTAAGCAGTTAGACCTAGTGAGTAGATAATATAACCCAGGCGGGGCTAGTGGTGCTTTGCCTCTCAGGTAATCTGCTCTAGAGAATAAGTAAGAACGGCTGCTGAGAAACACTACCCGTAAAGGTTTTAAACACATTGAGAAATGTGAACATCTTTACATCACCCTTCAAAATTATTTCATCAATTTATCTAGGACTTTGATATCTGGCTTGAAGACTTCTAACTTCTAGACTGACATCCCAGCCCTCACTTGGTGTCTCAACAACACTCTTCTGCATCCCTTTCAGCATCAGTTTGTTCGGCACTGTACTGTTGCTGTTTGCATTGGGAATCTCTTTAGATAGGGATTGTCTTTCTTGTTCTTGTTCACAGTGGACTTTGCAGCTTCTTAATAAATGAGGAACAGAAATTTATTATACTTTGAAACAAGAGCAGAAATTAATATGTGTTTTCATCAGTGAATTGAGTGGGTATCTAACCCCTTGTTAAATATAGGTAGCTGAGCATAGCTCCTTCCCATTAGGGAAGTATCCTACTTCGGGGGCGTGGGGCTACTGTGGATAGAATGAACAGTGCTGACTGCTAATCAATGTAGAACCAACTCTTATTTGTGGTCAGAATTATGGAGGAGAAACCAGTGTTGAACAGGGAGGTTCTTAAAAATGATGCTCCTTAATTTCCCCCCTAACTTCTTAGTAATAGAGAAGAGTTGAAACTGTACAGTGCAGCCCTGGCCGGTTGGCTCAGCAGTAGAGCATCATCTGGAGTGTGGAAGTCCCGGGTTTGATTCCTGGCCAGGGCACACAGGAGAAGCAACCATCTGCTTCTTTACCCTTCCCCCTCTCCTTTCTCTTTATCTCTCTCTTCTCCTCCCACAGCCAAGGCTCCACTGGAGCAAAGTTGGCCCGGGTGCTGAGGATGGCTCCATGGCCTCTGCCTCAGGCACTAGAATGGCTCCAGTTGCAGCAGAGCAACGTCCCAGATGGGCAGAGCATCGCCCACTAGTGGGCATGCCGGGTGGATCCTGGTCTGGCGCATGTGGGAGTCTGTCTCTGCCTCCCCGCTTCTCACTTCAGGAAAATACAAAAAAAAAAGAAACTGTACAGTGTATGCTCTGCTCATCATCAATTAAATAATATTTTCCTCCCAAAGCAATTTTTAAACAAGTTGCTAATTTTTGTATTTATGAAGTCTTTGTTTTTAAGAAATAATCTTGGCCTATACCCAAGGATAGAAAAATAGGACTTGTATTAGTTTTCTATTGTTGCCATAGTAAACCTGACACAAACACGTTTACATTATTACAGTTCTGTGTGCCAGACACCGTCTGGACTAAAATCAGGCAGGCTGGGTTTTATATCTTAAGGCTCTAGAGGAAAATCTGTTTCCTGCCGATTCACACTGTTGGCAGACTCAGTTCCTTTCATTTTTCAGATGAAGTTCCATGTCCCAGCGGCTCTCAGTGAGGGACCGTTCCCAGCTTCCAGTGGCTGCCCACATCCCTTAACTCATGGCCTCCTTCTTTCGTCTTCAAAGCCAACAACTGTGTGTTAAATTCTTCTCATGTCACATCTTTTACCCACATATTCTTCCACTTTAAGAACTCTTGTGAGCCTGACCAGGCGGTGGCACAGTGAATAGAGCGTCAGACTGGGATGTGGAGGACCCAGGTTCAAGATCCCGAGGTCGTCAGCTTGAGCACAGGCTCGTCTGGGTTGAGCAAAAAGCTTACCAGCTTGAACCCACGGTCGCTGGCTCGAGCAAGGGGTCCATTGGTCTGCTGAAGACCCACGGCCAAGGCACATATGAGAAAGTAATCAGTGAACAACTAAGGTGTCGCAACAAAAAGCTGATGATTTATGCTTCTCATCTCTCTCCGTTCCTGTCTGTCTATCCCTATCTATCCCTCTCTGTCCCTGTTAAAAAAAAAAAAAAAGAACTCTTGTGATTAGATTGGGCCTCTGGATAATCTTTCATCTCCAGTCCGTAACCTTAATCACATCAGCAAAACCCACAGATGAGGCCATGGGCGTCTTTGAAGTCATTATTCCTGCTTCCCACAGGGCCTGACTTATTTGGTTTTACCTCAGATCATTACTCTACCTTATTGATCCAATCAATGAATTAAATCTGTATCTAGTACAGGAAAATTTCTGAAGGTAACATAAACTTGTAAAATGTACCATTTCTATCCAATATGATTTTTACTTGAACATAGGAAAGAATAATTACATGTAATAAATCTTTTATCTCACTATGGAGGAAGTAGCATTTGAGCTTAGCTTTTAAAAAATGTGTGAGGGCCCTGGATGATTGGCTCAGTGGATAGAGCGTCAGCCTGGAGTGCGGATGTCCCAGGTTCATGTCAGGGCACACGTGACAAGCAACCATCTGCTTCTCTTCCCCTCCCTCTCCCCCTTCTCTCTCTCTCCTCTTCCTGTAGCCAGTGGCTTGACTGGCTTGAGTGTAGGCCCCAGGTGCTAAGGATAGCTCGGTTGGTCTCAGACACTGAGGATAATTTGGTTGATTTGAGCATCAGCCCCAGATGAGGGTTGCTGGGTGGATCCCAGTTGGGGTGTGTGCGGGAGTCTCTCTCTCTATCTCCCCTCCTCTCACTTAAAAAAAGGCATGAGATTTGAGACGTGTGCCAAGTCTTTAGGAGGGCCTTCTAGCTGAGAGGAGGAAGACTGATGAGGCATAGAGATGGGGATGGGTGTGGCAAGGTCAAGCTCTGATCTGATCTTGATCTGGTCTGATCTTGCCCATCTCTGTTCACATTCTCCCATTACCCTTCTTTGCCGCTATCATTCTTGTCCTCTCCGTTTGTCAAGATCCTCTGTGACCTTCAGAGCCACCTTTTTCATGATGCTGTCCTTAATCAGATGAACAGTGTGTTTCTCTAAACCCACAGTACTTTGCTTGTAGCTCTACATAGGTATTCACAGCATTTTGATTTCTTGTATTTATCAATTGCTTTATTGTCTGTCTCCCAGATTAGATCGTAAATTCTTTAGGGCAAGGATTATTTTCCCCTCGTTTTTTTTTTTTTCTCCATATCATTTAGCCAGAAATAATGGACTTTACTAAGGAAGTAAAGATTGAGTCAGAAGTAAGTTGACAACAGACCAAAATGTGAGAATATGAACACTAGGAAGCACTGCTTCCAGAGCCAGTATTTGCTCAGTAAATATTTGTGGAGGAGTATGAGGAGTGTGGCTGATCTGAAAGCAGAGGGCAGGCACCAGAAAAAGCTTATGGGTTACAGAGGCTGCTGAAACCTAGCAGGGGCATCGTGACGTGTCGTAGTAAGATCAGTGGAAACTATGTGGACTTTTGTGAAATTATGAAGGCAATGCTATGGGAAGATTGAGCAGTGTAGGCAGTGTAGGGAGGATGGTCTGGGCAGGGGGAGAGAAGAGCTTAATTGGTCCGTTTGGAAAGTTGCTGGAGTAGCAGGTCTAGAATGATGATGTACTGGTGACATAGCGGCAGTGACAATGAGAAACTAAGCTGAGAAACATCTTGAAATAAGACTTGAATATTGAGGATAAAGGAAAGAGAAGGTTATGTCTGACCTACAACATCAGAAGCATTTTAAACCTGCAGACAGAAATAGCAGAGCTGATAAGAAGTCAGTGTGAGAGGTAGTAGGGACAAGATGAATTAGAGACGACAGCTGGGCATGTCCTGTTCATGGACATGTACAACCACAGTGAGTGCTGAGAGCTGTGGGTGTGGGGACATCTGCACGGGGCAGGTACGGCCACAGGAATGAGTTCACGAAAGGAACCGTGCCTAGCCATGACAGCAGTTCAGTTCTGTGGACATGAAGAGCAATGATCGGCAGCGCTAATGTTTAGGCACTTCCTTTCCCCTGACGAGCTCTTCTGAGCTGTTTCTTCTGTAGACTGGGCTGCAGGTGGGAGGACACACCGGGAGTCTGCCCCTGTCCTTTTCCTTGGCATTATCTGCTCATTCTGCAGTGACAGCATGTGAAGAATTAAGTTGTTTTCTTCAGGGACGTGTGTTCTGGACATTAGTTATCTCATCAAGAATGTGTAGAGAAATAAAGATTTTCTTTTGTCCATATGATGTAATGTCTGGTGCTTGGATTTTTGAAAACTTTTTCTGGTGGACTATGCCAAAAGGGGCCTAGGTCCTAATCAGAACAAGCTTTCCTGCTCTGGGAACTGGCTCCAGGGTGTTAAGTGTTCACGTTCCTGTAGGATAGAAACGGCTTACATGATATACAGAAGAAGACTTCATTTGCACTTAGGTACTTGGTTTAAAATGAACTTTGGAATGGGAGACAAAGGTCTGGGAATGGGTTTAAAGTAGCAGTTTCAAACCATATCTTGATATTAATGAAGTAAAAATGAAGGCGTATAATTTGGTTTTACGAAGTCATGATATTAAGGAAAAAGACATTGACTAAGAACAAAATGAATACATTATAGTTTGTCCTGAGGCCTTGACTACTATAAGATGACAAATTATAAAAAGTTTAATTATTACATTAAATCTACTTTTCTCTATCTTTTTATTGAGAGAGTCTATCCTTCACACATTCATTTGTTCAGCCAATGTTTGAGTAGACTGCGCACAGAGCACTGGGCCAGTCCCAGCGGGGCGGACCGAGGGGAATAAGCACAGTCCAGGCCCCCACGCAGTTTACAGTTCAGGAAGGGGTTAACTAGGTCTGCCAATAGTTATACTACAAGAGATGGTGATAAGTATCTTAACAGAACAGATCAGGAGCAGCTGGAGCCTCAGGAAGCCCATCTGAGAATGGCAGCGGGAGGGGATCAAACACTTGATGAAGGTTGAGCTGGGCTCTGACACACATATGGGTCTTGAAGATACAGCACCTGAACTGGAATGAACACCTGCTGCGTGACAAGCTTGGTTGTGGAGGTTGTAACTGCATCATTTCTTATGCAAGGAGGTGGTGGCATGAGAGAGAAAGGGTTCACTCTGCGGAGTGGAGTAATTGTCAGAAATGCTGCAGCAGGAGTCACTGGTGAGCTGAATCTGGGAAGGAAGAATAGGTGGTCCTTTGGGTAAATCAGGGAGAAGAGCACTCTAGGCTGTAGAGACAACATAAGCAAAGGCAAGAGGTCCTGAATCAGCCAGCACATCTGAGAGATTGTAAGTCATTCAGTGTGGTGGAGGCTGAGGGGAGAGATGAGGAGGGAAAGGCAGAGAAGGTCAGAGTGTGGAAGTCTGGTTGCACCTCTTGAGGCCTGTGGCCAGGTGTTGGTATGGGCAGTGCATCCTACAAAGATTCAGTGCCTGGGGGTGCTGTTTAGGTTGGGAAGTTGGATAGCTGGCAGCAGAGGTGCAGATTAGAAGGCTGTGCCTGCCTTTACTGTGATGAGAGAAGGAAGAGAGGGTGGCAGAGCCCGTGGACAGGGAAGATGTACCAGAGGCTAGGAGGTGAAATCACAGAGCTGTTCCTGATTGACATGAAGGAATCCAGAGCGTGATTTCCAGGTTCTTACTCTGTTGGTTCAGTGTGTGGCAGTGTCTCCTCCAGGAGAGAATATGGGAAGGATGGAATCTGCTGTTAGCTTCTGAGCTGGCTCAGTTAGAACTGTCCTAGGAATTGGATATTTGGGTTGAAGGCTTAGGATGGATTGCAGTTGAAAATAAGGCAAACAACCTAAGCAAAAAAAAAGCCAAAGAAGAATATTTGTTACACGCGCAGAAAACCCCAACATGGTGTGGGTAGAGCGTAGTGAAGACAGGACAAGGGAGATAAAGTGAAGGACCAGGACATGTAGAGCTTTCAACTGCAGAGTCTGGTACTGATTGACAGGCAATAATTTTTCCAAGCAATTATTTTCCAAAGGAAATAAGAAAACCCTACCTGAATATCTCACCTCATTTAATGTTTAATGGCAAATGTGCCACTGCGTTCAGTGGGTTCCTTTCTGAATGGCGAGCACCGCTCACCGGCCTCTGCTCCCTTCCAGCTGCTCCGCTGGGTCAGGCCAGTGCACATGTCGACCTCACATGATCGGACGTCAGTGCAATGAGGTGGAGTCTGGCTACTACTTCACCACCTTGGATCACTACCTCTATGAAGCCGAAGAAGCCAACTTTGGGCCTGTAAGTTGGGGGTGGTTGACAGGATGGTGAAGCAGTGTTTGGAGAGTAATGGCATATGCACATTGTGTAAACCAGAGGTCCCCAAACTATGGCCCACAGGCCAAATTGCAGCCCCCTGAGGCCATTTATCTGGCCCCCACCACACTTCCGGAAGGGGCACCTCTTTCATTGGTGGTGAGTGTATGGAGTACTATATGTGGCAGCCGTCCAACGGTCTGAGGGACAGTGAACTGGCCCCCTGTGTAAAATGTTTGGGAACCCCTGGTGTAAACAGACCATTTAAGAAGTATTTTGTCAGTGAGCCCAAACTAAGGATCAGGACCACACCAACTTGAGAATAGTCACATTTAAAGCTAAATAAGTCTGTACCTCACAGAGATTCTGGGCCATTCTGTAATAAGGCTTTTGGTATTTGGGGGTTATTTTTGTGGGGGGTTTTCCCATTCTTCTCTCCACTTATTCTGTAGGGTTATTGTGGATCTGCTACAGTAGATATTCAGAGAGGATATTGTTTCCATTGTCTGCTGTGTAATAAGCCATTCAGAATTTAGTGCTTAACTGTACATCTTGCACTTTGGCTTGGGCGCTGCAGCAGCCAGTGGTGGGCTGGGCCTCTTCGCACGGCCTCCAAGCAGCTGAATTGAACTTCCTCCCTGTGCCGTGGTTCAGGATGGTGAGACTTCTTGCATGGTGTCTCGCTTTCAAGAAGGCAGAAACAAAAACTGTCAGGTCTCTTAAAACCTGGCTTCAGAGTCCCAGAATGTCATTTTCTCACCATTTTGGTCAGGTCGTAAGGCCAGACCAGATTGATGGTAAGCAGGGCCCACTTCCTGGTGTGGGCAGCCGCACCTGCATGCGTACTGGCAGTGAGGGGGCTGCACCTGTGGAAGTGACTAGTCACAGGTATTTGGTAACCCTGGGAACACACTCACACACTTGCTTGAGTTAAGCAGCTCAAATTGGTCAATTCTCAGTAACACTCATCAGTAGTGAACACTCGTGATTGCATCAAGTTTCTTCACTTGTGCTTGGAGCCTAAAACAAATGCCAATGAAAAAAGAAATAAATCCATTAAATTGGACTAACCTTGTAGAAAATTTGGGAAATACCTTGTCACTCCTAAGCTTGCTTATGACAGTGTTTGGGATGTTCTCTTTCTGTCCGCTCATTCCCCTGGTTCTATCACAGAAGATCTGTCCTTGGCCTTTGAGTCCCATCTCCAATGTTCCAAGACCACCTCAACCACAAAACTAAAAAGAAACCGATTTGCTGTTTATATGTTAAAGACATTTTATACTCTACTGGGAAATGTGACTGCAAAAAATAGGTGTAATGTATACGGTTTTGGGCTTTTGGGTGACTTAAGATTTCTTTGATGGTTATATCCTTACTGAGCACGTGTGCAGTAAAGCATAAGGACTGCCTTCTGTGCTCAGGGGGTCACCACAGTGGAGCGGCAGTTCGTGCAGGACCGGCTTCCCTCCTGGACTGGAGCGGGCTTCGTCCGAGTGCCCGAAGGGGCTTATTTGGAGTTTTTCATTGACAACATACCCTACTCCATGGAGTATGACGTCCTAATTCGCTACGAGCCACAGGTAAACCCTTAGTGACTTAGTGGAGGTGGGGAAGATATCAGTTGAGAAATCTTTCTCCTGAAGGACACTAGATATTTTGTGAAATTGGAGGTTGCATTGGAATAGAGGAACTTCTCTCTTGACTTTATAGCATCCACAGAAGTGAAAATGTACATTTTTCTTGAATTCAACTTCAGGAACATTTAAGTAATCTCTCATTAGGCATGTAACCTTGCTGAGAACTGAGGTGTTGATGATAATGTACCAGGCCCTCTCCTCACTCTGCCTCTAGTCAGTGGCCCAGGGTGGAAAGTGTAAGAGCAGAAATACAGACATTGCAGGAAGTAACAATGTCATAGAGTCAGACAAGGCCAGGCCTTAAATGTAGATGAAATTTTGACACAAGGAGGTTGGGAATAGCGTGAGGATATGAGGGTAGGAGAGTGTTCTGAGAGTCGTTCCACATAGGTAGGTAAGGGATATAGTTAGACATGCTACTGGGAAAACGTGGGCTCTATAGTAAGAGGGGGCTATTGAAGGGTTTTGAGCAGCACATTGTCGTTATCTGAGCTGTTTTCAGATGAATGGGAAGGGACATTGGGAGACACAGGGAGAGCAGTTAGGATGCTACTTCAGTGTCCAGGTGAGACAGGGTCAGGGCCGTATCTGGGGCAGCAGCAGAGGAAATGGTAAAGAGGGAAGAGATGCACAAGCAAGTGTTTTCCATTTAAACTTGGCATATGATGAACAGAAGAGGTCTTTATAAACAGGCAGCAGTGGGCCAGTACGGACACTCTTGTTGACTGATTGTTCTAATTCTAGCTGCCCGACCACTGGGAAAAAGCCGTCATCACGGTGCAAAGACCTGGGAAGATTCCAACCAGCAGCCGATGTGGTAACACAGTTCCTGATGATGACAACCAGATGGTATCTTTGTCACCTGGCTCGAGGTCAGTGTGACAGTGGTTTGTAGCTCAGTAAAACTAATACGCAAATTAACCTTTTTTTTTTTTTTGTAACTTGCCTTGTGAGTTGTATACAGTTACCATTTCAGAGCCAAGCCCAAACACTGACTGTTGACTTTCTCCCTTTGGAATGAGCTGCATTGCACTTTGATTGATTGGATACTTAAAGGATGACTTTCATTGCTGTTCTCTTTTGATGTGGAGTAGGTATGTCGTCCTTCCACGCCCTGTGTGCTTTGAGAAGGGTGTGAACTACACAGTCAGGTTGGAGCTGCCCCAGTACACCTCCTCCGACAGTGGCGTGGAGAGTCCCTACACGCTTATTGATTCGGTGAGTGCAAGGCCATCTTCATCATGTGCGGGAAAGGCAGGGCAGGCGGTGCAGGCCTGCTTCCTCGGGGTCCGGTGGAGGGACAATGCTAAGACACTGGGTGGAATCTTTCTTTCTTTTATTCTTTTTTTTTTTTTTCTTCCAAGGCTGCTTTGCTTATTTATTTTAATAAAACTGCACCCTCTGGAAAAGACTTACTCAAAGTGACTCTTTCTGAAAGTATTAATTGTCTTATAAATGACACTTCAAAAGACATCAAACTATGTAAGGCCTCTCTAAACTTTTCTGGCAAGAATATTTTAAGATTGGGGTTTATTGAATGAGAGTAATTATTTTATTTTCAAGAATCAGAAGAATTTTGGAGTTTATGTGTTTACTTGTTTTAATTGATGACATGAACCCACTTCAATGGCCATTTCTCCACAGCTTGTCCTCATGCCATTCTGTAAATCCCTGGACATCTTCACCGTGGGAGGCTCAGGAGATGGGTCCATCACCAACAATGCCTGGGAGACCTTTCAGAGGTACCGATGTCTGGAGAACAGCAGAAGCGTTGTGAAAACGCCAATGACCGACGTTTGCAGAAACATAATCTTCAGCATCTCTGCCCTGTTACACCAGACAGCCTTGGGTGGGTATTCCCACTGCTGCTACTGCCCTTCTTTCCTGAGAGCCCAGTGTGCACTTGGTTTCACCACGCATGTGGAAGGCAGACCCCGGAGCTCTGTGGTGGGTAGTCAGCTCAAAGAAAGTAGTGTCTCAGCAGTAGTTTGTCTTTATTATTATTATTATTATTTAGACATAGTTTGTCCTTTCTTTTAAAAGAATATTTCAGTGACAGAGCACCATTGCAGATGCAGTCAGTATCCAAGAAATATACAGCAGGTGACGAGGCGAGTCCGTGAGGAGGCAGCGTTCTCACAGTGGGGTGGGCGGCTGGGATGGAATCAGAGGCACAGCACAGAGTGAAATCTCGTTTTCTCTTTGGAAGGTCAGAACAACCCCCAGAGGCCACTGAGCGTTGGTTGTAAGGTCCTGTGATATTTAAGCTTTGAAGGCAAGGGGAGAAAACCTTACTGGCCTTCCTCCTAGAAAAACTGCTTATATCTGCCAACTGTGCGCTGCTGCTTCCATCCTGCTCATCACGGAGATGACACTGTTTCAGCAGGAATCCCGAACAAGCCTGGGTAGTGAAGGAAGAGTCCGAGGACAGGGATGACCCAGGTTGGAGCCAGGTGTGACAAGCTGCCCTGTGTCACAGGTTCGGTCCTCTTTTTCCCCTGCAGCTTGTGAGTGCGACCCCCAGGGCTCATTAAGCTCCGTGTGTGACCCCAGTGGAGGCCAGTGCCAGTGCCGGCCGAATGTGGTTGGAAGAACCTGTGACAGGTGTGCTCCTGGAACCTTTGGCTTCGGCCCCAGTGGATGCAAACGTGAGTGAGTCAGTATTGTAATGTACTCATTCAGGTTGTCTGGAAAACACTGGTGTGTTTCCCTCTGGAGGTTGGTCACGGGAGCCCGGGAGCATGCCGACTTGGCACAAGGGTGCTTGTAGAGGTGTTTGCACTTCATGTGTTTCTCAAGGTGGTTCCCCGGTTACCTGTCCCTTCAGCTTGTGAGTGCCATCTGCAAGGATCCATCAATGCTTTCTGCGACCCTGTCACTGGCCAGTGCCACTGCTTCCAGGGTGTGTACGCTCGGCAGTGTGACCGGTGCCTACCTGGGTACTGGGGCTTTCCGAGTTGCCAGCCCTGCCAGTGCAATGGCCACGCCGATGACTGTGACTCAGTGACGGGGGAGTGCTTGAGCTGCCAGGACTACACCACAGGTCACAACTGTGAAAGGTACGTGGATGCAGCCTCTTGAAAGTAGGGAGAATGAGATTATTTTGACTGAGCAAACAGCACCCTAGAGCAGGGGTCCCCATACTTTTACACGGGGGGCCAGTTTACTGTCCCTCAGACCGTTGGAGGGTCGCCACATACAGTACTCCATACACTGACCACCAATGAAAGAGGTGCCCCTTCTGGAAGTGCGGCAGGGGCCGGATAAATGGCCTCAGGGGGCCACAATTTGACCCGCGGGTCGTAGTTTGGGGACCTCTGCCCTAGAGAAACCATAAGGTGAATCTCTATCAGGCTCCTGATGGCGTGGTCCCTTCTGACCACTTCAGTATGTTCTAGGAACTCATTCATTCATCTGATACATAGTTTATATCTTCCACGTGCAGACATTGTGGGGGTGGGGGGACATGTTAGAGAAAAACCCAACATGAGTCTGCCCCCTTGGAGAGTCATCAATAGGCTGCTGTAAACCTGCGCAGAGATCACCTCTGTGTCTCGGTGCTGGCCTATGCTGAGAACTGTGAAATGTTAATGCTTCCTTTCAGTCCAGTAGAAAACCAATCCAAATGGGATTAGTTATTTTAAATAACATTATTTTTGAAACAGTTTATATAACTACAGTTTCCAGGAGACCACAAAAAATGTGCAAAAGTAGATCTGTTCCCCAGTTAGTGAAATGGATAATTACTATGGATGCTAGGCACTGCACTGGATATACTAATAATGGGACATAGAACGTGCTTCTAATAACCTTACAGCCCTCAGTCGATAAGAACTCGTTCATATGAGGAAGTGACAGGCTGCTGACACTCTTCATCACTAGTTAAGAAAGGCAGACATACTCTGAGGACCTGCTTTTCTTGGAGTACTAGTCTCCCCTTGCATGTCAGTAAATTTTATCTCTTTTAGTATCCAGAATTGTTGCTTTAAAAATTTCAGCAGTTGCTTCAGTCAGTGCAAAAGTTACTCATCAGATGAAGGAGAAATTGTGGGTCACAATGCGTGTGTGATTAACTGCGACACAAAGCCATGCAAGGAAGCAAACGTGGCCCCAGCTCTGTGCTGGAGGGCTTCAGGAACTTGGAGGTTCCAGTGCTTAGTCCTTTGAGCAAAATCTATTCCTTTCAACCACAGAACTGTGTTTTAAAAGGCTATAAGAAAACAGTTTCATAGGATTGAAAGGAAGAAATTAGTATGTTGGTGTCATCTTCTGTTTTTGTATTAAGTTTTCTATTGTTCTCCAATGGAAAATGGAAAATAAGTCAGAGAAAAGATACAGATGAGAAAATCAGATTAAAAAGGGAACACAGGAAGCAAAGTAGGTTGTCCACACGTGACATGAAGTCAACACACTGTGCAAAGTCTTTGCAAGAACATCCATGGGGCCAGACCAGGCGGTGGCGCAGTGGATAGAGCATCGGACTGGGACACAGAGGACCTAGGTTCAAGACCCCGAGGTCGCCAGCTTGAGCGCAGGCTCATCTGGTTTGAGCAAAGCTCACCCGCTTGAGCCCAAGGTCACTGGCTCAAGCAAGGGATCACTTGGTCTGCTGTAGCTCCCTGGTCAAGGCACATATGAGAAAGCATTCAATGAACAACTAAGGAACTGCAATGAAGAATTGATGTGTCTCATCTCTCCCTTCCTGTCTGTCTCTATCTCTGACTGTCTGTCTCTGCCCCCCCCCCAAACACACAAAGAACATCTGTGGGAATGACCTGGCTGGTATTTCTGACTGTTCTTGGTTTTTACTTATAAAGCAGTGGTTCTCAACCTGGGTTCTATCGAACCCTAGGGGTTCGATGAGTCGGTCTCGGGTTCGGAGAAGCCTCTGCCGCGGAGGCCAGAATAAAGTAATACCATAATTTGTTGTGAGTTCATACACTTTGTTGGTTTTGTTCTTTGAGCAAGGTGATGTTCATGCACGGCTCATTTTGTGCACCAGTAAAAACATATACCTATGTCTTGAATTTGGAAAAAAAAATCATATTTATTTATCACTAAAGAAGGGTTCGGTGAATGAGCATATGAAACTGGTGGGTTCGGTACCTCAAAAAAGGTTAAGAACCACTGTTATAAAGCATTTGATTTCTTGCAGAATGAGAGAGGGTGTGGGATGAAAAAGACATTTAATCCTAGTTTGGCTGACAAAACTTTATTAAAATATTTGGGATTCTGCTGTCTAGTCTGAACCAATTTCTCATCATTCTTTTCCTCTTTCCAAGGTATCAATTCCATGAATTTATAAAGAAGCTGTAGGCTCAGATTATTCCTGAAGTTAGGAGCAGAAGGAGAGGCAGGAAATGAACACTCAATTTCTGTCATAATGTACTTAGATTTATTTCACCTACAACATTTTCTCAAAAACCATTGTATGAAGTTGCTCTGTTGCCACCAGTTCCCCCAGCACATGGCGGATTTTCTCTGAGCAGCTTTTCCTTTTATCTCTCCATCCTTTCCTGTGCTAATTTAAAATGTAGTACCTTTGCCTCAAAAAGAAAAACAAACAAACATGTAAAACAAACTGAATAAGAAATCCTTAAAAAAAAAAAAGAAGCCTGACCAGGCGGTGGCGCAGTACATAGAGCGTTGGACTGGGATGCAGAGGACCCAGGTTCAAGACTCCGAGGTTGCCAGCTTGAGCGTAGGCCCATCTGGATTGAACAAATAGCTCACCAGCTTAGACCCAAGGTCGCTGGCTCCAGCAAGGGGTTACTCGGTCTGCTGAAGGCCCGCGGTCAAGGCACATGTGAGAAAGCAATCAATGAACAACTATGGTTTCGCAATGGCAATGAAAACTAATTATTGATGCTTCTCATCTCTCTCTATTCCTGTCTGTCTATCCCTCTCTCTGACTCTCTCTCTGTCCCTGTAAAAAAAAAAAAAAAAATCCTTAGACTTGGGTCCCAGGCCCATTCTGCTTCTGATCTGCTTTACTACTGTAAGTGTGCTGTGTCATTTCCCCACATATTCAACTTTCTGTTAGTAGAATGATTAGATTGGATTTGATGATCTTCAAATTCCTTTTAGCTCTTACGTTATAGGAAATAAAAAGGTAACTTAAGTTCCATTCATGTTGAGAAGCAACAGGGCATAGTCAAAGAATTCCTTGCTAAAAATCAGAAGGCTAGATTCAAACCCTAGCTCATTACTAACAAGTCGCGTAAACCTTGCAAATCACTTCATTTCTTTGGGTTCTTGTCTGTGAGGACAGGAGATGAACCAGTTGGGTTTGGGTGTTGATAGATAACATCCTCATCCTTGCCCAAGTTTGAAACTACCTGAGACAGACACAAGAGACAAGCACTAGGGAGCATCCTCACCAGCTCTATTTCCGATCAAGGCAGGATTGCATAACATGCGCCACTTTGGGCTTGCTAACATGTTACCCTCTCAGACAGAGGCAGAGACAGACAACCACAAGCTCCCCCAACCCCTCCCAGACTTCTTAATGCAAGGAGGGAGCTGACCAGAATGCTCAGGACAGGCAGGCAGCTGGTAGGGCAGTAGGGTACACATGGGGCAATACACCTCTTCCTCCAAGAAAGAATGAGGGGGAGTCCGCTGATGCCAGGGGTGTCACCCTAATGAAGCAACCCTGCAAATGTGATACCCACAGCGGCAGCATTGGCATTATCTGGGACAACCTAAATCAGAATGGGAGAAGTCCAGCAGGCTGAGTTGAGACAAGCCCTTTCAGAGGATTCTGATTAGAGCTATCGTTGGAGCCACTGCTCCCACCGGAAGTGCTCTGTGTGGATATGCGAGGAATGCGGAAGTTCCTAAGACTTTTATCTTGTAGCAGCTTTTTTGCAAGTTGTGTTCACAGCCCTCTCTCTTTTGTGACTGTTGTAGGTGTGTGGCTGGTTACTATGGTGATCCCATCATTGGGTCAGGAGATCACTGCCGCCCTTGTCCTTGTCCAGATGGTCCCGACAGCGGACGCCAGTTTGCCAGCAGCTGCTATCAAGATCCTGTTACTTTACAGCTTGCGTGCGTGTGTAACCCTGGGTACATTGGTAAGAAATGTTGAGACTCTTGAAGAAAAAGAGTTGTCTTTATGAGTTAGTTGTTAGTGAATAAAATAAGTGAAGCGTGACCCAGTTTAGTTTAGTTTTTACTATCCTTCATTGAAAGTAAAGGGAATCTAAAAAGGTGCTCTTTTCCTCATTGGCAGCAAAGGTAGAGTCAGTCCTTGAGTTTCCATGACAATAATGTTACAGTACCAAGCAGTAGAACAAGCTCATCTGAATCCATAAACGACTCCCTGTGAACACTTAATAAGCAGGAGAAATTTTAATTTACATTTGACTTCTCCATTCCCTTATCCAGCTCCTAGCAGAAGAGTCTCAAAGTAGTGAAGTGGCCAGTGGACGGAAGAGAAAAGAATGTCATGGAGAGGTCCACAGACAGCTGAATCGGTCAACGCCAGACACATTCTTGTTGGTTACACTCACAGTATCTGTCAGCACCCAATGAGTGTAGTGCGTTGAGAAAATGGACTCCCTCTTACGTCATACTTGATGCACTCTTTCAGATATAGTTATGTTAGGAAGTATTTGCCTGTGGTCTCAGGATTTCTTAGGGAATTTGGTCATCATGAAGGACCCTGTTTTCCAGGTTGCTCAGGTGACAGCAGTGATTTTCCAGTTACAGAATCCTTGGGTTAGGACTTAAGACACTCAGCTGAGCTTTTCCCTGTGAGCGCGTTAATTTAGCTCCTAATCTGTTCCATCCCCATGTGATGAGAAGCTCGAGCCCCATGTGGCGATGCTGCCACAGCCATCCAGACCCTACTGTGGCTCCTGAGCCAGGCTGCAGCCGTGTCACGGCTAGGAGCCTCGCCTTTTCCCTGAAGTTGTGGTCACTGGGCTCAGTAACTAGAACGATGGGGAGCAGGGCCGGGTTGACCCTTGGCAAGAATGTGGATGCATTGGACCTCTCTGTCAGCAAGCTAAAGGCGTTGTGCTTGGTGTTTGGACAATAGGCTCCAGATGCGAAGACTGTGCCGCTGGCTTCTTTGGCAATCCCTCTGATGTTGGGGGGACATGTCAGCCTTGCCATTGTCACCACAACATTGACACAACGGACCCACAAGCCTGTGACAAGGAGACCGGGCGGTGCCTCAAGTGCCTGTACCACACGGAAGGGGAGTACTGCCAGCTGTGCCGCTTCGGCTACTATGGGGACGCCCTCCAGCAGGACTGTCGGAGTAAGATGCCCCTCCCTCTGCCCGCTCCGCTCCTTACAGTGGTTTCCAGTCTCTTCCTCATCGGGGATTTCTTTCTTCTGGTATTTGTTTCCTTTGGAAATACACTTGCCACTTGTTCAGAGCGGTAAAATTTCATTTCTGACAAAAAAAGATGAGATTAGTCTTTTTTATATTCTTTATATCCTCATTTTCCTTCAAGACTGAAGTCTCCAAGCATGACTCAGTACCTGAGAGAGACAACCTAAAAAAAAAGCTAGCCTGACCAGTGGTGGTGCAGTGGATAGAGCAACAACCTGGGGCGCTGAGGTTCCAGATTCAAAACCTGAGGTCGCTGGCTTGAGCGCAGGCTCATCCGACTTGAGCTCATACTCTCCAGCCAGAGCACAGGGTCACTGGCTTGAGCATGGGATCATAAATATTATCCCATGGGCACTGGCTTGAGCCCAAAGGCCACACTGGCTTGAAGCCTAAGGTCACTGGCTTCAGCCCAAGATTACTGGCTTGAGCAAGGGATCACTGACTCAGCCAGAGCCCCTTCATCAAGGCATATATGAGAAAGCAATCAATGAACAGCTAAGGTGCCGTGACTATGAGTTAATGCTTCTCATTTCTCTCCCTTCCTGTCTGCCTGCCTGGCTGTCTGGTATCTGTCTGTCTATACCTCTCTCTTATCTCTCACTAAAAAAATATGTATCTGTCCCTGTGATAGATGCCATCCAGTAAAGTGTGAGATATGTCGATTTTATATAAGTTCTGCCCAGGAAGCTGCTGATTACCTGGGACTTCTAGATTCTAGATGCCCGCGCTGTTCCACACCTCTCTGTCATTGATGGACAGAGCCTTTCATTTAAGGAAAAGAAAGACCCATCTTTAAAGTCTGTCTTTAAGAATCCTTACTTATGAAGAGATCTGGGAGCATTTCCCCTGCTGCACAGCCCCGGCCTGTCCTTGTTTATACAAACATGTGAAGCGCTGTGGACCAGCAGGACCGGATTCCTGCAGGCCTTACTAGCTTAAAGGGCTTCTATCTGCTCTGTCTCATTCATCCATTACTGCTACTCCAGCCAAGAGTTTGAAATCATTAAATATCTCAATTCCTGTGGCATATATTTTTATTATTTCCAGTTAAATCTTCAGTTTTAAAATGATTCACCAGCAGCTTATTAAATCTGTGTGTTTTGAAAATTCTGCTAGACAGAACGTGCCATTGTACACAGCTCCCTGGGAGATGCCAGGACTGGGAACATCACCAGAACTTCTGAAGAGCAGTAGTTATAGACCTTTCTATTGCCTCTGTTCCTTTCCATACTGATTCGCATTTCCAGGTTGAAATCTAGACAGTGAACATCTGAGCCCTTGGAATGAGCCAGATAACCTTTGTGCTGCCTGCAAGTTTTCTGCATGGGGCCGTCTCAGTGAGTCTGGCTGTATTCTTTTTCAGAGTGCGTCTGCAATTACCTGGGCACCATGCAGGAGCACTGCAATGGCTCTGACTGCCAGTGTGACAAAACCACGGGCCAGTGTCTGTGTCTTCCTAATGTGGTCGGGCAGAACTGTGACCGCTGTGCACCTAATACCTGGCGGCTGGCCAGCGGGACAGGCTGTGACCCCTGCAACTGCGATGCTGCTCATTCCTTCGGAACATCCTGTAACGAGGTGAGGGGCTGTGGGGGGGGGGGTGAGCCCCATGGGGTGAGGAAAGATGCCTTTATGAGTCCAGATGACAACTGTGTGGTACCTTTGCCCCAGTTAGAGAGATAAAGGTACCTTGTTCTATAGCTGCAGCCTTCCTTGCCTCCAGGCACACGGCTTGGCAAACAGCACATACTGGCTGTGAGCCTCATTTGTCCCCCTCAGCAGGGACATACTGTCCATGGAGGCCCCATCTGTGCATCCGTAGCGTGTTAATCCAGGGCCCCTATGCCAACCCACTTTAGAGTGGGCAGGAGTGTACCAGTCCCTGGCTGCTGGGACAGATGTTCCCTGAGCCACACGACCTGAAAGGAACCCAGCAGCCCTATGCAGCATTGTCTGAAGTGCCCGTGTTTCCTGACACACACTCAGAAAGAAGGGCTCCTCATGGCAGGTGAGTCCCAAGTGGCCTGTTAGTGATCAGTGAGGAAACATGGAAGTCAAATGTCACCTGCGCTGGGCCTTTCCAGCCTCCACAGCAGAGCCCTTATCCCTCAGCACCAGGTAGAAGTAAGACCCCCCTGCTCCTGATCAGGACATGGGGCCTTCTCAGACCACGGCTCAGTCCCACTTCTCTACTGGTGGCCAGGAAAGAACGTGCCGGCTTCTGCCCGGCAGCCTGCTGACTGAGTCTGTTTTCTGGCTGCAGTTCACGGGGCAGTGCCAGTGCATGCCTGGCTTCGGGGGCCGCACCTGCAGCGAGTGTCAGGAGCTGTTCTGGGGAGACCCTAACGTGGAGTGCCGGGGTAAGGCTGGGCACCTGGGGTGGACCTCAATCAGAGTGGACAGAACCTCTGTAAGAGCTTTTTGTGATCTCGAAAGTGCAGTACAAGTTAATTTGTCTATAAGGCATGGGGGGGGGGTGGAATAAGGGGGTGGGAGAGATATATTCGGTTGGACACTTGAATCTATGTAAACACAAATTAAAATCATAAATAAATTTTTAAAAAGTCTGTTTAGCCTGACCAGGTGGTGGCACAGTGCATAGAGCATCGGGCTGGGACACAGAGGAACCAGGTTTGAAACCCTGAGGTCGCCAGCTTGAGCACGGGGTTCTTCTGGTTTGAGCACAACTCATCAGCTTGAACCCCAGGTCACTGGCTTGAGCAAGGGGTCACTCGGTCTGCTGTAGCCCCTCGTCAAGGCACATATGAGTAAACATTCAATGAACAACTAAGGTACCACAACAAAGAATTGATGCTTCTCATCTTTCTTCCTGTCTGTCTGTCCCTATCTGTCCCTCTATCTCTGTCACACACAAAAAATTTTTTTAATAATAAAATAAAAAAGTCTGTTTATTTACAAAAGAAATTCATGTTCACTGTCCCAGAATCTAACCCTAGAGAAGTGTGGGTAGTAAAATTGGACCTGCTTTGTTCCTCAGGGCTGATGTTTGTCTTTGTGCAAACACACGTGCATACCACAAAGACACACAAAAGTGCTTTTTAAAATGCTTTTAACCAAAATGGGCTTATATCAACCATGTGTTTCGGTACATTGATTTGTGTCGCCCGTGAAAAGCATTGTGTGGCCACGTCCTTGGCGCACAAGAGCATAACGGTGGTGGTGGTGGTTTGAGTGCAGTGTGTCACGTGTGCTCTGCCAACAGAGAAAACCCGCAGCATTTGTGCCTTGCGTAATGTCCCCACGAGTGGCACGGGAGGGCGTTGTCATAGAGCCTTTGTATACAACAGGGCAAAGAGATGACAGGAGCTCGAGTCTGTTCATGTGAATAAAACCCAGATTCCCAGCTAAGCTTCTCGTAAAATGGGATGGGGAGGGAAAACTTGACATTTTCTTAAGAACAAAAACTTGTTAAAATCATATGAATCATAAAGATTACTTAATATTTATGATGTTGCAATTTTTTGAGCTGCCAGATTACTTTTCAGATCTTAAAGGAAAAGCATTTGCAGAAAAGAGTTTAGTGCGTGTTTTTATTGTTTTCCTATTCTTTCTTTCCTACCTGGGTTTTCTGCATTATGTTTTAAGTTTATAACTGTATATAAATATCTTCTTCAGTTTCATATTTGTTCTTTGATACATTTTCTTTGTTACATATCTGAAATTCTATGTCCCTGTTGGACTCAGTTAAAAATGACCATTTTCTCTTTGGGAGGTTCAACTGCGAGAAATACCACAGATTTTCCAGTTAGCAGTACATTGTTATCTCCTTCCAGGGGTCAGAAACCTAGATACCATGTATTCTTTAAGTCAACCAACTGTTCCTTAGCAGCAGGAAAACTTCAAACAGTGGACAAGACCAGAACAAAGGGCATATGATTTGTTTTTCCAATTGAGGCTTAACCAAAAGGATGTGAATCAACATCTTAGATTAAGCTGAGGTTTGTTCCATAGAGGCAATGAGGTTTGCTCTGTCAATAAACAAGTGCTTTTTCATTCATCAGTTCTCAGTCCAGATGTTGGTTCCTAGTGGAAGGTGATTCTTCTCACTTCCATTAGCTGATCCAGGGCGTGCAGTGCACACTTGCGCAGAGACGTCTTCTGGAGGAAAGACTTCTTGAAATCTGGTTTCTCCAAAGTTCTAGTCACTGTTTTGTTAAATCCCTCAGTCTCATAATGCTCCTGATATCCTGGAGGCTTGATTTTTCTCCAGATAATGGTTCTAACATTGCTTGGAACCTGATTCTGTCTGCATATGTCACTGGAAAAGTAGCTTTGGCTGCCAAAATTTTCTGACCCTTTGCCCCATTTAAGCTTAGTTGGCAGGAAAGACCTGTTACCGAGAGCCAGAGTCAATAAGCAAATTGTTCATGTAGTGCTTAGAACTTTACCCTTTTAACTTGTCTTTAAACTTCTGCTTCTAAATCTGCCAGAGAAATCCTGGTTTACAGGAACAGTATCAACTTATTTAGGTCAAAAGTTGATCATGCTTTAGAAACTTTGCCAAGTGAAATCTATGGCATCAGGGTTTCCCAAGTTCTTTGTTTTACCCAGAAGAAAGGTCAGTCCATTACATGAGATGCTGTTGGAACCCCCATGTTTAACACGTGGAGAAAGCTCATAATTTCCAGAGCACCTGGAGAGAGGGCACTAACTTGAGCCCACCCTGGGCAGCAGCCTGAGTGCAGGGCTGCGGGCAGGAGCTGGAGCAGGAGCAGGTGATCTGCTGAGGACACAGACAAAAACCCAGATGCAGATGGAGTTCAGGGCTCTTAACATACTGGAATGTAGGCACAGAAGGAAATGGGATGACAAGAACCTGAAGGGACCAGCCCAACAATTAGCAGGGACAAGAATAGGTATCATTCAAAATTAGATGAACTATGGGAAAAAAAAGTGACTACTTTTCTCACATATTACATAATTAATTGTCAAATAGTTCTTAATTTCAGATCTCTCAGAGGAACAGGCCTCAAATGAAGACTTTCTGGTGCCGCTCATTAACAATAATCTTATAGAAAGACTGAGGTCATTGCTAAGTATTCTCCTTATGGAAAAAATGTACTTATGTAAAAGATAAATGAGTAGAGTTTCAAACTTAGAAACTGTTGAATGTTTCTATTGTCCAGGCAGCTTGAGGCTCTTGGCCCACTGTGCCAAGCCTGAACAAGCCCACCACTGTGCTGGGATGGAGAGGGAGCCCCATCCACCCACTGCAGAGCATGCCAGAGCAAACCTCAGCTGGAGCTCAGTGCCATGCCCCTCAGGAGTCACAGGGTCATGGGAGGAATCTTTCTGTTGACTCATAGACAGTGGAGAGCCTCTAGCTCTTGGGAAAGGCCAATGTCTCCTACACACAGGCAATTGGAAATGTGGGGCGTGGGTGGAAAGCTCTGGGTAATGGCCATCGGGCTTGTTTCTCACTTCAAATTGTTTTCATAGAAAAATGAAGTTCATTCTGTTGCTCAGACATACATTTGTGGAATGCATGTCTTCATTTATAGCCACCTTATTCTTCCCTCATTGTCCATGTGACTCAGGAAATCAGATTTAATATGATTCTTTAGCGAACCAGCAGTACTCTTGTTGGTGGAGGGGAGGCTTGTCTTGCACAGTCCTCACCAGAATGTGACCCCGATGCACTGAGCTAGATCAGGTAGGCCCACTGCGGCCATGCGCCAAATCCAGCTTACTTCCATCTCAGTCCAGTTTCACTGAACACAGCTGTACCTGTTTGTTACATACTGTCCAGGCTGCCTTCATGCTCCAACGCCAGAGCTGAGTGGTGTGGTAGATCCTATGTGGCCTGCAAAGCCTAAATATTTACTCTCTGGGTTTTGTTATAAAAAGTTTGCTTCCCCCGGCCCAGACAACCAGCTCACGTCTACAGCTGAAAGCACGGTCATTCTCCAGCTCTCATTCCAAAGTTGAAGTTACATTACTGAGGCCAAAATGGGGGATGCTGAGGGAGGTAGAGGATGGAAAGAAAAAGGAAGTCACATTTAAGAGATGAAAGAAGTTTACATTTCCTGCATGGACAGTAAAGTGGAAAAGCCTAAGTATCAACTAGTAAGCTTTTGGCATAATACTTGGAGTACCATGTTACTCTGAGACAAGGTTAATGGCAGAAGGGAATGGTCCCTGTTTCCTGGTTGAGGGTGGAGCACTTCCTGTGTCCCAGGGTAGATTTGATTCAGAGGAAGGTGCTTAACCAGCACAACACTGAGTGCTGCCCTCTGAGGTCTGCAGGGAGTAGACACACAGATGAGCTGCCTCCCAACGGGATGCACTGGCAGGCTCTCTGAAACGGTGCATGCAGTAACGAAGTGACAGGAGGCAAAAAACAGATGGAGACCCTTTCTCCTGTCAGAAGAGGCCACCGATAGGAACAAGAGTCATTCGGCAAGGGTTCATAGAAAAGGTTAGGTCCCGTGGGCATTCACAGAGAATTGCGGTGTGCTGAGCATTTAGGGATATTATATATGTATTCTTGGTGTTATCCTTACAGCAAACAACTTGTGATGTGAGTATTGTCTCCACTTCACAGTGGAGGCTCAGAGGGGTTAAGTGACTTGCTCAAAGGCAAATACAAGTGAGGACCTGGGGGGTCCTTGATCACAGTGATATTTAGAGAGCGAATTACTGTGTTGGCTAAAGGACAATAGTAATAATTGGGGGGAGCGTGGGGCGCCCTCACTGACTGCCTTCTGGAGAAGGCTTTGTTTCACCAGATTGTGAAAAACCTTGGATGCTTTCTTCAGTGGGCAGAGGGGTCTGGAGAAGGAAAGGAAGGATATAAAGGCAGCAGAAAAATTAAACCTATGGACAGAGAGGCTCATCGGCTGTTTGCCAGCCTGGCATTGACTTGCCCATGTTTTCTTCCAAGCCCCAATATCTGTAAAATGATGCAACAGTCTTCCTTTACCTACGTTTCAGAGATCCTGTTTCAAATGATGAGAAAATTTAGTAAAAGAGGAAACCTGCTGACCACAAAACCAAGAATGTATTTATAGATGAAGGTGGAGTTTTCATGGCTCATTGACATGATTGTCTCATTTTACAAGTGCTATTCTTCATCTTTGTGATTTCTTCACTTTTGCTGAAGAAATACACTCTCCTTCATTCCAAGGGACTTTAATTTTTGATCCTCTGCCCAATATCCCATTTCTTAAAGCAAGGCGAGCCAAGGGTCCACCTGGACTCCTATCCCTTTACCCTAAGAGAGGAGAGAGCCTGTGGGAGATGCCTGCACAGTGCTACAGAGCCCAGCAAATGTGAGGCATGACTGGAGTGTTTCATAATTCTAGTGTCCATGAAGTTTTAAACTGTCAGGTGAGAACCAACATTTCTGCTTCAGTCAGAAATATTCTTGGGGGATTTTTCTACAAGATTATAAATGTGGGCCTTGTAGTGACCCACTGGAGAAGCAGTCTGGAAATTCAATAGGCAGAGAAGGAAGCACGTGTCCACAGGAGCTCTAGTGGGTTCCCAGCTTCGGTTTGAAATTGGAACCTTAAGCACGTTAGAGTAGCCACTTGGTATTCTTCCAGAGAAAGTTCAGGATAGACTCTTTCAGTGGAAGCTGCAGTCCAGCCTTCTGTAAAATGTGATTCTCTACTTTTCAGTTGGAGGACAGGAATGTTGGTCAGTTCAGATGAACTGGTCCTTGTCTTCTGGCGATAGCTGAGTTTCCTCTGGTCCTTCAGAATGCTGGTCTTAAAGTGACAAGTGACAGAATCCAGAAATCGGCAAGGATACGAATAGGTGTCCTCCAGAATTAGATGGAGCTTTGGGAAATGACCATGACCACTTTTCTCAAATTATGCAGTTAGTTGCCAAATATGTCTTAAATTGCAAATCTTTCCATTGAAACAGTTTATTGAATAGCAGAATTTCAGACTTTCTAGTTCTGCCTTGTTAACAATATGCTTATGGAAAGATTTAGGTCATAGCCAAGTCTTATCCTTACAGGCAAAAAATGTGGTTATGTAAATGAAGAAAACCTTCATGGGAAGGCACTTGCCTTTTAAATCTTACAATTTGGAGTCAGTATTTTCTTCCTCAAAAATACCATGACAGAATGAGAGCAAGACGTGCCTTTACCAATGAAATAAATGAAAACTTATTAGAGAAATTAAAAATAAAGTCAACATAGACACGTATCCTTTGCCCCAAGCGTGAATCCAGTAAAAACTTTTTTAGGACTGAACTAAAGTATGCTTTTTCATTATCTATGGAAAAGGGGTTTTTAAAGCAAAGTAAAAGCATATGCAAGAATCTGCCTCAGTTATCCCAAGACTTTGGGGGATGGTAAAGTAGCACAGGTCTTCTGGGCCTCCTGGACCCCCAGAAGCTACCCGCTAGGGCCCACTGGGCAGGCGCAGACTGAGAATCGGGTTGATTGTAAATGGCATCATTAAGGACCTCTCAACTTACATAGGTCCTTAGGTATGTGCATCAGCCTGCACTGGGGAGCTTCCAATATCATGGCTGTGCTCTATCTAGGTCCACACACGCACGCACCCTGTGCACATACATCATGTACAAGAGGAAGGCTGGATGGCTGGGAAAATAACACAGACAGTGCTCCTCAAAATGGGGTCCAGTGACCCTTAACATCAGCTTCACCTGGTGACTGTTATAAATTCTCAGGCTGCACCTGACCTCCTGACCCTGAATCTGGGGATGGAGAATTGAGGAGCAATCGTATCTCATGACCCCTCCAGGTGCCTAAGTGTGACAGGCTAGGACCTACGTGGCCTCGATAATGTTTAGCTTTTTGGACGATGACTGAATTTTACCAGATGATGTGGAAATCCATTCCTAAAGTCTAAAGAATGTAAGCATTCTGACACTGTTATTCAATATCTTCCCATTTTCTTGGTCTCAGAAACTGAGGAAGGCCACTGCTGTCCCAAGCCTTTCCCGGTGGGTGTTGCACGCAAAGAAGATTCCCTAGCCAAATGGGTTTGGGATATGACGAAACAGTGAGACTGTTTTCCTGCAAAGTCCTCTGAATCTTTAATACATGATGTTTGTTTTGATTCTTAAGAAGAGGGTATAGAATTTCCTGAACCTACCTGATTCAGGAACCCTTATTTTTAGGAAGATCTAGAACTAGCAGTCTAGGGAGCACACACAAAGTTATCTCCAGCTCACCTAGGCTGAGTCCTGACTGCTGAGAATGTTGCAGAGAACACAGGAGAAACGAAACGTGCCTCTTGTGCCTGGGAAAACCCAGTGCACCAAGAACATGCTGCATGTTGTCGAGGTTGTTTTTTTTTTTAATTAAAAAGTTTTTTAAATTTATTTTTAGAGAGAAAGGGGGGGAGAGACAAACAGAAACATTGATCAGTTTCTGTATGTGCCCTGACCAGGAATTGAACCTGCAACCTCTGTGTTTTGGGATGCTGCCCTAACCAACTGAGCTATCTGGTCAGGGTGATTATGCTATGTTTTAAATCCTAAAGTTTGAGAACTAGAATATTTTAAACTTCAAATTTTGAATAATCATGATGTTATTGGCAAATATACTGCTCACAGAAATTAAGGGATATTTAAAAATGAATATGAAGTGATTCAATATCCCCTAATTTGGGGAGCAGTATATATGAAGATAAAAAAGGAAGGCCATGACAACTTTTCTTCCTCTTTAGTGAGTGGAAACGTGGTCTAGCCACACTTTAAGATCACCTGACATTTGCATAGACACAGAAAGTAATAGTAAACATTTATTGAATGCCTACTGTAAACCAAACACTCTTTGAAGCACTTTAGAATTATTTGACTCTACCTGACCAGGTGGTGATGTAGTGTATAGAGCATCAGCCTGGGATGCAGAGGACCCAGGTTCAAAACCCAAGGTTCAAAACCCAAGGTCGCCAGCTTGAGCGTGGACTCATCTGGCTTGAGCGTAGGCTTACCGGCTTGAGCCCAAACGTAGCTGGCTTAAAGACCAAGGTCTCTGGCTTGAGCAAGGGGTCACTGGTTCGGCTGCAGCTCCTTGGTCAAGGCACATATGAGAAAGTAATCAGTGAACAATTAAGTTATGCAACGAAGAATTAATGCTTCTCATCTCTCACCCTTCCTGTCTGTCTGTCCCTCTCTCTCTTTGTCTCCCATAAAAAAAAAAAAATTAAAAATAAATAAATAAGTAAAAGAATGATTTGATCCTGAAAGCAATCTTATGAGGTATAGATACAATCATTACTCCTTTTTTATATATGTGGAAACTGACTCAGTTTTCTTCCTGCCCGAGTCACGTAGCTAGGGTGTGGGAAGGGCAGGATTCACAACTGGGCAGCAGGAGCCCACAGGCTGCGCTGTACTGCTGAAACTGGCCGCTGAGAACTTGGAGTGTAGCTGGCTAACCCAGGCAATGAAAAAATAAGCTAATAACATAAGGCAGGATGTGGAAAGGGGCAGGTGAAATGTCACAGACCTCAAGCAAATCTCTGTATTCAGAGAACAGAGGGGCTGTGAGCAGCTCTCAGGACCTTCGGTGAAGCTTGTTCTGGAAGATAGTTCACTTAGAAGGTCTTTCAGGGGCAAATCATAGCTTCTGACCCGAGCAGATTTATAAAGATGTCTGACAGAGTAGGAACCTGTTGTACTTTGTCACAGTCGATGTTTAGGGGGATTTTCTTTTATAGAGGCATGTAAATGTCCTTTTCATTCCTGTACCACAGACGAGGTCAGGGCTCCATTTGGCAAAGAAAACTGAACTCTGGCTGGCAAGTTAACCCGGTGCTCAGTGTTGAGAATGAAGATAGGGTTTAAGATGTACTCCTGCCCTTTGAATCCTCACTCTAGTTAGCAGAATAAGATATGCGAGGTTTTTGTTGCTGTTGCTATTGTTGTTTTTAATTTTTTTTATCTCCTTTACCCAGAAAGGACTTAATCCCAGAGATAAGATATGTGTACTGTATATTTGTTACTTGAACATTATGCAGATATTCAGAAAAGTCAAGTGTTGATATAAAAATGAGTTAGTCACCTGAGATTTGAGATTGTAAGCCAGGGTTTATTGGCACAGGCATTGTGGTAAGGAAACTCAGCCACAGTCTGTTGTCTAAGACCTCCAGTTTTACTCTGTATTCTTGGGCTTTGTCTAAGATGCCAGCCTTCCTGAACTAGTGACACACTGGGACTTGAGTGGCTCCCCACGTTCCTTATATCTGATAGCTTTTGAGCCTATGTTCTTAGTGGTTATCACAGTGGCAGACCCACAATTAAGTGTACTTAATTGGAAGCTTTTGAATTAGATACTTAGAATTCCTGTGACTTTCTGACTTAGTTTCCTTTTTATCAACTTTATTGCATCTCTCTTAGTAGTCGTCATTCTGTTTGTGACCAGGTGGGGTGAGGTATGTTAGGAGCTGCTCTTTAGTGTTGTATCGGGCCAGATGCCTCATGGCATCAGGACGTCACCTGCATTGTCTGCAGTGACAGGGTCTAAAGGGAAGTTGAGTAAGAGGGAGGCAGAGACAGGACACAGCTAAGAGCACAGACTCTCAAGTTGCAAAGTATTAATTTTGAATCTTGGCTCAGCCGTTTCCTCGCTGTGAGATTTAAGGCAAATCACCTATCTGACAGGGTTATTGTGAGGGTTAAACGAGCATGTAAAACAATTCTGCAGGGCCAGGCACAATAAGTGTTAACTTAAAAAAATCACTGTGTACTATTACTATTATTTTTAAGAAGTGGTTGGCAGCCTGGGCGCAGTGGATAGATAGAACATTGGACTGGGACGCAGAGGATCCAGATTCGAGACCCCCGAGGTTGCCAGCTTGAGTGCGGACTCATCTGGCTTGAGCAAGGAGTCACTTGGTCTGCTGTAGCTCCCCGGTCAAGGCACATATGAGAAAGCAATCAATGAACAACTAAGATGCAGCAACGAAGAATTGATGCTGCTCATCTCTCTCCCTTCCTGTCTCTCTGTCCCTACCTGTCTCTCTCTGTCTCTGTCACAAAAAAAATAAAAATAAAAATAAAATGGTGGCCAGCACCAGTTATAATGTCATACATGTTTTGGACGAAGCTGTTGCAATCTCTATGAGAGCTTTTGGTAAGTGGTCACCTGTGGTTGACACCTTGTCACTGAGGTTGGTGATCTAGTATATCAGCAAGCATTACTGTTTCCCTTCCAGCTTGTGACTGTGACCCCAGGGGTATTGAGACGCCGCAGTGTGACCAGTCCACTGGCCAGTGTGTCTGCATTGAGGGTGTCGAGGGTCCACGCTGTGACAAGTGCACTCGCGGGTATTCAGGGGTCTTCCCTGACTGCACACCTTGCCACCAGTGCTTTGCTCTTTGGGATGTGATCATCTCCGAGTTGACCAACAGGACCCAGCATTTCCTGGAGAAAGCCAAGGCCTTGAAGATCAGCGGAGTAATTGGGCCGTACCAGGAGATAGTGGACTCCGTGGAGAAGAAGGTCAGCGAGATCAGAGACATCCTGGCCCAGAGCCCAGCTGCGGAACCACTGAAAAACATTGGGAATCTCTTTGAGGAAGCAGAGTAAGTAGTTAATGAGCAGGAGGAAGAATTTACAATATTGTTTCAACTTCATGAATAAACAGCAGTGATGTCTTGGCAAGAGGCTTCCATCAGAAGGCGTGGTTCATCCTATGAGTGAAAACAGATGCATACCGTTCTTTTTCCAGCAGTCTTTGCTCTGGGCACTGGGTGCGTGAACGCTGGCATGTCAATGAGGACCAGAACTGGAGGCTGTGGTGTGGGGGGTGTGCGTATTAAAGTCAGTGATCCCTGTTGCAAACAGTGCTTATGGTAGCAGCAGGGTGGGAACACCCATGTCAGAGACAGGGGATCCATGACAGGTTGGCTCAGTCACTTGCTGGGCTTATGAACTTGAATCACTATTCCTGAGCTTCTCCTATGGAGAAGATACTGTGTGCCTTTACCGTACAGAACAGCAAAAAGATTGATCTATGAAATGGATAATGTAATTGCGAAAACCTTATAACTATAAATTGTTATATGTTTGCCACTGCCAGGAAATTCCATTACCACAGATAAGACTGATTTCCACTGCTCAGCCACCTGTTCCCCAGTACAGAGCTTCATTCATCTAATTACACTCCTCTGCCATGAAAACACTCTTCTCTGGGTGATACCGCTCTAATTGGATAGTGTTTGTTTTGGCAGTGAAAGCAGAGAGAATTGACCGGAGTGATGTTCATTTCTCAGCTCATTTTTCTAGTGTTTCTCCTGGCCTTATCCCTCTTGCTCTGAAACATTCCAAAGTACCTTTGCCAAAAAAGGACCCCACAAACTAGCACAGTAAGATCTAGGCTGAAGGACAAAACAGGAAAGGGTAGGAAGCACTTGTGTTTCCCCAAATGCTATGTTTTTTGTTTCTTGCAGATTCACCATTTTGCATGAGCAGGGGGAATGTTTCATATCTAAATCCTTTACACTAGAGTAATTTTACATTATGACAAAATTATGGTAACAGATTTTGATGGGACTTTAATCAGCATGTCTCAGAGGCGAGATGGACTTTCCATCTCAACACTATCTATGAGTAGAAGGAAGAGAACAGCTGACATTAGCTCAAGTACCATATAGAAAATCCTTCCTAAACCTTCTAGATTTAAAGACCCTTGATGTCAAACCTCAGGGTTTATGTCCAAGACCAGGTGGTTGACCAGGGTGTGATGAAATGTCCGTGCGGGGCGATAATGCATTTAATGAGGAATTTCAGTTCATTAAAAAGACTGTTGCAGCCTCCTAACATGTAGCAATCAGTTTTGGAAGGCTGTGTTCTGAGTGCAAGCCCATTTAGGAAATGACTCTTGGCCTTGGTCTCATGTACTGAGGAAGAATGAAAAACTACGGTGTCCTCTGAGAGCCTGTTGGAAGAAAGTTTACATTCCTGAACAGCACTGTCTCTCCCAGCACTGTTCAATTTACAGTCAGACAGATGGCGAGCATCTCAGGAAAAGTAGTTTCATTTCATTCATCTTTTCTCAACACATAATATATAAGGATCCAAAGTGGCATTATTTTAAAATGTACAAAATTTGATTTGATTATTTTTATTGTAATATTGTATGAGACCGAAGAAGACAGGAAAGCGTCCTGTGAATGAACAGACTAGTAAGAGCAAAGTTCTGAAAAAAGAACTATGTTATAATGGCCTCACGAAAAAAGTCATCGAGTTTATAAATCATAGTTTAAAGTACACAGCCTTTTAAATACTTTTTCTCCGTACTGGGTCATGGTATTATCTCAGCCTTAAATACCGTTTTCCTGATGGCACCCACCTTTCAGCACTTCTGCATTTTCCCCAGTTTTTATCCTGTTCTAGCCCTGAGAAGACAGTGGTGACTAGGTAGGTGACTAGTAATACCAGAGCTAAGGCCTTAAAGATGACTTTGTGATGTACATACGCGTACACTGTACATGCAGGTAACACACATGCAGATGTCTAACATACAGCTTTGAGGATATGAGGACACAGAACAAAATGCAGTGAAATATTGTGAAAGCCGTTTTTCATACTTCCTTCTCAGTAGAAACTACCTTCTTTCTTTTGTAAAAAGGTCTGCTTGTTGGTGGAAGGAGGCACCTTTGATGGGACCTTGCTAAGAGTGGGGACTGTGTGACAAGTGGCGTGACTCCTGCTGCCTTCCTGCAGGCTGTGGGGCTTTTCTCAGCATGTTCCATCTTGAAGGGGATCCCTGAGGTTCAGAGAAGAGCATTTTCATTGCTTGGCTGGGAGATGCGTTTCTGCGCTGACTCACTTAGCCTTTGAGTTTGGGAGATTGTACATGCTTGAGCTGCTTCCGTCTGGTCCAGAGCTGGGACTCCCCACCCTGGTCACTGGGTCATGTTACAGCAGAGGTTCCGAAGCCATCAGAGGGCCTGTTCCCCACAGTACAACTGAGCGGTGCCTCCGGGTTTTCCATCCAAGTCTTTGAAGAAAGAAAAGTTGTTAGATTTAATACATTCTCTTAATGATAAGGAAAATAAAACCAGTTTTTAGAGATAAATTGTTCCAACTACTGAGTTGGTTTTTAATTACAGTATTAGTAGACAATGTAGAAAGGTTTATTTTGCTGGAGTAAGCTTACCTTTCTCTTTATAGGAAACTAACCAAAGATGTCACGGAAAAGATGGCTCAAGTCGAAGTGCAATTATCTGACACAGCTTCACAGAGAAACAGCAGGGACAGGGAGCTGGAGGCTCTGCAGATGGAAGCGGACAACCTGGACAACACTGTGAAAGAGATTGCTGAACAACTGGAATTTATCAAAAATTCAGATATTCGGGGTGAGCAGTTTTTGTGCAAGTACTCAGTCCTGCCTGGACTATGGGTTCAACCATTTGGGTAACCTTTTTAACACAGCACTTTGAGGGAAAAAATTAAGTGCTTTCTAATAATTTTAAGCTTTTTCTCACTGTGTCCCTGGCATAAACAATGACTGAAATATTCACTTTACTAACGCGGTACCGGGCACAGGGTAGGTACTGGGGACACAGCCACGGTCCAGGAGCACACACCAGTTGTTTCATTGGGATGGCCTTTGTGTCCTGAGTTTTCACAGTGGTTTGACCTCTGTGGCTTTTCCTGAAAGAGGTCCTGAATAGTTAGAAAGTTAAGCTGATACTTCTGTAAGCCTTTTACGTTTAAGAATGTTGGATGATCAGGAAATAACGTTGGCAAGCCTTTGATTTATTGTGATAGTGGGCCATACATGGGACCCTCCACCAAAAACAAAAGAAGGTAGAACTCTTGTCAGATCCCACTATCCATCCTGTTTAATGCACAGTCACTTCTTTTGTGGCAAGGTCCTTAAAGCCAAAGCAGCCATGCATCTAAATAAATGACTGAGAAAGGAGAAGATCAGTGGGAAATGTGATCTGCAGGCTGCCTGGCACCAGCTATCGAGAAAGAACCGGAAGCTTGCCTGTATAGAAGCCATGTCTGCATGGTTGACTGCTTCTCACGCAGACGTTTGCCATTCTCCAGAGCCAGAGTAGGCACTAATGGGACAATGTATATTCACTGATCGTAACAGAAAAGTTATATTTTTAACAAATATTTTATTTCTTGAATTTTAAAACAAAACCAAATATGGGCACTGCTTGATGCGGAGATTGAGTCCAAGGGGATGAACTGTGGGCAATTTCATTTCGTGCCCCAGGTGCCCTGGACAGCATCACCAAGTACTTCCAGATGTCTCTGGAGGCTGAGAGGCGGGTGAATGCCTCCACCGTAGATCCCAACAGTGCCGTGGAGCAGTCGGCGCTAACGCGAGACAGAGTGGAGGACCTGATGTTGGAGCGGGAGTCCCATTTCAAAGAAAAGCAAGAGGAACAGGCCCGCCTCTTAGATGAACTCGCTGGCAAACTACAAAGTCTGGACCTTTCAGCTGCTGCTGAAATGGTAAGGGTCTGGGTTTGGCCTCAGGCCATGATGCTATAGGAGAAAAAAGTACCTTGCTTTTCTCTTTAATGCTGTTGTTCACTTTGCAGATAATCAGCAGGAGTGAAACTCCCAGGCCGACAAGCAAACACAGGGCTCCCAGAGCCACTGACACATTATCTGGTTCCACAACCAGGAGGATCTTCTTCGGTTCCTCCTAGAATCAAAGGCCTCACCAGTCTCAGAGGAGGAGCTCACAAAAGCCCCTCACCTCTGGTTCCCCAGCTTCTCCTTCAGCACTCTGCATTCTCTCCCTGCTCTCATTCTTTTCAAACATGGCTTCTCCCTATCTCTTCTTCTCTTTTCAAAACTTTCTGGTGCGAAAACCTCTCCTCCAGCAAACATAAGCAAAGCAATAGCCCTTCCCCAGCAGAAAGGTAATTTGCAATTTCACAGACATATACCTGGCGCTGCCCGGTGTCATTTTCTAACAATAAAAGTGAGCAAACTCAAAAAATACGAATTTTACACTCATTAGCCCAACAGTATGTTTTATAGACTTGCATTTCACAAGGCTAATGTAATGTGCTCTTTGCTTAAAGACAGAGGCTCAGTGACAGGTGGTTGGGGGGGTGGTGAGCACATGGAAAGTGAGAGTTCAGACTTCATTAGCATTGTTTTAGCAATGTCCCCCTTCCTGCCTCTGCCCACACCCCTTCTCTCTGAAATAGGCAAAAGCAGTCTACTGTATTGTGACTAATTTAATTGATGTCTACTTATTATTTTAAGAAACTGTATAGCATCTAGTGGAAATAGGGAGTAAGTAATACTGTCACTCTTTACTAGAAAAACGGAGGCCCAGAGCGTTGTATAAACTGCACCCAGGAAGAGACAAAGTTGTTATACTTAGGCATGAAATGCCAGTTCTTTCCATCGTCATGACTCAGTGTTGATTCCTTCCTCACAAAGTTCAGTGAAAAACCAGTACTGTAATCACGAATTTAAAATTCTGCAAACTAAAATGGAAAGCAGCTAAGCATGCTGAAGGAAGTTTGCTTTGCTACAGTACTAGGACCTTGGGAGTGGGTGGCGGGGCTGGTTCCACGTGGGCAGGTGCCCTTCCCTGTGCTCGCTTTCCCCGTGGCAAGCTGCCTGGGGACTCGTCAGCTTCTCTGGCCTCCCACTCTGTTTGTCTTAGTTCATTGTTCTGTGAGAACTCCATACTGCCACTTCTTGTGCAGGGAGAGTTTTGTCCCTTTTGTGTTTTCTCAAGTGCCTTCAGTTCTTTGTCCTTGTGCCTGTTTACCTAGACCCATGCTGGTTTTTTCCTGCCTGTCCTGTCTTTTGAAACAAAACAGATCTTGCAGTGTGCTGTCAGATTGTTTTAGAAAGCACCCCTGAGGTCGGACGCTGCTCTTCCTGATTAGAGCTCATGTTCTTCAGCACACAGAAGAAATGTTATTTTCTGAAGGTTTTTATGTCCTACAAACCAGATATATGAAATACTGTTATTTTATTTATTTTGACGTACAGTGATATTATAATTCTCATAAAATTACTAGGCTAAGAGTTGATTGTATTTATTCAAAAACTACTTTTTCATTTTCCTTGCATGGGAGCATTCTGTTAACTGCTTTTCAATGCAGCAAATCCTTTGCCTCTTTTCAGTGCGAGCATTTGCCACAAGAGGGTAGCTCTACATACAACTTTCTTCCTGCTTAGTCTTTGACCTCATGTAGCAATCCTGTCATTTACCAGTTTGCCACGTGTATCATGACCAAGCCCTGATGTGTAGGGGTTTCTAGTAGAGAAGAAAGCAGAGAGTCTGTGGGGTGTTGTTTATTTGGAAAAGTTACATCCACCTTTGTTCCTACTATTTTCTCTGTCCCTCTCATATCTGGAATGTCCTCTCACTTCCCCTGCTCAGATCCCACCAGCAAATGCCCCTCCCCAACTAGAGATGCCGGCGTCCTCAGCAGCCTCTCATCTGCTCCCTCTGTACTTTCTGCACCTGACCTACTTGGACTTCTGCATGTGGAGCGATTTTGTCGTCTTAACCAGATGGGAAGTTACTAAAAGGCCAGGTGGCAGGCCTTTTGTGTCACCCTATTCACCAGGACATTTAACATGGTGCCAGTCTGAAGAAGGTTCTCAATGCCTGCTTTTTTTTAATCCGACTGGTTAGAATAAGAGTAGGCACCCTCTAACCTCCTATTGGCAGACTTCAACCCAATAAAGCAGTGTTTGCAGCCTGTAGGGCCCGTATGATATTGCAGTTCATTGGGGCAGAAGGTATTGGTGAGGGTTGTAAATGTTTGTCCCCTTGGAAATAAGCATGTTAGGTTATTCCGAAGCTCCTTGTTCGTCTCTCCCTCCTGAACACCCTTGCTGAGGACCACCTGCATGCTGTCTGGGGCCACCCAGGCCCTGCACAGCTGCTAGCTGCACGCACTCCCTCTGAACCTGTGCCTGCTCCTTGGCCTGTTGCAGACGTGTGGAACGCCTCCAGGGGCCTCCTGTTCCGAGACTGAGTGTGGTGGCCCCAACTGCAGAACTGACGAAGGACAGAAGAAGTGTGGGGGGCCTGGCTGTGGTGGTCTGGTCACTGCTGCACACAACGCCTGGCAGAAAGCCATGGACTTTGACCGAGATGTCCTGAGTGCCCTGGCTGAGGTCGAACAGCTCTCCAAAATGGTAATTCAGTGGACAGCCTCAGTTTTTACAGTTTGTTTGCTTAGTATTGGAATAGAGGATCTGAAGAGGAAGAATCAATTCAAGGTGCTGACTAAAATAAAAAGGGCATTTCACACCAAGTATGAAAGTCCAGGCTTTTGTGAAGTCACAGAAAGAGATGAGGATGTTTTATTCATGGATGTTCAAGAATTAACTTTCTTCTCACAACAATAATTTGAGATGCCATGTTACTTACCATGGGTGCAGGGTTATGAATACCTACAACTGCACTATACAAATTCTGTACTAAGCAATAGAGCATATATTCTTCTGAAGTGATACATGAAGTATTGACTTCGTATTAACTGAACTATATATGTGGGTGCCTAAGAAAGACTAAAGAACATTTTAGAGGCCACCAAACATTTTGAAGGAATGAGAAACAACTAGAACAAATGTATATGCTAGTCCTACCTATATGAGAATGCAGTATAGGAATCTGTCTACTGAATTCTCTGTAAAAGAATAGAATACAGTCGAGTGGGCAACACTTGGTTTGATAGCCTTGATTCCAGGTGCTAGTTTGTCAACATCATTTCCTGGGCAATTTATAACATTCTAGTCTGGTTTAGGAGAGGGATGTTGTTCCATGCGTAATTTATTTCTCATATTTAGGTCTCTGAAGCAAAGCTGAGGGCAGATGAGGCAAAACAGAATGCCCAGGATGTCCTGTTGAAAGCCAATGCTACCAAAGAAAAAGTGGACAGGAGCAACGAGGACCTGCGAAACCTCATCAAGCAGATCAGGGACTTTTTGACCCGTAAGAGAATATCATTTTACTGTTAGATATTTCTTCTAATCTTGGAATAGAAAACTGTTTTGTTTTATAAGAGTCTGTATTTGAGAGACCACAATTCAAATCTGCATTTAGATAAAAAATCAATTTTTGGCAAGAATTAAGTCATGTTTTCTTTTTTCTTTTTTTTAGATTTTATTTATTTACTTATTCATTTTTGGAGAGAGAGGAGAAAGAGAGAGCTAGAGAAGACAGAGGGAGGCCTGACCAGGCAGTGGCACAGTGGATAGAGTGTCAGACTGGGACACTGAGGACCCAGGTTCAAAACCCGAGGTCGCCTGCTTGAGTGCAGGCTCATCTGGTGTAAGCATGGGCTCACCAGCTTGAATGAGGGGTCCCTGGCTTAAGTGTGGGATCATAGACATGACCCCATGGTCACTGGCTTGAACAAGGGATCCCTGGATTAGCTGGAACCTCCTGGTCAAGGCACATATGAGAAAGCAGTCAATGAACAGCTAAGGTGCTGCAACGAAGAACTGATGCTTCTCATCTCTCTTCCTTCCTGTCTGTCTGTCCTTATCTGTCCCTCTCTCTGACTCTCTACCTCTGCCACACACACACACAAAAAAAAAAAAAAGAGAGAGAGAGAGAAAGAAAGAAAGAAAGAAAGAAAAAAGAAAAGAAAAAAAAGAAGCAGGAAGCATCAACTCCCATATGTGCCTTGACCAGGCAAGCTGAGGGTTTTGAACCAGCGACCTCAGCATTACAGGTTGATGATTTATCCACTGCACCACCACAGGTCAGGCCCATTTTCAAATTTTAAAAAATTCCATGTTAAAAATGTTTCCATTTCTTAAGAAGTTGATGTACGTGAGTGTCAGTTACCCTCTTCGATTCATACAGTTATAGACACATCTGAAATGATACCTGAGTAGCAAGTCAAGGAGTGAGAGAGAGTATGAATGTGATCATTGAATTTGGAATCTGTTAGAGATTACATATAATATCGTTAGAAAAGTTGAAGAAGGGTTCATTTTGGCATTGCCTCCAATGCTTTGTAATGCTCTTATTTATAGGATATTATATCTATGGTGATACAGCTCTGTACCTTAAGTGTTTTGTAGAGAAAGCAAGCCTCTAGAATTTGTGATCTAGCTGATAAGTATTGCTGGTCAGTTTCAGTGTTATTAGTAAGGATAGTTTTGGCTATAATTATGGGAAACTCTCAACTGAAATGGACTTAATCCAAAAGATGCATAACACATTACAAGAAGTTCAGTAGTAGGATAGCTCCATGGTATTGGGATTCATGTACTTTTCATCTTCCTACTCTGCCATTTTAAGCCTATCAGTTCTGTGCCCAGCCTAGCTCCTCCTGGTTACAAGGCAGCTGCCATAGTTCCAGGCTTCATGTAAAGACACACAATATCTAGTGGAAGAAGAAACTGCTGTTCCTTTGTTGTATCTTTTTTTATTTTTTTTTAGTGAGAGGAGAGGAGGCAGAGACAGACTCCTGCATGCGCTCCAATTGGGATCCACCTGGCAAGCCCCCTAGGGAGTGATGCTCTGCCCATCTGGGACCCTTGCCCTGTTGCAAATGAAGCCATTTTTTAGCGCCGAAGGTGGAGGTCATGGTGTCATCCTCAGCACCTGGGGCCATGGCGGCAGGAGAAGATGAGAAGATAGAGAGAAGCAAGAGGGGGAAGGATAGAAAAGCAGATGGGCACCTCTCCTGTGTGCCCTGACCAGGAATCGAACCCGGAACTTCCACACATCTGGCTGACATTATACCCCTGAGTCAACTGGCCAGGGATGTTGTATCTTTTTTTTTTTAATTATTTTTATTTATTTATTCATTTTAGAGGAAAGGGAGAGAGAGAGAGAGAGAGAGAGGGAGAAGGGGGGGAGGAGCAGGAAGCTTCAACTCCCATATGTGCCTTGACCGGGCAAACCCAGGGTTTTGAACCGGCAACCTCAGCATTCCAGGTCAACGCTTTATCCACTGCGCCACCACAGGTCAGGCGGATGTTGTATCTTTTTTAAGGAAGGGAAATATTCCCCAGGACCTTCTGAGCAGTCATCTCCATAAATCTTTCTGGCCAGAAATGAATCCTGTGCCCATGCATAAATGTCACTGGCAGATGGAATGAGACTACTGTATTTGGCAGACCAAGTAGGATTTATGTGGACATCGTTCATTCATGGGGTCTCAAGAAGTTGGAACCAACTCAAGGGCTTGTAACACACACAATCATGATTGATCTTTGAGTTCATAAGCTTACCTTACCTTACAAGTAGGTAGGTGCCTGAACAAAATCAGTGTTTTGTTAGCGAGGAGAAAGGGGAAATGGCTAATAAGTAAGGAGCTAACAGTACATATTTACTAAGGTTTTCTCATGGAGTATTCTGTGGAAGCCGTTATTATTCAATGATATAGTTTTCTATACTTAAAACCTTAGAGATCTAATTTGACATTGATGGGTTTAAAAAAGGGTTGAGGCCTGACCTGTGGTGGCGCAGTGGATAAAGCGTCAACCTCGGAACACTGAGGTTGCCAGTTCAAAACCCTGCACTGGTCTGGTCAAGGCACATATGGGAGTTGATGCTTCCAGCTCCTCCCCCCTTTCTCTCTTTCTCTCTCTCTCTCTCTCACTCTGTGTCTCCTCTCTAAAATGAATAAAATAAATAAATAAATAAAAATAAAAAAGGGTTGAACACTAACTATTGACATACTTAAAGTTTAACTTTTTTTTTTTTACCTCCTTTCAAATTGACATTTGAAACTCCTTGGTTTCTGATAGATAATATGCCATCCTGATTCTCTTGCTTCTCCAGCTGGATTTTCTTTCTGTGATTTTGTGAATCCAGACCATTTATAAGGAATAGCAACTCTTTATATCTGCACTTGGCAGTAGGTTCCTACCTCGTCCTTCAACTGTGACTAGTAGTTTTCATTGCCTGTCAGGGTCAAGTCCCAGCTCTCTACCCTGGCCTCTGTCGTCTTTGACAGTCTGAACCATTCACTGCACCCCACTTTCACAGAACAGGCTCTGCCCATACTGTTTCTCCATTCAAAGATGTCCTTTCTTCTCTCAAATACTTTTCCTTCAAAATCTGACTAGTTCCTCATCCTCCACAGACTCGCCCAACTACCCCAATTGCAGCAAATCCCAGTTGTCCTCGTCTGCGTGACTTTCTCGTTTGGAGGTCTCTTCTCCCTACTCAATTACATTATAAACTCTTAAACAGGAAGTGTCTGTCTTGGTGCACCCCACCACCCAGTGTTAGTCACATCGTAGATGGCCAGTAAGTGGTCAGATAAGTGATCCATATATGATTTTCACTTCACCCCTTTATGGGAACATCTTGTTTTTAACAGAGGATGGTGCTGATTTGGACAGCATTGAAGCAGTTGCTAATGAAGTGTTGAAAATGGAAATGCCTAGCACCCCACAGCAGTTGCAGAATTTGACAGAAGATATTCGTGAACGAGTTGAAAGCCTTTCTCAAGTGGAGATTATTCTACAGCAAAGTGCTGCCGACATTGCCAGAGCTGAGATGCTGTTAGATGAAGCAAAAAGAGCCAGGTATCCGCAGATATGGCTTTTAGGTTGGCTTGTTTTGTGTATCTAGGATGAAATAGGAAAGTATTTAACCAACAAACATTTCTGAGTTTCTCTGGATCAGTTCAGGAAGGCTTTCTTTAAAAGAAATACTCTTTTCTGAAAGGAAGTACTTTCTCCCTGTTCACATATATTGGTCTCATTCTTTTACTCAGCAAAAGTGCAACAAATGTTAAAGTCACTGCGGACATGGTAAAGGAAGCTCTGGAAGAAGCCGAAAAGGCCCAGGTCACAGCCGAGAAGGCAATTAAACAAGCAGATGAAGACATCCAAGGGACCCAGAATTTGCTAACTTCGGTAAGATGCTACCGTTATTGTCACATGTAGGAGAAAACACATGTATGTGCTCGTTTATCAAAATAAGTAACGGCTTTTGATACAAAATTCTTAAAATTGAATGTTAAAGAATTCTCTTTTTATTGATTTAAATTTATTGTGTTTACATAGATTCAAGTGTCCCACCAAATATATCCCCCCACCCTATGTTCCCCTCAACATCCATTCCCCTTGTCCCCCTTCCCCCAACGCCCTCATCCCTTCCCTCCAGGATTTGCTTTTCTGCTCTCTATAACGCTGTGTTATGTATATATAATTTCACCAATCTCTTTCCCTTCTCTGATTCCATCCTGTCATCCCCTTTCCCTCTGTCCGCTTTCTTTATGGTTCCTTTGATCCTTCCTCTGTCTCTATTCCATTCCTCAGTTCACATTGTTCATTGGATTCCTCAAATGAGTGAGGTCATATGATATTTTTCTTTCTCTGCCTGGCTTATTTCATTTAACATAATAGTTTCCAGGTCCATCCATGTTGTCGCAAAAGGTAAGATTTCCTTCTTTATCATGGCTCCATAGTATTCCATTGTGTATATGTACCACTGCTTTTTAATCCACTCATCCACTGACGGACACTTGGGCTGTTTTCAGATCTTGACTACTGTAAACAATGCTGCCATAAACATGGGGATATATTTCTTCTTTTGAATCAGTAATTTGGTGTTCTTAGGATATATTCCTAAAAGTGGGATAGCTGGGTCAAAAGGCAGTTTCAGTTTTAATTGTTTGAGGAATCTCCCTACTTTTTCCACAGTGGCTGCAACAGTCTGCATCCCCAAAAGCAGTGCAGGAAGGTTCCCTTTTCTCCACATCCTCGCCAGCACCTATCATGTGTTGTTTTGTTAATGAGTGCCATTCTGACTAGTGTGAGGTGATATTTCATTGTGGTGTTAATTTGGATGTCTAATGATTAGTGATGTTGAACATTCTTTCATATGCCTATTGGCCATCTGTATGTTCTCTTTGGAGAAGTGTCTGTTCATTTCTTTTGCCCATTTTTGGATTGGATTGTTTGTCTTCCTGGTGTTGAGTTTTACAAGTTCTTTATAAATTTCGGTTATTAACCCCTTATCAGACGTATTGTCGAATATGTTCTCCCATTGTGTGGTTTGTCTTTTTATTCCGTACTTACTGTCTTTCGCTGTGCAAAAACTTTTTAGTTTGATATAGTCCCATTTGTTTATCCTGTCTTTTATTTCACTTGCCCGTGGAGATGAATCAGCAAATATATTGCTGTGAGAGATGTCAGAGAGCTTACTGCCTATGTTTTCTTCCAAGATGATTATGGTTTCATGATTTATATTTAAGTCTTTTATCCATTTTGAGTTTGTTTTTGTGAATGGTGTAAGTTGGTGGTCTAGTTTCATTTTTTTTGCAAATACCTGTCCAATTTTCCCAACACCATTTATTTGTTAAAGAGACTGTCTTTACTCCATTGTATGCTTTTACCTCCTTTGTCAAATATCAATTGTCCATAAAGGTGTGGGTTTATTTCTGGGTTCTCTGTTCTGTTCCATTGATCTGTATGCCTGTTCTTAAGCTGTTTTGAGTACAATGGCCTTGTAGTATAATTTGATACCAGGAAGTATGATACCACCCACTTTATTCTTCTTTTTCAAGATTGCTGAGGCTATGTATGTTCTTTTTTGGTTTCATATAAATTTTTGGAATATTTGTTCTATATCTTTGAAGTATGTCATTGGCATTTTAATGGGAATTGCATTGAATTTATAAATAGCTTTGGGTAATATAGACATTTTAATGATGGTTATTCTTTCTATCCATGAACACACTATGTGCTTTCACTTGTTTGTATCTTTCCTGATTTCTTTTATCAATGTTTTATAGTTTTTTGATTATAAGTCTTTAACCTCTTTAACCTCCTTGGTTAAATTTACTCCTAGGTATTTTATTTTTTGTTGTTGCAATAGTAAAGGGGATTGTTTTCTTAATTTCTCTTTCAGACAGTTCATTGTTGGTGTATAAAAATGCCTCTGATTTCTGAATATTAATTTTATATCCTGCCACCTTGCTGAATTCATTTATCGGGTCCAGTATTTTTTTGACTGAGACTTTAGGGTTTTCTATGTACAGTATCATATCACTGCAAATAATGACAGTTTTACTTCTTCTTTTCCAATATGGATGCCTTTTATTTTTTCTTCTTGTCTGATTGCTGTGGCTAGGATTTCCAGAACTATGTTGAATAAGAGTGGTGAAATGGGGCACCCCTGCCTTGTTCCTGATCTTAAAGGAATTGCTTTTAAGTTTTTCCCATTGAGTATGATGTTGCCTGTCATTTGTCATAGATGGCCTTTATCATGTTGAGGTATGTTCCCTGTATTCCCACTTTGCTGAGAGTTTTGATCATAAATGGGTGCTGGATTATCAAATGTTTTTTCTGCATCTATTGATATAATCATGTGATTTTTCTCTTTTGTTTATGTGATGGATCACATTGATTGATTTGCAAATATTGTACCAGCCTTTTCTCCCCAGACTAAATCCCACTTGATCATGATGTATGATTTTTTTCATGTGTTGCTGGATCTGGTTTGCTAATATTTTGTTGAGAATTTTAGCATCTAAATTTATCAGGGATATTGGCCTATAATTTTCTTTCTTTGTGTTGTCTTTTGCCTGGTTTTGGAATCAGAATTATGCTCTCCTCATAAAAGGAGTTTGGAAGTCTTCCCTCCTCTTAAATATTTTGAAATAGCTTGAAAAGAATATGAGTTAGTTCTTTGAATATTTGGTAGAATTCACCTGTGAAGCCATCTGGCCCAGGGCTTTTGTTTGTTGGGAGTTTTTTGATCACTGTTTTGATCTCATTTAGTAAATGATCTGTTTAGGTTTTCTCATTTTCCAGATTGATTTTTGAAGATTTTATGTGTCCAGGAATTTGTCCATTTCACCTATGTTGTCTAATTTTTTGGCATATAGTTCTTCATAGTATTTTCTTGCAATCCTTGTATTTCTGCTGTGTCAGTTGTTACTTCTCCACTCTCATTTCTAATTTTATTTATTTGAGTCCTCTCCCTTTTTCTCTGGTTAAAGGTTCATCAATCTTGTTTACCTTTTCAAAGAGTCAGCTCTTGGTTTCATTGATCCTCTGTATTGTTTTATTAGCCTTTATGTCATTTATTTCTGCTCTGATCTTTATTATCTCCTTCCTTCTACTTCCTCTGGGCTTAACTTGCTTTTCTTTCTCTAGTTCTTTTAGATGAAGGGTTAAATTGTTTATTTGAGATATTTCTAGCTTCTTAAGGTATGCCTATAATGCTATGAACTTCCCTCTCAGGACAGCTTTTGCTGTGTCCCATAAAGTTTGAGTTGTTGTATTCTCATTGTCATTTGTTTCAAGGAAATTTTTTATTTCTCCCTTGATGTCATTGTTAACCCACTCATTATTTAATAACACGCTATTTAGTTTCCAAGTATTTGAATGATTTTCAGTGTTTCTATTATAGTTGATTTCTAGTTTCATGCCACTGTGATCAGAGAAGTTGCTTGATATGATTTCAATCTTCTTAAATTTATTGAGTCTTATTTTGTGTCCTAACATGTGGTCTATCCTAGAGAATGTACCATGAGCACTTGAAAAGAATGTATATTCTGCTGCTTTGGGGTGAAAGGTTCTGAAGATATCAAATCCAGTTGATCTAGTGTGCCCTGTAAGGCTGCTGTTTCTTTGTTTATTTTCTTTCTTGAGGATCTATCCAGTGATTTTAGTGGGGTATTGAAATCAGCTACATGATAGTATTGCTATTGATCATACCTTTTATGTCCATCAAAATCTGCTTTATATATTTAGATGCACCTATATTAGGTGCCTAGATATTTATAATGGTTATATCTTCCTGTTGGATTGCTCCCTTTATCATTACATAGTGACCTTCTTTATCCCTTATTATAGCCTTTGTTTTAAAGTCTATTTTTTCAAATAAAAGTATTGCTACCCCATCTCTTTTTTCATTTCCATTTGCATGAAATATATTTTTCCATCCCTTTATTTTCAGTCTATATGTATCTTTTGTTTTGAGGTGTGTCTCTTGTAGACAGCATATCTATGGGTTCTGTTTTCTTATCCACGCAGCTACCCTGTCTTTTGATTGGAGCATTTAATTCATTTACATTTAAAGGTATTATTGGTATGTAGTTGTTTATTGCCATTGAGTCTTTAAATCTACTTTCCTCTTTTTCTAGATTTTTTTCCTGTTTTTACATTTGTTCTGTTTACAACATGCCCCTAAACATTTCTTATAGCATTGGTTTGGTTGTAATAAATTCTTTGATTTTTTTTTTTTTTTTTTTGGTCTGGGAATCTTTTTATTTCTTCTTTTATTTTAAATGATAACATGGCTGGATAAAGACGTCTTGGTTGTAGGCTCTTGTTCTGCATTACTTTGAATATTTCTTGCCCTTCCCTTCTGGCCTCAAGTGTTTCTGTTGAGAAGTCAGATATCATCCTTATGGGAGATCCTTTGTAGGTGATTGAATGCTTTTCTCTTGCAACTTTTAGTATTCTTTCTTTATCTCTTAGCTTTGGTATTTTAATTATGTGTCTTGGTTTAGGTCTCTTTGGGTTCCTTTTAATGGGATTTTCTGTGCTTCTTGAACTTGTGTGACTTTTCCCTTCATCAATTTTAGGAAGTTTTCAGCTATGATTTCTTCAATCACATTCTCTATACCTTGTTTTTTCTCTTCTCCTTTAAAACCCCTATTATGTGGATGTTGTTTCTCTTCATGTTGTCACATAGCTCTCTTAGAGTTTCCTCAGACTTTTTGATCCTCTTTTCTTTTTGCTGTTCTGCTTTTGTGCTTTCGCTTATCTTGTCCTCTAAATTGTTGATTCAATCCTTTGTTTCACCCAGCCTGCTTTTAATTCCTTCTAGTGTAGTCTTCATTTCTGATATTGTGTTTGTCATTTCTGTCTGATTCTTTCTTATGATTTCAGTGTCCTTTTTGATGTCAGCTATCTCTTTGTTTAGTTGCTCATTTTTTCATCTATTGTTGCTTTAACATCCTTTAGCATCCTAATTATCATTATTGTAAACTCTGCATCTGGTATCTTAGTTATTTCCATTTCATTCAGTTCTTTTCTGTGGATTTCTCTTGTTGATTCATTTGAATTGCACTTCTCTGTCCTCCCATTTTGTCTCTGTATAGACTGCTCCTTTGGATTTTTGTGTAGCTAGCTGAGTATAGCGTTGGTGTTGTCTGCCTCCAGCTTTCAATTGTGTTATTTCTAAATCTTCTTGGGATGGCTTCAGCTGTTTGTTATTTGCTGTGGGCTACTTGTCTGCTGCTACTGCTCTTTTGCTGTTTGTGACAACGTTTTCTATGCCTTAGCTAGGTCAGGTATGAGGAGGCTTTCCTTAAGATACCACTCTAACTATGGTTGTTAGGCCCTGAGCTGATGCTCTCCATATCTGGCCACTGGATGTACCAGCCTGGAGGGGTCACTGGTTTTTACTGGCCCTTAGCAACCTTCTTGGAGCTACAGTTGATCCAGAATTTGTGTCTGCCTCTGCTGGGCCCTGATGCCATTGTAAATATCAGCTGCACTCCTAGGTTGGCTTTTATCCAATCGTGGCTAGGTTGTGTGGCCTCTCTATTCTTGAAGTCATGTTTTTCCGCCAGCCCCCCTCTGCCTCCGCCTCCTCAGGCACTTGGGCACCAGCGTGGACTTGCCAGCTGCAGTTTGGGCTGTTCTGTGGGCATGGGGGATTCCTCAACTTGCTGGGCTCCGCCCCCCTCTGGCATGAGGGATGCCTCTTAGAGCTTTGCTCCGCCCCCCTCTGGCATGAGGGATGCCTCTTAGAGCTTTACCCCTCTTCACAGTGTGGGCCACCTGGCTTGACCCCCCACGAGCAACTGGCACCCCTTGTTGGGTTCCACTTCCCACAGGTGTGTGGGATGCCGCCCCCACAGGGTTCCACCCCCACCGGTGTGTGGTAGTCCTCTCTGGGTTCTGCTCCCCACTGCTGCCAAGCGGGCTGCCTCACTGGGCTCCACCCGTCCACTGCTTGGGCCAAGTGCCGTGGCTGCTGCCACAACTGGGCCCTCTCTCCCTTAGGAGGGTACTCAGCAGGTGGATGGGGGCATGTAGCCCAGACCTCAGCACTCAAATCCTGTGTCCCTGATGCACCACCTGCTTCTAAGTGTCTTTCTGCACTGATTGGATCAGAAGAGCCTCTGGTGGGTGGGGTAATTGCTTCCCTTTGTTGGCTTGGTTCTCCCAGGAAAAATGGGCACTTTAGGTTTGGGGAGTGACCCAGTACAGGGGTTATGGTGGCTGTTCCCCACAGTCTCTCCCTGTGTCTACGAGACTACATTCTCTCGCCACTCCAGTCCTCTCAGCACTCCCTGCTCCCGGAGCCCTGGGTAAGTGGCTATGAACAAGGTTTTCTGCGCGGTCCCTTTAGGACAGAGCCTGGGTCTGAGAGTCCTCCCTCTCGCAAACAGTAACCCAGCTCTTCTTTCAGCTAAATACTGTCTGTATGTTTCCTCTAGTCTCTGGGACTCCAGGTTGGGACTCCGGTCCTGTGACTGAGGTCCCACAATTCTCCTGGAAACCCACTCCACCGGGAGAGACCCTCTGGGCCGCCTTTCGCTCTTGGGAGCGGGGCAGCCCTTTCCGCATCTCCGCCTTTCCTACCTGCTCAGTGTGGTTCCTTCGGTGATGCTTGGTTATAGATTCCTCTTAATTTAGTCCAAAGTTGGTTTTTCAAGTTAAGTTGTAATCCACGTTGGTTCCGGGAGGTGGGAGTTGTAACGCCCACCTACTCCATCACCATTTTTTTCCAAAGAATTCTTTAATTTAAACAAATATGAACTGTTCCCTCAGCACAGATGCTAAAAGTGATGTTTTCAAAGAAAAGGAACTCAGGAGACACTGGGACATTAAGCCCCTTTCATTTCCACCCCCACCAAAAGCTTAAGATAAGTCTCCTGTTCTTCCAAGAGAGCACATAGACTGTACTCAGTAGTATGTAGTACTAATTTCAAAGTCCATTGTTAGAAAACTTCTGCTATCATAAAGTAGCCTCAAAGCAGCTACATGGATAAAACCAGCATCAACATCATATGCTGTTACTACTTTTCCTAAAAATCCTGTTTGTTAAAGTAATCCAAACATAGTTCTATATATTTTTTAAATGGGTTCTATAAGCAGATCTTTTTTCTTCTGATTTTAGAAAAATTCATTTCATTTATAAAACTGGGTAAAAATAATTGACAGTTCATACAGCTCCTCTCCAAATCTACTCAGAATACATTTTGACATTAGATGCTCCCAGGACCGCTAGCCTGCTCAGGCCAACCACCCCTTGCTAATACCTGGAAGATAGAGTTTCAGCCTGCTTTTCCTGCCATTGTTGATATAACCCTGTCTCCCTTATTCTGTTGCTCAGTTCATCAGCCACTTTCTCTTTGTAGACTAGAGCACCTAAGGAGGCCTTTTTTTTCAGGCTGTTTGTCAAGTTCAGGAAATTATTTATTTTCCACCAGGTTATGTTCTAACCTTTAAGTTTTATTTTCTCAATGTTTAGGTTTTTCAAATTTCTCAATATGCTGCTAATACAAACAGTTGACTTTCTAAAAATTACTCTTTTGAAAAACAAGTTAGGCCTGACCAGGCAGTGGCGCCGTGGATAGAGTCGGATGGGGACGCAGAGGACTCAGGTTCAAGACCCCAAAGTCACTGGCTTGAGCATGGTATCATAGAAATGACCCTGTGGTTGCTGGCTTGAGCCCAAATGTTGCTGGCTTGAGCAAGGGGTCACTTGCTCTGCTGTAGCCCCCAAGTCAAGGCACATATGAGTAAACAATCAATAAACAACTAAGGTACCACAACAAAGAATTGATGCTTTTCATCTCTCCCTTCCTGTCACTATCTGTCCCTCTATCTCTCCCTCTCTGTCTCTGTCTCCCTCTCTGTCACAAACAAAAGAAAAACAAGTTAGAAAATATTAATCAAATTATAGATGAGGTATTTGGCTTGATGCTGCTGTTAATAATGGTGGTTCTGTTTCTCAGGGACCCTGGGGGACAGCAAGTGTTTCAGGTCAGTCACAGTAAGAAACAAAGACAACCTCTAAGTAAACAATGCGAATGTAAAGCTTGTCAGAAACTATTCACTCAAAAACTATAAAGCTTCTAAGAATTATAATTACTCTTTTAAGAATTTTTATCTAAGTTAATAGGTAAGCTTTTAGGTAAAAAATCATTAGGTTTGAAATATAAATTTTAGCATGTCTATACTGACCGATTAGTTTCGTTATGACATTGTTAATCAGAGTTAATTCTGTGGAAATAGACCCATTCTTATCTATCCTTTATAAGAAAAAGTGGGTGCTGAGTGAAACTGGTTTTTCTATTATGAGCCAGGCTGCTTACTTTGAGTAGCTTTAAAAAGTCACTGTTTAGTCATTAGACTTTGAAATGTGGGTTTTTCACCAGTTGCCCAGATATTTTTTTCCCCTAAATAACTTAATAGCTTCCATCTCCCAATCCTATCAGTAACTTTCCAGTCTTAGAGAACATTCCTAGTCTCCATGTCTTCAGTAACCCCCACTATTAGTTTCATTTAAAGTCATTAGAAACAACTAAAAGTGACTGGGAGTTAGTTTTCCCACCCATATTAATACGGCATTTTACGTGGAAGTCCCTCTTTTTTTGTGAACATTGGCCAAAGTTTGCAGGTGTCCTCAAAGTGCCCCCTCAACATACCACGCTGCCTGAGGCAGTTCTGACTCAAAGGACAAACTGTGGATTTCAGCCTAGATCACCAGAGATACCAATGTAATAAAGTTAATATGAGGTGTAACAAAGACCATTTAAAATTAGGCACTTTATGTAAGCTTTCTTGAAATTGTATCCTCTTTTTAGTAATCTTTCAGTCCGGTAAAATGGCATAGTGGTCTTTTAAATCTTCTCCAAAATTGTGTTCATAGCACTTGCTACCCCTTCTTAAATAAAGGCTTGTTGGATGGCTGCCACTGTGCTTTTAGATTGAGTCTGAGACAGCAGCGTCTGAGGAAACCCTGGCCAGTGCCTCCCAGCGCATCAGTGAGCTGGAAAGGAGCGTGGAAGAGCTGAAGCGAAAGGCCGCCCACAACTCTGCGGAGGCAGAGTATATCGAGAAAGTGGTGTACACCGTGAAACAAAGTGCGGAAGATGTGAAGAAGGTAAGCAAATTATTGTAATGTCACCACAGCTCTGTTGACCAAGGAGCAACTAGTCTCCACTGCTTTCCTTGGAATTAATAAGGAACACAGCCCAAATATGGTTAATCACCAGAAACATCCCGCATGACCTTTTCTAATGTAGCAGTCTTAAGGACACTGATGGAAAAGAATGGAAGTGGAAGCCCTGGCCACTTGGCTCAGTGGTAGAGCGTTGGCCTGGCATGTGGAAGTCCCATGTTCAATTCCTGGTCAGGGAACACAGAAGTAACCATCTGCTTCTTCTCTCCTCCCCTTCTCCCTACTCTCTCTCTCTCTTCCCCTCCCACAGCCATGGCTCAAATGGTTTGAGCAAGCTGGGCACTGAGGATGGGTCCATGGCCTTGCCTCGCACTAAAATAGCTCAGTTGTCAAGCAATGGAGCAGAGGCCCCAGATGGGCAGAGCATCACCTGGTAGAAGGCTTGCCACGTGGATTCCGGTCAGGGCACATGTGGTAGTCTGTGGATATAGTGTCTGATAAGCATGACGTAGGCCCCCAAATCCAAACTTGGATAAGGGTTTAGAAAACTGAAATTAACTTAGGGGTGAAGTCTTACAACAAGCATATTGAGCTTTATGATGTAATTACCTGGCCATTTGAGAAATCTTTAAAAGCAATGGAGAAAAAGTTTAGCATTCCTAACACAGAACAGCTAGTAGGAAGGAACCAACATCTCACCCGCTCCACACCCATTCTGAATTAACCCCTTTGCTTCTCACTGGAAGGTACTTGGTTTTGCAGAGAAAATCTCACATGACCCAGTTTTTCCCCTAAAAACCAAGTAATTTCTAAATTATATGGGCTTTATCTCCAAAGATATACATACCACTTTACACTTTTGAGAAGAATATTGAAACAGTTAAAATGAATAATAGGAAGTTATAAACTGAAATTAATTTCAAGATTTTTCCTAGAAAGATTTTTCCTGGGCATTGCATTACGTGACAGTAACTTCCCTAACCTGAGTTGGGGAAGAAAACGAAACAAAAAATTTTACTTCCACATACATCATTTCCACTCTTTCCAGTCATTTCCTGCAGTTCTGACAGCATGAATCTCCCAAATAATGTTCTTAGAGCATTTTGCATAAGTATATTTGATTACAATAAATAAGAACTCCTTGACATGAAATTCCTCTTATCAATGGCTACTGTTCAAAATGTTTCTCAAAATATTCACTTGCAATCATCTCACCCTGCCTTTCATTAAATCTGCCTTCTCCCGGATTTCCTGGTATAAAGTCTCCACAAACCCTAAATGACTCAAATCCAGATGGTCCTCATTCCATTTCATCAAAATGGGCCTTTTTTGAGGTAGAAAAATCTAGTTCTCTCTGTACAGTTTTCAAAGAAAAGTGCTGAACAGCTAGAGAAAGAGGACTTAGCCCTAAAGGCCTGTTACAATTCTAAAATGTCTGAAAACATTTGTTTTTAAAAATGTCAATGTTGATTTAATTCCACTGTTTCAGGATAATGTTTTTAATTATTTGCCATTGAGTAGCTTGATGGTGGTCCTTAATCCAGAAGGCTTGCTGTGCAAGTTGCTAGCTATGTGATACAAGCTTCCCATGATTATACTACATACTGCTTTTAAATGTCATTGCTGACACTAACATTATCACTTCCTTGTGTCTGAATGGGGAACTGCAGACCCTGGATGGTGAACTAGATGAAAAATACAAGAAAGTAGAAAACTTAATTGCCAAGAAAACTGAAGAGTCAGCTGATGCCAGAAGGAAAGCTGAGATGCTACAGAATGAAGCAAAAACACTCTTGGCTCAAGCAAACAGCAAGCTGCAACTCCTGAAAGGTCGGTCCTATCACTTAGGGTCATGCTTTCATATAGAGTATTAAAATGAACACATCCATAGTTTATTTAAAAGATGAAAATCTATTCACTTTCTCTTAGGCACTTAATAGAATCTTATAAGCAAAGAAAACCAGTATTGGATTTTGAGATCATCTTAGTATAGATTGCTCAGACTTTTTCTTTTTCTTTCACAGATTTAGAAAGAAAATATGAAGATAACCAAAAATATTTAGAAGATAAAGCTCAAGAACTAGTAAGATTGGAAGGAGAAGTACGTTCACTCCTAAAGGATATAAGCCGGAAAGTCACTATTTATAGCACCTGCTTGTAACGAAGTAGGCCAAGGGTTATAAGTTGGCTGAGAAGACCAAAGTAAAATAGCTACATTTTAAAACTGACTTACTGATCTTCAAAGTAGAACTCATTGCTATTTAATGTTTTTAATCACCACATTTTGTACGGAATTTATAATAAAGTACAATGCTTTTGTATAAACAGATGTCTAATGTTCATGAATCCCTTGAAAAAATATTTTCACTGTAAAGACAGGGTTATAAACAAGTTGATTGCCTCCATGGAAATCCTAATTTCTGTTATATCTATAAACTATTACTCATCTCCTTGATAGGTCAATATCCTCCACAAATCCATCCCCAAATCACCTCCAGGTGATTTCTGGCTGAGAGCCAAAGCTACTTTCACAGTATTGGTGGCTGCTTCATTGCTCCAATCTCCGGAACTCCCACAAGTAGCAATTTTTGGAAAAACTGTAGCTTCTAAGTATTACCAGCTATAATAGGTTCAGGGTCGCTGTGGAGGTTTAAATGAAAGTGGGCCAGTTTACAGACATTGCCCTGCCAACTGAGCAGTGTTACTCCAAGTTCAGAATGCTGCTGTGATTTCTCAGCTTTTAAATTGTACTTATTTTACACACAAAAGATTCTCTGCTAGGGTCTGTAGGTGAGGCCAAAGCCTCATGTGACAATACTTACTCTACAGGGTAAAGAAAACAGCTGAAACACAAATGCCAAGCCTGTGTCAACTTTACAGCTGCACTGCTGAATTACAGGCCTGGCCCTAAGTGATATTTTTCACACCTTCTTCTTAGAGCAAGACTATTCTGTATACTACTTAACTACCCACACATCTGACACAGCTGTATCTGAAGCTGGGCCAGTGGTTCTTAACCTGGGTTCTATCGAACCCTAGGGGTTCGATGAGTCGGTCTCAGGGGTTCGGAGAAGCCTCTGCTGCGGAGGCCAGAATAAAGTAATACTGTAATTTGTTGTGAGTTCATGCACTTTGTTGGTTTTGTTCTTTGAGCAAGGTGATGTTCACGCACGGCTCATTTTGTGCACCAATAAAAAACATATACCTATGTCTTGAATTTGGAAAAAAAAAAAACATCACTAAAGGGTTCGGTGAATGCGCATATGAAACTGGTGGGTTCCCTACCTCAAAAAAGGTTAAGAACCACTGAGCTGGGCTGAACAAAAATTATGTAAACAACTGTAATTTAGACAATAAGGCAACTTCCATCTGGTTCAAGGCAATTATTTGTCACTTTTATTTAGGTAGGAATCCTAATAACAAAGTGGTTATACCATATAACCTACTAAAGCATAAACCTACTTCCCTCTATTTTATTTAAAATAGAAACCATAACTACTCCCCATTCCTTTATGGCTAAACAATGAAAGATCTCATTTTGAAACTACTAATTTTAATCAGTTTAATGAACTGGACAACTAAGCCCCACCTTTCACAGGCCAAGAAAATACTGCAAACTTAGTAAACAGTACGTAAACATTTAAAATTTGTTCTAAACTTAGTACTTCAGTCCCACCCAGATAAAATTTGCATTCTTATATTGAATGAACTATTGTGTGTCTTATAGCTAGGACTTCATATTAAATTGTATTTCTCAACCCTAGCCAGTTGGTTCAGTGGATGGAGTATTGACTGGTGTGCAGACATCTCGGGTTCGATCCCTGGTCAGGGCACACATGAGAAGTGACAATCTGCTTCTCTTCCTCCTCCCTTTCCCTCTTCTCTCTCTTTTCCTCTCATAGCCAATGGCTCAACTGGTTCAAGAGTCAGCCCTGGACACTGAGGATGGCACAGTTGGTCCAATCGCATCAGCCTTAGGCGCTAAAAATAACTTGGTTGATTCAAGCATCAACCCATGACAGGGGTTGCTGGGTGGATCTTGGTGGGGGCACATGCAGGAATCTATCTCCCCTCCTCTCACTTAGAAAATAATAAATAAAAATAAATTTCACTATTCCCTAACTAAGAACTTTTTCCCTAGAGTGGGGGACGTGGTTCAATTTAAATAAACTGGCACTTCACGTAACATTGGGATTTTAGATTTTTTAAAAAATGCAGAGTTTATTTCCAATAATGGCAAATAGCACCTATCAGACCAGCCCTCCTGCTGATATCAATTGCAGACTCCAAACATTATTTTTCCCCTAAAGATTCTAGAGAATGAGCTGACAAGCAAGAAAGGTCAGCACTGGATGAGCTTCCCATTTCTAACCGCTTTTCACTTGAGGGGAGACTCCAGCGTGGCAACCTTGGCAGAAGCCGTGTTTGACTGGAAAGGTCCTGGAGGACAGAGGTTAGGACAACCACAGCAGCTGAAGCAGGAGGGAGGGAAACACCAGAAAAGACACACAGGAGAGGACTCCAATTGAGCACATTCTTTGTCCAATCTCAGGGTAACCACTGACTTTAGGCAGCAGGTAAAGGTAAAACAACCAGCAGAGGTCTCAGCCGCTGCCCCTGACAAAGAAGTTTGGAGTGGAGATCAGCCAAGTTAACTGCCTCCTGAAACAAAAATGCACCATTTTTTCAGAGGTACGTAACAGAATCCAGTCTTTACATTGTATCATTCACAAAAACCATAACATTATCCAGGAACAACGGACATACTAAGGAAAAGGAAAATGTGATCCAATTAACGCAATTAAAACCTGAAGACTACTAGATTCTCCTTTTAATTATGATCAATGGATAGCATCTTATGCCATACAGATTTCTGCTGATAAATTACTTTCTCCAAACTTTAAGACTAGGATAACCTTTGAATTGCAATCACGTGAATACCTAGTTTGTGTATTTCTACCACTTTAAGATATTTTCCTCTGTAAATGTATGCTATCCCAGATTTGAAAACTACTCAATCTAAAATAATTCTTAAATTTAGTTATTACATGCAAAAGCCTATTTATCATTCAACACTTAAATATTTCAAGAAATGGCCATCTTAAATATTTACCAATAAATACAATTTATAGCCCTCTTTAAAGAATGATTTACCCAGCCAAGGACACAATGTAAATCTACATAGGAAAAGACAGATTAAAGATTCCTCTACATTTTTTTACCCAAAGTATAAACATTTAGTAGGTACCACCAGAACAGATGAAAAGGTAATGAAGGTAATGACCTTTTAAATGTGTTACTACCACAATGTGGGGAAAGATACATCCAGGCTCACAAAAGCTATAATAAAGAGAAAAGACACACACTAGAAGTAGTCATAAAAGAACTCAGACTGTCTTGATATCCACTCATAATAACCAGTAAATATTTAAGAAATGTTTATTTTCATATCTTCATTTCCCACTGTGATACATTTGAATTCTGCAGATATACCTCTTTTAATTAGGTTAATAATATACTTCAGACTACAAACTTAAACGGTAGCTTAAAAATCTGAACATAAATTCCACCTCTAAACTACAAGAATTTGGGGATTAAATAAAACAAGTGAGAGACGATCACGTTTTATTTACATGAGTTGTTTATACATATTTTAACCTTTTTCTAATGACTGACTCTTATGTCCAATACGAAAACCAAGTTTAAAATAACTTGATCACCTTGCTTCAAACCCAGTGGTTCACACATCACACCCCAGCCCCATCCACATAATAAGCCCAGGTTCACTACACCTAGAGAAGAGCTACTTGACATAAATTCAGTGATAGTGAACCTTTTGCAAACAGCATGGAAACAGGTGTTGAATAAAATTTTCCAGGTGCTACTATAGTGGGTTTTTTTTGCAATATTAATAATGTACTGAAACAAAATATTAGATTTATTTAAAATATAGATATGGCATTATTCCATTCTGTCCAAACCTATTAAAGACCTTCCAAAAGTTTCATAATTCAGTCCTAACAATTCTTGGAGCTGTGAGCATTTCCTGTTCAAAAACGGGATCTCTACAAAAACTTCCAGGAAATTTCAGAAAAAATATATATAATCTTCTCATTTAAAAGTTGATTGGTTTGCCAAATGATGCAGCCAGGTTTGCTTCTCTAAAAGCTTCTGATAAGGTCTGCAAAGGAAGAAATTTAATATTAAAGATCAAGGGTGTGTGTGTCAGAAGAAAACTGAGTAGCCATCAATTCTGTTAATAATTACCGGATGTGCATGACAGACTCGAGCTATATCTTCACAGGATGCTCCATACTCCAGTGCAAGAGCAGCTTCATTTACCATTTCACCGGCACCCTTTAAAACAATGATCCAGGATGTAACTGTATCACAGTGGCGAGAACACCTAAGCACTCAGGGGGCGTATCAGTTATAAGAACAGTTAACTCCTTTCCTCCAGTCAGGAAAAGCTTAACACAGAGTGAAGAGCTTGGGCTCTGGATTTAAATCCTACCAAATTATTACCTCGACTACTTAGAGCTTCTGTGTGCTTCACTCTATTTACCTGCCTCAAAATTAGGAAAAGTGATTCCTACCCCACAGAGTTGTGTAAGAAAAGTTACAGGTAGGCACTCAAATACTCTACTATCACTACTGTGACATCAGATACCTAAGGGGAGGGCATGCTTCACGTTCAGTGGTAGAAAAGGCTTCTTTTAGAAGGGTAACATTTAAACTTCAGACATGAATAATAAAAGCCAATCACTCAAAGATTTGGAGGCAGAGCATTCTAAGCAAAGGGGTACACAAGCACAAAAGCTCTACAGTGGAAAAATGACCTGTTATGAAACTGAGAGAACGCCCATGAGGCAGGGAATTAACAAAAAGGCAGAGTGAAAAGAGATAGGTGAGAAAGGTGAGCAGGACCAGATATAGGGGGACTTGCTGTAAGTCTGCGGTTGAAAAGAACCATTGCTGTTTTAAGCAGGCATGTAGTGCATGTTTTAAAAGGATCATCATAGTTGCAGTGTGGAAAGCAGATGATATGGTGGACAAGACAGAAATGATACACAAAGAAGCCATATTCAAACTTTACTGGTAAATAACAACCTGGTGGTTTTAAATCAATCTGTTAAATAGCAATGCTTTCCAAAACTTCTAATGGGCTTTTTAGTTTTCAACACTCACTGGTCCTAGAATATGTGCTCCCAACACTCTGTCCGTTGATTTCTGCCCGAGAATCTTCACCATGCCGTCCGTGTCAGCATTGGTCTTGGCTCTACTGTTCGCAGCAAACGGGAATTTCCCAACTTTGTACTCAATGCCCTGGAAGAAACAGAAAACGAAAGCTTATATAAACTCTAAAGAAGTTCACTTCCATCAGTAAAATCATCTACCACTGTTCAGAAAATAATCCCAAGAAAGTAATTTTTAAAACATATGAAGGAAAGGCCAAAAGGCTGGTTAATGAAATATACTATTTTGGTATAAACATAAGCAATGCAAAATTTGGTCTGTGTACATTTCAAAGTCAAAAACAAAAGATCTTGAGCCTGACCAGGCAGTGGCACAGTGGTAGAGCATCGGACTGGGAAGCGAAGGACCCATGTTCGAAACCCCAAGGTCACTGGCTTGAGTGCAGGCTCATCTGGCTTGAGTGAGAGCTCACCAGCTTGAGTGTGGCATCGCTGGCGTGAGCATGGGATCATAGACATGACCCCATGGGTCACTGGCTTGAGCCCAAAGGTCGAGGCTTGAAGCCCAAGGTCACTGGCTTGAGCAGGGGGTCACTCGCTCTTCTGGAGCTCCCCAGTCAAGGTACATATGAGAAAGCAATCAATGAACAACTAAGATGCCGCAATGAAGAATTGATGCTTCTCATCTCCCTTCCTTTCCTGTCTGTCTGTCCCTCTCTTTGACTTTGTCAAAAACAAAAAAAACCTCTTGAATTACTGTTTTTTTTTTAATACAGGCAGGTAAATGATCTCTCTGATACTAAAAAAGGTAAAAATATATAAACTAAACAATAATGTTCTACATAGTAATTAAAATACAGTAATGTATTAATGAAACAATTCTCAGCCACCAGTGTCATTATCTCAATTCACACTTTGGAGTCAAACCACCCTAGTTCAGAATTACCTCTTCTTTCAACTGCTCTTCTGATTTACCGACCCAGGCCACTTCCGGGTGTGTATAAATCACGGAGGGCACACAATTGTAGTCTATGTGCACAGCTCCACCAGCCATTCCTTCAACACAGATAATGCCTTCATCCTCTGCTTTGTGAGCCAGCATTGGGCCAGCCACCACATCGCCAATAGCGTAGATACTGCAACAGAGGTCAAAGGCACCAGTGAACTGAAATCACAGATACTTTTCAGTTATGCCATGGTCACAAAATTAAAAGTTTCTAGTTATTAAGTCACAAAAAAATAGATTAAATACAGCTCTTTAAACATCTGAGTTTGGGTCCTAATCTTGAGTAATAAAAAAATTATTTTTCTTTCACATATTACTTTACTATTTTTCCCCAAAGTCAATGCATTTTTTTAAGCATGGCAGAAGTATTATTTTCAAAGTAAAGTTTCCCATAAACTTCAAAATTATTAAAAATGCAGCTAATTATGCAACTTACTTTGGAATTTTAGTTTGGAATCTGGTATTGACTGGAATTCTACCTCTGGGATCTAAATCGATGCCAAGCTCTTCTAGTCCCAGATTCTGGGTAAAAGGTCGTCGGCCAATGCAAACCAAGAGTACGTCACAGGTGATCACTTCAGCTTTACCACCAGAAGCAGCTTCAATGCTAGACAATGAGCAGTGTTACAACTGTTAAACATACATCCACATAAATAGACACACTCGGAAATTTATAACCAGACACTTCTCAGTATATTGATGACACTTCTAATAGTGTAAATTTATTTTATTTTAAATAAAATCATAATGGTCAGACACTAAAAAAAAATGTATATTCTCTTGAGGTCTATCATTAAAACGGACAAAAACAGGGAGCATAACCCAGGTTAAGAACACAGGATTCAGAGTAAGAAAGAGCCAGGCACAAGTAGTGACTGTCACTCACCCGCTGTGTGGCGCTGGGTAAGCTACCGACTTCCTTAAGTTATAGAAGGGTTTATTAAATAGAGGGCCAGGCACATGGTAAGCAATCTAATGCATACTGATTTCTCCATACATGTGTATAAAAATATTGATTTCATTTTACAGAATGTTGGGAGTTTAAAGTTTCCTGAACGTATACTATGAAAAAGTACATTACAATGAGAACACTGACTTTTTCTAGCTTCAACTTCATTATAAATTTCAATAGACTGATTTGATAAGCAATACTGAGTTTTATTAAGCAATAAAATGATCTTAAGTTATAAAATCTGAAACTATAAAATACTTCTGAAAAATTGAATGTTGTTCTTAAAGAAAAGGACAAGAATATCCTATCAAAATCAAATGCAGCATACTTACGAAACATCAATTTTTCCATCTGACTTCTTGGTAGCACCCGTAACTTTCGTATTCAATTTAAATTTAAATCCTTGTTTTTGAAGGATGCGCTGAAAGCTTTTAGATATCTCCATATCAATCCCAACTCCACCAACATGACCCAAAAACTCAACTGCTGTCACATCTGCACCAAGTCTCTGCCAAACTGAACCCTGAAAATAACAAAAAAAATCATAAAAATAAAAGTAAAGGTTTCTATCGCAAATATTTACTGATTATCTTAAATAATTTATTGTTAAATATTTTCTTTTGTTAATATGTCCCTATTAGAGGGTCTGAGGTTTAAAATGAACACTGTGAGAATTGTTTATAACTTCATATATTTACTCACGTAGTCATTCAACATGTATTAAGCACTAATATGCAAGGCAGCACTTTAGGTGCTAGGCATACGTGCCTCAGGAACCCTCAATCCCAGCAGAGGAGACCACCAAGCAAGTAAAACTCATGAGGAGGATATGAGTGCTATGAAAAACATAAGGCAGAATAAAACCAGGGCCACGGAAAGGAAAGGAACTGCAGGGTTCAAGAGCACCGCTGGGGGGGCGGGGGCGTCGCTGGGAGGGACACACACAGAGAGTGAGTCACACAGGTGACTGGTCCAGGGAGAGAGGGGCAAGTGGGAAGGGGGCCCTGAGGGGCAGGACGTTGCCTCTTACTACTACTAATTTAAATGTTTGCAAAACATTAAACTGGCTTATTTTCTCAGGAAGAAATGTTGACATTTTCATTCAAATTATAATTAAACCGAAGGTTGGCTCTTTAAACAACATTCTGACATTATAACTTCTGAAATATTTCTATGTAAACAGGCAAAAAGACAAAAGCAACAAGCACATACAAAAATTAACTTAAAATGGACCATGAACCTAAATGTAAAACAGAACTATAAAATTTCAGAGAATCTCTGTGACCTTGAGTGACACGAAAATTTCTTAGCTGCAACACCAAACATACAATCCATAAAAGGAAAAAATATACATAAATTAAACCTCATCAAAATTAAAAACTTCAAAAGACAGTATTAAGAACACAAAAAGAAGCCAGTGATGTCAGCATCAGAGAGAGAAGCACCCTTTCTATTTCCCCTTTAAGTTGCAAGCTTAAGACAACTATAATTCAACAAATGATTCCATGCGCAACACAAACACGTCTGAGAGATCCATGCATCAAGACATCTGCAGGTGGATCTATCAGAACGAGCATGGAAAACAGGAGGGGGGAGAACAGAGACAGGCCGTAGATGCAGTCTAGCACTTGCCACAGTCCCAGCTGGTGTAGTAGTGGGCAAGGAATCAGGCTGCAGTCCTGACATGGCAGTCCACAGGGCCAGAGGGGCAGGAGAGCCATTCTAGCCTGAGTAGCCAGCACCCAAAGAATTAAACCCAGTTACAAGAGTGGAGATGCAGCACAGTAGCTTGGCAGCACGGATGACTGGCCACCATTAATATCAAGGCAAAGCTATAAACTCACAAGCCTTCTGCCCATCACGGCAGAACCTGGCAGGGTCAGCAGAGATGCCTCAGACAGCACAGCTTGGCTGGCAGCCTCTGGTTACAAGGAAACTTGCAGGCCAGAAGCGCATCACCAGCCATAACCAACCACAGGGATGGTACCTTAAGACTGAGGTAACCCTGACACACAGAGGACGCCCACCTCCACAGGTAATACAAGGCATTTTCTAGACGGAGGCCATCGCAACCCACAGAGATCTTACACGGGACAGTAACACAGGGGAAAAAAAAAATTAAAAACTTGCACTGTAGCACCATCTACTGGAGAACAAAAGACAGACTTCTCCTAAACCTGCTAAACTGTTAAGAGAATAGAACAGTACCTAAGAAAGAAAAGTTCACTACCTCAAATGACCAGATGGAGAAATAAGCCATCAAGTACCATAAATAACATAACAGGTAGCTCAGAATAAAAAAGAAAAGCCTCCAGAAACCAAACTCAAAGACATGGGAGACTGACTTAAATGAGTAAGAATTCAAGATTGCAGTTAAGAAAAAAACTCAAGACACATAAAAAAACACAGCAAAGAACTTCAATGAGCTCAGTAATAAAATCAATAGGAAAAAGAGTACTTAAGTAAGAGACTGAAACTATAAAAAATAACAAAACAGATTCTGAAGTGAAAGCTCAATAACTGAGATGAAGAATGAAGTAGACAGCCCGGGACCAGGAAACAAAAGACCATGGAAGAAGGACCACGAGCTGGAAGATAGAAATCTATGACTCAGATGGAAGAAGAGAAGTCAAAGTTAAAAAAAATAAAAGAACAATATGAGAATTATCTGACTCCATTTGAAAGATCAACATAAGATTTATGGGTATATCAGACCCTGGCTGTTTGGCTCAGTGGTACAGCGTCGGCCTGGCGTGTAGAAGTCCCAGGTTCGATTCCCAGTCAGCGCACACAGGAGAAGTGCCCATCTGCTTCTCAATCCCTCCCCCTTTCACTTCTCTTTCTCTCTCTCTCTCCTCCTCCCCTCCTTCAGCCAAGGCTCAATTAGAGTGAGTTTGCCCTGGGCGCTGAGAATGGCTCCATGGCCTCTGCCTCGGGTGCTAATAAAAATGGCTCCCATTGCAATGGAGCAGTGGCCCCAGATGGGCAGAGCATCACCCCCTATTGGGCATGCTGGGTGGATCCTGGTAGGGGCACATGTGGGAGTCTGTCTCTGCCTCTTCTCCTCCCATTAAAAAAAATAAAATAAAAAAAATAATAAAAAGATTAATGGGTATACCAGAAGGAGAAGGAAACAGAGAGCCTATGTAAAAAATAAGAGATGAGAACTTCCCAAAGCTATGGAAAGAGCTGGACCCTCAAATTCAACAAGCTAACAGAACACCTAATTATCTCAATGCAAAAAGACCTTCTCCAAGACCCATAAACACTGTCAAAAGTCAATGAGAAAGAATTCTCAAGGCAGCCAGGGGAAAAAGGACCGCAACCTACAAAGGAAACTGCCTTCAATTATTACAGATTTTTCAACAGAAACCTTACAAGCCAGGAGAGAATAGCATGGAATATACAAAATATTGAAAGATGGAAACCACTAGCTAAGAATAATATATGCAGCAAAGTTACCCTTTAGATATGGAGGAGAAACAAAGGATATCCCAGACCAACAAAAGCTGAGAGTTACCACCACAAGATCTCCATTTTAAGAAATGTTAAAAGGAGCTTTTCTACCTGCAACAAAAAAAATAAAAGTATGCAAAACTTTGAGTTAGATGCCAGACAGAAATAGAAAATTGCAACTCTATTCAGGAAAGAGTATTAAGCATCTAATTATAAGATAAAGATTAAAGGGGGGAAAATTTTTTTAAAGCTATAAAACTTCTGCAACTTGGAAACAAAGGCCCAACATAAAAAGGGATAATTTGTGACAAACACATAAAAGGGGAGGGTCCTAAAAGGACTGACCTTGTACAGACAGATGAAAGGACTACTGTATTTGTGTTTATGACACTTTTTTTTACATAACTTAATGGTAATCACAAAACAAAAATCTGGAGTTGAGATAATATAGAAAAAGAGGAAATGAAAAAAAGTAATCACAGAATATCAACAAACTAAAACTGACGGAAACACAAAAGAAAAGGAACAGTGGAGATACACAGCAACCAGAAAGTAAAAGGTAAAAGGACTGTAGTAAGTTTCCTTACATCAGTAATCAGCCTCAATGCCGACGTCCTGCACTCACCAATCCAAAGGCACAGAGTAGCAGAGGTGGTAGAGTGGTGAGCACAGTTGCCTTCCAAAAGACAGAGTGGGATGGATTAGAAAACAGACCTAATCACATACTGCCTTCAGGAGGCGCAGCTCAGCTGCGAAGAAAAACAGGCTGACAGTGAAGAAGTGGAAGATGAAACTCCAAGCAAATGGCATCCAAAGAAAAGCAGGTGTAAAATACTTTTATCAAACAACAGGATTCAAGATAGAAAAGGTAATGAGACAGAAATGGACATTTATAATTATAAAGAGAGCAATCTGTCAAGAAGATCTAACACCTATCAGTATAAATGCACTCAGCAGGTGAGCACCAAAATATAGAGAACAATTACTAACAGATCGGAACTGAGAAACTGACAAAAATACAATTATAGTTGTGGGCCTGAATATCCCACTGACAACAATGGAGGGATCACCTAAGCAAAAAGTCAATAAGGAAGTACTGGCCAAAAATGACACTAGGCCAAATGGGCATAATCAATATTTATAGAACTTTCTATTCAAGTGCACATGAAACATTCTCAAGGATAGACCATATATTGGGGCAAAAAACTAATCTCAATAAATTTAAGAAGTCTAAAATCAGACCAAGTATATTTTCCAACCACAACATTACAAAACTAGAAATTAACTACAAGAAGAAAGCTGAGAAAACCCCAGTAAGTGGATGGTAACATGCTACTGAACAACTACTGGGTCAAAGAAGAAATAAGAAAAAAAGAGATAAAAAGATACAGAGACAAATGAAAACAACAGTACAATATACCAAAATTTGAGAGATGCAGGGGAAAGTAAACAGCATTACAGGTTTACTTCAAGAAAAAAGAAAAATCTCAAACAATTTAACATGCTTAAAGAACAAGAAAAAGAACAACAAATGAAGCCCAAGGTCAGAAGAAGGAAGAAAATTAAAATTAGAGTGAATACAAATAAAAGAGAGAACAAAAGGCAATAGAAAATATTAATGAAACAAAGAGCTGGTTCTTTGAAAAGGAATAAAATCGACAAACTTCTGGCTAAACTCATTGAAGAAAAAAGGAAAAAGACTCAAAATCAGAAATAAAAGGAGTTACAATGAGCATTACAGAAATATAAAGAATTATACAAGATGACTACAAGAGGCTATATGCCACAAAATTCGATAACCTAGAAGCAATGGACAAACCCTTAGAAAAATATAACCTTCCTAGACTGAGCCATGAATAACTGGAAAACCTAAATAGGCCAAATCACTAATAGTGAAATTGAAACAACAATCAGAAACCTCCCCAAAAGCACAAGTCCAAGAATAGATGGTTTCACTGGTGAATTCTACCAAGCATTCAAAGAGTTAATACCTATCCTATTCACAGATGTTTCTTTTCTCTTTTTTTATTTATTTATATTTTTTTTGAGAGAAGCAGAGAGAGAGGGACAGAGAGAGAGAGAGACAGACAGGAACATCAAGCTGCTCCTGTATGTGCCCTGACCAGGGAATTGAACTGGCAACCTCTACACCAGGACAATGCTCTAACCAACCAGCCAGGGTTTATATTTATTGATTACTTTTTAAAGAGACAGAGAGGAAGGCAGAGAGAGGGGAGTGGGAAGGGAAGCATTCATCTGTTGTTCCACTCATTTGAGCATGCATTGGTGGCTTCCCATGTGTGTGCTGCCAGGGGTCACACCTGTAACCTTGTTTCAGAACAATGCTCTTAACCTACTAAGCAAACCAGCCAGTGCCAAACTTCTAAAAAATTTAAAAATGAATACTTCCTAACACATTTTAGGAGGCCAACATTATTACCCTGATGTCAAAACCAATCAAGAACACCACAAAAAAAGTCAATATAGCTCTCGTCAACACAGATGCAAAAATCTTAAAACAAAATATTAGCAAACTGAATAAAAAATATATCCATTTATGACTAAAACACTCAGTAAGATAAGTACAGAAGAAAAGCACTTCAACATAATAAAGCCATATATGACAAACCCTTAGCTAATATTCTCAATGGTAAATCTGGAAGCCTTTACTCTAAGACCAGAAACAAGACAAGAACGCCTACTGTTTTTCAACACAGTACTGGAAATCAAGAAATAAAAGATCCAAATTGGAAATGAAGAGGTAAAACTGTCACTATTTGCAAACATACTTTTATATATAGAAAACCCTAAGGACTCTACCAAAAGACTATTAGGTATAATAAACAATACCGTATTTCCCCATGTATAAGATGCACCTTAATTTGGGGGCCTGAAATATGAAAAAAAAAGTATTCTATGAAGTTATTGAACTTAAGTTTTACTCATCATAAAATTCTTAGAACTCATCACTGTCAAAACTCCCATCCATTAGCTTGTCCTCATCTGTGTCTGATGATGAATCGTCTTCATATATTGCCTCATCCTCAGTTCCATCTACGGCATTTGAAATGCCACACTTCTTAAATGACTTGACAATTATCTCAATCTTGTTATTATCCCAGGATTTTTTCACCCAGGTACAAACTCCTCCTATAGTTGGTTTCTTCACTCTTCCTGCTGGTGTCAAATGGTCCCCAGAAGACTTCAACCATTGGTTCCATTCGTCTCTCAGGGCAGCTTTGAAGGGTTTGTTAATGCTGACATCAAGTGGTTGGAGCTAGGATGTCAAGCCTCCAGGTATGAAGGCAAGTTTTGTTTTTTGCTCTGTAGCAATCTTCTTTGTGTTTTTTGTTGTGTATGCCCTAAACTGATCAAGCACCAATAGGGCAGGTTAACCTAAGAGCCCACCTGGTCTTCTCCAAACTTTCTCAAACCAGATCTTCATCCCATCCTGATCCACCCAACCCTTGTCATGCATGTGGACAATCACTCCTCAAAGAATGTCTTCTTTTGACATTGTTTTGTGTTTGAAAATCAGCATCAGAGGCAGCTTGGTTCCATTGGCACAATATACTAGAACAGTGGTTGGCAAACTCAGTCAACAGAGCCAAATATCAAGAGAACAATTGAAATTTCTTTCGAGAGCCAAATTTTTTAAACTTAAACTACATAGGTAGGTATATTCCTTACCAAGGTAGCGTCCGCATGTGGTACTTTGTGGAAGAGCCAAAGAGCCTTATGCAGCTCGTGAGCCGTGGTTTGCCAACCACTGAGCTAGAACAACTGGATAATGGCTCTTTTCATGTCCACTTGTCTTCAGTTACAGTTTTCACCCCCTTCTTAGCAACAGTTCTGTCACTTGGGATATCAAATTGAAGGGGGACTTTGTCCATCTTTGCAATCTGTCCCAACTCAAACTGGTGTCTTCTGACATTGAATGACAAAATGATGAAATTCAGGGACCTTCTGCTCATAGCTTTCAGGCATCTTTTGGGCAAGTCTGGTGTGTGTACGCATATTCAGTCCATTCCGTTTCATGAACCTGAAGCACCAACTGTGTCCTCCTTTGACATCAGTTAACTTCTTTTTCATCAGCAATTCTTCTTGCTTCATGCTGAATCATCTTTGTGGACACAGGAATTCCAAAAGCCCTTCGCTCTTCAATCCATATCTTCAATTCTCTCTCTAAATCAGGTCATTATGCTGACTTGCCTCTCATGGCCTTCTTCTGCCGTAGAGTTTCCAGTAGGGTTTCTTCTTCTCATAGCCAGTCTCGGATTGATTTCTCAGTTGGAGGAGGACCAAACTTACGTTCAGCAGCACGATTTCCATTCATTTTAGCAAACTGGGTCACTTTTAACTTGAATTCAGCACTGGACCAAAATCTTTTCTGAGCCATTTCTGGGCAGAACATGGCAAAACGTAACCTACCGTGATATACCCGTAACAAGTGCAAAACAATGAGTGCAAAGACAACAAGTGCAAAAAAGTGGAAAATGCAAGTAAAAAAAAACTACAATCACTGCATAAGACGCACCCAGTTTTTGGACTCCAAATTTTTTGAAAAAGGGTGTGTCTTATACATGAGAAATACGGTATTCTTAAAGTGTCAGGATACAAAATCAATATACAAAAATCAATCACACTCCTATATACTGATAATGAAATGTCAGAAAAATAAATGAAGAAAAGAATCTCATTCAACAAAAAGAATAAAATACCGTAGAATAAACTTAATAAAGGAAGTGAATGACCTGTACACTGCAAACTACAAGACACTGTTCAAAGACACAAAGAAATGGAAAGCTATTCCATGTTCACAGATTGGAAGAATTAATGCTGTTAAAAAACACTGTATTATCTAATGCAATATACATTTACTGCAATCCCCATCAGAATCTCACTGGCATTTTTCACAGAAATAGAACAAAAAATCCTCAAAGTCATACCGAACCATGAAAGACCCCAAATAGAAAAAGCAATCCTGAGAAAAACAAGAAGAAAGCTGGAGGCATCACATTCCCAGACTTCAAAGTACACTACAAAACAATTAAAACAATATGGTATGGCAGAAAAACAGACACTAAAACCAATAAAAGAGAACTGAAAGCCCAGAAATAAACCCACACATATAAATAAGGGTAATTAATTTTCAGGGAGAGGAGGCGATAAAAATGACAAAGGAGGTCAAATATATGGCGAGAAAAGGAGACAAAACTTTGGCAGGTAAGCACACAGTGGGGTATACAGATGTCATATTATAAAGTAGAACACCTGAAATTTATATAGTATTATTAACCAATGTTACCCCAATATATATAGAATAAAGAAAAATACACAAAAAGAGAAGCCACAAACTGGGAAAAATTATTTACAAAACATCTGTGTGATAAAGAATTTATATCCAAATTTCAAGTCTCAAAACTCAGTAACAAAATAAAACCAATTAAAAAAAGAACCCTCAAAATATTTACTAAGGCACTTCATGAAAGAAAATACAATAAATATGGCAAAATAAGTATATAAAAAGATGCAACATTATAAGTTACTAGAAAAATGCACATTAAAATGGCATGGACTACATGTTCTAGTTAACATACTTCCCAAATGTATGAATAACACAAAGCAAGAAAAAGCAGTTAAATGTAGAATGACAGAACCAAGGTAGAAAAATAGAGTGGAACAATAGGTACAAGTAAAGATTAAATCAAATCGAGATCTTAGTTTCAAAGTCCTTTATTTAGGTTTAAAACAATTAGAATTCCTCAAAAGAATGTAAGGTTTTCATCTGACTATAAGCTCACTCACTGTGTGCTTAAAAACATAATAGAAAATAAAACTGAGTTTAAAGGATAACATTAAAAGAGTACCAAAAGCCTGACCAGGCGATGGTGCAGTGGATAGAGCGTCGGACTGGGATGCGGAAGACCCAGGTTCGAGACCCCGAGCTCGCCAGCTTGAGCACGGGCCCATCTGGCTTGAGCAAAAGCCCATCAGCTTGGACCCAAGGTAGCTGGCTCCAGCAAGGGGTGGCTCGGCCTGCTGAAGGCCCGTAGTCAAGGCACATGTGAGAAAGCAATCAATGAACAAGTAAGGTGTTGCGATGGCAATCACAACTAATGATTGATGCTTCTCACCTCTCTCCGCTCCTGTCTGTCTGTCCCTATCTATCCTATCCCTCTCTGTGTCCCTGTAAAAAAAAAAAAAAAAAAAAAAAAAAGGTAACTTCTAAGCTGACTACTGGAAGTTATTATGTCAACAAATATTTTTCAAGTATTAACAAAAAAAGCTAAGATGTGAGTACTTATACATATATCAGACACTAGGCTAGATACTAAAGATACAGTAAATGAACAAGCATGGAGTTTATGATCTAATAATGAAAGAGAAAACAGTGGAGAAGTAGTAACAAGACAGTGAGCCAGTGCTCTAAAAAGAAGTACAGGGTGTTATGGAAGGACTAAGGATGTCTAGGGAAGTCAGGGAAGGGCTCCTGAGAGTGTGGAGACGAAAGGGAAGAACTGTTCCAAACAGTAGGAAGGCCCACAGATAAAAGGAAACACAGCTTATTCAGGAAGTCATTATTTCAATATACCTAGAACACAGTCTGAGAAGGAGAGGGCCAGCAATGAGGCAGGAGAGCCGAGCCAGTGCCACATCATGCTGACATTTTAACATTCAAGAGTTTGGATTTACCTCACAGCTACAGTGAGTCACTGGAGGGTTTTTAGCAGGAAAGAAGCATGATTACATTTATGTTACAGAATGATTAGCCACTCTGGGGAATAAAGATTAGAAAAAGATGAAAGAAGCCAGAAAGACCTAAGGCAAGACATGATGCTTGCCTGAGTGGGCACAGCAACAGAAGAGGATATATTCATGAGATCACTGTCGGGCAGTATCACACTAGGAGCCAGTGAGTGGAGCATGAATGCATGGAAGAAGCATGAATAATTCCCAAACTTCTTGCTTAGGCCTTTAGATGGATGGTAGGACTACTCACTGATATGGAAAATGTTAGAAAAGAACAGGTTTTGTTTTGCTTGCTTTGGATGGCAGAAGGAGGAAGGGAAGGGAAAGGTTAAGTTACAAATGTACTGAAATCAGGACCTACAAATAGAGATGCTGGTAGACACTCAGACATGAGGCTTAGAGGCAAGCAGAAAGAATTAGGTTCAAATATTTAGGTAACTGAGATAGGCATGAAGAGAATATTCTGTGGAAAGACAAAAAGGGTGTAAGATGGAACCCTGAGACAGAATCCAGAGTAAAACAAACAATTCAGGGGAAGGCTGAGAAAGGGAAACCCATAGAGAAAATACAGACATCAGCACGAAGGGTGGACAGAAAACCAACAGAGCGTGAAATTAGAGAAGCTAGGGAAAGTTTCAAAGTCAAGAAAATCAGCAGTGCTGAAAAGGTTATAAATAAAGCAGTGAAGAAAATAGTCCACCGGACTAAGTAATGAATCCATTCATGTCCTGTCAAGAGCAATTTGATGGCAGAAGCCGTGAACTGAGGAGTGAGTGGGAAGCTGATGCAACAGAGTGTGGACAACTCTTTCAAAGCAGTTTGGTTGTGACAAGGTGAGAGGGAAATCAGAACTGAAGGAGGACATGGGATCAAGAGAAGGCTCATGTATCTGTACACAGCCTGGGTCTACAAGTGCAAACGCATCTGAGCGAGTGGGAATGGCACATGGTGCCCACAGAGGCGTGTTCAAATGAAAATGAGAAGGAAACTAAAGTAGGGAAGAGTATGAAACCTGCAAAAATAAAAATCACAAACCCAAGATCTTGAGAAGGCAGATGACAATACTAATAATCAGAGGTGAAGGGCTACATCTCAAGGAAAACAGCATTTCCGCAGTTGCTAAAGAAGATGAGATCAAGACACTGGGTGTAACAATAGGTAAAAACATTTTCAAATCTGGGGCATCAGATCGAGGGAATTTCCATCTGATGGTTTCTTTTATGTAACATTTAGGAGATAAGGTCATCTGCAGGCTGGAGAAGACAATGTACTGACAGAGGTTGAGACAAGTGGGCACTGAAGTCACCAGAGGAGTGTACCAATAGCGTAATAGTGAATTGTCATCAGGGTGAGATTCCTGTTAAGATTTATGACCAAGAATTTATACAGGAATTAATCAGCAAGGTGTGTTTTTCTCCTTATGTAGTCAACAGCCTGGATATGGCTTAAAGAAGACAGCACCAGAGTTTTGCCAAGCAGGTATGAGAGCTAGGCCCGGGACTCAAGAACACCTACCTGTAAGACAGTGGCTAAAGTGATGGACTATGGAATCTAAGCTGAGCTGGACAGCCATCAAGACAGAAAAGGGAAGACAGCAAAAATGAAGCGGGATCTATGGACCAGACAACCAGACAACCTTAAGAAGCCTGTTTACTAGAAATAACCGGTGAGAGAAAATAGGAGGTTACAGCGAATTAAAATGTCTAAATTCGTGATTTTACAAGTAGAGCAATTCTTGTGATTATAAGGTAAAATGACCCTGAGAAAGGCTATTTCCCAGGGAAGAGGACACTAGAAATACAGGAAAATTGCCAGGTAGACAAGAAGGGAGAAAAAGGCAGGCAGAGGCATGAAACAACATGGAGAATTGTGAATAGTCTGACTATTCTAATCCATCAGTTAAGAGGAACTGAAATGAGACTGGAAAGGAAGGGAAGAGGCTGGTCATCAGAGTCATGGTCTTGGTCTGAAATGCAAGTAGCTCAGAATGAAAGCTGCCTTCTGAAAGGCTGATGAGCCTAAAGGACTGTCAAGATTTTTTTTTTTTTTTTTTTGTATTTTTTCCAAAGTTAGAAGCTAGGAGGCAGAGAGACAGACTCCCACATACGCCTAACCAGGATCCACCTAGCATGCCCACCAGGGGGCAATGCTCTGCCCATCTGGGATGTTGCTCAGCTGCAACTGGAGCCATTCTAGCACCTGAGGTGGAGGCCATGGAGCTATCCTCATCATCCAGGCCAACTTTACTCCAATGGAGCCTTGGCTGTGGGAGGGGAAGAGAGAGAGAGGGGGAATGGAGAAGGGGAGGGGTAGAGAAGCAGATGGGCGCTTTCCTGTGTGCCCTGAACAGGAATCGAACCTGGGACTTCCACACGCCAGGCCAATGTTCTACCACTGAGCCAACCAGCCAGGGCAAGATTTTTTAAAAATTAGTTGAGTTCTAGGGAACAAAAAATGTGGAAGATACAGGAAGACAAATTTCAAAATGAAAGAGAATGTTTTAATGACTAATGACATAAGTTGTCTTAAAAAATCTTGGCCCTGGCTGGCTGGCCCAGTGGTAGAGCACTGGACTGGTGTGTGGAAGTCCCAGGTTTGATTCCCGGTCAGGGCACACAGGATAAGTGACCATCTGCTTCTCCACACCCACTCTTACCCCACCACAGCCATAGCTCGAATGGTTCTAACAATTTGGCCCCAGGCGTTGAGGATAGCTCCAGGGCCTCACCTCGGGTGCTGAAATAGCTCTGTTCCCAGCAACAGAGCAGCGGTTCCAAATTGGCAGAGCACTGCCCCCTAGTAGGCTTGCCGGGTGGATCCCAGTCTGGGTACATGCAGGAGTCTGGGTACATGCAGGAGTCTGTCTCTGTATCCCTGCCTCTCACTTAATAAAAAAAAAATTTTAAATAAATAAAAAAGAGCCTGACTAGGCGGTGGCGCAGTGGATAGAGCGTCAGACTGGGATGTGGAGGACCCAGGTTCGAGACCCCTAGGTCTCCAGCTTGAGTGTGGGCTCATCTGGTTTGAGCAAGGCTCACCAGCTTGAGCCCAAGGTTACGGGCTCCAGCAAGGGGTCACTCAGTCTGCTGTAGACCCCCGGTCAAGGCACATATGAGAAATCAATCAATGAACAACTAAGCTGCCACAACACATGACTTATGCTTCTCATCTCTCTCCCTTCCTGTCTGTCCCTATCAGTACCTCTCTCTGACTGTCTGTCATAGAAACAAAACAAAACAAACAAATAAATAAATAAATAAGAAAACTCCTGACTACTAGAAGTATTTGCAACATTACTGAAAGAATCATATAGGGGACCATTAAATCGCTTCCAACCCAACCCCATGGAGATAATAAAGAGACAGAAAAGACATGACTTACCAATTCTACACCTATTACTCCTGCACCAATGACAACCATCGTTTCTGGAACTTTTTTTAAAGATAAAGCACCTGTAGATGACACTATAGTATCTTCATCAATCTATTTAAAAAAAGAAGATACAAAATTATTTGGGAAAACCTACTTATTTATAAACTGTAATCTCAGTATAATCACTAAAAACACGAAGTTCTTTATTTTTTTCAAGGTATCTGTGACTCCTATCCATATACTCAAAATGAAAATACTTAAAATTTTATCACTTAGCATATCAAAACAAAATGGCCAATTTTTAACTGTATATTGTATTTATTGTATTAAAATATATCTTAACATAAACTGTTCTATTTCTGTCAAACTCACTGTGGAATAATGACAGGAAACTTCCCAAAAGTGAATTACTGCCAACATACAGTATTTCAGTAAGAAATCTCTCAAAGTTCTTAACCCTTTGAGTAGTATAAACGTTCATGTATGTCCTCATGCCTCCTGACCATCCAGAGTAAGACTGATTTATTTTAAAAATGTGTAAGGCAACATTAAAAAAGTTCTTGTTTCCATAAATTGGTTATCAAACAAACATAATTTTAAGTTAATAAAACTGTAACTATAACTAATTTCATTTTTCTAAAAAACACTCACTCCCGGGGGTAGCGAGCATAAAAAAAAACTCACTACTCAAAGGGTTAAGTAGCACAAATAAGTAGTTTATAAAATGAACTTCTGAGGGAAGGTTTTGACAATTGTAAAAAGCATAAATACCGTGATTCCAGGAAAAGGAGTAACTTCTGAACCTGTGGCTATAAGAATGTTCTTTGTATCAATAACTTGAGTACTCCCATCAGCTTTCATAACAGTGACCTGATTTTTGCCAGTTATTTTTCCGTATCCATTTACATGAACAACCTTTATAAAACATATAAATTCACAAAGGTTTAAATAAATGTTTGATAAACAAACATGATTAGCAGCAAAAGACTGCTCTAATAATATATGCAGTACAAAATGGTTCCTTATTTAGTAATGCCATACATGGGGCAGCAAAGAAATTGTTATATATGCTGGGAAATCTACTTCAGGTTGGAATAATGTTTTCAATTAAATAACTATCCCCTAGCAACCAAGTTTAACAGCATCATTCTCTCAGCATAGAGCAATGCTTATATGTGTATAAAATAAAGCAAAATGTGAACATTAAATACTGACCTTATTCTGTTTGAATAAGTGGGCAATCCCACCTGTTAAAGCCTTCACAGCAGTACTCTTCTGCTCCATCATCTTCTCTAAATTCAAGCGAACTTCAGATACTGTAAGTTGTTAGATAAATATTTAGTGCTTAGCTAAATTCTTGAAGCAATGTATGATTTTTTCACTAATCATGGTCTGGAAAGTGTCAGTGTAATGCTTACAGAACAGCATATAAGACAGTACTAACATTTTTAACTTTAATAACAAATACAATAATCTTAGCTGACAAAAGGCCAACAGCATGATATCACAGTAATATTACCTATCAAACACTATTAAAAAAATCCACCTTAGGGAAAAATGCAGTCCAAAATAAAACATGATTTCCCAGTGTGAGAACACAGTCTCCAAAAACCTTCTGATGGATCTTAAGCCTGGAGAGACTTAAGCAAAAATGGCAAAGTACACCAGAAATGTTAAATAAGAGGAAATGCTAAATTTCATAAAAGAAAAACTAATATGAATACACATGAGAAAACTTCAAATACAAAAGCTTAATATAAGAGTTTAATCGCTCATTTAACTCAGAAGACCTCTAAGAAAACACTGTAAAGAGGATAAGAAGCTCAACTCACAGAACTGAAGAAGGAAATCTCAGAAATCTGCTCACACGAGCAACACAAATCTTAGAAAAACAAAGACATTGAGAGATCTGACTTACCTCAGGTCACAGAACCAGAACATGAACCTCTGCCTACAATGCAGGTCTACTGACCAACCCTGTCTCTTCTTTCCTTAGTGGATAAGGAAGATGGGTTCTGATCCCACTCTTCATCTAGTTAATACAATACTTGCTTTAGTGTGTGTACATCACCTGTATACTCAAGGGATTGCTTACGTTATAGCCCATTCTTTCCAAGATCTACTGCTACAAAGGAACTAATGAAAAAAAACAGCCCTCCAACCTGTGTTTAAGCCCTTCCTAGAACAAGCTGGCCTTCTGGATGTTACCTGTCAACAACAATAATTGGAGAGAAAGAATGAAATAACAGCTCAAAAAGAATGGCAGAAGACAAAACAAACCAAATTAAAATGTCATCTCCAGCCTGACCAGGCGGTGGCGCAGTGGATAGAGCATCAGACTAGGATGCCGAAGACTCAGGTTCGAGATCCTGAGCTCACCAGCTTGAGCGCCGGCCCACTGGCTTAAGCAAAAGCTCACCAGCCTGGACTCAAGGTCGCTGGCTCCAGCAAGGGGTTGCTCAGTCTGCTGAAGGCCCCTGGTCAAGGCACATATGAGAAAGCAATCAATGAACAACTAAGGTGTCGTAATGAAAACTAATGATTGATGCTTCTCACCTCTCTACGTTCCTGTCTGTCTGTCCCTATCTATCCCTTTCTCTGATTCTCTCTCTGTCCCTGTAAAAAATAAATAAAAATAAAATCCTAAAATGTCATCTCTAGTATGTCACATTCCCCCTCTCCTCAGCTCTTTCCACTCCCAACAGCTCCTGTGACTTTCCTTCCGTCACTGCCTGCAGCACTCAGGAATCCCAGTGATCTCCAGGTTTCAGGAAAGTGAAAACTGACAACACATATGCACACGTGCACACACACACACACACACACACATACACGGTAGACTTTATGCAAAAGTTGACAAAGGAACAGAGCTGTTATGGTAGATTTCTGGATTAAGCCTTCTTTCTTAAAGAAATCCTTCAACAGTTTTAAGAGCTGTTTCTTACTCTTCCTGCACCAAACATTTATTACACACACATCAGATATACAGAAGTCTTTAGGCAGAAAAGTATGACTGCTAAATTTGCTAAATATGGGAAGTATACTTACTTTCAATTCCCCTGGATGCAAAATCTTTTCCATGGGCCATATGGTAATAATGAGAGTTATTTAATAAAGCCTAAAGGAAACAAAATTATTAAATTTTCAAAAGCAGACTATATACAATCATAAAAGTTATTAAATGACAATTTGTACATGTAACAGTACACAAGACTATACCAATTCAATTTCTGTAATTAATCTAAGACAAACAATAATGATTTTAAAAATGTTTAACAAATAAGAATTAAAAGAAAATATCTTTTCTTTAGAAGGATGGCATTAAGCAGACATTTCAGGGTGGCAGGTGAAAAGGCAGCTTGTTTACTACATTAAAGTAGCTACAAGAACTTACTACCTGTTACATTACATTGGTAAAGGATAGCCAAGGAGAAAAAATTAACATCAGAGTCTGCTTGGATGGAAGGCTAGGTAATGTCAGACAGGAAGCTAGTTCAGAAACGTATGGCTAACTGGTGACATCACACTAAATTTTACGAAGAAAGAATATGTTTTTTATCTTCCACAGGTGGTTTATTTTTAATAACTCTATTAGTCTAATATTCTAGTCTCAACATGCCTTTCTCTTTGGTGGTCAATGAAAAGATCTCTACACTGTATCAAAACGTATGCTCACCTTAGAAGGAATACAACCAACATTCAAGCATGTTCCACCCAGTGTTTCGTTTTTCTCAACGCAGACTGTCTACAATCAAAGAAAACATTATTTAGCTGTACATAATAAGCTGCATGTTTCAGTTCACAAAAATTCCTTATATCTTTCTTCTTCTACAGAGTAAGCTACTCAAGCCTTGTTGGTGAGAATACAATTCTCTGTAAATTACCATTTGAACACCAAACTCAAGCTAATCCACACCAAAAGTGAATTATTCTGAGTTATTTTTGTTTGCTTAACATTAGCAAATACATGCTTTTAGTTAGCTCTATTCCTTAATCTCTCAAACTGTGACTAGAAGCCAAAATGTAAAGCACTGGAGGAGCAGAGGGAATACTGGACTTTACCCCCTTCATGAGCATACGCAACTGATGAACCCTCTCTGCATTAGTCTCAGGCTGAAACATATACAATGTACAGAATTAAGAAATTATTTACCAGTGTTTTCATGTTTATTTTACTGATTTTAGAGAGAGAGGAAGGGTGAGACAGAGAAAGGAACATCAATCTGTTCCTGTGTGTGCCCTGACAGAGAATCGAACCAGCAACTCCTGTGCTTCGGGACGACGTTCTAACCAATTGAGCTATTTGGCCAGGGCAAAATTATTTACCATTACTATCTAGCAGGAAAGTATTTTGTAAACAGGATCAACTCTTCCCGAATAAAACCAATCAAAACCTAGTTTCAGTCTAACCCTTACCTTGAAGCCTAACTGGGCAGCTTTAATAGCAGCAACATAGCCTCCGGGACCAGAACCTACCACCGTTACATCAGCATCAACTACAATAAAAGCAAATTGATATAAAATAATAAATTGTTTAATATTGACCAAAAACAGTACATTTAAAAAACCTGATATTTTAAACCTTCAAGAAAGTGCAAATAACCAGTCTTTTCTACACAGTACTATTTTATTCCTAGGTACAGTACTTGTACTTGGTGTTCCCTGATATAACTGAAAATGGCAGATTTTTTATTACATTTTTCATTTGCTCATTATAGGGTATGCAAATACAACTGAATTTTGTATCTACTGACTGTGCTAAATTCTACGTAATTTTATTTAATGACAGACAGGCATTTAGTGACACTGGAATACAGACATTATATAAAGAGCCTGAGCTTTGGGATCTGACATACCTGGCTTCAAATCTCAGCTCTGACACTTAATAGTTGTGTGACCAAATGACTTGATCTCCCTGAGATGTAGAAACAATAGCATTGCTTTAAATGATGAATGTTAGGATTAAATAAGGTAACACCTTAGTACTGTCAATAAATTTAAGAGTGATCACCCCTTTCAAGTTCTTAACTTCAAAGATATCAGGGAAAGGAGAATCAGCTTCCCTATAACACATGGCAAATGTGTTTTGAACTTAATTTGAATACTGATAAATTTTATATAGTTTAAAATAATAAGCTAACCAGAACATTCAATTAACTATTCCAGATATTTATATATGAAGATAAAAAAAATTAAGAATTAAGTCTGAGCAGCAGCCTTAGGGATATAATAATTATAACAGTAACGTACAAAGTAAGTCCAATTATTCCCATTCTCCTCAATCCAACTTTTAAAAGTTAGGAGTCTCCCTTCTCTTCCCTCTCCATTATTCTTACAACTCCAATTACTGTAGCACTTAGCAGTTTATCACACACTTTCTACAATGCGCTTTCATATACAGGTATTATCATATTTGATTCTCAGAACTTCCTTATGAGGAAGGCCGGGATGCCAAACATTTCACAGATAAGAAAACCGGTTCAGGGAAGTCAACTGACTTGCCCAAAGGCATCTAGCAAGCAGTGGCAGGAGTCAAAAGTTAAGCTTTTTGTTTCTATTTCTAGTGGCCTTTCTACTACTCAGTACTATTCCTTTCCTAAGTTTCAACTATTATAAACTAAAATCCCCAAAAGCAATAATCAAGCTTTATAATCTGACTTTATGTAATTTAATCTGCTTCACCTTCAGTTTCCTCCTCTGCAAAATAAAGACCACAAAATATCTACCTCCTAGGGTCATAATATAAAATAATGTATGTAAACAGCTTAGTATGGTCCTTGAAATACACATAACTGTTCCCTACATGGTAGCTATTATTCTGACCTACAAAGAGGCCAACTTAATTTCTTCTCATCCCACCCCCACAAAACACTGAAGGGACGATAGTGTTATCATTCAAAAATCCTTTGCTGGCCTTGAACAGAATCATAGAACCTGTGTTGGAATATAACTAAGAAATTATTATCCGATCCAATTGCATACAAAATCTAAGAATCCTTCCTACTCAATAAATGAAAAGTACTAATTCTCCTTGGTGACAGCAGTGATACTCAGGCTTATTCAATGCATGAACAAAATACAGCTAGTCTAATACATGCAAAAAGCATTGCTTCAATTTTAACTGATCCATTTGTGGTTTTGGCCACACTGTTTGGTTCACTGATTCATGTTCAGAATTAAATATGTAATAAAGTGTACTTTTATTTTCAAATCTTGAACCAAATGATGACCTAAACAATATCCCTTAATTAGGGTTCTAATCATTAATTTCATAGTCATGTAAGTAAAAGCTACAAAAACAGGTTTCTTTGCTGAATTTTTAACTTTTCTAATTATAATATACAGATTTATTCAATAAATTTAAACACATAAGAACTAAAGATCTCTTTCCCAATTTGAGACGTGATCTTAGAATTTTCTTTTTTTTACACTACAGAAAATACCAAAAACTCACTCAGAGAAGAAGTACCATTCCATCAGAGTACTACTAAAGTGCTAGGAAACACAAAAATGAAGGGGAAAGAGAAAAGTCTTTATCTAAAGATTTGTAAGCTGAGAATATAGATTATGATCCAGTGACAAACCTTCAGAAATAAGCCAGTATTTAGGGGAAGTATACCAATATCTGAAATTTACTTTGAAATGCACCAAAAAAGACAGACTGATGAATCAATGAATGGGCACTTGTAATAATGTAAGTACAGTAAAATGTTAGTGGAGGAATCTATAAATGTTCACAGTAAAATTCCTACTTTTCTAATGTTTGCAATTTTTCATAGTAACATGTTGGAAAAACAAACCAGCTAGCTCTCACCTGTACCTAAGGTGCGTGCAAGTCAAAGTTTACAATACACGACTCTGACTTACCGTCTCCTTACCAAGAAGCATTTCTCAGTTTGGTTCCCATATATAGTTTTAAAAATCAGAACACAGAAAAGCAGTTAAATGAAATACATTAAGGAATACTTGATGAAAATTTTTATAAAATTAGCATCAGCCTTTAGAGGTTAAAAGAAAAACTGAAAAGGATATACAAACTGATAGCAAGAGAGAAAGATGATTAAGTCAGCAAAATGGCAAAAGACAGCTGGATAGCGATCTGCATTTCAGATGGCTGTAAAACACCAGAAGAATGCTATCTGACTGATACTTCAAAATGGTAAAATGAGACGTAACTGACTTTATAAACGTGGCAGTTAACGCCATGAAATGAACTGGAAGAGAAAAAGCAGAAAAAAGTGCTCTACAAATTATTTTACAATGCTACTTATATCATTATGAGGAAAACAAAGACACTACTTTATTAAGGTTACCCTGAAATAAAGGTGTCAGGTTACAAATAAATTGTAATCATCGACAAATTAAAAGAGGTATGTTAAGAAATCAGTGTGCAATAATATCTACCATTTTGGGTAATTTACTATGTGCCAGGCAATGAGCTAAACACTTCATGCTGTTTTATTTAAGCCTCATTATATCTCTATTACATAGTCATTACCTCCATTTTACAGGGAGAAATAGGGTTGAGTTAACTACACTACTCACAAAAATTAGGGGATATTTTACCGCTTCATATTCATTTTGAAATATCCCAATTTTTGTGAGCAGTATACATTACATGCATTAGGTTGCACAACTGGTACAAGATCTTCTTGCAAGGATTCAAACTAGATTCTTCAGATTATGAAGCCTATGCCATATGTTTTTATGTCTTCCAAAACACTCAGATAATCCCATAATTTCCTAGGCAATCAGGAACTCCAACTAAAATGACAAGAAGTTTCTTCATTTTCAGAATGAAGACAATATTTACAAATGCCTACCCTATGTGGAAAACATCACTGCCTTCAATACCAAATTTGGGATAAATCAAAATTATTTTTAAAAACAAAACAGGAAAAGGGAGATGCAACAATATAAGGCAATAATCATTAATTACCAAATTCACTAAATGAATATAAAACTACTTGTTAAGATTTATTTGTTGTTGCAGAGGAAAGATTGCCGTTTTAAAATTATCCATGTCATTAATTTTCTGCCTGTTTCAATGATCTCCTTCCATATACGTCACCACCCAAAATTGTTTAGCATGTGGAGTCCTTATCACAATTATATTTGTTGGGTGTGTCTTCCCCAAATGGACTGTAAACTCTATAAAAGCTGCATCTCATGTCTTGTTCACTGCTGTATAGTATATCACAGCAACTAGCCCCGACAGCCAGCAGAGAAAATATTCCAATTTGTTGAAATAATGAATGAATATGTATTGAGTATATCCTGTGCCACTTTAAAACTAAACAAAAGGTCCCAGTCCTTGCCATTAAATACCTCAGTTGAACATAAATATACGAGTAAAAATACTTGTTACTTCATCTAATGAAAGACTTTACACACTGCATCTACATAGGTACTCCGAAATTTATTTTATTTTTTATTTTTCTGACAGAGAGTCAGAGAGACAGATAAGAACAGATAGGAAGGAAGAGAGAAGAGAAGCATCAATTCTTCCTTGCAGCACCTTAGTTGTTCATTGATTGCTTTCTCATATGTGCCTTGACCACAGGCCTTCAGCAAACCGAGTGACCCCTTGCTCAAGCCGGCGACCTTGGGCTCAAGCTGGTGAGCCTTGCTCAAACCAGATGAGCCCGCACTCAAGCTGGCGACCTTAGGGTCTTGAACCTGCGTCTTCCGCATCCCAGTCCGACGCTCTATCCACTGCGCCACCACTTGGTCAGGCAGGTACTCAGGAATTTATAATTTACTCAATGTCAACGGATCATTCATGAGGGCTCAGTTAACCTTGTTCCATTAAAACCTAAGTTCTTGTTCTGAGCTGCCTGGTAAATAAAGGCAGTGAATCATCTCTGGGGAATATTTACAAGAGTGTAGAATTAGCCATGAAGTCTTTAATCGCAGGCTTTGAAAATGAAAATCTAACATTCCTACTATTGTGTGAGTGTAACAGTAAGTAATATTCCCAATTAACAAAAAAGACAAAAAGTATATGCCAATTATATCTCAATAAAACTAAAAGAAAAAAAAAGGACAAAGGGTATAATGGTCCAACTTATTTTCCCACCATCAAATTGATATGTTTTTTGTTTGTTTTTTCAAATTAATATTGTTTACAGGATTTCTTGACCTGCTCAAAGCTAGGAAAAATCACTCACTGTTGGTTACTAGTAACTGAATCCTCCCCCTACTTTCTTCTAGGAATAAAATCTCCAAAATGGTAATAGTTTGGCAACAGTTAAGGATACAGTATAAAATTATTTCACAGAATACAGGAGACTGATGGTCACAGTTTTTCCCAGCTAATGGTTCGTACAATGAAGCTTTAAGACATGATGTAAGTGCAACTTTATTTAAAACCATGTGGGTGATTCCAGTAAATGTCAAAACTGACAACCGCAAATAATCAATATCCTTGGTACTCCAAGGCCAACATCCCTTAATACAAGCCCATTAACTTCCTGTTTTAAATATTTTAAAAAATAAAATATATATCCTTTATGGAAACTTCAAAAAATATAAGAAAGCATAAAGAAGAAAATACCCATTATCCACGCTTCCTTTCAGGCACACCCTTGTAGCCTTTAAAATATGCTTTTGTACTGCCCATCAAGATTTTCATTCAGGATTTGAAAAAAGTCAAGTCATCATTTTAAACTACGTTAAACAACCAATCAGCACACTCTGACCAGTGGACAGAATGAACGTTTAAATATGAACACATAAAATCACCCTCCTGTTCAAAACCCTTTCGTGGTTCCCCATCACTTCTGGAGTAAAATTCAAGTCCCTGGCCTGGTTTACAAAACCCTGCAGGAGCTGGTTCTGCCCATCTCTCTGACTTTGCCTTCTGTGGGTCTCTGCTTCCGCCACATCAGCCTCCTTGAGATTCCTTAAACCTCACAATCCAATTCTCACCTCACAGCCTTCTCACTAATGTTTCCGTTTCCTGACATAACCCTCTCACTACCTCACTTCACTGAGTCACCTACTCAGAAAAGCCCTGACGTCTTATCTAAAAGTCTCTTTTCCTCTCAATTACCTGCTTTAACCCTTTGAGTAGTACGAACGTTCCTGTACATCCTTGCGTCTCCTGACCATCCAGAGTACAATCGATTTTAAAAATGTGTAAGGCAACATTAAAAAAAGGCAAATGTTCGTTCTTCTTGTTTCATAAATAGGTTATCAAACAAACATGATTTTAAGTTAATAAAACTGTAACTGGAACTAATTTCATTTATTGAAAAAAACCTCACTCCCAGAGGTCAGTGAGCATGAAGAAAAAACTCATTACTCAAAGGGTTAATTTTTCATCATGTCCCCAAATCTTTGTGTTACTTGTCTTTTACTGAACCAGACTATAAATTCCAGAAGAACCGGGCTTTGCCTGTATCACACCACGTACTCAATAAACATTTACGTGACTAAATATATGAACAATTTTGAGGGGAAAATTGTTTTACTAAGTACTTACTTGGTTGATCCGCATACGTCCTCAGAGGCACTACAGAAACTCCCTTAAGACTGTGAGATAATCGACTGAAATGGCCTCTCTGGAAGAAAAAAATGTTCTTATTAGGTAAATAAAGAACTACTGAAGGTCAATGAATGTGTAGTGTAATGATCTGGGGCAAATGTATCAAGCACTATTACTGTATCCTCTACTATCACCCAGAGGATACATATCAATTTCCCCTTTGATAACATCAGTTGTTTAAACTTTTCAACCTCAGTTAACCACATTATATTTTTATTATAAATATTCAAACATATTATGTTTAACCTAATAAAAAATGCTATTCAATGGTGTTAATTTTTGTTAAATTTTCAGAAGCACGGCTAACTTTTAGTGCCAGGGATCATTTTAACGCCAAAATTAAAGTCCTTAGACTCCTAACTACGTGAATAATCTACAACCCTTTTACTTGTCATTATTGTTTCCTAACTCAAATCTACCATGTACATCCCATGAAGATATCCCTGAAACCTCAACTAGGAACAGAAAATCAGACACAGTCATTTAGGAAAACGTACTGAGTGGTGTATCCATACTGCAGTACTGCAATTTCACATGCATCCAGGAGTAATCAACATTTTTATAAAAACCGCCCACTTTTATTTTTTTATTAGAGACAAGGAACTAGGAATTATCAGTATAAACTGCATCACACTTTCCACAACACTCTCTCAATAAGGCTGGAGACTGTTTCCTACAACAGCGAGGCACAAAGCAGCAGAGCAGATCTTCCTGCCACAGCGGGCCGATGGAGCAGCGACAACACCTACACGGACCTAAGACATTCTCTAGGCCAAGGGAGTCTCCACTGAGGTCAGGAATGTGGACCACGGAAGCAGACCGATCGTCAGTCCGAGAGCCGGCCCGCCCCGACTCAATGACGTCCACATGCTGCACGGGCCACTCGTCTTGGAAACAAAGAGTGGGACGGCTTTGCTCTTAGGGTCTCGGTCACAGAGCACACAGCCGCGACCCCACGTGCGGACACCTGGCTGTAGTGGGTTGCGGATGAAAAGGGGAAGCTACCTTGACAACAATCTGCTGCAATTAGAAATAAGCCCCTAGAAAGGCAGGCCACGACCGTCAGCCTAAAGCGGCGAGCACGGAGGGGCCGCTGAGGGATTCCTAGGCTGCTCGTTGGGTCTGACCGGGTTCGGGTCTTTCCAGCAGTGGCCCCAAGGTCACCGGACCACTGCAGGAAGTTAGGGCCCCAGGGCCCGGGGCTGGGAAAGAGACGGTGTGAAGTGCCCGTCTCCACCTCCTCGGGAGAAAGGCCTTTGTGGGACCGCACACCCCGCCGCCTGGCCCGGGACCTGAGGGGCGAGCTCTGCTGGCTGTCCCACAACCGGGCCTGCGCCGGCCCGCAGCCTGCACCCGGCCGGCTCAGTGCCCGGCCCGGGAGGACCCTTCGCCCGGCCTCACCACTCCCAGCAGGCAGGCTGCGTCCCGCATCCCGTCCGCGGGCCTCCCTGGGCCTCGGCCTCAGAACGACCACACCTCGTCGGCCTCACCTTGGCCAAGGTACAGGACACACGACTCCAGCTCTGCATTTTTCCGCTGCACCTTCCTCCCCGCGAACGCCTTGAGCTCCTCCTAGCGCCTCCCCGCCCGGCCAAGGTCTCCCCGCCCTGCGCATGCACAGGCCCCGCTTGCGTCATCTGTGGGGAGCAGCACGATTGGCCAGCGCTTTCTGGTCCCGGGCACAGCGGTTCCTTTCCGGCTAGGTGTGTGACACTGTCGTGAGGAGCATAGTCCTTTGTGACAGCGGGGGTAAGGGACTATTTGGGGGCGTGGTAATAGTGTCCGCAATTGCAATGTGATCAGCTGCTTGGAAGACTAAATAAAAGTGGGCGGTTTTTATAAAAAGGTTGATTACCCCTGGATGCATTGCACAGGACATAATGCTTGACAAGTTCTTGACTGTGTTAGGCCAGGGTCTAAGCACTTTGCAGGCAATACCTCATTTTATCATTACAGACAATATTATGCAGGCGCACAAACTACGAAAATTCTGAGGCACACCAAAATATACATTTCTCAAGTACTGGACAAAAAAAAAGGGGGGGGGTATAATTTTGGTTCATTTACACCATATGGATAATATTGTGTAAAGCCAGTAGTCGCGGCCACAATCATAGCCACCTGACCCACACAGGTTCACATTAGATTCGGACAGTCGGTAATGAAACAGCGGAGCTGAGAACTGGTGAGCCATCAGCTTTAATTCTAGCTTGCACCTGGCGGGCAAGCAAAAACACTGGGCTCCAAAACCCACTCATTAAGTGCTCACAAAGCTACTGACTTATCCAAGTATCCTAGAATCAAAAGGTTTCTAGCTCACCAGACTTATTCACCTCTGTTTCCCATCTCCTTCTCTCTGCACAAACCGCACAAACTGGCTTCTTCCTCAGCATTCTGCCGTCTTGGCTGCCTCTCCTGGCCTCCACGTGGCCTTAATCTGCTCTTCTTTTTTAATACTAATCTTAGGAACCCAGAGATTAAGCTCCTGGCCTGTCCCACTTTATACTGTAGAAATCCAAACCCTTTAATCCAATTTACAAACAAGAAAGTCTCTGATACAAAGTCACTCATCTGAGGCACAATGGGATTCCTCATGAGAGTGCACCAGCCTACATCCTCCAATCAGTCAAGGGTGTGGAGAAATGCTTACTCTTTAAACTAAGGCGTAGGCTATACCAACCCGGCCTGCCCACAGCCTGTCCCCCAAAGCACATAAATATCAACAGACTAGGCCTGACCTGTGGTGGCGCAGTGGATAAAGCTTCGACCTGGAATGCTGAGGTTGCCGGTTCAAAACCCTGCACTTGTCCAGTCAAGGCACATATGGGAGTTGATGCTTCCTGCTCCCCCCCCTTTCTCTCTCTCTCTCTCTCTCTCTCTCTCTCTCTCCTCTCTGAAATGAATAAATAATAATAAAAAATTCTAAATATCAACGGACTTGCACGTGGGCAGCGCCATCTTTAACTAAGTGAGCATAATATATTTCATCTGCCCAACAATCCACCCCTATGCTCACTTTACTACCCACAATCTACACCACCAGCATCCTTGTACAAGGAAATTAGGCACATTACACAAATTACAACAACATGACAAATCATACAATTTCAACTATTACAAAGGTACACACATTGCACCAGTCTCTGAGCACTTTGCCAAAAGTGCAAAATGTCCTCAGCCTTCTTTCTTGCCGTTGGAAAGGCTTCCCAGGGTAGGGGGAGGGCCTCCATCAAAGCCGCCCCCAACCCCCATCAGGGTATTTCACATTGTCCAAAATCCGTAAGTCCATCCAACAAAGGAGCCAGTGCTCACTGGGTCATAGTCCAGGAAATCAGCCCACGCACATGAGGTGTTAGCCTCCCCCCTCATTCCTGCCATCATGGCAGGTCTCACACTGTCCTAAAGAAAAGCATGTGGCAATGGCAGTCAGCATTTCCATCTCTGCTCTGGGGAGCATGATGGCATCCACCCCTATGTCCCAAAATCGCAGACCTACCAGCAGCTTGGCAGGCACTCCCTGCTGTTTCAGCTGGGCTTTCATCTTCTGGAGACTGCAGATTGTAACTCCAGCTGGATTCTCCTCATCCTCCAAAGAGGAACTGAAAACACCAGCTCCTGCTGCTGGGCTCAATCTCCGGGCCACCGCTGCCTTCTGCTCAGCAGCCCTTGCAGCTCCAGCCCCGGCCTCAGGCCCAGCCTCATGCCGCTGCTGGCTCTCCACAACATCCAGAGAAATCTCCAACTCACAAACCTGTGATTCCTTCTCCAGTGTCTGCTCCATTTCCAGGTGAATCTCACAAATCTGGTCGGCCTCCTCCTCCAGCGCTTCCTCCAGCTCCAGGGTCGGCATCTCTTTCTCCTATGTTTCCTCCAGCTCCTTCCATTGCTCGGTTTGCAAGTCCCGGGCAGACTCTTCTGTAGTGTTCTCGGTTTCCTCACACGTGGCTGTAAAAGATAACCAGCCAACAGTCCCACAAAAAACAGCCATAGGGAACCATAACAGCAGCCAGTCCTCTACCAATCACCTCAAGGGTGCCAGCTCCATACTGATCTGTATAAAATCCTGCCACAGACTACGCCAAATGTAAAGCCAGTAGTCGTGGCCACCATCATAACCGCCTGGCCCACGCAAGTTCACATTAGATTCGGACAGTCGGTAATGAAACAACGGAGCCAAGAACTGGTGAGCCATCAGCTTTAATTCTAGCTTGCACCTGGCAGGCAAGCAAAAACACACACTGGGCTCCAAAACCCACTCATTCAGTGCTCACAAAGCTACTGACTTATCCAAGTGTCCTAGAATCAAAAGGTTTCTAGCTCACCAGACTTATTCACCTCTGTTTCCCATCTCCTTCTCTCTACACAAACTCTGCACAAACTGGCTTCTTCCTCAGCATTCCGCCATCTTGGCTGCCTCTCCTGGCCTCCGCGTGGCCTTAATCTGCTCTCCTTTTTTAATACTAATAACAGGAACCGAGAGATTAAGCTCCCGGCCTGTCCCACTTTATACTGTAGAAATCCAAACCCTTTAATCCAATTTACAAACAAGAAAGTCTCTGATACAAAGTCACTCATCAGAGGCACAATGGGATTCCTCATGAGAGTGCACCACCCTACATCATCCAGTCAGTCAAGGGTGTGGAGAAAAGCTTACTCTTTAAGGCGTAGGCTATACCAACCCGGCCTGCCCACAGAGTGTCCCCCAAAACACATTAATATCAACGAACTTGCATGTGGGCAGCGCCATCTTTAACAAAGTGAGCATAATATATTTTATCTGCCCAACATGTTGTTTTGGCTGTGTTGTCGTTTATTTGACAATCTAAGGGAAAAGAGGTCAGTACCCCTGACTAGTCAGGCACTGCATGTTTTAAAAATTCTTGCGGCACACCAATAAAATCACCAATATAAAGCATTATAAGCATTTGGACTTTTTGGATGAGGCTCTGAGAGTTTAAACAATACCCCCAGAGAAAGATGACTGCAGCTTTGAGGTCAAAGCCTTGGGCCTTAACTACTGCTCTCTATGTATCCCTCCCCCAAAATCAAATGCTGTGTGAGGAAGGGATGGAGCCACTGTCTGGCATCACCAACATCTTGCTCTAAGTAAGCTAACTGGCAATATGTAAAAAACACACTCTTCTGCCTCCTCAGTTGGGAAGTACATCTCCCTGGTGGAGTAAATAATGGGTGGGGTAGTAGATGGGATTTTAAATTTTCATGATAAAATCTTGTATTCAAGATTAAGCAAAGAGGTCTATATTTTCCTTGCTTTGCATTAACTACATATATAGTGGGGATGAAGTTGATTCTACATTTCTGTGAAGGTTATTGCCCAGGCACTGTGCTGGGCTCTGTGAATTTAAACACTAGTTCAAAATTACTCCTTACCTCACTATGCTCAGTTTTAGGCAAGAACTCCAATCTTCAGACTCCCTGTTCTTTCCTCTGTATATAGCCTTTTGGCTATCATAACCATTTTCATAGCTTTAGCACCTGCTTGTATATACTGAAAATTCCTAGTTCCTTGTCTCTAGTCTCTGCTTCTCTCCTGATCTTCAATTCCACATTCTGTCTGCTGAACACATCTGTTGGGCAGATAAAATATATTATGCTCACTTTGTTAAAGATGGTGCTGCCCACAGGGAAGCCCATTGCCCAGGTGATATTGGTTGCCCTTATGCTTGGGATGGGTATAATTATATTATTCTGTGTGGGGGACAGGCTGTAAGCAGGCAAGGTCATTTTAGCCCAAGGCTTCGTTTTAAGAGTAAGCTTTTCACCATACCCTTGACTGATTGGATGATGTAGGGTGGTGCACTCTCATGAGGAATTCTCCCATTATGACTCAGATAAGTGACTTTGTATCAGACTTCCTTGTTTGAAGATTGGATTAAAGGTTTGAATTTCTACACTATAAGGTGGGTCAGACCGGAAGCTTGCCCCGGTTCCTGAGGTTAGCATTAGAGAGGAGAGCAGATTAACGCCACGTGGAGGAGAGGAGAAGCAGCCAAGATGGCGGAGTGCTGAGGAAGAAGCCAGTTTGTGCAGAGAGAAGGAGATGGGAAACAGAGGTGAATAAGACTGGTGAGCTAGAAAACTTTGATTCTAGGAAACTCGGATAAGTCAGTAGCTTTGTGAGCACTGAATGAGTGGGTTTTGGAGCCTCGTGTGTGTTTTTGCTTGCCCACCGGGTGCAACCTAAAATTAAAGATGATGGCTGTAAAGCCAGTAGTCGCGGTCAGGATCACAGCCGCCTGACCCATGCAGGTTCACATTAGATTCGTACAGACAGTAATGAAACACAGGAGCCAAAAACTGGTGAGCCATCAGCTTTAATTCTAGCTTGCACCCAGCGGGCAAGCAAAAACACACACTGGGCTCCAAAACCCACTCATTCAGTGCTCACAAAGCTACTGACTTATCCAAGTTTTCTAGAATCAAAGGTTTCTAACTCACCAGACTTATTCACCTCTGTTCCCCATCTCCTTCTCTCTGCACAAACTGGCTTCTTCCTCAGCACTCCACCATCTTGGCTGCTTCTCCTTGGCCTCCTCCACGTGGCATTTCTCTGCTCTCCGTTCTAATACTAACCTCAGGAACCGAGAGAGAGCAAGCTCCCGGTCTGCCCCACTTTACAGCATAGAGTCAAAACCTTTAATACAATCTACAAACAAGGAAGTCTCTGATACAAATGCTGATTGCCATTGCCACATGCTTCTCTTTAGGACAGTGTGAGACCTGCCATGACGACAGGAATGAGGGGGAGTCTAAAGCCCCATGTGTGTGGACTGATTTCCTGGACTATGATCGGATGGGCCCAGGCTCCTTTGTTGAATGGACTTATGGATTTGGACAATGTGAAATACCCTGATGGGGATGGGGGCGTCTTTGATGGAGGCCCTCCCCCTGCTCTGGGAAGGTTTTCAAATGGCTAGAAAAAAGGCCGAGGACATTTTGCACTTTTGGCAAAGTGCTCAGAGACTGGAGAAATGTACCTTTGTAATTGTTGAAATTGTATGATTTGTCATGTTGTTGTAATTTGTGTAATATGCCTAATTTCCATGTACAGGGATGCTGGTAGTGTAGATTGTGGGTAATAAAGTGAGCATAGGGGTGGATTGTTGGGCAGATAAAATATATTATGCTCACTTTGTTAAAGATGGCACTGCCCATGGGAAAGCTTATTGCCCAGGTGATATTGGTTGCCCTTATGTTTGGGATAAGTGTAATTATATTATTGTGTGTGGGGGACAGGCTGTAAGCAGGCAGGGTCATTATAGCCCAAGGCTTAGTTTTAAGAGTAAGCTTTTCCCCACACCCTTGACTGATTGGATGATGTAGGGTGGTGCATTCTCATGAGGAATTATCGCATTATGACTCAGATAAGTAACTTTGTATTAGAGACTTTCTTGTTTGTATATTGGATTAAGGGTTTGATTTCTACACTATAAAGTGGGAAAGACTGGGAGCTTGCTCTCTCTTGGTTCCTGAGGTTAGTATTAGAAAGGAGAGCAGAGAAATGCCACGTGGAGGAGGCCAGAAGAAGCAGCCAAGATGGCGGAGTGCTGAGGAAGAAGCCATTTTGTGCAGAGAGAAGGAGGTGGGAAACAGAGGTGAATAAGTCTGGTGAGCTAGAAACCTTTGATGCTAGGAAACTCGGATAAGTCAGTAGCTTTGTGAGCACTGAATGAGTGGGTTTTGGAGCCTCGTGTGTGTTTTTGCTTGCCCGCCAGGTGCAAGCTAAAATTAAAGCTGATGGTTCACCAGTTCTTGGCTCTGTTGTTTTATTACTGACTGTCCGAATCTAATGTGAACCTGCATGGGCCAGGCGGCTGAGATGGTGGCCTTGACTACTGACTTTACAGCATGCAAGGAAATGTGAGTGCTAAAAGGGTACAGGCAAGACCCCAATAAAGTCTATCAAGTTCTATTCATTCTGTGTGATAAAGAGAGAGAAGGAAACATTGAATGTTGCTCCAAAGCATCTAGCTTAGTTTATTGTAAAGTACTGTACCTCACTTCTGTGGGTTCACGTAGAGACACCAAGTCCAGATGAGTTTTGAAGAGTTTTATTAAAGGAGGTGTAAAGCCTGTAGTCGTGGCCACCATCACAGCCACCCAGCCAGTGCAGGTTCGTATTAGATTTGAACAGATGGTAATGAAACAATGGGCAGATAAAATATATTATGCTCACTTTGTTAAAGATGGCGCTGCCCTTGTGCAAGATTTAAGAGTAAGCTTTTCCCCACACCCTTGACTGATTGGATGATGTGGGGTGGTGCACTCTCATGAGGAATCCTTCCATTATGCCTCAGATAAGTGACCTTGTATCAGAGACTTTCTTGTTTATATAATTGAATTAAAGGTTTTGATTCTACACTATAAAGTGGGGCAGGCCGGGAGCTTGCTCTCTCTCGGTTCCTGAGGTTAGCTTTAGAGAGCAGAGCAGAGAAAGGCCACGTGGAGGAAGCCAGGAGAAGCAGCCAAGATGGTGGAGTGCTGAAAAAGAAGCCAGTTAGTGCAGAGAGAAGGAGATGGGAAACAGGTGAATAAGTCTGGTGAGCTAGAAACTTTTGATTCTAGGATACTCGGATAAGTCAGTAGCGTTGTGAGCACTGAATGAGTGGGTTTTGGAGCCCAGTGTGTATTTTTGCTTGCCCGCCAGGTGCAAGCTAGAATTAAAGCTGATGGCTCACCAGTTCTTGGCTCCATTGTTTAATTACCGACTGTCCAAGTCCAATGCGAAACCTTCATGGGCCAGGCAGCTCTGATAGTGACCATGGCTCCTGGCCTTACAGAGCCAAAAACTGGTGAGCCATCAGCTTTAATTCTAGCTTGCACCCAGCGGGCAAGCAAAAACACACACTGGGCTCCAAAACCCACTCATTCAGTGCTCACAAAGCTACTGACTTATCCGAGTTTCCTAGAATCAAAGGTTTCTAGCTCACCAGACTTATTCACCTCTGTTCCCCATCTCCATCTCCCAGCACAAATTCTGCACAAACTGGCTTCCCTTTCAGCACTCCGCCATCTTGACTGCTTCTCCTCTCCTCCATGTGGCCTTAATCTGCTCTCCTTCCTGCTCTCTGCCTAGAACATAATCCCTCTTTTCTGGAACAATGTGCTCTCTTCCTTTAATCCAATATACAAACAAGGAAGTCTCTGATACAAAGTCACCCATCTGAGGCATAATGGGATTCCTCATGAGAGTGCACCACCCTACATCATCCAATCAGTCAAGGGTGTGGGGAAAAGCTTACTTTTAAAACTAAGCCCTAGGCTACAATGACCCAGCCTGCCCACAACCTGTCCCCCAACACACATTAATATTAATGGACTTGCACATGGGCAGTGTCATCTTTAACAAAGTGAACGGAGTATATTTTATCTGCCCAACAGGAGGAAATTTATTAAATATGCTGGCCACATATGGCTGACATGGGGCAGTTTCAAGCCCAAATCATATGCCCCCAAAGTATTTCAGGGGCTGTTTATATACCCTTGATCACACGCGGGTGGGGAGAGCATGACATCATGGCACAAGCTTACAACATTTGTTTAGGAGATACACAGAAACATTAAGACTTTCAAGGTGACACAATCAAAGATGTTGACAAATCTTTTAGGGTTCATCTTCCCTCCTTTGCCTCAAGATATGTTACTCTCGGGATTCCAGGAAGGGGGAGAAACCTCAATCAACATAAGGTGGTATGTATATTCTGTCTCATTGAAAGAGAAGAAGTTTCTTGGTTAACATTTATTTTAGATTTAAAACTAAATGACCCATTGTTCTTGCAAGCCAGAAACTTCTACATTCTTCTCCCTCCCCTCCCCAAAGGAAGGACGGGACAGGAAAGCCTGACCTTTCCTCCTAAAATATCAATATTAATTTTTCAGCTTTTTGGTACCTTACTATAAGATTGCTGGGTGAATAGTGAAACCAATACAGAAATAGGTAACATAGGGGAAAGGACAACTTTGGAGATAAGCTAATGGGTTAAGTTCTTGGAATTTTTTATGCCAGCAGGGCAACCCAGTTGAGATCTTTAATAGTTACTGGAACTCTAGACATGGATTTGAAGGGTTGTTGGCATGTGGATAATGGTTGACACTTAGGAATGGATGAATTCACAAAGGATAACATCTTAAAAGGAGCTCAGGAAGAAAAGTTGAGAAGGAACTATCAGAGAGATTCTACACTTAACAGAGTTTCTGGCATAGAGAGAGTCCCAATTCCTGTTGGTCAATTTTATTTTTTATTTATTTATTTTTTTTACTGAGACAGAGAGTCAGAAAGAGGGATAGATAGGGACAGACAGACAGGAACAGAGAGAGGTGAGAAGCATCAATCATTAGTTTTTCGTTGCGACACCTTAGTTGCTCATTGATTGCTTTCTTATATGTGCCTTGACCGTGGACCTTCAGCAGACTGAGCAACCCCTTGCTCAAGCCAGTGACCTTGGGTTCAAGCTAGTGAGCTTTGCTCAAACTGGATGAGCCTGTTCTCAAGCTGGCGACCTCGGGGTCTCGAACCTGGGTCCTCTGCATCCTTGTCTGATGCTCTATCCACTGTGCCACCACCTAGTCAGGCGGTCGATTTACTTTTAAATTGAGCTATGTTGTCCTCTAGAAGAGGTTGTTGTACAGGTAGAATCTCCATATACTGCCACTCTTCTCTAAATTGCTTCAGGTGAGGGTGATAACAACACAGTGGCATTTATGAGGTCCCTAAATGATCCTCTGTCCAAGTATTTCTACTCTACCCAATGGCTGCCCCAACTCCTAACCTGAAAATTTTCCATTACAGATTCACTTCGATTGTCCCTTTCCCAAACATTCTCTGTTAAAATAATCTGTCAGTTGCTGGCTACAATTTTTCCCTTAGGAAAAAGAGAGCAAGAAGTTAATATCTGTTGAGCAGATGTTCTAAATCAGTGTTCTCCAACTGCTGGTTGGTGCACCAGTGCTGGTCTGCCAGAAATTTTATGCAGGTCCTCAAAAGAGTTACCCACCTGATATTGTATGAAGATTATAGAGCCTATAATCATTGGGTCTATAACTGGCATTTGAAAACCATTATTCTGAACAGTGTGGTAGAGGCTTTACATAATTTCTCCATTAAATTCTCACTCCAGTCCTGTAAACTGGTTTGTCAGTGGATCTTCTAGATAGTTGGAAAAAGAAAAAAGACCCTCAGGTCATTGGAGAAATTATTGTGGAGGGTAAGAATCTTCCCCTACTGGGAAGACCTGGTGGGGGGAGGGGGAGGATGGAGCAGAGTAGATGACAAGTGGACATTAGGTAAATGCCACAGGCAGAAAGAAATGAGAAGCCAAAATATATGAGAAGTAAAGGACTCGCCCAACACTTTCCTAGAGTGTACAATAGAACCACTGCAGTGATAGTAGTGACAACTTTAACAATACCTAAATTTCTTTATAGAGTCCAATCTCTTTTTATCCCTTTACTTCTGAACTTAAGAATAATCAGGCCCTGGCTGGTTAGTTCAGTAGTAGAGCATTCGCCCAGTGTATGGATGTCCCAGGTTCGATTACCAGTCAGGACACAAAAAAGAAGTGCCTATTTGCTTCTCCACCCTTCCCCTTCTTCTTTCTCTCTAGCTCTTTCTTCCCCTCCCGCAGCCAAAGCTCCATTAGAGCAAAGTTGGCCTGGGTACTGAGGATGGCTTCATGGCCTCCCCCTCAGGCGCTGAAATGACTCCCGTTGCAACAGAGCAATGCCCTAGAGGGGTAGAGAATCGCCCCTGGGTGAGCATGCCGGGTGGATCCCCATCTGATCTCTGCTCCCCTGCTTCTCACTTCAGAAAAAAAAAGAATAATCACTGAGGGTCCACTATGTGCTGGGCACTGCCTTATAGAAGTAACAGAGACTAAAACCAGAACTAGTCCCTGCTCTCAAGGAGTTTACATCCTAATGAGGACTTATATCAACCAAATACTTTCATAATGATATAGAAAAATGTAATTATGATAAGTATTATGTTGCCCTGGTCATGTAGCTCAGTTGGTTAAAGTATCATCCTGATACACCAAGGTTCTGAGTTAGATCCCTGGTCACAGCAGATACAAGAATCAACCAATGAATGCATAAATAAGTGGAACAACAAATTAATATTCTCTCTCACTTTAAATTAACTATTTTTTTAAATCTCATAACTGCAAAGTAGGTATTATTAATACCATTTTTTAAGGAAGATAACGGAAGCTCAGAGAGTTTCAATAACATACCAATAGTCACACAGCAGAAAACTCCAGTGTTTGCTGCTGCTCCTTCCACAATTCCATTCTACAGCCTTTCATGCCAGACACAGTACTTACTACTTAGTAAGGAACAGCATGGTGGAAGATTATCTCTGCATTGGCCTGCCTTGATTGTTTAACCCAAGGTTACTGGGGTTGAATTTCCCCATCTATTATGAGACAAACTAGCTCAAATGTTCTCAAAGTCGCTTTCATACACTCTTCTCCCTTAGATATTTTGTGATTTTATTGAGGAAATTACTTCATTTCAAATCATTTCCTTTGGTCCTGAAAAATTTCATTTTCTTAGATGATGCTTAAACAACAACAAAATTGTATCAAAAATGCTAATCAAATCTTTGTGGTTGATTGAGTCAGCAATAGCAAGTTACACTGCAGTTAACAGTATAAGTAAACTGAGAGTCACCACCTGCCCTGAAGGGGACAATGTTCTCTCATATCATTCATTCTGGAAACTTCTGAAAAAGCAGGAAACTCCAAAAAGGAAATGTGTATGTTGGAGCAGGGATGAAAGGATGCTTCAAAATGGTTGCAAATACAAAGATGTTAGGCCACTGATGTCCATAGTCAATAAATCAATAACTACCAAGAGTTGTTTGTTAGCACCTAATAGATACAACATGTTGTGTGGGACACTAAAAGGAATGGAAAAACATTATCAGCAAACCTCCGGTCTCAGCAAGCTCACAGTTTAGTTGGGCCCTCAGGCACCCCTGAGCGCAGGCAAGAACTATGAGACGAGAGGCTGGCTCATCGGTTTGCACCCCCAACCCCAAACACCGTCCAATGACTTGCCTCCTTTAAGTCTTCAAGTCATTTTCTCAGTGAGGCCTGTCTGGCCACCCTAACAAACACCACCTCTGCCCTTTGCTCTCATTCTCCCTGATCTGACTTCATTTTTCCCACAGCACTGATCATCTTCTAACATACTACATTTTACTTGTTTGTGTGACTTTTATAAGGTTTTCTGCAACCACAAGGATGTAAGCTCACAGGGGCTAATATTTTTGTCTGTTTTGTTCCCTGGTAGATCACCAAAGCCTGAAACAGTGCCTTGCTCATAATAAACATTCAAAAAATTGTTGAATGCATGAAAGTGCGTAGAAAAGCTAATGATCGCTTTAGGAACTTGGAGGTGGAGAGACCCTAGTGGGCTGGGGACCTTAGGAAAGTCAGTCTTCATGCAAAATGTAATGACTTAAATTGGTCTTCAAAAGGTGGACAGGATTTTTGTTAGAGAGGCAAGGAAAAACCAAAGAGAATGTGATTTCTGAGGCATGAAGACATCAGGGCAAATAGAAATAAAAGGACTAAAAGAAACCTGAATAGACACTTCTTCAAAGAGGATGTACAGAAGACCAGTAGACATATAAAAAAATGTTCAACATAACTAATCATCAGAGAAATGCAAATTAAAAACACAGTGAGGCTCTGGCCAGTTGGCTCAGTGGTAGAGCGTCGGCTGGGCATGTGGATGTCCTGGTTTTATTCCTGACCAGGGTACACAGGAGAAGCAACCATGTGCCTCTCCACTCTTCCCGCTCTCTCTTCTCTCTCTATCTCTCTTCTCTTCCCGCAGCCAAGGCTCCATAGGAGAAAAGTTGGCCCAGGTGCTGAGGATGGTGCCATGATATCACCCCAGGCACTAAAATGGCTCAGGTTGCAGTGGAGCAATTGACCTAGATGGTCAAACCATCACCCCCTAGTGGGCTTGCCACATGGATCCAAGTTGGGCACATGCAGGAGTATGTCTCTCTGCCTCCCTGTTTCTCACTTAAGAAAAATAATTTTAAAAAAGCAACTCATAAGATGATTCTACCTCACACCTGTCAGAATGGCTCCTGTTAACAAATCAATATACAGCAAGTGCTGGCGAGGATGTGGTGAAAAGGGACCCTTCCTGCACTGCTGGTGGGAATGCAGATTGGTGTAGCCACTGTGGAAAACAGTACGTCATTTCCTTAAAAAATTAAAAATGCAAATACCTTTTGACCCAACTATAGCACTTTTAGGAATATATCCTAAGAATCCCCAAAACACTGATTCAAAAGAAGATAGGCACACCCACGTTTATGGCAGCATTGTTTACAATAGCCAAGATCTGGAAACAGCCCAAGTGTCCATCAGTGGACTAGTGGATTAAAAAGCAGTGGTACATATACACAATGGAGTACTATGGAGCCATGAAAAAGAAGGAAATATTACCTTTTGTGATGGCATGGATGGATCTGGAGATTATTATGCTAAGTGAAATAAGCCAGGCAGAAAAAGACAAATATCATATGATCTCACTTATATGTGGAATCTAATGAACAAAGTGAACTGAGGAATGGAATAGAGGCAGATATGAGGTCACAGGGACCAGAGGGACAGCTGTCAAAGAAAAGGGGTATGAGGGGATGGAATCAGAGAAGGTGAAGGTGAAATTATGTATACATAACATAGATACAGATAACAGGACAGCAAATCCCAGAGGGAAGGGGGGAGGGAGACAGGAGAAGGGGAGCAAAGAGGGTGTAATGCGGGACACATTGTAGGGGGGTGACAGTGTTATATTGAATGGGACACTTGAATCTATGTTAACACAATAAATTTAAAAACTTTATAATAAAAGAAACAATAAAAACACTGTCATAAAAAGCCAAAATTCTATCCCAATATAGCAATTAATCAACAATCAAGTACTACCCACAGTATGCCTAACAATGTACACAACTGCAAGAAATAGAAAAACTCATTCATTTTAATTTAGTTTTTATGGAAATTGTCAAATGCACACACAATAGAAAAGAATACTATATAGAATCCTATATATCCATCATCCCACTTCAACAATTGTCAACTCATGGCCAATAGTTACATCCATATCACCACCCACATCCCTCCTTCTGGTATTTTTTAATTGATTTTAATTTATTGTGTTTACATAGATTCTAGTGTCACCCCAAATGCATACCACCTCCCCCATATTCCCCGCAACATTTCCCTTGCCTTCCTCCCCACAGCACCCCAGCCCCTTCTCTTCAGGTTTATCCCATCCTATTATCCTGTTTCCCTCTGTCCTCTTATCCTCTGGTCCCTTTGATCCCTCCTCTGTCTCAATTCCTTTCCTCAGTTCTCATTGTTCCTTGGATTCCTCAAATGAGTGAGGTCATATAATATTTTTCTTTCTCTGCCTGGCTTATTTCATTCTACATAATAGTTTCCAGTTCTATCCATGTTGTTGCAAAAGGTAAGATTTTTCTTCTTTTTCATGACCCCACAGTATTCCATTGTGTATATGTACCACTGCTTTTTAATCCACTCGTCCACTGACAGACACTTGGGCTATTTCCAGATCTTGGCTATTGTGAACAATGCTGCCATAAACATGAGGGTGCATTTCTTTTTTTGAATCAGTGATATGGTGTTCTTAGGGTATATTCCTAAAAGTGGAATGGCTGGGTCAAAAGGCAGTTCCATTTTTAATTTTTTGAGGAATCTCCATATGTTTTCCACAGTGGCTGCACCAGTCTGCATTCCCACCAGCAGTGCAGGAGGGTTCCCTTTTCTCCACACCCTCGCCAGCACTTATTCTGTGTTGTTTTGCTGATGAGCGCCATTCTGACTGGTGTGAGGTGGTATCTCATTGTGCTTTTAATTTGCATTTCTCTAACGATTAGTGATGTTGAGCATTTTTTCATCTTTCTATTGGCCATCTGTATGTCCTCTTTGGAGAAATTTCTATTCATTTCTTCTGCCCATTTTTTGATTGGATTGTTTGTCTTCCTGGTGTTGAGTTTTACAAGTTCTTTATAAATTTTGGTTATTAACCCTTTATTGGATGTATTGTCAAATATGTTCTCCCATTGTGTGGTTTGTCTTTTTATTCTGTTCATATTGTCTTTAGCTGTGCAAAAGCTTTTTAGTTTGATATAGTCCCATTTGTTTATCCTGTCTTTTACTTCACGTGCCCATGGAGATAAATCAGCAAATATATTGCCACAGAGATGTCAGAGAGCTTACTGCCTAAGTTTTCTTCCAAGACGGTTATGATTTCATGATTTACATTTAAGTCTTTTATCCATTTTGAGTTTATTTTTGTGAATGGTGTAAGTTGGTGGTCTAGTTTCTTCTTCTTCTTCTTTTTTTTTTTTTTTTGCAGGTAGCTGTCCAGTTTTCCCAGCACCATTTGTTAAAGAGGCTGTCTTTACTCCACTGTATGCTCTTACCTCCTTTGTCAAATATCAATTGTCCATAAAGGTGTGGGTTTATTTCTGGGTTCTCTGTTCTGTTCCATTGATCTGTATACCTGTTCTTATGCCATAACCAAGCTGTTTTGAGTACAATGGCCTTGTAGTATACCTTGATATCAGGAAGTATGATACCTCCCACTTTATTCTTTTTTTTCAAGATTGCTGAGGCTATTCGTGTTCTTTTTTGGTTCCATATACATTTATAGAATATGTGTTCTATATCTTTGAAGTATGTCATTGGTATTTTAATTGGTATTGCATTGAATTTATAAATTGCTTTGGGTAATATAGACATTTTAATGATGTTTATTCTTCCTATCCATGAACACAGTATATGCTTCCACTTGTTTATATCTTCCTTGATTTATTCCATCAATGTTTTATAATTTTCTGAGTACAAGTCTTTAATCTCCTTGGTTAAATTTACTCGTAGGCACTTTTTTGTTGTTGTTGCAATAGTGAAGGGGATTGTTTTCTTAATTTCTCTTTCAGACAGCTCATTGTTGGTGTATAAAAATGCCTCTGATTTCTGAGTATTAACTTTATATCCTGTCACCTTGCTGAATTTATTTATCAGGTACAGTAGTTTTTTGACTGAAACTTTACGGTTTTCTATATACAGTATCATATCATCTGCAAATAATGATACTTCTTTTTCAATTTGGATGCCTTTTATTTCTTCTTGTTGTCTGCTGTGGCTAGGACTTCCAGAACTATGTTGAATAAAAGTGGTGAAAGGGGGCACCCCTGCCTTGTTCCTGATCTTAAGAGGATTGCTTTTAATTTTTGCCCATTGAGTATGATGTTAGCTGTGAGCTTGTCATAGATGGCCTTTATTATGTTGAGGTATGTTCCCTGTATTCCCACTTTGCTGAGAGTTTTGACCATGAATGGGTGCTGGATTTTATCAAATGCTTTTTCTGCATCTATTGAAATTATCATGTGGTTTTTGTCCTTCCTTTTGTTTATGTGATGAATCACATTGATTGATTTGCAAATATTGAACCAGCCTTGCCTCTCCAGAATAAATCCCATTTGATCATGATGTATGACTTTTTTCATATATTGCTGGATCTGGTTTGCTAATATTTTGTTGAGGATTTTAGCATCTAAATTCATCAGAGATATTGGCCTATAATTTCTTTGTGTTGTCTTTACTTGGTTTTGGAATCAGAATTATGCTCACCTCATAAAAAGAGCTTGGAAGTCTTCCTTTCTCTTGAATTTTTTGAAATAGCTTGAGGATAGGAATTCTTTGAATACTTGGTAGAATTCACCTGTGAAGATATCTGGCCCAGGGCTTTATTTTTTTTGGGAGTTTTTTGATAACCGTTTTGATCTCATTTAGTAACCGGTTTGTTTCTATCTGTTTAAGTTTTCTGATTATTCCAGATTGATTTTTGAAAGGTTATATGTTTCAAGGAATTTGTCCATTTTATTTACGTTGTCTAATTTTTTGGCATACAGCTCTTCATAGTATTTTCTTACAATCCTTTGTATTTCTGTTGTCTGTTGTTATTTCTCTACTCTCATTTTTCATTTTATTTATTTGAGTCCTCTCTCTTTTTTTCTTAGTTAGTCTAGTTAAAGGTCTATTGATCTTGTTTACCTTTTCAAAGGACCAGCTCTTGGTTTCATTGATCCTCGGTATATTTTTATAGTCTCTATGTCGTTTATTTCCACTCTGATCTTTATTATTTCCTTTCTTCTACTACCTCTGGGATTTACCTGCTATTCTTTTTCTAGTTCTTTTAGATGTAGGGTTGTTATTTATTTGAGCCTTTTATGGTTTCTGAAGGTGTGCCTGTAATGCTATGAACTTCCCTCTCAGTACTGCTTTTGCTGTGTTCCATAAATATTGAGTTCTTGTATGCTCATTATCATTCATTTCTAGGAATGTTTTATTTCTTCCTTGATCTCATTGTTAAGCCATTTATTATTTAATAACATGCTGTTTAGTTTCCAAGTGTTTGAATATTTTTCAGTTCTTCTGTTGTGGCTAATTTCTAGTTTCATGCCATTGTGATCAGAGAAGATGCTTGATATGATTTCAATCTTCTTAAATTTGTTGAGACCGCTTTTGTGTCCTAACATGTGGTCTATCCTAGAGAATGTAACATGAGCACTTGTAAAGAATGTATATTCTACTGCTTTAGGGTGAAAGGTTCTGTAGATATGTATGAAATTCAGTTGATCTACTGTGTCCTTTAAGGCTGCTATTTCTTTGTTGATTTTTTTTTCTTGAGGATCTATCCAGTGATTTTAGTGGGGTATTGAAATTGCCTACATTATAGTTTTGCTGTTTATTGCACCTTTTATGTCCATCAAAATCTGCTTTATATATTTAGGTGCTCCTATATTAGGTGCATAGATATTTATAATGGTTATATCTTCCTGTTGAATTGCTCCCTTTATCATTATATAGTAATCTTATTTATCTCTTACTACAGCCTTTGCTTTAAAGTCTATTTTGTCAGATATAAGTATTGCTACTCCAGCTATTTTTATTTCCACTTGCATGAAATATTTTTTTCCAATCTTTTATTTTCAATCTATGTCTATCTTTTGTTTTGAGGTGTTTTTCTTATAGACAGCATATGAATGGGTCCTGTTTTCTTATCCACCCAGCTACCCTATTCTTTTGATTGGAGCATTTAATCCATTTACATTTAAGGTTATTATTGAAATGTAGTTTTTTATTGCCATTTTATTCTTTAAAGCTATATTCATCATTTACTATATTCTTTTACCCCTTTGTTTTGTTTACAACAGGCCCCTTAGCATTTCTTGCAGAAGTGGTTTGGTTATAATGAATTCCTTGAGGTGTTTTTTTTTTTGTCTGGGAAGCTTTTTATTTCTTCAATTTTAAATGATAACCTTGCTGGATAAAGTAGTCTTGGTTGTAGTCTCCTGTTCTGCATTACTTTGAATATTTCTTGCCATTCCCGTCTGGCCTCAAGTGTTTCTGTTGAGAAGTTGGATGTCATCCTTATGGGGACTCCTTTGTAGGTGATTGACTATTTTTCTCTATCAGCTTTTAATAATTTTTCTTTATCTCTTAGCTTTTAATTTAGCTTTTTAATTTTAATTATGACCTGACCTGTGGTGGCACAGTGGATAAAGCGTCAACCTGGGAACACTGAGGTCGCCAGTTCAAAACCCTGCACTGGTCTGGTCAAGGCACATATGGGAGTTGGTGCTTCCAGCTCCTCCCATCTTTCTCTCTTCTCTCTCTCTCTCTCACTCTGTGTTTCCTCTCTAAAATGAATAAAATAAAAATAAATTTAATTTAATTTTAATTATGATGTGTCTTGATGTATATTTCTTTGGGTTTTTCTTTAATGGAATTCTCTGTGCTTCTTTAATTTTTGTAACTTTTTCCTGCATCAATTTAGGGAAGTTTTCAGCTATGATTTCTTCAAACAAGGTCTCTATCCCTTGTTCTTTCTCTTCCTCTTCAGGAACCCCTATGATGCGGATGTTATTTCTCTTTATGTTGTCACAGATCTCTCCTAGAATTTCCTCAGATTTTTTTGAGCCTCTCTTCTTTTTTGCTGCTCTGCTTCCGTGCCTTTGTTTATCTTGTCCTCTAAATTGCTGATTCGATCCTCAGCTTCATTCATCTGCTTTTAATTCCTTCCAGTGTGGTCTTCATTTCTGATATTGTATTTGTCATTTCTGACTAATTTTTATTATTTCAATGTCCTTTTTTATACTTCCTATCTCTTTATTTAGGTGCTCATTATTTGTAGGTAGAGCTCAGAGTGCATTTCTAGCAGCTGTGGCAGATGCAATGCCGTGAGAACACTCCAGTGCCAGAAACACTCCAGTGCCTCCACACCCAGGAGGGAGCTTGCCTGCTATAAGGAAGTGACTCAGCGCCAACCAGGCAGCTCCATGACCTTTTCAGCCATTGGCTTTGAAGAACACGCTGTAACACCCTATAGGCTAAACCTGTGTATATAAGCTAGCTTACTTTCTGAATAAAGTGAATCTGCGTCACTGAAGCTGGTCTCCGGAATTGAGTCTCTACGTCTCTGTTGTCCTCACCCCCGGTGGGCCTTGTCTACAACTTGTGCCCAAACAGGGACCCAACTGGCATTCAAGGGACGGGTGAGTGACCCTCTGCAATGGGAAACCTTCTCCCTCACTCCTGAGCCCCACAAGCTCAAGCTCTCCATGCCGTATTGCAGAGTAGGCGAGTTAAAGTTAGTGAAAAGCATCTTTGTACTTACTGGGAGATCCTCTCCAGTTTCAATCCCTGGCTTAGGGACATGCCTCTCTGGGACCCGAAAACTTGGGTCCAAGCTCCCCAATGCATTCGTTCGGCCAAGGTACATGTAGGACAGACCTTCCCTCTCAGCCTCACTCCTGGCCTACTGGCAATACATGCCTGCCTGACCGGTGCTCCTGCTGAAGACCCTTCGCTGGTTCCTAAGGTCCTACAGACTACTCCTCTTTCAGAGGAGCCCCTACCCTCATATTTGTCTCCCCCTGAAGAGGAGGAAGGTAATTGGGCCTCTGAGTTTGATAAACTGATGGCCAAGCATGAAGAAATGAAACCAACTGAATTAATAACTGCACCATCAACTCCACCACCTGAAGAAGTGGAAGTCACCACTTCCACAGTCCCTGCCAGGGCTCCATGCCCCACCCTAGTTCCTCAGACTCCATTTTCTACCCCTGCTTTAAATCCAACCTGTGTTCCTGCTGTAGACTCATGGGTTAGCCTATACGCTCCTTTGTGTCAGCAAAGAGATATTTCTCATGCTGGTATTAGGATTAGGCCCCCCTCACCTTTTTCTGGTTAACATTAACCCTACTGCTGCACAACCACAAGCTTGGTACCCTTATGACCAAAGTCATCCAGGAAGATGGCCTTCACTCTCCCTATATTCAGCAATTACTTACAATATCAGTATTGATTTAAATTGCCCCATGATTGGAAAACATTAGCGTGAGCAGTCCTAACCATGGGAGACTTAATTCAATGGAAAGCTTTGTACAACAAGCAATGTGAAATAATAGGTGAAAGAAATCAAGGGCCTTCCCCCAGAAGCCCTCAAAGAAGAAGGGCAGTTTGCCTCCACTGCCGTACAGGATACCGGACCCACTCAGTATTTTGATCAAGTATGCCTATGTGCAACTAGAGCATTTACCCAAACTAATGCTCATGGAAGGTCCTTGAAACTTTCCAAAATTTTCAGGGTCCTAATGAACCTTTTTCAGACTTTCTAGGAAGGGTCCAAGAAGCCATAAAGTGTAAAGTTACACACGCCGATGTGGCAGATGCTCTAACTAAAGAATTAGTGTGGGAAGGCGCCAATGGAGAGTGTAGACAGGCAATAGGACCTATCAGAGCTGTGCCCCTAAATGATTGGGTCCTTGCCTGCCAAGATGCAGGTAACAACTTAGCCGTGGCCCTTGCTACTGCCCTTGCAGTCCAATTAAGTGTCTCCCATCAGGGAGGCCAACAGACACAAGGAGCCTGCTTTGAATGTAAAGGCACAGGACATTTTGGGAGACAGTGCCCTAATAGGAAAGGGAAAAGTGATTAAAAAATAAAAACCACCTTCTGTGTGCCCCCATTGTAAAAAGGGATTTCACTGGAAACTGAAAGATTGCCGGGTGCCGCCGATGAACAAACGAAGAGCCGAAACAGCCAAATGAGCAAAAGTCAGGCTTTATTGGGAGGACTCCGGGCGAGTTCACTGACCCTCGGATGTGAGTCTGTGAAGGCGCGCCCAGGGAGGGTTTTTGGGTTTTTTATATCTGCAGAGGGGGGAGGATGGTAACGGTCGACCGGTTTGGTGGGGCCTGCAGTTCATGGAACAGCCTTGGGGACAGACAGTTTCGAGAATTTGGGTGTGTGCGGTTTGAGCAAGATTAAAAACTGCCAGACGGTTTGAGTAAGATTAACAACTGCCGGACAGCTCAGGGCAAGGGAGGGTTTCACTACCCAACCCAGAGGCAACTACCGGACAGAAACGAGACTGCTGCTCAACTACTCTAGAGCAGGGGTCCCCAAACTTTTTACACAGGGGGTCAGTTTACTGTCCCTCAGACTGTTGGAGGGCCAGAATATAAAAAAAACTATGAATAAATCCCTATGCACACTCTACATATCTTATTTTAAAGTGAAAAAACAAAACAAAACGGGAATAAATACAATATTTAAAATAAAGAACAAGTAAATTTAAATCAACAAATTGACCAGTATTTCAATGGGAACTATGGGTGCGGATGCATCCTGTGCTCCTCTCACTGACCACCAATGAAAGAGGTGCCCCTTCCGGAAGTGTGGCCGGGGCCAGATAAATGGCCTTAGGGGGCCTCATGCGCCCATAGGCCGGGCCGTAGTTTGGGGACCCTGGCTCTAGAGCCTTTAAATGGGAAGTAGGGCAGCTCTCAGCCCCACCCATAAAAGAGCAGCTCCCCATGAGAGTCTATTGGACTTTACCCTTAACTCAAAATAAGACCTTTCTGACCCTGGGAGTAGAAGGCCACCCCATTCTTGGGCTCATAGACTCATGTGCTGATGTTTCTGTAATTAGGGAAGAGGATAAAAAGAAAGGCTGGGCCACGCGGCCCGGGGCCTCTCGTACAGGGACTTAGCAGAATGTGACCAGCCCAACAAGCCTTACAGCCACTCCATTGGACAGACTTTGATGGGGCAACTGGAGTTTTCAGTCCCTTATTCATGACTGAATTACCACATACACTTTGGGGACGAGACGTACTGTCTTTACTCCATGTCTCTATTACCAGCCAGGACCCCCTCCAATTCTAATGGCCACTGCTCAACTAAAAACCCAGAACCCATCAAAATTACATGGGATACCGACCAATTTGGGTCGAGCAGTGGCCATTAACAAATTTGAAACTAAAAGAATTACACAAACTAGTCCAGCAACAATTAGAACCCAAACATATTGAGCCCTCCACCAGTCCTTATAATTCACCTGTTTTTGTGATATAGAAGAAGGCATACTGAAAATGGAGATTCCTCTATGATTTAAGGGCAATTAATAAGCATATGGAAAAAATGAGCAGTTTACAGCCAGGCTTGCCACATCCCTCTGCGGTACCATGGGCAGTCCATATCAAAATTCTAGACATCAAAGACTATTTATTCTCAATCTCCCTCCATCCGGAGGACAAGCCTTATTTTGCTTTTACTGTGCCCTCCACTAATCATGCCCTTCCAGCTCGAAGGTATCAGTGGACGGTCCTACTGCAAGGAATGAAAAATAGCCCCACCATCTGCCAGCGGTATGTAGGCATCGCAACGCAACCCTTGCGGGAGCAATGCCTCATATACCATTATATGGATGACATATTAATAGCTCATGTCGATCCTTCGGTACTAGAAGAATGTTATCAGCAGCTCTTAGCTAATCTGAATGTCATTGGACTTTCTGTAGCACCAGAGAAAGTACAAACTCTGCCGCTTTTTACTTTCTTGGGATATCGCAGAGGGGAAGAAATAACACCTATCTCTCCAATGCTCGCAGTCCCTCAGCAATGCTCTTTACATGACTTACAAGAGCTATGCAGTCAAATAATCTGGATACTTGGATACCTATCTATATCTACTGCTGAATTAGATCCCTTATCCTCCCTCCTTGAGGGCGACAAAGAGCCCACTAGCATCCGCTGTCTCACTGCAGCAGCAAAGCGGATTATAACGGACGTTAGCAATGCTATTTGCTCTGTGTAGACAGCCAGACTAGAACCTACTCAGCCAATCTCAGCCACTGTCCTGGTCACAAAAGGCACTCCTACCGGAGTCCTGTTTCAGAACAAACCCCTTTATTGAGTACACTTAGCATATAGTCAGCTGTCTAAAATCCCCACCCCCCCCCCAAGACCACAATCTGCATTTTTGGCCGAAAGCTACTGCAAACTTGTATCACCCTGTATGGTGGAGAATCTGATGTGCTCATCTTACCAATTCCTCTTGACCATATACAGTTCCTCCTTTCTGATGACCTAGAAGTACAATCACTTGTGGCTAACTTTCCTGGTCAAATAGACAATCACCTACCCAGTGATAAACTCCCGCAAACGCTGCAGAGAGTCCCCTTGCAAACAACCCCTCATTCCTATCCAGCCTCTACCCCTATCCCACATAGCATGCTCGCGTTCACCAACGCTAGCCGCTCTCACTGTGAGATAGTATTCAAATCACCAACAGAAAGCACAAAGTTCCATAAATACAGTTATGCAAGGTCAGTACAAGTAGGCGAGCTACTAGCCATCTATTATGCCCTACGTCTCTGGCAACAGGCTCCCCTCTATATCTTCTCAGATAGCGCTTATGCTGTACAAACAGTTAAAGGTCTTGCCCATTCCACCTTCCGACCCAAGCAGATGTTACTTGATAAGGCCCTCAGCCAGTTTGAAGAACTATTAGAGGAGCGTCAGCACCTTGGTATATTCAGCATCTTTGCTCTCACTCAGGCTTACCTGGTCCTCTTACAGCAGGCAATGCACAGGCGAATCGCCTAGTTTTACCAGTTTCTCCTGTTGAGCAAGCTAGGCAGCTGCATACCCGATTTCATGTCTGCCCATTCTCTTAAATCTCTCTTTCCCGATCTCACTCACGCAGCCTGCAAACACCTTGTACGTGCGTGTAAACAATGTGGGATTGCTGGGTGCCGCCGATGAATTAATGAAGAGCCGAAACAGCCAGATGAGCAAAAGTCAGGCTTTATTGGGAGGACTCTGGGTGGGTTCACAGACTCGGAATGAGAGCCAGAGAAGCCTCGCCTAACTGGTGTGGTTTGAGAGTTTTATACCCCTTCAGGATAGCTGGGGGATTTCCAGTGCGGTTTAGGCCTGCAGGTGTCTTGTGCAACCAGGGACGTTAACGGTTGAGGAATTTCTATTGTGTTTTTGGACAGGGTGCGTGTGCTAAAGATTAGTAATTGCAGAAATACCAAAGATATGAGAGACTTTCCGGCCCATGCCCAGAGGGTGCTACCGGACATTCCTGGCTCTTTGGTATAGGGAGTGGGGCGACATGGTCTTATCTGGCTACTTCCTGCTGTACGGGGGCGGAGCTGGGGAGGGGTAGGAAAGAGCCAGAGCAGTCCGTATCCGCTATGGTAGGCAGGGGTTGGTATTGCAGCATCATTTGGTTGACTGCTATCCTGGTGACCTCCTGAAATCGGGTCTGCAGGAAGCGAAAAAGACAAGGGGTAATTAGTAAGATTAGTCCAATTATGAAAATTGGTCCTATGAGTGGAGCTAGTAAAGAATACATGGAGGAGTTCCACCAAGATGAGGCTTCTGCTGAGAATTTTTGCTTCTGGAGATCAGAGCTGAGTTTGTGGAGGGCTTCTACTCTGGTCTCTACAAGGATTTGTTGATGTAGTAGCAACATTCTTCCCGCAGGAAGACACAGGTGCCCCCGTGCTTAGCCGTAAGCAGGTCCAGGGCTCGCCGGTTCTGTAACGAGACTTGGGCAAGAGAAGTTATTTGTCTCTGTAGGGAGGCCAAGGATGCGGCCGAATTGTCAACAGCTATTTGGAACTGGGCCATCAGTCGAGTGGAAGTCTCTAAGGAGTATGCCAGGGCTCCTCTGCCAAGTCTGGCCGCGACTACTGAGGTGGTGAGAGATAGTCCGACTACAAGGGGGAGGAATGCCACCCGTTTTTGCCTTAAATAAGATCCAATGTATTGTTGTTGGAACTCGGCAGGGGTGTAGATGGTGAGTTGAGTTAAAGTCACTGGAAGGCAGAGGAGGGTGGGATTGAGTGGATAGGATAGATTTTTTGAGAGAGTATGATTGCACCAGAAGAAAAAGCCGCTCGGGGCAGCCAGGTTCTGAGTAAGGTTAATGGTGCGGCTGCATTGGGTGTGGTTGGAGGAACTATATAGCAAAGGGGAAATTGTTGAAAAGTTAGGGGTACATATAAACTAACCCCTGGCAGAGGTGGGGGAGTGTGTGTTATATTGGTAGAGTTTATAGAAACTGGTGAGGGCACTGCAGTGAGAGGGGGCTTGCCAAGGGCGGCACACATAAGACATGAGGAGAGATTGCCTAGGCCATGATGTTGGCTAGGAGTAATCCTTCCCACAGGAGGGAAAGCCAGGAGAAAGGTGTCGAGGTGGGGGTATCTGTATCCCAGACCTCAGGGTCCACTCCAGGTAGAAGCTGGACCCCGGGGTCCGAGCCCGGGTCAGGATCAGGACCCGGCACTAGTGCTAGTAAGAAGGCCTGCTTGGGGGAAAATGAAATACTTGCTCTGAGTTTGGACAGAATGTCTCTCCCCAGGAGGGGAACTGGGCAGGAGGGTATGACTAGGAAGGAGTGAGAGAATGGGTGACCCTCAAATAGGCAGTTAAGGAGGGTTGTCCAGCGTGGGGTCGAGGGCGATCCATCGCTTCCCATGACCGAGATCTGGGAGGGAACTGTGGGGCCCGAATGAGAAGGAAGGACAGAGTAGGTAGCCCCCATGTCTATTAAAAAGGAAACAGACTTACCCGCTACCTGGAGCGTAGCCCTGGGCTCGGTGAGGGTAACCAGAGTCGAAGAGCCAGGGCCCCCTCTGTCGTCCATTAAGCCCAGCAGTTCTGAGACGGAAATGCCTGGTTCTCAGCTCCCCGGCATTGAGGTGCCAGAGGCTGAGCCAGGGTTGGGCAGTCCAACTTCCAGTGGCCCATGAGTTTGCATTGTGGGCAAGGCTTGGTGGGGGGGCCTTGGTCGCGGACAGGCCTTGGCCCAGTGGCCCTCTTTACTGCATTTAAAACAAGTGCCCGGTGGTGTGCGCTGCCCTTCCTTGGAGGCTGGCTTTTTTGCCGGTTCCCCTACCCGCCAGAGGGCTGCTACCAGAGCTTGGGTCTGGAAGCTAATCTTCTGCTGTAACCGTGCCTCCCAGGCTGCTTCAGCCGTTTCCTCTCGGGCGTTAAAAACTTTAAAAGCCATTTTACCAGGTCTTGGATGGGGGTCTCGGGGCCCTCTTCAGCCTTTTTTAGTTTTTTTCTAATATCTGGGGCTGACTGAGAGATAAAGTGAGAGGCTAAGACTGTGGTCCCATTGCTGGACCCCGGGTCTAGGAGGGTATAACAAACTAGGACCTCTTGAAGGCGGTTTAGGAAAAGAGCTGGGTTTTCTTCGGGGACTTGGGTAATTTCCCTCAGTTTGTCATAATTTACAACCTTGTTAGAAACTGCATCCATACCTCTGATTAAGTATCGGAGTATAAGGTTCCCCGACGAGGGATGTTGGACCCTTGGCCAGGTTGATAACTCCAATTGGGGTCCTCCCCGGGTACCGCCTCTGTGCCAGGGGGGATTTGGTCATTTATTAGATGGTCCCTGTCTGCCTGCTGTCGGGTGGCGGTGAGGATGCGTTCATGTTCCTCAGGGGTGAGAGTGGAGGTACAAATTATTTTAATGTCATGCCAGGTCAGGTCATATGTCTGAGTCAAGTACCGGAATTCCTTAATGTAGGTTGAGGGGTCGGCCGAGAAAGATCCTAGCCGTTTCTCAATCTGTGAAAGGTCTTGGAGGGAAAAGGGGACATGTACCCGAACTAGGCCCTCTGCCCCAGCTACTTCGCGGAGAGGGGCGAGGACAACGGATGACAATTGGGGGCTGTGCGACCTGGTATGAGCTGTGACGGGAGAGGGGAGAGGGTTGGTGGGAGGTGGGGCAGAAGGAACCGGAGGGGCAGAAGGAGCCAGAGGGGCGGAAGGAGCCAGAGCCTGACCCGGGTCTGGGGGGTTCTCCCGGGGGAGAGCCGGAGGAGGAGATAGGTGGTTGGGAAGGTCATCAGGTTGAGAGTAAGGAGGGGGTTCCTGGGAGGAAGCCTTGGGAGGAGGGGAGGTCTGGGCTAGAAGAATTTGGAGAGTGGAGCAGTGGGAACAGAGATCGGGGCAGGAACAGAGATCCCATAAAGCCTGAACATACGGGACCTCAGAGTCTTTTCCTGTGCGCCGGCAAAAATTGTCTAGGTCCCGGAGGACGTTAAAGTCAAAAGTACCCATAGGCAGCCAGTGAGACCGGTTATCTAGGGTGTATTGAGGCCAGGCGACCTGTGACAGGAAGACAAGTTTCTTCCTGCGAAGTGTCTGAGTGTATCCCAATTTGGAAAAATTTTTAAGGAGACATCCTAGAGGAGTTTTTGGGTCTATTTTTTATTTTTATTTATTTTAGAGAGGAGACACAGAGTGAGAGAGAGAGAGAGAGAGAGAGAGAGAGAGAGAGAGAGAAAGCGGAGAGGAGCTGGAAGCTCAACTCCCATATGTGCCTTGACCAGACCAGTGCAGGGTTTTGAACTGGCAACCTCAGTGTTCCCAGGTCGATGCTTTATCCACTGCGCCACCACAGGTCAGGCGGGTCTATTTTGGATTTGGAGTTCCCCATAATTTAGTAGTCCTTTGGACCCCTACGTGTCGGAGGATAAAGGATATGAAGGAGGCATCCCTTCCAAATATCCGTCTCCGGACAGGAATAGAGGAGCGAATGAAAGGCGTCCCTTTCAATCGGACCCCCTATTAAGACTCCAGGATTCGGCGTGGGGAGGGCCTCTCGGCTCTGCCAAGTCTAGGACGAGAGACCCCGGCAGAGACACAGGGGTCCAGCAAGACAGAGAAGGGATCGAATTACTCACGGTTGGAAGTAGTCTTTGCAGGGAACTCCGAACTCAAAGCGACAGGCAGCACAAGGCAGGAGGAGAGAGAGAGGGGACCCTGGCTCCGGCCTGTGGGGGCCGGGGCAGGTCGCAAAGCCTCTCTCCTGGGTTTCGGCACCAAGTGAAAGATTGCCGGGTGCCGCCGATGAACAAACGAAGAGCCAAAACAGCCAGATGAGCAAAAGTCAGGCTTTATTGGGAGGACTCCGGGCGGGTTCACAGACTCGGAATGAGAGCCAGAGAAGCCACGCCTAACTGGTGGGGTTTGAGAGTTTTATACCCCTTTAGGATAGCTGGAGGATTTCCAGTGCGGTTTAGGCCTGCAGGTGTCTTGCGCAACCAGGGATGTTAACTGTTGAGGAATTTCTATTGTGTTTTCGGACAGGGTGTGTGTGCTAAAGATTAGTAATTGCAGAAATACCAAAGATATGAGGGACTTTCCAGCCCCTGCCCGGAGGGTGCTACTGGACAACAACCACAAGGTGTCAACCCTCGGGGTCTACAGCCTAATGCTGCATGGCAAGTACATGTCACTCATGTTCCCCAATTTGGCAAACTTCGCTACGTACACATAGTGATAGACACCTCTCCGAAGCCATCTCGTCCATGGCCCTGGCTGGAGAAAAAACCAAACATGCAATTTGTGCCCTTCGTCGGGTTATGCTTTGCCTTGGCATATCTTGGGAGATTAAAACTGACAGTGGGATGTTATACCAGTGGCCAGTTTAAAGCCTTTTTGTTCTCAATTGCAAATCACACACCGCCTTGGCATAGAACAGAGACATCAAGCTCCAAATACAAAAAGAAAGGGGGAATATGCCCCAGGCCTCACCCAGAGAAGTGCTCATCAGTGCTGTATTCACTCTCAATTATTTAACTTTTGATTCTGATGGCTTAACTTCCACTTACAAGCATTGGGGAGGCCTTCGTAGCCACCCAATTCCTTTACCGCTGGTACTCTGGAAGGACCCAACCATGGCACAGTGGCAGGGTCCACACCCCCTTCTAAAGTAAGGGAAAGGTTATGCTTGTGTCTTTCCAGAAAACAGCCCTCAGCCAATTTGGATCCCAGGATAAAACATAAGGCCAGTCCCGGTGTCCCAAGATGAACCCTCCAATGGACCCCCCAACACAGGAGATGGCAAATTTCACCCTGAATGAACACCTGAGGGGAGGAGGTCCTCAGCACTCTAGAAGACCTCGCGGCCAACGTGCGCACCCCATCACCTGGGGGATATGAAGGAGCAAGCCCAGAGAATGGCCCCTGACAGGCCCCCAGGCCCTGGTACTCTGTTCCTGCTTATGTGTGCTATAATAACCGCTAACTCCCAGACGCGGGTGGACCCCCACGTCTGGACTGCTTCTCCCCACCCTGGCATTATCCTGCCCATAGAGACAAGAACAGCAAACTATCACTAAACAAATCCAACCGGCTCTAATTAAAAGAGAAGGGGGAAATATAGGTAGAGCATGGAGCACATTCCTAGCAGCTGTGGCTGATGCAATGCCGTGAGAACACTCCAGCTCCAGAAACCCTCCTAGGCACACCCAGGAGGGAGCTTGCTGCTGTAAGGAAGTGACTCAGCGCCAACCAGGCAGCTCCCTGACCTTTTCAGCCATTGCCTTTAAAGAACATGCTGTAACACCCTATAGGTTGAACCTGTGTATATAAACTACCTTATGTCCTGAATAAAGCGGATCTGCGTCACTGAACCTGGTCTCCAGAGTCAGGTCTCTACGTCTCCATCATCCTCACCCCCGGTGGGCCTTGTCCACAATTATGTTCATCCATTGTTGCTCTAAGATCTTCGAGCATTCTAGCATTCTAACAACCATTATTTTATTTATTTTATTTTTAAATCTCTTCTATTTTCAAAGAGATGTCTTTTATTTTTTAATTTCTTTTTATTTTATTCATTTTAGAGAGGAGACACAAAATGAGAGAGAGAGAGAGAGAGAGAGAGAGAGAGAAAGGGGAGAGGAGCTGGAAGCATCAACTCCCATATGTGCCTTGACCAGACCAGTGCAGGGTTTTGAACTCGTGACCTCAGTGTTCCCAGGTCGACGCTTTATCCACTGCGCTACCACAGGTCAGGCCTAACAACCATTATTTTAAACTGTGCATTCAGTAATTTAGTTATTTCCTATTCATTCAAGTTTTTTTTTCTGAGGATTTCTCTTGATTCATTTGGGTTGCATTTCTCTGCTTCCCCATTTTGTCTGTGTATAAGAAGGGTGTGGCCTCTGTGTTCCCTAGGTGTGGTCTGTTTGCAGGTCCGACACCCCCTCTGCCACCACCTCAAGCGTTTGGGTATGGGCTTTGCTGGTGCCAGCCTGCTGCGGTTTCTGCCTCTCTTCTGTGAACTGGACTGTGTTCACGTGCCAGGGTTACAAGCCTTGGTAGACCTTGGTCTTTGCCTCACCCCCATTGGTGTGGCCACTCTTGCTCACCAGGCCGCAAGCCTCAACCCTGCGGGCAGGTTGCACACGTGTGCTCAGCTGCAGGCCTCAGCCAGCTCCCTGGCTTTTTCCTTGCCCCTACAGGCAGGACCCTCTTTCTCACCAGGCCACAGGCACACCTCAGACCGCCAGGGCTGCCCTCAGCCTCCACCCCCACTGAGCGGGACTGTGCTTATGGCAGGCCTCAGTTGCAGCCAGACCCCAGCTTCTGCCCCTGCCAACAGGACCGTGCTTTTGCGTCCCACCACTGCCTGCCCTCAGGTGAGCACTCAGCAGTGTGTCGGGGAGTGCAGGGGGGGCAATGCAGCTCAGACCTTATCACGCAACACTATCCCTGATGGCTCCCTCATTCTAAGTGACTGCTCTGAGTGCAGCAGGAGAGCTTCTGTTTGGCTGGTGACCTGCTTCCCTTTACTGGTATTGCTGGTTCCAGTAAAAATATTCACTTTAGATTTGGGGAGTAACTCAGCCCAAGGGTTAGGGTAGCTGTCCCTCAAAGTGTTTCTCCCTGTGCCTCCTAGATTACACTTCCTGCTATTCCATTCCTCTCATCTCTCCCTGTCCCCTGGAGTCCCAGGTGAGTGGTTGTGAAAGAGGTTTTCTCTGTGGTCCCTTTAAGAAGAATCCTGGGTCTGAGAAATCTGTCTCTTTCCTCACAAACAGTATCCTGGCTTGTTTTGCAGCTAAATACTGTCCATATGCCTCTTGTAGGCTCTAGGGCTGCAGGCTGGAGCTTTGTTCCTGGGGCCCAGGACCCTCCCCTCTCTGCTAAACTCACTTCCCGCCATGCGAGTCCCTCAGGGCTGCCATTCGCTCCCGGGAGCTAGGCAGCCCTCTCCGCATTTCCGCTTTGCCTACCAGTCTCAGTGTGGCTTCTTCAGTGATCCTTGGTTAAAGGGTCCTCTTAGTTTAGTTCAAAGTTGGTTTTTCCAGATGATGGTTTTTAAAATTAAGTTGTAATCCACTTTGGTTCTGGGAGGTGGAAGTTGGTATGTCCGCTTACTCCATCACCATCTTGCTGCCCCTCTCCCTCCTCCTGTTTTATTTGAAAACAAAATCCCAGTAGTCATATCATTTCATCCGTAACTATTTCAGTAAGTATCTTTAAAGGATACGGGTGTTTTAAACATAAGGATTTTTAAAATAGAACATAAAAATTAACTTCTTAACATCATCAAATACTGGTCTCTTTAAATTTCCATTTATTAACAGTATGTTTTACAGAGGTCTTCATATATGTCAGTCACTGTGCCAAACACTTTACAACCAGATGCAACTTAATCTTCACAGTGACACTGTGAACAAGCTTACATTACGCTACATTTTACAGCTGAAGGAACGAAGACTCAGAGATGTTAAGAAATTTGCTCTGCATTGCACCATAGGGGGCTTGCAGGGTGGATCCTGGTCAGGGTGCATGCAGGAGTCTCTCTGCCTCCTCACTTCTCACTTAAGAAAAATTTAAATATGTGTGTGTGTGTGTGTGTGTGTGTGTGTGTGTGTGTATGAAATTTGCTTTGGCTACTGCCTTCAAAAGGTGTACAAGACAGTGGTAGAAGCAACCTGCAGAAACAGAATGCAGGAACACCTGCAGCAGATGATTGACACGGATACCAAGGGTTTAAAGGAGGGAGAAATCTACGTCTGCTGCAGTGGGCTGAAAAAAGAAACAACCAAACATAGAGAATCCAAAATACAAATTATTAAGACTTTCTGACCACTGTGTAAAGTATATAATTATCTAACCACTATGCTGTACACCTAAAACTAATACAAAATAATATTGAATATATACTATAATTAAAAAAAATAAATAAAAAGCAATGTCTGGAATTAATTTTAGTAATAAATTTTATTTAGCCATCCCCTCAAAAAAAGACTTTCCATGCTCTGGTATAAAAGAGAATTTCAAAGGAAAGTCATCTCAAGATATAGTTGAGGTGGATTGCCAGAAATTTCAAGGGTTCACAGGGTTTATGTGGCTGCAATATGTACTACAACCAACAGGTGGCAGCAACATGCAAGCAATATTAAATGTCACTAATTCTCTGCTTGATCTCACCAATAACAACTGTCTTAAATTTTCCATTCTCAATTGCTCCAATATATTTCAGCAGATCTCTCAGTATTCCTACCATTACAAATGTGACTGTGGAGCACAGGAGAAATAAAAGAGCCTGTAGGACAGTGTTTCACAAAGTATGTTTTATAGACAATCCCTGCCCCATTTGCAGTCTTCATTAGAAGCCTTACTAAAATGCTGATTTTAAAGACTTTAGTACAAGAAAAGTGTGTAAAATATTTCATTAATATAATTTTATATTTATTAATGTTAAAGTGATAATAGTTTGGATTTACTGGACTAAAAATGTATCATTAAAATTAATTTCTTATGTTTAACTTTTTAAAATGTAGCTACTAAAAAATAAAATAAAATAAAACGTGGCTACTAGAACATTTATAGTTACATATGTGTCTTACATTTATGTCTTATATTCATGACTCCTATATTTGTATTGGACCTCTGCTTCAAAGATTAAAAATAGAGGATGTGACTGAAGCCTGACCAATTAGAGCAACGGGAATTCCTGTGACAACAGGGATTGGTTCAGGGACTTAGGGCACAACTGGAAAGTGAAACAAATTCTTGTTCTCCTTTTGCTCATTAAACCAGTTTGGGTCGAAATTTCTATCACTTGCACCAAAAAGATTTCTAATTGTGTTATACCTTTGTATTTGACATTGGTGATCTTTCATACAAATTTCAGTCAAAAAGAGGTGGAAGCCATAATTCAAGGATTGAAAACTGAGTGGTAAAGAAATGTAGGCAGAAAATGTAAACGTGACTTTTTACGGTACAAAGAAGAAAGTCAGGGTCTACACAAAGGAGGAATGGGTGAAGGGGAATGGGCTTTCTGGTTGTCTGAGTGGATTTTACTTGTTTTGGTGGAGGAAGAACTGGAACTTCACTGCCTTGTTTCTCTGGATTTGGGGTCAACAAGAGCAGGGAGACTTCTCCCATCACTGTCTCGGGTGTGCAGCTTTAAAATCAGGGCTTTCCTCACGCTGGGAGAAAGACCACCTGAAGTAACCCAGAACAAAGGATGAATGCTTGAGGGAGAGAAGAAAAACAAGTAAAGAAATAGTAAGAACACATAATGAAAGGGCTCGTAGTTGACTAGAGGTAAGGGATAAAAGATGAGAAAGATGACAATGACCGTCAGTGTCCTGATTTGGACACTTGGTGGTTTGTGGTGATATTTTTCACCTGCAAAGAAGCAAAGGAGAGGGAGCAGATATGACGGGGAGTAAGGAGGTTTAGACTCCCCAATCTGTTTCTGTGCTCTCCAAGGTCCACTGGAAACAGGGGAGGAGACCCCCTAACTTTCCTCCCTGTCAGTTAGGCTACAGTCTCTTCTTTCCCTGCCCAGGGGGCTATTATCCAAAGCCCTCTGTCTCTAGATATTTCTAGACAAGAATTAGAATAGAGACTATCCCCACCTCAGGGACTCTCCATGCTCTTCTAGCATGTTCAGCTAACATCAACCTCGGCAATGCCAGAGGGTACTGCGTGTTTGCCTACCCAGCCAAGGGCCAGGAAGCAGGTCTCCTCTCTCAGGCAGGACCTCAGTCTCAGTGAAGGATTCTCTTTGAGACCCACAGCACATTGCTTGAGGTGAGGTGAAAAAGAACCTTCCCAATAGCTAGACGGAATACCTCACCACCACAAACTCTTAATTCCTTCTCCCTCACAAATCATCTCCCCTTCCCCAGGCCTTTCCTTATTTAGAAGGGTAGAAGCCAGTGACAACGGAGCTGTTCAGGTAGTCTCTGATCACACTTATATAAAAGTATAACATATTTTTATAAGTACTATATATCAATACATTGAAAGGTATCTGAAAGATTATTTAACAAAATGCTAATAGTGATAACACCTCCACATTCCTCTTATTTATTTATTTATTTATTCATTCATTTATTTATTTTGTATTTTTCTGAATGAGAAGTGGCAGGGAGGGTGCAGAGAGATAGACTCCTGCATGCACCCAACTGGGATCTACCCAGCAAACCCACTAGGGGGTGATGCTCTGCTCATCTGAGGTGTTGCTCCATTGCAACTGGAGCCGTTCTAGTGTCTGAGGTGGAGGTCATGGAGCCATCCTCAGCGCCTGGGCCAACTTTGCTCTAACGGAGCCTTAGTTGCGGTAGGGGAAAAGAGAGATAGAGAGAAAGGAGAGGGGGAAGGGTGAAGAAGTTGTTGGGCACTTCTCCTCTGTGCACTGGCCAGGAATCAAACTCAGCCAGGACATCAACACACAGGGCCAACGTTCTATCACTGAGTCCACTGGCCAGGGCCTCCACATTCCTCTTTTTCAAAAATTCCATTGGAACAAAGATTTAGATATAAAAAATGTAAAAAATAATTAGAAGAAATATAGGTGCAATATGTGAAAGTATTCTCATAGATTGTATAATTAAAAACTAGATTGAATACATAAACCTTTGAAATTTTTATAAGGTAAATGCCATAAACACCATTGAAAGGCAAATGAAAATCTAGGGAAAATATTTGCAATGCACATGACAAACTTTCAATAGTCCTAATATTCAAAGGGCTCTCAAAAACAAACAAACAAACAAACAAAAAACCCCAGAACATTCTAATAGAAAACTTTGTGAATGAGCCTGACCAGGTGATGATTCAGTGGATAGAGCATCAGACTGGGATGCAGAGGTCCCAGGTTTGAAATCCTGAGGTTGTCAACTTGAGCGCAGGCTCATCTGGCTTGAGCGTGGGGTAATTGACTTGAGCGTGGGATCATAGACATGTCCCCATGGTCTCTGGCTTGAGCCTGAAGGTTGTTGGCTTGAAGCTCAAGGTTGCTGGCTTGAGCCCAAAGTTGAAGGCTTGAGCAAGGGGTTACTCACTCTGCTGTAGCCCCCGATCCCCAGTCAAGGCACATATGAGAAATCAATCAATGAACAACTAAGATGCCGCATTGAAGAATTGATGCTCCTCATCTCTCTCCCTTCCTGTCTGTCTGTCCCTAACTGTCCCTTTCTCTGACTCTTTGTCTCTGTCAAAAAAAAAAAAAAGCATTAAATAAAATGAAAATTTGGTGAATGACAACAGTAAAAGAAAAAGCAATGTACTAAAGTCAGAATACAAATGGTCAGAATACACATAAACTTCCTACCAAACTGTAAATGCAATAACACACTACACCTATTTAGAATTATTGATTAGGAATTTTTAGCTCATTTTAAAATAAATTCACTTAATCCTCAAAATAAGCATATTGTTTTATGTTATCATTTAGTACTATTCATACTTATTATGTTATGCTTACTTGTATTAATTGCTATTTTTTCCCATTTGTTAGATAAAAAAGTTGAAGCATAGAGAGGTTGATAGGAGTAAGTGCTGGAGCAGGGATTTGAATCTAGATGGTCTGGATTCAGAATTTATCTCTTAACATCACATAATATTTAAGTATAATAGTCCCCCTTTTATTCAAAGGGAAAATGCTCCAAGACCCCCAGTGGATGCCTAAAACCAGGGATAGTACCAAACCCTATATATATCATGTTTTTACCCATACACACATACCACATACCTATGATAAAGTTTATTTATAAATTAGGCATGGTAATAATTATAGCCATATATTGTAATAAAATTTTGTAAATGTGGTCTCTGAAAATATCTTACTGTCCTATACTCACCTTTTTGCTTCTTGTGACAGTGTGAGATGATAAAATGTCTACATGATGATATGAAGTGAGGTGAAAGAGACATTATTAGGTAAAATAACAGTTACTCAAACACAAGCACTGTGATACTGCAAAAGTTGATGTGATAACCGTGATGGCTACTAAGTGACTAAGTGGCAAGTATACGCGGAACAAAGGGATGATTTCCATCCAGACATGACAAAGCAAGAGGCATGAGATTTCATCACACTACTCAGAACTGCATGCAATTTTAAATTTATGAATTGTTTATTTCTGAAAATCTCCATTTAATGTTTTTGGATCACTATTAACGCTGGGTAACAAACTATGGAAATTGAAGCAGACGATAATGTGGATTGCTGTTCAGCATCTAAAAACACTGCCTCCCTCTCCCGGCTCATCTCATTTCACTGTTCCCCATGTTCTCATGCTATATTGGCCTCCTTTCTGATCCTCAGACATTCTAAGATATTTTCTACTGCGAAAGCTTCGCATTGTTGGTCCTCTGCCTGAAATACTCTTTCCCCATTCTACGTAGGTTATTTGCTTGCTTCATTCATTCATTCATTTATTCATTCATAATACATTTAAACTTTGTACCAGACACTGTTCTTGGAGCTGGGGACACAACAGTAAACAAATCAGAAAAAAGAAAATCCTGGTTCTTTCTTAACCTTTAGGTCTCATTCCAAATGTTATCTTTTAGACAAGCCTTCCTTGATTACCAACTAACGGAGGTGTCATGAATGAGGTCATGAGGATGGGGACATTATGATGGTATTAGGGCCATCTTTTTCTCTCTCTCCCCACCATGAGCAGACATAGAGAGAAGGTAGACATCTATTGGTCAGGAAAAGAGCGCTCCCCAAAATCCAACCATGCTGGAACGTTGATCTTGGACTTCTAACCTCTAGAACTATGAGAAAACAAAAATATTTTGGTTAAGCCACCCAATCTATGGTATTTTGTTATGGCAGCCTGAATTTGCTAAGACAGATTTTGGTACCAAGAGTGGCTGCTACTGTAACAACCGAAATATACAGTAGCGGTTTTGGAATTGGGCAGTGGATAGAGGCTAGAAAAGTTTTGAGCTGCATGCTGAAAAAATGGACATTAAGCATAATTTTGATGAGATCCAAGAAAGAAATGAGGAGCATGTTTCTGGAAAGTGGAGTAAATATGACCCTTGCTAAAAAGTGGAAAAGTGCTTAGCTGAAATGTGTTTTACTATTTTTTGGAAGTGGAATTTGTGACTGATTAAATTGGATGTTTAGTTTAGAACATTTCTAAGCAAAGTATTGATTCCTCCTGACTACTTATATAGTGAAATGCAAAAGGAAAGAGATGAGTAAAAGGACATTGTGACGTTGTTTAATTAACAAGTTTTAAGTAGAGCCCTGGGGTGTCAGATGCTGAGCCATAATGCAACAAAATACTGCAAGGGAAAGTGAAATAGACAAACTTATTACTCACAGGTCTTGGAGGAAGTACTCAACACACCTGAGGAGCCCACGTGGAAGAGGTCAAGGTAGGGAATGGACAGAGAGAGCACAGCAGGATCTGGGGCACATGACTTTTAATTTTTTGTTAATTTATTGTGCTGACACGGTTTCAAGTGTCCCACCCAATAGAACACCCTCTACACCCCACATTACACCCCACATACTCCGTGCAGATTTCCACCCCCATTTTCCCCTTTTGCCCTCCTCCTCCTACCTTTACCCCCCTTTGCCTCTGGCTATTGTTACCCTGTTGTCTGTATATATAGGTTATGTACATATTATTTTGGCTAATCTCTTTTCTGTTCCTTGTGTCCCTGCCTCTGTTTCTATTTTGTGCTTCAGTTTATTGTGTTCATTAGATTCCACTTATAAGTGAGATTATATGGTATTTGTCTTTCTCTGCCTGGCTTATTTCATTTAGCATAATCATCTCCAAGTCCATCCATGTCATCGCAAAGATTTCCTTCTTTTTTATTTTTTTGTATTTTTCCGAAGTTAGAAGCGGGGAAGCAGTCAGATTCCCGCATGCGTCCTACAGGGATCCACCCGGCATGCCCACCAGGGGGCGATGTTCTGCCCATCTGGGGCATTGCACCATTGTGGCAGGAGCCACTGTAGCACCTGAAGTGGAGGAGGCCATGGAGCCATCCTCAGCGCCCCAGCCAACTTTTCTCCAATAGAGACTTGGCTGCAGAAGCGAAGAGAGAGAGAGAGAAAGGAGAGGGGGAAAGGTGGAGAAGCAGATGGGCGCTTCTCCTATGTGCCCTGACTGGGAATCAAACCAGGGACTTCCACACGCTGGGCCAACACTCTATCACTGAGCCAATTGTCCAGGGCAAGATTCTCTTTTTTCACAGCAGCATAGTATTCCATTGTTTATATGTACCACAGTTTTTTTTTTACTAACTCATCCACTGACGGACACTTGGGCTGTTTCCAGGTCTTAGCTATTGTAAACAATGCTGCAATAAACATAGGAGTGCATATCTTCTTTTGAATTAATGTTTTGAGATTCTTAGGATATATTCCTAGAAGTGGGATAGCTGGGTTATAAGGTAGCTCCATTTTTAATTTTTTTTAACATCTTTTTTAAAAATTTTTATTCATTTTAGAGAGGAGAGAGAGATAGAGAGAGAAAGAGAGAAGGGAGGAGGAGCAGGAAGCATCAACTCCCATATGTGCCTTGACCAGGTAGCCCAGGGTTTAGAACCAGCGACCTCAGCATTTCCAGGTCGACGCTTGATCCACTGCACCACCACAGGTCAGGCCATTTTTAATTTTTTGAGGAAACACCATACTGTTTTCCACAGTGGCTGCACCAGTCTGCATTTCTACCAGCAGTGCAGGAGGGTTCCCTTTTCTCCACACCCTCGCCAGTACTTGCTGTTTGCTGGTTTATTAATAAAAGCTATTCTGGTAGGTAGAAGGTTTTAATTTGCACTTCTCTAATGATTAGTGACATTGAGCATTTTTTCATATACCTATTGGCTATATATATATATATTTCCTCTTTGGAGAAGTGTTTATTAAGGTCCTTTGCCCATTTTTTAATTGGATTGTTTGTCTTCCTGGTGTTAAGTTTTATACATTTCATAAATTTTTATTATTAATCCCTTACCAGATGTATCAGTGAATGCACTCTCCCACTGAGTGTGTTGTCTTTTTATTTTGTTAATGGTGTCTTTTATGTGGAAAAGCTTTTTAGTTTGATATAGTCCCATTTGTTTATTTTGTCCTTTATTTCACTTGCCTGATGAGATATATTGGCAAAAATGCTGCTTGGAGAGATGTCTAAGAGTCTGCTGCTTGTGTTTTCCTCTAGGATTTTATGGTTTTGTGACTTACATTTAAGTTTTTTATCCATTTTGAGTTTGTTTTTGTGAATGGTGTAAGTTGGTGGTCTAGTTCAATTTTTTTTTGCATGCACCTGTACAATTTTCCTAACACTATTTTTAAAGAGACTTCCTTTACTCCATTGTATTCTCTTGCCTTTGTCAAATATTAATTTACCATAAAAGCGTAGGTTTATTTCTGAATCCTCTGTTCTGTTCCATTGATCGATATGCCTGTTCTTATGCCAGTACCAAGCTGTTTTGATTACAATGGCCTTGTAGTATAACTTGATATCAGGAAGTGTGATACCTCCTATTTTGTTCTTTATTTTCAAGATTGTTGAGGCTATTCAGGTTCTTTCTCAGTTTCATACAAATTTTTGGAATATATGTTCAGATCATTGAAGTATGCCATTGACATTTTAATAAGAATTGCATTGAATCTAGAGATTGCTTTAGGTAGTATAGACATTTTATGATGTTAATTCTTCCTATCCATGAACACAGTATATGCCTCCCCTTGTTTGTATCCTCCTTGATTTCTTTATTCAATGTCTTATAATTTTCCACGTACAAGTCTTTTACCTCCTTGGTTAAATTTATTCTTAGGTACTCTTTTTGTTATTGTTGTTGCAATTGTAAATGAAATTGTTTCCTTAATTTCTCTTTCTGACAGTTCATTATTGGTGTATAAAAATGCCATTGACTTCTGGATATTAATTTTGTATTCTGCTACTTTATAAATTCATCAACCAATTCTAGTAGTCTTTTGGCAGAATATTTAGGGTTCTCTTTATATAGTATGATGATGTCTGCATAAAAATAACAGTTTTACTTTTTCTTTCCCACTTGAATGCTTTTTCTTTTTCTTGTCTAATTGCTGTGGTTAAGACTTCCAGTGCTACATTGAATAAGAGTAGTGAAAGCCGACATCCCTGTCTCATTTCTATTCTTAAGGGAAGTGCTTGTAGTTTTGTCCATTGATTATAACGTTGGCTATGGGTTTATGTTTATCCTATGTAGTGATTATTACACTGAGGTATATTCACTCTATTTCCACTTTGCTGAGAATTTTTGTCATAAATGTGTGCTGGATTTTATCATATGTTTTTTCTTCATCTCTTGATATAATTATGTGGTTTTTGTTCTTCATTTTGTTTATATAGTGAATCATGTTTATTTATTTGTGCATATTGTACAAACCTTTCATCCCCAGAATCAATCTCACTTGATAATGTTGTATGATCTTTTAAATATTTTGCTGGATCTGGTTTGCTGATATTTTATTGAGAATTTTAGCATCTATGTTCATCAGGATATTGTCCTATAATTTTCTTTCTTTGTAGTGTCTTTATCTAGTTTTGTAATTAGCATAATGCTGGCTTCTTAAACTGAGCTTGGAGGTATTCCCTCCTGTTGAATTTTTTGGAAGTTTGAGAAGAATAGGTGTTAATTCTTTAAATGTTTGGTAAAAATCACTTGTGAAGGTCCAGAACTTTAGTTTGTGGAAGTTTATAATTACTATTTTAATTTTACTAGTTGTAATCTGTCTATTAACATTTTCTGATTCTTTCTGATTCAGTTTGGCAAGATTGTATGTTTCTAGGATGTTACTCATTTTGTCTAGATTGTCCAATTTGTTGGCATATAGTTGTCCATAATATTTTCTTACAATTCTTTTTGTATTTCTTTGGTGTCAGTTGTTACTTCTCTTCCATTTATGATTTTACTTGTTTGGGTCCTATTTTTATCTTAATGAGTCTGGTTAAAGGTTTGTCAGTCTTGTTTACCTTTTCAAAGAACCAGCTCTTGAGGTCATTGATCTTTTGTATATTTTTTAGACTCTTATTTATTTCTGCTCTGATCTTTATTATTTTTTTATACTCACTTTGGATTTAATCTATGGGCTGCTTTTCTTCTTACATTACTTTAAGTGTAAATTTGGATTGTTCACTTGAGATTTGTCTTGATTCTTGAGGTAGGTCAGTAGTGCTATGAATTTCCCTCTTAACACTGCTTTTGCTGTATTCCATAGGTTTTGGATTGTTTTGTTCTCATTTTCATTTGTTTAAAGTATCTTGATTTCTGCTTTGACCTCATTGTTAACCCATTCATTATTTAGTAACATGTTACCTAGCCTCCATGTCTTTGTACATTTTTCAAGTTTTTTTTCTTGTGAATGATTTCTAGTTTTATGCCATTATGGCTAGAGAAGATGCCTGATATGATTTCAATCTTCTTAAATCTATTGATACTTATTTTGTGTTTCAACATGTGGTCTAGCTTAGAAAATGTTCCATATGCACTTGAAAGAAAAGTATATTCTGCTGCATTGGGGTAAAATGCTCGGAAGATAGAAATTAAATCCATCCGATCTAGTGTGTCATTTAATGTCACTATTTCTTTGTTGATTTTCTGTATGGAAGTTCTATCCATTGATGTCAAATAAGGTATTAAAATTTTCTACCATAACTGTATTACTGTTCATTTCTCCCTTTATGTTCATCAAGATTTGCTTTACATATTTAGACGATCCTATGGTGGCCGCATAAATGTTTACAAGAGTTCTATCCTTCTGTTGGATTGCTTTATCACTATGTAACATCTTTCTTTGTCTATTACTATAGTCTGTTTTAAAGTCTATTTTGTGTGATATAAGTATTGTTAACTCAGATTTCTTTTCCTTTTGCATGTAATTTTTTTCCATACCTTTAATTTTAGTCTGTGTATATCTTTCATTCTGAGGAGAGTCTCTTGGAGATAGCAGATATGGGTTTTATTTTCTGGTCCATTTAGCTCTCCTATGTCTTTTGATTGAAGAAGTTAAGCAAATTACATTTAAAGTGATTATTAAGGACAATTTATTGCCACTTTATTCTTTTAACTATATTCTTTTGTGGTTTTTTTTCTTTCTTTTTCTTTTTTCTTTTTTTAAAGCCATCCCTTTAATGGTTCATGTAAGGCTGTTTTGATGGTAACAAATTCTTTTAGCTTTTTCTTGTCTGGAAAATTCTAGATTTCTCCTTCAATTTAAATGATAGCCTTGCTGGGTAGAGTAGTCTTGGTTGTAGGTTCTTGCTTTTCATACCATTTCCCTCTGGCCTGAAATGTTTCTTTTGAGAAACCAGCTGACAGTTTTATGGGTGCTCTCTTGTAGGTACCTGTCTTTCTCTTGCTGCTTTTAAGATTCTTTCTTTGTCTTTAACCTTTCTCATTTTAATTATGATGTGTCTTGGTGTATAGGCCTCTTTGGGTTCATCTTGTTTGGAACTCTCTGAACTTCCTGAAATTGTGTGTTTTCCTTCACCAGGTTACTAAATTTTTTTTGTCATTATTTCTTCAATAAATTTTTTGATCCCTTGCCCTCTTTCTTCTCCTTCTGATACTCCTGTGCTGTAGATGTTGTTACTCTTTTGTTGTCCCAAAAGTCTTTAAATTATTCTCATTTTTGAAAAATTCTTTTTTCTCTTTGTTTTTCTGCTGGTTGTTTATGTTTTCAATGTCTCTTTTCATGCTGTTGTAGTTCTCACTAAATTCTTGAACATCTTTATACCAAGTGTTTAGAACTCTGTATCTAGTAGCTTGCTTCCCTCCATTTCATTTAGTTACTTTTTTCTAGAGATTCTTCCCTGTTATTTCATTTAGGGCATATTTCTTTGTCTCCACAATTTTGCTGCCTCTTTCTGTTTGTTTCTATATATTAGGTAGATTTGCTATGACTCCCAGTCTTGGCAGGGTCACCTTATACAATAGGTGTCCTGTGGGCCCAGTGGCATAGTCTTCTTGATTACCTGTGCTGGGTGCTCCAGGAATGTTCCCTACATAGGTTATGTGGGCCCTCCTGTTATAATTAAGTTTTGATTGCTAATGACCTGTTCATGTGTGAGGTTGACACTCATGCTGGCTTATTGTGATATTCAACCCTGACTACAGTGTGCCAGCTGCTGTGCAGGTGCCGACAGCACAATGCAGAATTCTCCTCAGCAGTCTGGTGCTTGCTGTGATTTCCCTTTGACATGCTTCTTGTGAAGATTATTGAATCCTGATATGATGTCTAATCTGGTCACTGGTTGTATTTTTTCTGGGTCTCTTGGAGAGACTCTGGTACAGGCCAATATCAGACACTGCTTGTGACTGGCCTTGGGCAATTTTTTTTGAGATACAAAGCAACCCACAGTTTGCGGCTGCTTCTGCTAGAACTGGGTGTGCACAAGAAGGACCATGCTATGCACCAAGGCTAGATTTTACCAGTAGCAGGCCTGGGGACAGGTCAGCAAAAATTCCAAGGATTCTCAAGATCTGGCCTCACCTGCCTCTGCCTGCCGGCTGCCTGTTAAGCTCAGTCATTGAAAGAGCCTCTGGCAGTACTTAAGTTGCATGAAGCAAGTTCTCAGTGAGTCACAAGATAAGGGTGAGTGGTATTCACCAGATTAATACAGATTCAAACTCAGTGCCAGCTCTAAGTCTGAGGACACTCAGCAAATTTCTCCAGGTATACCAAGTTTAGCTGACACCTGCTAGGTGTTCACACACTTTTGTGATGGGGCAGGAATCGCAAGGAGTCATCACTGTGAAGCCAGCTGAGTTTATTAGGCCCAAACAGATCATGATTTGATCAAAGGAGGTCTATGCAGTGGTTGAGCATGTGAGAGGAAAATTGTCTCTGTTCTAGAGACACACAACTCAGTTTGTCCCAGATTCTTTCAGGAGACAAAGCTCAGAAGGATGGGACCTCCAGGAGCTGGGTAGATGGGGCTGTGGATTTCCTATGAAGGGGAGGTTCCCATGTAAGGTCAGGTTTTGAGCAAGATTTGGAGTGTGGCCCCCATCCCAGAGCCACACAACTCAATCTATCCCACTAGAAAGCTTCTTAAACATGCTGGTGCTTGGGCCTAACTTTTGGTCATTTATGATTCAATCAGTCTTTGCTAGTGCCTAGACATTGATATTTTTAAAATATCTGTAATTGGTACAATATTAATATGTTCAACTTGTCTGGTGCTGCATTTTGCAACTAAGTTCTCCTGTGTCTATTAAAAGGCAGTTTGTCTAGCCTGACCAGGTGGTAGCACAGTGGATAGAGCATTGGACTGGGATGCAGAAGACCCAGGTTCGAGACCTGAGGTTGCCAGCTTGAGCACGGGGCCCATCTGGCTTGAGCAAAAGCTCTCCATCTTGGACCCAGGATCGCTGGCTCCAGCAGGGGGTTGCTTGGTCTGCTGAAGACCCGCGGTCAAGGCACATGTGAGAAAGCAATCAATGAACAACTAAGGTGTCGCAACGGCAATGAAAAACTAATGATTGATGCTTCTCACCTCTCTCCATTCCTGTCTGTCTGTCCGTCCCTATCTATCCCTCTCTCTGTCCCTGTAAAAAAAAATAAAATAAAATAAAGAAACTAAAAGGCAGTTTGTCTTTGAAGCAAAAATTCCCCCCACTCCAGCCTTTCCAAGGTCCTGTAATATCCCTCAGTGGTCTTTGCCAGCCCTGTCTCTCCCATACTGAATGGTGTCAAATTCTGGACGTCCAGCTAAGAACCTGCTCAGGCATTTGAACAGATTCCAGATGGCCTCTTAATAAAACACTAGCCCTGCCTATGTCCTCTTATTGTGCCTCTGTATGATGTGACAAGGCTCCAGATCCAGGCAAGAATTCACGTTTTTCTATTTTTCACAAGGTATAAACTTACCCTCTAGCAGGCCTGAACTTTAAACCAGATGGGTCTGTATGTATACTTCAGGACCTGCTAAGGCATACAGCCTAAATAGTCTATTATCCAGTGCCCAGCAAAAGTCTGACTGAAATCTTAAAGTTCAAGGTCCATAGGCAAATCACCTTCTTGTCTGGAGTCTCTATGTTCCATCCTTGCACGGAGCTCTTAGATAGTGCCACACCTGCTCTTCTTTACTTTAGACTTTTATACATACATCACTATGATGGTGACATTTAATATTATGGCCTTGGATTTTTATGATGAGTTAATAAAGGGAATAGCACAGGAATTCTTGCCCTTTGATTTTCAGTAAAACTATATTTGAAGACAATAATCTCTATATTTTTTCTCAAAAGACAAAGTATCAATATTTTGCTCATATTATTCAATCAGAAAACATTTATTAAGCTCCCTCTTTTGGATGCATAGATGCTGGCCATACACAGATAAATTAGGTAAATGTCTACATTTCCAAGAAGTTACAGATGGTGTATAGAAAATAAACAAATTATAACAACACAATAAGCCAGGAGCAATAAAAGAGTTTAGTACAAGGTGCAAAAAGGGGCAAAGTTCCTGCTTGGCCTGGGAAGTTGGAGAAGGGGGTCTGAAGGGGTAAAATAGGTTAGCCAGGTGGGGGAATCGCATCCCTCCCAATGCATGTCGCATAATTTCAAGTACCTGCCTCCTATTGAGTCAAGAAGATTGTCATTCCTCTTTCTGGCTGATGGTGTAGTCAAGAGGTGCACAGTTGGCCAGAGCTGTTTTTGGTTGGTTGATTGAATGTAAGAAATTCAAACTACAACATCCATTAAGTGGCAAATCCAAAATTCAAAGCCCAGTCCATCTGATGTCCTGTCCATACTTTTCCACAATGCCATCTTGTTCCCCAGGTCTCTGCAGGCACATATTAATATGTCACAATTGTTCACTAACATTCCATATAAGAACCTTTCTACAAACCATTAGTTGTGTATTCAGGGTGAGTGAATAATTTTGTCAAGCAATTAAATAAAATCAAGATTATTGGGGTATAACTTACATACAAAAGAAATCATCCTATTCAGTAAATAAATCCATGATTTTAACAAACATATATAGTGGTGCTACCACCATCAAAATTAAGATATAAAGTTTCCTGGTGCCTCTTTATACTCAGCCCTTAATACACCAACTCCAACCCTTGGTAACCACTGATCTTTTTATTTTTTCAATCCTTAGGGTTTTTTCTTTTCCAGAATACCATGCAAATAGAATTCTATAGTATGTGGCCTTTTGAGTCTGGTTTCTTTCACTCAGTATAATGCATTTGAGAGTCATCCATGCTGTTCCATGATCATACGTATCAGATAAATATTACTGAATGTTAAATGTGTTAAGCTGTCAGACAGTTAATGCGTATTTGCTAGGCAAGGCACTGTTCCAGATACTGGGTGCACAGCAGTGACTGAAGGAAGCTGAGTCCATGCCTTTAATTAGCTAATATTCTAGTATTGAGTTGGGAGGCAGACACACAATAAACACATAAGCAGAACTTTTAAAATCATCCAATTCCAAGTCATCGTGAGTGTTGAAACAAGATAATGAATAAACTGGCAGAGGTGGGCGGGAGTGGGATTTCTCCGGAGTGATCTTTGAAGATGTCCCAAAGCTATGTGAATTGATACCCACATGATAAAATGGGGACAGCCACAGAAAGATGTAGTGAAGAAGCAAATAGCAGAAAGGACAGCAAGTGTAAAGGACCAGAGAGGGACTAACTTTAGTGTGTTCAAGGGACTGAAGACAGACCAAAGGGACTGGAGTGCTGAGAACCAGGGGACAAGTTATGGCTTAGTTGGGAGAACCAGGCAAGATCAGGTACGTTTGGTAAGCCAAAGTTGAAATATTGCTTTTGTTCTAGTTGTAAGGGACAGCCTTGGGGTGGGGGGTGGGGGGTTAGGCCACAGCGTGATGTGATCTGATTTACACGTTGTCAAGCTCCTCTTGCTGCCCTGTGGCAGATGGACTTTGCTGGGCGGCATGTGGAGCAGGAGTGGAAGCAGGGATATGTGTCTGGACACAGCCTCCATATAGAGCAGCAGTTGCATGACCTGAGTCAGCACTGAAGTAGTGGAGATGGTGGGAAGCACGGGGATTCTCTACTTCTGTGGCATGGCAGAAAAATAGGAAGAAAAATAATCCCCAAAGCTGCTCAATTTTAATATATTTTTAAAAGCTTTGACCTTCAAAATCTGGTTAGTGCAAATGTGAAGAAATACATATCAGTTTAAAACACTCTATGTCAATGAGCCATCTGTACTGTAAAAATAGTCTATTCTTGATAACTGAGGTTAATGTATCCTAAACTGTGGGACTTCACTTTAGGTCACTGTGTACACTGACCAAGTTAGGCCAGCAGCTCAGCTCACTCCATGTGCTTTGTGTTTTGAGAACAGCACACAATGAGCTCACAAGTGTCAAGGTCTGTATGCAGCCGATGATCCCCAGATTAGAAGAACTATAAAGCTGATCCTAGAACAGTGAGAGGTGTGAAACACAAACCCTATGTGCAGTCAAAAATCCATGTATAAGTTTAATCCCTCAAAATTTAACTACTAATAGCTTCTAATTTACCAGTAACAGTTAATTAATATATTTACCAATAACACAGTTAATTAATACATATTTTATATGTATTGTATACTGTATGCTTATAATAAACTACAGAAAATAAATTGTTATTAAGAAAATCAGGGGAGGGCAAGATGGCGATGGAGTAGGCGGACATACCAACTTCCAATTCCCAGAACCAAAGTGGATTATAACTTGATTTTAAGAACCATCATCTGGATAAATCAACATTGAACTGGACTGAGAGGACTCTTCAACCGGGAAACACTGAAGAAGCAACATTGAGACTGGTAAGAAAAGCGAAAATGCGGAAAGAGCTGCCCAGCTCCCTGGAGCGAAAGGCAACCCGGACTGACTCGTGTGGCGAGAAAAGAGGCTAGCGGAAGGGTAGGGACCTGGTTCCCAGGAACAAAAAGCCCCAACCTACAGCCCCAGAGCCTAGAAGAGGCATATGGACAGTATTTAGCTGTGAAACAGGTTAGGATACTGTTTGTGAGAAAGAGACAGTTGTCTCAGACCCAGGATTCTTCTTAAAGGGATGACACAGGAAACCTCTCTCACAACTACTCACCCGGGACTCTGGGAGACAGGGAAAGAGGAGAGGACCAGAGCAGCAGGGAGAGAGTGTGGTCTTGAAGGCACAGGGAGAAAAGCTTTGAGAGACAGCCACCCTAAACCCTGGGCTGAGTCACTCCACAAATCTGAAATAATATTTCCCCTGGAACCAGCAAGAGGAAGCAGGACACCAGCCAAACAGGCTCCCCTGTGGCAATCAGATCACAATCGCTTAGAAGGAAGGAGCTTTCAGGACTACAGTACGGAGTGTTAGGGTCTGAGCTGCAGCACCCCCACCCATACTGCTGAGGGCTTGCTGGAGGGCGGGTGGTGGGGGACGCAGAAGCAAGGTTCCATCGGCGGGGGCAGAGGCTGAGCTGGCTGGCGTGAGCTCATTCTAGCACAGTGGGGCAGAAGGGACACACGAAAATGGTCCGGTGGCTGTGGACCCTCCTGTGACCCCACCTGTGAAGAAAAAGCGGAAGCCCAGAATGGGCAGAGATTCGCTGCTGGTTAGGGGTGAGCAGGCATGCAGCCTCACCTGGCCTTCTAGTCTTGAAGCCCTGCATGAACCAGCTTTGCCCACGGAGGTAGGGCAGAAGCCCGGGCTCACATTTGAACATGCACCAGCAGCCCAACCAAAAAACCGAGGTTGGTGGGGGTGGGGCGGAAGCCTGGATTGCTGCTGAGCATGCACCAGAAGCCCCTCCCAGCCGAGGAGCCGAGGTTGGAGAAGGCGGGGCGAAAGCCTGGCTCACAGCTGAGTGCGCACCAGAAGCCCCTCCCAGCCGAGGAGCTGAGGTTGGCGGAGGCGGGGCGGAAGCCTGGCTCACGGCTGAGCTCACACCAGAAGCCCCTCCTGACAAGAGGAACTGGCAGACAGGGACCCACAGCTGAGCAAAAAGTGCTTACCCTTGCACTTGGTGCCCAGGCTTGTGGCCCGAGTGTGGTGTGCAATCCCATCCATGGGAGAGAGCCAAAGGCCGAGACCGGCTGAAGCTTATAGATCCTGGCACAAGGAAACAGCCCCTCCCACAGAGGCAAGGCGGAAACCACAGCAACAGCCACAGCAGCCAGCAACACCCATACCCAACTGCCTTAGGCAGTGGCAGAGGGGGTGGCAGGCTTGCAGACAGACCACAGCTAGGGAACATAAAGGCAACACCCATTGGACTCCGGTAGCCAAACCCTTCTTACACACAGACAAAATGGGCAGGCAGAGGAATGCAACCCAAATGAATCAAGAGAAATCCCAAGAGAAGGACCCGAATGAATCAGATATAACCAAATTACCTGATGCAGAGTTTAAAATAATGATAGTTAGGATGTTCAAAGAGCTTAGTGCAACAATGGATAGTCACTATGAACACCTAAATAAAGAGATAGGAAGTACAAAAAAGGAAATTGAAATAATAGAAAAGAATCAGACAGAAATGACAAATACAGTATCAGAACTGAAGACCACAATGAAAGGAATTAAAAGCAGAATGGATGATGCTGAGGATCGAATCAGTGAGTTAGAGAACAAAATAAACAAAGGCACAGAAGCAGAGCAGAAAAAAAAGAGACTCAAAAAATGTGAGGAAACTCTAAGGGAGCTCTGTGACAACATGAAGAGAAATAACATCTGCATCATAGAAGTTCCTGAAGAAGAAGAGAAAGAACAAGGGATAGAAACTTTGTTCAATCAAATCATAGCTGAAAACTTCCTAAATTAAGACTGGAAAACATTTCACACGTTCAAGAAGCACAGAGAATTCCATTAAAGAGAAACCCAAAGAAATTTACACCAAGACACATCATAGTTAAAATACCAAAGCTAAGAGATAAACAGAAAATTTTAAAACCTGTAAGAGAAATAAAGGCTACCACCTAACAAAGGAACCCCCAAAAGGATGACATCTGACTTCTCAACAGAAACACTTGAGGCCAGAAGGGAATGGCAAGATATATTCAAAGTAATGCAGAACAAGAACCTACAACCAAGACTACTTTATCCAGCAAGGCTAACATTTAAAATTGAAGGAGAAATAAAGAGCTTCCCAGACAAAAGCAAACAAACAAACTCAAGTAATTCATTAAAACCAAACCAATTATGCAAGAGATGCTAAGGGACCTGTTGTGAACAGTTCAAAGAGGAAAAAGAATATAGCAAAAGAAGAATACAGCTTTAAAGGATAAAATGGCAATACGCTACATATCAATAATAACCTTCAATGTAAATGGATTAAATAATCCAATAAAAAGACATAGGGTAGCTGCATGGATAAAGAAACAGGACCCATACATATGCTGTCTACAAGAGACACACCTTAAAACAAAAGATGCACATAGACTGAAGGTAAAAGGATGGAAAAAATATTTCATGCAAATGGAAATGAAAAAAAGGCTGGGTAGCAATACTTATATCTGACAAAATGGACTTTAAAACAAAGGCTGTAGTAAGAGATAAAGAAGAACACTACATAATAATAAAGGGAACAATTCAACAGGAAGATATAACCATTATAAATATCTACGCACTGAACATAGGAACCCCAACATAAATAAAGCAGACTTTGATGGATATAAAGGGTGAAATTAACAGCTATACTAAAACAGTAGGGGATTTCAATACCCCACTAACAACACTGAATAGATCCTCAAGAAAGAAAATTAATAAAGAAACAGCAGACTTAAAGGATACACTAGATCAACTCAATTTAATAGATAACTTCAGAACTTTTCACCCTAAAGCAGTAGAATATACATTCTTTTCAAGCACTCATGGTACATTCTCTAGGATAGACCACATGTTAGGAACACAAAAGTGGTCTCAACAAAGTTAAGAAGATTGAAATCATATCAAGCATTTTCTCTGATCACAATGGCATGAAACTAGAAATTAAGCACAAAAGAAAAATTGAAAAATACTCAAACACTTGGAGACTAAATAGCATGTTATTAAATAATGAATGGATTAACAATGAGATCAAAGAAGAAATAAAACAATTTCTAGAAATAAATGATAATGAGCATACATCAACTCAAAATTTATGGGACACAACAAAAGCAGTACTGAGAGGGAAATTCATAGCATTACAGGTATACCACAAGAAGCTAGAAAAAGCTTAAATAAGCAACTTGACCCTGCATCTAAAAGAACTAGAAAAACAACAGCAAATAAAGCCCAGGACTAGTAGAAGGAAGGAAATAATAAAAATCAGAGCAGAAATAAATGACATAGAGGCTAAGGAAACAATACAGAGGATCAATGAAACCAGGAGCTGGTTCTTTGAGAAGGTAAACAAGATCAATGAACCTTTAACCAGACTCGCCAAGAAAAACAGAAAAAAACCTCAAATAATAAAATTAGAAATGAGAGTGGAGAAATAACAACTGACACAACAGAAATACAAAGGATTGTAAGAAAATACTATGAAGAACTCTATGCCAAAAAATTAGACAACCTAGGTGAAATAGACAAATTTCTTGAATCATATAATCTTCCAAAAATCAATCTGGATGAATCAGAACACCTAAACAGACCAATTACAGCAAATGAGATTGAAACTTTTTTCAAAAAACTCCAAACAAGGAAAAGTCCTGGGCCTGATGGCTTCACAAGTGAATTCTACCAAAAATTCAAAGAACTAACTCCTATCCTTCTCAAGCTATTTCAAAATATTCAAGAGGAAGGAAGACTTCCAAACTCTTTTTATGAGGCGAGCATAATTCTGATCCCGAGACCAGGCAAAGACAACACAAAGAAAGAGAATTATAGGCCAATATTCCTGATGAATTTAGATGCTATAATTCTCAACAAAACATTAGCCAACCTGATCCAGCAATATATGAAAAAAATTATACACCATGATCAAGTGGGATTTATTCTGGAGAGGCAAGCCTCATTCAATATTTGAAATCAATCAATGTGATTCATCACATAAACAAAGGGAAGGGCAAATATCACATGGTAATTTCAATAGATGCAGAAAAACCATTTGATAAAATCCAGCACCCATTCATGGTCAAAACTCTCAGTAAAGTGGGAATACGGGGAACATATCTTAACATGATAAAGCCTATCTATGACAAACCCACAGCAAACATAATACTAAATGGGCAAAGTTTAAAAGCAATCCCCTTAAGATCAGGAACCAGGCAGGGGTGCTCCCTTTCACCACTTTTATTCAACATAGTTCTGGAAGTCCTAGCTACAGCAATCAGACAAGAAGAAAAAATAAAAGGCATCCAAATTGGAAAAGAAGAAGTAAAACTGTCATTATTTGCAGATGATATGATATTGTATATAGAAAACCCTAAAGTCTCAGTCAAGCAACTACTGGACCGGATAAATAAATTCAGCAACGTGGCAGGATATAAAATTAATACTCAGAAATCAGAGGCATTTTATATACTAACAATGAACTTTCAGCAAAATAAATTAAGGAAACAATCTCCTTTACTACTGCAACCAAAAAAGTAAAGTACTTAGGAGTAAATTTAACCAAGGAGGTAAGGACTTGTACTCAGAAAATTATAAAATATTGATAAAAGAAATTAAGGAAGATACAAACAAGTGGAAGCATATACTGTGCTCATGGTTAGGAAGAATAAACATCATTAAAATGTCTATATTACCCAAAGCAATTTATAAATTCAATGCAATACCAATTAAAATACCTATGACATACTTCAAAGATATAGAACACATATTCCAAAAATTTATATGGAACCAAAAAAGAACACAAATAGCCTCAGCAATTTTAAAAAGAACAAATAAAGCAGGAGGCATCACTATTTCGGATATCAAGGTATACTACAAGGCCATTGTACTCAAGACAGCATGGTACTGGCATAAGAACAGGCACATAGATCAATGGAACAGAACAGAGAACCCAGAAATAAACCCACACCTTTATAGACAACTGATATTTGACAAAGGAGGGAAGAACATACAATGGAGTAAAGTCAGCCTCTTTAACAAATGGTGTTGGGAAAATTCGACATCTACCTCCAAAAAAATAAAACTAGACGATCAACATACACCATTCACTAAAACAAACTCACAATGGATAAAAGACTTAAATGTAAGCCGTGAAACCATAACCATCTTAGAAGAAAACATAGGCAGTAAGCTCTTTGACATATGTTGCAGCAATATATTTGCCAATTTATCTCCATGGGCAAATGAAATAAAAGGCAGGATATACAAATGGGACTATATCAAACTAAAAGATTTTGCACAGCTAAGGACAATAAGAACAGAATAAAAAGACAAACGACACAATGGGAGAACATATTTGACAATATGTCTGACAAGGTGTTAATAATCAAAATTTATAAAGAATTTATAAAACTCAACACCAGGAAGACAAACAATCCAATCAAAAAATGGGCAAAAGAAATGAATAGAAATTTCTCCAAAGAGGACATACAGATGGCCAATATGAAAAAATGCTCAACATCACTAATCATTAGAGAAATGCAAATTAAAACCACAATGAGATATCACCTCACACCAATCGGAATGGTGCTCATCAGCAAAACAACACAGAATAAGTGCTGGCGAGGATGTGAAGAAAAAGGAACCCTCCTGCACTGCTGGTGGGAATGCAGAGTGGTGCAGCCACTGTGGAAAACAGTATGGAGATTCCTCAAAAATTAAAAATCCAACTGGATTTTGACCCAGCTATCCCACTTTTAGGAATATACCCTAAGACAGTGGTTCTTAACCTGGGTTCTATGGAACCCTAGGGGTTCGATTAGTCGGTCTCAGGGGTTCAGAGAAGCCTCTGCCGGGAAGGCCAGAATAAAGTAATACCATAATTTGTTGTGAGTTCATGCACTTTTTTAGTTTTGTTCTTTGAGCAAGGTGATGTTCATGCATGGCTCATTTTGTGCACCAGTAAAAAACATATACCTATGTCTTGAATTTTGGGGAAAAAAATCATATTTTATTTATCACTAAAGAAGGATTCGGTAAATGCGCATATGAAACTGGTTGGTTTGCTACCGCATAAAAGGTTGAGAACCACTGCCCTAAAAGCACCATAGCACTGTTCAAAAAGAAGGAATGCGCCCCCATGTTCATGGCAGCATTGTTCACAATAGCGAAGATCTGGAAACAGCCCTAGTGTCCGTCAGAGGACGAGTGGATTAAAAAGCTTTGGTATATATATACTATGCTATACTACTCAGCCATAAGTAATGATGACATAGGATCATTTGTAACAACATGGATGGAGCTTGATAACATCATACTGAGTGAAGTAAGTAAATCAGAAAAAACTAAGGACTATATGAGTCCATACATAGATGGGACTTAAAAATGAGACTCAGAAACATGGATAAGAGTGTACTGGCTACCTGAAGGGAGGGGGAGGTGAGGGAGAGGGTAAGGACAGGGGAGCGACACAAATAAAACCAGATAAGAGGTGATAGAGGACAATGTGACTTTGGGTGATGGGTACGCAATATAATCAAATGTCAGCATAACCTGGAAATATGTTTTCTGAACATATGTGCTCTGATTTATCAATGTCACCTCATTAAAATTAATAAAATTAATTAAATGAATGAAAATCATAAGGAAGAGACTCATCCAGAAGATGGCGATGGAGTAGGCGGACATTACAACTCCCACCTCCCAGAACAAAAGTGGATTACAACTTAATTTGGGAACAATCATCTTGAAAAACCAACTTTGGACTAAACTAAGAGGAATCTATAACCAAGCATCACCGAAGAAACCACACTGAGCTGGTAGGAAAGGCGGAGATGAAGAAGGAGCTGCCCCACTCCCAGGAGTGTTGCCCAGAGAGTTGTGGGTCCTTAGCCCAAAAACTGGAGCCCCAGCATAAAGCCCCAGAGACTAGAGTAGGAATACAGACAGTATTTGCCTGAAAGAAGATATGGGTTACTTTTTGTGAGAGGGAGACAGAACTCTCAGACCCAGACTTCATCTTAAAGGAACTGAACAGAAAACCTCATTCACAGCCACTTACCAGGGGCACTGGGAGCAGGTAATGCCGAGAAGACTGGAGTTGCAAGAAGAGAGTATAGTCTCGGAGGCACAGGGAGAGACTGTGGGAGACAGCCACCCTAACCCCTGTACTGAGTCATTCACCAAACCTAAAGTGGCCATTTTTCCTGGGAGAAGCAACGCCAGCAAAGGGAAGCAATTAACCCACCCACTAGAGGCTCTCCTGCTCCAGTCAGAGCAAAGAGTCACTTAGAAGCACAGGGTGCATCAGGGACACAGGTTTTGAGTGCTGAGGTCTGAGCTACACTCCCCCATGCTTCTGAGTACCCTCTGAAGGACAGGCGGGCCCAGCTATGGCAGTGACAACCGTGGCGCTCATGGTGGTGGGGGCAGCGCCTGGCAAGGTGGCCTGTGTGGAGGTGGTGCCAGTGCCCAAGTGTCCAAGGAGGTGGCAGCAGGCAAGTTGATAGACCACACCTAGGGAATACAAAGGCCACAACCACTGGCCAAGAGTAGATAAAAGCCAGCCTAGGAGTGTAGCTGATATTTACAACAGCATCTGGGCCCACTAGAGGCAGCTACAAATTCTGGATTATCTGTAGCTCCAAGAAGATTGCTAAGGGCCAGTTATAAGCAGTGACCCCCACTGTTCAGTGCCAGGGTCTGGCCAGGGAGGTCCAGGGCTGGCACATACAGTGGGCAGATACAGAGAGCATCAGCTCAGGACCTAACAACCCTAGTTAGAATGGTATCTTAAGGAAGAGTTCTTCAGACCTGACCCAGCTAAGGCATAGAGAATGCTGACACAAATAGCAAAAAGAGCAGTAGCAGCAGACAAGTAACCCACAGAATATTATAAACAACAGCTGAGGCCAACCCAAGATGATCTAGAAACAACACAACTGGAACCTGGAGGCAGACAACACCAACTCTATACTTAGCTACCTACACAAAGAGCACACCCTAAAGGACCAGTCTATACACAGACAAAATGGGAAGACAGAGAAATGCAATCCAAATGCATCAACAAGAGAAATCTCCCAAAAAAGAACTAAATGAGATGGAAATAACCAAGATACCAGATGCAGAGTTAAAAAAAAAAAATGATTGCTAGGATGCTCAAGGATCTTAGAGCAACATTGGACAGACATAATGAGCACATAAATAGATAGCAGGCATCAAAAAGGACATTGAAATCATAACAAAGAATCAGACAGAAATGACAAATACAATATCAGAAGTGAAAACTACACTAGAAGGAATTAAAAGCAAGCTGGATGAAGCAGAGGATCGAATCATCAATTTAGAGGACAAGATAAACAAAAGCACGGAAGCAGAACAGCAAAAAGAAATAAGGCTCAAAAAGTGTGAAGAAAATCTAAGAGAGCTCTGTGATAACATGAAGAGAAACAGCATCCACATCATAGGGGTTCCTGAAGGAGAAGAGAAAGAACAAGGGCTAGAGAACCTGATTGAAGAAATCATAGCTGAAAACCTCCTTAAATTGATGAAGGAAAATGTTACACAAGTTTAAGAAACACAGAAAATTTCATTAAAGAGGAACCCAAAGAGATCTACACCAAAACGCATCATAATTAAAATATCAAAGTTAAGAGATAAAGAAAGAATACCAAAAGCTGTAACAGAAAAGCAGTCAATCACCTACAAATCAGCCCCCATGAAGATGACATTTGACTTTTCAACAGAAACACTTGAAGCCAGAAGGGAATGGCAAGAAATATTCAAAGTAATGTAGAACAAGAGCCCACAACCAAGGCTACTTTAATCCAGCAAGCCTATCATTTAAAATTGAAGAAGAAATAAAAAGCTTCCCAGACAAAAAAAGAACTCAAGGAATTCACTACAACAAAACCAATACTGCAAGAAATGTTAAGGGGTCTGTTGTAAACAGAACAAAGGGGGAAAAGAATCTAGAAAAAGAGGAATGTAGATTTAAAAAATAAAATGGCAATAAACAGCTACATAACAATAATAACTTTAAATGTAAATGGATTAAATGCTCCAATCAAAAGACACAGGGTAGCTGCATGGATAAGAAGACAGGACCTGTACATATGCAGTCTACAAGAGACCCACGTCAATACAAAAGATACACATAGACTAAAAGTGAAAGTATGGGGAAAATATTTTATGCAAATGGAAATGGAAAAAAAGCTGGGATAGCAATATTTAAAGTCTATATTGTCAGATACAAATATAGACTTTAAAACAAAGGCTGTAGTAAGGGATAAAGAAGGCCACTACATAATGATAAAGGGAGCAATCTAACAGGAAGATATAACCATTATAAATATCTATGCACCTAATATAGGACCACCTAAATATATTAAACAGATTTTGATGGACATAACGGGTGAAATCAATAGCAATACTATAATAATAAGAGATTTCAATACCCCCAAACATCAATGGATAGATCCTCAAGAAAGAAAATGAACAATGCAACAGCAGCCTTAAAGGACATACTAGATCCGTGGTCAGCAAACTCATTAGTCAACAGAGCCAAATATCAACAGTACAACGATTGAAATTTTTTTTGAGAGCCAAATATTTTAAACTTAAACTATATAGGTAGGTACATTTCTTATCAAGGTAGTGCACGCACATGGTATTTTGTGGAAGAGCCACACTCAAGAGGCCAAAGAGCTGCATGTGGCTCATGAGTCGCAGTTTGCCAACCAGGGCACTAGATCAACTGGATTTACTTGATATCTTCAGAACCTTTCCCCCAAGGCAGCAGAATATACATTCTTTTCAAGTGCCTAAAGTACATTCTCTAGAATAGACCATATGTTAGGACACAAAACAAGTCTCAATAAATTAAAGAAGATTGAAATCATATCAAGCATCTTCTCTGATCACAGTGGCATAAAACTAGAAATCAACTACAATAGAAAAACTGAAAAACATTCAAACACTTGGAAACTAAATAGCATGTTATTAAATAATGAATGGGTTAACAATGAGATCAAAGAAGAAATAAAAAATTTTCTTGAAACTAATGAAAATGAACATACAACAAATCAAAACTTATGGGACACAGCAAAAGCTGTCCTGAGAGGGAAGTTCATCGCATTACAGGCATACCTTAAGGAGCAAGAAAAAGCTCAAATAAACAACTTAACCATGCATCTGAAAGAACTAGAAGAAGAACAGCAATTGAAGCCCAGAAGAAGTAGAAAAAAGAAAATAATAAAGATCAGAGTGGAAATAAATGACATAGAGGCTAAAAAAAACCAATACAGAAGATCAATGAAACCAAGAGCTGGTTGTTTGAAAAGGTAAAGAAGATTGATGAACACCTTTAACCAGACTCCCCAAGAAAAACAGAAAAAAACCTCAAATAAATAAAATTAGAAATGAGAGTAGAGAAGTAGCAATTTACACAGCAGAAATACAAAGGATTGTAAGAAAATACTATGAAGAACTGTATGCCAAAAAATTAAACAACCTAGGTGAAATGGACAAATTCCTTGAAACATAATATTTCAAAAATCAATCTGGAAGAATCAGAAAACCTAAAGCAGGGGTCCCCAAACTACAGCCTGGACTGCAGGCCACATGCGGCCCCCTGAGGCCATTTATCCGACCCCTGCCGCACTTCCTGAAGGGACACCTCTTTCATTGGTGGTCAGTGAGAGGAGCACAGGATGCATCCGCACCCATAGTTCCCATTGAAATACTGCTCAATTTGTTGATTTAAATTTACTTGTTCTTTATTTTAAATATTGTATTTGTTCCCATTTTGTTTTTTTACTTTAAAATAAGATATGTGCAGTGTGCATAGGGATTTATTTGTTTGTTTTTTGTTGTTGTTTTTTACAGGGACAGAAAGAGAGTCAGAGGGAGGGATAGATAGGGACAGACAGACAGGAATGGAGAGAGATGAGAAGCATCAATCATTAGTTTTTCATTGCCGTTGCGACACCTTAGTTGTTCATTGATTGCTTTCTCACATGTGCCTTGATGGCGGGCCTTCAGCAGACCAAGCAACCCCTTGCTGGAGCCAGCGACCTTGGGTCCAAGCTGGCGAACTTTTTGCTCAAGCCAGATGGGCCCGCGCTCAAACTGGCAGGCAAGCTCGGGGTCTCGAACCTGGGTCTTCCACATCCCTGTCCGACGCTCTATCCACTGCACCACCGCCTGGTCAAGCCAGGATAAATCTTTATAAAACTTACTATAGCGTTTGGTTGCTCCTCTACCACCCACCATGAAAGCTGGAACCCCCACTAGTGGGCGGTAGGGACCAGGTTGACTACCACTGGTCTATGGTAAGCAATTCTGCAGTAAAGACTTCGATACTTCTGAAATCTTTTCACACTTTAAAAAGCTTCCAAGCAAAGCGCTAGCAACTAACACCATAGCATCTGCCAATCATCTTTCTAGGTGTTAAATAGTATTGAGTTGAAGACAAGGGTGGAACATTAGAGACACAGCCAGAGGAAGAAAAGAGAGAAGAAATGGGGTATTAAGTGACAAAGTGGAATAGTACCAAGGTTTCCTCAAAGTTGCCTGAGCCACACAATTTAAAAATATCTTGTAAGCAACCCTTGGTATGCAATAATTTGCTCATTAAACATCTTTCTTTTGCACCTAATAAAATAATAATGCAGCTGTTGCATTACTACTATTACTACTACATCATAACGTTACTACTATTACTGCTAGTATTAGTCCAGCTACTACTGTGACTGTATATCATATTAGGCATTGTGCCAGGTTCTGGGTACAGAGATGAGCAAAGCCTAGTCTGTCCTCAGAGAACTTACAGTCGAGAAGAAGGGACAAGTGAGTGAGTAGCCAGTCATAACATAGTGTCACTAGTGCTGAGCAGGGTGGATCAGACTTCTGTGGTGTCCAGAAGAGAAGCATGCGCCAGGAATGGGAAAGGGATGGGAGCTGCTTCTGGAGTCATAACAAGAGGCATAAGGTGTGGCTGTTTTCCCACATGAAAAAGGGTTAGGAGCTGTGAGCCAAAACGTGCCAAATGGTCTCTACACCAGGTAAAGCATGGAGGGAAGGCCATGGGGTAGAGAAGCCAGTCCAGGCTCAGACCTGTCCTGGGGGTGAGAGCACGGTGCAGTTGGAAGACTCAGGTTGACGGGAGCATGGAGTGGAGGGGACAGGGTCTAGGTTAAGGGAAAGCCATTATGTTCTATGCCGGCTAAGCAGTTTGCTCTTAGTTTTGTGAATAAATGTATGAAAAGGTTTTAAGTTTGGGAGTGGGGAACAAGGTGATAGCGGATGGAGACTGGCAGATAATAGATTTTTGAAGTTTGAGCTGTGTGCTCAAAAGTCTTATCAGAAAGAACATACTTTTTTCCCCCTGTGTCTACATATTTTTTATTGTGGTAAAATTGTTCTACAAGAGTATATATATTTATGTATTTCAGGTGTAGAACGCTATAATTTAATATTTGCATTCACTACATTAGTATTCACTACTATGAGTCTAGTTACCCTCTGTCACCATATGCTTGGTACTACCCAATGACCCTCCCCCCAGACTCCCAATCTGGAGAACTCCTTCCTTGCAGTGTTAGATCAGGGATGTTTATTTAGCTTTTCTGGTCCTCTTGCCAACCACAGCTTCCCAGTCAGCCTTTCTGTGTCATAAATTAGATCCACCTTTCCCAGATTGCAACTATGGCAGAGGTTGTTTCTGGGCTGCACAGCATTTAAAGGAAATGGGAACACGGGCAGGGAGAAGCTGGCCAGGGTTGTAAGAATCGTATTTGATTAGATCCAGCACAGGTGAGTTCTAAACTGAAGCTAACTTCCCAAGGATGTGAACACTGTGCTGGACCACAGAGACAAATCAGAAATCAGCAGCCTTTTGGTCTCCTGACCCAGAGAAGATGCTGTCTGCATTTCACAAAGTAAATTGGAGATGTGAGAATCTTGTTAATTTAAGGTTGATATTCTGGTGGAATCTGTAGACTAGTGTGACAATTTGGGAGTAGGAAAGGAATTTCTGGGCACCTGGAGTGTTACAGCTGTCTGGCTCCTTGGCCAGGAGAATGAATGACGTCCAGGGAGGCTGCTGCCACCAGTGTGACTGCCACAGCACTGGTGGGGAAAAAGGAAAAACCCACTTTTGATCTATGGGGGGTGGAGGGGAGAGAAAGAAAGAAACAGTAATTCAGAATTTAGTTCAACTTGCCCTGCCAGTTCCCCACCTGTCGCTGCCATCCCTATCACACCTGCCCATAAATGAACTGGGCAGCAACCTCAGCAAATCCCTCGCCTGCTGCTAGCTCCGAGGGCAGTACTACTCAGGGGATTGGTTAGTGAGCTCAGGGTTAAGAACCTGACCCGATGACACCTTTCCAGTGAGCCCCACCCTCAACCAGCAGGCCCTTCACCACTGAGAGAGGCCATTATTCACTCCTGTCATTCCTTGGTTGTGTAGCTAATCAGGGTCACAGTAACAGAGGGCCTTTCCTACACACTTAAAAATGGTTAAAATGACAAATATTGTTAGGTGTATTTATCACAGTTAAACAAAACAAAACTGAGTTTCAGGAGAAAAATTGTTCTAGTCTCTGTTTTTCAAGAATACCTGGCTTTTACTTAGTCCGGGGTCTTTGTACTCACTCTTCTCTCTTTCAGGAAGTCTCTTTTCCAGCACATCATGTAATTGGTTCCTTCCACATCCAGATGTCATTAAAGTTCCTCCTTCTCCTGTCCCTATCACTTTATCCAGTTATTTGTTGATTTATTTATTATCTGTGTGTCTCCCATAACTAGAATATAAGCTTCCAAGAAAATTTCACCTGCTCGTTCCCTACTACTCAGAACAGAGTCTAACCCTAAATCAGCGCTTCTTAAATACTTGTTGAACGACTGAAGGGCTGAACCAATGGATTCTGGCACTTAAAGGATCAGTGTATGTTTTCAGTAAATAGGCCTAATTTGAAGTCAAGGGCATGGACTGGGGCTGTGATTCTATTTTCTGGATTCTATTTCTATTTTTCTATACTATCTTTATATTTTCTTTTCCTTCCCATGCTCCACTACCAATTTTCCAAACCCTAATTCCAGCTTAATACTTTTCAGTGAGTAATACTAAGCCTCTGGACTCTCACCCCACCCATGTTAAAGTCCATTTTGTCACACCCTCCATGTTGCCCTGCCCATACAGGAAAGGCTCAGGCTTTAAGGGGGGAAGTGATTTAAAAGGGCAAAATGAAACATCACACGGGACGTTATGCAGAGGCAGATTTAATAGCCTGTGCACGGGGCGTGCGCCCTGGGCCCAGACCTGAAGGGCTCCACAAAACCCCATCTTTACACTTCTTTTCAATGACACCAAGTTTGATTTTATAATGTGCAATTTTAACATTAATAATATATAATATTTTTTATTTATTTAAAAATATGGTTAATATATATTTTTATTTTTCCTGTCTCTCTCTGCTTTTTTTTTTTACAGGGACAGAGAGAGAGGGATAGATAATAAAATGACTCTTATTTGAAATTTCTCCAATAAGATTTGTTGAGTTAAAAGTATCAATTAAGTAAGAATATTTGAGTATGATTCTAATTTTTGGATTAGTGTATAGGCTACAGATATTTATATATTCTATATAAATGTATAGATATGTATGCATATATACAGATATACAGTATATATATATAATCTCCTTTCTTCTTGTATTTAGTTTTCCATTTGAATGTATTTAGATTTTGCTGGCGTGGTAAGCAGAATAATGACCCTTAAGATATCTTAATCCCTAGAACCTGTGAATATGTTACCTTACACAGCAGAGGCACCTTGCAGAAGTGATTAAGTTTAAAAAACTTGAGAGGAGACGATCCTGGATTATCCAAGTGGTCCCAATTTAATTGCATGAATCCTTAAAAATGGGTCTGAAAGATGTGATGTGAAAAGTATTCAACCCATTGGAGGAAGGGGCCGTGAGTCAAGGATATGGGCTGCTTCTAGAAGGCAGAAAAGGCAAGCAAGATGATTCTCCCTTAGAGCCTCTAGAGAGGAACACAACCCTGTCACCTACTTGATTTTTACCGAATAGGACCCACATATAATTTTGACCCACAGGACTGTAAAATAATTAAATTTGTGCCATTTTAAACCACCTAGTTTGTAGTAATTTGCATAGCAGAAATAGAAAACAAATAGAGCTGGTAATTTTAGTAATGCATTCCAGACATTTTCAGCTATCAGATTGGATGAATAAGTGGAAAATATAGAAGTTTCAATAGTACAAAAGAAATACTCTGCATCTTTGGCCTCTAAATCAGTATGAAATTTCATATTCATGGAAGACATAAAATGATCATAATAATCACTATTATTGACTGAGGACTTGTTTGTATCATGCACTGGACTTAACATTTCAAATGTTATCTCTTTTAACATTCACATTAACCCTATGAAGAAACTGAGATTTTAGAAGGTAAGAAGTTTACCTAGTATCACACTGTTAGAGATGGGCAGAACCAGGATTGGGACCTAAGTTCCTCTGACTCCAAAGTCTGATCATAACTCTGGAGTGTGTCCATTACGCTAGCTTCATCATTGTTATGAAAGTAGCAGGGCAAGTGTCTCTGAACCTGGTCTGTAGGACAAACATACATTTGGATTTTCTAGGACCACCCTGCTAATTTTAAATATCCTATCCCCTTGTCCTCAAAAGTCACCCAAATGTCCCAGAAATTTAATGTTTCTTTAAGTAGTGAATAAATATTGGAATAAAATATGCAGGAGTCTTCTCCAAATCTTCTATCAAATCATATTTTCTTATTTGTGACTCAGAAAACACCGTATTCCCCCATGTATAAGATGTACCCTTTTTCATAAAATTTGGGGTCTAAAACTGGGTGTGTCTTATACAGTGGTTTTAAATTGTTTTACTTGCATTTCCCACATTTTCGTGCTTGTTTTTTGCACTTGTTGTAGTTGTTTCTAATTGCATTTCCTGATTTTTTTTGTGCCTGTGGTCTTTGTGTTCACTGTTTCGCACTTGTTACTGGTATGTATATTATGGTAGGTTACGTTTTGTTACATTCTGCCCAGAAATGGCTCAGAAAAGATTTTCATACAGTGCTGAATTCAAGTTAAAAGTGATCCAGTTTGCAAAAGTGAATGGAAATTGTGCTGCTGAATGTAAGTTTGGTCCTCCTCCAATTGAGAAATCAATCCGAGACTGGCTACGAGAAGAAGAAACCCTACTGAAAACACCACGGCAGAAGAAGGCCATGAGAGGCAAGTCAGCAAAATGGCCTGATTTAGAGAGAGAATTGAAGATAGGGATTGAAGAGCAAAAGGCAATTGGAATTCTTATGTCTACAAAGATGGTTCAGCATGAGGCAAGAAGGATTGCTGATGAAAAAGAAGTTAGTGATGTCAAAGGAGGACACAATTGGTGCTTCAGGTTCATGAAACAGAATAGACTGAGCATGCGTACATGCACCAGACTTGCCCAAAAGATGCCTGAAAGCTCTGAGCAGAAGGTCCTTGAATTTCCTCGTTTTGTCGTTCAATGTTGGAAGACACATCAGTTTGAGTTGGGACAGATTGCAAAGATGGACAAAGTCCCCCTTCAATTTGATGTTCCAAGTGACAGAACTGTTGATAAGAAGGGGTGAAAACTGTAACTGTGAAGACAAGTGGACATGAAAAGAGCCATTATCCAGTTGTTCTAGCTTGTTGTGCCAACGGAACCTAGCTGCCTCCTATGCTGATTTTCAAATGCAAAACAATGCCAAAAGAAGATATTCCTTGAGGAGTGATTGTCCACATTCATGACAGAGATTGGATGGATCAGGATGGGATGAAGATCTGGTTTGAGAAAGTTTGGAGAAGGAGACCAGGTGGGTTCTTACACAAACCTACCCTATTGGTGCTTGATCAGTTCAGGGCACACATAACAAAAACACAAAGAAGATTGCTGCAGAGCAAAAAACAAAACTTGCTGTCATACCTGGAGGCTTGACATCGCAGCTCCAACCACTTGATGTCAGTATTAACAAACCCTTCAAAGCTGCCATGAGAGACAAATGGAACCAATGGATGAAGTCTTCTGGGGACAATTTGACACCAGCACGAAGAGTGAAGAAACCAACTATAAGAGAAGTTTGTACCTGGGTGAAAAGATCCTGGATAATATCAAGATTGGGATCTTTGTCAATTAAGAAGTGTGGCATTTCACCTGACTGGGCAGTGGCGCAGTGGATAGAAGATCAGACTGGGACACAGAGAAACCAGGTTTGAGACCCTGAGGTCGCCAGCTTGAATGCGGGCTCATTGGGTTTGAGCAAGGCTCACCAGCTTGAGCCCAAGGTCACCGGCTCAAGCAAGGGTTCACTCAGTCTCCTGTAGCCCCCGGTCAAGGCACATATGAGAAATCAATGAACAACTAAGGAACCGCAAAAAAGAATTAATGTTTCTCATCTCTCTCCCTTCCTGTCTGTCCCTCTATCTGACTCTCTCTATCGCTGCCACACACACACACACACACACACACACACACACACACAAAAAAAAAAGTATGGCTTTTCAAATGCCATAGATGGAACTGAGGATGAGGCAATATATGAAGACAGTGATTCATTATCAGACACAGGTAAGGAAAAGCTAATGGATGGGAGTTGTGACAGTGAAGAGGAGTTGTATGAATATTATGGTGAATAAAACTTGAGTTCAATAACTTTATATAATACTTTTTTTTTCAAATATCAGGCCCCCAAATTAAGGTGTGTCCTATACTGTATAGCCCAAAGAGCACTGCGTCACTTAGTCCCTGAGACAAGTTATGAAGATTTAATGTTTATTGTATTCATTAAATTCCACCCTTCCCAAATAAGCTGGTTTATATAACACAAGTGAAGGGTAGGGTGGGCCATAGTTCTGGCCATTTGATCAGTAGGACACCTTAAACTGTATGTCAACTCCAGATACACATTTTGAAAGCTAAGAAAGGACATTCCAATGCAGGCATTCCATGTGTGTCCACAGCCACACGGGTATCATTTAGAGACTCCCAAACAGCAGGGCTGAGTCATGAAGCTCAAGATTTGTCCCCAATCTCAGAATTTTATGTAGGGTCCGTGATGTCAAATTACAGCTTCCTGGAGCTGTGTGACTTATCTGATTTGGTCTGACCATGAGCTCTTCAGCTGGAGCAGCTTAGGGTATCACCTGCCAGATTAGCATTTACACCTACTACAAACCAGGCCAGGATTTAAGGAAGACCCAAGGTAGAAGAAGGGACCATTGGCTTCTACCATTTGCTCTGTTTGTGACCCAGCTATAATTTCTTCTACTGTTATTCACAAAACAAGTGACATTATATATCCATATCCAAAAAAACATAGAATCTAATCTAGAAGTTAATGCTGTGAATTTAATAACAAAGATAGAAAAGAAAGAGAACCTTAATTATCTCTAAAATAAGACAAAAAAGATTTGTGTGATTGGATTTGTTCTTTCATACATTAATCATAGAAATGCAAAACAATACAATCACCTTGTCACTTTGTTATAAATTAAACAAACGCTGCCATATGACCCAAAAATTTCAATATTAACTATTTAGTTTAGAGAAATAAAAACATGTTCATACATACACACACGTACACATGTGCATGCACACACACACACAAGATGGAAATATTGATAGCACCTTTATTCAATATAACTAAAAACCAGAAACAAACCAATAACATTTAACTGGGGAATGGTACACTAAAGACTATTACTCAGCAGTAAAAAGGGGTGATCTACTGATACAACAACATAATGAATCTCAGATACACTATGCTAAATGAAGAGTGATTCTATTTAAGCAAAAACTATCAGGACAGAAAACAGATCAGTGGTTTCAGAGACTGGGGGTGGAAGAGGGAACTACAGGAACTATAAAGGGAACTATTTTGGGTGATGGAACTATTATGTATCTTAATTGTGGTACCTACACAACTTCATGTGTTTGTCAAAACTCATAAAAATATACACTAGAAACAAGAATTTTATTATATATAAATTACATCCCAATTAACCTGACTTAAAAAATAAGTCTATCCCTTTGCATAAGATAAAGGCAAACCCCATTGTTAGCTCCAGCAAGAAAACATTGGATCTGTGTGATTCATATGATCAAAGGAACACTGCTGTTTGGGTGTTTTTATGAAACAGTTGATGAAGGCCAGTCATGTCCTTCCACACTTGCTCATCACACTCTCACTGGCCCAATGTGATCCAGACACCACTGCTGCCTCCCTACCAGTTCCCCTGCACATGCACTGCCCTTGCTAGAGGTGCTCTCTCTCAGCATCTCTCCTAGGGGGATCCTACGTGTTTTATTTTATTTTTCAGTTTACATATTAATTTGTATTAGTCTCAGGTGCACAGTATCGTAGTTAGACAACAGTATACTTTAAAAAGTGTTTCTCCCAGTATTTCAAGTATACATCTAACACCATACATAATTATTGCAGTATTATTAACTCTATTCCCTACACTGCACTGTTACATCCCCTGCACTACTTCGCAATTACCAATTTGTACTTGTTAATCTCTTTACTTTTTCACCCAGTCCCCCTCTCCTCTGGGAACCATCAGTCTGTTCTCTGTATCTATGAGTCTGTTTCTATTTTGTTCACTTATTTTGTTCTTTAGATTTCATATATAAGTGAAATCATATGGTATTTGTGTTTCTCTGACTGACTTATTTCTCTTAGCATAGTATCTTGTAGGTTCATCCATGCTGTCACAAGTGGAAAGATTTTATTCTTTCTATTTTTGTTTAAGTAACAGGAGGGAAGATAGTAAAACAGACTCCCGCATGCACCCCACCCAGGATCCACTCAGCAACCCTGTCTGGAGCCAATGCTCCAGTACTGAGCTATTTTTAGCACCTAAGATTGACACACTCAATTGGGTCCAACCAAGCTATCCTCAGTGCCCAGGGCCACACTTGAGCCACCAGCTGCAGAAAGGAAAATGAAAGAGAAGGGAGAGAAGGAAGGGAAATGAAGCAGATGATTTTTTCTCCTGTGTGGCCTGACCAGAAATTGAACCCAGGACATCCATATGTCGGGCTGACACTCAACCCACTGAGCCACCAGCCAGGGCCTTATTCTTTTTATGGCTGAGTAATATTCCATTGTGTAAATATACCACAGCTTTTTTATCCACTCATCTACTGATAGGCACTTGGGTCGCTTTCATATCTTGGTTATTATAAAGAATGCAATGACCACAGGAGTGCATATATTCTCTCAAATTAATGTTTTGGGTTTCTTTGGATATAGACCCAGAATTTAAATTATTGGGTCATAAAACAGTTCCATTTTTAATATTTGAGAACCCTCCACACTGTTTTCCACAGTGGCTGCACCAGTCCACATTCCCACCAATAGTGCACAAGGGTTCCCATTTCTCCACATCCTTGCCAGCACTTGTTTCTTCTTTGTTGATTTATTAATGATAGCCATTTGACAGGTGTGAAGCACTATCGCATTGCAGTTTTAATTTGCATTTGTCTGATGACTAGTGACATTAAATATCTTTTCATATGTCTATTGGCCATCTGTATATCTTTTTTGGAGAAGTGTCTATTCAAGTCCTATGCTCATATTTAAATTGGATTGTTTGTTTTCTTGGTATTGAATTGCATGATTTCTTTATAAATTTTTAATATTAACCCCTTAGCAGATGTATCATTGTCAAATACCTTCTTCCACACAGTGGATTGTCTTTTCATTTTGTTGGTTTCCTTTGCTGTGCAAAAACTCCTTAATGTGGTCTTGTTTATTTAATTTTTTCTTTTGTTTCCCCTGCCTGAGGAATTATATATAAAAAATATTGCTATGAGAAATGTCAAAGCTTTTACTACCAATGTTTCCTTCTAGGATTTTTATGGTTTTGAAACTAACATTTAAGTATTTAATCCATTTTGAGTTTGTTTCTGCATGAATGTGTCTTATTTCCCAATGCCATTTATTGACTGTCTTTACCCCATTGTACAGTCTTGCCTGCTTTGTCAAGTATTAATTGACCATATAAGTATGAGTTTATTTCTGGGCGTTTTATTCTGTTCCATTGATGTATATGTCTATTTTTATGCCAGTATTATGCTGTTCTGATTACTAGCAGTGTGATACCTTCAACATTATTCTTTCTCAGGACTGCTGTGGCTATTTGGGGTCTTTTGTGGTTCCATATATATTTTTGGATTATTTGTTCTAGTTCTATGAAATAATGCCATTGGTACTTTGACAGAAATTGGGTTGAATCCGTAGATTTCTTTGGGTAATATGTACATTTTAATGATGTTAATTCTTTCTATCCAGGAACACAATATAGGTTTTCATTCACTTGTATCTTCTTCAATTTCTTCCTTCATTATCTTATAATTTTTCAAGTACAGGTATTTCACCTCCTTGGTTAAATTTATTCCAAGGGTTTTTTTTTTAATGCAACTGTAAATGGGATTGTTTTCTTAGTTTGCTTATCTGATAGTTCATTATTGGTATATAAAAATGCAACTGAGTTCTAGATTTTTTTAAATAGCCTGTTACTTTACCGAATTTATCAGTACTAGTATTATTTTTGGTGAACTCTTTAAGGTTCTCTATGTACAGTATTGTGTCATCTGCAAACAATGAAAGTTTTAGTTCTTCCTTTCCTATTTGGATGTGATTTATTTCTTCTTCTTGTATGATTGTGGTGGCTAGGACTTCTTGTACTATGTTGAATAAGAATGGTGAAAGTGGACATCCCTGTCTTGTTCCTGATCTCAAGAGAAACACTTTTAGTTTTCTCCTATTGAGTATGGTGTTGGCTGTGGGTTTGTCAAATATTGCTTTTATTACTTTGCGGTATGTTCCATTTCCACTTTGCTGAGAGGTTTTTATTGTAAATGGTGCTGGATTTTTGTTAAATGTTTTTTCTACATCCATTGATATGATCATATGACTTTTATCTTTCATTTTGTTTACCGGTCATATCATCTTAATTGATTTTTGGATATTGCACTGAACTTGCAACCCAAGAATAAATTCCACTTGATACTGGTATATGATCTTTTTAATGTATTGTTGAACTTGGTTTGATAATATTTTGTTGAGGATTTTCACATCTGTGTAATTTAGCTTATAATTTTCTTTCTTTATAGTGTTTATATCTGGTTTCAAAATTAAGATAATACTGACCCCATATAATAAGCTTGGGAGTCATCCCGCTTTTTGAATTTTGTGAGATAGTTTGAGGAGGGCAGCTGTTAGTTCTTTGAATGTTTGGTAAAATTCACCTGCAAAGCCATCTGGAGCAAAACTTTTGTTTGTTGAGAGTTTTTTGATCACTGTTTCAATTTTATTAGTTGTAATGAGTCTTTTTAAATTTTCTGTTTCTTGATTCAGTTATGGAAGATTGCATGTTTCTAAGAATTTATCCAATTTTCCAGATTGTCCAATTTGTTGGTATATAGTTCATAATATTTTCTTACAAAACTTTGTATTTCTGTGGTGTCAGCTGTCTCCTCTCTTTCATTTCTGATTTTATTTATATTTGTACTCTCTCTCTCTCTTTTTCTTGATGAGTCTGGTTAAAGATTTATCAATCTTGTTTATCTTTTCAAAGAAACAGCTCTTGGTTTCATTGATCTTTTGTTTTTATTTTTTAAGACTATTTTATTTATTTCCACTCTAATCTTTATTATTTTTTCCTTCCACTCACTTTGAGCTATTTTTTCTTCTGTTTTTTTTAGGAGTAGAGTTAGATTGTTTATTCCAGATTTTTCTCATTTTTTGAAGTAGGCCTGTGATGCTGATTGTTTTTCTTAAAACTTCTTTAGCTGTATCCCAGAGATTTTGTGCTGTTGTGTTTTTATTTTCATTTGTGTCAATATATCTTTTTATTTCTTCTTTGATATCATTATTAGCCCATTCATTGTTTAGTAATATATTATTCAGTCTTCATGTCTTTGTGTGTTTTTAGTTTTCTTGTCATCAGTTCCTAGTTTTCTGCCATTGTAGCCAAAGAAGAAACTTAACATGATTTCAATCTTATAAAATTTATTTAAACTTGTTTTATGTTTTAACATGTGGTCTATCCTAGAAAATGTCTTATATGAACTTGAAAAGAAAGTATATTCTGCTGTTTTGGAGTGAAATGCTCTGAAAATATCAATTAAATTCCCCTGGTCTAGTGTGTCATTTAAGGTCACCATTTCCTTATTGATTTTCTGTCTGGAAGTTCTATCCACTGATGTCAATGGGGTGTTAGAATACCTCACTATGAGTGTGTTACTGTCAATCTCTCCTTATATCCATCAATATTCATTTTACATATTTAGATGCTCCTATGTTGGATGTATAAATGTTTATAAGGGTTATATCCTTTCATTGGATTGATCTCTTTATTATTATGTGGTATCCTTCTTTGTCTCTTATTTATAGTCTTTGTATTAAAGCTTATTTTGTGTGATGTAAGTATTGTTACTATAGCTTTTTTGTTTGTTTTCATTTGCCTTAAATATCTTTTCTCATACCTTTATTTTCAATCTCTATGTGGCTTTCATTCTGAGACGTGTCATCTTGTAGACAGCATATACATGGGTCTAATTTTATTTTTTTAAAAAGATTTTATTTATTGATTTTAGAGTGAGGGTCGATAGAGAGAAAGGGAGAGGAAAACAGAAAGCATCAACTCATAGTAGCTGCTTCTCATATGTACCCTGCTCAGGCAAGCCTGGGGTTTTGAATAGGCAACCTCAGCATTCTAGGTCCACTGGACCACCACAGGTCCAGACAGCACTAATTTTTTTTATCCATTCAGTTACCCAATGTCTTTTTATTTTAAAGTTGGAAAAATTACTTTATGAAACCTTAAGAAGTACCAAGGTTAGATACAACTTCAAATTACAAGTTTTTGTAGGTGAGACCATGAAATTTCCTAATACTTGATTTTAATACATTGCATTAAGTTTCTAAACCAACTCAGAGGAACCAATATTTAAAGTAGATGCAGTATTTATTTTTAAATCTGATGTCGGGTATATTATCTATGTACATGCATGCATGTGTGTGGTGTGTGTGCATATAACATGGTGATATAAATTAGGAATCATAATTATATCTCAATAGCAGTATTAGACTGCAAAGTTTGAGAGTGGGATTTATAAATGTTTTTCAAAGCATGTCAGCTACCCTATGTCTTTGATTGGAGCATTTAATCCACTTACATTTAAAGTGATAGGTATGTATTTCTATTCTTTACAATTATGTTCCTCTTTCTTTCTTTTTCTTAAGGAAGTACCTTTAGCTTGGCCTATGGTGGCACAGTAGATAAAGTGTTGACTTGGAATGCTAAGGTCCCTAGTTTAAACCCTGGGCTTGCCCAGTTAAAGGACGTATAACAAGCAATCAATGAACAACTAAAATGAGGCATCTATGAGCTGATACTTCTCACTTCCCTCACTCTCTCTCTTTACAATCAATAAATAAAATCATTTTTTAAAAAAGGAAGAAATCTCTTTAATATTTCTTGTAATACTGGTTTGGTGGCAAAAAGAAAACTCCTTTAAATTTTTCTTGTCTGAGAATCTTTTTATTTGTGCTTTGATTTTAAATGATAACATTACTCAGTAGAGTGATCTTGGTTATAGGTCTGTGCTTTTCATCACTTTGAATATTGCATGCTAATCTCTTCTGACTTGCAGAGTTTCTGTTGAGAAATCAGCTGACAGTCTTATGGGAGCCCCCTTGTAGGAAACTAACTGTCTTTCTCTTGCTGTTTTTAAGATTCTCTCTTTGTCTTTAACCTTTGCCATTTTAGTCATGGTGTGTCTTGGTGTGGACCACTTTCAGTTCATCTTGTTTAGAACTCCCTGTGCTTCCTGGAATTGTGTGTCTTTTTTCTTCAACAGGGTAAGAAATTTTTTAGTCCCTATTTTTTTAAGTAGGTTCTCAATTCCTTTCTCTTACTCTTCTCTTTTTGGTACCCCTATAATGCAAATGTTGTTACATTTGATGTTGTCCCAGAAGTGGCTTAAACTATTCTCATTTTTTAAAGACTTTAATTATTCATTTTAGAAAGGAGAGAGAGAGAGAGAAGATGGGGGGAGCAGGGTGCATCAACTCCCATATGTGCCTTGACCAGGCAAGCCCAGCATTTCAAACCAGCAACCTCAGTGTTTCAGGTCAATGGTTTATCCACTGTGCCACCACAGGTCAGGCAAACTATTCTCATTTTTAAAAGTACTTTTTTTTTTTTTTTTTGCTGCTGTGATTAGGTGTTTTCTGCTACCTTGTCTTCCAAATCACTGATTCAATTGTCTGCTTCATCTAATCTGCTGTTGATTCCTTCTAGTGTATTCTTCATTTCACATGTTATATTCTTCATTAGTGACTGGTTTTTTTTTATAGTTTCTATTTACTTTTTAATGCTTACTACTTCATTAGATTCTCACTGAGTTTATCCTTTCTTCTCCTAAGTTCCTTGAACATCCTTATAACCCTTATTTTGAACTCTGGATCTGGTAAAGTGCTTGCCTCTATTTCATTTAGTTCTTTTTCTGGGGATTCTATTTTTCTTTCATTCAGGGCATGTTTCTTTGTCTCCATATTTTTGCTGGCTCTCTGTATTTGTTTCTGTGTATTACATGGCTCTACTATGTCTCCCAGTCTTGGTAGGGCAGTGCTATAAAGTAGGCATCTTGTAAAGCCCAGTGGTACAGTATCCCAGATCACCTGAACTAAGTGCTCCAGGAATGTCTCTTTTGTTTGTTATGTGAGCTTTCTTGTTGTAGTTGAGTCTAAATGCTGTGGACCCATATGTGGGTGGGGTTTCCCTCAGGCTGGAAGATTGTGAGTATCAACACCAACCATAGTGAGGAACTGTGTGTGGGGGCTGACCCCACAAAGCAGAATTTCCCCCAGCAGATCTGGTGCCTACTAAGATCTCCCTTTGGATATGCCTCCTGTGGAGCCTGTAACTATTGTCATCACCTAGTCTCAGAGGTGTAATAGAATCCATAGCATGTTGAACTGCACTGAAACCCAACCTGCAAAACAGAGCACTCACAAGTACATTTCTTCTCTCTTTTTAAAGATTTCTTGGGTGAATTCTGTAAAGTTTGAGTGGAACCAAATTGTGTCTATTGTGCATTGGAACACAATGGTGATCTGTGTATGTTCATAATATCTTTACTTAGCGCAATGCCACAGAGTAAAAGAAAATAGCTCTAAAATAAGAAGGAATCAAGTTTGATCAATACATTATGCAAGACCTTCTTATAATCAGTAAATTATTAATGAATAAGTTAAAGCTTTTCCTAATGAGGATGCAATGTTAAGAGATAATTTTCTACTTAAACCATAGTCCAAGATTCAAATATTGATTTTTTCTCTGGTAATTATCAGCCAAAACTTTAAACTGTAGGCTTACATATTAATTAAGTATCAATCTCTCTTAATAATAAAAAAATCATTTCTTACTCAGGTTTTCTTAATCATTGTTAGGGCTAAATTAGCCCCTATAAAACTCATATTCTCCTCACCCATATCAGTAGGTTTATCCCTGACTACCTAATTTAACATGGCATCCATCATTCTCCTCACCCTATACCCTGCATTTTACTTTTCTCCAGAGCTTTTATCTCCACCTGCCATTCTGTAAATGTTACTTATTTATTGTATCTATTGCATGTTTCTCTTCACTAGAATATAAGCTCGATGAGGACAGACTTTTACTCTTTTATTTACTATTACATCCCCAGGGCCTGGACCAGTGTCTGACACATAGTAGGTGATCAATAAATATATGTTGGATGAATATTAGATAAGTTGATGTAATTTATAATACCAACTTCTCATTTCCCCACTACTGGGTTTTCTCAGTTGGCAGTCATTGGCACATGGGAGTTCATGGCTCAAGAGCTGTAAGCTGTAGGTATAAAAAGAATTTACATTTCTTGTGTATTTGCAGCTTCTGAACTGTAGGCACCCACCAGGCATTTCTATGAAATTCTCAGCATAAACAAAGCAAGCCTCAGTTGGAGGCAACGTGATGGAAAAACCATTGTCCTGGAGCTATAGCATCAGGAAAGTCACTTAATTCTCTGACCCTCAGTTGCCTCAAATGTAAAATAAAACAGTGTTTGCTCTGCCTCCCTTGTCAGACTGAAGTGTGAGGGAAATGAGAACCTTTTCCTTCCTGCCTTTACTTCCCCATGCCTCTGTGCTTTCCACACCCTCTTGGTCCTATTCTGATAAACCAACCCAAAATAATGGGTGTTGAAGAGATAATGTGCCTGGGTTAGAAAAGATTAAATGGAGACTTCAGGAAGTCTTTGGCTCTAATCTGGAAGAACAATTTCAAATTGAACCAAGAAGGGAAAGATTTCAAACACAGTGTGGGGGTGGTCATTAACCATTTTAGAACCAATATTTTTGGCACACCGTAAATTACACTTCAAAATGATTCAGGAAGCAGTAGCTGCAAACTCGGGAGAATTATTTATTGGATTCTGCAATTTGCAGCATATCTTTAGTACCCACTGTGTCCTGGGACTTTGTGAGCAAGAGGCTTTGCCCAGTTACTCTTACCTTAGTTACCACAGATAGTCAGGGCCGCCTGGGAGTCTCTCCCATTGACCAAGATGGCCAGGGAGAGGTCCGTACACCAGCACGCTAAAGCTACAAACATGAATGACTAGGACCCCAACGTGCCAATAGTACAAGATAAACAGACAAGACCCAGAGCACACTGAAAACAAGTAAGATAACTAGATAGGGGCAAAAAGCCTTCCCCGCCCAATCCCTATAAGAACCACAAGTTGGAGCAGAAGAATGAGGTGGTCTTTGAGAGACAAGTCTACCATTCTCCCAGGTTGCACCTGAATTAACCTCTTACCCTTTTCATCAGCTTTTAAGGATTTTGATTTTGTTACAGCAGGCAGAGGAGCCTGCGTTTACATCCTAAGTTACACAGGTTTACAACCCAGTATTTTCTGCAGCAGAGTAGCAAATACAGGACACTGAGGGAAAGAACCCCTTTCCCACGCTCAGCAACACTTTAGTGTCGTGTCTAGATTGATAGGTGGTCTGTTTCCAACCCTGAGGAATGTCACTACTGTCCTGTACATCAGAAGACACACTAGATAAAATTTACTTAAGTTTCTACTTTCTTGTCTTTTGTGTCATTACCTTTTCTTCCTGGGTGTTTTTCTCCTCTCCTGTTGAATAAGCTCCCATGGTGGTTGTTTTATGCTGGGAGGAGTGAGTTGGTGAGAGGGCATTGAAAAGCATTAGACATTGCCACAATGTGTGCCTGTTAAACCTCATAGAACTTTCGAGTGGTATTGTTTCAGGTTGGGGCCTGTTGCATTCTTGGCCAGTCCAGTTTGTATTTCATAAGGAACGGGGCTGATAAGGGTCTGTAATATGTATGTTTACACTTTGTTAATCCTCCACAGAACATTGAAAGCCAAATCTGCCAAAACTTCCCCAGAGAGAAACATTTAGAAGAAAAACAAACAAAACAAAACAAAAAATTATCTCCTGTCTGGGCTTCTAAGACTTTGCTTATGGGAGAAGAAAATTTTTTCAGCTGTAAACCTCACTCTCTTCAGACTTTCTGGCTGGCATGCACACATACATACACACAAATATAATCTTAATACACAGAGCCTCAATACACAAGTTATTTCATCTATTCAACAAAAATTAATTGAGGTCTTTCTATGCACCTTCAGATAGAAGTAAGTCAGGATGAAGGACAAAGAGTTCTGGCTGGGGAGGGCAGAGCAGGGTCAGGTGGGGCTGAGCAAGCAAGCTCTCCAATTCCCCGCCGCAACTGACTTCCTTCCCTAGCTTTTAGGCAAAGACAAGTGTGATAGGACACAGAGGTATCCTCACCCCCATATTTTAAGGACAAGACTGATCTCCTCCCTCCAAATAGAATGCCCAAGCTGACTCATTAGTTTGGTGAGAATAAAGAAGAACAGGGCACAGAAATATGAGAGGTGTATAAGAGGCATTTTGATGTATAAAGCTATATTATCAGTTCAATTTCAATTTAATCCCATTTATTTATGTGTTTATTTATTTACTTTTATTTTGAAAGTACATTTATTAAAGCTAGGAACAGACCTGTGGTGGCGCAGTGGATAAAGCGTCGACCTGGGAACACTGAGGTCGCCAGTTCAAAACCCTGCACTGGTCTGGTCAAGGCACATATGGGAGTTGATGCTTCCAGCTCCTCCTCTCTCTCTCTCTCTCTCTCTCTCTCTCTCTCTCTCTCTCACTCTGTGTCTCCTCTCTAAAATGAATAAAATAAAAATTATTAAAAAAAACTTAACGCCTGACATGTGGTGGCGCAGTGGATAAAGTGTCGACCTGGGAACACTGAGGTCGCCAGTTCAAACCCCTGCACTGGTCTGGTCAAGGCACATATAGGAGTTGATGCTTCCAGCTCCTCCCCATTTCTCTCTCTCTCTCTCTCTCTCTCTCTCTCTCTCTCTCTGTGTGTGTGTGTGTGTGTGTGTGTCTCCTCTCTAAAAGGAATAAATAAAAAATTAAAAAAAAAAACAACTTAAAAAAAAAGCTAGGAACAGTGGAACAAGGAAGGGCTTAGGACAGAAATAACAAGATAAAGCTTGGGTGGAGCTGCTTGGACTCACTGGGAAGTCAGAGAAAAGGGGACCTTGGAGACAGGTTCGGGGGGTAGCCTGGGACAAGCTGTCACTGCCCATGGCTTTCCTGGTTTCAAGTCTCCTTAGAATTTAGAAGGTGCAAGCAAGCCTGTGGGGGAAGAAAGAAGGAAAGAAAAAGATGTGGGTGTGCTCCCTCCTGGGATGGAGGACACGCCCAGTTTAATCCCACTTAAACCAAAAATGTTAGGCCCTGGCCGGTTGGCTCAGTGGTAGAGTGTAGGCCCAGCATGTGGAAGTTCAGGGTTCAATTCCCGGCCAGGGCACACAGGAGAAGCATCCATCCCCTTCTCCACCCTTCCTCCTCTCCTTTCTCTCTATCTCTCTCTTCCACTCCTGCAGCTAAGGCTCCATTGGAGCAAAGTTGGCCCAGGCACTGAGGATAGCCCCATGGCCTCTGCCTCAGCTGCTAGAATGACACCTGTTGTAATGGAGCAATGCCCCAGATGGGCAGAGCATTGCCCCCTAGTGGGCTTGCTGGGTGGATCCTGGTTGGGCGCATGTGGGAGTCTGTCTCTCTGCCTCCCTGCTTCTCACTTCAGAAAAATACAAAAATAATAATAAGAAGAAGAAGAATAAGAATAAAAAAACAAAAATGCAAACACAGTGATCCATACTTGGTGTCAGTATGTATCACTTGGACTTTTACTTTTCTGCTCTCCTAGGCTCATTCCACACCTTCAACACACACATACACACACACACACACACACACACACACACACATTTATGTCTCCTCTGACTATATCTTATCTTTAAATGTGGTGTCAGGAGTACATGTAGAAGTTGGTGTGCCTTGCTGAAGTCAAAACCTTGAAGATGTCACAATCCTTCCCTCTCTTTCCCCAAGTGAGCTTGGGATATCACCAGGAGAGAAGCAGAAGCCAACTTTAAGAGTGCTTTTAAGAGAGCTAAAGCCTTTATTGGACTATCTGGGTGGCAGAAATATAGGAGTGACTATATAACACCCCACCATCTCTCACACCAAGTTTGCATTTGGCCAGTGTTAGCAATTCTCCTACCTGGAGTTTATCTCCAGAGATTGTTCGTCAAGATTCCTCACACACTTCTGGGCAGCTCAGGCTTCCATGTATAAGGTGCAAGAGGCAAATATTTAGCAATAACGTTTAAGCAGTTATTTCAAGCCAACTGACAGGTGACCTTAACTGCAATTAATGAAGGATAATGTAGAGCACTGTAAACACTTTAACAAGATAGCTATATCCTTATAAAATCAATGTGATTAACACATTGCTGCATTTATGACAAACTAGGTTTCTATTGCTCATTGGGAAAAGTGTTCATCCATTCTAGGGTGGGCAAAAGATTTTCTCCACAATTGGCTTGGTATTTGGCCTTAACTCTGAGCTATTAAGAAAAATAACAACTATGTATTGACGGTTAATCTTGTTGGCTTGGTCTTTGGCCTTTACCATGAGCTACTGAAAACAAAAGCAACTAGGTATTGACTGCGAAGTATGAAGCACAGCCTGGGCCCACCACTTTGTCTCCTTTAATCATCTCATTCAATCCTCACAGCAGCCATAAGCAGTCAGTTCTTTCTCCATCTCTATTTTAGAGAAATGGGGCAAGAAGATATGAAGCATGTAATTTATACCTCGATGATGTGAGATGCAAACTCAGATAGTTTGATGCCAGATCCACATGTTCTACATTTGCTGGCACTAGAATGGATCTGTCAGGGTTCCTTACAGTCCCTTGAGCAGGGAAGGAGAAAGCAAATGGGAAGTCACAGGAAAACAGAGGTAATCAGAGGCTGCAAGAAGATGGGGGAAGGCTGGTCTTTTGTGCTCTCCTTGTTGCAGGAGTGAAACTGCCACACAGAGCTCTCCATGCTCATTCACGTGTGTTTCTCCATTCGGGATTTATACCTGCCCAATATTTTACTTTTGGGTTGCAAGAATTGTGCTAACTATGAAAGTATGGCTTTAAAAAATCATAAAGCTTGGTTGCATGCAGTTTAATGAATTCTGTAAAAAGGAAGTGTGTGTTGTTGTGTATACTTGCCCCACTCTTTTAGTCCATGTTCTGCACTCAAATCACACTGGAAAAGATGACCACCGAGTGACTTTCCAGTTGCCGAGCCTCACCAGCATCGACTTTCATTTCTGTTCTCTTAGAGCTCTCTTCTGGGTAACTGTTTGCATCAACATACTGTGCATATGCCACATCTATGTTCCACAAGTCTTGAGCTTTGGAAGCTGTTGCAAAGTTAACTCTGAAATTATTAGACCATTTGTAACTACTCTTAAGATGGCTTTAGAAAAGTGCAACCTATCAAAATCTTCTTCCTTTAGAGATGCACCATCTGTTTATTCCAGAACCAAATGAGACCAGGCTATGGGCCGGGGTTGGAAGAGTCTGGTCCACATGGACTTGAATTTGGCCTGATGGAGAAAGAGGAGTTAAGGAATAGTCATTCTTCTACCATTGGCCCCATCTGGAGCATTTGTCGAGTTGAGACGAGGGCAGGTAATTCACAGTTTGTGAGAGTCTCCACAGGCCAGGCACTAGGCTAGGAACTTTTACAAATATTTCACAGTCTAATCATTACAATGTTATAGCTAAGAGTTAACATTATCAAACACACTTTTATAAGTGCTTTACAAGCATTAACTCGTTTAAGAATCACAAGAGCTAGATAAAGCAGATCCTGTTATTATTCTCACCTAAAACATGAGGAAACTGAGTCATTAGGAGTTAAGTAACTTGCTTAAGGCCTTGCAGCTGGTGGGTGTCAGGATTAGGATTTAAACTCAGGTTCATAAACATAAGTCTTCACCTCTATATCAGACTATCTTTCAGGAGGGAAATGAATCTCAGAGAGGTCAACTCAAAGTCACATGAATAGAGTGGCAGAGCCAGGACCCAGAGCCCAGGTTTGTCTGGCATCAAAATGCATGTTCCCTACTATACCTTACTTACCGCTACCTTAATCTTGTGGTCACTGGAAATATTTTATCCTACCCTTCAGGAAAAAATTCGGGTAAGGTTCTTCCTTCTCTGTTTCGCTGTTCTCTTCTCTCCTTCAATTTCTCTCTCCACTCTTTATTCCCCTCTTTTCTCATCTTCTTTTCTTTCGTGTTTTCCTTCCTTCTTTCCTTCCCCTTTACTCATGCCTCAAATTTTCCAGTAATGCTCAGAAAAGACAATGAGAGTGCAAGAGTTTCCTGAACTCTGACCTCATTAATTTAAGCATAAATTACAGAGTTTAATAGTCACTGCCAGTCTAACTGGAAGCCTGTTAATAACTGAAAAATTAAATGCTTATCTCAGGAAATGTCCACATGATAAATTAGTGCAACTGTTGTTTCAAAGAGGCATGTCGATTTTCATTATGTTCAGTCTATTGACCAATTAGATTGGACTGTTAAGTGCTCACTAGATTAATTGTTTAATGATTTGTTCAAGGGTTTGGTTATTGATGTAGGTGTTCAGGTTAACCAAATTACACAGCTTTATTCTTAGGCTGGGTCCTGGGAAGCCAGCACAAACAGAAGTATAGGCTGTCAATCAAGTTCCAAATTTGTTAGCCTGGGACGACTCGAGTTTCTAAGAGATCCAACAGTCTTTCAAGTAAAGGCATTTACAGAAGTCATGGATTCCAGAATACTCATTCATGTCTTCCACCCTGTTGGGACACTACACAGTTTGTATCCTCCTATTGAAGAGCCAGCACTGTCCATGTCTCTGACCTCGATTCTCTTCTCTTATCTATCTGCCTACTTGTTCTGTTTCATACCTTCAAGTTTTATCTCTACAGCTGACATCCAGATCTGTGTCTCCTGACTCTCAACCAACATTTCCAATAATCTCCCCAAAGTTTCTACTTGGCTATCCCTCAGACATCTTAAATTCAACCAGAACTAAATTCCTAGATTTTTCTCTATACAATTCTGTTAATGATATTTTTCAGCCACATAAGCTAAAATCCTTGATTCATCCTTAAGTCTTCCCTCTCCTACAGTCCGTATTAATAGTTCTGCAAGTTCTGTTAGTTAATATACCCAGGAGATGTCTTCCAAATATCTTCATTTCTCTGCCCCTACTGTAACTGCCTTATTCTATCTTCTCTTACAGGAGTATTGCCATAGCCTTATAACAAATTTCTGGGATAAAGTACGTATTTGCCTCCATGTTTATTTCCCCCTCTTACGCTCTAAGCTATTTAAGAGCAAGAACTATGTCTTGTTTATCTTCAGATTTAGTTACTAGCAGAACTGAGCTGGTCTCGCCTCCATTTAGTCCACTATTTATGTCACTGCAGAACATGATTCTCTATAAATCAGCCATCCCTATATTTCCACTATTTCCGTATCACTTACAAAACAAGGATATAGCATATTAACCCTTCACAGCTGGGCCACAATTTAATTCTCCGCCTCCTTATTTCCACCATTCTTCTCCATCCCCCTGACTCTCTAGCTGAGCCCAGATGTTTCATTTCCTGAACACACCAGGCTCCAAGTGCCCTCAATCTTCATATGTGCTGCTGCGATTGCCAGAGTGACCCCCCGCGCCGGCCATGCATTGCCTGGAAAGTGGTTGCTTATCTCTACTTATTCATTTACTTACTCATTTTTTAGACAAGGGAGGCAGAGAGAGAGAGAGACAGAGACAGAGAAGGGGGAAGGAGCAGGAAGCATCAACTCCCATACATGCCTTGACCAGGCAAGCCCGGGGTTCCAAACCAATGACCTCAGCCTTCCAGGTCGACGCCTGATCCACTGCGCCACCACAGGTTAGGTCTGGTCGCTTATCTTTTAAAACCCAGTTTAATATCTTCCCTCCTGAAACACTGTCCCAAACACCTCCCAGATAGTTCTTTGTACATACATCACCTTGATTCTTATCTTCACACATGGTATCGTTCTGCAAGGGTTAGCAACTTGTGTCTTTGTCTGCATTAGTTTCCAGTGGCCGCTGTAACAAACCATCACAGACCAGGTTTAAAATAATGTAAAGTTATTCTCTCATATCTCTGGGGGCCAGAGGTCCAAAGTCAGTATCATTGGATTAATATCACAGTGCCAGCAGGGCTGCAGCAACCCAGAAGTTCTGGGGAGACTGTTTCTTGCTCTTCCAGCTCCTGGTGGCTGCCAGCTTCCTCAGGAGGACCCACATCACTGCTGTCTCCTTCTTCATCTTCACATCACCTGATCTTCTATGTGGGTTGTAAAACTTACCTCTATAGGAATACATATAATGGCTCCTGAATTTTCAAAGTCAGAACAAAAACTCTTAAGCACGCTCCTATTAAAGAGGAACCCTGTGGTTCCTTCTCTGACACTGTTTGTAAATGTAAATTAAGGAAACAAGAAACTCCAGAAAAGACCCATCTTCAGTGGACACCCTGCCAAGACTTTCCAAAAGGAACAGCACCCATCCCAAAGATGAAGCCTTCTCAAGCAACATGGAAATTTTGCCATGTCTTTCCACCACAGATATATATTCGTGTTGTTGGCATCAGCCTCCCCTGTGCTCGTGACCGTTACAGGGATCTTCTCCAAACAAAGAGGTGACTGTAATAAGTATGAAGGTTACAGAGAACACTTGTTCTTATGTACTAGTGGTGGCTGTCAAGCTAACAAGTATAAAAATGCATTTGGCACTTTTTTAAAACTGCAACCAATAAAGTAGAGTTCTATCAAGAATGAGTAAATGAACAACGAATGACAGACACTGTGAAGACGTTACAAATAGATGGAATTACAGCAAAACATGCTCAATGTATTCACCTGTTTACAACACTGGATGATGTGCTTGTTAGTAGGTTGCTCCTCACAAGAGAACCAGCCTTGGGGGTGTAGTCTCTGGCTACTTGCATACCCTCTGAAAGAAAGGTTTTCTGTGCTATGGAATGCATAACGTATACATTGCCATGCACAACCGTCCCTGCAGGTGATAATGTATGGAACCTGAGAGGATGATCTTTGGTGTTTTCCGGGCCAATGGTAATTTTGGGGTTGGGGAATTCACCTGAATCTTGGCTCTTTAACTATATAAATATTTAGTTTATATAGTTATCTGTATCTTTATGTCCCAGTCTGGGGGCGGGAGGAATCTGCCAAAGACCAACAGTCTTACTTGATCTTACTGTACTTCACAAAGGTTCTAAATGTGAAGAGTTTACTTGAATTGCAGTAACTCATTGGTTTCCCATATATTTAAACAAAATGGTCTACAAACTATTCTAAAGATAATGTAGTGGCATTTGCGGCCCACCTACATAATCCAGGTGCTCTTCTTTCGCAAGATCATATTTGCAAAGACAGATATCAAATGTGTTTTATTAATAATTTTATTCCCAGCACTTAGCACTAATAGATATTCGACAAATGTTTAATGGGTGGTTGGGTAATTCATTTAATTAAACACTCTCATCTTGCTTATATTGGTTGTTTATTCATTCAACAAGCACTTATTGATCATTATTAAGTATCACATTCTGCACTAAGCACATGATGTACAAGAACTAAACAAACACAGCTCTGCCCTCATGGAACTAAAATTCTATTGGGGTCAGGCATAAGAAAGAGCACATATAAATAAAATATAACCAGACAGTATGATAAGGGTCAGCAAAGGAAAGAGCCAGGTCATTGAGAAAGAATAAAGGGGCAGAGTTCGGCTAAGGCCTCTATGGAAGTAACATGAAGGCTGAGACCTGGAGGATAAATAACTACGAGTGAAGAGTGGGGGGATTCTTCCAGGCAGAGGCGAAAATATATGCCCAGGCTATGAGGCATGAAGAGATTAGCGTGTTCAAGAGAAGGAAAGAAACCCAGAAAGGCTGACGTGTAATGTAATGACTTAGGAGGCGTCAGCAGTGCCTGAGACACAAGCATTAGCATCACGCTATGAATTTTGAAGTTTATTTTTAACACAATAAGAATTTAAGGCCAATGAGGGACATAGCCAGAGTTTAATTTCAGATGTTTCTGGCTGCTGATTTGAAAACATTAGAATGATCAAGAAAGAAGAAAAAAGGAAGCTGTTTGGAGGCCCCTTGCAGGAGTGCAGATGAGAGTTGAGGTGGGTTTGGACTAAAGCAGTAATAGCTGATATGGAGAGACATGCACATGCTGGAGATATATCTGGAGAATAGATAGGCTTCTCATGTTAAATCAGAAATACTTTTCTTTTTTAAAGCGAAGTTCACATGTCCCTCTGGTCTGGTCTGGGTAGAGAAAATGCAAGAGTCAATGGAGTATATATCTATGGTTATTCTCAGTAAGGGTTTCAAGACCTTCTAATGGTAAAAGAATGGACTTTTCAAAAAATGGTGCTAGTACAGCTAGATAGCCATAGTCAACAGAATGAAATTAGACCCCTACATTAGACCATATAAAAGTTTTACACAAAATGGATCAAAGATCTAATGTAAAAGCTAAAACTATGAAAATCTTTGAAGAAAACTTTGGGGTAGATCTTTATAACCCTAGGTTTGGCTATGAATTCTTACATATGACATCAGCAAAAGAAAAAATAGATAAATGGGACTTCATCAAAATTCGACACTATGCATCAAAGGATACTATCAAGAGAGTTAAAAGGCAGTCTGCAGAATGGGGAAAACATATATCCAATAAGGGTCTAGTATCTAGGACAGTGGTTCTTCACCTGGGTTCCATCGAACCCTAAGGGTTCGATGAGTCGATATCGGGGGTTCGGAGAAGCCTCTGCCGCGGAGGCCAGAATAAAGTAATACCGTAATTTGTTGTGAGTTCATGCACTTTGTTGGTTTTGTTCTTTGAGCAAGGTGATGTTCATGCATGGCTCATTTTGTGCACCAGTAAAAAAACATAGACCTATGTCTTGAATTTGGGGGAAAAAATCATATTTTATTTATCACTAAAGAAGGGTTCAGTGAATGCGCATATGAAACTGGTGGGTTCGGTACCTCAAAAAAAAGTTAAGAACCACTGATCTAGGATATATAAAGAACTCTTACAACTCAATAACAAAATGACAAGCAACCCAATTAAAAGTGGACAGAGGACTTGAATAGACATTTCTCTAACTGACCAATAAGCTCATGAAAAGACAAGCAACATCATCGTTAGGGAAGTACAAACAAACACAACAATGAGATCGCACTTCATACACACTATGATGTCTATAAAAACAACAAAACCCCCCAAAATAAACAAGTGCTGACCAGAATGTGGAGAAATTGGAAACTTGACATTGTTGGAGGGAAAGTAAAATGGTGTATCTGCTATATAAAATGGTTTGTCAGTTCCTCTAAAATTTGCCACATAACCCAGTAATTCCACTCCTAGTAAATACCCCAAAGAATTGAAAACAGGTATTCAAACAAATACTTATATATGTTCATAGAAGCGCTATACACAATAACCAAAATGTGGAAACATGCTACATGTCCATCAATAGATGAATGGATTAAAAAATTTTAGTATATCCACAAAATAAAATATTATTCAACCATAAAAAGAATGAAGTACTGATACCAGTACAATAGAAATGGACCTTAAAAGCATTATTCTAAATGAAAAAAAGACAGACAGAAAAAGTCACATAGTGTATGGCTCTAATAAATATACAGAATAGGTAAATCCATAGAAACATAAATCAAGTTAGTGGTTATCAAGGCCCTGGCCAGGTTGCTCAGTGGATAAAGCATCATTTCAGTGTGCCAATGTCGCAGGTTCGATCCTCGGTCAGGTCACATACAAGGAGCAACCAGTGAGTGCACAACTAGGTGGAGCAACTGAGTTAAACAATATGTTGGTGTTTCTCTCTTTCTCTTTTTCTCTCTCTTTCCCCCTCTCTCTCAAATCAATGGAAATTTTAAAAAGAATTAGTGGTTGTCAAGGGTTTGGGAATGGGGGTGAGTGCATAATGAGTATGGGGCAACTGAGTTAAACAATATGTTGGTGTTTCTCTCTTTCTCTTTTTCTCTCTCTTTCCCCCTCTCTCTCAAATCAATGGAAATTTTAAAAAGAATTAGTGGTTGTCAAGGGTTTGGGAATGGGGGTGAGTGCATAATGAGTATGGGGTCTCCTATCAGAGTAATCAAAATGTTTTGGAATGAGAAAGAGTGATGGTGGCACATTGTGAACACTAAGTGCTATTGAATTAGTACATTTTCAAATGATTGATTTTATGTTATGTGAATTTCACCTCAATAAAAAGAAAAAGTCAACTGAATAGACTTTTGAGTAGAATCAGCAAGGAGACAGTACAGTACTGTCATCTCCTTTCTTGCACATTTTATAAAGAAGATATAAGCTATGTCTCTGCGCATTTTAGATGGGGGGTGGAACACACAGAAAAATCTTTGTTTTATAGTTAACAAAAGAACCTTTGTGAAATGCTTTGTTTTGGGACCCCAGATTTCTAGTTATACTCAGAAACAATGACATCATAAAATGATACATGAATGATCTCAGACGAGAATAAAAGGATTGGATACAGAGGTTGGTGCCTATAAATATTTTTTTAACTGGAATAAAAACTCAAAGCCTGACATTCCACGATGGCATGAAGGGTGGCAGGGAAGGGAGAGTATGTCTGTCTCTCACCAAACACACTGCAGTTTTATTGCTTTAATGGATTGAGGGGGCCAAAGGGAAAGGGGTTGATATAGAGAAGGGCTGGGCATTGAAGATATGTTTGCTTGTTTTTATTTCTATCATTTTCTCAGCTCCTCAAAGTCAAGTCCACTTTAGCAAAATTTTAAGAAAAAGACTTAAGACAAATACCAGTTTGATATTTACTGAATACCTAAACGAAGGCAACAGAACATAAGCAAGATGTGGGAACAATGTAAGATATAATTTCCAGCAACCCTTTCATTCATTATTTCTGATTTAGCCATGACAAATGGGGTTAATCATGCCTTTATCTATTTATTCTTACTGGTGAAAAGTAACATTTATCGAGCACCTGTTGTGCCCTCAGGCACTACACTAAACATTCTATACACAATATCTTGGCTTACCCTCTCCAGTATCCTTTCAGGTAGATATTGTTTACAAGTTCATTGTACAGGTTAAATAAGGAGAGCAAAGGGGGTGAGTGCCTTGCCCAAGGCCACAGAGAAAAGTGGATTGGAACCAGGACAGTATGATTCCAGAACCTTGTTCTTAAAACCACTTCACAAGACTGTCTACTCCTTACTTTTCTCAGGTTTAAATTTTACTTTGGGTTCTTTGAAGAGAATTAGAAATGTAATAGCAGATGAGACCATCAAAGCATATTCTCTCTCAAAGAGTCATTAAAGTTCTCCATTTAAAAATTGTAATAGAATTTTAAAAATCAGAATATAACGTAGAAGAAGCGACCAGAAGGAGAATAGACACTCAGATAACTTAATCAATAAAGGAAAGAGAATTTATTAAAGCCGGCGGAGCACGTGAGATTTGTAGCTCCAAAACACGGGCTCCCCGAAGTTGACTTTCTTACAGGTTATATACCTTTACAGTATCTAAGCAATGGGCATGTGGTTTCTTTGTTTAAGGTTTCCCAGGACTCAAGGAGAGGGGAGGGAAAGTTTCGGTAAGATAAGCAAGGGGAAAGGGTTTCCAGATCACTGACCATAGTTACATACAGATCCTGCTATTCTTGCTTTGTATCGTAACTATGGAATATAGTTAATTTATCACTGGCTGACTCGGTTACCCCAGCTGGCTCCTTTCCCTTGTATTCTTTTTGTTTCTTCCTTCTCAAGGAAGGGGGAGCCTGTCCCTCCTTACACACTCCCCACTTTGAGAGTTCAGAATTCCTTTTATACTGGAGTCTCACATTCTTCATCTGATCCCAAGGGGGAGGCCTGATAGTGGTGGGTAAAGTATACATGGGCCGTGGTTCATTGCTGTACTGTGGCCTCTGTCATGTTCCTTGTGCTGTTCATTAATAATGGCAACAAACATAGACCTATTCAGCAAATTCCCTGAGTAGTAGGACTGCTCCTGTTAGGGTTTTAAACCCACCAAAGGCTGAGAACCATCCCCCAGAAAGACTACCAGGGTTCTATCCATGCCAAACTTGCATGGGCACGTGTGCCAGTTTTGTCATCTTCTTGACAAGGTCCTCAGCTGCCTGTCCCTGGTCATCTATTTGCAGGCAACAATTGATGAGATTGAATTTTCTACACACTCCCCTTTCTGTTGCTAGCAGATAATCTAGTGCCAATCTGTTTTGATAGATAGCATTTGTCATCTGAGTTTGCTGATGTGCAAGGAGGGTTAGGGCTCTCCCAGTCTCATAGGCAATGACTTCCAACACTGCCTGCAATTGTATAATCCAGTTTAACATATAAATGGGGATGTTGTATCCCCCAAATCTATCCTCTGCCCAGGTAGCAGGTCTATAGTATTGGATTATCTGCTCTGGGAACCACTCATTATACTGGGAACATTTTTTTTTTCATTTTCTGTTGCATGAGGTTTTAGAACTGTTTCTATGTATTTCTGCATCACTGATTCCAAATATAAATTCATTTTTTGGTGCATGCTCTATATTTTATGCAATTTTAATTTTTTGTTACAGTTAATGGCATGCGTTGGTTTTTAAATTGGAGTTAAAGGGAAACGACTCTTGGATTGAACATAACCGCAAGGCAATTAATGTTTTACAAACATCACTTTGACATAATTGTAGTTGTTTTTAAATGTAAATAATTATTATCTGATAAAAACACCCTCTTATTTTGTTTTAAGATTGAATCATGGCTTCTTCAAGTAGGCGTAAATGTAAGAATAGTCCTGACACCTTCTGTTATATATGTGGCTGTTACACACTTCAACATCAAAGGTGCAATATTTCATCATTTGTGACACGTGCATAAATAGCCTATTTTCAAGTTCCCCTTGGCAATCAAGACAAGAATTGGGCTCCTCATATTGTGTGTCATAATTGTGAGGAAATGCTTCATGACTGTACAAAAGGAAAATGCAAAGGAATGCCTTTTGGTATTCCCATGGTTTGGCGTGAACCTAAGGACCACAGCAGTGACTGTTATTTCTGTCTGATCCATACAAAGGGCATTAGCAAGAAAAAACGGCATATGATTACATATCCTAATATTCCTTCAGCAATATGACCTATCTCACACTCTGAGACACCCCTGGTTCCAGTTTTCAATGATTTTATTTCTTCTAAGGATGAAGAAAGTGAACATGGTGATCAAGTGTATTTTGATAAGATGCATGAGGAAATGGTTGTAGAATCTGAAGGGTCTTCTTCTGATGTCAAGCAGTTATTAAGCCCTCAGCAGTTTAGCCAACCTGAACTGAATGACTTAGTAAGAGATTTGGGCTTATCAAAGAAAGAAGCTGAGTTGTTAGCCTCCAGGTTTCAAGAAAAAATGTACTTCACTGGTCAGCTAAAGTATCCCATTTCAGGAAGCCTGAACAAATTTTTGTGGTGTGAACTTTTTCTCCGAAGACAAACATTTTGTTTACTGTCATGATATTAGTAGTCTTCTCAGCCAACTGGGTGTTACCACTTACAGTCCAACAGAATGGTGACTATTTCTTGCCAGCTCTAAACATGGCAGACTACTGCTGGAGCATCAAATGAGATTGTCCTCAACAAGTACACAAACACAAGAGCTACAAATGCAAATTTTTACCTGAATAGAATTTAAAAAAGTTTTGTGCAAATTTTATGAGTAAAATGAGTGTTTTAATATGTTCTATTTTGAAATTGTAGACAAATTCTGATGCAATCATTTCTTTTATTGTATTTACTGCATTATATAAATTATTATATTTTCACAAAGATGATGCCCAAGAAGACCTTCTACTTCATTATGTTAAACTAAATGTTGAAAATTTTACAATAAGATAAAAACCTAAAATCTTGAATTGCAAAAATACCTGTAGCTTACAGAGAAAGACTAATGTCAGATTTAAAATCAGCTCACTCAAATTAGGTAAGAACAAGTGTTTTTGTGGATGCAACAAAAATTTTGTTCCTCAGTATAATCTTTCTAGTCTCCTATCTGGAGTTCCCTTTTTTACCTGTTGTAAGGGCTGTGGAGCTGGGTAGCCAGCTCCCCTGTTTCCAGAATCAAGAGGAAAAAGGAGGCTTTCTCATACCTATTACACAGCTTCCTTCCCAATTCTTGTAGAGATGGGTATAAGCCCCGTTCCCACAGATCCAGTAAAGTCCACATGGTGCAATCCAGTCTCTGGCCCTGCCTGGGTCCTGCCAGGTTCCAGTTAGCTCAGGGAACCTGGCCTATTGTTGGTCCTTCTATCTATTTCCCCCATTCTCCTGCTGCTATTTTTATTTCAAATATTGTTGTAGTAGGAGGATCTGTAGGATTATAACAGATATAGGGCTGGTTATCCCTTGGGTCACACACTGAATGTTGAGTCTGATTATAGGTACAGGTCCCTTTTTGAGTTCCCTCACTCTCATAGAAGCTATAGAAAAGGAAGGTGATGGAGAGTTTCTGGCCTTCCTTGGTGACATGGATACACAGTTCATGCCCTAGTTCCCTTCCCTCCCCAGAGTTCAATTATAAGGAGCCCCACAGCAAGATTCCTCAAGCTTTGGTTGTATGTGGACCAGCCAGCTCCTGATTTGTGGCTGGAGCAGGGCATGTTGTCCTTCTCAGGGTCAACTTACAAGGGTTGGCAGGGTCAGTCTCTGCTGTCCACGAAAGTGTCTCTGCCAGGGCCGCAGGCTTCAGCCAGTTGTGGTGAATCCAGGCGGGTATGCCTTCTACCTTGGCAGCAGTGGAAGTGGTCAGGATCATGGTGTAGAGTTCCTTCCACATGGATTGGAGGGGAGCTGGATTCCAATCCTTGACCCACACCTCATCTCCTGGGTAAAAAGAATGGACAGAGGCAATCAAACTGATCAGAGCCCTATCTAATACCCACTTGGATATGGTACCGGCCACCTTGCCTAAAGCTTTTACAGTGGCACCTTGAGATACAAACAGAACAACATACAAATATTTAAGATACAAGCTGCAACTCAGTCTGTATTTTTATTGAGATCTGAGCGAAATTCCAAGATATGAGTCGTGATTCGGGAAGCTGCCTTTAGTTGGCGTATTGGCACCCGGGTCCAGTATCGGCAGTTTGATATACAAGTTGACTGACTAACGAGCTCGGTTACAGAACTAATTAAGTTCGTATCTCAAGGTACCACTGTAATTGCCTATGTAGTTCTGTTTCTCCTTATGCTCAGGGAGTCCCTGGCAAGCTATGTAATATTGGGGGAGGCCTATTGTATAACACCTCATAAGGTGAATACCTGGTGTTCTTGGAGTGGGTGCATTGAACCTTAAACAATATTAGAGGCAAAGTTTGTACCCATTTAAGACCTGTTTCCTGACATAATTTGCTAAGCCCTAGTTCTATTCATGTGTTCCACCTTCCTCAAGCTCTGAGGCCTATATGCCGTGTGAAGCTTGCAGGTGATGTCCAATGCCTGAGCTGTTCCTTGTACTACCTTAGCCACAAAGGCCAAACTGTTGTCAGAGCCTATCCGGAGTGGTAGTTCTAACCTTGGAATTACTTCTCTTAGCAACACCCTTGTTACTTCTCTAGCCTTTTTAGTCTGGGTGGGGTAGGCTTCTACCCATCCTGAATAGGTACACGCTAACACCAACAGGTACTGGTAACCTTGACTCTTGGGCATCTTTTTGAAATCCACCTGCATATCCTCAAGGGGGCTGCCCCGTAGGACTGAACACCTGGGACACTGAAGGTCCTTGTTTTGTGTTATTCTGATGAGAGATTGAGCAGTGCAGGCTGACTTTCTTAGCTAGGGTTGCCAAGAGGGGGATATAGAAATATCCCCCTAGCAGTGTTTCTATCTTTTCTTGTCCCAGATAGGTGGCATGTGCAAAGCCTGGACTACTGCTGGCCCCAACAGGTAAGGAACAACAACTCTACCGTCTGGCAGTTGCATCCAGCCGTCCTTTAATTCTTTGGCCTCTTCTTTCTCTGTCTACTTTTTCTCTCCCTCAGAATATCTGAGTGAAAGTTCTGGGGCCCATGGGATGAGAGGGGCTTTAGTACCCTTGTGGTAGGGCAGGGTAGAAGCCCTCTTTGCCTCTGCATCTGCTCTGGCATTTCCCTGGGCTTCTACCGTTCCTCCCCTCTGGTGTCCTCGCAGTGGATCACTGCTACTTGCTTTGGCTCCCAGACTGCTTCCAGCGGCTGGAGAATTTCTCCTGGATATTAAAGATCCTTGCCCCCAGCAGTTAGGAGTCCTCTTTCTTTGTAAATTGCCTCATGTACTTGGAGAGTGAGAAAGGCAAAACAGAATCTGTAAAGATATTCACTCTTTTCCTTTAACTGAGCTCTAAGGCTTGAGTCAGGGCAGTCAGTCCTGCCCGCTGAGCAGAAGAGCTTTGGGGTAGAGGCCGTGTCTCTATAATCTCTGTTAGGGTCACTACAGCATACCCCACCTGCCTTTCTCCCCTTGAGTTGACAGAGCTGCTTCTGTCCACATACAGCTCCCAGTCGGGCTCCCTTAGGGGGTGGTCTAGCAAGTCTGGCCGGCTGGAGTGTACTGAGTCAAGTACTTCCAAGCAATTGTGCTGCGGCTTTCCCTCATTCACTGGGAGCAATGTTACTGGATTTAAAGTGGTACACACCTCTATTACTAGTCTTGGGTTGTCACATAATAGGCTCTGGTACTTGGTTAGGCGAGCATTAGTGAGCCAGTGATATCCTTCATCAGAGTCACTACTGCCTGTGGCACCCACACTTTCATGTCTTGTCCTAAAGTCAGTTTGTCTGCCTCTTGTACCAGCATGGCAGTGGCTGCTTGAGCTCTCAAGCAAGGCAATCAGCCCTTTGCAGCCCCATCTAGTTGCCTGGAGCAGGCCACTGGTCTGCTCCATGATCCCAAGTCCTGGGTTAGTACACCCACTGCTGTCTTGCTCCTCTCTGAGACACACAGCACAAAAGGTTTTGCTAGGCTAGGAAGACCTAGCGCTGGGGCAACTTGTAACTCCTTTTTAAGAGTCTGAAAGGCGCAGTCCTGTTCTGGCCCCCAGTCCATGGGCTCCTTTTCTACCCCCTTTGTGACTTCATAGAGGGGCTTGGCCAGTACTGAAAAGTTGGGGATCCACAAATGGCAGAATCCTACTGCACCCAGAAACTCTCTACCTTACCTCCTCGTGGTGGGGACTGGGATGTTCTGAATAAACTGTTTCTGTTCTACTCTTAGCCTCCTTTTCCCCTGCTGGAGAGTGAATCCCAAGTATTTTACTTGCCTTTGGCAGATATGGGCCTTCTTCTTCCAGACCTTGTATCTTTTCTTCTCTAGATGGTGTAGAAGCTCCTCCGTTCCTCGAGCACATCCCTGGAGAGTCTAATGACCCAGCAACAGGTCATTCACATACTGAAGGACACACCCGATGTCCTGTGCAGGAAACCTCTGGAGGTCCTGAGCAAGGGCCTCCCCAAAGATGGTAGGGGAGTTCTTGAACCCTTGCGGGAGCCTAGTCCAGGTGTACTGCACCTTAGCCCTGTAGCCGGGTCCACCCATTGGAAGGCAAACAGCTTCCAGCTTTCAGGAGCCAGTCTTATACTAAAGAAGGCATCTTTTAAGTCCAAGCAAGTGAACTATGAGACTTGAGCAGGGAGGAGGCTTAGGAGGGTGTAAGGATTTGGTACTGTTGGGTGTAGAGTCACTGCTGCCTCATTTACGACCTTCAAGTCTTGTACTGGCTGACAATCATTGGTCTCCGGTTTTCTAACAGGGAGCAAAGGAGTATTCCAGGGAGACTGGCATGGAATAATAATGCCATACTCCTTGAGCCTTTGTAAATGCACTTGGATTCCTTCCAAGGCCTCCCTAGGAATCAGGTATTATTTCTGCCTGATAGGCAGTGCCCTAGGTTTTAGCTCTATCTGCACTGGCACTTGTTTATTGCTAACCCAGGAGGGGATTTTCTTCAGCCCAGACTCCAGGGTATTTTTGAATTAGTTTTTGGCTTGGAGGCTTCCTAGGCATGGCAGCAAAAATCCTCCTCTTCTCCTCTCTAGGGACAGTTAGAGTTAGAACAAGCCTGAGCTTAGGCACCTGTAAGTCCAGCTGGCCATTGTCAGCAAAAGATATAGTAGCCCTTAATTTGCTCAGCAGATCACATCCTAATAAGAGCACAGGACAGTTAGGCATTATAGAAACTGATGTATAACTTCGTGACCTCCTATTGTACATTTACAGGGCAGCAAAACATCTGTTTGACCTGTGTTCCTGTAGCTCCTATAATGTCTACTCTATGGGTTGAGAGTGGTGCTACTGGCTGGGTCACCACTGAGTGTTCAGCCCCTGTATCAATCAGGAAGTCCATCTGTTGGCCCCCTATCACCATGTGGACAATAGACTCAGCGGGAATCCTGAGTCCAGTCACCCTCAGTCCAAGAGGGACTCCCCAGCTATGTTGAACAGGGTGCCTTCCCCTTGGGAGGCGGCTGACAAGCACACCTTCCCCTTGTCCTGGTTGGGACATTTATTTTTCCAATGACCTGTTCCCCAGCAGAGGGCACACTGATCACGTCGCAGGGGAGCTCTGCCTGACTGTCCTTTCTTGCCTTTACCTGTCTTCTGTTTTCGAAAAGGGGAGATCTTCCATTTCCCTTCTGTTGAAGAGCTATGGCTATGAACTCTACCATTTTCTGCATTCGGCGTTCATCTTCCTTTCTGCTCGTAATCTCCCTGCTCATGTAGACTTTATTGGCTAGTTCCAGGAGTTAGGATATATTAATTCCAGCAAAGCCTTATAATTTCTGGAGTTTCTTTTTTCTATCTCCTGCACTCTGGCTGACAAAGGCCATATTAACCATTCTTTGGTTCTCTGGATTCTCTGGGTCAAAAGGGGTATAGATTCTGTAGGTCTCACACAATCTCTCATAAAAGTCACCTGGACTTTCATCCTTCTTTTGCAAAGCCTCTACCACCTTGTTGATAGTGGTCTTCCAGCCTCCCTTCCAAAGACCTTGAAGGAGAGCCTCTCTATATCTCCCCAATTGTTATAAGCCTTCCTCCTCATTCGGGTCCCCCTTAGGATCCTCTCCTGGCATCTGGACCCTTGCATATTCCTGGGGTTCTGGTGTTCCTCAGGAGCATTCTCCTCTAGCCATTTAGTTGCCACCTGCATTATCTGGCGTCTTTCCTCTTGTTGAACAGAGTGAGGAGCAATCGATGGCAGTCTGCCCACATAGAATTGTGGGTCTGGACTATGGATTGCACGAGATCTATTAGGGCCTGAGGCTTTTCTGTATAAGAGGGAGTGTGGTGCTTCCAATTGAGGTGGTCAGTGGTGCTGAAAGGTTTATACACCAGCACTCGCCACTCCACTATATTCCCTGCTCATTTATTACTGTGTTTCTTCTCTCAGAGGCATCTGCATACCAGGCATTGTTTATGAGCATAACCTCCCAGATGGGGGTGGGGAGCCTGGGTCTGATTCTGGCGGTGCAGTGGGAGTCACCTCCGCCTCAGGCTCTAGTGACTTTATGCTGGGACCTGATATATCTGGTGATGACGGGCTTGAGTCAGTGGCAGTCTTTGGGGTGAACAGAGAGTCAGGAATGGATGGGTAGAGCCTTACCAACACGTAACGTGGAGGAGCCAGAGTTTCTGCTTCTTCTGGTTCACTAAGGGTTAAAATTTCTGGCTTTGGCTCCTGCAGCGGCTCCCTGGGTCTGGTGGAACACTTCCCTGCCTCAGCTACCAATACTGTAGAAGCCTGACCTCTAAGCCAAGTGGGTGGGTGCAGAACCAACGTAAGCCAAGTGTCTGCGTAGGGAAACTGATCTGAGTAGCCTGGGTCTCTAGTGACTGCCTGCCACACCTTCTGTACAAGAGACTTGTCCAAGCTTCCTTCCAATGGCCACCCTACCCCAAAAGTGGGCCATTCTAACTCACACAAGGTCCTCAATTTCCCTGGGGACATAGTAACCCCATAATCCCCTGAGAACCTTTCTTAAAATTCTCGACCCTCGTGGCTAAATGAGTGGGTTCCCCTGTGAACCTCCCACGACTCCCTCGACAGACAAGTCACCCTGACAAGAAAGAATGGGGGAGGGGAAACTTGGAGGGGGCACCACTCACTGAGTCTGTCACCAGCGCTCCCCTCGCGGAAATGGCAGGCCCTCTCGGCTTATGGCAGGCTGATGTAAACCGTCAGCATGCAATTCTGCCTCTTAGCCGTATCAGGCACCCCACCGAACCATGGTTTGGGACCGAGCATTCACTTCAAGAGTCAGAACCACCTTCTAGTGTCCGTCTTGTTTATTCCACCCTCACTCTCTTTCACACAACCTTCCACACACCACTCCTAATGCTGTGGGGCCCATTCCCCACAACCAGTGGAAGGTGCACAGTTGCCACTACTATAACCTATAGAGGGTAATTAGTGCTCTCTGGAGGGTGATCAGGCCTCCCTTCTGCCCAACAGGGCAGAACCTCAGCCGGCTACCCTTGCCTGGTTTGCCTTACCATGCTTCAGATGCGCCCCTGTTCCTGTTCCTTTGTTATCTGAATCTTGCTAGAACTGGCAGATGGGAATTCCCCTTTCTGCCCTGTGAGGTGTCCACATAGGGAAATTCCTAGTGCACACTCAGCAGGCATGTCTACAGGATGGTTTGGGGGCTCCACAGTGGGGTACCCAAAGTCTGCCAAATGCAGGTGTCTCTCCTCCTTGCTTCCCAGCCAATGCACCAAAATCTGTAGCAGAAAGTGACTTGATGGATGATAGACACTCAGATAACTTAATCAATAAAGGAATGAGAATTTATTAAAGCCAGCGGAGCACGTGGGGCTTGTAGCTCCAAAACACGGGCTCACCAAAGTTTACTTTATTACAGGTTATATACCTTTACAGTATCTAAGCAATGGGCATGTGGTTTCTTTGTTTAAGGTTTCCCAGGACTCAAGGAGAAGGGGAAGAAAAGTTTCAGTGTGGTCAGCAAGTGGGAGGGAGTTTCCCAATCACTGGCCATAGTTACATACAGATCCTGCTATTTTTGCTTTGTATTGTAACTATGAGATATAGTTAATTTATTACTGGCTGACTTGGTTACCCCAGATGGCTCCTTTCCCTTGTATTCTTTTTGTTTCTTCCTTCTCAAGGAAGAGGGGCCTGCCCTCAATAACCCAATGTAAAAATAAAATAGACCCTGGCTGGTGGCTCAGTGGACAAAGTGTCATCCCGGCCTATGGATGTTCCTGATTTAATACCCAGACAAGGCACATATGACAAGAAACCATCTACTTCTCCTCCTCTCCCTCCTTCCCTTCTCTCCCTCTTCTAGTCCTACAGCCAGTGGCTTAATTGGTTCTAGCATGGCTCCAGGCACCGAGGATAGCTCCATTGAAATGCATCAGACTTGGGTGCTAAAAAGTAACTTGGTACTTGAGCATTTTCCCAGATAAGGTTGTTGGGTGAGTCCCAGTCAGGGTGCATGTAGGAGTATGCCTCACTATTTCCCCTCCACTCACCTAAAATAATAATTAATAATAATAAGAATAATAAAAACAACTCAATATAAAATAAAAACATGTGAGTTTATATTAAAATTAATAAATACTTGGATAAATAAATAAATTGAGAAAGATAAAATCTTCCTTAAGAATATTTTAATTAACAATTGTAGAAGGAATGAAAAAAGGAGAAAATCACCATTAGAATAGCAAAGTGATGCCTGACCTGTGGTGGCACAGTGGATAAAGCGTTGACCTGGGAACACTGAGGTCGCCAGTTCAAAACCCTGTACTGGTCTGGTCAAGGCACATATGGGAGTTGATGCTTCCAGCTCCTCCCCCCTTTCTCTCTCTCTCTCTCTCTCTCTCTCACTCTGTGTCTCCTCTCTAAAATGAATAAAATAAAAGAATAGCAAAGTGATGAATGCTATAGGCAAGATCCACATATGCATACTAAAAGTCATGGGTGAAAGTTTTAGAAGAAACAAGATATTTAAAGAGTCCCAAATTATACCCTCCCAGAAAAAAAATTAACTATGAAAGCAAAAATAACTATATAGTGAAGAAACCTGGCAGGGGTAACATCATCAGTAATAGGACATGTATATTTTACACCCTGATATGATACACAAGAGAGACATTACTTCTGTGGTATTCTTTCTAATAGTGCATAATCTCAATCTAAGGATAACATCAGACAAATAGAAAATATCAGACACACCAAACAAGAGATGCTGTATGGAATACCTGACCAGAACTCATCAAAAGTCTCAAGGTCATGAAAGACAAAGAAAAACAAACTGAGTAACTATCTCAGATTAAAATGAAAGGGACATGACAACTAAGTGTGTGCCATCCTGATTGAATCCTGGAACAGTAAAATGACAACAGTAGAAAAACTGGTGAAATCCCAGTATAGTTTATGGTTTAGGTCATAGTATTGTACTAGTAACACTTAGTTTTATGTGTCAATTTGGCTAGGCTATAATAACCAGTTACTTAATGTAAGGCCAGTGGCTGCCACAGTGGCCATGCAGGTTCTCATTGAATTTGAGCAGATGGTAAAGAAACAGTGGAGCCGGAGGATGGTGGGCCATTCCAACTTATTGGCATCTCACCAAGATGGGCAAGCCAAAAACCACCAAGGAAAAAGCAGAAGCCTGCTGTTTCACAGTGGAGGGCCAGGAATCAGGGAGAGACAAAAGAAACCCAACCACATCTTTTATTGGTGGGGCAGAATCTCCCTTATCCCCCCCCGCAAGTGGGAAGTATTTACATTCTTACAATAGTTCTGTCATGTATTCCTGCACAATTTGCACAAAGGACTTGCAGCCAGTAAACCTATGAGCAAGCCTAACACAACCATTTTCCCCATGCTTAATTAAATATTAATTTAGGTGTTGCTGTGAAGTTATTTTGTAGATGTGGTTAATATCTACTATCAGTTGACTCTGCTTAAATAAGTTTACCATCAGTTGACTCTGAGATTATAAAGATTATAAAAGAGATAATAGTATGGGCAGGCCTTATTCAATCAGTTGAGGCCTTAAAAGCCAAAACTGAGGTTTACTAAAAAAAAATTTAGCCTTAAGACCATAACACCAAGTCCTGCCTGAATAAAATCTACTGATTTTGTTTTTCTGCAGAACTCTGATTTATCCAGTCATAAGACAACAACAACAGAAAAAGTCTGAGAAATCATCATATCCAAGAGGAGCCTAAGGAGACATGATAACCAAACATGTGGTATCATGAAACACCTAGAACAAAAAAGACATTAGGTAAAACTAAAAAAACCAAAAAAGACTTCCATTAATAATAATGTACCAATATTAGGGATTCCAAGATGGTGACAGAGTAGGCCAGGGGTTGAGAACCTATGACTCATGAGCCAGATGTGGCTCTTTTGAAGGCTGCATCTGGCTCGCAGACAAATCTTTAATAAAAATAATAATAACATTAAAAATATAAAACATTCTTATGTATTACAATCCATTCATTTCCTATCACTCATGTTCATGGTTGCGGTGGCTGGAGCCAATCACAGCTTTCCCCCTGGATAACCAAATTTTTATTGGATAATACCTAATGTACACAGGTCATTGTGAGGTCAGGAAGTAAATTTCCCTCCTTTTAATCAAGTAGTCAGCTAGCTAATTGCAGAAACCCTTTTGACAAAGAAGATGGCTAAAAGAAAAAAAGATGAAGAGTATCGTACTTTTCAGCAGGAATGGACAGAGAAATTCACCTTTGTGGGGAGAGCAGGTTCTGCAGTGTGTCTAATATGCAATGATAAAATTGCATCAATGAAATTGTCAAATATAAAGTGGCACTTCGACACACGCCATACTACATTTGCATCGAAATATCCAGCAGGGGACAGCAGGAAGAAAGCATGTCAAGAGCTACTGTGCAGAGTGCAAGCTAGTCATCAGCAACTCCGTGTTTGGACCCAACAAGGTGACTGGAATTCGAATAGTTTTGCTGGTGCTTTAACAATTGTGAAAAATGGAAAGCCATTCACAGATGGGAAGTTTGCCAAGACATTCGTGCTTGATGTTGCCAATGAACTTTATGACGACTTTTTGGATAAAGACAAGATAATCAAACGAATAAAAGACATGCCTCTATTGGCAAGAACTGTTCACGATCGTACCATCATGATGGCAAATCAAATTGAAGCAACGCACGTGAAGGACATAAATGCAGCACCATTCTTTTCTCTTGCTTTGGATGAGTCAACAGACGTAAGCCATTTATCCTAGTTCAGCATGCAATTCTGCCTCATAGGGAGCAGAGGAACAACTGTCAGAGGGAATGGGGATGCGGGGATGAGTTCAGATAAGGTGAAGGGATTAGTGAAATTATATATACATAACATAGAGATCCAGATAACAGAATAGCAAATCCCAGAGGAAAGGCGGGAGGGAGTTAGGGGAAAGGAGACAAAGGGGTGTAATGGGGGACCAGAGGGTGGAGGTAAGGGAGTTATATTGAGTGGGACATTTGAATCCATGTTAACACAATAAGTTAAAATTAATAAACATTTAAAAAAATAATGTACCAATATTATATTACTAATTTAAAATGTTAATTCTAGTGAAAACTGTGTGCCAGCTTACTGTACAATCTTTGCAATTATTCTGTAAATCTAAAATTATTTGAAAATGAAAATTTTAGTTCAAAAAATATATGAAGTTCATGCCTTCCAAGGAGACAAAATAAAATTTTCATTCAGACATACCTTCCATAGGGCTATATCTGTCATGCATTCAATAAAAATTGATAATATAAAATATATGAATACCTATTCATATTGCTATGATAAACAAAAATCATGAGTTATAATACTATTTAGATCTATTGAGGAGACCATTGAATTAAAGTGAAAAGAAAAATCATCTGGGGATTTAGGATCCAAAGAATCTCTTAAGTAAATGTTTCTGAATTCTATCTCCAGAGAAGAACCTTTTTTTTTTAATGTCTATTCCTTTGAAGACTCATAATTCTGGTTTTTCCTGAAACAGGTTCTGTGATTAAATAAAAAGACCTTGTAATTTTGGACCAGGTAAGAGAAAGGCAGGGAAGGTTTTAAGCCAATGGCAGCAGTGAGAAGCTATTGCTAGATCAGTGGTTCTTAACCTTTTATGAGGTACCGAACCCACCAGTTTCACATGCACATTCACTGAACCCTTCTTTAATGATAAATAAAATATGATTTTTTTTCCAAATTTAAGACTGGTGCACAAAATGAGCCATGCATGAACATCACCTTGCTCAAAGAACAAACCCAACAAAGAGCATGAACTCACAACAAATTACGGTATTACTTTATTCTGGCCTCTGCGGCAGAGGCTTCTCCAAACCCCTGAGACCGACTCATCGAACCCCTAGAGTTGGATAGAACCCAGGTTAAGAACCACTGTGCTATATAGAGGTCTAAAAATGATGCTGAAACCAACTTTTCAGGCAAGTCTCTGTCTATAACAACCCAAAGATGGTGTGTGAGCAGATCAAGGTTCAGAGAGCCACAGGCAAATATTGTGTAGTTACCTTAACACTTTAATCATCACTTAGCATTTTCTTACCATTTCATTGCAACACTAAATGATAAATTTTGTAACTGGTGCATAGTTTTCTTTAAAATCATTGGAGAGAGCAATCGACGTATTGAGCACCCCTGGACTAGACCATCATCTGCTTAGACCAAGGTCGCAGGTTCCATCACTGGTCAGGGCACATACAAAAGTCAACCAATGAATGCATAAATAAGTGGAACAACAAGTTGATATTATTCTCTCTTTGTATGTTTCTCAAAATAAATAGTAATAGGTACGGCAAGATGGCGATGGAGTAGGCAGACGTACCAACTTCCAACTCCCAGAACCAAAGTGGATTATAACTTAATTTTAAGAATCATCATCTGGATAAACCAACTTTGAACTAAACTAAGTGGACTCTTCAACCAAGGAACACTGAAGAAGCCACATTGAGACTGGTAGGAAAAGCAAAAATGCAGAGAGGGCTGCCCAGTTCCCCGGAACGAACAGCAGCCCGGAGAGACTCACGTGGTGGGAAGAGAGTTTAGCGGAGAGGGAGGGACCTGGGTCCTAGGAACAAAGCCCCAGCCTACAGCCCGAGAGCCTAGAAGAAGTGTTTGGACAGTATTGAGCTGTGAAACAAGTGAGGATACTGTTTCTGAGAAAGAGACAGTTTTCTCAGACCCAGGATTCTTCTTAAAGGGACACCGCAGAAAACCTCTCTCACAACCACTCACCCGGGGCTCCAGGTTAATGGGGACAGAGGAGAGGACCAGAGCAGTGGGAAGAGAATGTGAACTGGAAGGCACAGGGAGAAACACTCTGAGGGACAGCCACCCTAACCCCTGGGCTGAGTCACCTCCCTAATTGAAAACAAATATTTCCCCTGGAACTAGCAATACCAGCAAAGGGAGACAGGACACCAGCCAAACAAGCTCTCCCGCGGCACTTAGAGAAGAGCTGCTTAGACGGAGGGAGCTTCCATGACTACAGTATGGAGTGTTAGGGTCTGAGCTTCAGTGCCCCTACCCACACTGCTGATGGCTTGCTGGAGGGACGGTGCTGGCGGGACGCTGAAACGCGGTTCTGTCGGTGGGGGCAGAGAACCAGCCGGCGTGAGCTCGGTCTAGCCCAGCAGGGGTGGAGGGGACATGTGAAAGCGGTCCGGCAGCTGCGGGCCCACCTGCAGCCCCACCTACAGGGGAAAAGCGGGAAGCCAGGAACAGGCAGAGATCTGCTGCTCAGCAGGGGCCCACCAGCACGCAGCATCACCTGGCCTCCCAGGTTTGTGACTCGGGGAGAGCCGACCCTGACCGTGGAGGCGGGGCTAAAGCTCTGGACAGGCAGAGGCTCACAGCTGAGTGCACACCAGCAGCCCCGTCCCACCCGAGAAACTGCAGTGAGCAGGCTCTGACCGCAGGGGCTGGGCAGAAGCCCAGAAACAGGCTGGGTCCACAGCTGAGCAAAGGTGCTCACCCTTACCCTTGGTGCTGAGGCTTGTGGCTTGAGTGCAGTGTGCGACCCCACCTGTGGGGCCAGGCGAATGCCCAGACAGGCTGAGGCTTGTAGAGCTGGGCACCAGAACACAGCCCCTCCCGCGGAGGAGAGGCGGAAATCACAGCAACAGCCACAGTGGGCTGGCACTGGCAATGCCCATACCCAACTGCCCTAGGCAGCAGCAGACAGGGTGGCGAGCCTGCAGACAGACCACACCTAGGGAACACAGAGGCAACACCCATTGGACTCCAGTGGCCACACCTTTCTTATACACAGACAAAATGGGCAGGCAGAGGAATGCAACCCAAATGAATAAAGAGAAATCCCCAGAGAAGGATCCTGGTTGGGGTGCATGCAAGAGTTTGTCTCTCTATCTCCCCTCATTTTACTTGAAGAAAAAGAAGAGGAGGAGGAAGAGGAGGAGGAGAAGGAGGAGAAGGAAGAGAATGAGGAGGACAAGGAGAAAGAGGAGAAGAAGAAGAAGAAGGAGGAGGAGGAGGAGAATATGTAGAGAATCTTGAGCATCTTTGTTCACAGGGCAAGTATTATACCAGGTGAGAATGTAAATGGGATTGGAAGGCATGTGATAAATGTTCATAATATAATAATTAACATTTATAGGACCCCTGCGAAGTGCTTTATGTATGTTACCTCACTTCACCTTCATAAAAAAAATCCTGTAAAGTTGATACTATTCTTTTCTCTGCTTACCAGAGAAGAAGTCAAAACTCAGAGAGGTTTACCTGCCCAGAGCACACAGCTAAGAGATGCAAAGCCAGAATTCTGAGCTATGTTTGTCTATGGCACGAGGTACCCTTCTTAACTGTGTAAGTGTGCCTTTCCTCCACATCTTTATTTTCACATGTATACTGTTCCTTCGGATACATACAACCTTCGTCCTGGGGCATCTACACCTGCCAGGGACCTGAAGGAGGCAGGGGGCCGTGAAAGTGTGCATGTTGGGATCGTTGCAACAGGAATGCAGGGGGCAGGGTGAGGAGAGTTAGTATTCAACTTCTGACATCAAAAATCATATTTTCAGTTCCTTAGCACAACCACAGGCTTAAAAGCCAGGATTTTTAAAATTCTCTTGTCTCCTCCTTCACCATATTAGGAACCCCTTCTGGAAGACTGGGTCATAGCCTTTCTAGAGGAAAGGTCTAGGTAAGACCGGCAAGCCTCCTCTTTCTCCTCTCTGTGGCCTGCCTGTCAGGGAGGCATGTGGCCAAGTCTTCCCCTCCACGCAGAAGAGCAGCAGCAGGTGGATGGAGGGAAAGCCTAGACAGGAGGGCTCGCGGCTCTGCCTTCCGTGGTAGGAGCCGCGCCCTCACTGCCTGCACAGACATGGAGGCGCCGTGGTCCAGGGAGAACACTTCCAGAAGTGACCTCATCAGGCAGGCGGGGGCCTCGCTTCTGTTCCCCTGAGGACATACATCGGTTCCCACATGGGATATTTGGGGAAGGTGGGGGAAGGGGCATGTGATACGGACATCAGTTTGGAGTCTACTAGAAGAATTTGTCAACAGTGTTTCTGTCTAAACTAGTGAAGACCAAGCAGGGAGGGGTCAGTGAGGAGAAGGATGACCTAGCCAAGCGAGGAGAAAGGCCTCTCCCCCACTACAGCTGCAGACTCGGCCTTGGGGGTGGGGGACAAGATCAGGCTCTGAGGATCTCACCGTCTCCACAGACACTCACATCACAGCCCTCCTCACCACCACCACACACCACCTGGAAGAGAATGACCAGAAATCCAATATACTGAGCATTGTCTCTTCAAAAGCACAATATTTAAGTCTAAAGAGTCTAAATTGTTGACTTGAATTAAACTACCTAATTAGGCCAAATATAATTTTCTCCTACTAACAAATATCATGGAAGGTTATAAAGAATTTCATATAAGGTCATATAGATTCATAGAAAAACATCTTCGTTTTGCTGTTACAATCTGAGTGAGCATAGTGTCTGTAAATTTGTGGGATCCCAGAGCCTGTTCTCTCACCATTGCATTCTACTGCTAGGTATGCTGATGGTAACGCTTCTGTCCAAGTCTTAGGAAAGTGAAACATTTAGCATTCGTCAAGCATGTTTCTGAGCTGAATGTGGGATAGATAGTATATCACTTGCTATTACAAATAACAATACTTTTCTCGTTGATTGTGAGAAGTAGGTGAGTGCCTGCCAAGAAGGGCTATGTGCTTGTTACCATCATTACCATTCCTCTCTATGGTAGCCATAATGCGTGTTATTGGCTGACTCCCCAGTATGTACATGTCCCTTCTCCCCCTGGATTACGGCCACACAGGTAAGGTTGGGTTCCAAGCTTGAGCCCTGATTTCTGAAGCCATCTGCATAACCCAGCCCTGTGTTACAGTGATTGGTCAGGCGTGGACAGAGGCCCTAAAATGGTTGAACCACAGTGAAAGCAGACCTTCTAGTTGCTGTTTTGTACAGAAAGCTCTCTCTTCCTTTGTGTAGCACAGTGAGTGAATGTGTGATCTAAAATTGCAGCAGGCGATTTTGATATTATACTATTTAGGGTGTGTTAGTGCAGGGGTCCCCAAACTACTCCGGGCCCCGCGGCTGCATGCGGCCCCCTGAGGCCATTTATCCGGCCCCCACCGCACTTCCAGAAGGGGCATCTCTTTCGTTGGTGGTCAGTGAGAGGAGCACAGGATGCATCCGCACCCATAGTTCCCATTGAAATACTGGTCAGTTTGTTGATTTAAATTTACTTGTTCTTTATTTTAAATATTGTATTTGTTCCGTTTTGTTTTTTTACTTTAAAATAAGATGTGTGCAGTGTGCATAGGAATTTGTTTATAGTGTTTTTTATAGTCTGGCCCTCCAAAGGTCTGAGGGACAGTGAACTGGCCCCCTGTGTAAAAAGTTTGGGGACCCTTGTGTTAGTGGTTCTCAAATTTTCTGGTCTAAGGATTATTTTGCACCCTTAAAATTTTTGAGGACCACAAAGAGCTTTTATTTATGTGGATTACATTTATTGATATTTACTGTTTTAGAAATTAAAACAGAATTTTAAAACTGCTTTTATTAATCTGTTTGAAATAATAAAAAGACCCATTACAGGTTAATATAAATAACATAGTTTTAAATGGGAAAAAAAAAAACCTAAATTTTCCAACACAAACAACAAAATTTAGTGAGAAAAATAGCATTATTTTTATATTTTTGCAAACCTCTTTAATATCTAACTTCATAAAAGCTGGAGTCTCATACCTGATGCATTCAATCTGTCATGACAAAACATCATCTAACCTCTGGAAAACTACTGTACACTTGGGAGAGAATAAGAATGAAAAAAACAAGTAACATCTAAGTATTTGTATTTGTTTCCTGTTGTTGCTGTAACAAATTAACACAAATAAGTGGCTTAAAACAACACAAATTTAATCTTCTACTTCTCAGATCAGAAGTCCAAAATCAGGCTCACTAGAATAAAATCAAGGTGTCAATAGGGATGGCTGCTTCTTGAGGCTCTAGTGGAGAATCCATTTCCTCATCTTTGCCAGCTTCTAGAGGCTGCCTACATTCCTTGGCCTGTGGCCCCCTCCTGCACCTTCAAAGCCAGCAGTGCAGTATTATCATGGCTTCTTCTCTGACTCTGCTGTCCTTTTTCCTTCTTATTAGGACCCTATGATTACACTGGACCCACTCAGATAATCCAAAGTAACCTCCCCATCTCAAGATTTTATATATATACACTACTCACAAAAATCAGGAGATATTTTATCACTTCATATTCATTTAAAATACCTCCTAATTTTTGTGAGCAGTATATATATGTTGCAGCAACAATGAGCTACTCAGAGACCAGATGCTCCGAGGGGCCAAAGAGAAGCAACAGCCCCAGTCCATAGATTGCAGGACTGAAGCCCTGTTCCCAGCCTTACTCAGATATTTATTAGCAAGTACAACTAACTCAAGGAAATAGAAGTTTTCAGAGGAGGGTAAAGTAAAGAACAAGGAACATGCTGACTTCTAACCTCTCTTCTGAGAGTTTGAGAGCCTAAAAATTTTCTGTGTTGCTGAAGCTTATCCTGTTGTTTTGCTGTTTCCAGCACAGGGTCAGAGAGGCCCTGTACTCTCATCCGCTCAGGGCCTTTGCCCTAAGGCACCTCTCTGCCTCTAATTGGTTACCCTAACTCTGCACATTTTCATAGCATATTCCTACATATCCCTTTTTTGTTTTAGTAAAGATTAACAGAGAGTAAGATGGATAGGTGGTTATAGTGGAAAGTGAAAGGCAAGCATAGAGAGAAACAGGTTTTAGGAGTTATAGGCATGCCTATTGTATGGTCAGTGGCCATGCAGGTTCCCACTGGATTTGGGCAGAGGGTAAAGGACCTAGGGAGCCGGAGGATGGTGGGCCATTCCATTTATTAGAGTCTCGCAATGGCAGACAAGCAAACAGGCAGGGAAAAACTGCTTCTCCCTCTCTCTCAGGACTCACAAGCAAAACAGGCTGGATGGAAAATACCGCTTTTCCTGCAAACAGTAGCAAGTAAGGGCCGCTCCCAATGGCAGCAGGCAGTCCACAATTTATAACCTGCCATCCTGAGGGCAAGCCCCTGCAGCCTCACATAGACTGTACACACGTGGTGCTGCCCCGTGCTCATGCACCAGTCAGGCAAAGTATAAGGCAAGCAAGCCTAACATGCTTCTAACATGCCTGTTTGCCCAACATTCCAGCTCCTTAGGGTTGCTCGCTTCACAATCTACACATATCTTCCACTATGGCCCCTGTACAAGTAGTGAGATACATTACATAAACAGACTACAGCAACAGCGCATTATACAATTACAATACTTACAAAGGTGCCCTTTACAACATCTCCCTGAGCACTCTGCCCAAGGTGCTAACTGGAGGCCCATCTCTAACTCCCTACTCCACAGCAGGTGGGAGGGACTGTATAATCCAGGGCTGAAAACGTAAAGTATCCTTGGAGTGTCTTTGTAACTGAATGAGAGCAGCTTCCCAATACAGGAGGGCCTCCACCAGAGCTGGGCCCCCACCCATCAGGGTCTCTCATACTGTCCACAAGCAGCATGTCCATCTGACAAGGGAGCTGGTGCCTCCTTCCGGTGTAGTCCAAGGGTCCATTACACCGCTCAATGATCAGTCCACGTTAGACATCTCAGCTGTCTGTGCAAATAGCCAAGGTAAAGGTCCATTACAGGCAACTAGACACACAGTTCTTTATTAACAGACCTCAGTGTCTTTCTATAAGCTCTCTGTGCATTGCCACAAGCCCCATCCAAACCCTTCAGCAAGACAGGGTGTGTGGCACCTTGATAGTTCTCTTAGCTGTCACTGCTGCTGAAAAAAAAAAAGCCCTTACTATCTTCTAATGCCAACACCTGATGCACATTAGAGGTGGACCAGTGGATTGCCAACTTCACATGAGGCCTCAAGCCTCCATGCCCAGCCCTGGTAAACAGGTCTCTCGGCCTTTCCTCTAGTCAAATGGGAAAAATAGATCTCGGGAAGGATCCTCCTCTTCCACAGCTATCTCCAACAAGTAATCTTGCAACTGTGCAACCTGAACACCAGCCATTTTCTTGGCAGCTGCCAGGACCACCCACTTTCCCCACTTTCTTAGTGGCTGGAATCTCTGCTCTGGATCAAGCTGCCACCAAAGCTCCAAAAGAACTTTTAAACTTGCCATCTAATTTCTCCCTACCTACCCTCGCCACAATCAACTCTACACTCATCTGTGTTCAGGTAGCCTTTACAGGCCCATTTCCCTTATTAGAGTGGGGGGGGGGTAGCAGCCCTCACTGCCTTATGATCCTGAACTGCCTCTAGCTCTCCCAAATCCGCTACCATCTGTGTAACCACGTTGATGGGCTGCCCCATATAGGGGCCCAGTATAGCCACTAGTTACCCAAAAAGGTCTGATGGGGCACTGCAGAGAATGAGATCCCTCATCCCTGCCATAAACACTTCCTCATCTGGCCCACGTGATCTCAGGTTGAAAGCAGAATTCTTCATACCTAGTTCCCAGAGGACCTTTACTAGTTCACCACAGCATTGCCACCTACTCACTGCTCCTGGCAAGTCTCCAGCATTCTGCCAGACTGTACAAATGGCAGCCATCACCCATTCTAATAGGGTATGGTTTCCTGGGTTGTCATAGCAGTTCTGAAGACGCTGCCTGAAGGAGGAGTGTGTGGTTATGGCAGCCAGTTTCCCCATCTCTGTTCTGGAGAGCATGTTGCCGTCTACCCCTATTTCCCACAACAACAGCAATCAGGCTGCCAGAAGTTTGGTGGGTTTCTGCCTGAATTGTGCCCCCAAATTCATCAGCTCTGCTTGGGTGTAGGACCAGACCACAGAATGCTCCACTACCTGTGGAGTGGTCTGTGGCTGCACTGAGGGACTCTTTGCTGCTGGGTTTTTACCTTCTGGGCAACCACTAGCTGGACTCTGAGTTTGCAGATGGCAGCTTCAGCCCAAGCCTCCTCCTCCTCAGAAGAATTGGAAACCTCTGCTCCCACTGGCTCAGAACCACTCCACCTGCGTGGATGCAACCATTTTGGCTCCTGCAGCTGCTGGCTCTCTGCCTGAGCTCTTGTACGCACAGTTGTTTCTCCAACAACTGTCACTGCCAATGTTCAGCTTCAAGGTCAAATCACAACTAGCAAACCCATAATTCCTTCTCCAGAGATTGCTCTAGTTCTGGGCACCATTGGTGCTCAGTCCGCATCTTACACTGCAGCTCTCAAACCCATTCTGCCTCCTTTCTCCAGCACTCACTCCAGTTCAAGCCATTGTTGCCGCTTGATCTGCAGCTCATCCTGGAGCTTGCAACCTCAGTCAGCCTCTCAGAAGGCTGTAAAAACCCCAGAGCCATGGGGAACTATGCACCTATATTTTGCATTTTCAGCACTCCTAGTTAGATGTTTCAAAGTGTCCCAAGTGAGGTCAGGTGCTCCCTGAGTGCTTGGGAACAAATTAGGTGTTCTTCCTCTTTTGGGTTCAGTTCCAGAGGTGGATTTACTATCAGCTTCTGGACCTCTGAAACTGGTTGCTTTCTAGGGGCTGGTGCCAACTCATGACAAGGCTTCACATTCCTCACTGGTATCCAAAGAGGACTTGTTAATGACAAAACTGGAACATACCTCACCCCCAGGTCAGTAATTTGACTGGATTCTGCCACTCAGGGCCAGCTAATATATTCCAGTAAACCATGAGAGGTTTAGGCCATTGCTTAGCGGATATAAAATGCCTCTTGGCTGCAGTAAGTCCAGATAAAAAAATATTTTAAAAATTAAGAGTAAAAAAGAGGCTTATACAATTGTTCTTGTGGGGTGAGCCTCTCCTCCTGACTACCCCTTTTATGTTTGTGTAGTTAGGGCTTAAGAAGGCTATTAGCTTCAATAATACCTGTAAGTCTGGGTGAATTTCTCAAGCTCTTGAGGCCCCTAATGTTGCAGGAACAAAGGAAGCAACTCCTGGAGAACAAAGATGCTCAGACATTGTGCTAGAGGAAGAGGATTTGTTAGCCAGCAATGCAGCGTGACCGAATAGGTACCAAGACATGATCTCTTCGAAATTCGCTTTCTTGAGTCTCATTTACCTTTACAGCATTCACGTGAATGGCACGTGATTTCTTTGTTGCTGACCTATGTGCTCCTTGTGTCTCCGAGAAGGGAGGGGACACGAAGGAGAGTTTCAGACCATTTGTCCTTGACTATCCACATATCCCATTGTCTTTGCTTGTGTTGCAAGTTGCTTCAGGAAGCTGATAAAGGAGCTGCATGGCTGTGCTTTGTTACTTTTTAAATTGACTTAGTCAGCTTTTTCATGTCCTTTCATCCTCATTCCCACCTTTGAGACTCCAGAAGTCTTTTTATGCTGGAGTCTCACTTTCTCCATCTGGACCCTGAGGGAACGTTTGGTATATATAGGTAAAATATGTATGGGCTACAGTTCATTGTTGTACTATGGCTTCTACCATGCCTTTTAGGCTGTTCACCAAGAGTAGCAGCAAACATGGACCTACTAAGCACATCTCTAGGAGAGCAAGACTCCTCGCATTAAGGTTTTGACCCCTCCTAAAGCAGAGAACCATCCCCACAGGGGCTGTTGAGGTTCAAACTATGCTAAGTGTTAACACTTCTCCAGCCTTCCAGCATGGGTCCAGTGGATTGGTAATAACTAGTTCTAAGGGATTACACTCATGGGTAGTGCAATTTGGCAAAGCTACTCCCTTCCTCAGATACACTCTCTTTTTCCTTGAGCTATCCTTTTCCTACGTTTCCCATAGGACACATAACCAATAGTCACAGTTGGCTGCATAGGGTTAACTTTGTAAGTATATGTACTTTTCTTCCACATGTAGCTTTTCTCCTAGCTGAGGTACCCGCAAGTCCTCCCTTCCTCTCTTGTATGACTCATGACTGCACATACATCAAATCTCAGTGCAACCCTACTGGGGTTCTTCCTGAGCCTGGTTTGGTCCATTGGTTGTCCATCTATCCATTTCCCCACCATGCTACTGCTACTTTTCAACACTATTGAGGCGGGGGGGGGGGGAGGTCTGTAGGGTTATAACAGACATAGGGCCAATTATTTCCTGGATCACACACTGAATATTGGCTCTGATTATATGTACAGGTTCCTTTTTGAGTTTCTTCATTCACAGAAACCATACAATATCAGACTGGTGGAAACTCTCTGGCCCTCTTTGGTGACATGGATACATAACTCACAGTCCTCTGCCCTGATTTTCTTTCCTCCCCATAGTCCAATTACAAGAAGCCCCATGATGAGGTTCCTTAGGCTTTAGCCATGCATGGACCAGCCAGCTCCCAGTTTGTGGCTGGAGCAGGGCATGATGTCCTTTTCAGTATCAGCTTACAGGGGTTAGTGGAGTCTATCTGTGCTGTCCATGAGGGTATCTCTGTAGGGGCTGCAAGCTTTAGACTGTTGTGGTGGGTATGCCTTCTGCCGTGGCAGCTATAGGAGTGATTAGGATTATGGTATAGGGTCCCTTCCCCTTGGACCAGAAGGAAGCTGGATTCCAATCCTTGGTCTCCTGAGGAAAAAGGATGAACAGGAGCAAACAGACTTATTGGAGCACTTTCTAACACCCAGTTGGAAATCGTAGTGTCCACTCTGCCTACAGCCTCTAACTGCCAGTGTAGTTCTGTCTCTCTTAGCTCTCAGGGAGTCCCTGGCAAGCTACATAATATTGGGGTAGGCTTATTTTATAAAACTTCATAAGGTGAGTAGCTGGTGTTTTTCGATGGGGTTCACTGGATTTTAAACAATATTAAAGGAAAGGCTTGCATTTAAGAACTGTTTCCTGACATAATTTACTAAGCCCTAACTTTAAGGTTTTATTCATGCATTCCACCTTCCCCAAACTCTGAGGCCTGTATGTCATGTGAAGCTTCTAAATGATGCCCAAGGCTTGAGCCATCTCTTGTACTACTGTAGCCACAAAGGCAGGGCCATTGTCAGAGCCTATCCAAAGTGGCAGTCTAAGTCTTGTAATGATTTCTTTAAGCAACGCCCTTGTTACATCTTTGGCCTTTTCAGTCCAGGTAGGGTAGGCTTCTACCCATCTGGAGCATGTGCACACTAGAACTGGTAAGTACCAGTAGCTTTGGCTTCTGGGCATCTTGGTGAAATCTACCTGCACGTCTTCAAAGGGGAATGCCCCATAAGACTGGATACCTGGGAGCACTGAAGGTCTTTGTTTTGCATCGTTCTGACAGTAGGTTAGGCAGTGCAAGCTGACTTCCTTGGCCAGAGTTGCTAGGAGAGGGATGTAGAAATATCTCATTCACTTTTCTGTCTTTTCTTGTCCTGAGTAGCAGTATACAGAACTGGGACTACTGCTGGTCCTAAAACGTGGGGAACTACAACTCTACCATCTGTAGTTGCATCCAGCCATCCTTTAGTTCTTTTGCCCCTTCTTTTTTTAACCACCTTCTCTCTTCTTTAGAGTATTTGAGTGTAAGGTCCTGGACCCACAGGATGAGAGGGGTTATAGTGGCCTTGTGATAGGGTACAGTAGAGGTCCTCTTTGCCTCAGCATCTGCTCGAGCATATTGCCAGCATTGTCCTAAACAGCCTCGGCTGCCACTAGTAAATCATGCCATGCAGCTGGCGCTGGTTAACTTTCAGGGGCCCGCCATCAGTCCCACGCATTGGGGCGGCACTCCCTGTCCCCTCCCCATCTCACAGCTGCAGCTTCTTGCTCACTCAGCACCAGGGAGGACTGACCTTGACAGCACATGTTCACATTGCCCAGGCACTGCTCTAAGTCATTTTTCTTCACTGAGCTCCAAGGCTCAAGTGAGGGCAATCGGTTCTGCTCATCAGCAGAGTGCCTTGTGGTAGAAGCTGCCCCTCCACAGTCTCTGTTAAAGTTGCTACTGCACACCCTGCCTGCCTTTCTCCCCTTGAGTTGACAAAGCTGCTTCCCTACATACTGCTCCCAGTCTGGGTCACTCAGGGGATGGTCCAGCAAGTCTGGCTGGCTTGACTACACTGAAAGAGCACCTCCAGGCAATTGTGCTGTGGTCCCCCTTCCTGCACCAGGAGTAACATTGCTGGATTTAAAGTGGTACACACTTCTATTACCAGCCCTGGGTTTCCACATACAGTGGTACCTTGACACATGAGTTTGTTTCATGGCCGAACTCGTGACTCAATTTGCTCATTTGTCAAATCTAATTTCCCCATTTAAATTAATGGAAATGCAATTAATTCATTCCAGCCCCAAAAAACCACAGGAATGTTTTGTTTTATATGCTTTTAAATAAGAAAATGTGCCTGACCAGGCGGTGGCGCAGTGGATAGAGCGTCGGACTGGGATGCAGAAGACCCAGGTTCGAGACCCCGAGCTCGCCAGCTTGAGCGCGAGCCCATCTGACTTGAGCAAAAGCTCGCCAGCTTGGACCCAAGGTCGCTGGCTCCAGCAAGGGATGGCTCGGTCTGCTGAAGGCCCGCGGTCAAGGCACGTGTGAGAGAGCAATCAATGAACAACTATGGTGCCTCAATGGCAATGAGAAACTAATGATTGATGCTTCTCATTTCTCTCTGTTCCTGTCTGTCTGTTCCTCTCTCTTACTTTCTCTCTGTTCCTGTAAAAGAAAATAAATAAATAAAACATTTTAAATAAGAAAATGTACTTTATAAATAATGTGTATATATAAAATGTGTGTATATATATACACACATATATAATGTGTGTGTGTATATATATATATATATATATATACACACACACACACACACACATATATATATACACACACACACACACACACACACACACACACATATAATAAGATAAAATGTAAAGAAATAAACCAGTTTATGAAGTGTATTTACCTTCAAGGTCAGGTGAAGATGCTGGAGGAGGGGGAGGGTACATTAGCATAAAAATGGCCCTTCCTGAGCAGGAAGGTAATTAGCAATTTCACTGCCAGCTGCCATTTTTAACAATAAAAGTGAGCAAACTCAGAAAACACAAATTTTACAAACTCATTTGCCCAACATTCCACCCCTTTTGCTCACTTTGCAATTCACACCACAGGCGTTTCTGTGCAAGGAATTAGGCACATCACACAAACACATTACAGCAACAGCATAAGTCATACAATTTTAACCATACCTGCTCCCCGCTCCATCAAGGTCTCTCATATTAGCCAAAAGCCACAGTTCCATCCAACATGGGAGGTGGTGCCCTCTGTGGTCACAATCCAAGAGTCAGTCCACACACATGGGACCTCAGGCCTCCCACTCATTTCTGCCGTCCTGGCAACTTTTAAGATGCTGCCCCAAGGGGTAGCATGTGGCAATGGCGGCCAGCATTTCAACTTCTGCTCCAAAGAGCATGCTGCCATCCACCCCTATGTCCCATAATTGTAGCAAACCTACCAGGGGCTTAGTAGATATTCTTTGCTGCTGGGATTTTACCTTCTGGAGTCTTTGGATGGCAATTTCAGCCCCAGTCTCCTCATCCTCAGAAGAGGAGCTCCTGCCGACTCTGAACCACTCTGCCAGCATGGCTTCAGCTTAGGTTCCTGCGGCTGCCAGCTCTCCACAACTTCCAGGGCAAACGGCAACTCATGAACCTGTAATTCCTTCTCCAGAGACTGCTCCATTTCCAGATGCAACTGATGAACCTAGTCAGCCTCCTTCTCCAGTGCTTGCTTCAGTTCCAGGATCTGCATCTCTTTATCCCCTCCACTCCTTGGTTTGCAGGCCTCGGGCAGTCTTTTGCACAGAGCTCTCAGTTTCCTTTCACATGGCTGCAAAAATCAGCCAGCCCATGGTCCCCAAAAGGACAACCATGGGGAACCATAACAACAACCAGTCCTCTCCTCCACCCCTCAAGGGTGGTGGTGACTCCATACTGATCTAATCCAAATCCTGCTCCAAACTATGCCAAATATATGGCCAATAGTTGTGGCCGTTGTGGCCATACACATGTAGTTTCCCATTAGATTTTGGGCAGATGGTAAAGAAACAGTGGAGCCAAAAAATGGTGAGCCATTCCTTTATTTAAGACTTGTACCAGCCAACAAGCAAATACACACAGGGCTCCCAAAGCTACTTACACATTCTCCAGTTCCACAACCAGGAGAATCTTCTCCAGTTTTTCCTAGACTCAAAGGCCCCCACCAGTCTCAGTGACCTTTGGTTCCCCATCTGCACACCTTCTCCCTTGTCTTCTCTGCACAAACTGGCTTCTCCTTCAGCACCCTGCCATCTTTGCTTCTCTCTTTCCCTGCCATCTTGGCTCCTCCTTCAGCACTCTTCATCCCCTCTGCTCTCACTCTGCCATCATGGATTCTTCTCTTTTTCTCCTTCTTCTTCTCTCCTTTTTAAAACTTTTTTGGTGGAGTGACATCAGAGAATTGGTGGCGTGAGGGGTGCTCCTGGTCTTTCCCCTTGAAATTTCAACAAATTTAACAACTAAACACAGAAAAAAATCTCAGGAGCACCTGAAATATACACACGTCAGACAAAGGTATGATTGGGCGAAAAGGTGGCTAAATATACAATCCACTCTAGAGGAAATAAGATGGAGAATGGGGTACTTTGCTTTCCTCACTGATCTGAGGAGGGGGCACTTTCATCTGGAGCTGAGTGAAGCAGAGGGTCTGAGGCAGAGGAAAGAAGCTGGGTGAGGATGGATGATCAAGCAGAGGAGAGAACATGCCAGCTCTGCCTGGGACCATGGACGCTGGGTGCACACCCAGGTGGCAGGTTCCACCTAAGGTTACCAGTGCGAGATGCCAGCGTGTGCTGGTGCCAGCACCAGCAGCTTTGTGCATTCCTGGCTCCATGATCACCAACAGTGTGCAAGTGGCTCCATCTAATACCACTGGCGTGTGTGCGCATGCGCACAGGCTGGAAGGCTTAGCCTGAGAGTATCAGCGATATGCATTTGTGTGAGCCGTTACCAATGTCTTTGTGCATTCCCGGCTCCACAATCACCTGTGCAGGCACACACATGAGCCAGGGTCTTTGGGCCTGGGGTTGCCCAGGTGGGGCACCTCCCCAGGGCCGATGCAGGCTTTTGAGTGCATTCCCGGCTCTGACTGAGACCACAGGCACAATGCGTCTGAGTGGGCAGGTGCAGGTTTCTGTGTGCATTGCTAGAGTTGTGAGGGCTAGGCATCCACGTAACTTGCTACTGGCTACCAAAAAGTGCACGAAGAAGAAGCCTATGGAGGTTAGACCCTCGGCTCATTGAGGCATGCTAGATGTGCCCGGGGCCCCTTAAAAAGGCACTTGATCTGCAATCAGCTCCCAGCCCTGCCTGCTCTTGTTGGCAGCTCTGGTTTGCACAGCCTTACCCAGAACTGTGCTTTGAGCAGTGCTAGAGAAAGGACCTGGCGGCTCCTACAGCTTCCTGCTCTGCAAACAGAGGCTGGGGTGAACCTCAAAGCTAAGTCCCCAGGCTGCTAGCTCAGGTGGGAGAGACATGGAGAGAGGCACCTGGAAAACTGAGACTTCCATTGTCAGAGCCTCCAAGCCCTAACAAGCCCCACCTACTAACCAGACTGAGGCCAAGCCAACATCATTGCCACAGCAACACAACAGCAAACATCTGCCCAAGAGCCCCACAGGGGTAAAACCTGTAGTACAGCACCACCTGCTGAGAAAAAGGAAGAAGTTAAATCTCAAAACCAGAAAAAAATTACATTTTTATAACTGGGGCTTTTTTTTTATTTTGGTCATCTAATTTTCTTTCCTTTTTATTCTTTCCTTTTGCTCTTGAACTTCATTATCCATAGTTGCTACCTTTTCATTCTTGTTTTTGTTTTGTTTTTTTAGTTTTTATTATTAATTTTAATGGGGTGATATCAATAAATCAGGGTACATATGTACAACGAATACATCTCCAGGTTATCTTATCATTCAATTATGTTGCATACCCGTCACCCAAAGTCAAATTGTCCTCTGTCACCTTATGTCTGGTTTTCCCTGTGCCCCTCCCCTCCTCCCAATCTCACCCTCCCCTCCCTCCCCCCACCCCGTAACCACCATTCTCTAGTCCATGTCTCATAGTCTCACTTTTATGTCCCACCTAGGTATGAAATCATGCTGTTCTCAGGTTTTTTTTTTTCTGATTTACTTATTTCACTCCGTATAATGTTATCAAGGTCCATTTATTTTGTTGTAAATGATCCAATGTCATCATTTCTTATGGCTGAGTAGTATTCCATAGTATATATGTACCATAGCTTTTTAATGCACTCGTCCTCTGACTGACACTTAGGCTGTTTCCAGATCTTCGCTATTGTGAACAATGCTGCCACGAACATGGGGGTGCATTTCTTCTTTTCGAACAGTGCTATGGTGTTCTTAGGGTATATTCCTATAAGTGGGATAGCTGGATCAAAAGGCAGTTCGATTTTTAATATTTTGAGGAATCTCCAAACTGTTTTCCACAGTGGCTGCACCAGTCTGCATTCCCACCAGCAGTGCAGAAGTGTTCCCTTTTCTCCACATCCTCGCCAGCACTTATTCTGTGTTGTTTTGCTGATGAGTGCCATTCTGACTGGTGTGAGGTGATATCTCATTGTGGTTTTAATTTGCATTTCTCTAATGATTAGTAATGTTGAGCATTTTTTCATGTGCCTATTGGCCATCTGTATGTCCTCTTTGGAGAAATTTCTATTCATTTCTTTTGCCCATTTTTTGATTGGATTGTTTGTCTTCCTGGTGTTGAGTTTTATAAGTTCTCTATAAATTTTGGTTATTAACCCCTTATCAGATGTGCTGTCGAATATGTTCTCCCATTGTGTGGTTTGTCTTTTTATTCTGTTCTTATTGTCTTTAGCTGTGCAAAAACTTTTTAGTTGGATATAGTCCCATTTCTTTATCTTGCCTTCTATTTCATTTGCCTGTGGAGATAAATCGGCAAATATATTGCTGCTACAGATGTCGGAGAGCTTGCTGCCTATGTTTTCTTCTAAGATGCTTATGGTTTCACGGCTTACGTTTAAGTCTTTTATCCATTTTGAGTTTGTTTTTGTGAATGGTGTAAGTTGATGGTCTAGTTTCATTTTTTTGCAGGTAGATGTCCAATTTTCCCGACACCATTTGTTAAAGAGGCTGTCTTTACTCCATTGTATGTTCTTTCTTCCTTTGTCAAATATCAGTTGTCCATAAAGCTGTGGGTTTATTTCTGGGTCCTCTGTTCTGTTCCATTGATCTATGTGCCTGTTCTTATGCCAGTACCAGGCTGTCTTGAGTATAATGGCCTTATAGTAAACCTTGATATCTGAAAGAGTGATACCTCCTGCTTTATTTTTTCTTTTTAAGATTGCTGAGGCTATTCATGTTCTTTTTTAGTTCCATATAAATTTTTGGAATATGTGTTCTATATCTTTGAAGTATGTCATTGGTATTTTAATTGGTATTGCATTGAATTTATAAATTGCTTTGGGTAATATAGACATTTTAATGATGTTTATTCTTCCTAGCCATGAGCATTGTATATGCTTCCACTTGTTTGTATCTTCCTTGATTTCTTTTATCAATGTTCTATAATTTTCCGAGTACAAGTTCCTTAACCTCCTTGGTTAAATTTACTCCTAGGTACATTATTTTTTGGGCTGCAATAGTGCAGGGGATTGTTTCCTTAATTTCTTTTGCTGACAGTTCATTGTTGGTATATAGAAATGCCTCTGATTTCTGAGTATTAATTTTATATCCTGCCACCTTGCTGAATTCATTTATAAGGTCCAGTAGTTTTTTGACTGAGACTTTAGGGTTTTCAATATACAATATCATATCATCTGCAAATAGTGAGAGTTTTACTTCTTCTTTTCCAATATGGATGCCTTTTATTTCTTCTTCTTGTCTGATTGCTGTATCTAGGACTTCCAGAACTATGTTGAATAAGAGTGGTGAAAGGGGGCATCCCTGCCTGGTTCCTGATCTTAAGGGGATTGCTTTTAATCTTTGTCCATTTAGTATGATGTTTGCTGTGGGTTTGTCATAGATGGCCTTATCATGTTAAGGAATGTTCTCTGAATTCCCACTTTACTGAGAGTTTTGAGCATGAATGGGTGCTGGATTTTATCAAATGCCTTTTCTGCATCTATTGAAATTATCATGTTATTTTTGTCCTTCCTTTTGTTTATGTGATGAATCACATTGACTGATTTACGAATATTGAATCAGCCTTGCCTCTCCAGAATAAATCCCTCTTGATCATGGTGTATGATTTTTTTCATATATCTATTAAATCAAGTTGATCTAGTGTATCCTTTAAGTCTCCTGTTTCTTTATTAATTTTCTTTCTTGAGGATCTATCCAGTGTTGTTAGAGGGGTATTGAAATCCCCTACTATTATAGTATTGCTGTTAATCTCGCCCTTTATATCCATCAAAGTCTGCTTTATGTATGTCGGGGCTCCTATATTTGGTGCATAGATATTTATAATAGTTATATCTTCCTGTTGAATTGTTCCCTTTATCATTATGTAGTGTCCTTCCTTATCTCTTACTACAGCCTTCGTTTTAAAGTCCATTTTGTCAGATATGTACTGCTACCCCGGCTTTTTTTTCATTTCCATTTGTATGAAGTATTTTTTTCGATCCTTTTACCTTCAGTCTATGTGCATCTTTTGTTTTAAGGTGTGTCTCTTGTAGACAGCACATGTATGGGTCCTGTTTCTTTATCCACGCAGCTACCCTATGTCTTTTGATTGGATCATTTAATCCATTTATATTTAAGGTTATTATTGATATGTAGTTGTTTATTGCCATTTTATTCTTTAAAGCTGTATTCTTCTTTTGCTATATTCTTTCCTCCCTTTAAACTGTTCACAACAGGCCTCTTAGTATCTCTTGCAGAATTGGTTTGGTTTTTATGAATTCCTTCAGGCTTTCTTTTTCTGGGAAGCTCTTCATTTCTCCTTCAATTTTAAACGTTAATCTTGCTGAATAAAGTAGTCTTGGTTGTAGGTTCTTGTTCTGTATTACTTTGATTATATCTTGCCATTCCCTTCTGGCCTCAAGTGTTTCTGTTGAGAAGTTTGATGTCATCCTTATGGGAGCTCCTTTGTAGGTGATAGCCTTTTTTTCTCTAGCAGCTTTTAAAATGTTTTCTTTATCCATTAGCTTTGGTATTTTAACTATGATGTGTCTTGGTGTAGATCTTTTTGGGTTTCTCTTTAATGGAGTTCTGTTTGCTTCTTGAACGTGTGGAGTGTTTCCCAGCCTTAATTTAGGGAAGTTTTCTTCTATGATTTGATTGAACAAAGTTTCCATTTCCTGTCCTCTCTCCTCTTCTTCAGGGACCCCTAAAGATGCAAATGTTGTTTTTCTTCAGGTTGTCACAGAGCTCCCTTAGAGTTTCCTCACATTTTTTGAGTCTCTTTTCCTTTTTCTTCTCTGCTTCTGTGCCTTTGTTTATTGTGTCCTCTAACTCGCTTATTCGATCCTCAGTGTGATTCATCCTGCTTTTAATTCCTTCCATTGTGGTCTTCAGTTCTGATACTGTATTTGTTATTTCTGTCTGATTCCTTTTTATTATTTCAATTTCATTTTTTATACTTGTTATCTCTTTATTTAGGTGTTCATAGTGACTATCTATTGTTGCTCTAATTTCTTTGAACATCCTAACTATCATTATTCTAAATTCTGCTTCTGGTAATTTGGTTATATCTGGTTCATTCAGGTCCTTCTCTGGGGATTTCTCTTGATTCATTTGGTTTGCATTCCTCTGCCTGCCCATTTTGTCTGTGTATAAGCAAGTTGTGGCCACTGGAGTCCAGTAGGTGTTGCCTTTGTGTTCTCTAGGTGTGGTCTGTCTGCAGGCCCGCCACCTTCTCTGCCACTGCCTAGGGCGGTTGGCTATTGGGCATTGCCAGTGTTGGCCCACTGCAGCTGTTGCTGTGATTTCCACCTCTCCTCTGCGGGAGAGGCTGTCACTCAAGCCACAAGCCTCAGCACCAAGGGTAGAGGTGAGCACCTTTGCTCAGCTGCAGATCCAGCCTTTTTCCGGACTTCCACCCAGCACCTGCGGTTAGAGCCTGCTCGCCACAGTTTCACGGGTATGGCAGGGCTTCTGACGTGCTCTCATCTGTGAGCCTTTGCCCGACTGGAGCTTTAGCCCCGCCCTCGAGGCCAGAGCCCTCCTGCACAGAGTTGCAAACCAAGGTTTATTGGGCCGGGCTTGGCTGCTGGCTTGCGCTCAGCTGCGAACTTCTGCTCATCCTGGGCTCTACCCTGCCCCCACATTCAGAGCCAACTCGCGCACGCAGGGAGGAGGCTTAGGAGAGTGTAGGGGTTTGGTACTGTTTGATGCAGGGTTACTGTTGCCTGGTTACTGCCCTCAGGTCTTATATCAGTCGGTGGTAGTCCGTAGTCGTTGGTGCCTGGTTTCTTAACAGGAAGCAAGGGAGTGTTCTAGGGAGACTGGCATGGGATGATAATGGCATGCTCCTTAAGCCTCTGCAAATGTACCTGGATTCCTTCTAAGGCCTCTTGAGGAATCAGGTACTGTCTCTGGCTAACAGGCCCTAGACTTTAACTCTATCTGCACAGGCACTAGGTTTATCACCAACCCAGGAGGATTGCCCTCAACCCAGACTCCGGGCCATTTCTGCATCATTCTCTGGCTGGGTATTTTTTCATGTTCGGTGACAAAAATTCTCCACTCCTCCCTGGGAATGGTTAGGGTTAAAACAAGCCTAGGCTTCTGCACCTGCAAGTCTAGCTGGCTATTGTCAGCAAAAGATATAGTAGCCCGTAATTTGCTCAGCAGACCACGTCCCAGCAGCGGCAGTGGACAGTCAGGCATATACAGTAACTGGTACATTACTTCATGACCTCCTGAGGTGCACTTGCAGGGCTGGCAGAATGCCTGTTCAGCCTGTGCTCCGGTGGCCCCTATAAATGTCCACTTTTTGGGAGGATACCGGCACTACCAGCCAAGTCACCACCGAGTATGCAGCCCCCGTATCAGTTAGGAAGTCTATTTGCTGGCCTCCTAAGTTCACGTGGGTAGACCATGGACTCATTAGGGGCTCCTGAGTCCACTTGGCCTCAGTTGAACAGGGAATCTCCAGCTATGCTGAACAGTGTGCCTTCCTCCTTGGGGGCGGCCAGCAAGGTCACCTCCCTCTTGTTCCAGTTTGTACACTCATTCTTCCAATGACTGGTTTCCCAACACATGGCACAATGCTTACGTCACAAGGGGGTCTGCTTGACTGCCTTTTCTTCCCCTCCCCTGCCTTTTTTCTGCATTGGAATGGGGGGAGGGTTTCCTTTGCCCTTCTGGCTGAGAGCAGCAGCTATGAGGTCGGCGTTTCTTTACATTTGGTGACCCTCTTCCCTTCTGCTTTCAGCCGCTCTGTTAACATAAACCTTATTAGCTACTTTTAGGAGCTGGGAGGTGTTCATTTCTGCAAAGCCTTCTAGCTTTTAAAGCTTTCATTTTATGTCCCTGCACTCTGGCTGACAAAAGACATCATTACCATCCTCTGGTTTTTTGGACTTTCTGAATCAAAAGGAGTAAATATCCTGAAGGCTTTGTACAACCTCTCATAAAAGTCACCCAGACTCTCATCATTACTTTGCAAAGTTTCAGCCACTTTGTTAGTGTTAGTGGCTCTCTGGCCTCCCTTTGTAAACCTTGGAGGACCTCCCGGTATTTCTTGAGCAGCCGCAGGCCCTCCTCGTCATTTGGGTCCCACTTAGGATCCTCTCCTGGCAACTGGGCCTGTGTATACTCCCCGGGGTTCTGATGTTTCTCGGGGGCATTCTCCTCTAACCGCTCAGTTGCCTCCTGGATTACTTGGCACCTTTCCTCTGTGTTGAACAGAGCGAGGAGTAACTGATGGCAGTCTGCCCATGGAGGATTGTGAGTCTGAACTATGGATTGCATGACCCCTATCAAGGCCTGAGGTTTTTCTGTATCAGAAGGAGTATGGTGCTTCCAATTGAGGAGATTGGGGGCGGTAAAAAGCGGGTGCACTAACACTTGCCATTCCACTAAGCACCCTTCCTCATCCATCACTGTGTTTCTCACTTCTCTCAGAGGCATCTGCACACCGCGCACTGTCTTTCAGGATGACCACCCAGCCAGAGGAGGTGAACTCGGGCCTGGCTCTGGCAGGGCAGAGAGGGTTGTCTCCAGCTTGGGCGAGCCCATGCTGGAGCTTGATGGACCTGGCGACGATGAGCCTGAGTCTTTGGCAGTCTCTGGGTCAGACGAAGGGCCAGGTATGGAAGGGTAACGCCTCACTGGTACGTATGGAGGGCTGGCCAAAGTTTCTGCTACTTCTTTTGGTTCACTAGAGACTGAGCTTTCTGGTGCCAGTGCCAGCAGCTTCTTGGGTTGGGTGGAATGCTTCCCTGCCTTTGCTACTAGTACAGTGGATGCCTGACCTCTGAGTCAATAGAGAGGGTGCAACACTAGAGTAAGCCAAATGTTTATATGAGGAAATTGGTCGGGTTGACCTAGATTCCCAGTGACTACCTGCCACACTTTCTGCACAACGAACCTGTCCAAGCTCCCTACTGCTGGCCAGCCAATCCCAAACATGGGCCATTCCAGTTCACACAAGGTTCTCAGTGTCCCTGGGCAAATGGTGAGTCCATAAGCTCCCGAGAACCCTTTCTTAAAACTCTTGATCTTTGTGGCCAGGGGAGTGGGTTTTCCCTGTGAACCCCCCATACCTCCCTTGACAGACGACGTTCATGCCACATGGAGAGATTAAGAAAACAGTCAGGGGAATTTGGAGGGAACAACACTCACTTTGTCTGTCTCATTCACTCTACACTCTCTCTTACTCTTTTTCACACAGCCTCTGCCTCCAGGACTCAGCCCATGCCATCTTTGAGTGCTACACATTAATGAGCCTGACTTCTTTACCTAGAAAAGCCATAAGACTATAATAAAAGATGGTATCATTCAATGTGAAACTAAGACTTATTGGTACAGGGTCTTCATGTCATCATGAACCTTGACTCTTTCCATCTTGTTCTACTTTTCTTAGAGTTGTATCCACATGACCCAAAATAACTTGCCACCACAGCTGAAGTCTCCTCAGCAGGAAAACTGAAAGAAAGATAATTTCTTGGACCCTCTAAGGAGCATGAATTTTTCTCAAGGAAAATCATCTATCATTAATACCTTAAATTTTATGAAAGAAAGAGAGAGACAGAGAGAGAGAGAGAAAGAAAGAAAAGAAAAAAGGAAGGAAGGAAAGAAGAAAGAGTGGGAGGGAGGAACGGGGGAAGGAGCAAAGGAAGGGAGAAAAAATAAGGTTAATTATCTACATAATTTATTTTGAAATTTAAAACAATGTTTTATTCCCAAAGCTATGAAATAAAAAAAACATTAAATTATCATAAAATTTGGGAAAATGTTGAGGTGGAGGCACTTTTTGGACAACCAACCAATGTTGAATGGATAGATAATAAAAGAAAGCCTGACCAGGAGGTGGAGCGGTGGATAGAATGTCAGACTGAGATGCAGAGGACCCAGGTTTGAAACCCAGATGTAGCCTGGCTTGAGCATGGGCTCATCTGGTTTGAGCAAGGCTCACCAGTTTGAGCCCAAGGTCGCTGGCTTGAGCAAGGGGTCACTCGATCTGCTGTAGTTCCCCCCGGTCAGGCACATGTGAGAAAGCAACCAATGAACAACTAAGGTGCCGCAATGAAGAATTGATGTTTCTCATCTCTCTCCCTTTCTGTCTGTCCCTCTCTCTGTCTTTCTCTCTGTCTTCTCTGTCACACACAGAGAGAAGAAAGAAAGAAAGAAAGAAAGAAAGAAAGAAAGAAAGAAAGAAGGAAGGAAAGGAAGGAAGGAAGAAAGAAAGAAAGAAAGAAAGAAAGAAAGAAAGAAAGAAAGAAAGAAAGAAAGAAAGAAAGAAAGAAAGGGGGAAGCAAGATGGCGACAGAGTAGACGGACGTACCAACTTCCAACTCCCAGAAGCAAAGTGGATTATAACTCAATTTAAAGAACCATCATCTGGATAAACCAATTATGAACTAAACTAAGTGAACTCTTCAACCAAGGAACACAGAAGAAGCCACATTGAGACTGGTAGGAATAGCGAAAACGCGAAGAGGGCTGCCCAGCTCCCTGGAGCAAACGGCAGCCCAGAGAGACCCGCGGGGCAGGAGGAAAGTTTGGCGGAGATGGAGGGACCTGGGTCCCAGGAACCAAGCCCCAGCCTGCAGTCCTAGAGCCTAGAAGAGGCGTTTGGACAGTTTTGAGCTGTGAAACAAGTGAGGGAGCTCCCAGGCCTACAGTGTGGAGTATTAGGTCCCTTCCTACTCTGCTGAGGGCTGCTTAAGGGTATGGTGGGCGGCAGGACGCTGAAAGGCGGTTCTGTCGGCGTGGGCAGAGGCCAAGCCGGTGGGAGATCGGTCTAGCCCAGGGTCGGAGGGGACACGCGAAAGCGGTCCGGAAGCTGCGGGCCCGCCTTTAATCCCACATACGGGGACAAAGCGGGAGGCCAGGAACGGGCAGGCCCTGCGCAAGCTGGCTCTGACCGCGGGGACCGGGCTAGGACCAGGGACGGGTAGGGGCTCGCGGCTGAGCTGACGCTACCAGCCCCCCACCCCTGGGGCCGGAGAAACCGCGGTTGGCCAGTATACGTGCACAAGCGGGCTCCGAGCGCGGGAACGGGCTAGACCCCGAGACAAGTGGAAGCTCGCAGCTGAGCCCACGCTACTATCCCCGCCCGGCCGGAGAAACCGCGGATTGCATTCATACGTGCACGAGCGGGCTCCAAACGCGGGGCAGGGTAGAGTCTGGGACGAGCGGAAGTACGCAGCTGAGCGGAAGCCAGCAAACACGCCCGCCCCAATAAACCTTGGTTTCCGACCCTGCGCAGAAGGGCCCTGGCCTCGAGAGCGGGGCTAAAGCTCCGGATGGGCAAAAGCTTACAGCTGAGAGCACGTCAAAAGCCCTGCCTAACCCGCGGAACTGTAGCGAGCAGGCTCCAACTGCTGGTTCTGGGCAGAAGTCCGGAAATAGGCTGGGTCCGCAGCTGAGCAAAGGTGCTCACCTCTACCCTTGGTGCTAAGTCTCGTGGCTTCAGTGACAGCCCCTCCCACGGAGGAGAGGCAGAAATCACAGCAAAAGCCACAGTGGGCCGGCGCTGGCAACGCTCATACCCAACCACACTAGGCACCGGCAGAGGGGGTGGGGGCCTGCAGACAGACCACACCTAGAGAACACAAAGGCAACACCTACAGGACTCCAGTGGCCACAACTTGCTTATACACAGACAAAATGGGTAGGCAGAGGAATGCAAACCAAATGAATCAAGAGAAATCCGCAGAGAAGGACCTGAATGAACCAGATATAACCAAATTACCAGAAGCAGAATTTAGAATAATGATAGTTAGGATGTTCAAAGAAATTAGAGCAACAATGGATAGTCATTATGAACACCTAAATAAAGAGATAACAAGTATAAAAAAGAAAATTGAAATAATAAAAAAGAATCAGACAGAAATGACAAATACAGTATCAGAACTGAAGAACACAATGGAAGGAATTAAAAGCAGGATGGATGACGCTGAGGATCGAATAAGCGAGTTAGAGGACACAATAAACAAAGGCACAGAAGCAGAGAAGAAAAAGGAAAAGAGACTTAAAAAATGTGAGGAAACTCTAAGGGAGCTTTGTGACAACATGAAGAGAAACAACATTCGCATCATAGGGGTGCCTGAAGAAGAGGAGAGAGGACAGGAAATGGAAACTTTGTTCAATCAAATCATAGCAGAAAACTTTCCTAAATTAAGGCTGGGAAACACTCCACACATTCAAGAAGCACACAGAACTCCATTAAAGAGAAACCCAAAAAGATCTACACCAAGACACATCATAGTTAAAATACCAAAGCTAATGGATAAAGAAAACATTTTAAAAGCTGCTAGAGAAAAAAAGGCTATCACCTACAAAGGAGCCCCCATAAGGATGACATCGGACTTCTCAACAGAAACACTTGAGGCCAGAAGGGAATGGCGAGATATAATCAAAGAAATGCAGAACAAGAACCTACAACCAAGACTACTTTATCCAGCAAGGCTAACGTTTAAAATTGAAGGAAAAATAAAGAGCTTCCCAGAAAAAGAAAGCCTGAAGGAATTCATAAAAACCAAACCAATTCTGCAAGAGATACTAAGGGGCCTCTTGTGAACAGTTTAAAGGGAGGAATGAATAGAGCAAAAGAAGAATACAGCTTTAAAGAATAAAATGGCAATAAACAACTACATATCAATAATAACCTTAAATGTAAATGGATTAAATGATCCAATCAAAAGACATAGGGTAGCTGCATGGATAAAGAAACAGGACCCATACATATGCTGTCTACAAGAGACACACCTTAAAACAAAAGATGCTCATAGACTGAAGGTAAAAGGATCGAAAAAATATTTCATGCAAATGGAAATGTAAAAAAAGCAGGGGTAGCAATACTTATATCAGACAAAATGGACTTTAAAACAAAGGATGTAGTAAGAGATAAAGGAGGACACTACATAATGATAAAGGGAACAATTCAACAGGAAGATATAACTATTGTAAATATCTATGCACCAAATATAGGAGCCCCGACATACATAAAGCAGACTTTGATGGATATAAAGGGCGAGATTAACAGCAATACTATCACAGTAGGAGATTTCAATACCCCTCTAACAACACTGGATAGATCCTCAAGAAAGAAAATTAATAAAGAAACAGCAGACTTAAAGGAGACACTAGATCAACTTGATTTAATGGATATCTTCAGGACTTTTCACCCTAAAGCAGTAGAATATACATTCTTCTCAAGCGCTCATGGTACGTTTTCTAGGATAGACCACATGTTAGGACACAAAAATGGTCTCAATAAATTTAAGAAGATTGAAATCATATCAAGCATTTTCTCTGATCACAATGGCATGAAATTAGAAATTAACCACAAAAGAAAAACTGAAAAATACTCAAACACTTGGAAACTAAATAGCATGTTATTAAATAATGAATGGATTAACAATGAGATCAATGAAGAAATAAAAAAGTTTCTAGAAACAAATGATAATGAGCATACATCAACTCAAAATTTATGAGACACAGCAAAAGCAGTTCTGAGAGGGAAGTTTATTGCACTACAGGCATATTATAAGAAGCTAGAAAAAGCTCAAATAAGCAACCTGACCCTGCATCTAAAAGAACTAGAAAAACAACAACAAATAAAACCCAAGTCAAGTAGAAGGAAGGAAATAATAAAGGTCAGAGCAGAAATAAATGACATAGAGGCTAAGGAAACAATACAGAGGATCAATGAAACCAGAAGCTGGTTTTTGAAAAGGTAAACAAGATTGATGAACCTTTAACTAGACTCAGCAAGAAAAAAAGAGAGAGGACTCAAATAAATAAAATTAGAAAGGACAGTGGAGAAATAACAACTGACACAACAGAAATACAAAGTATTGTAAGAAAATACTATGAAGAACTCTATGCCAAAAAATTAGACAATCTTGGTGAAATGGACAAATTTCGTGAATCATATAACCTTCCAAAAATCAATCTGGAAGAATCAGAACACCTAAACATACCAATTACAGCAAATGAGATTGAAACAGTTATCAAAAAACTCCCAAAAAAGAAAAGTTCTGGGCCTGATGGCTTCACAAGTGAATTCTATCAAAAATTCAAAGAAGAACTAACTCCTATTCTTCTCAAGTTATTTCAAAAAATTCAAGAGGAAGGAAGACTTCCAAACTCCTTTTATGAGGAGAGCATAATTCTGATCCCAAAACCGGGCAAAGACAATACAAAGAAAGAAAATTATAGGCCTATATCCCTGATAAATTTAGATGCTAAAATTCTCAACAAAATATTAGCCAACCGGATCCAGCAATATATGAAAAATATCATACACCACGATCAAGTGGGATTTATCCTGGAGAGGCAAGGCTGGTTCAATATTCGCAAATCAATCAATGTGATTCATCACATAAACAAAAGGAAGGACAAAAATCACATGATAATTTCAATAGATGCAGAAAAGGCATTTGATAAAATCCAGCACCCATTCATGCTCAAAACTCTCAGTAAAGTGGGAATACAGGGATCATTCCTTAACATGATAAAGGCCATCTACGATAAACCAACAGCAAACATCATACTAAATGGACAAAGATTAAAAGCAATCCCCTTAAGATCAGGAACCAGGCAGGGATGCCCCCTTTCACCACTCTTATTCAACATAGTTCTGGAAGTCCTAGATACAGCAATCAGACAAGAAGAAGACATAAAAGACATCCAAATTGAAAAAGAAGAAGTAAAACTGTCACTATTTGCAGATGATATGATATTGTATATTGAAAACCCTAAAGTCTCAGTCAAAAAACTACTGGACCTTATAAATGAATTCAGCAAGGTGGCAGGATATAAAATTAATACTCAGAAATCAGAGGCATTTCTATACACCAACAATGAAATATCAGCAAAAGAAATTAAGGAAACAATCCCGTTCACTATTGCAGTCAAAAAAATAAAGTACCTAGGAGTAAATTTAACCAAGGAGGTTAAGGACTTGTACTCAGAAAATTATAGAACATTGATAAAAGAAATCAAGGAAGATACAAACAAGTGGAAGCACATACCATGCTCATGGCTAGGAAGAATAAACATCATTAAAATGTCTATATTACCCAAAGCAATTTATAAATTCAATGCAATACCAATTAAAATACCAATGACATACTTCAAAGATATAGAACACATATTCCAAAAATTTATATGGAACCAAAAAAGAACACGAATAGCCTCAGCAATCTTAAAAAGAAAAAATAAAGCAGGAGGTATCACTCTTCCAGATATCAAGGTTTACTATAAGGTCATTATACTCAAGACAGCCTGGTACTGGCATAAGAACAGGCACATAGATCAATGGAACAGAACAGAGGACCCAGAAATAAACCCACAGCTTTATGGACAACTGATATTTGACAAAGGAGGAAAGAACATACAATGGAGTAAAGACAGCCTCTTTAACAAATGGTGTTGGGAAAATTGGACATCTACCTGCAAAAAAATGAAACTAGACCATCAACTTACACCATTCACAAAAACAAACTCAAAATGGATAAAAGACTTAAACGTAAGCCGTGGAACCATAAGCATCTTAGAAGAAAACATAGGCAGCAAGGTCTCCGACATCTGTAGCAGTAGTATATTTGCCGATTTATCTCCTCGGGCAACTGAAATAAAAGGCAAGATAAACAAATGGGACTATATCAAATTAAAAAGTTTTTGCACAGCTAAGGACAATAGGAACAGAATAAAAAGACAAACCACACAATGGGAGAACATATTCGACAGCACATCTGATAAGGGGTTAATAACTAAAATTTATAAAGAACTTATAAAACTCAACACCAGGAAGACAAACAACCCAATCAAAAAATGGGCAAAAGAAATGAATAGAAATTTCTTTCTCCAAAGAGGACATACAGATGGCCAATAGGCATATGAAAAAATGCTCAACATCACTAATCATTAGAGAAATGCAAATTAAAACCACAATGAGATATCACCTCACACCAGTCAGAATGGCACTCATCAGCAAAACAACACAGAACAAGTGCTGGCGAGGATGTGGAGAAAAGGGAAGCCTTCTGCACTGCTGGTGGGAGTGCAGGCTGGTGCAGCCACTGTGGAAAACAGTTTGGAGATTCCTCAGAAAATTAAAAATCGAACTGCCTTTTGACCCAGCTATCCCACTTTTAGGAATATACCCTAAGAACACCATAGCACTGTTCGAAAAGAAGAAATGCGCCCCCATGTTCGTGGCAGCATTGTTCACAATAGCGAAGATCTGGAACCAGCCCAAGTGTCCGTCAGAAGATGAGTGGATTAAAAAGCTATGGTACATATATACTATGGAATACTACTCAGCCATAAGAAACGATGACATCGGATCATTTATAACAAAATGGATGTACCTTGATAACATTATACGGAGTGAAATAAGTAAATCAGAAAAAAAAAAACTGAGAACAGCATGATTTCATACATAGGTGGGACATAAAAGTGAGACTATGAGACATGGACAAGAGAGTGGTGGTTATGGGAGGGGGGGAGGGAGGGAAGAGTGGGATAAGGAGGAGGGGAGGGACACAGGGAAAACCAGATTGAAGGGGACAGAGGACAATTTGACTTTTGGTGATGGGTATGCAACACAATTGAATGATAAGATAACCTGGAGATGTTTTCATTGTACATATGTACCCTGATTTATTGGTGTCACCCCATTAGAATTAATAATATATATATATATATATATATATATATATATATATATATATATATATATATATATATATAATAAAAAGAAGAAGAAAAGAAAAAAAGAAAGAAAGAAAGAAAGAAAGAGAGAAAGAAAGAAAATCCCAACAAACTTTTTAGAAAATTTTATCAAGAGTGAGATGCTGATTTCTGTTGCATGAAGCAGGGATCTTGAATTGGTATTGTAGCTTACAATAGGTAGGAGAGTGTCCAGTTCACACTCTTAGATATCCAATTTTTCCCTTTAAAGACACAGAAAAAAAGTCTAAGAACTTGCATATGAGGAAATTATTTTCTTAAATTAACAGGAAAGTCAGTATAAAGACAAAAATGAACACTTGCATGCAGGAAAGGATTAACAAGGGAGTCTTAGGCTTCATCGCTGAACTTGTTCTCAGATAATATCTTACTAGCATGCTCTGGAAGAGAAACCTTAGTTAAATTTTGATCACACATTTCTTTGGTCAGTGAGTGAAAAGACAAGCCAATGTGGGACTCTGCAGGTGTCGAGGCAGCCACCAGAGCCAGGGTTGCTTTCCTCTTGTCCTCGGTGCCTCTTGCTAATAGCAAGGATTTGCAGAGAGAAACAGGCACCATGACTGCCCTTTTACCCCTTCTCTCTCTCTCTCTCTCTCTCTCTCTCTCTCTCTCTCTCTCTCTCTCTCTTTCTCTTTCTTGCATGCATGCGCATGTCTCCCAACCAAGGCTGAGAATCTCATGGATGGCAAGAAGACAAGAGGCTTTTAGCTAGGCACAGCTGAAACTGAGAGCAAATGCTAAAAATGTCCGACAGGACTTTTTCCCCCACATCTACTAGAAGGATGAAGACCATTCTCAGCAAGCAGACTGTCGACATTCCAGCAAATGTGAACACCACTCTGTAGGGATGCACAGTTATTGTGAAGCGACCCAGAGGCACCTGAGGAGGGACTTTAATCACATCAGTGTAGACCTCAAATCTCCCTGGAAAGAAAGTGAAAAGGCTCTGGATTGACAAATGGTGGGGAAATAGGAAGGAAGTGGCCACTGTTTTCCCATCTGCAGGGAAAACACTAGGCTTCCTTTGTAAGACGAGGTCTGTGTGTGCTCGCTTCCCCATCAACAACATTATTCAAGAGAAATCAGTCATTTCTTGCATGAAAAATACATCCACAGGGTTTAGATGAGGTCAAGCATTGCCTATTCTTTATTTCACACCCCAAAAGATGAGTTAGTTCTTAAAGGAAACAACGTTAAACTTGAATTCAGCCATTTTGATCAAGCAAGCCACAACAATTAAAAGCAAGGATATCAGAAAATTCCTGGATAGTACCTGTTTCTGAAAAAGAAACAGTCCAGCAGGCTGATGAACAGGATCTAAGTTGTACAGTTACAGAAACAGCAGGATGCTAGATGATTCCTCAAACTTATTTGTGATTTTTTAAAGACGCAATAAACACTGTGTATTTTAAAAAAAGTTCCACAATGAGGGATAAAAGACAAGCCTCTGGATGGAACATTCCTCAGAGACTTTTCAGAGACCTATAAATGTTCAAAGAAGTAAAAGATGACATTTAGGATGAGTAACTAATTACATTGAAATGTAAAACAATAAACTTTTGAGCTAACAATTATGTTTTTGAAATATATAGAATTCACAATAGCATGTCATTTGATCTTGGCTGCCTTTTCTTGCTAGGTTAGCTTGGATCAGACAGGTGTCTTGGTAAAGTATTTCTTTAATGTTTCTGGAACTTTAGAGAAAAGCCAGTGGGAATCTGTTTCTTTATTTCTTTCTCTCTCTCCTTCCCTCCCTTCCTTCCTTCCTTAATAGAACAATGTAACACTAAGTGCAAATACCTAAAGTCAATTATTAATTAGAATTAGTAAATTTTGTCAAGAAAACTCCTTTTTTCAAGAAAGGGAGTCATTTTTCCTTTCCTTTCATGCCCAAATGCCCATAATTTATGTGTTTTCACCACTCTGTTCCTCAAGTTTTGATTACATGGTGTTAAAGCTGGTAGTAGTAATAACCTATTTAATCTCTTTATAATGAATCAGCAAACATCCAATAATTACAAATAGTACTACTAGTACAAGTAGTTTGTAAACTTACAGTGGGTTGCCTTACTCAAAAATGTATAATAAATCAAAAGATTATAAATCAAATCTGATTTTTTTCATAGGAACAATGCTACAATAGCAGAGTTATGTTTTTCATTATTTGTTTGTTTAAGTGAGAGGAGGGGAGATAGTGAGACAGACTTCCACATATGCCCCTGTTGGGATCCGCCCAGCAACCCCCATCTGGGGCTGATGCTCGGCTCAATGAAGCTATTTTTTAACACCTGGGGAGGATGGGCTGGGACCAACCAAGCTAATCTCAGTCCCAGGACCAATGCTTGGACCAGTCGAGCCACTGGCTGAGGGAGGGGAAGAAAGAGAGAAGGAGAAAAGGAGGAGAGAAGCAGATGGTCACTTCTCCTGTGTGCCCTGACTGGGAATCGAACTCAGGATGTCCATACTCAGGATAGAGCTGGGCCAATGCTCTATCCACCGAATCAACTGACCAGGGGCTTACAGGGTTATGGTTTTAACCAAATGCTTGATGTTTTTACTTTTTTTTGCTAGAAATGACCACAGCATCATATAATCAATTCTAAATTATATACTTACGTACTATACAATAATACACTTTTTACTGTGTACATAAATCAATTCCTGATGCAGTCTAATATCCAAAGTATAAGAAAAGCATGTATTTAAGAAAGTCTATGGAAATTTTTGGCAAGATGAGCAGTGAGGTTCTAAGGAAACAGTTGAGCACTCCTACAAATGATATGCCCTAAAAGGACTGAGGAAACTCTAAGGGAGCTCTGTGACAACATGAAGAGAAATAACATCCATGTCATAGGTGTTCCTGAAGAAGAAGAGAGAGAACAAGGAATGGAAACTTTGTTCAACCAAATCATAGCTGAAAACGTCCCTAAATTAAGGCTCGGAAACGTTCAAGAAGCACACAGAACTCCATTAAAGAGAAACCCAACAAGATCTACACCAAGACACATCATAGTTAATATACCACAGTAGAACACCCAGCTCTGGGTTCCAGTTCCAGGAAGAAAAATCCCCAAAACTTCTAGCTATAAAAACCAGCTGAGATAGTGGCTGAATGAGACACAGGGCTGCTAGAGTCCCAGGCATTTCTCTTAAAGAGCCCATGCATGGATTTATTCAGACTCACTCCCTCTGAGCTCCAGAACTGGGGCAACAGCTTGCAAGGCATCAGAGATATGGGGAGGCACTAAATTATCTGGCATCAGGACATGGCTGGAGGGACAGCTTTCTCATAGACATAGTGTTGGCAGAGGACATTGGTCCTTTTCTGAGCCCTCCCCTACAGAGCTGACAGGCAGATGTCATATCTTAGTTTCCACCAACTTAGCTAGCATTGTTCATTCCGCCCTGGTGACTGCCTGAGACACTGCTGCACCCAACTTGCAAGCCCACCCATGCTGTTTCCAGTGGCTTTTTCTTATAAATGGCCTCTTTTGACTCATCCTGCACGTTGAGCTTTCCTAAACTCAAATAGGCAGCATCTGGTCTCTACATGCCCCATAACTCTTGTTAGATGGCCTTGGGCTTGTCAGTAGCAGTAGTCAACCTCAGTGTATGGAGTTGGCCTTGCCCAGACACATCCAAGCCCAGCACAAGGAAGCCACCTGCAGACCACTTTGTAACTTATGCTGAGGGGCCCAGGTAGGACAGAGGTAGCGGCTGACTTTGGACCTCCTGGGAGGCGTCAGAGCCAGTGCACTGGGTGGACAGCTTCAGACCACACCATATTACAACCCAATTATCTCCATAAGTGACACACTCAAGGGGCAGACTCAGCTGACATCACGGCCCCACTGAAGTAAGTCCTGCTCTGTGGTGTCAGTCCCTGCACAGTAGCTCTTGTGCTATAGTCACAGCCAGTCTTTGCAGCCAGTTGCCCTGAGGATCAGACCCTCTCAGTGATGCCAACAACAATAAAGACTCAACTCCAATAGGAGAGTGCACACAGCCCACACAGGAGGTGCACCTGGTGTGCCCAGCTCAGGTGATTCAGGAGGCTGTGCCACTGGGTCCTACAGGACACCTACTACTTAAGACCACTCCACCAAGTCCAGGAGATGTAAAAGCTCATTTAATACATGGAAACAAACAAAAGGGAGCAGACAAAATGTGGAGACAAAGAAACAGGTCCCAAATGAAAGAACAGAAGAAATCACACACACACACACACACACACACACACATAACTAAATGAAATGGAAGCAAGCAAACTACCAGATGCAGAGTTCAAAACAATAGTTATAAGGATGCTCAAGAAACGTAATGAGAACTTCAACAGCATAAAAAGGACATATAAACAATTTTTAAAAACAAGTCAGAAATTAAGGATACATTAATTGAAATAAAGAATAATTTACAAGGAATCAACAGTAGAGTAGATGAAGCAGAGAATCAAATCAGCAATTTGAAATATAAGGAAGCAGAAAACACCTAATCAGAACAGAAAAAAAAAATCCAAAAAGGTGAGGATAGGTAAAGAGCCTCTGGAACAACTTTTAGTGTAACAACCTTCACAACATGGACGTGCTGAAAGGAGAAGAGAGTGAGCAAGGAATTGGAAACCTATTTAAAAAAATAATGACACAAAACATCTCCAACCTGGAGAAGAAAATAGACATATAAGTCAAGGAAGCATGAAGTCCCAAACAAGATGAACCCAATGAGGCTCATACCAAGACACAACATAATTAAAATGTAAAAGGCTAATGACAAAAAAAGGATCTTAAAAGTAACAAGAGAAAAGCAGTTAGTAACCTATAAGGGAATCCCCATAGAACTGTCAGTATATTTCTCAGCAGAAACATTGCAGTCCAGAAGTAACTGGCACAAAATAGTCAAAGTGATAAGAACCAAAGACCTACATAAAACCAAGATTACTCTTCCCCATAAGGTTATCATTTATCATAAAATCAGAGCACAGATAAAGAGCTTCCCAGACCAATAATAATAATAATAATAATAATAATAATAATAATAATAGTTTGTCACCAACAAATGAGCATTACAAAAAATGTTAAAGGTTTTCCTTTGAAAAGGAAAAGGAAAAAATATCAAAAGTATAAAAAATAAAATGGCAAGAAATACATATTTATCAATAATTTCTTTAAATGCAAATAAAATAAATGCTTTGATCAAAATACTTATGGTGACTGAATGGATAAAAAAACAAGACCCTTACAAATACTGTCTATAAGATATTCACTTCAGATAAAAAGACATAGAGACTGAAAGTAAAAGAATGGAAAAGATATTTCATGAAAATGAAAACAAAACAAAAAGCAGGGCAGCGATACTCATACCAGGCAAAATAAACTTTAAATAAAAGCTATAACAGGAGAAGAAGAAGGATCCAGCAGCTCCACTTCTGGATATTTATCTGAAGAAACCCAAAACACTAAATTGAAAAGACATATACTTCTATGTGTTTATTGCAGCATTATTTACAATAGCCAAGATATGGAGGCAACCTAAGTGTCCATCAATAGATGAATGGATAGCCTGACCAGGCGGTGGCGCAGTGGATAGAGCGTCGGACTGGGACGCGGAGGACGCCGGTTCGAGACCCCGAGGTCGCCAGCTTGAGCACGGGCTTATCTGGTTTGAGCAAGGCTCACCAGCTTGAGCCCAAGGTCGCTGGCTCGAGCAAGGGGTCACTCAGTCTGCTGTAGCCCCCCATTCAAGGCACATATGAGAAAGCAATCAATGAACAACTGAGGTGTCGCAATGAAAAACTGATGATTGATGCTTCTCATCTCTCTCCATTCCTGTCTGTCTGTCCCTATCTATCCCTCTCTCTGACTCTCTCTCTGTCTCTTAAAAAAAAATAGATGAATGGACAAAGAAGAAGTGGTGCATATATAAATGGAATATGATTCAGCCATAAGAAGAATGAAATCTTGCTACCTGCAGCAAATAGATGAACCAAGAAGGTATTGTATTGAATGAAATAAGTCAGTCAGAGAAAGACAAATGCCAGATGATTTCACTTATATGTGGAACCTAAAAAACAAAATAAACAAACAAGCAGAACAGAACCAGACTCATAGATACAAAGAATATTTTGATGGTTGCCATATGAGAGAGGGGTTGTGGATGGGTGAAAAGGGTAAAGGGATTAGGAATTACAAATTGATAGTTACAGAACAGTCATGGGGAATATAAAGTACAGCATAGGAAATATAGTCAATGGCATTGTTGTAATAAGTATATATGGTGCCAGATGGGCATTAGATTTATCAGGGTGATCACTTTGTAAATTATATAAATATCTAACCATGAGGCTGTATGCCTGAAACAAATATAATACTGTACATCAACTTTAATTTAAAAACAAAAATATTTTAAAAATAAAGCAGTGTTTATTTCATGCAAGCTGTCCATTCATCTGTTAATATACACTTTAAAAAATTTAAATCTTGTGGGTTTTAGATAAGTTGTCTAGTTTAATCGTACAAGAATCCAATGAGGTTCTATTATTCCTAATTAACACATGAGCTAACTGAGGCTAAGATAAATTACATCATCTGACTGGGGTCATAGACATATAGCAGTGAGCAGACACTCAAAAGTCACAGTCCCTCCATGGCTCCTTAATAAATAAACATATTGGGCAAACTGCTAAACTCTGGGTTTCAGTTTCTTTTCTTTTATTTTTTTTATTAATTTTAATGGGGTGACATTAATAAATCAGCGTACATATGTTCAAAGAAAATATCTCCAGGTTATTTTATCATTCAGTTATGTTGCATACCCATCACCCAAAGTCAAATTGTCCTCTGTCACCTTCTATTTGGTTTTCTTTGTGCCCCTCCTCTCCCACTTTTCCTCCCTTCCCAACCCCATAAACACCACACTCTTGTCCATTTCTCATAGTCTCACTTTTATGTCCCACCTATGTATGAAATCATGTTGTTCTCAGTTTTTTTCTGTTTTACTTATTTCACTCCGTATAATGTTATCAAGGTCCATCCATGTTGTTGTAAATGATCCGATGTCATCATTTCTTATGGCTGAGTAGTATTCCATAGTATATATGTACCATAGCTTTTTAATCCACTCGTCCTCTGACAGACACTTGGGCTGTTTCCAGATCTTTGCTATTGTGAACAATGCTGTCATGAACATAGGGGTGCATTTCTTCTTTTCAAACAGGGCTATGGTGTTCTTAGGGTATATTCCTAAAAGTGAGATAGCTGGGTCAAAAGGCAGTTTCATTGTTAATTTTTTGAGGTATCTCCATACTGTTTTCCACAGTGGCTGCACCTGTCTGCATTCCCACCAGCAGTGCAGAAGGGTTCCCTTTTCTCCACATCCTCGCCAGCACTTATTCTGTGTTGTTTTGCTGATGAGCGCCATTCTGACTGGTGTGAGGTGATATCTCATTGTGGTTTTAATTTGCATTTCTCTAATGATTAGTGATGTTGAGCATTTTTTCATATGCCTATTGGCCATTTGTATGTCCTCTTTGGAGAAATTTCTATTATTTCTTTTGCCCATATTTTGATTGGATTGTGTGTCTTCCTGGTGTTGAGTTTTATAAGTTCTTTATAAATTTTGGTTATTAACCCCTTATCAGATGTGTTGTCGAATATGTTCTCCCATTGTGTGGTTTGTCTTTTTATTCTGTTCTTATTGTCTTTACCTGTGCAAAACTTTTTAGTTTGGTATAGTCCTATTTGTTTATCTTGCCTTTTATTTCATTTGCCCGTGGAGATAAATCGGCAAATATATTGCTACTACAGATGTCGGGGAGCTTGCTGCCTATGTTTTCTTCTAAGATGCTTATGGTTTCACGGCTTACATTTAAGCCTTTTATCCATTTTGAGTTTGTTTTTGTGAATGGTGTAAGTTGATGGTCTAGTTTCATTTTTTTTCAGGTAGATGTCCAATTTTCCCAACACCATTTGTTAAAGAGGCTGTCTTTACTCCATTGTATGTTCTTTCCTCCTTTGTCAAATATCAGTTGTCCATAAAGCTGTGGGTTTATTTCTGGGTCCTCTGTTCTGTTCCATTGATCTATGTGCCTGTTCTTATGCCAGTAACAGGCTGTCTTGAGTATAATGGCCTTATAGTAAACCTTGATATCTGGAAGAGTGATACCTCCTGCTTTTATTTTTTCTCTTTAAGATTGCTGAGGCTATTCGTGTTCTTTTTTGGTTCCATATAAATTTTTGGAATATGCGTTCTATATCTTTGAAGTATGTCATTGGTATTTTAATTGGTATTGCATTGAATTTATAAATTGCTTTGAGTAATATAGACATTTTAATGATGTTTATTCTCCCTATCCATGAACACGGTATATGCTTCCACTGGTTTGTATCTTTCTTGATTTCTTTTATCAATGTTTTATAATTTTCCGAGTACAAGTCCTTAACCTCCTTGGTTAAATTTACTCCTAGGTACTTTATTTTTTTGGTTGCAATAGTGAACGGGATTGTTTCCTTAATTTCTTTTGCTGACAGTTCATTGTTGGTATATAGAAATGCCTCTGATTTCTGAGTATTAATTTTATATCCTGCCACCTTGCTGATTTCATTTATCAGGTCCAGTAGTTTTTTGACTGAGACTTTAGGGTTTTCTATATACAATATCATATCATCTGCAAATAATGACAGTTTTACTTCTTCTTTTCCAATTTGGATACCTTTTATTTCTTCTTGTCTGATTGCTGTAGCTAGGACTTCCAGAACTATGTTGAATAAGTGTGGTGAAAGGGGGTTCCCCTGCCTGGTTCCTGATCTTAAGGGGATTGCTTTTAATTTTTGCCCATTGAGTATGATGTTTGCTGTGGGTTTGTTGTAGATGGCCTGTATCATGTTAAGGAATATTTCCTGTATTCCCACTCTACTGAGAGTTTTGAGCATAAATGGGTGCTGGGTTTTATCAAATGCCTTTTCTGCATCTATTGAAATTATCATGTGATTTTTGTCCTTCCTTTTGTTTATGTGGTGAATCACACTATTGATTTGCGAATATTGAACCAGCCTTGCCTGTCCAGAATAAATCTCACTTGATCATGGTGTATGATTTTTTTCATATATTGCTTGATCCGGTTGGCTAGTATTTTATTGAGAATTTTAGCGTCTAAATTCATCAGGGATATTGGCCTATAATTTTCTTTCTTTGTGTTGTCTTTGCCTGGTTTTGGGATCAGAATTATGCACGCCTCATAAAAGGAGTTTGGAAGTCTTCCTTCCTTTTGAATTTTTTGAAATAGCTTGAGGAGGATAGGAGTTAGTTCTTCTTTGAATTTTTGGTAGAATTCACTTGTGAAGCCATCAGGCCCAGGACTTTTCTTTTTTGGGAGTGTTTTGGTAACTGTTTCGATCTCATTTGTTGTAATTGGTCTGTTTAGGTGTTCTGATTCTTCCAGATTGATTTCTGGAAGATTATACGATTCAAGAAATTTGTCCATTTCACCTAGGTTGTCTAATTTTTTGGCATAGAGTTCTTCATAGTATTTTCTTACAATACTTTGTATTCCTTTGTGTCAGTTGTTATTTCTCCAGTCTCATTTATAATTTTATTTATTTGAGTCATCTCTCTTTTTTTCTTGGTGAGTCTAGTTAAAGGTTCATCAATCTTGTTTACCTTTTCAAACAACCAGCTCCTGGTTTCATTGATCCTTTGTATTGTTTCCTTAGCCTCTATGTCATTTATTTCTGCTCTGATCTTTGTTATTTCCTTCCTTCTACTGGTCCTTGGCTTTATTTGTTGTTGTTTTTCTAGTTCTTTTAGATGCAGGGTCAGGTTGCTTATTTAAGCTTTTTCTAGCTTCTTATGCTATGCCTGCAATGTAATGAACTTCCCTCTCAGTACTGCTTTTGCTGTGTCCCATAAATTTTGAGTTGATGTATGCTCATTATCATTGGTTTCTAGAAACTTTTTTATTTCTTCTTTGATCTCATTGTTAATCCATTTATTATTTAATAACATGCTATTTAGTTTCCAAGTGTTTAAATATTTCTCAGTTTTTCTTTTGTGGTTAATTTCTAGTTTCATGCCATTGTGATCAGAGAAAATGCTTGATATGATTTCAATATTCTTAAATTTGTTGAGACCATTTTTGTGTCCTAACATGTATTCTATCCTAGAGAATGTACCATGAGCGCTTGAGAAGAATGTATATTCTACTGCTTTAGGGTGAAAAGTTCTGAAGATATCTATTAAATCTAGTTGATCTAGTGTATCCTTTAAGTCTGCTGTTTCTTTATTAATTTTCTTTCTTGAGGATCTATCCAGTGAAGTTAGTGAAATCCCCTACTATGATAGTATTGCTATTGATCTCGCCCTTTATATCCATCAAAGTCTGCTTTATGTATTATGGTACTTTTATGTTCGGCGCGTAGATATTTATAATAGTTATATCTTCCTGATGAATTGTTCCCTTTATCATTATGTAGTTTACTTTTTTATCTCTTACTACAGCCTTTGTTTTAAAGTCCTTTTTGTCAGATAAAAGTATTGCTACCATGGCTTTTTTTTCATTTTCATTTGCATGAAATATTTTTTTCTTTTTTTTTTTTTTTACATTTTTATTTTATTTTATTTTATTATTTTATTCATTTTAGAGAGGAGACACAGAGTGAGAGAGAGAGAGAGAAAGGGGGGAGGAGCTGGAAGCTCAACTCCCATATGTGCCTTGACCAGACCAGTGCAGGGTTTTGAACTGGCGACCTCAGTGTTCCCAGGTCGACGCTTTTTCCACTGCGCTACCACAGGTCAGGCTTTTTTCCATCCTTTTAACTTCAGTCTATGTGCATTTTTGTTTTAAGGTGTGTCTCTTATAGACAACAGCATATGTATGGGTCCTGATTCTTTATCCACGCAGCTACCCTATGTCTTTTGATTGGATCATTTAATCCATTTACATTTAAGTTTATTATTGATATGTAGTTGTTTATTGCTATTTTATCTTTAAAGCTATATTCTTCTTTTGCTATATTTTTTCCTCCCTTTGAACTGTTCACAACAGGCCCCTTAGTATCTCTTGCAGAATTGGTTTGAATTCTTTGAGGCTTTTTTTTTCTGGGAAGCTCTTTATTTCTCTTTCAATTTTAAACATTAGACTTGCTGGATAGAGTAGTCTTGGTTGTATGTTCTTGTTATGCATTACTTTGAATATATCTTGCCATTCCCTTCTTGCCTCAAGTGTTTTTGTTGAGAAGTCGGATGTCATCCTAATGGGGCTCCTGTGTAGGTGATAGCCTTTTTTTCTCCAGCAGCTTTTAAAATTTTCTCTTTATCCCTTAGCTATAATATTTTAACTATGATGTGTCTTGGTGTAGATTTCTTTGGGTTTCTCTTTAATGGAGTTCTCTGTGCTTCTTGAACGTGTGAAATGTTTCCCAGCCTAAATTTAGGGAAGGTTTCTGCTATAATTTGATTGAACAAAGTTTCTATTTTTTGTTCTCTCTCCTGTTCTTCAGGAACCCCTATGATGCGGACGTTATTTCTCTTCATGTTGTCACAGAGCTCCCTTAGAGTTTCCTCACATTTTTGAGTCTCTTTTCTTTTTTCTGCTCTGCTTCTGTGCCTTTGTTTATTGTGTCCTCTAACTCACTGATTCGATCCTCAGTGTCATCCATCCTGCTTTTAATTTCTTCCATTGTGGTCTTTAATTCTGATACTGTATTTGTCATTTCTGTCTGATTCTTTTTTATTATTTCAATTTTCTTTTTTATACTTGTTATCTCTTTATTTATGTGTTTGTAATGACTATCCATTGTTGCTCTAATCTCTTTGAACATCCTAACTATCATTATTTTAAATTCTGCATCTGGTAATTTGGTTATATCTGGTTCATTCAGGTCCTTCTTTGGGGATTTCTCTTAATTCATTTGGGTTGCATTTCTCTGCCTGCCCATTTTGTCTGTGTATTAGAAGGTTGTGCCACTGGAGTCCAATAGGTGTTGCCTTTGTGTTTCTAGGTGTGGTCTGTCAGCAGGCCTGCCACCCTGTCTGCTGCTGCCTAGGTCTGCCACTGCTAGGGCGATTGGGTATCGGCGTTGCCAGCACCGCCCCACTACTGCTGTTGCTGTGATTTCTGCATCTCCTCGGTGGGAGGGGCTGTGTTCTGGTGCCTGGCTCTGCAAGCCTCAGCCTGCCTGGGCCTTTGCCTCACCCCCACAGGTTGGGTTGCGCACTGCACTCAAGCCACAAACCTCAGCACCAAGGGTAGAGGTGAGCACCTTTGCTCAGCTGTGGACCCAGCCTTTTGCCGGGCTTCGGCCCAGCCCCCGCGGTCAGAGCCTGCTCGCCACAGTTTCTATGGTTGGACGGGGCTGCTGATGTGCACTCAGCTGTGAGCCTCCGCCCATCCAGAGCTTTAGCCCTGCCCCCGAGGCCTGGGCTCACCTGCGCAGGATCGTAAACCGCGGTTTCTCGGCCGGTGGGGCTGCTGGCATGCGCTCAGCTGCGAGCCTCCGCTCATCCGGGGCTCTAGCCCTGCCCCCGCGTTCAGAGCCAACTCATGCACGCACACAGGATGGCAATCCGCGGTGTCTCAGCCAGGCACGGCTGCTGGCATGTGCTCAGCCGCAAGCCTCCACCTGTCCGTGGTCCTAGCCCAGCCCCCGTGGTCAGGGCCGGCTTGCACAGGGTCCAGGGTTGCAGATCAGATCTCTGCTCGTTCCTGGCCTCCCACTCCCCCCCCCTAGATGGGGCTGCAGGCAGGTCCGCAGCTGCCAGACCACCCCTGCTGGGCTAGACTGAGCTCACACCGGCTGGGCCTCCACCCCGCCAACAGAACCGCATTTCAGCATCCCGCCACCACTATCCCTCCAGCAAGCCCTCAGCAGTGTGGGTAGGGGCACTGCAACTCAATCCCTAACACTCCATACTGTAGTCCTGGAAGCTCCCTCCGTCTAAGCAGCTCTGCTCTAAGTGCTGCCGGAGAGCTTGTTTGGCTGGTGTCCTGTCTCCCTTTGCTGGTATTGCTAGTTCCAGGGGAAATATTCGTTTTTGATTAGGGAAGTGACTTAGCCCAGGAGTTAGGGTGACTGTCCCTCAGAGTGTTTCTCCCTGTGCTTTCAGTTTATACTCTCTTCCTGCTGCTCTGGTCCTCTCCTCTATCCCCGTTCCCCAGAGCCCCGGGTGAGTGGTTGTGAGAGAGGTTTTCTGCACTGTCCCTTTAAGAAGAATCCTGGATCTGAGAAAACTGTCTCTTTCTCTCAAACAGTATCCTCACTTGTTTCACAGCTCAATACTGTCCAAATGCCTCTTCTAGGCTCTGGGGCTGCAGGCTTGGGCTTTGTTCCTGGGACCCATGTTCCTCCCTTTCCGCCAAACTCTCCTCCCGCCATGCGGGTCTCTCCGGGCTGCCATTTGCTCCGGGGAGCTAGGCAACCCTCTTCATGTTTTCGCTTTTCCTACCAGTCTCAATGTGGCTTCTTCTGTGTTCTTTGGTTGAAGAGCCCACTTAGTTTAGTTCAAAGTTGGTTTATCCAGATGATGGTTCCTAACATTAAGTTATAATCCACTTTGGTTCTGGGAGTTGGAAGTTGGTATGCCTGCCTACTCCATCACCATCTTGCCGTCCAATATATTAAAATATTTAAGAAAACAAAAAACATTGCTGCAATGCAAATTCTTGTATGCAATATTTTTACATATTTGTCAACATGTATCTCTAATATTAATTCTTAGAGAAGAAGAGTCAACCGAAATAATGTGTTAAGTTTTAATAAATGTTTTATAAATATTGATAGTTTGACTAGACAGTGACACAGTGGATAGAGCATTGGCCAAGGATGCAGAGGACCCAGGTTTAAAACCCCGAAGTGGCTAGTTTGAGCACAAGCTCACTGTCTTAAGTACATGGTTGCCAGCTTGAGCATGGGATCATAGACATGACCCCATGGTTGCTGGCTTGATCCCCAGATCGCTGGCTTGAACCCAAGGTCACTGGCTTGAGCAAAGGGTCACTCTTTCTGCTGGAGCCACCCTCCCCTCCTATCAAGACACATATGAGAAAGCAATTAATGAACAACTAAAGGTGCTGCAATGAAGAATTGATGCTTCTCATTCCTGTCTGCCCCTGTCTTCCTCTCTCTCGCTCACTTAAAAAAAAACAAAAACGATTAATATTGCCCTATAAATAATGTGTACTGGTAAATACATGTACTCACAGAACACAAGGAGCCCTGATCCTCTACCCTCTCATGAGAATGAATATTTTCAAACACTTTTATCTTGCAAGACTGACACATGAATAATGTTACTATATTAAAATTTTAAGTTCCTGCATGGTATTTTAGACATTCTGAGTTTGAGGAACCACAGAGTAGTTTACAGGGAGCATTCATGTGGGTGGTTGGAAGTATAAGATCTGCCTTTGAATGACGGGGGGGAATAGAGATGCTGATTTTAGAATCATGACCATCGAGAGAATAAAGTTCTCTCAAAGATTGAATCTAGAGTTAGAAAAACAGAGCAACAAAACTGAGCACTGCGGACAGAAGCAAATGCAGAAAGAAGAACCTGCTAAATGGAGACTGATAAAAGAGTGAGAATTGAGGGTAGTCAAAATTGTAAAGCAAAGAATGAGAGCTCCAGGAAGAAAGGGAAAGTGTAACGTATTGTATCAAGAGTTAGGAAAATAGTCAAAAGAGGCCCTTTGATTTGGCAGAGATATAGAAATAGATTAATTTAGTCTTATTATTATCCAGATGTTGGGACTCTTGTGGACAACACCTATGTTAGAAGCCTTTACTGTTTACTAGAAAATCCTCCCATGATGAGGCTGGTGTGAAATCCAGTCAGCTCTTTAAACGTTCCCAAAGATAGAGTTGACTCAGTTCCAAAATAGTAAGCAATGTTGGCAATAGAGTGAAAAGTAATTTCAAAATGACCAGTCTGGCCATCCCATCCCAATGTACTCTGCACACCCATGGTTTTACTGGGAGTCCCACCTCTAAAATGAAGGCTAGCAATGGGAGGGAGACCAAGAATAATGAGTATCAAAGGTTGCAATGTTATATTTAAATATAAAATGCAGTTCTTCATTCCAATATGACTATAAGAAGTTTTATCATCAGACTGCATATAATAAAACAAATCGAAACAATGAGCAATAAAGGAAACGTAATTTATGCTTGGAACAAGAGTCATGAGCCCCAGGTGACTGTGACTGTTGTACAAAGTGTACTTCCTGTAAATGTTTCAGCCTCGCCACCCACTCCCTTCCTCCGCCACCCCTCGCCCCCAAATGCACTGGAGAATGACTCTGACTCCACTAGGTCACTCTGATCCACTCTGATCTAGTTTCTCTTGGATTATATTTTCTAGGATTCCTTTTCTTTTCCTTTTGCACTCTTTTCTAAATTGTCTCAAGTTTGGCCAAAATAAAAGGCATTAGACAATTTAATTAGCTTCTGATTGGTGATTACTGGTTGATTTTACTTTTTTCTCTCCATTTTAAAATTAGAGTTTCCATCTGGTGTCTGGTCTCATCTTGACACTAAGAAGGATTAATAGAAACTCATGAAACTGGCACTTATTTTCTTTGATGGGTTGGAATCCTTTAGGGGTCAGTCTTTATGACATGCAAAAGAATAACTGCCTTATTTCCTAACTCCTCAAGGAACAGAAAAAGATACTCTGTATGGACAAATTGCACCTTTGAAAAGGCAGCCTGGGTTTTATTAGAAAAATCAATGTGATCTAAAGTCTAAGCATAACAGTGAATCTAGGGGAGGTGAAGTTTTATTTTTGTCTTCATGACGAAAGATTTGCCTCCTATCCATTTTGTCAAAGACATCTAGGGATGCACCTACATTCTGCCAGGAAATTTGAAAGATCAACTCAGAAGAAGAAAAAATTTAGTTACTTATTTAAATGAATCCATTTGTTGTTATACATATATTGATATAAATGACCAATCACGGCAGCCACAATATTAAATCATTAGCTCTATAATTTTTCCTATTTTTTGGTTTTTGAAAATCTGATGAAAACTTTGTACCATATTCCCTGAAAATTTCACACTTGCACATCCACACATACATATTTTTACAGAGCTTCAACAGAGTCCGTGATTTCTAACCACAGGTTATTGATATCCAGATAGGCACTTCTGTTACATTTAAATTGAATTTGACTCATGAAAATTTAATCCAGAGGCTCTTACTTCTAGTAAACTTTAGTACAGCCAGGAGAACATGCTTATTAGTGTGGTAAAATAGGTAATATTAGGCTACTAAATATAAAAACAGCCATCTCAAAATTGTTCTGAGTCATGATATCACAACTGAAACAACCTGGTGGATAGAAAATTTGCTTTTTTAAGAAACCATTAACAACAAAAATATTTCTGATTTTTCTTTTTCAAAAATGCTAATTACCTTTTTTTTTTTTTGTATTTATCTGAAGTTAGAAGCGGGCAGGCAGTCAGACAGACTCCCTCATGTGCCTGACCAGGATCCACCTGGCATGCCCACCAAGGGGCGATGCTCGGCCCATCTGGGGCATTGCTTTTCTGCAATCCAAGACATTCTAGCACCTGAGGTGGAGGTCATGGAACTGTCCTCAGCATCCGGGCCAACTTTACTTCAGTGGAGCCGTGGCTGCGAGAGGGGAAGAGAGAGATAGAGAGAAAGGAGAGGGGGAAGGGTGCAGAAGCAGATGGGCGTTTCTCCTGTGTGCCCTGGCTGGGAATCGAACCCGAGACTTCCACATGCCAGGCCAACACTCTACCACCGAGCCAACTGGCCAGGGCCTAATTATCTTCTTAAATTAAGCAAATTTCTTTTATCATAAATAATGAATAGAATATTCATTATTTTTAACTCAACCCAAATTTGTAACTGGGGTCAAATTAAGATTTCAGCACAAATTTGTAAACTGTGGTTTTGTATTATAAAAGAGAGATAATTTTAATATTTTCTATTTATGCTTTAAGTCAATATTGTTTATTCACACAACTACCTTATTAAGCAATGGCTATATTTCCATCACCGTGCCATGCATTAGAACTAGAAAGATATATAAAACACAACCCATATCCGGGAAGTGGGGAAATGTTGTAAAACCAAGAGAAGTAATTAATTCAAGCCATCATGTCAATTACAAGGATAAAATTTGAAAAGAGAGGCCCTGGCCGGTTGGCTCAGCGGTAGAACATCAGCCTGGCCTGTGGAAGCCCTGGGTTTGATTCCTGGCCAGGTCACACAAAAGCACCCATCTGCTTCTCCACCTTCCCCCTCTCCTTTCTTTTTACCTCTCTCTTCCCTTCCTGCAGCCAAGGCTCCATAGGAACAAAGTTGGCCTGGGCACTGAGGATGACTTCATGATCTCTGCCTCAGGCACTAGAATGGCTCCAGTTGCAACAGAGCAATATCTCAGGTGGGCAGAGCATTGCCCCCTAGTGGGCATGCCAGGTGGACCCCAGTCGGGTTCATGCAGGAGTCTGTCTCTCTGCCTTCCCACTTCTCACTTCAGAAAAATACAAAAAAAAAAACCCAAAAATTTGACAAGAGAGAAAAATATTTGTTTCCTACAATATATGTTATATTAAGCTTCAAATGTTATTAATTTTTAAAGACAGCTTCTAAGTTACAATCATCATACAATAGTATTTAAAATAGTTTGCTAACTTATACCACCAAAGTTTACTTCATGAAACTTGGGCCACTTTTTGAGAAATATTCTTTACTTTGTTATTGGTGGGGTATGCTTATTTTTTATAAAAACATAAAACAAACACCCACCTAATGGTTAGAACTGAAAAAATCATTAATACTAAATGTCAGCAAAAATAAGGAGCAACTGGAACTCTCATACATTAATGATGGGAATTTAAATTGATAGGATGACTTTTGGAAAACAATTTAGGAGTTTCATATAGAGCTAAACTCATTTCTATTACATGACCCAGAATTCTCCTAGGTTTTCACTCAAAAGAAATTAAAATGTGTCTAAAAATGTCCTTTACAAGAATGTTTATAATTGCCTCAGATTGGGAGCAACTCAAATATTCATGAACAAGAGATATACAAATAAATTTTTGCATATTCACACAATGGAATACTTATTCAACAACAAAAAAGAGTGGGCAACTGATACATATAATAACATAGATAAACCTGAAAAATATTATGCGATGAGACAGAAGCTACACAAAAGAGAATATACTGTTTGTTCCATTTATGTGCTGTTTTAGAACAGGCCAAATAAATCAAAAATGATAAATATCAGAATAGAAGTTACTTCTGGAGCTTGGCTGGCATCAACTGAGAAGAAACATGGAGTTTTCTGGGCTTCTGGCAATATTCTTTATTTTGATGTGGTGGGTATTACATGGTGCAGTAGGGAGAATAATGGCCCCAAAGACATCCATGTATTAATGCTCCAAACCTGTGAACATATTATCTTCTATGGTGAAAGGACTTTGCAGATGTTATGAAGGCTAATGGCCTTGAGATATGGAGATTAACTGGGTGGGGTCAATCTAGTTATATGAGCTTTTAAAAACAGAGAAACCTTTTGGGCTATAGTCAGAGACGGAGACTGACAACAGAAGAAAGGGCAGAGAGATGTGACATTGCTGGCTTTGAAGATGGAGGAAAAGGTTATGAGCCAAAGAAAGTAAGTGGTCTCTAGAAGCCAGAGAGGCAAGGAAATACAATGTGTCCATAAAGTCATGGTGCACTTTTGACCGGTCACACGGTCAAAAGTGCACCATGACTTTACGGACACACTGTAGATTCCCCTCTGAAGACACCAGAAAGGAACACAGTCTTATCAACACCGTGATTTTAGCCCAGGGGACCCATGCCAGGCTTCTGACCTACAGAAGCGTAAGATAACAAATTTTTGTTGTTTTAAGTAACTGTTTGTGGTGATTTGTTAGAAGATCAATAGAAAACTAAAGCAAATGAGTATACACATTTGTCAAAACTTATTAAAACACACAGGGGGTCTTTGGATTACAACAGTCTCGACATTCGACGTTTAGAGTCTATGACTCTCACTCCCATAAAAACTTTAAAAAATTGACATGTGAGTGTTTTGGCTTACTCATTTTTGTCACTTTTTATGTTACTGCAGTACAGTGTACAGTATATTTATGTCCTTTTCCTTTTTCTGTGACTTACTTGTGTCTTTATGTTCTAGATTATGATTTTACAACTGTGTTAGGTATAGGTAAGTGACTTAGGCCAGGGTGTGTTTCAACTTACACCAAAATTCGGGTTATGTCACTGTTGTAGGAATGGAACTGTGTCGTAACCCAAGAACCCTCTGTACGTCTAAGAACTGTACATTTTACTGCATGCTTGTTGTAGATCAAATTGACCTCACCTGTCTACCATTCAAAAAAGGTATGTTAAAGTCCTAACTCCCAGTATTTCAGAATGACCTTATTTGTAAATAGGCTCACTGCAGATGCAGATTGGTAAAATTAGGTCATACTGAAGTAGAATGGACTCTTAATCCAAAATGACTAGAGTCCTTATAATAGGAGGGGACAGAGAGTGAGAAGACGGTATGACAACGGGAGGAGAGACTGGAGTCATGCAGCAGCAAGACAAGAAACACAAGGAATGCCAGTCAGCACTGGAAGCTGGAAGAGGCAAGTAAGGATTGCACCCAGTGTCTCACAGGGAGCAGCCCTGTGACACCTTAATGTTTGACTCCAGAACCGTGGGGCAATGAATTTCTGTTGTTTAAAGCCACCTAGTTTGTGGACTTTGTTATGGCATTCCTGGGAAACTAATACTGTACATATCTCCAATTTAAAAAAAGAAAGAAAGAGCCTGACCTGTGGTGGTGCAGTGGATAAAGCGTCGACCTGGGAACACTGAGGTCGCCAGTTCAAAACCCTACACTGGTTCGGTCAAGGCACATATGGAAGTTGAGGCTTCCAGCTCCTCCCCCCTTTCTCTCTTTCTCTCTCTCTCTCTCTCTCTCTCTCTCTCTCTCTCTCTCTGTGTGTGTGTGTGTGTGTGTCTCCTCTCTAAAATTAATAAAATAAAAATAAAATAAATTTTAAAAAGAAAGAAAGAAAGAAAAGAAAGAAATATGTAGTAAGAAAAAGAAATAAAATATTACAGCTACAGTCGAGGCTCTCTTCATAGTCCTTCCCAGTAAACTGCTTTCTCCACAGAGGGAACTGCTATTCTGAACGTCTTGCTTTATCATTCCATCGCTTGTTCTTGTACATTTGCTGTATATCTACGAATCATAAGCATTTTGCCAATTTTTAAAATTTTATATACATAGAATCATATTGGATTTATTCTTTCTTATTTTTTTACTCCATTTGTCCTTGAGTTCATTTTCCTATGTACTGCTCTAATATATTAATTTTCACCTATTTTTTTCACAAAGCATAATTTCCTAATCCATTGTCTTGTAAATGATACGTAGGATATTTCCTTCTTGCCCTACTATTACAGACCTTGATGCCTGAAACATTTTTTAATGCGTCAGCATTTCTGAAGGGCATATATAAGAGAGGAATTGCCAAGTCTTAAAAGACATGCATCTTCCCTCTGAAGTGACTGCCCCAATTCACACACACACAGTTGACTTTCCTACTATTCCAGGTCCTCTGGGACCCTTGCTGTTTTCGGGCATTTCATACAGAAGAAATTCACCATGAAATAAATGAAGCTTATTGTCAGGACCCTTCATTGCTTGGGCTCCTTTAAAAGCCCCATAGCTAATTTTGTACTTGGACTTTGTGTTCTTATTTTTTTAAATGAGCCCCACAAATCACATAAACTTCAGACTCCACCAAATCTAGTTCCGCCCTTTCTTGTGGTAAGTATGAAATGTATCTTATTGTGGTTTTAATCTACATTTCCCCGATTACTAGTAAAATCGAACATTTTTTATATGTTGTCACTAAGTTTTCTGTAAATGAACAGGTCATGTTGACTTTTTGCTTTTGTCTTATTGATTTGTAGGAGTTCTAAAGAACTCCTACATGTGCTGAATGTTAATCTTTTAAAGACTTAATTGAGGCAAATATCTTGCCTAGTCTGCACAAGATCATTTAAACTTTCCTCTATAATATGCACATTTTTGTGACTTATTTAAGAAACACTGTTATTCCAAGGTTATAAGGTATTCTCTTTTTTTCTTCTAAAGGTTTTGAAATTTTGCTTTTTACATTTAGGTTTCCAGGCAACTTGAAAAGTTTTTTGTGTATCTGGTATGAAGTTGGAATCTAAATTTTATTTGTTCCATGTGGATAGCCAGTGGTCTCAACATTATTTATTAAATAGTTAGCTTGTCCTTTCTGTACTGTAATGTCACCTCAATCATATCTCAAGTCTAAACACATGATTCTGGGCCTTCTATTCTGCTTTGCTGGTGCATTTGTTTCCTTCAGCACAAATAGAGCACTGTAATAATTACTAAAGCTTTATAATATATCTTTATATCTGACAGAGTAAGTCTCCCCACTTTTAGATTTTTTATTACATTAGCATTTAATATATTAGATTAATTTGAGGGAAATGTCTTTATGATATTGAGCCCTGCATGCATAAAAATGTATAGCTATATGTTTTTCCTTTCATCCCTTAATCATGCTTTGCAATAATCTCCATAAATTCCCGTATGTCTTTAGATAAGATTCCATCTTACTTACCTTTGGAGCTTCTGTTGCTATTACCTATGATATCTTTTTTTCTATTATACTTCTGTTTGATTATTGTTAGTATATAAGAATGCTTTTGATTTATCTTTGTTCAGCTTGTATTCTTTTAACCTTGAAAATCTCTTATTTGTTTTAAAATAAATCATTTTTAATCTGATCAGTGGTTCTGAGATTCTATCTTATATACATTATTTTCCAGTTCTTTCAGCAACCAAACCTAAAAACACAATTTGATCAATGCACAGTAGTCCTGAATAAATGCTGTACATTTGTTAAAACAATTAAAAGCTTTTTTGAGAGAGAGAATGAGAGAGAAGCATCAACTTGTTCCACTTAGTTATGTCACTAATTGCTTCTCATTTGTGCCCTGACCAGGACTCAAACTGGCACCCTTGAGAGTCCAGTTGGGGACCCTGGGCTTGAGCTGGCAATCTCGGTGCTCTGGAGCTGCACTGTATCAATTGTGCCACTGGCTAGGGCTTCAATTAAAAGTGTTAAATGAGCCCTGGTTGGATGGCTCAGTGGATGGGGCATAGTACAGATACACCAAGGCCAGGGTTTGATCCCTGGTCAAGACATATAGAAGAAGCAATCAATGAGTGCACAACTAAGTGAAATGGCAAGTTAGTGCTTCTCTCTCTCCCTTTCTCTCTCTCTCAAATTAATGGGAACAAAAATATATTTTTTTTAATTTTAAATGATGCCACAGCTAATTCAATTACACAGTTGGTATAAGTTTGAGCCAAATTTAAAATACAGGTTAGATTAATTTAGAACAAACTAATGCGTTATCCAAATTCTTTCAGAGTTGTGTTATATCAACTATAATTCATTCACTTAACTGTTATTTAACTAGTTCTATAACAGATTCTCTCTGTGTACTGGGGATACAGTCAGAACTGAATAAGACAATCAAGGTCCCTGCTTATATGGAGCTTTCATTCTACCAAGGGAGCCAACTATTAACAAGTAGTTTATTAGTTTATTTTGAAATTGCTATGCTATGTTAGAAAAGTAAAGGATGTTCTGAGGGAATACCATAAGAGGAGCTAATTTAGATTGGGGAACCAAAGAAACTCTCTCTGAGGAAGTGACACTGAAGCTAAGTAATAACCAGAGAGGGGGAGGAGAGAGTTTCAGCAGAAGACATGCTGGACAGGGGCTGGCCAACTCTGCAGCATCAGAGGATAGAAAGGAAAGGACTTTGGTGAGGGGCCCACTGAGGCTGGAGAGCTGGGGAGGACAACAGCATGCAAGACTTTGGAGGTCTGGTGTTATAAGGGTTAATGCTGACTCTGGAGAGGACTACCTGGAAGTGATCTTGCAGACCACTGGACAGTGAAGACACAAGAAGGTGTAAGAGAGGAAGCAAGTAGGCATTGTGAGATCTGGTGGTGGCTTAGGCTAGGGAAGCAGCAGTGGAGATGAAACACAGTGGCTCTGTGGTATGATCGGGAGGTAGAGTCCACAGGACTTGGTGATGGTGGATTGGCTGGCATGAGCAAGAAGAGTCAAGGGTGATTCCCAGGCTTCTGGCATGAGTAGAGGCAGGTGTTCTGTACTGGAATGATAAAAGTTAGAGCAGACACACATTTGGAGGAAAGATCAAGAGCTCAGATTTGGATATTAAGACTGAGGTGCCCCCTGGACATCTAAGCGTTCAATATGCGGATCCAGAGGGCTGGAGTTAGAGACCCGAAAGTCACTGGGAACCACTGGACTATCACTTATGTCATTAGGGCAGAAGGAGAGAGAGAGCAAAAGGAAGTCCAGAATTGGACACAGGAAGAGTTAGCAGAGAAGCATGAGGTGAAAAATAAAGAGAATTATGGTTAAGAAAAGAAAGGATTTTAATTTTAAAGATTTCCAAGTAAAGTCTTCAGCTGGTTAAATGCTAAGAGGTTAAGTAAGATGAGGACGTCAAGTTCCACTGGCTGCAGTAACAAAGGGGTCACTGCTTTCATGCCCTCAGTGGGAATAGCGCGAGGCAGAGGGACAGGAATCAGAGTCCAGACAGAGGCATGTTGCCCAGAGTTTGGAGAGCTTCTTAGCAAAGGCTGTTATCATACCATGAGTTCACCTGTACAGCATTCTTGTGCAGCTTCTGATAGCTCCATGGAGTCAGCACCCACATCTGCCAGCCAAGAAGCAACATCTCTAAACTCCCATCTAAACTGGTAGGTAAAAGGGCAGAAAGATAACCCTTGCTGAATTTTTTTTTTACTTCTACATACACATCTGCTGCTCAAATCTCTGCAAACCAATGAAACACACACATGTGCAAAGGAGGGGTATGATCTCACACGGAACTTGAGGAAGCTGTTATCATCTCTTCTGCAGATCATAGTCTCAAAGGTCAAGACCACATTGGAGTCTTTCCATTGTTGTAAAAGTTAATGAAAGTTAATTATTAAAGCTGACAGAACCATAATTTCCCCATTGACTTACATATTCTATATATAGACACCTTAGTACATATGGATGCATTCAAAGGCTATAGATCTAAGAGAGTGGATACCAGCCCTTAGAACTGGATTGCTTTATCTCAGAAATTGCCCCCTGTTCCTGAAGTGTTTCATTAAGTGCATATCAGGTAAGAACCAAATTTATGATTATTTTACTCAAACTGTTTTTCTGTTTCTTGAAAATAATATCATTTTTTTATCAAAACCTATTTAGAACAATAGGCTAAGCATGAATGTATGGAGCCTTGACAATGTGAAATAAATATTTGTGTAGAATTTGATTTGACCAAGTAAATGATTATATGCAGTGTCGAGGCTTTAATAGCTTTTCTTCAAAGATAGCAGAGGTTTTTCTTTTCAAAGTTTCTAAAATTTGTTTAAAATTTTTATTGAATTTATTGGAGTGGCATTGGTTAATCAAATCATACAGGTTTCAGGTGTACAGCTCCATAATACATCACCTGTACACTACTCTGTGTGTTCATCCCAAGTCAAGTGCAGAGGGTTTTGCCTTAATTGCTCACATAATTCCTGTATTTCTGCACCCACATCTGACTTTATAGGCAGACCATTTGTTCCAAAGCTTGGCAAATACAGCAGGATATTAGGAAAAGTTTTTTCCAGTAAATAGAATAATCTTTTAAAAGGTATTGAGGAAAGCCTTTTAGTCTAGAAGTAAGGGATTTATCTGCCAGACACCCAAAAAGTCCAAGAAGGAAAAAGGTGGAGAATAAAAAAGAATAAAAGTCAGTGGGATAGTGAAAAAGAAGAGAGTAGAGAAAAAAAATTATCATTGGAAAATAACAAAGTGCTGTAAGACACAAGTAATATTACAGTTGACCCTTGAACAACACAGGTTTCAACTGTGTGGATCCACTTAATACATGGATTTCTCTCAATAAATACTGTAAATGTATTTTTTTCTTTCTTATAATTTTCTTTTCTCTAACTTACTTTATTATAAGGATATAGTCTGTAATATACACATAACGTATGTGTGAATCAGCCTCATGTTATTGGTAAGGCTCATGGTCAACAGTGGTATTAGTAGTTAAGTTTTGGGGGAGCAAAAGTTATATGCAAATTTGATACCCTTAACCCTTGAGTTGTTAAAGGGTCAACTCTATACCATGCAGGGGTACTTATCCCACAGATAACCAGCCCTAACAAGATGAAATTTATTTCACTCTTTAAAATGTCAGGAAAAGATCACACAACATTCTTTAAATGTGCAAGTAAGAAAAAACTTATTAAATCACTGGACTAAATAATTATTTTTCCAAAGTAAATTTGTCATTCAGAGAAACAGTGTAGTGAAAGTTGGCCACATAAAGACCATTCTTACTGAGAAATTAGGAAGCAAGTATTTCATTTCAGAAACAAATACTTTATAGTGGATTAACTTATACCTTACCTGCTCCACCTGGATAAATGAATAAGTATATAAATAAATGAATAAATGCATCATTATCTACTAAATAACTCATATTCAAGTAGGAAACAAAACAGTTCAAAAATGAGAATGGATATTTTTTAATTACTACAATAACAAAATAATAGCTTAGTCTAGGTTCTCTCCATATGGAACACTTTGGTTCTCCAAAGAAAAAAGGAGAGCTTCCTCTAGCCTCTGTTCCAGTTTGTTAGGGAACAAATGAGAAACTAAACCACTTTACTTCAAGAAGACTGAGCTCCTGGCTACTCAGGTTCACATTTTGTGAATAGAGTGTTGACAGTAGGGGCTGGGGGAGGTGGTTCTTATGGTCATGAGCAAGGGCACGGAGGCACCTCACCTGGAATTTTGTCCTCTTGCCTTGTCTCTCTTAAGATCAGGGCTAACTGTACACACACACACACACACACACACACACACACACACACACACACACACACACACTGGCAGAAAAGAGTATATATTGGAGAGAATCATTCATAAGAACTATCTTATTGCCCAGCTCTGTCACTTGCTAGCTGTGAGACTAGGAGGAGTTACTTATCATCTCTGATCTTAATTTTTTCATATGTAAGTTGAGATAATAATGCCTTCCTTCTCTATCTATGTCATAGGAAAATACTTAAGGGGGAAAAGTGAAAATGCTTAGAAAACCACAAAGCCTTACAGAAAGTCAAGTAATTATTCTTTTGTGAGCCTATTGGGTCTGAAATTCCTTGCAAGGGCACATCTTAACATTTCTCTGAAGTTGGCCAGCAAGGTCTTCTGTCCCAGTTTTTGGATCATTGTCCCTTAAACATGATTTTTCTTATTCCTGTCTGATTTTTCATCATCTCTCCCAAACTTAAGGTCTAACTAAGATCCAGTTTCTTTATGAAATCTTCCTCAATTTCAACCCACATTCACACCCTTCTTCTCACAGTTTATTACTGTACCATTTTAGGCATTCCTCCTCTGTATGCAAACTTCAGCTTTTAGGGCAACATTATTTATAATTTTCTATCTTTTGTTCATATTTCAGTTTAGTGAAACAAACCTTTGTGAGCAATTACTATGTTACAGGCAAGAGAAAAAAAGTGATTAAGATTTGGGTCTTGCTTTTCAGGAACCAAGTCTCACTGGGGAGAGAAACTTGTAAACAACAATACAGTATGATATGGGATACAAATATAGTCATGTTTCACTTAACATTCTGAGGATACATTCTGAGAAATGCATCATAGATTATTTCATCATTGTTTGAACACTTAAGAGCCATGATGGAAAAAGCAACACAAGATTAAATCAAGCATAAAAGATAATGATCCAATCATGAGGTTCAGTAAACATGGGCTATGAGAGGGCATTGCCGGGTAACATAGCACACTGTTTTGCACCAAACTCTTTTATAAGCAGAAAGAGTGCACTCTAAAATAACAATTAAAAGTATAGTATAGCAAATACAGAATTCAGTAACATAGTCTTTTATTGTCAATAGCAAGCGTTATGTCATGAACATGATTGTGTGTGCTATAGTTTTATGTGACTGGCAGCACAGTAGGCTTCTTCACACCAACATCCTCACAAACATGCACACTGTGTACAATGTTAAGGGCATGATGTCACTAGACAACAACAATTTTTCAGCTCCATTACAATCTTATGAGACCACCATCATATCTGCAGTCCATCATGTGCTGCAACGTTATGTGGTGCATGACAGTACAAGGTATGTACAAGAAAGAAATGACTAACTCTTCTTGAAGGATACCACAAAGACTCCACAGCATCTTTTTATCTTACATACCTACATTAGTAAAGTTCCTGACAAATAATAGGCCAATAGATGCTTATTGAAGGAACAGGTCATCGTATGGAACAGTGGAGTATTTTTCAGCATGAACTGGAGCATGCCAGGTGTTGAAGTAGAACACAGTTAAATGTGTGTGGAGGTGTTGACATGTCAAGTATCAGAGCAATCTGGGAAACTGCTGTGATTGTGCAAGAGGAGTGAAGAAGCTTGTCAGACAGTCCAGAGCCAAAACAGCAAAGGATTGGTATGTCACAGACAAGCAGATATTTTATAGTTAAGTTAAAATAAGTGGGTACGAATGGAAAACCGCTCATTCTGGAAAAGCTCAGAGTGAACAGGAAGTCACAGAAAAGATTGCAACACTAACATCGTCAGACAGGTTCTAACTGGCTTTGGTCATATAGGTGCAGTTGTATGTTGTATTTACACTAAGTCAAAGTTAAACTCAGCCTGAGGCCTTTACCTGTGATGTGAAAGCTAAGAGTCTCTCCTTACATACCTTACGTTCATTCTTGACAGCAGCCCTACAACGAAGGTCATGGGACTGAGGTGCAGCCACACGCTGGGTTTACACCATGGGAAAAGGCATCACCACTGGAAGAGCCAATGCTGGACGTGCTGGCCCCCAGCACCGCAATTAGGCAATGGCAGAGCCAGGGTGTGAAGCTGCTCTGCTGAGCTGCTGCCTTCTCGTTCTTTCCTGCTGTACCTCCTACCTGAATTAGCTATGGCTTAGTTTTCCAGCAGTGTGGTCAATAATAATGGCCAATAAAAACAGTTGTCAACAATAATAAGTTTAGCACCTAAACTAAGATAAAGCTAAAACTAAGTTCCCAGAAGACGTGATCAGACTACGTAAGTCGCACACACAGACATCTTGAATAAGCAATTCAGGACATATGATATGTTCCTGCCCACTGTGGACCCGGAACTAGAGTTATGTGAATTATTCATGTTATTTTAGTAAAACAAACAAACAAACAAAAAAATCTTTCCCTTTAGTCATCTTGCCGTGGGCCTTCCTGGAAGAACTGCCTCCACACCTCCAGGATCCCCACCTCAGTCCCATTGCTTTCACTCACCTTCCCTGTCAGCTGTCCCCTCTCTCCAGGGAAAGACAATGTCTTCAGAAATGACCTGGAAGCGTTTGTGAGATGCTGGTTGTTTTCAAAGGCTCGTCACTAAAGACAAGGAAGAGCAGGTGTGTTTTTTTATGTTCTAAATAACAATTTATTTCTCCCAAGAAAATAGCAACTCGGTTCAGGTTTACATATATAACATAGTTTCATTAATTACTTACTCTGCTGTGTTTCAAAAGTGACTGAGGCACACAGGAATCACAGGATTCACCTAGAACTTATTGCCTCAGCCCTGACCCCTCCTGCCCTCTCTTCATTAGCACCAGCACTGTTACCCACCTTCACCTGGACCACCCCCAGCACAGTCACTCTGATCACCTCTCTGCCCTGCCAGTTCTGATGCCATCCTCTCCCTGTGTCTGTCCAGCTTGGCACCAGCCAGAATGTGGGATTTATGTGCCCTTGATTTCTGGTCCCTTTGGTTGCTGATTGCGGTCTCTCTCAAGGTACTCATTTTCCCCTGCTTATTCTCTTACCTCAATTCTCAGTTATTCTTCCTGTTCTCCTACCTCTCTTCTAAGTATAGCTATCCAGATTCTGAAGTGTTTCCCACTGTTCATGGGCCAACTCATGAAATAAAACTGCTTACATCTGCTTTTCCAGAAGTTTACTGACTGGCACGGGGTATTTTGAGAGCCTACTGAGGGGCAGAGAAAGAAGAGCCCACCTTGTGAGAGTGGAGGAATCTGTTGTGCCGGGTGGGCGAACGCTCTGCACTCCACTGTGCCTCTGGTTTCATGTTACCACTAGTTAGAGAAAAACACCAGCACTACTTTTCTGAGATGTCGGTTCGCAGCTGTTCCAGCAGAAAAGGCAGACTGCTGAAAGACCAGGACACTGAGCAGATCAGGCTGAGGAGTGGGATGGTCAGGGCCACGGCTGCCTCGTGGTGGAGTGGAGCAGGCAGTGTGGAGGTAACAAGCAGGCAGTGCTCAGAGCTGGCTGCTGCTTGGCCTGCAGATGGAGATGTGGAACTGGCAGGAAAGGAAAGTTAGCCCATGATCATCTTAATCCTTAGAAATATCAAGTTATTAATAAACCAAAATAAATTGGGGAGAAAATAAACTTCAAAAACTAATCCTAGAATAAAATTTCTGCTCAGGAAGAAAAGGAAAGCAGAGAAAGATAAGTGTGTATGACTAAGCCCCAGCACCAAGATTTTATATATATAAAATAAAGCCCCCCCAAATTAAGAAGAACACATCATAAAAAAGGAAATAATAGTGGAAATGTATACAAACAAAGCTTTGAATTCTAAATTTCTTAGAAGGAAAGGTCTCTGAGAGTGAGTTTCCCCCAAGAGCCATTGACTGCCTCAGAGCCCAGGGAGAAACTTGGTGCACAAAAAGAAAGCAGAATACGGAAAGGTACACATTAATGTGGTGTCATATTTGAAACTGATATTGTGATTCTAGAAACCAAGGGAAATTTTTCTAAGAATTTCTGGGGAAAAGGTAAATTGTTCGGATCTTATTTTTTTTAAGTTAAAAAATTAATTTTGAATTCCTAAGTAATGCAGGTCAAGAATCCCTGAGATGATGAGACGGAGAGTAATGTTAAGTGACCACAACCTGGTGGGTGTGGCAGCAGAGCCCCCAGGGGGCGGGTTGACTCAGTAGCTCATGCAGTTATATGTGTAATGTGAGGTGGCAGCTGTGGGGAGCAGGCATGGCAGCTAGGGGAATCCATGAGACTGGAATGTGGCCATTAAGGTATCTCTCTGTCTTTCTCTCTAAATTCTGAAAAGATTCTGTCAGCTGCCCTGATTTCTGTCTTGAGCACTCACTTTTCATTCAGCTCTTGGTGTGAGGAGAGTGGCCAGAGTTCAGGCCCTTAATCAAGCCATGCAGGTGTGACAGAGCCCACTAAGGCCGTGATGGTGAACCTATGACACACGTGTCAGCACTGACACGCGTAGCCATTTTCGATGACACGTGGCCGCATACCAGAGAAGTATGGGGCCGCATGCTGAGAAGGACATTTCACCCTCCGCTCCTGCACGGCCAGGTGCAGTAGCTGAGGATAAAACATTTGCTGTAGTGTAGACACTCTGTGTCGGAGGTCTGTAGGCCAAAACAACAGAACTCCGGCACAGAGCGTCTAGTTCTGGGACTTCCGGTTAGGCCGTTTCTATCGAAGTGACACACCACCCGAGTTATGCTTGGTTTTTTGGCGAATTTTGACACACCAAGCTCAAAAGATTGCATCACTGCACTAAGGAACCCGCCATGGGCATCCTCGGGGAAGGAAGCTTAACAGAAAGGAAGTCGTTCCTGCCATCACTATCATTGGCAAAGCAGTTCGATCATGACTTGGCAGAGAGAAAACATTCAGCAGCAAAAGGAAGGAAAGAAGTACTTTCAGGATCTTTCTTAAGGAAGAGAACTAAAGAGTTTTTGTGAACAAGTTGGTGAAAATATGAGTAAAGCAACAACATAGTGGCAGGTTTTTTTGTTTTTTGTTTTCTTTTTCTGTTCCTGACAGCATGTGATGGTACCTGAGTCTTCTTCAGCTTAAGGATTAAAGCTGTTCTTGAAGGACACTCCAGACAGCCTCTGCAAGAGGGCAGAGGTGTCAAAAGGCATTAACACGGATGAAATCTTAAGTGCTAATGGCCAAATGTATTGTTGGTAATTGGAAAATTAAGACAAAAATCTGTGTTGCGCCCAACAATAAGTAAGCCAACTCTACTCCATGTACAAGGTTTCCTGACAATGGGCAGGAAGTACTATACAGTGAGTGAGCTGTGACAGGTGAAACTGAGGTGACAGATGGGAGAGGAGACGGACATAAGAAGCAGGGAGACCTAGCAGTGGGAGTGGAAGGAGGGTCAGAAAGAATAGGTAAGGGAGTTTATAGTCATAACAAAGCTCAAAGGGGCTCAAATTTTGAAGAGAACAAGCCAGAGGGTGAACAAGAAGCCCTATGTGGTCAGAAAAGGTCAGTAGAGAGTAATGGGTGGTCAAATACAGGTCAGGTAAGGCCAGAACTTGAGGCTAGCATCTGATTCCTGGTTATCAGTTGAACTCTGTAAACATGCTGAAAATCCCTGAGTTATGAGAGAGCATCATGTAACAAGGTACAATCTGGTTCGAGAGAATTCAATCAGTGATTGTGATTGTGGTCAGGGAAGAAAATACTGGGTAGTAATATAGAACCAAGAAAGGAGGAGAAAATACTAATAGTTAGAATGTCCTTTAATTATGTTCACATTGGACAATAGAGAAGCTGCATGTTGAAGAAAGAAGTCTGGAAACAGAAGTCACATTTTGACACTCTACTAGTTGTATGGCCTGAGAAAAAATACTTAGATTTTTGTGGGAAAGAGTATGTTATTATTTTCTCATTTGTAAGAAGACAATAATAATAACTGCAAGTGTCTTAAAGAATTGTGAGGACTAAATAAGTAATATGCATTAAAAGGTTTTGCAAAATCAATCTTTTAAATTAAATATAATAGATTGAGACAAGAACAAAAAATTTAAACATCTTGTGCAGAAAATGCAAATAGAATAATAACTATCATCTAATGAATGCCTATTGTGTGGTAGGCACAGGCTAGACTGAGGCTTTGAAAACATTCTCATTTAATCTTCAGAATCATCCTGAAACTTGAGTTTTATTATCCCAATTACACAGTCGAGACCAAAAGAGGTTAAGTAAATTGCCCAAGATCTTTCCTGAAAAAGATCTCATCACTAGTGAACTAGGTAACCAAGTAATACTTTCTGCCAGTTTTGTCAACTGTAAATTATTCCTCTATTTAACTCTCAGAAACAATAGAAAAATAATTTAAATGGACGATATTCTTTAATTTCACACTTTTTTTAAGGTATTGCAAAAATTTTGATGGGTGCAATGGAGCTGCCTTGACATGTTATGGGCAATGAGTAGACTTTCAATCTAATCTATCCCAATACTTCAATGCCTTGTCTTTGGAAATGTTTCTAGGAAAAAATTAAAAGTCCTTTTCTTGAGAAGATCTTACTTTACAAGTAAAAAATACACTCACTGATTAGTAAACTGAGTCAATTTCTACTGCTTTTTGATGGCCTTTAAAAATAAATAAATAAATAAAAGCTCTTATTTACTTACCAAAGGAATGGTGTCCAGCTCATTGGAATATTACTCTCACAAAACACAGTCCAGGTCCCTTAATCCTGCAATCCTGCCTCTTTTGATCTCAAAAGGTGGTAACATTCAGTCCAGAGCTCACTCATCTGTAAATTGCATCACATTATCTCAGAGTTATTTAAGAAGCAAACTCTCTTTGGTTTCTGGCATTTTAACCTGCTAAAGGCAAGAAGAGGGTTTGCCACATCGTTCCAAAGGTCTTCCACTCACCACAGCGTCAGAGGAAGGAAAATGATTGAGCCCATTGGGAATCAGTACGTTGTGGCCCGGCCAGTGTATTCTGCAAATGCTTTTGAGGAAGAACATAAGAAGAAACACAGATATCATAAGACGTTTCTGGATCACCTCAAAGGGTGCTGTAGGTAAGAGATTTTTTTTAAAGATAATGGCATTAAAAATAAATGAAACACTTTCTCCTAACTTTTCAAACTTTCAATCTCTCCTTTCTGAAAGCCCATAACTTTCAAAGTCTTCTTATCTTTGGTTTCCAAACTTCCCTGCCAGAGCTGGGAAGGTCAGCTCTGAAATGCACACCAGCTCAGCTCTCAGCACCGTCTTCCCATATCAGAGGACGAATAGAGGAGGACAGAACTTTCTCAATTGAAATGTTGAACAATTCAAGCCGAGGATGACAAATAAGCTTTATTATGACTGAAGAAAAGCAGCTTTTTTCTTTTTAAGAATCCTTTGGTGGTGGCCAAGGGGCTGTTGGTACGGATAAGGAAGTGACAGTTCGTGGGAAAGTCAGTGAAAGGACTACTTTGTTCTTTAATATATTATCACCTTTATCAGTTTCCAACTACAGTGAGGTACTAAACTTAAAATTTGATATTAACTGACCTGTGGCTTTCAATGTTTTCAGCTGTTCCCCCCAAAAGGCCAAGAGAATTGCCCTCTCTCTGCTCCCCATAGCATCTTGGTTGCCAGCATACCGGATAAAAGAATGGCTGCTCAGTGACATTGTTTCTGGAATCAGCACAGGACTGGTGTGTGTGCTACAAGGTAAAATTTTTTGAGATGTAATTTATTTATATACATGTTTTTGAGATTTAATTCATCTGTCATAAAATTCATTTTTTTAATGTGTGCAATTCATTGTTTTCTGATATATTCACAAGGTTGTGCAACCATTATATTGAATTCCAGATTGGTTTGACCTCCACCATCATCACCCCAAAAATCTCTTGCCTATTAGCAGTCTCTTCCCATTCCCCTCCATCAATGCCCCTAGCAACAACTTTTTGTCTCTATAAATTTGCTTATTTTATAAAAACAGATTCACAGAACAGGTGGTCTTTTGTATCTGGTTTCCTTCCCTTTAGCATCACTTTCTCAAGGTTCATTCATGCTTCAGCATGTATGGATCCTTCTTTTTTATGGGTGAATAATATTCTATTGTATAAGTAGACCACATTTTGTTTATTAATTTTTTAATTTACTTATTTGACTTTAGAGAAAAAAGGGAGAGATAGACAGAAATATTGATCTGTTCCTGTATGTGCTCTAACTGGGGATCAAACCCACAACTTTCATGTATCAGGACAATGTTTTAACCAACCAAGTTATCCAGCCAGTACCTTTGGGTTGTTTTTGTTTCTACTCTGTCACTATAAGGAATGAACACGGTGTACAAGTTTTTGTGGGAACGTACGTTTCAATTCTCCTAGGAGTATAATTGCTGTGTCATATGGCAACCCACTAGCAACATATAGGCTTAAAATTTTTTCACATCCTTGTGAACACCAGTTATTGTCTGTCATTTTTAATAGTCCTAATGAATATAAAATGGTATCTCATTATGATTTTGATTTGGATTCCTTGAATGACTAATGATGTTGAACATCTTTTCATGTGTTTACTGGTGATTTATAAATCTTTTGTGAGATGTCTATTTAAATACAGTATTTTGCTTTTTATAATTAGATTATTTGTCTTTTTATTGTTGAGTTGCAAGGTTTATTTATATATTTTGGATACTAGACCCTTATTCCAGATATTATTTACAATTATTTTCTCCCATTCTATGAGTTATCATTTCACTTTCCTTATAGTATACTTTGAAACACACATTTAATCTTTTTGAAGAAGCCCATTTTATGTTTTTAATTTGATTGTTTATGCTGTAGGTAGCTTTTCTAAGAAACCATTGTCTAATCTAAGATAATGAAGATTTACACCTATGTTTTCTTTGAAGAGTTTTATCTCTTATATTTACATTTTTGATACATTGAGTTAAAGTGACATATTTAGGATACAATCTTAAATACTTAAAGAATCTAATGAGAACTTCTATGATTCCCCTCGCATGAAATAAAGACCCTGACATTTGTGTTTACAGGTTTAGCATATGCTCTGCTGGCCAACATCCCCCCAAGCTATGGGTTATTTGCAGCCTTTTTCCCAATCATAATCTACTTTTTCTTGGGCACCTCTAGACACATATCTGTGGGTAAGTGCATTTCTGGGCTCATTAATGCTCACACTGCCTTTCCTTTATGAATTCCATTAGCCACACATTTTATCAGTTTCAAATTGTGCATAATGCAGGAGAAGAGTCATAGTTTTGTATGAGAATTAGGACTGAAAGACAATTGTTTTAAGGAGACATTTATTGACCACAATTCACCCTCTATTAATTAGGTCCGTTTCCAGTTCTGAGTGTCATGGTGGGAACAACAGTTATGAGATTAGCTCCGATGGCCGATCCAGCTGCTATGGATTTCTCTAATAGCTCAATGAGTAATGAATCGTTACTAAATGAACATAAGGTGATGGTGGCTGCCACAGTCACAGTTCTTTCTGGAATCATACAGGTAAGCACTTCCTCATGTAATCTACCCTCCCCAATCTGTCTGTCCTGACTGGCACACATTTTCTTGATTTCCTTACTTCTTGCTGCCCCTTCCCCATTCTTCCATTTGATCTGTAGCCCTACTTCCATAGCCCATAAGAAATAATATAAGAAGGGTCACTCACCACAACCAGAAATGGAAGAGCAGATCCATATTGCAAAGATGAGTGAACATGGGTTTACAGAGAAGGAAGGGTAGGAACAGTACGGCACATGTAGTGAAGAGTAAAATGCTGAATTTAATACATACCTGAGAATTAATAGTCACTAAAAATAACTCTATATGCCTATATGCAAGTACCAGCGAAACTGGAAGCTTTGGAATATTTTTCTTTCTATTTCCTCAAGGACTGTAATCTAGTTGGAAGGGATTGGGGTTTTGAACTTTGAACTGTCCATATCAAAGATTTGGGGCAAAGCTGAAGAGGTTTATGGATGTGACTAAAACCTCTCTCCCAAGCCACACCACTGCTGATAGTAAAAATGTCATGGACTCCTCAAGATGTTGCCCAAGTTAATGAATAGTGGTATTATTGGTAAACCTTTCCTTAAAGAAAGAGTCATCTTATACAAAAGCATGAGTGGTGTGTCTTATTGACAAACAGTGTGGTCAGTTCTTTCTAAGGTGTTTCTGGACATAATACCTTTGCATGTCCACTGCTCTGGCTGCATTCCGGGGACATGAATGGAAAGGCAGGCCAGGTATCCAAGGGAAGGAAAATCCATCCGTTCACTTGGTTTCAAAATATGATGTTTGGGAGCATTTAGTCATTTTTCCCCCAGTTAAAACTGAGCACCTGGATGTCCAATATGAAGTTATTTATTTCTTACCAAAGTCAAGCAGCCTGTTTGAGGGAATAAGAATACAGCTAGAAAGTGTAACTTAAAATTTTAAAATTACCTAGGAAAATTGATGAGGGCTGAGGCTAGATAAGATTCTGCTATGAAGGGTTTATAGGTAAGTCTTCTGAAGATATTGCACCTTTAAAATTGGGGGGGGGGGCAGATAAGACTGTTTCTTTCCGGGTGTGATAGACTTGCGTGCTACTTGAACAGCATGTAACATTGCGCCTTGGGGGATGGGGTGGAGGAGGGACGGTGTCTGGGAAGCAGGGACTCGTGCTAACTTAAGACACACATGGACAGACTGAACCTTTACATTGTGATCACTTCAGTTGCTGATCTTTCAGGTTAGGGAGCTGTACGCCTAATCCTCACTAACAAGGCCCTCGCCCTTCTCCTTACAGTTGCTCATGGGGCTTCTGCAGATCGGATTCATGGTGATCTATCTATCTGAGTCCCTGATCAGTGGCTTTACCACAGCCGCCGCTGTTCATGTTTTGGTTTCCCAACTCAAATTTATTCTTCAGCTGAATGTCCTTTCATACTCTGATCCCTTTTCAATTTTCAAAGTAAGTATTCCTTTTGCTTAAAAAATATTTAAGTATGTGAAATTCACTATCATGTTTCTGGGAGTACTTCCCTTTCATGCCTTTGCCGTGGGGCTTACCTACAATTTCCAAGAAACAAATGGGTTATGAAATTTATTCACATTAAGAAAAAGTTAGCTGCAAGGAGAACAGCACTGAAAACCAACCCCATCTGCTGTAGTGCTGACATGAACAACAGAGCAAAGCACTGCCCCTCTTATAGTTGACTCTTAAGTATTAAAAAGAAAAACTCCCTGACCTGTGGTGGCGCAGTGGATAAAGCGTCGACCTGGGAACACTGAGGTCGCCAGTTCAAAACCCTGCACTGGTCTGGTCAAGGCACATATGGGAGTTGATGCTTCCAGCTCCTCCCCCCTTTCTCTCTTTCTCTGTCTCTCTCACTCTGTGTCTCCTCTCTAAAATGAATAAAGTAAAAAGAAATTTAAGAAAAAATCAATAAATTAAAAAGAAAAACCTACATGCATTATTAAAAGCTTTAACATTTTGTCCCAAGTTTTATTAAATTTTATCAAAATCTTATTTTGAAAGAAATGTGTTAATTGAGTAATAATGCTTCTTTATTTCTAAAAAAGCAGGTCTCATTCTTTTAGAATGGAAGTTCTTGTGACCCTTGTAGGCATCGCTGTTTATAAAGCAAAGGAAATTGGCCAGTATGTAAATAGGACAGCAGTCCTTCCCTCCCACAGAGGGTGTGCTATGTAACAATGCTCTTATCTCTTTTGATTTTATTTATTTGAGTTCCCTCTTTTTTTCCCTTGGTGAGTCTAGTTAAACGTTTATCTATTCTGTTTATCTTTTCAAAAAACCAGCTCTGAGTTTCATTAATTTTTCCTGTTGTCCTTTTAATCTCTATTAATTTTATTCCTCTCTGATCTTTGTTATTTTCCTCCTTTTACTAACTTTGGGCTTATTGGTGTTTCTGTCAAGACAGCTTTTAGGAGTCTGAAATAGAAGTTGCTCCATATTGGAGCCAACACTCTCTCACTCCCCTCCAGAGCTGTTCCAACAGGGGTGGCTCTAGGAGGAACTCGTTTGGGTCTGCTTGAGCTGCCCGAATCCCATGGATATGATATTCAGCTGACTTTGAGAGTTAAGGTTACTCCCATGTAATTAGCCAAGTAACTCATTTCCAAAAGTGACACGAGGAGTAAACTAAGAAATCTGAGGGCTCTTAACTTAAAAAAGAAAGGAATTAAGGGGTAAATGCTGAGGAAAACCTATCAGGGGTCAGAGGTTATTCCCTGGATAGAGCAATAGTGATGATTGTGAAATAAAAAATGATGGCCAAAGAGACCTAAAAGCAGAAGAGGCCACTTTTTAAAATGTGAAAAGTGTCCAAGAAAATTTGACACAAAGCCAAAGAGATTGCCAGCCAAGATGCAAGAAGCATCCCTAAACCCGCAAGGTGCTGAGGCGGTGGTACCCTTCTCAAGAGCAGAGCAGAGAAGCTGTCAATCTGTGTCAGTTCTTTTGTTTCAATGCTTATTTTTATCTATTTGGAAATAATTGAGTGTCATATTCCAATTATACATTTGTATAGAACATGACTGTTTTTTTGCTTTTATAATTTTAGGTACTAAATTCTATATTCACACAAATAGAGAAGACTAATATTGCAGACCTTGTAACATCTTTGATTATCCTCTTCATTTTATTTGTGGTTAAAGAAATAAATCAGTGCTACAAAGCCAAACTTCCAGTGCCCATCCCAATTGAACTCTTCATGGTAATTGATCATCTTAAGACTTTCTTTCATAATTCTTTAGCCTCATATTTGTATGTTGAAAGTCCTTTAACATCTGTGGGTCAGGAGGTTTTAGTGGGGCAGATGACATCTCTTCAGTTTCTGGGTCTAATATTTAGTTTTATGCTTATTCAGAATTCAAGAATTTCCTTTTATGACTTTGGTGTATTCTATCAATTTAAGAGAAGGTTGGTGCTGTGGTTCTCAACTCTAGAGGGACATTAGAATTGCCTCAGGACTTTATAAAGTAGCAAAGCCTTGGCTTGAGATTCTTATCTAATAGGTCAAGGGGTGGTATTGGCAATGGTATTTTGGGGGGAAGCAAAACTCTTAGGTATATCTCACATTTCTAACTTGGGTAATTTGCAACTTTGCAGACTGTGATCGCAACAGGTATATCTTATGGCTTTGACTTCGAAAACAGGTTCAAGGTGGCTGTGGTTGGGAAGATGAAAAGAGGGTAAGTGTGTCTTTTATGATGGCATCTCCAAGCACTAGTGAGGTAGCAAGGAGTTCTTACCGAAGACAACCAGCTGAAGTTCATTATCCATGTCAGAATTCTCCCTACAACTGGCATTTATGAGGAAAGCTCCATACTCTCCTTCTAGGAAGGAGCTTTAAAGGTCATAAGAGTCTGCAGTACTTAATTTCAGGAAGTCCCTCTTTGGGGAAGAACTCTCAAACCAGATGAACAAGGACTCAAACACAAGTAAAAGTGAGGTAGTAAAAGTGGAAAAGTAGGCGCTTGAACCCGCTTCTCCTCATAAAAGAAAAAAAAGCTAGATAGGTATAGGAAGGAAGGAAGGAAGGAAGGAAGGAAGGAAGGAAGGAAGGAAGGAAGGAAGGAAGGAAGGAAGGAAGGAAGGAAGGAAGGAAAAAGAAAGAACCAAGTGAAACCAGCTTTTCTTGTCCATAAATTATTATAAACAATATGTAGTGTTTTGTTTGAGGTTACTGGAGCCAAGATCTGACAGTTCAAAAGAGACCCTGAAGAAACAGCTGGCATACTGCCCAAGCCATCCAGTTAGCACGCTCTGTCCTTCCTTGTGATCAAACTCAAAACAAGGTCAAAGCAACTCCTGCTACAGAAGGATGGAAAGTCCAATTCGTATGAGGAATTTGACAGTGTATCTCATTGCACTTACTGGATTGAAAATGGAGATCCATACCTGTGCTCTCTCTCCTTTCTCTGCCCCCGACTGTAGCATCAATCTCTTCTAACTTGCTTGCAAAAAAAGGTTGTGTTCGCGTTTAGAAAAAAACAACAACAACAAAAAGACTTACCTCCCTTCCCAGCTTAAAGTGTACTTAAGAATGCCACGAATCAGCTTTTATATGCATTGTTGACTTAAAAATAGTCAACTTCTTTTTAAAATCAAGTTTATATTTTTTCAAGCAAAAACATGTTTTTATCACCATATATTCATGTGTTACACTTAGTGAATCTGAAACATCATTTTCAATTTAAAATACTTTAGAGCAAGAATTAGGCTGAAGCTGAAAGACTATTTCCAGGGTTTCGTTCCACACTGCAGTTTTCAAGTAATTACACTTTTAAATTAAAGGAGATCTTGTCAGAGGGTTTTGGAAATAAAAGATAAACTTAACATCACTGTTATAATCTTAGAGACTTTACTTTAGGAATATATTTTAAATGTCAATGGACCTCACTCCACAGTGTTTGGGGGTGGGGAAGGTGGGGATTCACATTTATTAATCATTATATTCTACAGAGAGGCAGGGTAGCCTGGTGGGCAAGTTCACACGTTCGAGGCAGAGGGCCTAGGGCTTACTTCTGACTCACTTCATCACCTTGGGCTCGGGAGTTAGGTAAATAACAGAACCAAGAAATGAACTCACTTTTTCAGAACACTCTGTCTAGGGTGTTTAGAGGCTAGAACAAATGAGTAATAGCTGATTTCTGGTTATTTTTATACAAAATACAAATTTTAATTTAATTATATTACTAATTTTATATTTACTTAATAAATAAACAGTATTTCAAGCTGACATTCTGATTCCTGGTAGCTGCAGAATATGAAATAATAGTACTTCTTCAAAGTAAACCTGAAGATTTTTTAGCATAGATCAGTGGTTCTTAACCTGGGTTCTATCAAACCCTAGGGGTTTGATGAGTCGGTCTCAGGGGTTCGGAGAAGCCTCTGCCTCGGAGGCCAGAATAAAGTAATACCGTAATTTGTTGTGAGTTCATGCACTTTGTTGGTTTTGTTCTTTGAGCAAGGTGATGTTCCTGCACGGCTCATTTTGTGCACCAGTAAAAAAACATATACCTATTTCTTGAATTTGGAAAAATAAATCATATTTTATTTATCACTAAAGAAGGGTTTGGTGAATGCGCATATGAAACTGGTGGGTTCGGTACCTCAAAAAAGGTTAAGAACCACTGGCATAGATAGTCACAAAGCATGAACAACAATTAAAAAAGAGTTGAATGGAGCCTTGTGGGTGGTGGCAGAGTGGATAGAGTGTCAACCTGGGATGCTGAGGTCCCCAGTTCAAAATCTCAGGGTCACTGGCTTGAGCATGGGATCACATGGTTGCTGGCTTGAGCCCAAAAGTCATTGTCTTGACCAAGGGGTCACTGGCTTGGCTGGAGGCCCCCTCCTGCCCCTCCTGGTCACAGTGTTGATTCTTCTCATCTTTCTCCCTTTCTGTCTATCTCTCTCTCTCTCTTTCTCTTGCAAAAAAAATAAAAGAGATAGAGAGAGTTGAATGGAGCCAATTAACCCACCTCCAAAAAGCTTTAGATGGATACACGAGCTGTGCATTTGAACAAGTTGCTGTTGAGTTTGAGATGTATGTACCACTTATAATTGACAAATAGCACTTAACAGTTCTACGTTCATGAGGCATAAGCACCTAAGTGTCCTCTGTAAGCTGAACTTGACCCTGACACAACATCGTTTTACATGGAAGCTGCTCTCCGCCAGTCCCCTGCAGCTCCCGCAGTCCTGTGGAGCCCTGGCAGAGCCCATGGCCCTTCTGTTTGCTAAGGGTTTTCCACAGAAGGTTATGTTATTCACGGAAGAAGACTTTCTTTCTTGCCTTGCCTCCTGATTGTGTTTCCTCAAAAAGCCTTTCTCTGTGGGTAATTCATGGAAGCATTATGGGCAATGCTTTGCCACCCGATGTAACAGTGCAAGTAGGACCTAAGATCTTTTGCATGAGGTTTATGGGGATATAAGTAAGTGTACATTATAATATGTTTACGCTAACAAAATTATATCTGGTGTACCACTGTCATTGGACTGTATTTATAATCTTATATCAAATTCAAGCAGTGATGTTTTTTAACAATAAGATAACAGATTCCAGCATTTTCATTTGTGCTAACTTCTTGCTAGTCATGCTCCAAAGTGAGGCCCGGTTCATCCTAGATGGCATTTATTCATTGATTTTCCCAGCAATTATTGACCACCTGATATATACCATGAAGAGGGTTCAGTTCTGGTCACAGAATAATGAACCAGCCACAGTCTCCACTCAGTGTCTGGGTGGAGAGTTGGCTGGGGATGGGCAAATATCAAGAGTTAGGGAAACACAGAGAATCTCTCTTTCCCTTACCTTGGTGGTGAGAGAGGAGTTTCTAGAATAAAAGATGAGGATGAGGGGGAATGGTTCAGACTGAGGTGAACAGCAAATTAGAAGCTTCCGAGGTGAGAGAATGGGTGACAACTTTGAAAAACAAACAAATAAAGCTGGGTGTGGTTGGAGTGCAAATTCTGGGGAAGATAGTGATTAAATAGCAATGGGGAGAGGAGGTAGACTGGGCCCTTGCTAAGGAATTTGGACTTTTTCTGGGAGCAAATGGATGCTATAGAAGGTTTATAACTAGGCTGGTAACATTCAGGCTTGCTTTATTTTAATTTCAGATTTCAGCCACCTATCACACCTGACATGAAGATTGTCGAGGAAACCATTGGGGACAGCTTCAGCATTGCCATCGTTGGCTTCGCAGTGGCCTTCTCTGTGGCCACTGTCTATTCCCTCAAACACGATTACCCGATTGATGGCAATCAGGTAAATCTGCAGCCCATGCTGGTCTAATTCGGCCTCTTTAGATAATATTCTGTGTGCACAATATCAGTGATACCCTTCTGTTCCCTCATCAGGAGTTAATAGCCTTGGGCCTGAGTAACATATTCACTGGGTCCTTCAAAGGTTTTGCTTCGAGCACTGCGCTCTCCAGATCAGCAATTCAGGAGAGTACTGGAGGCAAAACACAGGTATGCAGGTATCTTCGGGCACTTGTGGGGCAGGGGGCCCGGCACCAGTCCCTAGGGAATGCGAGCTGGAGAAAGTAGGCTTGTGACAGAATGTTCTCATCCACATAGGTTGCTGGCATTCTCTCTGCCTCCATCGTGCTGATTGTCATCCTAGCCCTCGGATTTCTTCTGGAGCCACTACAAAAGGTAACACCCCCTCTTTGGGTAATGTTTCTCTGCTTTGGGTGTTTCTTTTCTTATGGTTTCCAAACTCTGGAAACATAAAGTCAATGGGAAAATGAGATAACTGCAAACTCTCAAGTACTCTTCTCAACCAATATGCTATGAGCCAAAAAAACTTATTTTTCTCTTGGGAGCATTTTATGAATGTTAGGAATGTACATGCCCAAAAGACCTTCTCTAGCCTGAACAGGTGGTGGCGCAGTGGATAGAGCATTGGACTGGGATGCAGAGGACCCAGGTTTGAGACCCCGAGCTCGCCAGCTTGAGCGTGGGCCCATCTGGCTTGAGCAAAAGCTCACCAGCTTGGACCCAAGGTCGCTGGCTCCAGCAAGGGGTTACTTGGTCTGCTGAAGGCCCACGGTCAAGGCACATATCAGAAAACAATCAACGAACAACTAAGGTGTTGCAACAAAAAACTGATGATTGATGCTTCTCATCTCTCTCCATTCCTGTCTGTCTATTCCTATCTATCCCTCTTTCTGACTCTCTCTGTCCCTGGGGAAAAGAAAAATGACCTTATCTACTCTACTCTTCTTCTGTCTATAGCCCAGAATCTGATTAATGTTTAGACATAAAGACACCTGGCATTGTTGTAATGTAACCTGCGAGTTCCATAAAGTCACCAAGTCCAGATGAATTTTTGAAGTTTATTAGGTAGCCGGCTAGCTACATGGGACACAATCTCAAATCATGTAGGGCCTAATACGGTTCTGAGTCTGCTTTTATACAAAATCAAGTACTTGCTGGAGTGGGTAAAGAGGGGTTTGTGATCCCTTTGTCTAGAGCAGGGGTGCTCAATACGTCGATCACGATCTACTGGTCGATCGCAAAGGAAGTGTGGGTAGATCGCATGACATTAAAAAGATATTTGTCTTTTGATTGGCATACAGGGTAGCCAATCTGACGTCTGAACTTTTGACACCCTACGCATGCTAGTTAAACTGCGCTAACTTGTTCAGTTACATTGCTGCGTAGTTAGCCTTCAATTTATTTAAACTAAATACAACAAAGGGTATAAAAATGAGTGCCGTAGCTGGTCCGAGTAAGAAGCCTAAAACCTACCACTTTCATACAGAATGGGAGGGGATTTTTTTCACTATGTCATATTCTAAGTGTGTTTGCCTCATCTGTCTGTGTGCCATTGCTATTCCAAAGAAGGGAAATGTAGAGCAGCTTTTTTGGACTGTTCATAAAAACTATGACATTGACTTTCCTCCGAAAAGAGAGCTGAGAAGGAGAAAGATGAAAGAAGAATACACAATATTAAGTAGTAATAATAGTAACTTAAATAATGATAATATAGAAGAAATAAATTTATGGTTTGCATTTTTATTGTAGGTAGATCATTTTGACTTGGTCATCTTATAAGTAGCTCGCAAGCTGAAAAAGTGTGGGCACCCCTGGTTTAGAGGTATACGTTACTCCCATGACTTCAGGGTGAGTCTGAGATAAGAATTCTTGATAAAGGTACATAAATATTGTTTCCTAAGGTGTTCAGATAAGTTCTATCTTCTTTGCTCTGTGTGGCAAGTGGCCCCAAGAACCCTTTCAGAGAATACTAGGAATCAGCTAAACTATGACTAGATGACCCAGCTGCCCTTGTAAGCTAGGAAGCTCCTGCATTCTTCTCTTTCCTTTCTCTACAGAAAGAAGGGGGAAAGAGACCTGACTTTTCCTCTTTAAAATGGCGTTGCTAATGCTAAGCTTTACAGTTTTTTGGCACCTTATTACATTCCTCACTGGTTTTATATAATGGGTCAAATCCTTGACTCATTTGCCTCTACAAGGTGGGGGTGGGGTATAAGTGCCTTAGAGGATCATTAATCTGTATTTGTAGCTGCACAGTGATCTCTATTATGTTCCTTATGCTGTTCATTAGCAGGGGCAACAGACATGGAACTATCAGGAAAGTTCCTAGGAGCAGTGAGATTGCCCCTATTAGGGTTTTGAACCCACCAAAGGCTGAGAACCATCCCCCAAAAAAGACTACCAGGGTTCTATCCATGTCAGACTTGCACAGGCACAAGTGCCAGTTTTGTCATCTTCTTGACAAGGTCCTCAACTGCCTGGCTCTGGTCATCTATTTGCAGGCAACAATTGATGAGATTGAATTTTCTACACACTCCTCTTTCTGCTGCTAGCAGATAATCTAGTGCTAACCTGTTTTAGTAGATGGCATTTGTCATCTGAGTTTGCTAATGTGCAAGTAGGGTTCTCCCAGTCTCATTGGTAATGACTTCCAAAACTCCCTGCAATTAGATAATCCAGTTTAACATATAAGTGGGGGTGCAGTGTCCCCAAGATCCATCCTCTGCCCAGGTGGCAGGTCCATAGTATTGAATTATCCACTCTGGGAGCCACTTATTATCCTTCTAGTCTCCTATCTGGAGTTCCCTTTTTACCCGTTGTAAGGGCTGTGGAGCTGGGTGCCAAGTAGTTCCCTTGTTTCCGTTGTAAGGGCTGTGGAGCTGGGTGCCAAGTAGTCCCCTTGTTTCCAGAAGCAAGAGGAAAAAGGAGGCTTTCTCATACCTGTTACACATCTTCCTTCCCAATTCTTGGGGAGACGGGTATAAGCCCCGTTCCCACAGATCCAGTAAAGTCAACGTGGAGCTATCCAGTCTCTGGCCCTGCCTGGGTCCTGCTAGGCTCCAGTTAGCTCAGGGAACCTGGCCAATGGATTTCTTTCCATCTGGTTTCCACACCACACACTTTGTTTGGAGGTGGTATTATAATACCGTTGCCCAAGGCAAGTCAGTTCCCCCACTGATTCAGTCAGATCTCCTCCTTCTCTGGCTAAGAAGTGCTGCCCTATGATAGCATGTTTTAAAATCCATTGGCTGTCATCAGAGGGGCAAGGGGCTGTTACATTTGGCCTAGCCCTAGTGGGAACGAGTTCCTTGGGTTCCCACGGCCATTTGTGCTCCATTAGAGTTCCCTCACATACATAGAAAGAGGTGACATTTAGGGAATGGGCTATTCCCTCAGCCATCCTGAAAAACAAGTTCTTAGTTGACTGTGGGGGTGGAGGTAGGGTTTCAGTTGCTTCCTTATAAAAGGACTTATATACTTAGAAGGCTTGTGCGGGATGGTCCAGTACCTGACCTCTAATAACAATTGGAACAATGGGATCTAGCCAGCCCTGTCCCGTCAATGCCAAGTGTTAGCACTTCTCCAGTCTTTCAATGGGGGTTTAAGGGATTGGTTATGATCAGCTCTAAGGGATTACACCCCTAGGTGGTGCAGTATGACAGAGCTACCCCTCTCTTAAAATATACTTCTTTTTTTTTAGAGGTGTCCTTTTGCCAAGTACCCCATTGGACACATGACCAATAGTAACAGCTTATTCTACAGGAGTAGCTATGAGCACATATATACTTTTCGTTTACACTATAGCTTCTCCCCTCCTGAGAGACCCGCACCCCTGTTCTGTATGATTTATAACAGCACATGCATCAAAACTTAAGGTGACTTAAAAAAAAAAAAACTTAAGGTGACTTGTTCTGGCTTTCCTTTGACCCTAGTTTGAGCCGTGGTTAACCCATTCTTCCATCCCCAAACTCCTCCTCCTTTTGCTATTTTTACCTCAAACACTAGTTCAGTAGGAGGGTCTGTGGGGTTATAACAGATATAAAGTTGGTCATTCCCTGGGTCACATATTGAATATTGAGTCTGATTATAGGTACAGGTCCCTTTCTGGGTTTCCTGGCACTCATAGAAGCTATAGAAAAGCAAGGTGGTGGACATGTTTTGGCCTTCCTTGGTGATATGAATACACAGTTCACAGTCCTCTGCCCTAGTCTCCCTCCCTCCCCAGAGTCCAATTATAAGGAGCCCTACTGGGAGGTTCAGTCTTCAGTCATGCATGGACCAGCCAGCTCCTGGTTTGTGGCTGGAGCAAGGCATGTTGTCCGTCTCAGAGTCAACTTACAAGGGCAGGCAGGGTCAGTCTCCACTGTCCATGAGGGCGACTCCACTGGGACTGCAGGCTTCAGCTGGCTGTGATGAATCCAGGCAGGTTGGCCTTTTACCTTGGCAGCAGTGGAAGTGGTCAGGATCACAGTGTGTGGACCTGTCCACATGGGAGTCAGTCCTTGGGTGGTGTACTTCTTTACCCAGACTGAGTCCCCAGGCTGGAAGGGATGTACCAGATTTCCTGGCATTGCTGGAAGCGCCTCTCAGACAGTCTTTGGACAGCCTGCTAAGTAATCTGCAGACCTTGTAAGTACTTAAGGAAGGAGTGGTTACTTAACTCAGCTTTTATTTCTTCTTCGAGTTTTGGTAGTAAGGGAGGGGGTCTCCCAAACATTATTTCAAAAGGAGCAAGTCCTTCCCTGTAGGGGGTGTACCCCGCTCTAAGGAGGGCTAAGGAGAGTAAGGTGGGCCACTTTTCATTGGTTTCACAAACAAATTTGTTTAAAGTTTCCTTTAAGATCCAATTCATGCGTTCTACCTGCCCTGAACTTTGGGGTCTGTAGGCACAATATAATTTCCAATTAATATTGAGTGCCTTTTCTACTAGCTGTGAGATCTTGGATACAAATTCAGGCCCATCATTAGACCCAATATTAATGGGCAGGCTAAATCTGGGAATAATTTCATACAGCAGTTTCTTAACAACTGTTACTGCGATCTCATTTCTAGTAGGAAAAGCTTTTACCTATCCTAGAAAGGTGTCAATTACTTCAGTAAAATCTATTTCTAAATGTTCACCTGGGAAAGTTTCTCTCTCTCTGTTTCTCTTAATAATTTCTTTACTTTGCTTAGTATTTATTTGAGCACAGACTAAACATTCAAACATTATGAGTTCTGCAATAGATTCTAAGTCTGGCTTTTCTAATTATTTCTTCTTATTCTTAGTTATCTCTTTCCTGCTGGCAAACTATTTTTCTAATTGGTTGCAAAGAAAAACCTTTGACAACAAGGGTTCTAGTAAAGTTACTAAAATTTCCTAAAAATGCCACTGGTTTTAGGGCTACCTTATTGGTAGTATCATCAGCTGTTTGGTTTTTCTTTAATTTCTAGGGAGTTTCCCCTCTTTTGGTGCCCTGGACAGTGAATGAAGGCCACTATTTCAGGGGAGCAGTCTCCTACATTGTTGGGGTGAGGGCTTGAACCTCACCTTTGTTAGTTCTTAAGTCTTCTCCTGACTCCTGACGTCCCCTCTTTGACTGTGCCTGTCTTAAGTTGTTCCTGCCTTCAGGAATCTTACCCATCTTTGACTAACCATCCATCTTAGGGGCCAAACAGAGTAAGCTATGTGAGTGAGGGAGGAGCAGTATTCCTTCTAAAATGTTTAGTTTTTTTAGCAGCTGATGTTTCTTCCTTTTTTAAAAACTTATAATACATTTCCTTTCTAATTTCTAGAGCTGACTGCTATGTAAAGGCTAAGTTGACTGCTTTAATATTTTCTTGTGCCTCTAGGTCTAGAGGTGCATAGACTCTGTAAGCTTTCTGTAGTCTAAGAAAGCTGTGGGGGTCTTTTGAAGATCCTGAATAACTTCTGACAAATTTATGGTTCTTTTTCTTAGTATCTTTCCTGATCCTGGATAATAGAAACTGGTAGAGAGTATCCAAAATTTCCTCTCTTACTTGGGTGTTAGGGTCCCGCTTAAGCCAGGCAACCAGAAATATTTTCTTGAGGTGGTCTCGGTTGTCCTAAGTGGGGCAGCGTATGTACAGTACAGATTCTAACAGTCCTGTTAGGGCTTGAGGCTTCCCAGAGAAAGGGGATTCTGAGCTTTCTAATTCTATAGGTCATTTGGGAAAAAAGGGATTTGAACTATGTCCTATTACATCCATGCCTCAAATTCTAAAGATCTAGTTAAAAGCACCAACTGAAATGACAAGTACTTCATAAAATAAATCTTATACTCTACTTAATCATAAATCCCTTTTACATTCTAAGAAAACATACCTTATTTATGCTGTAACTTTATGCACCCTAATAGATAATGTCCAAAAAGCTCAAGACAAACAGATTTCTGTTCACATCCTTTAGCCCTTTTAATCTGGGCACAAAACTTAAATGTTTCCTACTACCACAATTAGTCATCTATTTTCTCCTTTCCACCTACTATGTTGAGAATTCTACTGTTAAGCTAATCAATAGTAATATTTGTCACTCTGGGTTTGGTGACTTAATATTGAACAATAGTGCTTCCATAGTCTACACCAGGGGTCCCCAAACTATGGCCCCCTGAGGCAGTTTATCCAGCCCCCATGAACTGCCGGAAGGGGCACCTCTTTCATTGGTGGTCAGTGAGAGGAGGACAGGATGCATCTGCACCCATAGTTCCCATTGAAATACTGGTCAGTTTGTTGATTTAAATTTACTTGTTCTTTATTTTAAATATTGTATTTGTTCCCATTTTGTTTTTTTACTTTAAAATAAGATATGTGTAGTGTGCATAGGGATTTGTTCATAGTTGCTTTTATAGTCCGGCCCTCCAGTCTGAGGGACAGTGAACTGTCATCCTGTGTAAAAAGTTTGAGGACCCCTGGTCTACACATTCATGAGCAGACTGGACCTTACCCTCTAACTGCTTCAGAATTGATAATAAGCTGATCATTTATACACTGTATAAAAAGATATCATTAATAATTATTACATATCTCCTAATATTTAAACCAAGATTTCAACATCACAGGGCTATGAAATTGCAAATAAAAAGGAGAATTAACAAGACTCTTGAAATAACATATACATTTCTAACATAGAAAATATTTTTTCCACGGCAATGGATCCTTGGTACAAAAGGAAGTCTTCGTATTTGGCAGAGTATACAATTTTATATGCCTCATAGTTAGTACAAATTTATTACAATTTACAATAGTGGGTAGTAAACTACTACCCCCCAATGAGCCACTGATTTACTGAGAAAAATAAGGAATGGTCAAAATGCACTCACTATTTCGTAGCTATCCAGCCGGCATAAGAGAAGCTAACCCTCTTTTGAACTACAGTGCTTTACACCATCAAGTCAATATAAGGGTCAGGGTGCCCAGGGGTTCCTGGTGTCTAAGAAGGAGCAGGCGCCAGGAGCTACACGAGGAGTCACCACTTGGCATCACTCCTTGGAGCATAAGTAAGCGCAGCAGGGGCCCTGAACACTGCTGCTGCTTTGTCCCCCCCCCCCCTTTTTTTTTCTTTTTGCAAACATGGCTTCTTTCTCTGCCTCTTCTCCAGCAGACATTAGCAAAACAATGGCTCCCAAGCAGGAATGTGATCCAATCCACCACTTTCAATCAACTGCCCTGCTCTGAGTGGCTATTTTTTAGCAATAAAAGTAGCAAACTTAAAAAACACAAATTTTACAAACTCATTTTCCCAACAACAGGCTATTCTAGTTCACACGAGGTCTTCAATTTCCCCAGGGGCATAGTAACCCTGTAATCTCCTGAGAATCCTTTCTTACCATTCTTGACCCATCATGGTTAAAGCAGTGTGTTTCCCCTGTGAACCTCATACCTTCCACATCAGACAACAATGATGCCACACAAAGGAATTGGGGAAGGGGAGGGGAAATTTGGAGGGGGCCCAATGCTCTCTTTGGCCCTGTGGGAGAGAGTCGGAACACTCTCCTAGTGTCAGTCTCATTCATTCTCTTTCACACAACTTCTCACATACCAGTGGAGGGCAAAAAGTCACGACTCCTAACCTATGGAGGGCCTATGTGACTTTCATGTCTTAGGGAGGGGAATGGGAGAGGCAGCCAGGGGTCTGGTTTTGATAATCTCATCATCCATAATACCATCTCTCATGATCTCAGCACTTATAATCCTACCACTCATGATCCCATCACTCAATCTCCTTCCTGAAGCTGCAGTTCATTTCAAGGAACTGATAAACAGCAAGGTCCACATCCGTGGTTTGTTATTTTTCAAACATTTCCTTCTGGCCTTGTTTTCTTTTCTTTCTCTAAGATTCTTCTAAAGAAAAGTTCTAATCTTTTTTCTACTCTAAACATCCTCCAGCACTCTCTTATTAAGGTGACCAGACATCTGCTTTTGGCGGGACAGTCCTGATTTTTAACAATTTGTCCCGCATCTCGCGGCATTTTAAAAAAAGTCCCAATTAAAATATATATATTAAAATACTATTTTTGCATTCTATGAAAATTTTTTTTTGCTCCATATAGACCAAATTTTTAAACAAGAACCCCCCCCCCATCAATGGTGTCCCACTTTACCAATTTTAAAATCTGGTCCCCTTATTTAGGTCTTTAGTTAGTTTTAGCTTTAAGCAATGTAAGGTATTTAGTTTTAGCTTTAAGCAATGTAAGGTATTTTTCCCGCCGAGAAAGAAGGAACAGGCGGCCAGGGGCCACAAAGTGTGGAATAAAGGCTTTATTAAGTACCATGCATCCCACCTACCGATGGCCTCTGGCCCCAGGGTTCAGGGGCCGGACGAGTTGCAAAGGATTAAATAATATGGAGGTATTTAAAGGGGTCCTCTAGGGTGGGCGAGCTAATATGATGCAGTGGAAGTCTCATTGGGTGATGAACAGTTGCTTTTCTCCCAAAGGGCTCCGAACCCCTGAGACCTAACAGCGGTCTCAGGGGTTCGGAGAAGCCTCTGCCGCGGAGGTAAAGACACACTTGTGTAAAGTCGTGATGACATGCCCCGCTTGGCCATCACTTGCTGCAGAAGATCACGTTACATTGCTTGGCCAACCAGTGCTGTGGGGAATTTAGTGCGCGCAGTAGTCAACGGCTGTCGTAGTTGTACGTCGTGTGGTTTCTTTCTCAATATTTTAATCCATACTAAATATGTCGAGCAAAAAAAAGAAAGTGGTGGGACGAATATGTACAACATGGATTCACATGTATCACGGAACGGGATGGGAGTCAGCGTCCTATCTGCATGATATGCAATGCTAAGTTGAGCAACTCTAGTCTCGCAACGGCAAAACTAAATTTGGGGGAAAAAAATCATATTTTATTTATCACTAAAGAAGGGTTCAGTGAATGCGCATATGAAACTGGTGAGTTCAGTACCTCAAAAAAGGTTAAGAATCACTGCTATATAATATTTCTATGAATTTTGCTCTGCTATTTTTTATAATTTGTGGGCTTTAGAACAGTTTTCTCAGGGTTGCTTTTCAAAAGTGACAACCATCTGCTGAGTCCACCTTGGGATATTCACTCTCCTTAGTATAGGCTGGTCAGTTTACACCCCTGACTAGATCTGACCCGGAGATGGAAGAGGTTTCCCTCAGCTTTCAGCAGGTGGTCACTAAACCATATGGAGTTGATGAATTTCCCTTCACTTTTGTCCTCTGGTTTTAAGCCAGAAATTTCCAATTGAAATTGCCTCTTTAAGGCTAAGTGCCTCACACAAGAGGAGAGATAGGAGCTAACAGAAAAAGCAATATCCTCTGGGGAAAAGTCGGAGAGCTTTGACACTAGAGGTCTTAGATCCAAAAAAATGAGATCTAACAAGTCCAAGGAAGGTGGCTCAAACCAGAAAACGTCATGAGAGATTTCTCTGACTACCAAAGAGAAACTTCAGAACAGGCAATTTACCACATATATTGTATATTAACACCTGACCTCTTACCTGGTGACATGGAACACCAGAATCTCGCTGGGGCCTCCAGATGTTGTAATGTAACCTACGAGTTCTATAAAGACACCAAGTCCAGATGAATTTTTGAGGAGTCTATTAGGTAGCCAGCTAGCTACATGGGGCATGTTGGGCAAATAAAATATATTATGCTCACTTTGTTAAAAATGGCACTGCCCACGTGCAAGTTTTAAGAGTAAGCTTTTCCCCACACCCTTGACTGATTGGATGATGTGGGGTGGTGCACTTTCATGAGGAATCCTCCCATTATACCTCAGATAAGTGACTTTGTACCAGAGACTTTCTTGTTTGTGGATTGGATTAAGGGTTTGGATTTTCTACACTATAAAGTGGGGCAGGCCAGGAGCTTGCTCTCTTGGTTCCTGAGGTTAGTATTAGAGAGGAGAGCAGATTAAGGCCACGTGGAGGAGAGGAGAAGCAGCCAAGATGGCGGAGTGCTGAGGAAGAAGCCAGTTTGAGCAGAGTTTGTGCTGGACAAGGAGATGGGAAACAGAGGTGAATAAGTCTGGTGAGCTAGAAACCTTTGATGCTAGGAAACTCAGATAAGTCAGTAGCTTTGTGAGCACTGAATGAGTGAGTTTGGGAGCCCAGTGTGTGTTTTTGCTTGCCCGCCAGGTACAACCTAGAATTAAAGCTGATGGCTCACCAGTTCTTGGCTCCATTGTTTCATTACCGACTGTCTGAATCAAATGTGAACCTGCGTGGGCCAGGCCGCTGTGATAATGGCCTTGGCCACCGGCTTTACAGGGCACAATCCCAAATCATGTAGGGCCTAATACAGTTCTGAGTCTGCTTTTATACAAAATCAAGTACTGGTTGGAATGGGTAAGGAGGGGTTTGTGATCCCTTTGTCTAGAGGTATACGTTACTCTCATGACTTCAGGGTGAGTCTGAGATAGGAATTCTTGATTAAGGTACATAAACATTGTTTTCTAAGGTTTTTAGATAAGTTTTATCTTCTTTGCTCTGTGTGGCAAGCGGCCCCAAAAACCCTTTCAGAGAATTCTAGGAATCAGCTAAACTATGACTAGATGACCCAACTTCCCTTGTAAGCTAGGAAGCTCCTGCATTCTTTCCTTTCTCCACAGAAAGAAGGGGGAAAGAGGCCTGACTTTTCCTCTTTAAAATGGCATTGCTGATGCTAAGCTTTACAGTTCTTTGGCATCTTATCACAGTACTGCAGCTTCAGTACAAATTGACTGAAGTGGAGGTTTTTGAAAGGCTGAGGTGATCAGGGCCCCTGTCCAAGTCAGAAAGTGGTGCTACCAGCCACGCAACCTGTTTTCAGGAATCCACCCTGCAGTTTCCAGAGCTTGGCTTGACTTTAAGACCAAAGCTGTCAGATGGCAGATGGGAACAGATAGCTGATCACAGATGTGTTGTGTCCTTGGCTCCTCAGTTCATTCCTGAACTGAAATTTCTAAAGCTTTAGGTGAATGTTTTGTAAACTGCTGCCACACCCAAATGACAAACCTAACATCAGACTCTGGAAAGCACAGGATCTCTAGGAAAACCAAGCAACAGTTAAACACATTGTTCTTTGTGATGGTAATACGATTATGAGGCAGGGTGTGGAGCCAGCTCTAGAGTCCTGTGGACATGCTTCTGATCCAAACTCTGCCATGTATCTGTGGGCTTTTGGGCAAAGCAGTTAATTTCTCTCAACTTTAAGTTCCCATTTGTAAAATCGGGAGGGAAATAGCACCCACATCACAGAGTTGCTGCAAAAATCAAATAAAATAAGTAGGTAAAGTACTTAGCTCATGATGTGGCACATGATAAGCCTTAATAGCTTATTGCTAATATTGTTGTTATTATTAGTCAATGAGCATTCTATTATGCTTGTGACTACAAAGAACATAAAAATATGACAGCCAGCCAGGGCTTATTGGTTGATATCTAGATCTTTTTTCTTGTGGGTTGGTAGCAGAAATATGAATTTGGTAAAAAGCCTCACTAGCCAAATCTGTCTTTAACAGTGCAGAGTACTGTTTGCCAAAAATAGGAATTCTCCATACGCTAACCTGATTTCCAAAGGAATGGCATAAATGGAATCAAAAAGTCACCCCCCAAAAATAAAATAATGTGTATGTCAGTAAAATAAATGCATATACAGCCCCCATACAGAAAGTATTCTGCCCTATTGTGTTTCTTCCAGATGTGCGCTGGGCTCTCCCTCACTCGCATCAACTGGGAGAAACTAAAGAAACAATCGCCATATAGAATCTCATTTCTCTGGTGAATAAACAATACCCAAAGACATTGTCCAGGATGTAAATCAAACTCTTTCCATAAATGATTCATGTGACAAAATCTTCTTAGATCATGTGTCTATAATGTCCTATGGGGGACAAAATAACCCACAATGATAACTAATAATGAATGTTTCCTGGGGACTTACTAACTATCATTAGAGTTCTAAGTATTTTACATGTATTTAATACTTTATATTAATTACAGTGAGGATACCAGGTAAAATTTCTCTCTATGGCTTCTCAGTGATCAGCATCTTTATTTTTTAAGGGCTCTATTGTATATGTATTTCATTTTAAATAGTTTCAAATTTTTTTTCCATGGAATACTGACAAGGTAGGAAACGATGCCTAATATAAAGAAAATTGTGTCTTCTGCAGTTGGTACTGGACATACTTCATGCTAAAGTCCCCCAATGCAAAAGGTTCATTGTAGAGTGTTATGGAACCCTCCCCAGCCACTATAGTGATGACATGTTCTATAGTTTTGTATCAGAACAGCAAGAAACAGGCGTTTTGCCACACAATTAAGCAGCCAAATTAAGAAGTCTTTATTTTAAAGCCAGCAACTGCACAGAGACCTAAGTCATTCAAATCATGCTTCCTGAACACAGTTTGACGTCAGCTTTTAAAGACAAAATTACACACTGATTGGGGAATGGGATGGAGGAGAAGCCTAGCAGTAAAACAAAGCAGTGAAACAAGCTCTTTTACAATATTTATCTATAGGATTAATTCAGGGAGAAACATTCTGGGAACACCTGCAACCTTGCAGAACCAGCCCAAGGCCACAGCGTGGGAAACCTGCCTCAAGGCCAGGGGGAGGGAGTCTTTTAGAAAAAAGTAAGTTCTGCTAAAAGTCTCTTTGTTTCAGGGAAAGTGAGTTCTGCTAAAAGTTACTTATGCTAAGAGCCTTTCTTTCCTATATTTCAATAGCTATTACATCGACATTGCTATAGTTCTGTTAACTAGATTACAGACTTTTTCCAGGTTTCATCATTTCTTCTTTGTTTTGTTTTGTTTTAAGATTTTATTGACTTTACAGAGAGAGGAAGGGGGAGAGAGTGAGAAGTGTCAACTTATAGTTGCTTCACTTTAGTTGTTCATTGATTGCCCAGGGTTTCAAACCAGTGACCTCAGCCTTCTAGGTCAGCACTCTATCCACTGCACCACCTCAGGCCAAGCTCACTAATCTAATTAACATTTAGTTGTGTACAATTTCCTTTTAAGGTTATTTAACACCATAGGTAGTCTTCTAAACAATGACCTGTATTCACAGTGAGAAAAATGAACTAGTTAGATATTAAATTGTGTTACTGGTGAAAATAAAAAATGCCCAGATCAGTTAAGTGATCTTTAGATATAAGAATAAAAAACTTGTTTGGTGTTTCTTTGTACACTGTGCTTTTATGGTATAAGAGTAATTAGCATGTAAATTCCAAGTCCATTTGCAATGGGACAGCTTGAACAGGGGGCTAGGGCTAGAGACATGGTTCTACCATTGTGTTAAAATTCAGATAAGAAAGGGAGCACTCTTGTCCAGTCAGCATTTTTCACCTAGACCATCGCTGTGCCTCTGAGACTTAGGACCTCACTGGGACGGGTGGAGATCAGGAGCCTCAGGTGTTGCTGCAGCAGAGCCGAGTTCTTTGCACAGATCTCTCAGTGAAGCTACTCATCAGGGCTTTGGAAATATTAATTCATTAGCTAATCTGCTCATTCACTGAATAATTATTAAGCCCCTGCTGTATATATCTACCCTGCTCGGTTCTGGGGATATAGCTAAGAACATGACAGATATAGGTCACACTGTCCCAAAGAGCATGCCTCAAACCTTTGTCAAACTCCCTGTGATCTTCGGCTTCTTCTTCCAAAATGGCACAATTGCTGAACAGCATCAAAGTTTTCCATTCTTATTCCCAAACCCCAAGCTCCCTAAACCTTTTTTTAAACAAAGAGCACCCTCCTTTCTCACCTCTAATACACAGGCCCACATTAGACGATCTCTGATTGAGAAGACTTTATTTCCACCATAGGTCTTAAGATCTGCCTTTCTCCGTCCCAGGTACAGGCTAGTGTGTGTTGTCAGCTCATCGATGGCATGTCACTGTCATTGTGGTGGGGACAACATTGTGCATGGGAACAGGTCAGCGTCTCAAGTCTGGTGTGTCTTGCTGGGCACTGCACACCGGAAAAGGGCGTACCCTTTGTTCGAAGGCCCTCTAAAGGACTTGCTTATCTTCAGCCTTCACCTTTGCTTCTGCATGGCTGTCTGGTTATCTGAAAGTACATCTGCAGTTTGTATTTTCACAGTCTGTGCTGGCAGCTTTGGCACTCGGGAACTTAAAGGGAATGCTGATGCAGTTCACGGAAATACGGAGATTGTGGCGCAAGGATAAGTATGATTGTGTAAGTAGAGGCAGCGGAACGCTGATGTAAAAGGCATGATCATATTGCAAACTAAGAGAAACTTTGTTTCAATATACCTGTTAGTGACCTTTGTTTTATTTACTATCTCTAAACTGCATACTCAAATGATCATTCTCTGGGATTTTAATTTAAAAAGAGGGGCTTCTTGCAAGTAGGAAATGCTCCAGAAAACAATAGTAGACAACTTCCTTTGACCTTTTCTTCATTACATCTTATGTGAGTTAAATCTGTGGAAAACTTACATTACGAGCATTACTTTTGGAAATGCTCTATAAAGGCTTTCATTGCTCTCAATATGACTTGCTGTGAGAAGCAGAATGCATAATTATATTAGGGTCAAAGTCTGTGGCATAAAAATGCTTAACATATACTGTAGTACTTTTCAAGCATAAAGTAATAAACTACACTTGGTTTACTTTTTTATTCCTGCTAGATAATTGTTGGGGGTCTTCACACCCCTTTGGCATACTAAAATTTTTATAGAGATCATAGCCATTAATGAAACCAGCAGAACAAGAGTAAGAGATTAGTATATTATATAGCAACTATTTCCGAATTTTAAGGAACAGCAGCTGGTTCTGGAATTTTATTTTATTTTATTTTATTTTATTTCATCAAGAGAGACAAAGACAAAGAGAGAGTCAGAGGGAAAATAGGGACAGATAGACCAGAAGGGAGAGAAATGAGAAACATCAGTTCTTCATTGCAGCATCTTAGTTGTTCATTGATTGCTTTCTCACGTGCCTTGACCAGGGGGCCCCAGTTAATCCAGTGACCCCTTGCTCAAGCCAGCAACCTCGGGCTCAAGCCAGAAACTTTGGGCTTTAAGCCAGTGACCTTTTAGTCTCAAGCCAGTGACCATGAAGTCATATCTATAATCCCACACTCAAGCCAGCGACCTCAGGGTTTCAAATCTGGGTCCTCAGCATCCCAGTTTGGCACTCTATCCACTGTGCCACCACCTGGTCAGGATGGTTCTGGAATTTTAACTGTGATAGACTCAACCATTTCCTTATTTGAATCAGGATGAGATTAGCAATGGATACACTCTCTTTGGATTTTTAAAATATCTGCATGTGTTTCTGTGGTTCAGAACCTGAACCAGCAGAAATGATCTCTGGAGGCAGGTCCATTCTCCAGAACACTTTCAGTCTCTGCTGTGGTCTGTAGAAATTCATGCTTTCTCATAGCAATGGACCTAAGATGTTGTACTTGAACCAGACTCAATTGTAGTGTATGGTGTATGTGTTGCCTTCTTTTTGCAGCTAATTTGGATCATGACCTTCATCTTTGTCATTGTCCTGGGACTTGCTTTAGGCCTGGCAGCTAGCGTGGCATTTCAGCTCCTGACCATCGTGTTCAGGACCCAATTGTGAGTGATTGTCACACTCTGTATCTTTGCAGACTTTGACCAGTCAGTGTCAGAAAGAGAAAAAACTTGTTACAAGTTAAGGGGAAAGTAGTTGAGCTGTTAGGCATGCAAATTTATCAAGATTGGCCAGTCTGTTCTTCCTCAGGCTGTTCACCTGTGAAGGGCAATAGAATGGCCTGCGCTTAGAGCATCAGCCCAGTCTCACCTGCTGATGGCCTGCTCCCTGCTGCACTCCAGTTCAACAAAATCATATAAATTTCTTTACCTTAGACTTTTTAACCACGGGAACGTGTTACTGAGAAGATTGCAAAATTCTCCACATCTGGTTGAGGGCTGTTACTCTTTATAGGTTATAACCTTGTACTCCCACCTGAAAAACATAGAGCTGAATTAAGAAAATTTCTGAAAATTTTCTGAAAGACCCTCTCATCCTAGAATTTCACAGAAACCACTTAGAATGTTTGATTCTTAATAGTCATCCAGTCCCAACTCTTTAAACCTCTGCATATAATGTTACCACTATGTGGTCACTCAGCCTATGTTGGATTAGTTGTGTGACAGAAAAATAAGGCTTCTCAGGAGCCTAAGGAATTCTAGAACAGAGGGTTATCATAGTTCTGTATAATGCATTGACTGATGGAATACACTAATATTGCAATGTTCCTGCATTCATTTACTCGTTTATATCTTCACTCATTTTGTGGGGGTTCACCAAACATAGGGACAAACTAAGTGGTGGTAGGCAAATTATTATACTTGTCCATGTCCTCACCTGTTCAGCTGGGTAATCATTTCTGCCTTATGTCACCAAATAACTGATATTCAGAGTCAAAACGGCAGAGGCACACAGAAGCACTTTGTGAACTGGAGTATAGATGGGAGGCACTCTCTTAGGAGCTGTGGAAGAATCAGTAAAACGAGACCTGCTTGGCCTGCAGGGTCTCTGATGGCATGATGAATCTTTACATTTTGAAAAGTGAGCCTGTTTTGGTATGGTAGAAACATCAGTGTTAGCCTCACAAACCTCCCAAATGAGTATGAGCGATTCACATGGTGTTGATTTTTTCTACAGTCCAAAATGCAGCACACTGGCTAATGTTGGAAGGAGCAACATCTACAAGAATAAAAAAGATTACTCTGATGTAAGGAAGCTTTCTTACATTGATTTGCTGACTGATACCGATATGAATCTGCTGGGCACCATCTAACACTACTTCTCTGTCTCACAGCTGTATGAACTGGAAGGCGTGAAAATCTTCAGATGCTCATCTCCTATTTACTTTGCAAACATTAATTTCTTTAAGCAGAAACTTATTGATGCAGTAAGTTTAGAGACTATCAATTCCTTCTTGTAATTCCACTGAATATCTAGAAACAAAATGTTTGTTTTGTGACAGAAGGACATTGGCCACACACATGTTGGGCTGGGTTGTGTTAGTGTCTTTGTATCCACGCTCCCAGAGCAAGTGAAAAACTACCTTACAAGCAGTCCATCAATATGCTGAAAAGTGAGTTTTCAGACAGTGTCTAATATACAGTCATCTTTCATTAAATTCTGCTGTGAAATAGAAAGACAAGATTTGGGGCTACTGCTTTTTAATAGATAGTATCCTACAGATTTTCTTGAGGAACCAACTTCAGAAGCAGCAAGAGTACTTAATATTTGACTGTATCATTGAAGAGATTCAGAATAACGAACAAATTTTTTAATATAAATGAAATTAATAAATATAATATAAATGAATATTTTAACACAAAATAACAACTTAGTGTCCCTGGTGGCCTGGAGAGAAGGTGACAAAGAAGCAGTCTTTAAAGTTAAGAAACAGAAGCTTGGCACTTCCTTTGGAAACTGCGTTTTGGGCTACTCTGTCCCTTGCATAGAGCTTCTGCCTTAACCCTGATTAGTAGTAGTAGTAGTTTGCTATGCATCCAATATTTCTCTACCCGATTTTTTTATAATAGATCATATTATTTATATATATATATGGCTTTATATACTCTCCTTTTCACTTAAGCTAGTATCTTTCAATCTAACTACATCTTTTTTGTCAAGGATTTTTATTACTTAGTATGACTCTCCTTAGCTATTACTCTGGAGCTACGTATTGCCACAGAAAAACACATTTCTCTTGGAAAAGGGGAAAATGAAGGTTATCCTCAGATCTAATACTAAAATTATAAAATAAAATATATTATAATAGATATCATAAAATATACATTATAATAGAATAAAATTATATAGATGCCACCAATATTCAATAAATGAAATAATATCCCTTAGGAACTTACAAACAGGTTCAAGTTAGAGTTTAGGCCCATTTGTGGGTAATTTGTGGATAAATCCTGGATGATGCAGAGGTTTTTTAAGTGTCGATAACTGCGTACACCATAGGTCTAGCACAATGTTCTCACTGATGTTGTTTGAACCACTTACACTTTATTACAAATATCTTTATTATGTGTCTCAATCCCTCAACCTCTCTCCTTAAAGTTATTAGAATTATGCTATATAAGTATCAAAATATCCAGTACGCTGTAACACAGCAGTGACCTTTCTCAGGTTGGCTTTAGTCCACTTCGAATTCTACGCAAGCGCAACAAAGCTGTGAAGAAAATCCGAAAACTGCAGAAGGAAGGCCTGCTACAAGTGACACCAGTGAGTTTCCTGACCACATTCTGTGTGTTAGAACTAAAAGCTTAGTTAAATGTAGGTCAAGATGTTCGTTCTATTCTTTTATATAAAATGCCAGATAAACAAGGTATTTCATGTGTCAATTAGTGTGGTATTTTAAAGTGGTATATTTGGGGGTCTTCTTAAAATTTTATTCTCTTGAAACAATTTTTATTCTCAAAAAAAAAAAAATTTACAATCTCATTTGCTTCACCCAACTTTGAATCTGTGCTTCAGAAAATCACTGGTCATCTTTGGCCTGCAGATGTATTTCTTGGTCAGAATGATCATGCATATTATTGTCCTCTCTTGCAGAAAGGATTTATATGCACCATTGATGGCTTGAAAGATTTTGATGAGGAGCTGGACAACAATCAGATAGAAGAACTGGATCAGCCCATCAATACCGCAGACCTACCCTTCCAGATAGACTGGAATGCTGACCTTCCCCTCAATATCACAGTCCCTAAAATTGAACTGCATAGCCTCATTCTTGATTTTTCAGCAGTGTCATTTCTTGATGTTTCTTCAATGAGGGGTCTCAAAACGGTAACTTTTCTTTTTAATGGAAACAATCAATCAGGGACTAAAGGTAAAAATTGTATTTGTGGAAGGATGCTCCTTTAGACCATATACCCATAAGTAGAAGTAGAAAAAAGAGTGGGAGGGCAAGTGGACATTTTCAGTGAACTCTTTAAAAGTACATGTCCCATGAGACTGGCATACAATTTTAAAGGCAATCAAACCTACATTTATTTATTTATTTTTTTTTACAGGGACAGAGAGAGGGATCGATAGGGACAGACAGACAGGAACAGAGAGAGATGAGAAGTATCAATCATCAGTTTTTCGTTGCAACACCTTAGTTGTTCATTGATTGCTTTCTCATATGTTCCTTGACTGTGGGCCTTCAGCAGACCGAATAACCCCTTGCTCGAGCCAGTGAACTTGGGTCCAAGCTGGTGAGCTTTTTGCTCAAGCCAGATGGGCCCGTGCTCAAGCTGGCGACCTCAGGGTCTTGAACCTGGGTCTTCCACATCCCAGTCCAACGCTCTATCCACTGCGCCACCACCTGGACAGGCCCTACATTTCTAATGTATGTTGAACCTGCTAGTACACAACTGCTCACACTCCTTTGAAATTCCAATCCTATTGCACCCTCATAGCCTTATGGACGTTGTATCTAAATTGTACTAAAATACGAGAAGATTTGAAAAGTTCTTGGGAGAAAATAAAATAGGAGCTTTCATTATAAACTGATGAAATTTCATTTGGCTAAATAACAGTCTGTTTCAAAAAAAAAGGAGCTATGTGAAAGTGTAAATGTCACATATCATTTAAAAACAGGACTGAAACAATCAGATTGCAGGTTGCAATCTGTTTTCTTTCCACAGTTTTGTCTGCATTTCTGAAATAAATTATTTTCTAATAAAATTTCAGAAATAGATAAAAATAAAATTTAAGAAATTCCACACTTCCCTTTTATGCTTAGTTTTTCACAGAAATCTGCCTACATAAGAATTGAACTAAGATCTATTAAGTGTGGGTCAACTGGGCACAAAATTAGAAAACAGGATCAACTTCATTTTGTTCCAACTCCTTAAAAAGAATCTTGGGCCCTGGCTAGTAGCTCAGTCGGTTAAGAGTGTCATCCCAAAACAACAAGGTTGTGGATTTGTTCCCTGGTCATGGCACACACAGCAAGCAACCAAAAAATGTATGACCTAGTAGAACAACAAATGCTTTCCTTCCCCCTCCCCTCTCTCTTCCTTCCTCTCTCTGTCTCTCTAAAAATTAATAAAAAATTAAGCCCTTGTCTGATAGCTTGGCTGGTGGGAGTGTTGTCCTGGAACGCAATTGCCAGTTTGATTCCCTGGTCGGGGTACATACAGGAGCAGCTCGATGTTCCTGTCTCTCTCTCTCTCTCTGTCTCCCTTAAAAAATATATAATAATAATATTATTATTTAAAAAAGAAATAATAAATATAATAATAATAAGTAAATAAATAAACATCTGGAAAAAATATTCTTCATTTTTTTAACTTATTCGTTTTATAGAGAGTAGAGGAAGAGGGAGAGAGAGAAAAGGTAGGGGAGAGCAGGAAGCATCAACTCCCATATGTGCCTTGACCAGGCAAACCCAGGGTTTTGAATTGGTGGCCTCAGCATTCCAGGTTGACGCTTTATCTACTCTGCCACCGCAGGTCAAGCTAAAAAGAAAATCTTAACATCACATAATACTCAAGACTGCTTGCTTTTAATTTTCTTGCTTTATTTTTGTGTTTGTTTATGTCATCTTTAAAGGAAAAAATACACACATAATAATTTACATTTTATTCTAGTAGGATAGCACAAAGGACAGGGACTCTTGAAAAGTGTTGTCTGTTTCTATAAAGCCCTAATTTTTAGCTCAGTGTCTCATATATCAACAATATAAGCTCCTTTTCTCATCTTTTATGACCTTAATGATATCACTACTGGTATTTGCTCTTAGCCTAGAGACCAAAAAGTTGGATAAAGATTTGTTGATAGTAGACACATCCAGTCACTGTGGACAGGAATAATGAACAGCTTGTGGGTCCTAGGGCTCCCTTATGTTTATGTATATACAAAGCTCTAGTCAAGATCATCTCATAGAAAAACACTTTTAAAACTAAGGAATGACATCAGCATCCTGGCGTATTGAAAAGACTCCTTTGTTTTCCCCTAAATTTAAAATTAAATCTGTTTACTTTATGAGTTTAGGCAGAACATTTCCCCCTTTTAACTTCTTTACAAGGAGAGTTCTTTCATTTGGATTTATTTCTTTCTGTCACAAAGTCTTGTTTTTAACTTTAGTGTCTCTGTACCATTATCTCTTTTCAAAATATAACAGGTTCTGAAAGTAATATGTTCATCCATTAGGTATAATTATGACAGTTTTCTTTACATTTCTGACAAGTGAAACTGTTTCACAAGAAAGATCTTTCTTTTTGACAGATTTTGCAAGAATTTATTAGAATCAAGGTAGATGTGTATATCGTTGGAACTGATGGTAAGTTGTTTTATTTTTATATTCTGACAATCCCTTCAGGTTTATTGCCAACTCTCGATCTAAAGAGTCTCTCCAAGAACAGCTGTTTTTTATGATGACCAAGAAGGGAATCTAATTTGTAGTTGAACCTTTAGAAGTCACTCTGGAAATAGCTTCTTTATATTGTAGTTGTGTCGATATTAAATTAAATTAACTTTACAACTTGAATCCTAGTTTAATAGGCAGCAAAAAGTGAATATGTAACCATTTTCTACTCTAACCTTCCTGGAAAGTAGGTTTGTTTTCTCTCTTCCTGGCCTCCTTTGTTCTTCAGCCCATGATAACCTGGTTTCTGCTTCACCTCTCTGATGACATCATAAGTAATGTCCAATTGCCTCCATCCCAGCCTCATTCTCATGGAGCTTTAGCATTTGTCTTTGAAAGTCTCTCCACGGCTTCTGCAAGGCTGTTCTGATTCACTCCGCCACTCTCACAGCAACTTGGGGTCTGACGTGGTCCTCTCCCACTCTGTCCGTCTTTCCCAGGCTTCACCCTTAAACCATAATCCCGTGGACTCTTTCTAGTCAGTCTTCTACATGCTTATGACTGCAAGAAAGGAACTCCTCTTGCATGTGGGGTGGCAAACGTATTTTGTTAATGAATTCCTAGCCCTTTTTCTGAGCCACAGATCCATGTATTCAATTGTCTGGGTGTCTCCCAGGCACCTCAGAATCACATGTTTAAAACTAAATATATCATTCTCCCCCCGTAAACTAACCTTCTCCTTTCCAATGTCAGTCGCTCCATCACCACTCACCCAGTTGCCCAAAGTAGAAACCCTAGAGCCATCTTTAATATCTCCTTCTCCCCTTCCTTCTGCATTCAGTGAGTCACCTGTAGACATTGCCTCCTGACTCAGTCTCTTCCTCTCCACCTTCACAACCTTAATCCAGACCTATATCATTTCTCATCTAGGCCCTTGGGAAGAAGTTTCTAACTAGTGTCCTTGTCTCTAGAATGACTTCCAATCCCACTTTCTGGCTAGACAACTCCTTCAAAAGTTCATCTCTCAGTAACTGTGAGGACTTCCTTGCTTCCTCAGGCAGAGCACTGAGGCCTTCAGACTGTTTGCTCCTATAGGACACACACACATCACATTATTTCGTGCTCTGTGCTGTCTCACTAGGTGACATTCTCTCCCAGGGAAGGTTCTGGGTGCTGGAACACAGCTTTGAATAAGACAAGCCCCTGACCTCACGAATCCTAGAGTCTAGTGGAAAAGCCAGATAATAAGTAAATGAAAACATATTTCAGGTAGTAAATTCAGTGAAGGATGACACGGGGTGAGAGACAGAGCAACAAGGATGGTGCTGTTTTAGACAGGTAGTCAAGTATGTCCGACAATGTGACATCTGCACAGGGCCTGGACTGAAGTGAGGGAGTCAGCCCTGACAGGGTCCTGAGGAGGCATGAAAGTGGCATCTCTAATTTTCCCTCTATACTGGCTCCTGTCCCTAACTACAGATAGATTCTAGATTCAAGACTTCCCTCCACTTAAAAATATTCTCTTGATCTCAGTAGCCCTTTACTCTGGTAAGCAATTTTACTCCTCCATCATCGCACATCTTTTCCAAAGTACCTCTTCCTGCTACCTATGCTGCCTGGCATCCCTCTCAGTTCTTAACAAAAATCTTCACCTTCTCCCCCCCCCCCAATGCCACCCACCTCCGTCCTGGTCTCTGGAGACTGAAGCCCTCCTCTCACCTTCCTTCAGACACTGCTCGGTCCTGTCAGTGGTGAAAGCTTGCCTGTGAACAGACGTTTCCACCTCCCGGTTTTCATACCTTCTCTTCCTCCATTTTTCTCCAAATCTTAGTCACTCTTTTAAATGGTATCTGCTTGGTCAAGTTTTCCCAGACACCCACCAGAAGAAAACAGTCTTTACCTTACATCCTCTGAGTGTCCGTAGCACATAATCTGTGCCTCTCTTACTGATCCAGCAAAATGGTGACGATCTAGTATGTGCTGGTCATCAATTTAAGAACTAAGAAAACACTGAAGATAAAGATCAGATTGCTTCTTGCCTTTATTATTCTACACTTCTCCTTTCATTACTATAGGTATACATAAATTTTCTTTATCCTGAGGGCAAGATTCATGCATAATTTATCTTCTGATCCCTCATATTACCCAGCCAGGGCTTTGAGGTAATATTTTTTGAGTGATCTGTGCAAACAAGTGCCATACCTACAAGAAAGGAACTCCTCCAAGGTGGCTGGAGATGTAATGGGGGGTGGCCAGCAGCTTTGGGAAAATGGACCACAGTAAGTAACTGGTAAATAGTGGGTCTGGCAATCCAGAACGACAGCATGGCATGGCTTCGTTAGCAGGTGTCCTATTTTGGTAGAATCCCAGTTTTTGAGAATAAGCCACATGTGATGTGCCAATCATTAACTGGGGCAAGTAACTAACTAGGCTCCCAAGAATTGCTGAAAGTGTTTTTCATTTAAACCTTTTCCTTTAGACATTTTACCTTAGGGCATTAAATATATACTTTTATTAGAAAGATATCCTTTAGTTTCAGAAGACTATGCTGACAGTGTCCTGGTATTATACCCTTGCAGACCCCAAACACAGCCAAACACTGATGAAATATACATTTGCAAATGAAAATTAAATCCCCAGCCTCAAGGAGAAACCCATGGCCAAACAAGTACTTCTTCCTAACTATTCTTTCTTTTCTCTCTTTAGATGATTTCATTGAGAAGCTTGTACGGTGTGAATTTTTTGATGATGAAGTCAAGGACTCAATATTTTTCTTAACAATCCATGATGCTGTCTTGCATATTTTGATGAAAAAAGATTATAGTACCGCAAAGTTTAATTCCAGTCAGGTAGTAGCTTTTTTATAACATTCACATTTGTATAAACAAATATCTTTGCTTCTTAAATTTCCCTTTATTTTCCATTATTTAAAAATATTGTTCCTAATCCATAATTCTATTACGATTATTTTTTCAGGGAAAAGGAATAAAATTGGATTGTACCATAAATACATATGGAGGATTACATAATCAGGGATGTAAGGTAAGATGAGTCTTCAGCAGTAGACATCACAACACAATCAAACATAAAAGCAGTGAGGCCTGTTCCATGTGCTGCAGAGAGCCCAGCACTATTTGAGCCCCTTGGCCTAATGCCTAGAAAACTGAAGCAACACCAATTTCACACAGGCTTTGGGAGAAATGACTTAAACCAAGACAGAAGGATGAAAAACAGGGATTCTAGATCTCAACTAATGCAATATTGAGCATACACAGAGAATACTTGATCTCTTCAAAGTACTTACAGCCAACATCTCTTTTGGTCTTGTAATGATCCATGAGGTAGGAGAGTATTGCTCTTTTCATTTATAGACAAATTAGTGATGGAGCTGAGATGCTAACACATACCTCCTGCCTCCCAGGTACATGGGAAGGCCCTCGCAGTGTCTACCTAGTCCAGCAATGAAACTTAAGTTTCTCCCTTTCCTGACTAGAAAAAACTGCCAAATTATTATTTAACTGGATAGTCCCATTTTATTCTAGAACACTCATTTTTAGAATATTCAGTTCTTTAAGAGAATATCTATAGTTTGGGAAAAGCAGAACCACAAGACAGGTATCTGCTGCAGGACAGGTATATGAAGGTGCATTATATTTGTTATCTCAATCCTTACAATATTCAAAGGAGATATCTTCATTTCACAAATGAGGAAATTAGGAGGGCTTAGAGAATTTAACCAGTTTGATGAAGGTCACACACGCAAGTGACAGCAACAGGACTTGAACCAAGATCGATCAACAGGATTTGATGCCAAGACCTGTGCTCTGTTCCTTTGATGGAAGATCAAAGTAAGGGTCCTGAGAAAGAATCTAATGATGGTCTTCAAGTATGGGAGGTGGCTAGTGGTATTTCTCTTATTTGAAGAAAGGTCTAAGAGAAATAGCAAATGGAATTTAGATTAAAAATAAAGAAGAAATGGTAAGAGTTACATTAAATCGAAAAAGGTTGGATAAAGAGCTAGTCCAGAAAATCAGACAGGTGTGAGATGAGCGGAGAGCTGAGAATGAATACACTGTGTTTATTTCTCAAGGTGAGGTTCTCAAGAAACCCAAATTTAGCACCTTCCTAAGCCCCCATGCAGACAGCCTTCCCAAGAACCCTCTGCCTAATAGCTGGATTCAGAATCATCACCAAGTTTTAGAAGATAAAGTATAAGAACAGACTTTAAATTTGATGCTTGATTAAAGCTTTAGAACCAACTAACAGAATGTAGTCAGGACCATTTTATACCTGTTTCTCCATCTGACACATTTAAGCCCCGCTCCTTGCACTACTGAGAGTAACACAGATGAGCAGTCATGGGTAAGCCACCCAGAGTGGCTTATATGACAACCGAGTGTGCCTGGCGGACACACACAGCCTCTTGGAGCTTGGGTGCTGCCTGGAACAAATGTGAATGAATACACTGCTACGTGAAATGATATTGTTACTTTAAGTTAAATTAGGCCTTCAAAATATATTTATATTACAACCTGGTGTCACATGGTTTTATGTTAAACAAGTAGCAATGAAAGGCATTTATTTGACTATTAAAGTTCAAGAAAATAATTTGTTGTTGGCTATGGCAAATTCTAGCTCCTAATTTTAATCAGATTGATGATACTTTAAATGCAAGATATGATTGTTGAAAGGGATAGAATTTAACACATTTTTTAAAACAAGAACTTTCTATCTTCTTCCAGGTACCAATTGAAACGAAATTCTAATCAAAATAAAATTTTGAGGGATACTCATTTGACTGTCACAGAACAACTTTGTACCCAGAAACTTATTGTTAACTTCATATATTATATGAAGAATGTTTTTATTTGACAGAATTATGTTTCAAACTTTAGAATAACATTGTTCTAGCTTGGTATATTTTTCACATATGTAGCATAAAATTATGTAAATACTCTTAATATTATAGCTTGTAGACTTAGCAAAGGAAGAAAAATTTTTGTTTATATGTATTTTTGTAGCACTGATAGATTTCTACCCAAGTCACTAATTTTATGCGTGTTTTACAGTGTACTTACACTACTGGTTTGAATCTTGTAATTTTATACTGCTCATACTACAATTATATAGCTCCACTTAAAAAAATCAGTTCATACAGTAGATGTGTCTTGTTTTGTTAAATTTCTTCTTTGTTTTTTGAAACATGCTTATTGCCAGTCCCTATTATCATGATCCAGCTGGTAGCTTGCTTGCTACATGAGAATCTTCTAAACCTTCAGCAATGAGACTTCTTTGTCCAGACTTCATGAGTATCACTACAGTTTTTTAAAGCATCTGGTCTCCTATCCAGATTTAGACACAATCTTTCCATAACTAACTTTAGAAGCAAATCCTTATTTTTTTCCACCTCTTAGTATGAAAATTCTGGAAACTAATGGAGGATAAAAACTGAAAAGGCAAGAAGGTAAAAAGTAATGAGATAACTTGATGTGTAGCCAATTTTTCCTGGTCTTACTGGGAGGAGAGACAAGATAGCAGGAAGAGGTCCGACCCTTCATTGCAGGTGATCGCTCGGAACTCACAGGCAGAACGGCAGTTCTAAAGCTCAATTGAGCTGGTGGATGAGATTCCGCACACATCTCTTTTTCACTGGCACCGTACGTGGTGCAAATTGTATTTCTGTAATAATTAAAAATAAACATCAGCACTAACAGAAAAAAGATTCAGTGCCCTCTGTTCAAATCAAACCACTTTGTCAATGAGAGTTATTTCCCGCTTTTTCTAGATCTCACCTCTAAACTTTTATTCTCAAAGTATCCTTCCACCCTTTATCAGTGTCTTTACTGAGTGCGCTTGTATATTGGACCCTTAAACCAATCACAGAAAGGTGAAACAAAGGTTTATTTACATAGCTAGTCTTATTAAAAACCAAAACATCAGCCTTCTTTATAGCAACATTTCTTAAATTGTTGGCATCCTAGAAACCCCCACATGCCCGGCGGACGCTCTATCCACTGCGCCGCCGCCTGCTCAGGCGCATCCTGCACAACTTCAAGAGCCTCATGCACCCTACGGTCTTTAGGGAAGAAGATACACATGCACATTTATAGATGATGCCCTATGAATCTTGGGTTAAGAGTGCTTCCTTTATAGAAAGCAGAAATAGAAATAAAAACATGAGCCTATTTAATTAATCATATGGCTTGGGAGTAAGTGGAGCCAAAGTCTTGGATTATCACTGAGGCCTGCACCTTCCCAAACAAAAGTGTCCTCTAATCTTACTGCCAAACAAAATATTATCACAGAGCCGGAACAAGCACTCCAGTTTTCATGCTCCTGGCTCAGTCCATTCAACCCTAACATCTTAGACGTTCACTTACCCTCACCCATAAATGTTTTGCCTCCAAGGCCTCTGACATGAACATGTATTGGGTAACGGGCATACACGGGACTGGGCCTCTACTGCCTGGCTCAGAGCAGTACTAGAAATTGACTAGCACAAAAGTCTGATCCCTGGTTTAGGAAGAGTTCAAGAGATCATGTTGGAAGATGAAAATAAAACAAATAAACCTGAGCCAGATGAAAGGGACAGAACAACTTGTGAAATGAAGAAAGTTTGAAGCAAATATATGTTGAGCAGTTTATCTTTAAAATTCTTTTCTCTAAATATTCTCATTGCAAATTTATCTACATTTTAAGCATATTTGCTGGACATATGAATATAGAAAATAACTAGTGAATTACAGTGGAAAATAACATTTTACAAAAATAAAATAATTTCTAATAATTATTTAAAAATTTGATATCATATTTAAACACAGTAACTTACCACTTAGAAATGTAAATGAAATGTTTTAAATGCAAGCTTGACTACACTGTGTAAACAAGAATGGAGAAACAAAGCATTTCGTTCGCTTTAGACCATCTACACTCGGATGTTCATGTGTCAAACAGATCGGCTCCTCTCCTCCCCAAATCTGCTCTACCAGCACCTCTTCCACCCCAGTCAATGCCGATTCTGTCCTTCCAGATACTCAGGTTGAAAAATCGGTCGGGAAATTCTATTGATCCTACCTTTAAAATACACCTGGGATCAATTCATTTGATTTTCAACCTATCGCTCATAGATGGGTGCAATATTTATCCTCATGTTTTATAAAAACAAAATAAATCAAGCTACAAAGAGGATAAGCAATTAGTCTGTTATATGGTCGAGGTATCAGAGCCAGAATAAAGTTGGGACGGTTCCTCTCCAGAGCCCAGGCTTCTCACTGTTGAGAAATACTACCTCCCAAAAGAAATTAAAATCTGTCTAAAACTGGTCTTGTAAAAGGCAGGACTAAACTCAGGAACAATATAGGTGCATTCAACAGATTTGTTCCAAAGTCACTAACTTAGCATTGTACAAGTATATGTATCTAGAAAAGCTATTAGGAAATATATTTTATCCGGGATTATGTAAATAAACAATATTTTCCTCTCTTTATAGTTGTGTGTGTGTATGTGTGTTTTAGTGATACGTCTTTTAAAATACTTTTTTTTTCTGGTCACTATACTTTGAAAAAGAATAGAAGACATTTTTTTGAGGAAATTGAGGGATGACGACCACAAACAATTCTCAGACAAGTTAGAACATAAACTCTTAAAGAGCTGGTACTGCTTCTATCAGCTCATAATTGTATATCCGTGTCTAGCATATATATAATTAGTGTTTAATTTAAATACAGAAAATTTACGTCTTAAGTATTTTTCTTATATATTTGTATATGATTCATATATTTATTTTATATGTGTGTATGTATGCATCTATAACACTAGTCTTGTGTAATCTACCGTATTTCCCATGTATAAGATGCACCCTTTTTCGAAAAACTTGGGGTCTGAAAACTGGGTGCATCTTATACAGTGGTTATAGACTTTTATACTCACATTTCCCACTTTTCTTTGCACTCATTGTAGTATTTTTTTGCTTGCATTTCCCACTTTTTCGCACTTGTTGTCTTTGTGCTCGTTGTTTCGCACTTGTTACCATATATATCACGGTAGGTTACGTTTTGCCATGTTCCGCCCAGAAACAGCTCAGAAAAGATTTTCGTACAGTGCTGAATTCAAGTTAAAAGTGATCCAGTTTGGAAAAGTTAAAAGAAATCATGCTGCTGAATGTAAGTTTGGTCCTCCTCCAACTGAGAAATCAATCTGAGACTGGCTATGTGAAGAAGAAACCCTACCGAAAATGCCACAACAGAAGATCATGTGAGATAGCAAGTAAAATGGCCTGATTTATAGAGAGACTTGAAGATATGGATTGAAGAGCAAAGGGCAATTGGAATCCCTATGTCCACAAAGATGGTTTGGCTTGAGGCAAGAAAAATGGCTGATGAAAAAGAAATTACTTATTTTAAAGTGGAATGGACTGAGCATGCATACTTGCATCAGACTTGCCCAAAAGATGCCTGAAAGCTATAAGCAGGTCATTGAATGTAATCATTTTGTCATTAAGTGTCGGAAGACACATAAGTTTGAGTTGGGACAGATTGCAAATATGGATGAAGTCCCCCTTTAACTTGATGTCCCAAGTAACAGAACTGTTGCTAAGAAGGGGGATGAAAACTGTAACTGTGAAGACAGCTGGACATGAAAAGAGCCATTATACAGTTGTTCTAGCTTGTTGTGCCAACAGAACAAAGCTGCCTCCTATGCTGATTTTCAAATACAAAAACACCAAAAGAAGACATTTCTCGAGGAGTGATTGTCCACATTCATGACAAGGATGGGATAAAGATCTGGTTTGAGAATATTTGGAGAAAGAGACCGGGTGGGATCTTAAGCAAACCTGCCCTATTGGTGCTTGATCAGTTCAGGGCACACATAACAAAAAACACAAAGAAGATTGCTACAGAGCAAAAAACAAAACTTGCCGTCATACCTGGAGGCTTGACATCCCATCTCCAACCCTTCAAAGATGCCTGAAAGCTATAAGCATTAACAAACCCTTCAAAGATGCCATGAGAGATGAATGGAACCAATGGATGAAGTCTTCTGGGAAAAATTTGACACCAGCAAGAAGAGTGAAGAAAACAACTATAGGAGAAGTTTGTACCTGGGTGAAAAGATCCTGGGATAATATCAAGATTGAGATCATTGTCAAGTCATTTAAGAAGTGTGGCATTTCAAATGCCATAGATGGAACCGAGGACTAGGCAATACATGAAGACAGTGATTCATCATCAGACACAGATGTGGACAAGCTAATGGATGAGAGTTTTGACAGTGATGAGTTGTATGAATTTTATGATGAATAAAACTTGAGTTCTATAACTTTATGTAATACATTTTTTTTCAAATTTTGGTCCCCAAAATTAAAGAGTGTCTTATACATGGGGAAATACAGTATTTAAGCCACTTTATGACTGGTCTATCTTTGTTTTCCTCATCTCTTCTCAGCAGACAGATGTTTCACTTTTTTGCTTAGAATCCCACAATGTCTTCCCATATTGGAGGAAGGTCTGAATCTTATGATAGCCTAGGAAGCCTGTGATCTCTGCATTCTGTTACCTCTGACCTCCTGCCACTAATCTCAATCATTCCACTCTACTATGCTAAGTGTTCTTCAAATAAGCCAGGTGTAACATGCTCTGAAACTGTCCTCTGGAAAGTTCTGCCCCATGTTATCTGCATGGCTCTCACCTACTTACATCTTTGCCCAAATGTCTTTTCAATGAGTTCTACCCAAACTGCTCTAATATATAGTTACAACACTGCCACCACCCAATTATCCCAGCTTTTCTATTCCATAGGATTTTGTCATACTTACACAATTTAGTGAGATTTGTTAGTTGACTCAAAACTTGTGCATCCCAAGTGTAGAATGGTGTCTAGTGTATAAATACCTGAATGAATAAATTAATCTTTATATCCCAGAGAGTAGGTGCCCAGTATGTATTTATAGAGTATAAATCATAAAACACCACATTTATCATGGGTTACAATGCTCAACCAGAGCCTGGAGCCTATTTGTAGGTCAGCTCTGTAACTACGTATAATGAGTAGGTAGAAATAGACACCAAAGTTGTAACAGTACTTATCTCTGGGAGGTAAGTGTTCGTGGCATCAGTGGTAGAGGGGATCTGTAGCTTTATTTGTAATATTACATTTCACCCCAAAGCTATATCATCACTCCTTTAACTGAAATGAATAAATTTTAAAACAAAAAATTAGAGGTTTTGAAAACACAGCGAGAGTAGAATTTTTCTAACTGAAGGCAGCAAGAGAACAATTTTAAAGGTAGAATTAATAAGAAATGGGCTTAAATGCAATATGAAACTTAGTGCTTACTACTTAGAAATGAAATATTCTAAGGTAGTAATTTCAAGATGCTAGGTTTTTAAAAAAATACATGGTTTTGTCCCAAGTGTAAGAGCTAAATCCATGTCCTAGCATTGTTCATTTCAATCCTGTGATTTTCTAATGCCTAAAGTCTGTAACACAGGGCAACAGGACACTGAAACTTTAACACTAAAATGTTCCTTTAAGAATTCTACCTTAGCCATGGCCAGTTGGCTCAGTGGTAGTGTCAGCCTGGCATGTGAATGTCGCAGGTTCAATTTCTGGTCAGGGAACACAGGAGAAGAGCCTATCAGCTTCTCCATTCCTCCCTTGCCTCTCTGACTCCTGCAGCCATGACTTTAAGCCAGTTGGCCCTGGGCGCTGAGGATGGCTATATGGCCTCCACCTCAGGTGCTAAAAAACAGCTCCAGTTCCAATGGAGCAAGGGCCCCAGATGGGCAGAGCTTCACCCCCTAGTGGGCCTGCTGGGTGGATCTGGTTGGGGCACACGTGGGAGTCTGTTTCTGCCTTTGTTCCTCTAATTAAAAAAAAAAAAAAAAATCTACCTTAACATCTGTTCTCTTCATGGGAAATTAAAGGGACATGAATCAAAAAAATAGTTTGAAAATCCAAATGTTTTTATTAGTATCACTACTAAATATTTTAACTAGCTTACCTCCCTCTCCCCTTGAAGTTTAGGGTATCCAGTATTGCTTTTAGATTGTGTATAAAACCAAGTAAATTCTATTTGGTTTCAAGGCCACCATTTAAGTAATTACAGTTACAAACCAGTGAAAAATACTCCACTTCAGAAAATGATTATGATTATGTCAAATTCCAATTGTCAATATACCAGTTTGATGGCTGATCTAATAAGAAAAGTGTTTTTTGTTTTAGATATTTGTGAGGTCTGGTTTTTTTTCCAGGTACTTCTAGGACTTTCACATTTTTTTATCAGTTAGGACTAGAGGGCCTTTCCAAAAAGGTGGATGAAAAATACTCCCAGTATGTTAGAACAAAGTCTAAAGCAGCTCTGTATACTATGTGAGCTTAAATATATGGTCAAATATCTTTTCCATTTATATTGCAGCAGTATCTAGTTAGTATTTACACAATATTTTTGACGCAGTGGTTTTTACAGGGCAAAATGGATATAAAGTCATTTCTTTATGGTCTTTGCAACTATTTCCCCAAAATACTATGTAATACTCTTATGTTTAATAAACATGCCACTGGAGAAATTTATCATCCAACTTGCTGGTTTTAATCTCCAAAAGTAAATCTAATTTTACTGAAAAAGTTCTTTCAACAGAAACATGAAAAATTCTGCATTTCCCCAAGTGTCATCATTAGGTAAAAACTCATTTAGGCAAAATAGTATTTATGCTTCCATTTTATTGTTTTTAAGAATTAAACTGTCACCTCAGTAGTCTTAAGAGCAATATAATGAAACATACATACATTTAATTTAGACTATGTCCATTATAGATTCAAAGGCTTCCCTGAAATAAGGCTGGAATTCACATCTTTTTTCTTTAAGGAAAAAAAATACTAACAGTAATTTTGTTATTCTTCTATTACCCACCCACCCTCATTCAAACAATAACCGGATGAATTCAAGTCTAACACATTTAAAAATTTTGTCTGCTACTACACATTCATCTGATTTGCCTCCCTGCATAACCTGTATTTCTTAAACCTAAATGAAATCATTTTTTAAGCCTCAAGAATTCTTAATTGTGGAATTTCATATTTTTTGTCCAATGCATAGGTTAAGTGGTTTCATAACCACATTAAACTCTAGCTAATTTCAATAAAAACAGAAGAGTTCTTTATAAATAATTGAGAAGCTCTAAAATGAATTTGGTTATTCTCTTATTACATGAAACCAAGAATGATATTGGAGTTTCAACAGTGATATTTTAACAGCTCCTAAATAGGGGCATGAAAGGGAACCAAGTTTGCACCAGTCCAAGTACCTACAGTAATATGAAAGCAGCACTCACCACCAACTTTCACACTATTTTACTTCCATGCTTCTAGCAACAAAAATTTCTCACTAGAAATATTACATTAACACTAGACTCTCAAATTGATAGGTGTGAAAGTCACTTTTAAAAAATGAATTAGTTATTTATGACTGGTCGAGGTTGAAATGGGGATTTATATTATTTCTAACTTCAGCTCTAAATTCATAGATGACTTTGCATCTGATTACCCAAGATGAGAAACTGTTTTGCCTGTACCTGACAGAATTAAATGGTAAATTCGCAATCAGTTCACCCTTTGTCAAAAAGAAATGTTCTAAATTTATATACTACAAACTATTCAATAAATGATATCTGCATACTACACATTTCATGTTTATATTATGCACCATTTTAGGGGGGAGGAAATACTTCACAGGGGTTTATTCAAAGGATACATAATAGTATCCTACGAATAAGGAATTGTACATGAGTTCTGTAGAAACTGAGTGGTCATCTTAGCTGGACTATATAACATAAGCCCCTATAATGCAGAAGCTGACTCTAAAGGCACCTTATAAAGCACTGAGATTCATAATTTAGTCATCATTTTTCTCCGATACAAAATAATCTGGTAGTCTTCATTGCTGATGCCACACTAAAGTACCCAAATTTTAGATTGCTTAACCAATAAAAGAAAATAGAAATCATTAAGTTTTTAAATTTCAAGTTAGAGAATCCTTACCACACAATAATGAAACCTGAGCAATGCAAGTTTGTGACTATAAGAATGTCCTTCATTAATACAGTACTCAATTCCTCCATGGCATTCAATTGGTAATTTAAAACCAAGAAACAAGACCCCACTTAAGCACAGGATCAAACTCTATCATGAAATGAGGAGTTACATAAAGCCTATTCAGCTCTAAATATTGAGTTTAAGACAATGAGCAGAGCAGAACATACTTCATCTAAAGAACACCATTTAAACAGTTCTATAAAATAATGTTTCTTAAGACTAGTAAGGGGTGATCATGTGATTCCAACCATTCAGTAACAAGCATCAATGAGTAACAACAGCATCCCCTCAACAGCTTGGAGCCTGTAGAGTCGATTACTATGGCCATGTCTTTCCACATAATTGGTATTGCCTTTAATGCTACAATCATATCTCAGTACTGGAATGCCGATGTATTTTGGTGCTCCTGAGGCTGCCTAAAACTGAAAAGGCATCCACGTGAAGTGCATTATGTACTTAATATACCTCAAAATTTCAGTGCCTAAAGTGGGAAATAATTCTCTACCATTTAACAGTCTGCCTTACAGTAAATTATAGATTTTTACTTTTAAGATTTTATTGTAACTTTGGGAAATTAGTGGTAAAACGTGGTTTTAAAAAACAGTATGTGGCTGCACTTAAACTCACATAAAAAAATGGCATTTTTACAACCATATTGAAATTTAATCCTTTTACACAGGTTAACAAAATGTATCACAAAAACAAAACAAAACTGAGTTTAACAAAAGCAATACTTTTGAAAGTGGAACAATAAAAATTTCTCAAATTTTTACAAATGGTTGCCTCTGAGTAAATTTACCACACCTGGGAACAGTATTGTTAAAATATAGCTGGGCTCCACCGAGCCACTTATCTGCACAACAGTATAATACTTGAAATCAACCCTAAGGTGAAGATTTAAAACCATTTCAAGAGACCATGACCTAAGTGTTTTATAGGCACCTCAATAAGAGGTGTTTTTCCTTCCCAAAACAGTCAAAGCTTAATTAAAAGACTGACTAGGCATAAGTTTTTCTTCATCGTATCTTCAGTTCAAAATACTATTATCATTGGTAATACGGCCTGTATCTTGTCTGATCTGGATGATGTGGTCCAGGAAGCGGGGTCTGAGCAGGCGGACCCTGCATTCGGGGAGGAGGCGGCGGCCCTCTTGGTGCAGGCCATATACCAGGGCTCATCCCCCCCGGCTGTGTAAATGGAGGGCTCAGAGTTCCTTGATCTTCAGTGAACTGGGGTAAAGAGTTAGGATTATAATGGTGAGGAGGGGGTGCAGTTACAGGCGGACCGCCATGTTGAGGTGGGGGAGGTCCTGGAGGAGGATGATTCATATAAGGGGGCATCTGGGCAATAATATGTCCAGGGGGAGGGGTTATTGGTGGTGGAGCAGAGGTCATTGGTGGAGGTGGAGCTTGGCTATAAACCAAGTGAGGAGTACCTGCAGCCTGGGGAGGATGTGGCATTGGATGGCTTATTGGTGGTGGAGGAGGTGGGGGCGGTGCATAATGTTGCTGTGGAGGCATAATATGATGAGGGTGTGAGACCACTGGTTGCCCCTGATATTCAGGATGATGGTGAGCAGGTGCTGGGGCAGGAGGTGGTGGTTCTCTAGCACCTGAATTTGAGTCATCCTGAATAGGGACAGTTATCAAATTGCTGTGCTTTCTTGTTGAAATACGAAAGGTTTCCTGACTGACTGAACGAGGCAGAGGTGGAGCCATGGACAATTCTGCTGGAGGAGCACGAATATCCTCATGTGGCTGATTATAGTGCTCATGTGACACATGTTGCAAAGAAGGTGGTGGCATCATAATGTGCTGCTTTGGTGGAATATGGCTCAGATGGTGCTTGTCTGGTGGCATGATAAAGCGATCAGGGATTTCAGCCGGTGGCGGAGCAAGAGGAGGATGAACATTTTCAAGTGAAGCCCGGGGAACAGGTTTTCCAGCTCTCATATGGCGGTGGTTGATATGAGCCTGTAAGTCTCTCTGAGACAAATACGTTCTCTTGCACCCTTGAACAATGCTACACATGAAGAGAGAACCTCGTGTACACTGCTCAATTCGCTGTACAGGATCACTGCAGCTGAATTAGAAGCAGAAAAAGAACTGATTTACTAAAACAGACTTTAAAGAAAAATGCACTTTCAAAGATACGCTTATTTTAAAATTTGTTATGGAAAATACTGCAAAAGTTCACAACAGAAGTCATACTCTAAGTCACTACTGAAATTATACTGCATGTGAGCCGTTAATCTTCCCGAATTTGCTCTGTTCACTATTAAGCATCAGCATAGCTATCAACTTCAGAACTCTTAATACAAGAAAGAAAATTGAAGGTGTATCAAACAATGTTCTAAGAAAAGACCTTATTCTTACCGAGACCTAGAATTTATCTCATTTTCTCAAATAATGCTATGCTTTGCATCCATTTGCAAAAATACAAACCCAGGAAGGGCAAACCAAATGTCACAATCACAGAATTCAAGCTTGTCCGGTATTTGCTAAGCAACAAGCATTTGCTGCGCAACTACTAAGTGAAAGACATGAAGTGGAAGACGCTGCAAGGGCTAAAAATACAAGTAAGAACATCCTAATTATCAGGGCTCTTAACACTAAACAACATAAAATTTAAATTCAAACCAGGGCTATCAAGAGTCTTTTAAGAATCTTTCTGGATAATCAAATTTGCCACTAAAAAGTATTACACACTCCTGTCTTTCTAAGTTTTAAGCACTTGTTTTAACTCAACATTTTAATGACTCGGGGTCAAAATTATAACTATTCTCCATTCTCAATACTTAATCCACACTTGCCTTTACTCTTCTGAAATAGTGGAGAGAGGACTAAACTAGAAATCAGAGAACTGGGATCTGTTACCAGCTCTATAATCCTGGAGAAGACACTTAAACTGTTTCTTCTTCTATAAATGGTTAAAACATCTATTCTACCCTACTCAATGTTTTTATATCTACTTCACCCAAGATCAATGGCACAATGAAAATGATAATATTTAATCACTCAACACTACATATGCATTATTATAAGCTATTCTCATTGAATATACATGCTGAGTCATTTGACACTATATTAAATGGCTCTATGTCCTTGAAACCGAGTTGTGTCTGTATTTCCATCCTGGCTGTAAGGCTGGCACTCCTCGGTACTAACAGGCTTCCCTTTAGTGGCCATCTGACACACTTCTCCTTTTTCTTCTTATTCACTCTAAGTTCAAAAGTATCTCCATAGTAACAGGATATGAGGCAATTTCTTTTGGATGCTTTAAAGCAGTAGTATAGAACATTGACATTAACTTGGGTTGCCATTTCTTCACTTTCTGATCTGGGTCTGTTAATCCAGATAGGTTTATGTTCTAAATAGCTAAGGGTCAACCAGTGAGGTTCTGCTTACTGGAGTTACATTTAATGCCTTGAAAATTAAATTCCATTTTAAATATTAACATTGTTCAAAGAGAAAAGCTTTTAATGTACTCTACCATAGTGTTTTAAATCTAAAATCCTTTATCCCAATGAAGCTATCAAAATAAGTTTAATATATAGTAATTTAAAGTAAATGTACACCATTTTGGAAAAGTATGCATTAGGGAAAATTATGCGAACATAATTTTCTTAACATAATTAAGCAAACATGCACTTTTAATTTCATAATTCTTCTGAATAATAATTCTAGAGAAGAAATATTCTTTAAACTCATACTACAGATTTTATAACTTGTGACTTTAAAGAGCTAGTAAAAATATGCCAAGAGAACCAGTTTTTACTACTGGTTTGTCAACAAATCATCGTTTTCCTCTCCATGATACCAATCTTCCTATCCCATAAAAGGAAATCACCCCTTACAACTGTCCAGATTTTGTTCTTTTTTGCTGTCAACCAAAAGTACAACTCTGGAGATAGCTTCTGACCCAGGTCAGGAGGTATCTAGGACAAGGAAGTTTCTCTCAAAGCTTTCCTCAAGTCTTCTATCAAGGGTTCCCCACTGATATAAAAACTTCTAATTTAATCTGAATTCTTCAAGACCATTCCAACATAGATCAATATAAACTAATACCTCTAGATGTTCATGACTTGTCTGAGTCTATGCCATGATGGTGTTATAAGATATACTCAGGCCTGACCAGGCGGTGGCACAATGGATAGAGTCAGAATGGGATGCGGAGGACCCAGGTTCAAGACCCTGAGGTTGCCAGCTTGAGCGCGGGCTCATCTGGCTTGAGCGTGGGCTCATCTGGCTTGAGCAAAAAGCTCACCGCCTTGGACCCAAGGTCGTTGGCTCCAGCAAGGGGTTACTCGGTATGCTGAAGGCCCGCGGTCAAGGCACATATGAGAAAGCAATCAATGAACAACTAAGGTGTTGCAACAAAAAACTGATGATTGATGCTTCTCATCTCTCTCAGTTCCTGTCTGTCCCTACCTATCCCTCTCTCTGACTCTCTCTCTGTCCCTGTAAAAAAAAAAAAGATATACTCAGGACACAATAATCAGATTTGAAGATAATAAATAAGAAGCTTATACTTACATATAATACTTACCATATGCTATTTGCCATACATATATATTTATTTAATTCTAATAATAACCCAAGGAGGTAGGAGCTATTACCTCTATTCCACAGATGAAGAAACAGTGTATAGCACATACTAATAAATGGCAGAACAGGGATTTGACCCAGGATTTCTAATTCCAAAGTCTTCGCTCTCAATCACTATGCAACACCACCTCTCTAGTGTCCCATCAAAACAAGAAAACAAATGTTGTGATGACAAATCTATTTTGCCATTTTGGCCACTTTGAATTGACTGATGACAGCTCACTATCCTAAGGAGAAGGCAAAGGTCAACTCTGGGCTCACAGAGAAAGAATAGCCATGCCCATATATTTGGTACCCTGCTTTACATCACCTCTGACCTTTAACCAAGATTATAAATCTATAGCACAAACTTTATTATTTAAAAATTTAATGATGATCTTACCCTGGACACATCTTATCTCCTTTTTTTTCATGTAAAATAGCACAGTCATAGCAAAAAACATGCTTGCATGGAATCTGTGAACAGAGACATATTACAGTGACACATTATTAGAACAAATTAAAGTATTTCCAAATAAATAACAGTAAGAACAGTGATCTGGACATAGAAGGCACTGGAGAACTGCTTGTTAAAATGAACATCAAGTACTGATTACATAAAAGCAATAACCTTTTTTAGTCACAAGCCCTTAAGAGGATATGATGAAAACTTGGACACTTTCCCCAATAAATGTATACACACACCCTTATACTTTCTGAAGGTATAAACCCTATGAATTGCATCCATGGTTCTGACAGGTTAAAACTCATGAAAAAGAATACTGTAACCATGTTTTATCTAATACTGTTCCTCCTGAAAATATTCCAAAGCAGTAAGATAACTATCTCCTACATTTAATAAAGGTTGCATTTTTCCCTGGTAGCTTTATGGTAATAAACTAATAAAAATCTAAAACTAAATCAAGAATCAGAAAAATGATATTTGGCCATTTTAAAATTCACAGCCCATTACTGTTACTTAGCTATGTTGTACTGCAAAGCAACAGTGTATAATCAATGCCCTCTACCATCAAAAATATAGTACTGATTCAAAATTTTTTTTTCAAACACAAAAGTAAAACTGTATTTTTAAAAGATTATGTCAAAAATACTATAAAATTACAGTTAGGGTTGTATTTATTTTTAATAATTAATATTCAATTCTCAGGCCCTCATCTGTTGGCTCAGTGGTAGAGCATCGACATGGCTGTGGAAGTCTTAGGTTCAATTCCCAGTCAGAGCACACAGGAGGAGCGGCCATTTGCTTCTTCACCTCTCCCTCTCCCTACCCTATTCTCTTTCTCTCTCTCTTCTTCTCCTGTAGCCATGGCTTGATTGATTAAAGCACGTTGGCCCTGGCCACTGAGGATGGCTTCATGGAGCCTCAGCCTCAAGAACTAAAAATAGCTCAGTTGCAAGCATTGGCCCCAGATGGGAATCGCTGGGTGGATCCTAGTCAGGGCGCATGTGGGAGTCTATCTCCCCTACTCACACTTAAATTAAAAAAAGAAAAAGCCCTGGCCAGTTGGCTCAGCAGTAGATGGTAGGCCTGGCGTGTGGAAGTTCCAGGTTGGATTCCCAGTCAGGGCACACAGGAGAAGCGCCCATTTGCTTCTCAACCTTTCCTCTCTATCTCTCTCTTCCCCTCCCACAGCCAAGGCTTCATTGGAGCAAAGTTGGCCCGGGTGCTGAGGACGGCTCCGTGGCCTCTGTCTCAGGTGTTAGAATGGCTCTGGTTGCAACAGAGCAAAGCCCCAGATGGGCAAAGCATCGCCCCCTGGTGGGTATGCTGGGTGGATCCTGGCGGGACATACGCAGAAGTTAGTCTTGACTGCCTCCCTGCTTCTAACTTCGAAAAAATAAAAAATACAAAGGGAGGGAAGGAGGGTGGGGGGTTGGTTGACTCAATGCTCTGAAATAAAAATGCTATTGATTCAGTTTTGCATTAAAAATTATAGCCTTCAGTGATGAATGACTGGGCCCTGGCCAATTTGCTCAGTGGCTAGAGAATCAGCCTGGCACATAGGTGTGCTGGGTTCAATCCCCAGTTAGAGCACACATGAGAAGTGACCATCAGCTTCTTTTCAATTCCCTCTTCCTCTTCCCCTCTCACAGCCAGTGGCTTGACTGGTGCAAGTGTTGGACCAGGACTCTAAGGATAGCTCAGTAGGTCCAAGCGCATGAGTCTCAAGCACTAAAAATAGCTCAGCTGATTCAAGCATTGGACCTAGACAGGGGTTGCCAGGTGGATGCCAGTCGCAGAGCATGTGGAAGTCTGTCTCTCCATCTCCCCTCCTCAAAATAGGAAAAAAAAAAAGTAAATGAAAAACTGTATATTAAATAAGGGGCAGGACATTTTTCCTTAATAAACAGAGTATCAAGCCTGACCTGTGGTGGCGCAGTGGATAAAGCATCAACCTGGAAACACTGAGGTCGCCAGTTCAAAACCCTGCACTGGTCTGGTCAAAGCACATATGGGAGTTGATGCTTCTAGCTCCTCCCCATTTTCTCTCTCTCTCTCTCTCTCTCTCTCTCTCTCTATCTCTGTGTCTCCTCTCTAAAATAAATAAATAAAAAGAAATAATAAAAAAGAAAGTCGAAAAAAAATTAAATAAAAAAAAAATAAAGAGTATCAAATAGTACAAAGAAATTACTTAGTTTTCAGAAGTTAGTTCACTTAATATTTGACAAACAATTCAAAAGTTTGTCAAGATAATTACATTAAATGAGTATCACCCCAAAATTTCCCTTAACTATTTCACATTTATCTTAAATGTCAAACTTAGCCATTAACAGTGATGAACCTATCGACTTAAATTTCAGAATCCTACCTCTACAAAAATGTTTACATTTACAAAGACACTTACCATGCGACCATAGATCTTTATAGGCAATCCACATTTGTCACAGAAATGAACTGGTGTATCATCCTTTTCACCTAGGATGTTTATCTGTTGAAATGATATAATTAAAACTTTCTTTTTAAGCATTTCTAAAAATCCTACCTATGATTTATATAATAAATTTACATTTTATAAATGCCATAAAATAATTAGAGATCAAAATTTCTTGGTATCCTCACATATTCCACACCATTGGCTGAGCTACCAGGGTTTTGTTTTTCTCTTTAGTATTAATGGTTTTTTATTTTACTTGACTTTACTAAAACAGTTTCAAATTATTTTTGGAAATGGTGGAAGTAAGGCATCAATAAACAAGTTGTGTGTGGTGAAAGACACAGCTATTTTAAAAGCTTATGTCGCTGTCTATGTATTCTGCACTATTCAAATAAAATATTTGAAATATTTGATTGTTCTAATAAATGCTTTTATTTCAGTTATACCTGAAAGTCCCAAAAAAGGTGTCCAGGAAATCTTCGCTGATTTCCAAACAGTTCGCCCCCTTTACAGTCATACCGTTCTTCTTCATTATAATCAAACCCTTCTGAGAAAAGAAAGGGTTATCTATTAACTTTTCACATCTCAAATTTCACTCTGGAAGTACACATACATGGTAACATAGACCTGTTCCCCAATGTTCTTCAAAGCTCTATGACCAAGACAATCAAGAACAATTTATCCTAAAATAATAGGGCTGCCAGGTTCAATCCCTGGTCAGGGCACATACAGGAAGCACCCAATGAATGCAGAATTGAGTGAAACAACAAACAAATGCTTCCCTTCCCCTCTCCTCTATCTCAATAAATAAATTTTAAAATATATATAAAAATAAACCCTGGCTGGATAGCTTGGTTGGTTGGAGCACTGTGCCAGAGCACAGAGGTTGCCGGTTTGATTCCCCAATCAGGGCACATAGAGAAGCAGCTTCATGTTCCTGTCACTCACTCTCGCTATTAAAAAAAAAAAAGACCAGTTTAAAAATCAGCTGGAAATTATCTTGGTGATCAGTGTCTTCCAAATCTCTACTTCAAAACTGAAAATACTGCAGTAAGGAGACCATGGTAACACAAAGAGGCCAGATCTAGGAACAGACCTCAGATTTCTCCATTACCATTCTAGTGCTCTTATTACTGGTTCAACTATTTCTAGAATAAAACTAATTACCATCATCATGCTTATTATACAAATTTTTAATATATAGATTATTTAATATATCTACAAAAGTAGTATCATTCAGCAAGAGATTAAAGGAATATAATGAAAAATAAAAAATTATTCTGGTTCTCTTGTTATGGCTTAATAAATTAGGTATCTTCTTCTTCAGACTTAAAATGAGCCTGATTTTAGAAATAACAGCATATTGATACTTCATCCCTCCAATTAAAACCACTCTGATTAATCATTTAAATAGAAGAAAGCTACATGATATGTACTTACAAGTATCCTCCCCTATACTGCATATATTAGAATCAGTATACTTAAAAAATATGAAGATTAAACAGCTCACTTTCTTTGAACAAATAAAAAGGTTGATGGTAATCTTCTCATTCCATACAAAACAAAATGGAAACTAATGAACAGTCTGGTTAGGATTCTAAAGTAGAATCCAATGTACTAAAGTAAAGCTGAAAAGACAACTCTATCCCTCCAAAGTGCCAGGCTTCTCACTACTCTTTTGACCCTAAAACTAGTAAACAGAGTAGTGAAGCACACAAGTTTTAACTTTATCCACATGACTAAATTACAGCACTTGTGTACAAACACACAAACACAAACTGGGATGAGACGGACAGATGGAGAGACAAACACAGACAGACACAAACACACACACACACAGTGATAAAAGAATCCTTTAAAGCTAATAAATACATTCCAGTATACTGCTATCTAATTATCTCCAATCAAATGTAGAGTTCAAAAAGTGTTCTTATAAGTTATATCGGAGTGACTGTAGGCTCTTATATGACCCAATTATACCGTATAAAGGCCAGTGTCATCTAAAACTCAAAATAAGGCCCTGGCTGGTTGGCTCAGAGGATAGAGCATTGGCCCAGTGCATGGACATCCCAGGTTTGATTCCCAATCAGGGCATAAGGGAGAAGTGACCATATGCTTCTCTTCCCCTCCCTCAGCCAGGGGTTCAATAGGTTTGAGGACTGGTCCCAGGTGCTGAGAATAGCTTGGTTAGTCCTAGCCTGTGAGCTTCAGGTGCTAAAAATAGCTCGATTGATTTGAACATCGGCCCTAGACAGTGCTTGATGGGTAGATCCTGATTGGGGCAGATGCAGAAATCTGTCCCACCATCTCCCCTTCTTTCACTTAAATAAATAAATAAGTAAATCTCAAAATAAAAAAATCAATTTTTATTATTTATCTAAAACTCAAAAAATTATTGAGTAGAACAAGTGCCAAGGAAATTAGGAGTGCATTATCATTTTGCACTGCCATATATAATTAAACCATTACATATATTTGGATAGATACCATACCAGCCCAAAACGCCATTATTCTGAACAATACCTAGGAATAAAAACCGATCAATAATTTTTACACCAAATAGGTGAATCTAATGTATCCAAAAATCATCTCCAGCCTCAGTTTGCTCTATCAAGAGAGAGACTGGAAAGGGATGTGGGCTTGGGGCAGAAGGGAAAAAATGAAGGAATAAGTGAGAGGAAAAGGGCAGTAGGAGAGGGACTTTACCTCTTCTGCATTGTTTGGGTTATTACTAGACATAAACATTACTGTGTAGTTTTAAAAAGTTACTTAAAAAACAACAAGGCCAAAGGGGGAGACCCGAGTAACTGATAGTGTAACAGCAGCCCCAAATTGCTACCACTATGATTTATAGTATTTGACTTCAAATACTTGTTCTGATGAGGAGAGATACCCTATACTAAAGGGAACAATAATATAAGGTATAACTGAAACAGTTTGATTCTAAAAAAGGAAATATGGACAGATTATTAGGAAAGAATAAAAAATCTAGAAATAGATACAAATACTTGTAGAACTTTAATATATAATAATGGTGGAATACCCATTCAACAAGGGAAAGATAGATTATTCAATGGTTGGGAGAAATAGCTAGTTGTTTTACAGGAAAGATATAAAGCCAAACTCCACTTCATAGCTACGTTCCAATAAAACTTTATTTGGCTCACAGGGCATAGTTTGCTGACCCTGTAAAAAGGTAAGATGGGAAAACTGTTTTATACTCACAGAATCTGAGACAGGCCTTTCTAAGAATGTCATAAAAACTAGAAGTCATGACAGAAAAGACTAGATATCTGCTACCCAGAATCTTTGAACTTTTCTACAACAAAAATTTTATATATATAAAATTCAAGACATATGTAACGTAAACAATGTATGAAAAGAACTGATTTTATTAATTTTAAAAGAACTCATAAAAATCAAGACAAAGACAACCAAACAGAAATAAAAAAATGGGAAAAGAATATAAACCAATAGAGCCCAGACAAAAGAAACACTAATAATGTGAAAAGATATGTAATCCCACTCAGAATTAAAGAAATATTTTATCAAAACCAAACTGTGAAAGGTTAGTAGTATGTACCAATATTGGTGTGTGGGAGTATAAACTGATGAACTGGTTTTGAAGAGCCATTGACAATATCAAATTCTAAAATGCACAGTATCCAACAAGTTCTAAAATGCAAAGTTTAAATTCTACAAAGTATACACTCTAAAGTATATATACAAGGATATTTACTGCAGTATTTTTTTTAACAGCTAAAAATTAGAAAAATTGTTAAATAAGTTATGGTATAGCCATAAATGAAATACACAGACTGACTAGTGGTGGTGCAATGGATAAAACGCTGACCTGGAACCCTGAGGTCACTCGCTCTACACACACAATCCCCAAGTTTGCCAGCATAAGCCCAAAAGGTCACTGGCATGAAAAGCCCAAGCTTGCTAGCTTGAACAAGGGGACACTGGCATGACCCTGATCAACGTACACACGAGAAGCTCAATGTACAACTAAAGTAAAAGCAACTATGAGTTGATGTTTCTCGCCCTCTCTCTCCCTTGCTGTCTCTTACGCTCTCTCTTAAAAATAAATAAAATAAAAGGATAAATAAAAATTTTTAGAAAGTGAAATACCTAAGCCTATTTTCTTAAATGATATATATCTGTATGAACTGACAAGGCAAAACCTCAAATACATCTTATATGAAAAAAGGGCAGTTATACATGAAAAAATAACTATTAAAAAGTCATAATATCATTTTGGGGAGAAGAGTTATGGGGGACAGAGGGACACTAGTATGCTTTCCGCAATACTGTTTAGATTTTTTATAAACAATAAGTAGTATTACTTTCAACAAAAGAAACTGACCCAAAATACAGGGTGGAGCAAAAATTGGTTTACAGTTGTAAGTACGCAAAACAGAATTTACAGCGTATATTTGTGTTATTATCAATTACTGTATTATTTTCTAGAACTGCAGACCTACTTTTACACCACCCTATATTTAAAATGGACAAAAAGTAAAACATGCCACAATGAGACATCAGTAAGACTGAATAATGAAGAGTGTACAATTTTTGAAAGGTAGCTATAAGCAAATAAAATCCCATGGATTACTTGGTGAAATCAGATACAACAAAAAAACATCCGGACCTGTTAGTCTAAACAAATTACCTTCATCACCAGGTGGAGCCTTTGCAGGCATTCTGTTTACGGTCCTTGGAGTACGAGGTACAGTTTTTGCTTTGTTCCCTTGTTTGGAGATGAGCTTTATAGGAATTCTTCTTCGAACGTCAAGACCACCCAATGATCCAGAACTATTAGTGCCTTGTAACTCATTGTCTATGTTAGGGGAAGAAAATAAGTTGTAATTTCTTTTAGTTTTTCTTTTTGAAGATTATTCTGCCACAGTTTTTAAAGCAACATACCCACCATTAAAAGGGCTAAATATCTGGGTTTGGATTTTAAATACTATGTTATTTAAGTGCTAATTTTCTCTAATTTGTAAAAATCCTTTAAGAAATGCTTTTGAGACATGGAACCTTTCAAAAAAGTTGACAAGTTATAGAACTCTTTCTAAAAAAGTATACAATAAAATTATTCATATAATTCCAGAGGGGTTTATAGAAACATAAAACCCCTCATGAGCCCAAGATATGAACTTCTGTCTTAAAGTGATTAGAAGAGATATTTTAAAAGAAAAAGAGCAAGAGGGAGAAGAAAAAGAAAGAAAACTATCCCTACCTCCATCAAGCATGCATTCAATAAATTTAGTAAACTAAAGCTACATCAGAGCAATCAATAAAACTGAAAACACAAAACTAACACTGACAATGGTAAAATTAAATAACACATTCAACTGAAGTTTAGTGTAAGGAAAAAAAAATATTCCCTTAATTGTAAAACAGTTTTCTAAGAGCAATTGGAAATATAGTAAAAATTATAGCACCATTTAGTAGAAGCACACAATAACATATCTATGCCATAACATTTCTAGATGTACACGACTATTACTCTCAGCACTGTAATGAAAATTAATTTAGAAAGATGCAATGTTTCTGTAATTCAACTAGGTCTAAACAACTGACACTTTCTAAGTTCCTGCTTGCTATTAACTATGAAATAAATGAACTCATATCTCGTAGGTAACAGGAGCATTATCTCATAGAATTAACTCCATTGGAAGCTTAAGTCACCTTTTCTCAAAATATTACAACACAGAAAATATTCACCTTTACCTACCAAAGACAGAAAGGGAAATGCCATAAGTAGTAAATACAAATAAAATAGTTCTTTAAAACAGTAATGCTTTAAACATGGCTCGTCACTGAAGAGGCTGTATGACTGCCACTGTGGGCAATAATACAATCGAGACTGATAGGCAGTCCACATTAATAAAGCCAAATTTGGAAGTGGTAACTAATGACCTCCAAAGATGTACTAAATTCACAATGATTTGAAATCCTTCTTAACAGTATATGAACAAAATTCAAAACGGGACCTTATTAAGTAATTTAAGTATCTTTCAGTCTACCTTCTACTATTACTTTTATAATAGTTAACCCTCAAAATAAAATTCATGAAAAAGGGATTATACAAACTAAAATCTTGAGTTCTGATAAACCCAATTTAATGAATTTTCAACACTTCACTAAATGTATTAACAAGTTAAATAATACATTTATCTTCTTTCACTCTAGTTGCTTATTTAAAAATAACTACCTACAAGCAATGTAATAGCAAAAAAAAAAAAAAAAGATATAACAGAACGAATCATTTTTTGCTCAAAGGTATTCCTGATTTTCCAATAACTAAAAAAGTAAGTTGTTGCAGACAGAGGTTTAACAGTACAACACCGCCCTTCGGAACTCTTAACGATGTTACTTTGGTGAATGATCAAAACACCAACTTCCCAATACTACAAGGCCTTTTCCCATCTCCCTAAGCACTTGAAGTCACTAGAATTGCTTGCTTAGCCTACCTCGACTTTCAAGAGCCTGCTGTCCCTTAATACCTCACTGCCAGCTTCATTCTGGGTCTGTCTTGGGTAATTTGGCTTATTAGGAATCCGAATATACAACACAATATCCTTTTGAACATGCCAACTAAAACACAAAGCACATAACAAGTCTTTGGATATCACAAAGAAAGTGAGAACTAAGGATATAACTGGCCATTTAAGGTGAATCCACTTTGAAAAGGAAAAACACTTCTATATTATATAGTTATTTTTAAGGTGTATTTAGAATTTTATCTTGAATTAAAGGAACCAAGAAATATTTTATTTTCTAAAATTTAGGTTACAGTTACAACTATGTAGGTGCTAATTCTTAGAATGAGCCAAGAATAAATCAAATGTTAACTATGTAGAAGTTTCTTGGAGTAATTTTTCCAGCAAAATTCTATTCGAAAACCACCAAATAGCCTTCATTATACAATATGTTTGACTTTTTCAGCATGATCACAAAATGAGTACTTTTGCATAATTTTTGCATAAGTTCCAAGAACATCTCTTAACCCTTTGATATTAAAATAGCTCTTTTGAGATGCCTACCATGGCCTAATGTCTCTAATTAACTGGCTACCTGGCATTTCCTCACTTGCCAATTTATCAATTTTATTGATAATTCAAATAGCTTGTGAATTTCAGGAGTGCCTGAGTCTTTTGTATGGTTTGTAACCACACTCTACTGCCTGATAGGAAACATCAAGGATACATTAGCTAAAAAACAGAAAAGAAGCTAGTGTTAAGCAGCAGCAGGGACTTCTGAGCAAAAATTAATTTTTAAGTGGTCAGCTCATTAGTGAATATTTTCATGTTAGAATGACTTTCACTTTCTTAAGCAACCTTCTAAATTTAGAACTAGGATACTAAACATGCATTCACCCGCATTCCAACTTACTAACATAACATTCTCTAAACTGTGAATGGGGCTTGAGTTCCATCTCCAGTAATATATTCAAATGAGAAACATTTTGCTAATGTATGATGTTTGCTACTCAAACATCAAGATCCTAGATTTTCAGTTCTATGGTATTTCCAGACTAGTACTGGAGTTTCTTAAGAACCTGGTTCTAGCCCCTCTTCTGTATTCGCATTTCCTTAAGTTATCTTGTCCATCCTCATGCATTAAAACATCAACTATGCAGTACTAGGTCCCAAACATGTGTTTTTTTCAGCTCAAATCTTACCTCTCATCTCCACCTAACACTTCCCTTTGCATGATTCAATATATATTTCATATTTAACAGTCCAAAATCTTGTTCCCAAATGCCCATGAATCACCTCTACCCCTTTTAAAAAGTTTCTCTCCCTTCAATCCTAAATTGCCTATTTTCTATTACTCTTGCTTCCCTCTCTTACACCATTCATCTTAGAACCTATTATACAAGAGTGGGCAAAAAGAGGTTTACAATTGTTGAGTACTCAAAAGTTCATTCTTGTATTACTAATTGTATTATTTTCCATAAGAACTGCAAACCCACTTTTACCTCACCCTGTATTTCTAAGAGACGTTCCTCCTCTGCTTCTGTTCAATGGCTTCATATCGCAATTAAAATAAAACCCAGATCTTCGCCAGGGCCTTCAGAGTTTAGCACAACCTTACTCCAGCCCTCCTTTCCAATCTCATCTGAGAGCTCTATACCTCTTTCTAATAATATAACTAAGCTCCAGCAGACTGGTCTTCTCCATTTTTTCCTATTTGTTTGTGTCTGTACTTGCTTTCCTCCTGATTTATTCCACAGCTGGCTTCTTCTCAACCATCAGATCTCAAATTTAAATGTAACCTTTCCAGGAAGACCTTTCCTGACCACCATCTCTGAAGCACCCTCCAATTAGTCTTCACAATAGCATCCATTTACTGTCTTCAAAGAACTTATCATGATCTGTAAACATTCGGGAATTTTTAAAATTCTATTGTATCTTCCCTAATAGAATGTAGCCTCCATGACAGTAGTAAGGCAATCGGTCTTGTTTCCCATTCCATCATTCCATCTGCAGGCCTACAAGTACGTATGTTTTATATATCTACACTATATATACATATATAAACACATTGACGACATTCCAACCGAAACTTAATACAGGGAAAAGCCTTTTTCCTCTACTTCTTATATGACTGACATAACTGTATGGAGCACTTTCTAACTCTAACTCATTCAATGTCCAAAAACCACAAGTAAGCAAAGCCAAAAAAGCACATAACGAAGAGTGGAACCATTCTTCTTTGGAGGAAGAAAAGTGAGTACCTCGATTTTAAACTCCCTTTGTAAATGTCCCCAAATGATGAGTAAGGACCACGGGAAAAGAACGCGGGGCATGCTTTGGGTTTAGATGGAAAGCAGCTCCGGATATCGTTCCGAAAACCACATCTGATTCATTCTCCCACCTCTATAAGGACCGGAGACAATAACAAGCGGTGACTACCGCTGCACCCGCCCAAAGCCGACTGAGACAGCAGGAAGTCTCCAACGCACTCTCGCGCACCGACTCCTGGCGTAACGAGGACTCCCCGACGCCGAGATCGCAATCTACCAGCCAGTCCCATAATGCAGGGCAGAGTACCCGGGATGAGTTTTTGAAAAGACCCAGCGCGCTCTCCTCCCCACAAGGCCCGCGCCGCCCGCCGCTGAGGCTCCGGTTCGGGCTCGGAGCTCAGCAGAACCAGACAAGCAGCGACTACTGCAGGTACCGAAGCTGTGGGTACCACACCGGAGAGTAGGCCGGGAAGCAGCAGGCGCTTGCCGGGCACCGGGAGGGGTCTGTGAGATTTCTTTCTCACCGCCACACCCCAGTGCTGTAGGGTGAGCACAACCCCTCTATGCCCGCTAGGCGACCAGTCCCAGGCCAGCCAAGGGGGCATGGTACCGGGACCCCCCACTGCCTCCGCCTCCTTACCAGTGTGATCCATGATTCGGCTCGCAGAGCACAGTGGGAGCGGAAGTCAACTGCGCCGGAGTCGCAGGGAGCGCGTGCGCGCTACCTTCCGGAGCCCGGGAGGCGGAAGTGCGGCCAGGTTACCCCGGCTTTGGCCTGCAAGGGCCTTCGTCTCTCACGTACACTACCCTACTCCGGTGAGGGAGTCGGGCATAGCTCGGGCCGAGGGAGAAAGAGCGAGTATGCGAAGAGCTTCGGAGTTGAGGTTGCTACGGCTTCTCACGTGCTTCAAGAAAGAGTAGCCTTTAACTGTAGAAAGGAGACCGACGGGAAGGAGGAAAGCGGTAGTAACCCGTGTAATAAACTCGCGGCAGGTGAGGCGGTGGCCCGCCCCCGCGGCGCGTTGCCCTCTGGGACTTGTAGTACGCTGGAGCCCGTGAGCCGGCCAGGCCCACTGCGCAGGCTCGGCGGTTGGGCTGGCCCCACCCCGCAGGCGGAGTAACGGTTTGGAATCCCCCGGGTCCGCGAGCGACTGTCTCCTCCCCAGGTCTAGGGAAAGTGTAAACACGCGCGCTCCGAAAGGCGTCCTCCTACGGGAGGTTGCCCGGGGGATGGCTGAGCTGAGTGAAGCTCCCAGCTAGAGAGAAAGGCTCTACGCGTCATCTCAATGTCGCTTTGTCGTGAAGAGCTGCACAGACCCGCGCACAGCGGACTTGGGTTCCCACCTCTCAAGTCTAACTGCTGCAATACATGTACAGCGCTGGACCAGCGCCCCCTGCCCGGCCGGACGCTCGTGCCGCGGGGCGGGCGCGGGCGGGCGCGGCCGGCGCTCGGGGAGGGCGGGGAGGCAGAGGTTACAAAGGACAGGCCTGAAACGAGGAAGAGAGTTACCGTAACTGACAGTACCTAGTTCCAGTTCTTGGTCCGGGAGGTGTTTGGCTGCTGCCGCTTGCATCTTCCTGGGCCAAAACAAAGGCGAGTGCCGAGGGTGCTCCTGACGACCCTCGGTGCAGCCTCCGCCTCGCTGGCCCGGCTGTGCCCACGGCCTTCTCCAGCCCTTCACACCTGATGCCCTTGAATGAGTCGAAGAGCACAATTACTGGAAAACACAAGCTGGAGAGTCAAGGGATTTGGGTTCTATTCTTGTCTTCCCTTGGTGACGACATCGTTACTGGGTTATGCACGCTTTCAATGCCAGCGTTCCTAGATCAATGAGCTTATATTGACCTATTTACAGAAATGTTTTCGTGGTACTGAAGTCCAAATAAGGTGTGTGTAGCCATGTGCTCTGTATGATTATACAATAACAGCTTTCAATAATAATGTGATAAGTACTGTAAGTGTGTTTTTCAGTGAGTGGTTTTACTGGCATCTTTTAAAACACACTCGCACTGTATCTGCAGCTCTATAAACAAGTTTTTAAGTTCATTCACAACTAAGCACAATTGTGTATCAAAATTAGCCCTGCTTTTGTTAAAATACAGGTTTTTGGATTTTTAAGTGGTTTTCATGATACTTTCAATTGCTTGGGCTTATTTTTTGTTTTGAAGGTTGTAGAAAGCTTAACCTTTCTCCCATACCTCCCTATGTCTCTACAGCACTGATATGGTCGGACATTTCGCCGATTTGGGGTAATAAAGAAGGTAGTTTTCACCTAGAAAGGGCCCTTTATTTTTTCTATCCTCATATTAGCCTATCAACCATGCTTTAGATTGCTGCAATTTCAGGTTCTGAATAATAACAGTGTCTGCTGATGCTACTATTGAAAGAATTAAAATTAAAAAGAAACTTAAAAATGTATTTTACATAATTCAGTAAATCATAAGTTTTGTCAGCGTTTTATGGTCCATCAAGTTATAAAAATTTACTAAGGGAAAAATCACTTATTTAGCCTTTCTGTTGATAAAATGTTAGATAAGCATTTGTTGAATTATTTGACTTGACATCGGTTGTTTTCGTACATTGCTTTAGCATCTGTCCTCTATATCCATTTCTCCCTATGTTGGGCAGATAAAATATATTATGCTCACTTTGTTAAAGATGGTGCTGCCCACGTGCAAGTTTTAAAAGTAAGCTTTTCCCCACACCCTTGACTGATTGGATGATGTAGGGTGGTGCACTCTCATAAGGAATCCTCCCAGTATGTCTCAGATAAGTGACTTTGTATCAGAGACTTCCCTGTTTGTAGATTGGATTAAAGGTTTTGAATTACACTATAAAGTGGGGCAGGCCAGGAGCGCTCGCTCGCTCTCTCTCTCTCTCTCTCTCTCTGTTCCTGAGGTTAGTATTAGAAAGGAGAGCACCTTATGGCCACGTAGAGGTCAGGAGAAGCAGCCAAGATGGCAGAATGCTGAGGAAGAAGCCAGTTTGTGTAGAGAGAAGGAGATGGGGAACAGAGATGAATAAGTCTGGTGAGCTAGAAACCTTTGATTCTAGGAAACTCGGATAAGTCAGTAGCTTTGTGAGCACTGAGTGAGTGGGTTTTGGAGCCCAGTGTGTGTTTTTGCTTGCCCGCCGGGTGCAAGCTAGGATTAAAGCTGATGGCTCACCAGTTCTTGGCTCCCTTGTTTCTTTACTGACTGTCCGAATCTAATGCGAACCTGCATGGGCGAGGCGGCTGTGATGGTGTCCCTGGCTACTGGCCTTACACTCTAGTTGCCTCAATTTACCAGTGCAGTAACTTGACAAATTATTCTTTGCCTAAAGTAATAAGTGAAACTATATATAGACTTGTATTTTATCACTGTGTTCTGGTATCTGTGGTCGATGACCTGTATGCTGTCACCAGTCACAGGTTTTACAGGTGGTTTTTCCTTAATTGAAAGTTGACATTCACATTTATTTTATAGCATGGTACTGTCCTAAGCTTTGTAAAAATGCAACATCACTGTAATATGTGATCTGAAGCACTGAGGTGCATACTTTCCTCTTAGTGACAGACCATTTGCCAGCCTATGAATCATAAGCCAATGTTCTTCAAGATGTTTTGATAGCTTTCTATTTACATACTGTTATAAAGTCACATACCTTAATTCCTCAGGTTTACGTAGAGACACCAAGGCAGGATACAGAAGAAGTTTTAGGAGGAGATTTATTAATAAGCCAGCTACATATGACTTACATGGGGTATAGCTAACCCAAATCGTGTGTGTGCAAAATAGCCCTGCAGCAGCTCGTTACATAGACTTGATCACATATAGGTTGGGGGAAAAGGAGGAGCACATGACACAATAATCAATCATTAACAAGCTTACAACATTCGTCTATAGAATCTATAAAAACATTCCTACATATTAAAACTTACAAAGTGTTGGGCAGATAAAATATATTATGCTCACTTTGTTAAAGATGGCGCTGCCCACGTGCAAGTTTTAAGAGTAAGCTTTTCCCCACACCCTTGACTGATTGGATGATGTGGGGTGGTGCACTCTCATGAGAAATCCTCCCATTATGCCTCAGATAAGTGACTTTGTATCAGACTTCCTTGTTTGTAGATTGGATTAAAGGTTTGGATTTCTACACTATAAAGTGGGGCAGACCCGGAGCTTGCTCTCTCTCAGTTCCTGAGGTTAGCGTTAGAGAGGAGAGCAGATTAAGGCCACATGGAGGAGGCCAGGAGAAGCAGCCAAGATGGCGGAGTGCTGAGGAAGAAGCCAGTTTGTGCAGAGAGGAGATGGGGGACAGAGGTGAATTAGACTGGTGAGCTAGAAACCTCTGATTCTAGGAAACTCGAATAAGTCAGTAGCTTTGTGAGCACTGAATGAGTGGGTTTTGGAGCCCAGTGTGTGTTTTTGCTTGCCCGCCCGGTGCAAGCTAGAATTAAAGCTGATGGCTCACCAGTTCTTGGCTCCGTTGTTTCATTACTGACTGTCCGAATCAAATGTGAACCTGCATGGGCCAGGTGGCTGTGATGGTGGCCAGTGGCTTTATACAAGGCAACACAATAGTGATGTCACTTTGCATATCAAAGACATTCACAAATCTTTTAGTATCTACCTCCCATCCCTCTAGAGGTATATGTTACTCTCAGGACTCCAGGAGGGGAGGAAGAGTTAAAATCAGTGTAGGATATGCAAATATTGTCTCATTGAAAGGGAAATGAAGTTTTTACATAACCTTTACCTGCTTTGTTGTCTAGCAAGTAGTGGCCTCAGTCTTTCCAGAGAACTAGATGACCCATTTGTCCTTGCAAGCCAGAAAGCTCCTGCATTCTTCTCCCTTCATTTTCCACAGACTGGAGGGGGCAAGAAGCCTGACTTTTCCTCTTTAAAATGGCGTTGCCAATATGTACTAAGTTTTATAGTTCTTTGGCACCTTATCACAGTATCACTGATAACACTATGAGAAAAATAGGGTGATATCAGAGAACTTGTCTCCCCATGAGCTTATTTGAGACTTCTCAGTACAAGGTCAGGGTATGAACCTTCATCTCTCAACACACTTTCAGTTGTCACTGTATAGTGCCTAGATCTACAGAAGGTAAGAACTGTATAAATAATGGTTCCTAACTCAAGTACCATACATGCTAGGATTTGCATAAATAATTAAACACATAATTAAGTTCTGTGTGTTTTGAAGGAATGCAGTGCTACCTACATTCAGAGAAAATAATGAGCAGTGCGCAGTAGAATTGAAGATAGGTAGGTAGGCTTTATGGAGGGATTTAAGCTGAGCCTTGATTTACAGATCGGAATTGGAGAAGAGGAGAGCAATGAAAGAGACATCTCAAACAAGAAAGAGTAACAGCACAGATGTGAGAATTGTTATAGCTTCTATAGAAGACAGTGACCAGCTTGAATTGTAATGTTGATCCATACTTAAGAGTACTGAAAAATAAAATAATGTATGATTGTAAGACCCTTGAAAAGTAAGATTTCAGAGTAACAGTTAAGAAAGAACACTTATACCCCTGGCTGGTTGGCTCAGTGGTAGAGCATTGGCCTGATGTGTGGACATCCCAGGTTCGATTCCCAGTCAGGGCACACAGGAGATCATCTACTTCTCTACCCCTAAGTCCCCTTCTCCCACAGCCATGGCTCCATTGGTTTGAGTGCATTGGCCCCAGGCACTGAGGATGGCTCTTTGGAGCCTCATCCTCAGGTGCTAAAAATAGCTCAGTTGCAAGCATGGCCACGTATGAACAGAGCATTCACCCCAGATGGGGGTTGCTGGGTGGATCCTGGTCGTGGCACATGCAGGACTCTGTCTCTCTAGCTCCCCTCCTCTCACTTGGAAAAAAAGAAGAAACACATAAACAAAACCTAGCATGATATATTTATATAATGTTGGGCAGATAAAATATATTATGCTCACTTTGCTAAAGATGGAGCTGCCCACATGGAAGTCCGTCACCCAGGTGATGTTATTTGCCTTTATGCTTGGGATGGGTGTAGGGGAAAGGCTGTAATGTAAGCAGGCCAGGTCATTATGGCCTAAGGCTTGGTTTTAAGACTAAGCTTTTCCCCACACCCTTGACTGATTGGATGATGTGGGGTGGTGCACTCTCCTGAGGAATCCCATTATGCCTCAGATGTTTGACTTTGTATCAGAGACTTCCTTGTCTGTAGATTGGATTAAGGGTTTGGATTTCTACAGTATAAAGTGGGACAGACCAGTGGCTTGCGCTCGTGGTTCCTGAGATTAGTATAGAGAGGAGAGCAGAGTAAGGCCACATGGAGGCCAGGAGAAGCAGCCAGATGGCGGAATGCTGAGGAAGAATCCAGTTTGTGTAGAAAGAAGGAGATGGGAAACAGAGGTGAATAAGTCTGGTGAGCCAGAAAGCTTTGATTCTAGGAAACTCGGATAAGTCAGTAGCTTTGTGAGCACTGAATGTGTGGGTTTTGGAGCCCAGTGTGTGTTTTCACTTGCCCGCCGGGTGCAAGCTAGAATTAAAGCTGATGGCTCACCAGTTTTTGGCTCCGTTGTTTCATTACCATCTGTTCGAATCTAATGCGAACCTACATGGGTCAGGAAGCTGTGATTGTGGCCCCGACTACTGGCTTTACATATAAACAACATAATTCAGAGATATTTATTTAAAGCAATGAGCAAATTTTAAGTTTGGAAGGAGGAGTGAATTAATACTGTTAATGTGAGAGAAAAACAAGTTGACCAAGAAGCCAGAGAGCCCTATGATGGCCAAAATGCCAGCAAATATGAGTGAACTGTTGTAAAGCCAGTAGTTGAGCCCACCATCACAGCAGCCTGATCCGTGCAGGTTCGCATTTGATTTGAACAATCGGTAATGAAACAACGGAGCCAAAAACTGGTGAGCCATCAGCTTTAATTCTAGCTTGCACCCGGCGGGCAAGCAAAAACACACACTGGGCTCCAAAACCCACACATTCAGTGCTCACAAAGCTACTGACTTATCGAAGTTTCGTAGAATCAAAGGTTTCTATATCTCCAGACTTATTCACCTCTGTTTCCCATCTCCTCCTGCACAAACTCTTAACAAACTGGGTTCTTCCTCAGCATTCCACCATCTTGGCTGCCTCCTCTCCTCCACATGGCCTTAATCTGCTCTCCTCTCTAATACCTCAGGAACCAAGAGCGAGAGATCAAGCTACTGGTCTCCCCACTTTATACCCTAGAATCTAAACCTTTAATCCAATTATACAAACAAGGAAGTCTCTGTACAATGGGATTCCTCAGGAGAGTGCACCACCCTACATTATCCAATCAGTCAAGGGTGTGGGGAAAAGCTTAGTCTTAAAACCAAGCCTTAGATCATAACAACCTGGCCTGCTTACATTACAGCCTTTCCCCCACACCCATCCCAAGCATAAGGGCAAATAATATCACCTGGGTGACAGGCTTCCATGTGGGAAGCGCCATCTTTAACAAAGTGAGCATATTATATTTTATCTGCCCAAAACTGTTAATAAGAGAAGAACTGGCCAGGATAGTGTCCATATACATTAACAAGCTGGATTAAGTAGAATGGATGGGAAAGGCAGTAGGCAATGGTAGTTAGATATATGGATTTGGAGTCATAGACTGTGGGGTTCAACCCCAGCACTACCATTTACCAGCTGTGAGACTAAACAGGTTACCTGATCTTTGTGGCTGACCTTCATTTGTAAAATGGGGATAATATTAGTACGTATCTTGGGGTTGTTGTGAGATTTAAATGTTATCTAAGGCACTTAGTATCCTCAGGTACACAGTAAGTCATCAAATGGTAGTTGTAAAGCCAGTAGCCGAGGCCGCCATCACAGCCGCCTGACCCGTGCAGGTTCACATTAGATTCGAAGAGTCGGTAATGAAACAATGGAGCCAAGAACTGGTGAGCCATCAGCTTTAGTTCTAGCTTGCACCCGGCGGGCAAGCAAAAACACACACTGGGCTCCAAAACCCACACATTCAGTGCTCACAAAGCTACTGACTTATCCAAGTTTCCTAGAATCAAAGGTTTCTAGCTCACCAGATGTAAAGCCAGTAGTCAAGGCCACTATCACAGCAGCCTGACCCATGCAGGTTCGCATTGGATCGTACAGTCGGCAATGAAACACCGGAGCCAAGAACTGGTGAGCCATCAGCTTTAATTCTAGCTTGCACCCGGCGGGCAAGCAAAAACACACACTGGGTTCCAAAACCCACACATTAAGTGCTCACAAAGCTACTGACTTATCCGAGATTCCTAGAATCAAAGGCTTCTAGCTCACCAGACTTATTCACCTCTGTTTCCCATCTCCTCCTGCACAAACTCTTAACAAACTGGCTTCTTCCTCAGCACTCTGCCATCTCGGCTGCTTCTCCTGGCCTTCACGTGGTCTTACTCTGCTCTCCTCTCTAATACTAATCTCAGGAACCAAGAGAGAGAGATCAAGCTCCCGGGCTGCCCCAGTTTATAGCATAGATAATCCAAACCTTTAATCCAATTATACACACAAGAAAGTCTCTGATAATGGGATTCTTCAGGAGAGTGCACCACCCTACATTATCCAATCAGTCAAGGGTGTGGAGAAGAGCTTACTCTTAAACTAAGCCTTAGGCTATAACGACCCGGCCTGCCCACAGCCTGTTCCAGAACACACATTAATATCAACGAACTTCTATGTGGGCAGCGCCATCCTTAACAAAGTGAGCATAATATATTTTATCTGCCCAACAATCCACCCTTATGCTCACTTTACTACCCACAATCTATACCACCAGCATCCCTGTACAAGGAAATTAGGCACATTACACAAGTTACAACAGCATGACAAATCATACAATTTCAACAAGTATAAAGGTACACACATTTCATCAGTCTCTGAGCACTTTTCCAAAAGCGCAAAATGTCCTCGGCCTTCTCTCTTGCCATTTGAAAGGCTTCCCGGGGCAGGAGGGCCTCCAGCAAAGCCATCCCCACCCCCATCAGGGTATTTCACATTGTCCAAAATCTGTAAGTCCATTCAACAAAGGAGCCAGTGCCCATCCGGTCATAGTCCAGGAAATCAGTCCACACACTTAGGGCTTTAGCCTCCCCCCTCATTCCTGCCATCATGGCAAGTCTCACACTGTCCTAAAGAAAAGCATGTGGCAATGGCAGTCAGCATTTCCATCTCTGCTCTGGGGAGCATGATGGCTTCCACCCCTATGTCCCAAAATCGCAGACCTACCGGCAGCGTAGCTACTCCTTGCTGCTGGGCTCTCACCTTCTGGAGGCTGCGGATCACAATTCCAGACCAATTCTCCTCATCCTCCAAAGAGGAACTGAAAACATCAGCTCCTGCTGCTAGGCTTGAGATCCGGGCCAACGCTGCCTTCTGCTCAGCAGGTCTTGCAACTCCAGCCCCTGCCTCAGCCCCGGTCCTGGCCTCAGCTCCGGCCCCGGCCTCAGGCCTGGTCTCATGACGCTGCTGGCTCTCCACAACATCCAGGGCAATCTCCAACTCACGAATCTGTGATTCCTTCTCCAGCGTCTGCTCCATTTCCAGGCAAATCTCGCAAACCTGGTCGGCCTCCTCCTCCAGCGCTTCCTTCAGCTCCAGGGTCAGCATCTGTTTCTCCCACGTTTCCTCCAGCTCCTTCCGCTGCTCGGCCTGCAGGTCCTGGGCAACCTCTTCCATAGAGCTCTCAGTTTCCTCACACATGGCTGTAAAAGTCAGCCAGCCTACAGTCCCCCAAAAAACAGCTATGGGAAGCCATAACAGCAGCCACTCCTCTACTCCACCACTCAAAGTTGGTGGTGGCTCCATGCTGATCTGTATCGAATCCTGCCACAGACTACGCCAAATGTAAAGCCAGTAGTCAAGGCCACTATCACAGCAGCCTGACCCGTGCAGGTTCACATTAGATTCGAACAGTCGGTAATGAAACAACGGAGCCAAGAACTGGTGAGCCATCAGCTTTAATTCTAGCTTGCACCCGAAGGGCAAGCAAAAACACACACTGGGCTCCAAAACCCACACATTCAGTGCTCACAAAGCTACTGACTTATCGAAGTTTCGTAGAATCAAAGGTTTCTATATCTCCAGACTTATTCACCTCTGTTTCCCAGATCCTCCTGCACAAACTCTTAACAAACTGGCTTCTTCCTCAGCACTCTGCCATCTCGGCTGCTTCTCCTGGCCTTCACGTGGCCTTACTCTGCTCTCCTCTCTAATACTAATCTCAGGAACTCAGGAACCAAGAGAGAGAGATCAAGCTCCCGGGCTGCCCCAGTTTACAGCATAGATAATCCAAACCTTTAATCCAATTATACACACAAGAAAGTCTCTGATAATGGGATTCTTCAGGAGAGTGCACCACCCTACATCGTCCAATCAGTCAAGGGTGTGGAGAAGATCTTACTCTTAAACTAAGCCTTAGGCTATAACGACCCGGCCTGCCCACAGCCTGTTCCAGAACACACATTAATATCAATGAACTTCCATGTGGGCAGCGCCATCTTTAACAAAGTGAGCATAATATATTTTATCTGCCCAACACCAGACTTATTCACCTATGTTTCCCATCTCCTGCACAAACTCTTAACAAACTGGCTTCTCACTCAGCACTCCACCATCTTGGATTCTTCCCCTCCTCCACGTGGCCTTACTCTGCTCTCCTCTCTGATACTAATCTCAGAACCCAGGAACCGAGAGAGAGATCAAGCTACTGTTCTCTCCCACTTTATAGCAGACTCAAAACCTTTAATCCAATTATACAAACAAGGAAGTCTCTGATACAAAGTCACCCATCTGAGGCATAATGGGATTCCTCCCTACATCACCACCCTACATCATCCAATCAGTCAAGGGTGTGGAGAAGAGCTTACTCTTAAAACAAAGCCTTAAGCTATAACGACTCGGACTGCTTACATTACAACTTTTCCCCCACAGCCATCACAAGCATAAGGGCAAATAATATTACCTGGGTGATGGGTTTCCATGTGGGCAGCACCATCTTTAACAAAGTGAGCATATTATATTTTATCTGCCGAACAGTAGTTATCATGACCAGGGCAGTTATTATATTCATTGCTTCTGGATATGATAGTGAAGATTAAATAAAGTAACACTTAGTAGATCAGCTGGCACATTATTAAATGAGTAGTAAATGTTAGTGTAAAGCCAGTAGCCAGGGTCAGCTTCACAGCCGCCTGGCCAATCAGGTTCGCATTAGATTTGAACAGTCGGTAATGAAACAACGGAGCCAAGAACTGGTGAGCCATCAGCTTTAATTCTAGCTTGCACCCGGCAGGCAAGCAAAAACACACACTGGGCTCCAAAACCCACACATTCAGTGCTCACAAAGCTACTGACTTATCCCGAGTTTCCTAAAATCAAAGGTTTCTAGCTCACCAGACTTATTCACTTCTGTTTCCCATCTCCTCCTGCACAAATTCTGCTCAAACTGCCTTCTTCCTCAGCACTCTGCCATCTTGGCTGCTTCTCCTGGCCTCCACGTGGCCTTCATCTGCTCTCCTCACTAATACTTCAGGAACAAGAAAGAGCAAGCTCCCAGCCTGCCCCACTTTATACTTGTAAAACCAGTAGTTGCGGCCACCATCACAGCTGCCGGGCCAGTGCAGGTTCGCATTAGATTCGAACAGTTGGTAATGAAACAACAGGAGCCAAGAACTGGTGAGCCATCAGCTTTAATTCTAGCTTGCACCCGGCGGGCAAGCAAAAACACACACTGGGCTCCAAAACCCACACATTCAGTGCTCACAAAGCTACTGACTTATCTGAGTTTCCTAGCATCAAAGGTTTCTAGCTCACCAGACTTATTCACCTCTGTTCCTCATCTCCTCCAGCACAAACTCTTAACAAACTGGCTTCTCACTCAGCACTCCACCATCTTGGCTGCTTCCACTCCTCCATGTGGCCTTACTCTGCTCTCCTCTCTAATACTAATCTCAGGAACCCAGGAACCGAGAGAGAGCAAGCTCCCGGTCTGCCCCAGTTTATAGCATAGAAAATCCAAACCCTTAATCCAATCTACAGACAAGAAAGTCTCTGATACAAAGCCACCCGTCTGAGGCATAATGGGATTCCTCAGGAGAGTGCACCACCCTACATTATCCAATCAGTCAAGGGTGTGGAGAAGAGCTTACTCTTAAACTAAGCCTTAGGCTATGATAACCCGGCCTGCCCACAGCCTGTTCCAGAACACACATTAATATCAACAAACTTCCATGTGGGCAGTGCCATCTTTAACAAAGTGAGCATAATATATTTTATCTGCCCAACAATACTGTAAAGTCAAAACCTCCAATCCAATCTACAAATAAGAAAGTCTCTGATACAAAGTCACCCATCTGAGGTATAATGGGATTCCTCAGGAGAGGGCACCACCCTACATCATCCAATCAGTCAAGAGTGTGGAGAAGAGCTTACTTACTCTTAAAACTAAGCCTTAGGCTATAACGACCCGGCCTGCCCACAGCCTGTTCCAGAACACACATTAATATCAACGAACTTCCATGTGGGCAGCACCATCTTTAACAAAGTGAGCATAATATATTTTATCTGCCCAAGAGTTAGCTACAATTTCATTATTATTTATAGAAATAGACTGGAAATAGGTTTTGAAGATAGGATCAATAAGGCTGCCTTGGACCTATTAGCATCCTGAGCCACACACAAAGCAAGCCTGGTGTTCAGTCAAGACTATTGGAGTTGATTGAAGTGATCCCCTCTCAGACTGGATTAGCAGGCTTAAAATCCCAGCTTTCTTCTCTCCCTCCCAGCTCTTGAAACTGAACCCCAACATGTTACCACAGCCAAATATTATCAAGTAAGGCAGCGTGCATCCCAAGTATCAAAAACTGGGCAAGAGAGATTTGGGGAACGAGAAGGAAGTAAACACGGCAAAGTGAGCACTGAACATTGCTGACTGAAGGCGTTTCTCCACTGCCATCCTTTGAAGCCTGGCAGTATAAGTACCCAGTTGGATAGCAGGTTTATGGTCTAGAGGCCCCGCAGCCTTCCTTCTCATCTGAGATGGAAAGTTTTGCAGTGGGTATCTGTTGGGCAGATAAAATATATTATGCTCACTTTGTTAAAGATGGCGCTGCCCACATGGAAGTTCGTTGATATTAATGTGTGTTCTGGGACAGGCTGTGAGCAGGCCGGGTCGTTATAGCCTAAGGCTTATTTTTCCCCACACTCTTGACTGATTGGATGATGTCAGGTGGTGCACTCTCCTGATGAATCCCATTATGCCTCAGATGGGTGACTTTGTATCAGAGACTTTCTTGTATGTAGATTAGATTAAAGGTTTGGATTCTACATTATAAGGTGGGACAGACCAGTAGCTTGCTCTCTCTTTGGTTCCTGAGGTATTAGAGAAGAGAGCAGTGTAAGGCCACGGGAAGAGGCCAGGAGAAGCAGTCAAGATGGTGGAGTGCTGAGGGAAAAGCCAGTTTGTGTAGAGAGAAGGAGATGGGAAACAGAGGTGAATAAGTCTAGTGAGCTAGAAACCTTTGATTCTAGGAAACTCGGATAAGTCAGTAGCTTTGTGAGCACTGAATGAGTGGGTTTTGGAGCCCAGTGTGTGCTTTTGCTAGAATTAAAGCTGATGGCTCACCAGTTCTTGGCTCCATTGTTTCATTACCGACTGTTCGAATCTAATGCGAACCAGCACTGGTCAGGCTGCTGTGATGGTGGCCCTGGCTACTGGCTTTACAGTATCCTTTGAACTGGATAGGCCTGCTTCTCCCTAACCTTTCTGCTAAGAGATATTTGCCTTATTTTTTTCTCCCTACATTTTTTTAAATTTATTGGTTCTAGCAAGGGGAATTAAAAGAGAGAGCTGGGAACATCAATTTGTTGCTGTATGTGCCCTGACTAGGGATCGAACTAGCAACCTCTATGCTTTGGGATGATGCTCTTAACCAACTAAGTCATCTGGCCAGGGCTCTTGCCAGCTCACTCCTGAAAGAATATTTAGGGCAGTGGTTCTTAACCTGGGTTCTATCGAACCCTAGGGGTTCGATGAGTCGGTCTCACGGGTTCGGAGAAGCCTCTGCCGCGGAGGCCCGAATAAAGTAATACTGTAATTTGTTGTGAGTTCATGTACTTTGTTGGTTTTGTTCTTTGAGCAAGGTGATGTTCATGCACGGCTCATTTTGTGCACCAGTAAAAAACATACACTTATGTCTTGAATTTGGGGGAAAAAATCATATTTTATTTATCACCAAAGAAGAGTTCGGTGTGTGTGCATATGAAACTGTTGGGTTCCGTACCTCAAAAAAGGTTAAGAACCACTGGTTTAGGGTATTAAACTGCTTTATAATTAGGCCATATTTGTAAGCAAGCAGTCTGTGATGCTGTTTTCTATATTTAAGAAAACTTTTTTTTTCCCCCCAGGGACAGAGAGAGGGATAGATAGGGACAGACAGGAATGGAGAGAGGTGAGAAGCATCAATCATTAGTTTTTCGTTGCCGTTGCGACACCATAGTAGTTCATTGATTGCTTTCTTACATGTGCCTTGACCGTGGGCCTTCAGCAGACGAAGCAACCCCCTGCTTGAGCCAGCTTCTTTGGCTCCAAGCTGACGAGCTTTTGCTCAAGCCCGATGGGCCTGCACTCAAGCTGGCAACCTCGGGGTCTCAAACCCAGGTCTTCCGCATTCCAGTCCGGTGCTCTATTCACTGCGCCACCACCTGGTCAGGCTAGATTTGAGAAAACTTTTGTACAATGGCTTGCTGTCCCTAACTCCACCTGCCACTCCATGCCAGTTGGAAAGGGCTTTCAGACTTCCCTGGTGTACATGGTTTGTAAATAGGCCCTATTACTGTTTAAATATCTCTCACTATCAGATATATATTTTACATCATAACCCAGTACATAAACACAAACACACACATATACACTGGCATGAACCATTCTTACCCTTGCCATATACAAGGCTCTTTGCTATTTTTGTTCTATTCTGTTCTTTTTTTTTAAAATGCTGTTTATGACTCACTACAATGTCAGAATATGCTAATGGCTTGGAATTTAAGTTTGAAAACCACTGCTTTTTATCTCATGGTATTTTGAAGAACTTATGCTATTCTATAGATATCTGCACAGAAGGATAAATCTTAGCATCAGGAGCATTTAATCCTTGTGTGGCTGTGCAAACCGGTAATGAGGAAGAAGATAGATAGATCCCCAAGACCAAAGAATGCCAGGAAAGTAAAAAACAAGGCTACTTAGAGTTTTTTTCCTGTATTCTGTATAGCTACCTTCTGAGAACTGGGTCTCCAAATAAACAAAAGCTGTTTCTTGGCAGTAGATTTAATACCTACCAGTCCCCCCACTGAGGAAAATACTAGGCATGGATTTATGGTTCTTACTCCCACCTATTTATTAAAACACTTTTTCATATGCCACTTTCTTCATCAAGCCTTCTTGACTTACTCTTGCAACAGGTAATATATGTAGTAGAGAGCAAGCACTTTAGAATCAGGCAAGACTGGGTTAAAATTTCAAGTCACCCTGTGTGATAATTTGTCAATTACTTAAGCTTAATTTCTGTATCAGTAAAATTGGGATAATGATAACTTTACCTGCAGAGTTGTCCTGACAATCAAAGGTGATAACGTCTGTGAAGTCTCTTTATTGCTTGCCAAATAACAGGCTTTCCATGTGTCCACTTGGTTCATTCCTCTGTAATTACTGCCCCTCGGAACATCCAGGCACTGTGTTTCTTTTAAGACATTCCATTCTACTTCGTACTGTTGCAACTTGCTTATTTTATCCACCCTACAAGACAGGCTCCTTGAGGATAGGGTTCATTGACCATCCATCTGTATTTGTTTAATACACAGTATTTAGAATAAAGTACTCGCAAAATACTTGCTGAGTTACTGAAGAGTATCTTCAGAGATAACATGATACTGTAAAAAAAAATTTTTAATTTTTCACACAAATGTAGCACTGGATAAAAGCTGACAATAAAAAAATAACTAATTTTGAAAGGAGGGCACTGACCATTCAGATTGTAAAGAATTAGTGACAATTCATTACACCAATATTCAGTTCACTCAATCAAATGAGCAAAGAACATCTAATGCAGTGCCTGACCTGTGGTGGCGCAGTGGATAAAGCATCGACCTGGGAACACTGAGGTCGCCAGATCTAAACCCTGCACTGGTCTGGTCAAGGCACATATGGGAGTTGATGCTTCCAGCTCCTCCCCCCTTTCTCTCTCTCTCTCTCTCTCTCTCTCACTCTGTGTCTCCTCTCTAAAATGAATAAAAAATAAAAAAAAAAGAACATCTAATGCAGAAAGTAACATCCCAATTCTTCAAACATGAAAGAACTCAGCATAGCCTGTCTGAACTTGTCTTGAGTGAGAAAAAAACGTGTGTGTGTGTGTGTGTGTGTGTGTGTAGACATGCACGTATACAACAATGAAATCCAGCCTATTAGAAAAATTAAAATTTTAAACTAAGTGAAGAACTGTGCTGAATAATTTATTCAAAAAGTATTTATTAGTGCTCAACACTCTTCTAGTCCTTTTAATATATCAGTGAACGAAGCAAATAACTCACCTTGCCTATATGAAACCTACCTGCTACTGAAATATAACTGGTTCAAATATATAACTTTACTAATACTAAGCGATTATGGAACTTGTGGTATGGACTAGAATGTGAATGTTACAAACCTGAACAAAATAAATATATGTAATGAGAACTTACGGAGAGGTGACAGAAAGCATGTGAGTAATCTATCTTTACAGTCTAAAATTGAAAAGTAGTTTAAAATCTTAATAAAAATTCAATTTCTGAGAGGTTTTCATAATTTTTTTCCTTAACCTATAAAGAGCTCTTACAAAGTAATATCCCTCATGTGAAACAAACAAAAAATAATTACCTCATGTTCTTTTGTTGTATAAAGGTCAAGTAAAATTCGTTAAAATTAGAATACTTTACAGTAGCATCTATCATAAAGTAGTCTGGATCAAATATTTTCAGGGAGGTAATTTAATGCAGGGAATTGGTTTTATAGGTAATGTAAGAGCTAAGAAGCCAAATACGACAATGAGATAACCCAGTGATTAGTGTAAGAACCAAAAGCCACTGAGCCCTTAGGCTGAAGAGACAAAGGGAGGAAGCAGTGTCACCTGAGGCCCAGGGGACCAGAAAAAAGCACAGCTGCTGTGAAGAATATGCCCCCGGATTCTCTCTGTTCCTCACACTCACCAGTCTTTCATCAGATGACCCAGCCAGCTGTTAGCTGACGCAGGAGCCAGGGAAATGCAGCCTCCAGGAACCAACCCCCCCCCCCTTGCAGTACTGATGGAGCCGAGACTGGGCAAGGATGGGCACACGGCCTGCACTGAATGAAGAGTACCTATTATTTTTATAAAAGAATAGCTACCTATCTACCCATGTAGATGTACAGAGAGATAGTTGGACATGTCATTGTTGGGGAGTAAAGTAGTTTCCTCCTACCCTTCTAAATTCTGGCTGGACTAATGACCAAACTAACCTGAGACAGATTAACAGGAGAAAATGACCAAATTTATTACAGATACACACAGGAGGACTTTGTAAGAATATGAGACCTAAGGACAGAAAGGGTAGGTAAGGCTCAGATGTCATCCTGAGCTTAGGAAGGGGGAGGGTTTTGTAGTTTGGGACTTGGATTGGGAGGAAGGCAATTCACATGGCTGGGCCATTTTTAACAATGGGGCACAGGACTTGGATCAAATAGGCCTGATATAGGTTTATCCCCATCTATCATGCACTAGTTCATATTATACAATGATCTGTGATAGTACCTTTCTTCCTGGAGCAGGTCTTCCTCATTCTTTCAGGCAATTAAGAGCAAGGTCTGCAGTTCTTCCTGTCTTTTCTTTAAAAATCACCAGCTTAAAATAATATCCCATAGGGCATATTTTTGAGTGGCAAGTTCTACTTCACCTCACCGTTCAGCTGTTGTTCATATAGTTATTTCTGTATGGACTGATTTTGAGTGATTCTTGCAATTTTATTCTTGCATTTTTCTACATGGTTTGAGAATATTTTTAGTTAGACTTAAAATTTTTTTCATCCACATATTTTGATAAGCTGAACCATTGATATACATAAGTATAAACCTATGGTAAATTCAAGCAGAGTTCTAGAATTATGAACACATAGTGTATTTCTGTGTTATCACCATGTGACATATGTTAACTTCTGCAGTTGAGAAGCTTTCCAATTCCACTCAGGTAAGAAGTTTAAATTAAATCTGAAGATAATTATGCATTGTATTTTTGTAATAGCATTTCCCCCGTTTTCTTGGTAAATATTTCTGTATAAATCTCTAAGAGATAATAAAGTCACGGTGCCATTATTACAGCTTAGTCTCTTCCAAATATCAATGTCATTGGGGGGGAAAGGGTAGAAGGACTTCTATAAATAAATGAGACTAAAGAGCTATAACAACTAAATGCAATGCTTGAAGCTTCATGAATCCAAATTCAAGAGAAAACAACTCTTAAAGATATTGGGAAAGTTTTAATATGGATTGAATAGAAGTTGATGTAATGGCATCCTTTCCTTAAGTGTAATAATAATGGTTATTTTACCTAGGAGATGCATGCTGACGTAGGGGAAGAATATCATGATTTCAGCAATATACTTTGAACAAAAAATATATTCCTGAATAGGCATATAGACATATAGATAAAGCAAATATTCCAATTATTGAATCCAGGGGGCGGTGTACTATTGCTCCCTTCTTTCAACTTTTCTGGTGTTTAAAATACTATATAATAAATTCCAGTAAGACTCATTTGCAATAAAAAATAAATGTAAACAAAGTAAAATTAAACATAGCTGGTGTTATGGACTGAATGTGCTTCCCCACACTTCATACACTGAAGCCCTACTCCCCAATGTAATGGTATTTGGAGATGGAACCTTTGGAGAGGGAATCTAATTGGGATGAGATGAGGTCATAAGGGCGGGGTCCTCGTGATAGGCTTAGGACCCTCACAAGAAGGAACGCCAGAGCACTTGTGTGCTCTCTTCCTGCACACAGACCCAAGTACAGTTGTGGTGAGAGGTCTCTTCCTGGCTGCCTTGGCATGGAAAGCTTAAGGTGACCAGATTTTAAAATTGGTAAAGTGGGACACCATTGACCGGGGGTAGGGGAGTTCTTTTTTCTTTAATTTTTTAAATATATTTTATTCATTTTAGAGAGGAGACACAGAGTGAGAGAGAGAGAAAAGAGAAAGGGGGGAGGAGCTGGAAGCATCAACTCCCATATGTGCCTTGACCAGGCCAGTGCAGGGTTTTGAACTGGCGACCTCAGTGTTCCCAGGTCGACGCTTTATCCACTGTACCACCACAGGTCAGGCCAGGGAGGGTTCTTAATTAAAAATTTGGTCTATATGGAGCAAAAAAAATTTTTCATAGAATGCAAAAATAGTATTGTAATATATTTTTTTTAATTTCAACATAAGTACAATATACAAATATAATACATTAAAAAATTATGTTTAGTATTATTTATTCTTTGGCATATTTCTCATTTGAGTGAATTTTATTTTAGTAGAATTTTTGCTGTCATTGTTTAAAAGGTCATGAAAGTTTTCACAAGAATTTGTTAAATTATATGTCACACATAAAATGGCTTTCAAAGTCTCAACACTTAATTGTGATTTTTCTGATGTCCACACTTTATTTACCATAGAAAAAACCACGTTCAGTCGCAGCATTAGTTCCTGGTAAAGACAGCGCATATTCCACAATTTTTAGTGCATTATTGTATGGAACATGGTTGTTTCAAAATGATGAAATATTTCTAACCATTTGTTCTCTATTATGATTTTTGCTGATGCCCAAGATTTCACCTTTTCCTTATCAATATATATTTTTAATAATGATACCTTATTAAAAAGATCATTTTCTGAAATATTACTATATGGGCAATTTTGAGTGAATCAGAGGGATCTGGTTACATAGTCCGAAACCGATACCAGAGCTGCAGGAGCGGGTGGGAGCGGGCAGGGCAGTGCCGCCAGCGCGCTCACACACGAGCGGTCACGCACACTCCCCGCCTGGACTCGTCCTTGCGGCAGCCACGTTCCCGCGTTCAGCCCTGCTGCCCGCTGGAGACCGAGTGACTTGTGCCTTGCGGAGCCCGGAGCTGCACGCCGGTGTCCCGGACATGGGCCTATAGGTAGTTAGGGGACTTGACAGCCGCCTCCCCAGCAGGTACCTCCAGCCGGAAGTTTTTTGTTTCTGGGCCCCACACGGGGCAGCCAGCTCTTGCGGCAGTGCGGAAGCTTCCAGGTGGAGGCGGTGTCTCCCAGCCAAAATCCGTATATTCCCTTCCCATTCTCCCACCATTCCCTAGCTTTTCGTGCATTCTTTCCAAAAATCGGGACTTTTTAAAAATGCCGCGGGACAAATTGTTAAAAATCAAGACTGTCCCACCAAAAGCGGGACATCTGGTCACCTTTGGAAAGCTCTCATAAGAACTTGACTGCTGCCTGACCAGGCGGTGGCGCAGTGGATGGAGCGTCAGACTGGATGCGGAAGACCCAGGTTCGAGACCCCGAGGTAGCCAACTTGAGCGCAAGCTCATCTGGTGTGAGCAAAGCTCACCAGCTTGGACCCAAAGTCGCTGGCTTGAGCAAGGGGTTACTAGGTCTGCTGTAGCCCCATGGTCAGGGCACATGTGGGAGAGATATCAATGAACAACTAAGGTGTCACGACGAACAACTGGTGATTGATGCTTCTCATCTCTCTCTGTTCCTGTCTATCCCTCTCTCTGTCTCTGTAAAAAAAAAAAAAAAAAAAGAACCTGACTCCCAAATCTTGGACTTTAAGCTTCCCAGAACTGTGAGGAACTAAACTTCTGTTGTTCAAATCCCCCAGTTCATGGTATTTTATTATGGAGTCTAGAGTGACTTAACTTTCCTTAGTTCCACAGAAAATCCTGGACAGCACCTTGAAGGTAGCAGTAAGGTTTACTCCACAGAGAAAAAAGGGTACTTGAGTGCATTGAATCTTTCACTGAGAGGCTAGAAAATGATACACACTTTCTTTATCAGTAATAAATACTTAAGATTGTCAGCATAGAGTCTGGAAGGGAGCAAGTCAGCCTAAACCCTACTTTTGTTATCCCATTTATTGCCAATAATTGTTTATTTCTTGCAACTAAAGACAATAAAAAATGGCCTAGTCCACCTGCATTCTTGTCCAGGGTACCAGAGGAATTCAGAATGAATTCCCCAGTGTTCAGCACAGAACATTTCTGTTTGCTTGGAACCTGTTAGTATTTAAGTCTTCTTAAACCATCTCCCAGGTGCTAAACCACATTATCAACACCCCCTCACTTACCCATATACAAACACAGTGTACAGAATCATCAGCAGAACTGACTGAGGGCTTTGGCATATTAATTAAGGGCATCATTAGCTGCCATTTACTTCCCGAGTGGCTTCAGGCAACTCAAGGTTTCATTGTCTCAGTTTCCATATTCTGCAAAATAGGAATAGTTGCTCCCACCTCCTAGTGTTGTTTTTGAGGTTAAATTAGCCAGTAAATTTAAATAGATTAATATGACATCTAAAGTAATGCCTAATAAATAATAAGCACTTAATAACTGTTAGTCATCTCCATCTTCATCACCACTTTACCAGGTAGATAAAAAATCCTGGACTTAAAGCTGTTTAGGAGATGATGACCACTAGGTGGCACCAGTTACAGGTGAATAAAATCTCCCACGCAATAAATACTGTATATTGTATTTCACCAAAAGTTTGGAAGTCATGTGAAAAGGCAGAAATAGAACTGCAATGTTAACAAGGTAATGTGCATATATGAATGTAAATATATGGTGGCCCACAAACTAAGCATCTGCTTCATAATAATTAGCGAAAGCATGTCTAAAACAAGTCAAATGTGTTCTGGTTTGATTCCCGGACCCCAGAGGATTTCTCTGCTGGGTCAGCAGAGAGGCTTTGAGGAAACCCTCCTACTTTGTATTGAAGTGGGGAGGTGTGGTTCTTGATCAGGTTTGGCTAACACTGGGGCGTTTGTTTTCCGTAAATGTGCTCCTCCAGCTTTGTTTTGCTGAGCAAGGTGTGATCTGGACAGGCGCCCTGTGGTAGGGTACAGATTTTCATGCACTGTGGGAGGAAACTTTTGCAGGGATGGACAAGGGCATGGATAGCTGTCACAGTGGCAGAAACTTGGTGGAAATGCAGAAGAACCCAGATGAGGGTTTTAGTGAGCGTTTCTATGTGGTAAGGTAGTGCTTTTGCTATACTAGCTACGCTCCCCTGACGTCTGAGAAAACAATCTCAAGATAGAGGAGGAGCAAATGAGCTGGACGTTTGAGTTACAGCATGTTTTTTCTTTCCTTTCTTGTCATTCCATTCCATTATCCCTAAACCTTCAAATAAAATCTTGTTTAAAATATCTTGATTATATTTTAGGAAGTTAAGGGAGAGGTTTGTGTCCATCTTTGGGCTGGCTTATTATACCAATTGGAACCGAAGTACAGAAGTAAGGTGATGAAATGTGTGGAATGTGAAAAGACTCCATGGAAATTCTCAGTAAGACTTAGCAAAATCAGGTAGAAGCCTGGAAATCCAACAGTTTCCTAGGATGGGAGGTTTTGTCACTTGTTATCAAAGAGCAGGGTGATTCCAGACTGGCCGTGTGTTGGGCAGATAAAATATATTATGCTCACTTTGTTAAAGATGGTGCTGCCCACATGGAAGTTCGTTGATATAAATGTGTGTTCTGGAACAGGCTGTGGGCAGGCCGGGTCGTCATAGCCTAAGGCTTAGTTTAAGAGTAAGCTCTTCCCCACACCCTTGACTGATTGGATGATGTAGGGTGGTGCACTCTCCTGAGGAATTCTATTATGCCTCAGATGGGTGGCTTTGTATCAGAGACTTTCCTGTATGTATAATTGAATTAAAGGTTTGGATTTTCTAGGCTATAAACTGGGACAGTCTGGGAGCTTGATCTCTCTCTCTCTTGGTTCCTGAGTCCCTGAGGTTGGTATTAGAGAGGAGAGCAGATTAAGGCCATGTGGAGGAGAAGTAGCCAAGATGGCGGAGTGCTGAGGAAGAAGCCAGTTTGTTAAGAGTTTGTGCAGGAGGAGATGGGAAACTGAGGTGAATAAGTCTGGTGAGCTAGAAACCTTTGATTCTAGGAAACTCGGATAAGTCAGTAGCTTTGTGAGCACTGAATGTGTGGGTTTTGGAGCCCAGTGTGTGTTTTTGCTTGCCCGCCGGGTGCAAGCTAGAATTAAAGCTGATGGCTCACCAGTTTGTGGCTCCTTTGTTTCATTGCCATCTGTTCGAATCTAATGTGATCCTGCGTGGGTTGGGCTGCTGTGATGGTGGCCTCGGCTACTGGCTTTACACCGTGGTAATACACTAAGCCAGCAGAAGGCCAAGGGGCTGCAGGTGGACCCAGAACAGGGAAGAGTTGACTGACAAAGCAGCAAGGGTCAAAGTGAAACAATGTAAACAGGATGGAGCAGAATTAAATTGGGTAAGAGAAGAAATTGAAAAGAGCAATTATTTCTAAGGTCAGGTTTCTGAGCTTTTTGTTTAAAAAGAAAATAAAGCCCTGGCTGGGTAGCTGTTGGGCAGATAAAATATGTTATGCTCACTTTGTTAAAGATGGAGCTGCCCACATGGAAACCCGTCACTCAGGTGATATTATTTGCCCTTATGCTTGGGATGGGTGTGGGGGAAAGGCTGTAATGTAGGCAGGCCAGGTCGTTATGGCCTAAGGCTTGGTTTTAAGAGTAAGCTTTCCCCCACACCCTTGACTGATTGGATGATGTGGGGTGGTGCACTCTCCTGAGGAATCCCATTATGCCTCAGATGGGTGACTTTGTATCTCAGAGATTTTCTTGTTTGTATAATTGAATTAAAGGTTTTGAATCTATTATATAAAGTGGGGCAGACCAGGAGCTTGCTCTCTCGGTTCCTGCTATCACCATTGCAGGGGCCTCCCTGATCCCTTGCCCTCCATGGGAAAAGCTGGTTTTCTGCTTTTCCCTTGTCTTCTCTTGTGGCTTGCCTGTCTTGGTGAGACACCAATAAACAGAAAGGCCTACCGTCCTCCGACTCTGCCATTTCTCCACGGTCAGCCAGAATCCAATGGGAACCTGCATGTGAATGGCCACGATGGCAGCTCCTGGCATTACAGTAGCTCAGTTGGTTAAAGTGTTGTCCCTGTACACCAAGGTTGCAGGTTTGATCCTTTGTCGGGGCACATAAAGAATCAACCAATGGATGCATAATAAATAAGTGAAACAACCAATTGTTGTTTCTCTCTCTCTCTCTCTCTCTCTCTCCTACTTTCTCTCAAAAATCAACCAATAGCCTGACCAGGTGGTGGCGCATTGGATAGAGCGTTGGACTGGGATGCGGAAGACCCAGGTTCGAGACCCCGACCTTGCCAGCTTGAGCGCGGGGCCCATCTGGCTTGAGCAAAAGCTCGCCAGCTTGGACCCAGGGTCGCTGGCTCCAGCAGGGGGTTGCTCGGCCTGCTGAAGGCCCACGGTCAAGGTATGTTTGAGAAAGCAATCAATGAACAACTATGGTGTCCCAACGGCAGCGAGAAAGCTAATGGTTGATGCTTCTCATCTCTCTGTTCCTGTCTGTCTGTCCCTATCTATCCTTCTCTCTGACCCTCTCCCTGTCCCTGTAAAAAAAATAATAATAAATAATTCTAAAAAAAGATCAACCAATAAATTAGAATTTTTAAAAAGAAAAGAAGGCTCTGGCCAGTTGATTCAATGGATAGAGGACTGGCCCAGCATGCGGACATTCCAGGTTCAATTCCTAGTCAGGGCTCACATGAGAAGCAACCATCTGCTTCTTTTCCCTTCCCTATACCCCTCTTCCCTCTCTTCCCCTCTGTTGGGCAGATAAAATATATTATGCTCACTTAGTTAAAGATGGCGCTGCCCACATGGAAGTTCGTTGATATTAATGTGTGTTCTGGAACAGGCTGTGGGCAGGCCAGGTCGTTATAGCCTAAGGCTTAGTTTTAAGAGTAAGCTCTTCCCCACACCCTTGACTGATTGGATGATGTAGGGTGGTGCACTCTCCTGAGGAATCCCATTGTGCCTCGGATGGGTAGCTTTGTATTGGAGACTTCCTTGTTTGTGTAAATTGGATTAAGGGTTTGGATTTTTACAATATAAAGTGGGACAGACCAGTAGCTTGATCGCTCTCGGTTCCTGGGTTCCTGAGATTAGTATCAGAGAGGAGAGCAGATGAAGGCCACATGGAGGCCAGGAGAAGCAGCCAACATGGCAGAGTGCTGAGGAAGAAGCCAGTTAGTGCTGGAGAAGGAGATGGAGAACAGAGGTGAATAAGTCTGGTGAGCTAGAAAGCTTTGATTCTAGGAAACTCGGATAAGTCAGTAGCTTTGTGAGCACTGAATGTGTGGGTTTTGGAGCCCAGTGTGTATTTTTGCTTGCCCGCCGGGTGCAAGCTAGAATTAAAGCTGATGGCTCACCAGTTCTTGGCTCCGTTGTTTCATTACCTACTGTTCGAATCTAATGCGAACCTGCACGGGTCAGGCTGCTGTGATAGTGGCCCCGACTACTGGCTTTACACCCTCTTACAGCCAGTAGCTCTGTTGATTCAAGCACTGTCCCCAGACAGGGGTTACCAGGTGGATCCCAGCCTGGGGCACATGTGGGAGTCTGTCTATCTCCCCTCCTCTCACTTAAAAAAAGAAAAAAAAGGCCAGTGGCAGGCCCATTTCTTTAGCTTCTTGACCTCCACCCCGACCCATCCTTATTTATTTGCTATCTCAGAGGAAAGGGAAGTTTTTGTCCTATATATGCTAACTCTGCTCTTGTCTACCCACCATCAGTGATCTATTCCCTCCCATACATTTTCAATTCTTTCATTACTGATTTTATTCTTATGAACTACAGAAGAAGTTGAAGTCGTTACCTTTTAAAACAAAACAAAACTCTCTCGTTGTTTTTGTATCTGTCATTATTGTCTTGTTCTTTCTTCCCTTTGCAACGAAGTTTCTAGAAAGATCAATCTTCCTGGATTCACTCCCTCTCTTCTCTTTCTACCCACCTAAAATGGCCCTACTGAGTTTGCCAGTGAACTTCATGTCAAAATCATTGGGTGATTTTCAGCCTGAGTCTAAGCTCTCTGCAACATTTGCAACTGTTAACATTCATTCAATAATTACTGAGCACCTGCTATGAGTTTGCCATTGTTCTAGGCACTGTGATGTATAAATAGATTAGGTCCTGCCTCAAAGATGTAGCCAGGTTCTGACATCAGAGTTATCTGGCCAGGGGCCAGAGCAAAGGAATGGTGAGTGCCACAACTTTTGTTGGGGGTGGGGAGGCAGCAAGCACTGAGGAAGATGTCAACCTGTGACTGACTACTCTGCTTGCATTGCAATCTGAATTTCAGACTGCTTGTCAATGTTACTCACATCATATTATTAACAACGCTCTTATCAACATATTATCTTTAAATTGCTGAAAAGATAATACTTTGAGAGAAAATGACCACTCCTATGCTCCTAAACCACCACTTTTCCCCAAACGAAGCTTTCCTTATATCTTCTTATAGCTTTCTTTCTTTAGAAAAGGAAGATTTCCTGATTCCCCCACCCCCTTTAGCTTTCTTTCTAAAGAGCAGGCGAGACTCACAGTATATATGTAAACAATCAAACAACAACTTCAGAGAATTGTAAGTGCTTTGAAAGAAATAGAGAACAATACAACATAAAGCTCCTGGATGGTCTGAATATTTGTGTTTTCCCAAGATTCACTCATTGAAATCCTAACCACCAAGGTGGTCATGTTAGGATGTAGGACCTTTGGGGTATAATTAGGACTGAGGAGGGAGCCCTTGTGAGTAGGATTAGTGCCCTTATAAAAGGAACCCCACAGAGACCCTTGCCCCTTTTACTACACAGAGACACAGTGAAAAGCACTCTATGTGAAGCAGGAAGTGAATCCTCACCAGATACCCAATCTGCCAGAACCATAGTCTGACTTTCTAGCCTCCATAACTGTGCAGAAGAAATGTTTGTTGTTTATAAGCCACTAATTTTATGGCATTTTTGTTATAGTGGTCTGAGTGGACTAGTAGGGATGGAGAACTGCTTTACATAGTGTGGTCAAAGAAGGCCCCTTTGGGAAGAGGACATTTAAGCTGAGACTTAAGAGTTAATCTTTAGAGAAACTTGGGGGAAAGCATGCCAGACAGAAGGAAGAGTAAGTGCAAAGGCACTGAAGAACTTGGTATGTTGGAGTAACTGATAGGAGAGCCATATGCCTAAAGCTTTGTGATATGACAGTGGTTAGAAAGGCAGATGGAAGAGGTAGACGTTGTTTTGTAAGACAGGATATTGTCACTAGAGCATGTGTAAGTGCTAATAGATACAATTCAGTAAAGAAAGGAACTGAGACACATAAAGGGCGGGATCTATAGCACAAATACAGGGGTTTGCTCTAAGACAGAAGCACACATACCTTTTAAAGCTCTTTCCTAGCCCTGGCTAGTGGCTCAGTGGATAGAGTGTTGGCCTGGTGTGTGGACATCCCAGGTTTGATTCCTGGTTAGGGCTCACACAAGAAGCAACCATCTACTTCTCCCTCCCTCCCTCTCCCCCTTTTATCCCTCTTTCTTTCCCACAGCCAGTGGCTCGATTGGTTCGAGCATCAGCCCCAGGTGCTGAGGATACCTCCGTTGGAGCACATCATCCTCAGGCACTAAAAATAGCTCAGTACTCAAGCAACAGTCCCAGATGGAGTTGCCAGGTGAATCCCCATCAAGGCACATGCAGGAGTCTGCCTCACTGTCTTCCCTCTTCTCACCTAAAAGAAAAAAAAAAGCTCTTTTCCCTTAGTTTTAACAATGTCTCTATTTATTCTTCCCTTTCCTCTCTGTTCCTCTTCAGTCTCCTTCTCAGACCCCCACCCCCATTTATTTTGGTTGTCAGCAGGGTTCTGTTCACAGCTGCCTTCTAATAATCCTCTCTATATTTTCCTTAGACAATATAGAGAGGATTATTAGCCCTAACCATCACTCTAGACCACTTTCATATCCAACTGTAGATATATATTATTAATTTCACAAATTATAACTCCAACCCATACCTATCCTCTGACCTTCTGATTGAACTACTTATTTGACACCTCCACTTGGACAGAGGCATCTTGACTTTGACATGTCCAAACTTAGGATTCTTGCATTCCCCAACCCCAAGCATACAGAACAGTGCTGGATGGGAACTGGGGTGCGGCGGGAAGCTGGGGAGAGGGTGGTCCACACTCCACTTCCCGTCACAACTTCTGCCCCAGGCTTTGATACAGACTTTCAAAGTGTTCCATTCTTCTGTGAAATAGCATTGTGAACACTACTAGAGCTTACAACACTTACAGCTCGCCTTTCTGTCCTAGGCATGGGGGGATTTGACCCATGTCTCTGAAGCCACACATGGCTCTAGCTCTTATTGCTTCTGGATGGAAATATTTAAGAGCAGGTATATAACTCTCCCTGCCATCTTTTATTCACCTTTCTATTTTGCAGGGTTATGATGTTGAGGTGTAGATGCCTAAGATCAAAAGAGCCTGGAATGCTGAGCCATCGCGTGGAAGAAAACTGCTCAGTCATTTGGATCCATAGCAAACTTAGAGCAAGCAAGAGACAATAGAAGAAAAACAATCTTTCTTTTATAAATCACTGAGGCTTTGCTTTTTTAGTTTCATGGTGTGTGTATTTTAAGTTACTACGTTATAAGGAAACGTGGCCTCACTGATACAAATGCTATGTAAATGTATATTTAAGACAAATCTCTTCCTGCTCCTGCTTCTGACTAGCTGGCCATCTCTTAGCATCAACTAAAAAGAAATTCTGGAGCTGCCAGTACCCCAAACAATCCCTCTTCAAGTCTACAGAATTTCAGTTCTTATCACTATCCACTGAGTTGCTCAATCTCAAATCCAAAATTAGGGATCATCTTAACTCCCCCGACACACACACACACACACACACACACACACACGAGTCTGATCATCAAGTTTTTCTAAGTATGTCTCAACTTTGTTCTGGACATCTGTAACGCCTTCTTCTTGTTCCTGCCTCCAGTCTCAGGATATATATGTAATACCTTTGAAATCAAGTTCATAAAGGATATGCAGTGAAACTGCCTCCTGCCCATCCGCCAGCCACCCAGTCCCCTTCCTATGGCAAACCAAATGACCAGATCTTTGTGAATCCTGCGAGAACTTTCTGCACATGGAAACAAACAAATCTAGGTATCTCTCAGCATAATCTTCTGAAAACACAAAACTAGCCATGTTTCCCAGTTTAAAGCCTTTCAACACTTTTCTATTACAAACTCTTGACTTTTAGGCCCTGTCTTGGCAACGTTCCCAGTCCTGCTGATCTTCCAGCTCGATAGCCACCTTCTCCACTGAGATCCTTCCTGTCGCAGGGCTCTTACTCATGATGTTCCCCCTGCGCAGACAGTTTCCTCAGGTCTGTGCATGCTAATTCTGTCCTTAATTATGACTTCCTCCATTTGCTGCCTTGAGGTCCCTACTACAAGCAGTCATCATATGTCTTTTGAGATGTTCACTGGCCATCTCCCATATTGGACCATATGTTCATGAGGACAGAGATTGTCTATTGCAGTGGTTCTCAAAGTGTGCACCCTAGAAGATTTCCAGGTGTGCCCTATGGTATTCCAGAGAAATATGTGCCTGTTGGGGACCAAAAAACCAATGGGATTTTTGAAGTTTAGATTTTTGGGGGACTGAGGTGTGGGGAATTGGCTGTAAGCTGACAGTCTGCCCAACCCCTCACCTCACTTGCCTGATTAGGTTGTAAAAGGCTGTTAAGCTGTGGTGCTGGATTGTTTACACTACCCCCCCATGTTCCCTGGAAAGACTGGAGGCAAGTTTCTTCTATCCTTTGTTTGGTGTAAAGTTAAGATGATATGTATGGTGGAGGTTTTGGATTGATGATTATAACATAAGGAATTGTCTCTTGAAACCTTTTGGATTTCTATAAAAGAAGAATATGTGGCAATATCTAAAAAAGTTTTGAACATTTTACTACAGTTTTCAATATCCTATTTATGTGAATTAAGATTTTCTACCCTCAACACAATTAAGAGTAAAAAGAGAGGAATTCTTCAATGTATTGACAAGGAAATGAGAGTTTGCCTTTCAGATATATGCCCAAACATTGAAGAAATCGTTAGAACACATCAGGCTCATGTTTCTCATAAACACAAGAATGAAAAGCTTAACACATTTGTGCCGGGACTTGCTGAATTTACTAAATCTTACTAAGAATGTATCTATATATATATATAAAGATAACTTTTTTGTCATATTTTTATTTTTTAACCCCTTTTTTACAAATTCTAAAAAGCATAACTCAAAAAATGTAACATAAAAATGTTTTTTAATGTTGGAATAAATTTAATTTTGTCATATTTATTTTGTTTAATTACCACAAAAGCACGCTTGGACTTTATATTTTTTTCTTTGATATTTGACTCAATTATTATAACATATTTCTCAGAAATGTGTATATAGTGCGCCTACAACTATTTGTAGGCTTTTAAATGTGCCCCGACTTCAAAAAGTTTGAGAAGCATTGGTCTATATGTTTCCCACTTACTGTATACCCAACTCCCAGTTCTGTGCCTATCACAAAATAGGTGTACAGTTAACAATGAATGAATGAATGAATGAATGAATGAGGAATTGATTAAAAACCTACTGTACTGGAAATAAAGGGCAGATGATACTAAAAAAAGAATCTAGCTTCAACTTTTTAATTGTCTGTAAAAGGCTAACTGTTTAAGCAGGTCTTCACATTGTTTCTCCCTTAGGACAGATTTTTATCCCAAGCTCCCTCATACCGTGTAGCCATGTGGCCAGCTGTGTCTCTGTTTAGGCCAACCACTCCATGGAGAGAGGAGGGGTGGGGTAAAGAGTGGAGCGTCATTCCCAAAGGTTCAAGACCAAGAATTCTTTGTGAAACAGTGGCAGCAAGCACAGAGCTCTCCTTGCCAGACCTTGTATTTTGTCACAGGCATTTAATAACTGGTTTAAACAGAAATACTCAGCAATCACTTCTTCTTTTGTTGTAAGGACCAAGAATTCTTTTGTTTTACAAGCAAGTAAAATGACTCTTACGTGGAAACAGCAACTTGTTTATAAAGAAATATTAACCCCACAGTCTCAAGTCCGTATCCATTTCTGCCCTAAGTTCTATAATATAGCGATATTTCCCTAATTATAAAAGTAAGGCCTCATATCATTTTCAATAATAGAATACTAAAATTGTCCTTAAAAGAATAAACTAGGGAAATACAAATCACATCCACAGAACAAGCTTATTATTTTCTAAATCACAGCAGCTAATATGTCTGCATTTGCCTGTTACTCTTTCCTTGGAAACTAAACAACAAAAGCTTCATTCATTTCTAGTTTAATTACACGTTCTGAATTTATTTCTAGGTATCCAGGTCAGTTGACTGGATTAGCTAAGTAATGTAACCCGGCCATTTTGCCCTTTTCTCTTATCAGAGTGGAGGATAAATTCCAGGATGCTTAATGTGGCATAAAAGGTTCCTCATAATCTGGCCCCGGTCCACTCCTGGCCTCACTTCTCCCACCTCCTTTCCTTACTCACTTAAATTGGGAGCTTACTAGAGAAAGATCATGAGCTCACAAGTGTGTTCAAATGGTCCAGCTCTCTCCTATTCACTGGAACACTTCTGTGCAAGGGTACGGAAGGACAAACAGGCTGCCTTTGTCTGTGGTATAAGTTTGGGGGAATGGGTTAAGGGATCCTGATGAGCTAGATTTACCAGAAATTGATGCACTAGGAAGTGAATTCACTTGTAAGGGGTAAGGTTGATTGATCAACTCACAGAGATCAGAATCTGTCATCGAGGGTGTGGCAGTGTCACCTAGTTCACAGGCATTTTGAAGAGAGGACAATTAACCAAATATATCCCCCCAAAAAATTATATGTTGAAATCTTAATCCCAAAGTGATGGTATTTGGAGGTGGGTCCCATAAGAATAATTAGGTCAGGAGAGTGGAGCCCTCAATAGTATTATACAGCTCTTGCAAGAAAAGCCCAGCAAGCTAGCGATGTGAGAACGCAGCAAGAACGCACCCCTTGCGAACCCGGAAGAGGGCACTCACCAGGAACCTGGCCATGCTGGCGCGCTGATCTCAGACTTCCAGCCTCCAGAACTGTGAGAAATGATGTTTGCTGTTTCAGCCCCCAACTCCCTGGTGATCTGTGACAAAAGCCTGAACTGAGACAACAGCCATACCCAATCTCCCTTCTGAAGAGCCTCTGACAACTTGCTGGGCTGGTTGGTCAAGGACTTGTGCCCTTCTTTGACTCTAAAGGGTGACCTTCAGATGTTCCTAGGGTTCCTCCATGACTGAGCTGGGAATGACTAACAGTGGAGAAAGTCACAAATAAATTCTAAAATGAAATATAACGTGGCCAACGTATCTTGGGCGTAAGAAGTATATTTTGAGAGGTGTCCCTCCAACTCCAGCTGTAAGTCTGAGATGCCGTGATGTGGAGGGTATATTTGCCCTTGGAGTGCTTTCACAAAGGGCTCCAGAAGGAAACTTGTGCTGATGCCACAATTAAGCATCTCGATTTTGGTGGTGTTTACGTGAAACTATTTTGGGGATAAAATTGTATTGACACACAAACACATACATGAGTGTATATATAACTGGTGAAATACAAGTAAAATGTATTATTTGTACCAATGCCAATTTCCTAGGTTTTATGTTGCACTGCAGTTATATCAGATGTTAACATTGGGGGAGGCTGGGTGAAGGATGCATGGGAATCTTGCTGTGCAGTTCTTTTACAAACTCCTGTCAATCTGTATTTCAAAATATAAAGGTTTTTGTTGAGAGAGGGTCTCAGAGAACTGGAGTATTTGACCGAAGCTATAAAATAGTGCAGTGGAGATGGCCTTGAAGCTAGAAGACATTTTGCAAAAACAATTCCTCTGTGTCCAGGTCAAAGAAGCTCCTGAGAAAAGAATGAAGTGGGTGACCCCAGTCAGCAGATTCAGGAGTAGGATCTAGGAGGGCTAGAATAGGACTGAAAAGCCCGGGAAACCCTGGGTGTCTTACACATTCAGATGACTACCATTCACTAACTATGTAGGCTTATTCAGCACCACTGCAGTGGAATTCAGACTTCCAACAATGTTTATTAAGTGCCAACTGTGTGTCCGGCACTCTTCCATTTCCAGGAATAAAAACAAAGAACCCTGCCCTGGTGAAGCTTGTGTTCTAGCATAAGGTAGGAGCCAAGAAAGAAAATGAACAAGAATAAGTGAATTACAGAACATTCTAACTGGTGATGACTATTACGTTGGAAGAAAACAGAGCCAAATAAGGTAGACCAAGAATTAAGAGAAAGTGTGGTGTGTGAGAGGAGTGATGCTAAATTCTCTGAGTTCTTTTTTTATTTTTTAATTTTTCTTAAGTGAGAAGCGGGAAGGCATAGAGACAAACTCCCACATGCACCCTGACCAGGATCCACCTGGCAAGCCCGCTACTGGGTGATGCTCTGCCCACCTGCGGCTCGGCTCCATTGTTCAGCAACCAAGCTATTTTAGCTCTTCAAGTGAGGCCATGGAGCTATCCTCAACACCTAAGGCCAACTTGCTCCAATAGACCCAGGGATGCAGGGAGAAGAGAGAGATAGAGAGAGAGAAGGGAGAGGGGAAGAAATGGAGAAGCAGATGGGCACTTCTCCTGAGTGCCCTGACTGGGTATTGAACCCAGGACTTACGCACCCCGGGCCAACCTTCTACCACTGAGCCAATTGGCCAGGGCCTCTGAGTTCTTAAATGACATAATTGTATTGAAATTAATCCTCTATTTGAATTTTCTTTGCCCACTACCAAATTCTATCATTTCTTTCTATTTTTTCCTTATTTCTTCTCTCATCTTCTGCCTTTTATTTTAGCCTTCCTTTTTTTCCCTATTTTTTCAATTAATCCCCCTTTTTTATTTTCCTCCCTTCCCTAATGCCTTTGGTAGATTTTTCACTTTTTTTATGTCTCTTTCCCCCCCCCCTTTAACCTCCTTTCCTTCCCTCCTCGTTATTTTTATTTTTCTCTCTCTACTTGTTATTATATGGCTTCTTTATGAAACTAAAGTTTATGTGATTAAAATTAATGTAGCTTTTGTTACATTATTTTATTTTTTTTTGCATGATGGGTACTTTCTAGACTCCTAGCTCATCTTATCACATAGGTCTAAGTCCCAGAGAAAGCAACCCTCAAATATTTCTGGAAATTCCAAAGAGTGCCTCACATGTATTCATGAACAAGTCTATCTGGGACTGTTCTCCTCCACACACTCTTGCAGGACACCATTGTTAAAGACATGAGGTATCCAGAGCTGCAGATGTGCCGGGAGCCAGTACAGAATGTCTTCCCTTACCTTTGGAGTTATATTTTTATGGTGGGTGCCAAGAACATTGCGTGTAACTATCCTTTTATAGAGGCCTCAGTAAAGCAGCTTCTTTGGGTTGTATATTTGCAGTTTCTTTTCTTCATAGGACCCAAGAATGAGTTAATGAATCTGGATCTAGAACATATCCCAGAGTAACAGGCCCTATATTACCCCCAATTACCATTGTTCACCAACAACTAAGCCCTGATACTGGGTCAACTCTTTAAGCCTGATCCTTCTTGCTTTAGAATGAATTCTCTTTCTCCCTGGGGGCCCCACAATCATGAAACAAAATTCTCTTTAGCCTTTCCCTTAAGTGGCAGTGTCTGGACATGTCTTAAACCCAATTAGACACTTTACCTCAACCCAGAGTCTACCATGTACATTTGTGAAGCATGAGTTGAAATTTGTATGAGAGAAGAAAAGAGGATCAGGAAGCATCAACTCCCATATGTGCCTTGACCAGGAAAGCTCAGGGTTTCGAACCAGGGACTTCAGCATTCTGGATCGATGCTTTATCCATTGCACCACCACAGGTCAGGCAAAATTTGTATTTCTATCTAACTTAAAACAAACAAATACAAAACTCAAGTTGCTTTTGCATTTTGTATCATCTAATAAAACATAGCAATGATTAATTTATGTGACTTTCAACATACATTATTTTTTAAAATTTTTTCATTGATTGGAGAGGGGGGAGGGTGTATAGAGGGGGAAAGAGAGAAAGAGAGAGAGAGAGAGAGAAGCATTAACTCATTGTTCTACTTAGTTGTTCTGTTTAATTGTGCACTCTTCGGTTGCTTCTTGTATGGGTCCTGACCAGGGATCGAACCCACAACCTCTGGTGTGTCAGGTCAATACTTTATCCACTGAAGCACCCAGTCAGGGTCTATTATTTTATTTAATGTAAAGCATAATTTAATTTTTTGAGGGTCATTTGTCCCTCATGAAAATTTTTTGCTAGTTCTAGGAAATATATTTATAGTATTTGTTAATAATAGGCTATTCTAAAATATAGATAAAAATGAAGATGGCTAGGCATAAATAAATATAATAGGAAAAGAACAAACTGGAAAAATTACACTTCCAAATATATAGAGCTACTAAAAATCTGTGGTAATCAAGACAGTTAAAGTATTGGTACAAGGACAGAAAATTAAGCCAATGAAACAGTAGAGAGTTCAGAAACAGACATGAACATTTACATTCAGGTGATTTATGATAAAGGTGATACTGCATTGAAAAAAGAGAAAGAGTGACGTTTTTATTGGAAGGTGCTGGGCCAGGGGGATATCTCTTTCTGAAAAAAGTGATATGTATCGGGGAGCAAGATGGCGACGGAGTAGGCGGACGTACCAACTTCCAACTCCCAGAACCAAAGTGGATTACAACTCAATTTTAAGAACCATCACCTGGATAAACCAACTTTGAACAAAACTAAGTGGACTCTTCAACCAAGGAACACAGAAGAAGCCACATTGAGACTGGTAGGAATAGCGAAAACGCGAAGAGGGCTGCCCAGCTCCCCGGAGCAAACGGCAGCCCGGAGAGACCCGTGTGGCGGGAGGAGATTTTGGCGGAGAGGGAGGGACCTGGGTCCCAGGAACCAAGCTCCAGCCTGCAGTCCCAGAGCCAAGAAGAGGCGTTTGGACAGTTTTGAGCTGTGAAACAAGTAAGGGAGCTCCCAGGCCTACAGTGTGGAGTATTAGGTCCCTTCCTACTCTGCTGAGGGCTGCTTAAGGTTTTGGGGCGGCAGGACGCTGAAAGGCGGTTCTGTCGGCGTGGGCAGAGGCCAAGCCGGTGGGAGATCGGTCTAGCCCAGAGGGTCGGAGGGTAAGCGCGAGAGCGGTCCGGAAGCTGCGGGCCCGCCTTTAATCCCACTTACGGGGACAAAGCGGGAGGCCAGGAACAGGCAGGCCCTGCGCAAGCCGGCCCTGACCCCGGGGACCGGGCTAGGACCAGGGACGGGCAGGGGCTCGTGGCTGAGCTGACGCTACCAGTCCGCCCCCCCCCCCCCCCCGCCGCCCGCCGGAGAAACCGCGGTTGGCCAGTATACGTTTGCGAGCGGGCTCCGAGCGCGGGAACGGGGTGGACCCCGAGACAGGCGGAGGCTCGCAGCTGAGCCCATGGCTGCTATCCCCATCCGGCCGGAGAAACCCCGAATAGCGTTAATACGTGCACGAGCGGGCTCCGAACGCGGGGGCGGGGTAGAGTCCGGGAGGAGCGGAAGTACGCAGCTCGGCGGAAGCCAGCAAACACGCCCGCCCCAATAAATCTTGGTTTCCGACCCTGCGCACAGGGCCCTGGCATTGAGGGCGGGGCTAAAGCTCCTGACGGGCAAAAGCTTACAGCTGAGAGCACGTCAAAAGCCCCGCCTAACCCGCGGAACTGTAGCGAGCAGGCTCCGACTGCTGGTTCTGGGCGGAAGTCCGGAAATAGGCTGGGTCCGCAGCTGAGGAAAGGTGCTCGCCTCTACCCTTGGTGCTAATCTTGTGGCTTCAGTGACAGCCCCTCCCACGGAGGAGAGGCAGAAAGCACAGCAAAAGCCACAGTGGGCCGGCGCTGGCAACGCTCATACCCAACCACCCTAGGCGCCGGCAGAGGGGGTGGGGGGCCTGCAGATAGACCACACCTAGAGAACACAAAGGCAACACCTACTGGACTCCAGTGGCCACAACTTGCTTATACACAGAAAAAATGGGCAGGCAGAGGAATGCAAACCAAATGAATCAAGAGAAATCCCCAGAGAAGGACCTGAATGAACCAGATATAACCAAATTACCAGAAGCAGAATTTAGAATAATGATAGTTAGGATGTTCAAAGAAATTAGAGCAACAATGGATAGTCATTATGAACACCTAAATAAAGAGATAACAAGTATAAAAAATGAAATTGAAATAATAAAAAAGAATCAGACAGAAATGACAAATACAGTATCAGAACTGAAGACCACAATGGAAGGAATTAAAAGCAGGATGGATGACGCTGAGGATCGAATAAGCGAGTTAGAGGACACAATAAACAAAGGCACAGAAGCAGAGAAGAAAAAGGAAAAGAGACTTAAAAAATGTGAGGAAATTCTAAGGGAGCTTTGTGACAACATGAAGAGAAACAACATTCGCATCATAGGGGTGCCTGAAGAAGAGGAGAGAGGACAGGAAATGGAAACTTTGTTCAATCAAATTATAGCAGAAAACTTTCCTAAATTAAGGCTGGGAAACACTCCACACATTCAAGAAGCACACAGAACTCCATTAAGGAGAAACCCAAAAAAATCTACACCAAGACACATCATAGTTAAAATACCAAAGCTAATGGATAAAGAAAAAATTTTAAAAGCTGATAGAGAAAAAAAGACTATCACCTACAAAGGAGCCCCCATAAGGATGACATCGGACTTCTCAACAGAAACACTTGAGGCCAGAAGGGAATGGCAAGAAATAATCAAAGAAATGCAGAACAAGAACCTACAACCAAGACTACTTTATCCAGCAAGGCTAACGTTTAAAATTGAAGGAGAAATAAAGAGCTTCCCAGAAAAAGAAAGCCTCAAGGAATTCATAAAAACCAAACCAATTCTGCAAGAGATACTAAGGGGCCTCTTGTGAACAGTTTAAAGGGAGGAAAGAATAGAGCAAAAGAAGAATACAGCTTTAAAGAATAAAATGGCAATAAACAACTACATATCAATAATAACCTTAAATGTAAATGGATTAAATGATCCAATCAAAAGACATAGGGTAGCTGCATGGATAAAGAAACAGGACCCATACATATGCTGTCTACAAGAGACACACCTTAAAATAAAAGATGTTCATAGACTGAAGGTAAAAGGATGGAAAAAAATATTTCATGCAAATGGAAATGAAAAAAAAGCAGGGGTAGCAATACTTATATCAAACAAAATGGACTTTAAAACAAAGGCTGTAGTAAGAGATAAAAGAGGACACTACATAATGATAAAGGGAACAATTCAACAGGAAGATATAACTATTGTAAATATCTATGCACCAAATATAGGAGCCCCGACATACATAAAGCAGACTTTGATGGATATAAAGGGCGAGATCAATAGCAATACTATCATAGTAGGGGATTTCAATACCCCTCTAACAACACTGGATAGATCCTCAAGAAAGAAAATTAATAAAGAAACAGCAGACTTAAAGGAGACACTAGATCAACTTGATTTAATAGATATCTTCAGAACTTTTCACCCTAAAGCAGTAGAATATACATTCTTCTCAAGCGCTCATGGTACGTTTTCTAGGATAGACCACATGTTAGGACACAAAAATGGTCTCAATAAATTTAAGAAGATTGAAATCATATCAAGCATTTTCTCTGATCACAACGCCATGAAACTAGAAATTAACCACAAAAGAAAAACTGAAAAATACTCAAACACTTGGAAACTAAATAGCTTGTTATTAAATAATGAATGGATTAACAATGAGATCAAAGAAGAAATAAAAAAGTTTCTAGAAACAAATGATAATGAGCATACATCAACTCAAAATTTATGGGACACAGCAAAAGCAGTTCTGAGAGGGAAGTTTATTGCACTACAGGCATATCATAAGAAGCTAGAAAAAGCTCAAATAAGCAACTTGACCCTGCATCTAAAAGAACTAGAAAAACAACAACAAATAAAACCCAAGACAAGTAGAAGAAAGGAAATAATAAAGGTCAGAGCAGAAATAAATGACATAGAGGCTAAGGAAACAATACAGAGGATCAATGAAACAAGAAGCTGGTTCTTTGAAAAGGTAAACAAGATTGATGAACCTTTAACTAGACTCACCAAGAAAAAAAGAGAGAGGACTCAAATAAATAAAATTAGAAAGGACAGTGGAGAAATAACAACTGACACAACAGAATTACAAAGCATTGTAAGAAAATACTATGAAGAACTATATGCCAAAAAATTAGACAATCTTGGTGAAATGGACAAATTTCTTGAATCATATAACCTTCCAAAAATCAATCTGGAAGAATCAGAACACCTAAACAGACCAATTACAGCAAATGAGATCGAAACAGTTATCAAAAAACTCCCAAAAAAGAAAAGTCCTGGGCCTGATGGCTTCACAAGTGAATTCTATCAAAAATTCAAAGAAGAACTAACTCCTATTCTCCTCAAGCTATTTCAAAAAATTCAAGAGGAAGGAAGAATTCCAAACTCCTTTTATGAGGCGAGCATAATTCTGATCCCAAAACCGGGCAAAGACAACACAAAGAAAGAAAATTATAGGCCTATATCCCTGATGAATTTAGACACTAAAATTCTCAACAAAATATTAGCCAACCGGATCCAGCAATATATGAAAAAAATCATACACCACGATCAAGTGGGATTTATTCTGGAGAGGCAAGGCTGGTTCAATATTCGCAAATCAATCAATGTGATTCACCACATAAACAAAAGGAAGGACAAAAATCACATGATAATTTCAATAGATGCAGAAAAGGCATTTGATAAAATCCAGCACCCATTCATGCTCAAAACTCTCAGTAAAGTGGGAATACAGGGATCATTCCTTAACATGATAAAGGCCATCTATGATAAACCGACAGCAAACATCATACTAAATGGACAAAGATTAAAAGCAATCCCCTTAAGATCAGGAACCAGGCAGGGTTGCCCACTTTCACCACTCTTATTCAACATAGTTCTGGAAGTCCTAGCTACAGCAATCAGACAAGAAGAAGAAATTAAAGGCATACAAATTGGAAAAGAAGAAGTAAAACTGTCATTATTTGCAGATGATATGATATTGTATATTGAAAACCCTAAAGTCTCAGTCAAAAAACTACTGGACCTTATAAATGAATTCAGCAAGGTGGCAGGATATAAAATTAATACTCAGAAATCAGAGGCATTTCTATACACCAACAATGAAATATCAGCAAAAGAAATTAAGGAAACAATCCCCTTCACTATTGCAGCCAAAAAAATAAAGTACCTAGGAGTAAATTTAACCAAGGAGGTTAAGGACTTGTACTCAGTAAATTATAGAACATTGATAAAAGAAATCAAGGAAGATACAAACAAGTGGAAGCACATACCGTGCTCATGGCTAGGAAGAATAAACATCATTAAAATGTCTATATTACCCAAAGCAATTTATAAATTCAATGCAATACCAATTAAAATACCAATGACATACTTCAAAGATATAGAACACATATTCCAAAAATTTATATGGAACCAAAAAAGAACACGAATAGCCTCAGCAATCTTAAAAAGAAAAAATAAAGCAGGAGGTATCACTCTTCCTGATATCAAGGTTTACTACAAGGCCATTATACTCAAGACAGCCTGGTACTGGCATAAGAACAGGCACATAGATCAATGGAACAGAACAGAGAACCCAGAAATAAACCCACAGCTTTATGGACAACTGATATTTGACAAAGGAGGAAAGAACATACAATGGAGTAAAGACAGCCTCTTTAACAAATGGTGTTGGGAAAATTGGACATCTACCTGCAAAAAAATGAAACTAGACCATCAACTTACACCATTCACAAAAACAAACTCAAAATGGATAAAAGACTTAAATGTAAGCCGTGAAACCATAAACATCTTAGAAGAAAACATAGGCAGCAAGCTCTCCGACATCTGTAGCAGCGGTATATTTGCCCATTTATCTTCATGGGCAACTGAAATAAAAGGCAAGATAAACAAATGGGACTATATCAAACTAAAAAGTTTTTGCACAGCTAAAGACAATAGGAACAGAATAAAAAGACAAACCACACAATGGGAGAACATATTCGACAGCACATCTGATAAGGGGTTAATAACTAAAATTTATAAAGAACTTATAAAAAGCAACACCAGGAAGACAAACAACCCAATCAAAAAATGGGCAAAAGAAATGAATAGAAATTTCTCCAAAGAGGACATACAGATGGCCAATAGGCATATGAAAAAATGCTCAACATCACTAATCATTAGAGAAATGCAAATTAAAACCACAATGAGATATCACCTCACACCAGTCAGAATGGCACTTATCAGCAAAACAACACAGAATAAGTGCTGGCGAGGATGTGGAGAAAAGGGAACCCTTCTGCACTGCTGGTGGGAATGCAGACTGGTGCAGCCACTGTGGAAAACAGTTTGGAGATTCCTCAGAAAATTAAAAATAGAACTGCCTTTTGACCCAGCTATCCCACTTTTAGGAATATACCCTAAGAACACCATAGCACTGTTCGAAAAGAAGAAATGCGCCCCCATGTTCGTGGCAGCATTGTTCACAATAGCGAAGATCTGGAAACAGCCCAAGTGTCCGTCAGAAGACGAGTGGATTAAAAAGCTATGGTACATATATACTATGGAATACTACTCAGCCATAAGAAACGATGACATCGGATCATTTATAACAAAATGGATGTACCTTGATAACATTATACGGAGTGAAATAAGTAAATCAGAAAAAAAGAAAAACTGAGAACAGCACGATTACATACATAGGTGGGACATGAAAGTGAGGGTATGAGACATGGACAAGAGAGTGGTGGTTATGGGATGGGGGGAGGGAGGGAAGAATGGGATAGGGAGGAGGGGAGGGACGCAGGGAAAACCAGATTGAAGGTGACAGAGGACAATTTGACTTTTGGTGATGGGTATGCAACGCAATTGAATGATAAGATAACCTGGAGATGTTTTCATTGTACATATGTACCCTGATTTATTGATGTCACCCCATTAGAATTAATAATAATAAAATATATATATAAAAAAAAAAAGTGATATGTATCTTCAACCCTTGCCTCACTTCTCTATCTTTCTCTATCTATCTCTCCTCTCTAAAATGAATAAAAATATTAAAAGAAAACCAAAAAACATAGGGAAAATATATTCATTATCTTAAGGAAGCAAAGCTCTTTTAAACTAGATACCAAAAACAAATAAATAAATAATGGCAAACCATAAAAGCCATTAAGGAAATAATGATAAATTGTACTACATTAAAATTAAAAACTTCTGTTGATCAAAAGAAATGATTAAAAGAGTGAAAAGTAAATCCATAAAGTAGAATATTTACAATACATAGTTTCAACAAAGGATTTCTACCCTTACTATACAAACTCTCACAGGGAATTAGAAAAGGGCAGATGACTGAAAATAAAAATAGATAAACGAGTTGGGCAGATGATTCACACAAAAAAGGAGTTAAATGATAATAAACATCTGAGAAGGTGTTCAAATTCTTTAGTCATCAGTGACATGCAAATTAAATCATAATGTAATACTACTATACACCTACAAGAAAAGCTCAAATGAAAAAGACAGGCAGACCCAGTATCTGTAAAAATATGCAGCAACTAGAACTCTAATTCACATCCAAAAGAAGTATAAATTGGTGTGATCACTTTTGAACAAAGTCTGCTGCCTATACTATATGTCTGCTGTGTTATCTACTAAAGCACAACATATGTGTATGACCCAGCAACTCCATTCCCAGGTATACACTTTACAGAATTGAGTGCATGTATTCACAACAAAAATGAAAAAAATAAAAAGGTTCATAACAGCACAGCACTAGTCATGAAATCCAGAATCTGGAAAAAACACAAATGTCCACAAAAAATGTGAATAAATAAGTGGTGATAAATTCAGACAATGGAATACTATACAGCAGTGAAAATTAACAAATCATTGTTATATGCAATAACATGTGAGTCTCACAATTGTTTAAAAGACAGACAAAAAGTTTAAAAAGACAGACAAAAGAAGGCAGGAAATAATCTTGTTTGATTTAAGTGTTAGAAGTCAGGACAGTACCCCTTGGTACAATTCCTGGGAGGGAGCATGAGAGGGCTCCTGGGTGCTGGTCATGTTCTGCTTATTGGTCTGGGTGCTGTTTACACTGGCGTGCTGTTTGGTGAAAGTTCCTCAGGCAGTGCACTATAGCTTGTATCCTTGTGATATGTCTGTTATACCAGCATGACATGCTTGTTTAAAATAAGGAAATATTGCATAAAAAGCCGGAAATATTTGAGTAAGAATTAAAATTTTTTTTTTTTTACAGAGACAGAGAGAGAGTCAGAGAGAGGGATAGATAGGGACAGACAGACAGGAATGGAGAGAGATGAGAAGCATCAATCATCAGTTTTTCGTTGTGACACCTTAGTTGTTCATTGATTGCTTTCTCATATGTGCCTTGACCGCAGGCCTTCAGCAGACCGAGCAACCCCTTGCTCGAGCCAGCGACCTTGGGTCCAAGCTGGTGAGCTTTTGCTCAAGCCAGATGAGCCCGCGCTCAAGCTGGTAACCTCAGGGTCTTGAACCTGGGTCCTTCCTCATCCCAGTCCGACGCTCTATCCACTGTGCCACTGCCTGGTCAGGCAAGAATTAAAAGATTTAACTGAGATATTTGTGAGTAATGTTCATTGCACTATGTTTTTTCAAAAAGAAATTACACGCACGCACAAAAGATGGTTGCTCAGAAAGGACACATCAGAGTAGTTTAAAAGGTATCTTTACATTTAATAAAAAATATGTGCAATTATTTCCAAATGTATGATTTGATATTCTTACTTATTTAAATTCATATACAATACTAGAATCTTATATAGTTTAAAAACATAACAAAAGACAATTGCAATTTCAAGTAAAATTTCCTTTGGCAATACAAAATGTAAATATGCTCACTATTCAAAAAATGCCTAGAAGAGACAGCATTCCTAGAGTGTGCTTGGGAAACTAGTCAAATAGACTGGGCTTATCTAGTCACAAATGGAGCCAGGATTTCACAAAACTCTAGCCTTATTATAAAGGGGAACTTTGGTATTTCATTTAACTAACAAAAAAATAAGCAGTGCATATTTCCTCTGTTCAACAGAGGTATTCATCCATTTTCTGCAAGGCTTTATTATTTTCACTCTTTAGAGATATGATTTGTTGCCATTAGAAGTAGGTATTACTGTGAAAATGAGATAACATTATAATCCTGGTTATACTATATTCAACATGGGGAGAAATCTATTCTAAGTTAATTAAAGATAGAATAACGCATGAGCAGGAAAGAATGGTATGTCATCACAATCTATTACAACCCACTCAAATTCCAGTGTGCAAAATGGAGAGGTGAGTGATGATGATTCTTTTAGTTAACCAATTTGGTATTATCATCCGGTAATATTCCTTCAGAGGTAGAGACCTTGTTTCTTATTATACATATTTAAGAAGAAACAGAGATAAGACATGCTGCTTTTGGATAGCCAAACATATTTGGGGATTTCACTCATCTGTGCCAACCATGCAAGACATTGTCTCAGTTGGGGACTTGAGTATTTATTTTTCTCTAGAAATGAAATACACGTTAATTTACACATGAAACATATGAGAATAATTCACAGGACCAAAGCCTATATATTACATGTAATATCTAGAAGATCTTTGGCCATCGGAAAAGATTAAGTAAAACTAAAAAGTATAAAATAATATTTTCTGGCTCAAAATATAGATTTTTAAAAACCTATACATTTGTAATGTGTATATTTCAAAACAATTTTTTGTTCTGCTATTGAAGTCATGTAGAATGTTTTGTCTTTAAACACTAATTTTAAACATAGATTTATATCCAGGTTGTTTATTTTTCAGACTTTTTTGTATTGAACAGTGGTTGGAATTCAGTTAAAGGCCACTTACTTTACATACTGCTAAATTTTAGAGAAAAACATAAACTTGTTTTAATCACCAGTCTTATAAACATACCAAAATTGGTTTTTGTTCAAAATAGCACAATTTTTGTATTAGATTTTAAATAGACCATACAACTATGCACCTGTACACAATGATTATTGCTAGAAACTAAGTTAAAATTGCATTTTTAAGCTAGAGATAGTCTTTCATGTATTTTTTTATCTTAATTGTGATCCATGACTATGATATAAAAAAGGTTTTTATAAACCACAATAATCTTTTTGCTTCACCTCTATAAATCAGTGTTTTTAAAATACGTCAGCCCAGTTCTGTAGCTTTGAAGTGAACCATTTCTTTGATTCTGAATTCTGGTTACATATAGGGCCAATATAACATTCATTACTAAGTAATAAGAAGACCTGCATTTAAAAAACTTTTTTGATGTATTTACCATAAGTGATTTTGAGGCTTTTGTTGGTAGACACATTAACAGCTATGTCATCATTTATTCTGTCAAGCCCGTCAGAAGTGGGTTTTGTTATGATAATCATTCCTGACCAAACTGGCCACAGAGGCTGTTGAGACGCACCTGCCGTGACGGAGCAGAGGCGCCCAGAACCCACGTGAACACTGTCGCATGTGTCCTGGAGCAGCAGAACATCTTAGACATTGTAAATCACCAGGACAGTTCTGTTCACCATTTTGCATATTTTAGAGGTAAGCTATTTATTTTACAAATAAAGCTTAGAAACAATCTTAAGTGACTTTCAATGGCTAACCGATTTTTTTTTTTAATCCAAGATTTTAAAAAAATTTAATGAAAAAAGAATGAATATTTCAAGTCCAAAGAAATAATCAATGCAGAAAATGCTTGCATAGAATAATGATACTGGTGGTTAAATTTGGCCCTGAGGTCCTTGCTCATAGGGACCTCCTGAGCCCACTTTCAAGAAGCAAGTCTACGCATAGCCTGTGGAGAAAAAGTGGAAAGAAAGGTGTCAATACAACTGAGTTCTTCTTAGGTCTTTTTACAAATGTGTTTTGATAATGTTGGTTGCTTACATTTATCATCTTAGGTGTATATCATCATAATAAAAATAGAGTAAAAACTTAATTTTATAACTCATCATACTTGAATTAGTTTTGTTTAAAAGCAATAATTACTGTTTATTTAAAACATTTTATATATTTATTTTACAGAAAGAAGAGGGAAAGAGCTAGAAGTATGAACTCATAGTTCCTTCACTTTAGTTGTTCATTGCTTAAAAGTAAGAATTACTATATATTGAGCACTTACTATGCATCTTTTAATTTTTACAGCTCTCTAAAACAGCAGTTTCTATTTATATGAAGACAGGATAAATAATTTTCCCTGGGCTATATAGCCCGTAAGTAGCAGAATCAAGGTTGCACTAAAACTCATCTGGTTCTAAAGTCTATGTCCTTAAAACCACTCTGCTATACCGTCTTACTATCTACAGGAAGCCTACCTGACTGATCTTTTTATGTGGCAATCAAAAATACTTCTATATAGCCCTTGTGGCTATATAAGTTGGGTTGCTCAGTGGATAGAGTATTGTGCTAGCATGCCAAGGCTGTGGGTTCAATCAATGGTCAATGCACATAGGAGAAGTGACCAATGAATGCATGGCTAAATGGAACAACTCAGAAACAGCATTCGATGTTTCTCTTTCTATATCTCTATTTCTCTCTCTCTCTCCCTTCTTCCCTTTCTTCCTCTCAGATCAATGGAAATTTTTTAAAAATACTTTTATATAATGTGGTGATTTTTTAAGCTCCAATTTTGATAAATGGATTTGTACTCAACTAAGTTGGCCCTCCATCCATAGTCATAAACTACTGCACAGCTCAGTGATGACACTCCTGGGCTCACTAAGGAAGGCCTCCAGTATTCACCATAGCAGGGTGTTTCTTCAACAGAAGTCTTCTCTGCCTGTCATTCTCACTGCCTGATTTTAACATAGGGTTTGAATATAATGTTTTTCAACATTTTTATCAGACCAGAAATAGAGCAAAGAAGGCATGCTTCTCAAATCTGCATATGACACCAGTGATGGTGCATAATTAATATGCTGGATGATAGACTCAGAACTCAAAAGAATGTCAATAAATGGGGACAAACAAAATATAATCTACCGGAAATGTGCAGTACTGCACAAAGGTTCAAAACCAATTACATAAATATAAATGGGGAGCCCAGCTGGAAGACAATTTGTGTGAAAATGGCTGAGTCTTTAGTTGACCACTGCTCAACAGAAGCAAAGATTTTGATATAGCTATTATGAAAATAGACACATTTTTAAAGTCATAGGAATAGAAATATCTTAATGAGATAAGTCATGGTTGCTTAATTGCCATGCTGGGCCGACCCTGTCTACAGTTTTGGGTCACCTTCCTTGCCAGAGAAGCATTGACAAATTTTCTGTCTATAAGGAATGGCAAAGGAAACTGCAGGGGTCCCACCTGGAGTGGAGTCTGAAAGAAGCTCTCAAGTATTTATGGCTGGTCAGTATGAGGGTTTGTATTGCTAAAGAAGAGAGATCTTTGTCACCAGTTATTAGAGAAAGGCCAAATCTAGTTTTGCAAGCATAGCTAACGCTTGGAGACTTCCAACCATGTAACAAACTCGCTGGAAAAACTACTAGTTGTCAATATCTGGAAATAGTCATCCAAAAGCTTAGTGCACATCCTTAGACATGGTGTAGGAGGGATCTCTGTATGGGCTGACTGTGGGACTACTTGATTTCTAATATATCTTTCAACTTTAAAACTCTATGATCTTCTTTTGTTAGTCCCATTTTACTCAGTGGTAGAACTACAAAGTTTACTTGGATAACTTTAAGTTCCAGTCAACTTTCCTAAGAATTAACTGATGCTCCCAAGAGCAACAGAAATTAACAGAATCAGTCTTTTCTAAGCCATTATCAGTCAGATGAAGAAAGGTCATGAGGTTCCTGTCCTTCATATACTATTTCTGAAGTTTATGAAATCCCTAGATTAGAAATTCCTTCTCCCTCTAATTGCCTTTCCTCTGGTTCTTAGGTTTCTGGAAGAAAAAGTGTGCAGAGCTTGAAGTAGAAAATCAGGACAAGTGTGCTGATTGCTTCCAGATTCTGATCATACTATCCGCCTGGGGAGGAAGGTCCCAAGTTCTTACTGTCTTCCAGGGAGAATTCTTGTTTCCCATTTTCCCCTTTCTATTAGGCCATCCTTTTGGTATTTTTTTAAAGTATTTTTTTTCTCTGAATAGTTTGTATCAGATATACTCACTATATGTATTATTCTATTTATTCAAGATTTAATCCAAATTATTTTCTTTGAAAGAAAATAGTGTTCATACCTCATCCTCAACATTAAGTTCTTCTTCAATCAGCTCTGCTTCCATTAATTCAAGAGGATCTTTATGGTCTTGGATAAGGGAGATCTTGACAAAGAGAACACAGACAATATTTATTGAAAATATAACATCAACCCACCTGATACTTTACTGAAAATGACTTGAAGAGCTGCTGGTGCTTCTCATTTATAATAATCTACATACTTCAAAATCCTTTTCAGCTTTCTTGTCTGTTTGTATTTCTTACTTAGAATTTTCCCTGTATCATTTCTTCACATTCGAGTGGGAACTGGCATAGTTCTCCATTGTTAACCTTCTCCTCAGCTCTCTTCCCAAGTGCATGCCTCCTCAGGATGCACCCCACCCTGCCTGAATGATTCAGCAGTCGATAGCATCTTTATCTCAAGGGCTAAACTAAAAGCACTTAGTACAGCATTGAGCATGCACTAAATAGGCTCCCGATGATGACTATCAACAGTCCTGAGTTTGCCTGACCAGGCGGTGGTGCAGTGGATAGAGTGTCAGACTGGGACGTAGAGGATCCAGGTTCAAAACCTTGAGGTTGCCAGCTTGAGTGAGGGCTCATCAGGCTTGAGCACAGGCTCAACAGTTTGAGTGTGGGGTCATAGACATGACCCCATGGTTGCTGGCTTGAACCCAAGGTTGCTGGCTTAAGTAAGGGGTCACTTACTCTGGTATAACCCCCCTCACCCCCCATCAAGGCACATATGAGAAATCAATCAATGAACAACTAAGGAGCCACAATGAAGAATTGATGCTTCTCATCTCTCTCCTTTCCAGTCTGTCCCTCTTTCTGTCTTTCCGTTTCTGTCACATACACACAAAAACAGTCCTAAGTTAAACTAGATTGTTAGTAACTTGACGGGAGATGGAAACCAACATCTACAGACCAAGTTGGTGGTTCAGGAAACCTGCTTTTGAGTAGCAATCAATAACAGAGGACACCAGTAACAGTATGGGCTTTGTCTTATGCATAAAGGATATGCCCAAGCAACTCCAAATGTATATCAAAATGAGTGACATTTCAAAGAGCTTTTTAGCTACATTATTATTATTATTATTATTATTATTATTATTATTATTATTTTGTGTTTTCCCAAAGTGAGAAGCAGGCGGAGTCAGATTCCCGCATATGCTGAACTGGAATCCATCCGGCATGCCCACCAAGGGGCGATGCTCGCCCCATCTGGGGCGTTGCTTGGCTGTAATTGGAGCCATTCTAGTGCCTGAGGCAGAGGCCATGGAGCCATCCTCAGTGCCTGGGCCAACTTTGCTCCAATGGAGCCTTGGCTGCAGGAGGGGAAGAGAGAGACAGAGAGAAAGGAGAGGGGGAGGGATAGAGAAGCAGGTGGGTGCTTCTCCTATGTGCCCTGGCTGGGAATCAAATCTAGGACATCCACGTGCCAGGCTGACGCTGTACTGCTGAGTCAACTGGCCAGGCCCTTAGCTACTTTTTTTTTTTTTACAGGAACAGAGAGAGATTCAGAGAGAGGGATAGATAGGGACAAACAGACAGGAACGAAAAGAGGTGAGAAGCATCAATTATTAGTTTTTCATTGCCGTTGCGACACCTTAGTTGGTCATTGATTGCTTTCTCTCATGTGCCTGGACCACGGGCCTTCAGCAGACCGAGCAATACCCTGCTGGAGCCAGCGACCTTGGGTCCAAGCTGGTGAGCTTTTGCTCAAGCCAGATGAGCCCACGCTCAAGCTGGTGAGCTCGGGGTCTTGAACCTGGGTCTTCCACATCCCAGTCCGACACTCTATCCACTGCGCCACCGCCTGGACAGGTTTTAGCTATTTTTTAATCACACAAATAAATGATCCAATTCTCTGTGTTAGTGTGGAAATGAATTAGAGACTCTGCTCCATGTGTAGATGGTCAGACACAATGGGGAAGTTAGAGAATAGGTATAACTACAAATTGGGACTTTCCTGAGATATGCCTTATGATGGTCACATGAAGGGTTGGGAAAAGAGTCATATCATTGTACCCACAATACCCTATCCATAATACATACAAGGTATACTTCATAAAGATTTACCATCGTTACTATATACATCTAATGGATGCAAGGCTTTGTGCTATATACTACACAGAAGGATAAGGTTCCTGACCTGAGAGGCCACCACTAGTGCTCAACTCTCTATCCCGTGTACCAGTAAGGACATAATACAAGCACTCAGTTATACTCAGTCTAACATTTGTTCAGGGTAAAAAATCCACCCCAGCCAGTCACGATGCCTTCTTGACTATACACAATGCTGAGTCTAGTGCTGGGCGGGGCATTGTTGGTTAGTGGTTCCTGTGATACTCATGGGATCTGAGACCTTGGATCAAAACACGTGCTTTCATATTGAGAAAGAACTTGATACTTTGGTTCTATTTTATTTTTAATGAGGGGTCTTGATTTAGATACTTTATATGATTCTGCTTTGTTGTTACCTATGGATTAAAGAGAATTTTAAGTTACATAGAAAAAGGTTTATGAGTTTTCAGATGAGCATTTTGCATGTTGGTTTTGTTGTTGTTATTGTTAGATTTGTGGTTTTAGTGCTTTACTTTTTCTGTTTTGTATGTCAGACCCAGATGTTGGTGTGTGGGACTAGTATTCTTTCCAGCAGCATTAGTGAGCAGTCTGTCCACTAGCAGGAGCTTAGAAGAATAATGTGCTATTGTTTTCTAAATTAGTTTTACTTCAGACATTAACTTCCAGTTTATAATCAGAATCTATCTAAAGTTTAGGGAGGGGGGGAAATTTCAATTTAAAATAGAGTAGACTATATCGCTGAAATAATTATTATTGGTATTTATTTAGGTATTGTTTTCATTTCCCAAATGCACTGTCGACAGGTCCAGGTGAGAAGAGGTTCTTGAACCAGGCCCAGTTGTTGGCCCAGCCCACACTCAGACCAAATGCGCTCAGCTTTCCAGGTATATGAGAGAACTGACACAGTAAGGAGTCTCATAAGAAATCACCGTCTATTTTGTGAGGAATAGTTAACTCTGGGCTAATTCATATATTTTAATTTTTTTTCTTTTTCAAAGAGCTCATATGACCTAATGGGTCTTATTTAAAGACATTTATAATCAAGAGTTTCTAGACTGCTGAGAATTTAAACTGCATTTTTACACAAATCCCAAAAGATCCAAGACGCAGCACCTATATTCTAAAAAGGCACTACAGCTAACGCCTACTTTTACTAGTAAACCTGCACGTTATAGAACTAATATGGACTGGGTACTTCCAGGTGCTTTCCTATAAACAATCATACTTAGTCTTCATATTGACCCAGCAGAGTAAAGTTTTTACTCCCATTTTACTGATGAGAAAGCTGAGGCTCTGAGAAGTTAACCAGGTAGCTTAACATCCCACTAGGCTGGGATTTAAATCAATATTTGTGGTATTTTTTCCATTTACAGAAATCATGATAGTTCAGGAAAGATACGTATATAGAAAGGTTAAATGTTTACCGTTTCTAAAATGGAATCTTGAATTTCTCGGGATTTAACCTGGGTCTGTACGTGAAGGACAGCATCATGGACAGTCAGAAAGAATATGTCCTTTCTGTTATCATTAAAGAAACCGCACCTCTCCAGTTTTTCTATTACATGATCTTCAAAAGAAAGAAATGTTTAGTTAGGCTCTAGGAAAAGATATTGTTCTAACATCAAGTAATACTAAGTTTGGGGAGTACCTCTTTTTAATTTTTTTCTCATTTCCAAAATGTGACCATGCTCTACACTGAGTTTCTTTTCGTGTATCACACAGCATGGTTATAGCCTAACTGGTTGTAGTAGGTGACCTTGGTTCCTGACAGGTGCCCCCTCGTCCAGCTGCTGAGGTTCTGGAGGTTAATGGGTCACAGCTGCAGCCTTCTTTGGAGAAAGTCCATGGGCTGATGTGAACTGTCTCCCCTGAGAAGGCTTGACAGGTTGCATCCCCACTCTTGGGTGGCCTGCAGCCACCACGACTGATATGGGGGAATGGCCAGTTTCTGGCCACCAGAAGGACTAACCTTTGGTGCTGTTCCTGCTGGACACCCCTGAATGCAGCCAAGGAGGACCGGTTCAATCAAATCTCTATCCAGCTTCTTCCCCTGCCCTATCCTGCTCCCCTCGATCCATGACTTTTCTCAAGTGTGCCATCTCTGTAAACCACTTATGCAGAATCCTTACCTCAGCCTGTTTCTAGAGAACTCAGTCTATGTGCCAGTATTTTCCTCCACACACACACTGCTACACAGACACAGAGCACGGTCTGGGGACCCTCTCGTTTCAGAGGTCCCAGTCATCTCCAGTCCTGCGCTTCCTATGACACCGCTTCCCTTCTGGTCTGGCACTGCTGGCAGGATTCGGTTTCTCTGTGTCACCAGCTCGATGGCACAAGCTGGAGTGATATCACCCTGGGTTCAAAAGGCCCTCGGTGGGATGGATTAATGGGTAGAGTTTCTCTTCGTGGCGATGTTTGTGGTTGCACAACATTGTACATGTACTGAATGCCACTGAAATGTGACTAAAAGAACACATTTTGCTATACATCTTTTTATCACAATAAAAAATCATCTTTTGGAGGTCTTTGGTCATGATGTATCCACATTCCAGGATAGGAGAAAGGGCTTGGGGAAAATCTTAGAGATAGACACGTACATATATGCATTTACCTTGAAACGATGCAAAGTACACATTTACATCAATTCTTTGGAATTCTTTGACAACCTAAAATTTTAAAAAGGAGAATTTGAGTAACTTCACATCCCAGAATTCAATAGCATTTAGTTACTTGCTCAGGAGAAGCTTCAGTACTTTCAGGTTAACAGGACTTCGAGGGAAGTTCCTTCTTAGAAAACCACAGAGGTTGCAATGGTGATGACGATGTGATTAGGGATGAGGGCACCGTATCTCAAGAAACGGCAGCAAGTGCTCAATAGCACAGTGCTCACTAGCACAGAGGTGCTTAATAAATATTTGTCGAAGGGAGAAAACAAGGGTGTACAGGAGGCTTCCTGACACAGCCCCTGCAGGTCGGAGACAGAAGTATGAGTTCGTGTCTTTGACTGGAAGATAGGTGGGTGTAGATATGTGGCCACCAGATTATAAATGCAAAAACTGACCTAAAAACCAAGGGCTCTGTATTTTGTCTGTATCAGTCTTAGTATCCTAGATTGCAATTTTAGACAAGAGTTATGCAAAATGTTAGAATTGGGAGAAACCAGGTAAGGGGAACAAAGGATCTCTCTGTATAATTTCTTACAACTTCATGGAAATCTGCAATTTTCTCAAAATAAAAAGCTTAATTTATCCTTGGCTGGTGGCTCAGTGGCTAGAGAGTTGGCTCGGCATATGGATGTCTCGGGTTTGATCTCCAGTCAGGGCACACAAGAGAAACAATCATCTACTTCTCTCCCCCTCCCTCTTCCCCATCTCTCCCTCTTCCCTTTCCTCAACCAGTGGCTCAATTGATTCGAGTGTTGGCCCCAGCACTGAGGATAGCTCGGTTGGTCCAAACATCAGCCTCAGGTACTAAAAATAGCTCAGTTCATTCGAGCATCAGCCCCAGACAGGTTGCCAGGTGGATCCTGATTGGTGGCACATACGGGAGTCTGTCTCATTATCTCCCCTCCTCTAACTTAAAGAAAAATAATTTTAATTGGAAAAAATCAAGATCAAGACATATGAACAATAATAAAATAGAACTTGAAATCTGAGTTCTGAGTTTCTGAGGAGATCAAGACCTCCATGTAAGTATAAAGTTTGGATTTTTTTAATAACTGCCATTATATTATTTGAAAGCAATTATTTGTTAGATGTGGGAAATATTCTGGCATTAAATATGTCAAGACTCATCCCCAAAGTAATTCATTAAACCCTTTGGCCAACACAATCTATAAGGCATCTGAGCCAGTGCCTTGAGTGAAGTGCACATTAAAGAACAAAACTATGCTCAGATGAGCTGATAACCAGGTCTACTAAGACACCTGGAAGAAAAGCTGTCTGCATTTTCTCACATTTTTGTTCGATACAATCACTTTTCTCTCTTACTTGCCTAGCACTTGCACCCTGGAATGATTTTCTACCCTTGCAGAGGTAGCCAAGAAGCTCAGCAAAGCTAACCCTCAGCTGAGGGTCAGTTCCACATGGTTACATCTGATTGTTGGTGTCTCTAACCTGCTTCTTCTTCTGCCTGACTTGCTTCACACCTACCTGAAGCTTCATCTGAACTTGACACTCCTGACCAAGATGAGACTGCAGTTAGTCTGCTTTGGAGCACTTAGTAAAGTTATTATTTAAAAGATTACTTAATGTTTGCCTTGCCCTCTAGATTGCTTAGTCCCATGAGGATAGGGACTATGACCACCTCATCATCTGTCTCTTCTGCATGGCTTAGTGCTTGGCACATATTAAGTACTTCATATCTATTTGTTGAAAGAATGAACTCAAACTTGCATAACTGGTGCCTAATATCATGAGTGTTCTTGTCCCACATGTTCCTCGATCCTCTGACTTCCTGCATGTCTGCACTGTTTCCTGCTTTAATCTCTTAAGAATGCCTGGATTTTTGAGTCCCATCAGGTCCCCAGGTACCATGTTGTTTATTTTCTGCTGTTCCCGTAACAAATAAAAATGTAATTCTTAACACAAACTTATTTCTTTTCATATTCCATTTCCTATATATTCTCAAAGAAATAAAACACAATAAATGTTCATATTTGCTGAGGGATAACTATATGCCATATACTGTTCAAAACCATAAATAATTGTCGATGTGCTGAATCTTTATAAAAACCATATGAAATAGGTACTGTTGCTATCCTCATATTACAGATGAAGAAACTGAGGTACAGACAGATTAAGCAACTTGCCTACAGTCACACTGCAGCAAGTGGCAGAGCCAGGATTCAACCCCGGGTAGTCTGGCTCCACAGCCTGTACTTTAAAATGTCACATGCCATGGCGAAAGAACAAGGCGTATGCGATCAATCATCCTCTTGCAAGACTGTGCAGCCCGTATGGCTTTACTGTTGCTAAAGCTCCCAGTCTATGATTCAAAACACTTGGAACCTTACCACTCGCAATGATCTCACTCCAACAACATCCAAGAAAGACACAGCTCCACAGTCAAGCACAAGGCTATGGATTGGCACTTTGGGAACGTTCACTTTTACTGGAATCTCAGAATTCCAATCCACTTGAATCTCTATTTCCTTGGTTGGGATATCAAGTTCTTCCAGCTCTTCAATATCTTCATCAGGCTCGAAAGCATTATTCGTTGAACCAGCATCACTGATAATGCCATTCTAAACGAAGAAAATACTGCCAACTTAGTTCCAATGACTGGGGATGTCTTGCAGCAATTTATTTCAAATTACTAAAAGTCCTACACACTGTTCCCTGGTAAGCAGAACCCGGAGGGGGTGAGCTTCTAAGAAATGAGATTCACCTCAGTACCAACTTTGATGTTCTCTAGGAAAACAGTGGAAGAGTGGAGTAGCCAGGACTGTGGAATTGGCCAAGACACACACTGGCAAGACAATCAAAGGCAATAGCTCTAAAATTTTATAAACTTGCTCTCATCTATTAAAATTTTGTGGCATTGAATTAAATTCTTTTGTTCTTTTCAATAAAAACATGGTTTATTTCATGATGAAAAAAGAACTCACACCTTGTGTTTTTCCTGCTGATTTCATTTTATTTTTTCACATTCCCTCTTGCTTATAAGAACAATTCAGCTGTTCTTTGACAAATGTGTGACACCTGCTTGTACACATCTTAGTACAAAAGTAGATAGATTTAGTTTCCGACTCCCGAATTGCTTTCATATTCACCCGAGCAAGGGAATCATTGAAGAGGGAAGAAAGGAATGGCTCACCTTGGTTGCTCTTAGTTGCCCTTTTTTGATGAGTTTCTGTATTTTCCTCAGTGCTTTCAGCCTCTTATTATACACTCTAATGGCATCAAATCCAACCTTTGGAAGTAAGTGTCAAGTTACTTAAAACATCTGGTTCCCAATGTTCATTAATGGCAATTATTAACTGGAAAGGTTATTTCCCAAGTGGTGTCATTCCTTGAGACATCTTACCAAATAAAAGATTCTTAAGGCCTCCGCAACTCGGCCATCCACCCCACCCACCGAGAGACTCAAGGAAGACAGTAGCATATCAAAGACTCCAAGACAGTAGGGAAAAAAAAAAAACAGCAAAAAATAATTCTTTAGATTTAAGTCTGTGTTTTCTAAATTCCTGTGACATTACAGAGCCCTTTTGTTGCCACGTGAATGCCCCTCTGAACTAGTAGTTCACCCTAGAACTCACATAGAGAAACACAGATCTGGAGACGAAACCCAACTTTGAAGCATAGTATGAAATTCAAGGTCAGAATTCCCTGCTTTCATATGCCACTTACACTTTTTAGCTCTTTAATTAGTCAACTTCCTACCTTTTCCTCCTAGTTCTCATAGTTCCCAAACACCTGATATAATATCTTCCTCTGCCCACTGCCACACAAAGTTGGTTAAATTAGTTCTAACCAACAGGGATCACTTCCTTTTATGAACTCAATATATACTATCTATACTAGTCATTTGGAACTTGCTCAGATTCTGCCTGGAGAAAGTTCTAGTGTTTTTGTCCAGCACAATTATTGCTACTAGGATTGTAACATATATTTTTTTCTCCCTATCCCCAGTAAAGCGTAAGTTATTTGAGGGCAAGAATATTATGTTATAATTCTTAATGTTCTATAGGGCACAGGGTAAAGGGCCTTACGACGAGTTTAAACCCAATAAATATCTGTAGAATGAAGTCTTAAAGGAGGTTAGCAACCAAATTTCTAAGGATAAAATACTTACTGTAGACTTGATACATTTTTTAAAACCATCGACGTTGCCATAAAAAATAGGACTAGAAAACCTAAGAATCTTCATTCCTTCAGGTTCTTCAATCTAGTATTTTAAAAAAATGTATGAGGTTAAATAACTTCAGGTCTCAGATATTCAATTATATTTCTGACTGTTCAACTAGAAGCTGAGTTACAATTGCTCAGAGGAGCTAGGCAGCAGCACTCAACTTTTCTTGGATAGGAACTTCATCCCAGTTGGGAGGCAGTTGGCTACCCCAAACTCCTAAACCTGCACAGTCCCACGGAAGGTCGTGATAGAAAGGGCCTTAGAAAGCAATTATTCAACCCTCTGATTTCCAGAAGAAGTAATAGGCTCAGAACAGTGACATGAGCTGCCTCAAGTTCACACTACTGCCCTGCCTTTTTTCCCCTCAAATTCTTTTAAAATAGAAAAAAGAGTAGAAAAGTCAAGGGGATCTGCAGGAGCTGAGTCCTGTGATGTCACTTGCTTGTTCTTACTCTAGCACAGAATGGCCAGATCAAAAGTAAGACCCACAGAATCACAGGCTCACCTAGTCTTTAGCAATCATAACAGTTTTAGTTCAGCCACCTCAGAGAAGAAAACAAAGGTTCTTAGAAGCTGCATGGCTTGGGCCAGGCCCTGCAAGCCAGGGCCTAGACTGCAGGATGCAGAACCCAGAGCCAAGAGGTTCTCTAGAATCATTAGCCCTTGCTGGCCCTTAACTCAACATAACTGAGGAAGTTTGTGGAAATAAATGTAGAAACAGCTACTGGAATTCCAGATTCAGTGTCCAACTTTTTTTTTAATATTAAGGTAAAATTAGACTACAACTTTCTAAATTAATTTAAAATATTTTCTGCTAAATTAGTCTTTTCTTCATTCTGTTTCTCTGAGCTTTCATCTTTGCTTCCCCTGCTGGTCACTGAGCAATCTTTTCTCCAGGGGCCACAAGCCCATCAGTAAGACGTTTATTCTCTTTGTTTTTTATTTCCTGTATTATATATATTTTTTTCAATTCTAATGATAGAGCACAATGTCAAATGAGGTTTTTGGTGACAGAGAATGTAAAAGTCTCTTATTAGAAATGAATGAACCTAACCAGGTTGTGGCGCAGTGGATAGAGCATTGGATTGGGATGCGGAGGACCCAAGTTCTAAACCCTGAGGCCACAGGCTTGAGCACAGGCTCATCTGGTTTGAGCAAAGGACCACTCGGTCTGCTGTAGCTCCCCGGTCAAGGCACATGTGAGAAAGCAATCAATGAACTAAGGTGCTGCAATGAAGAACTGATGCTTTTCATCTTTCTCCCTTCCTGTCTGTCTGTCCCTATCTGTCCCTCTCTCTGTCTCTGTCACACACACACACACACACACACACACACACACATACACACACACACACACTGAATGAGCCTGATCAGGTGGTGGCGCAGTAAATAGAGCGTTGGACTGGGATGTGGCGATCCAGGTTTGAAACCCCCAGTGTTGCTGGCTTGAGCGTGAGCTCACAAGATTGAGTGCAGGGTTACTGGCTTGTGCATGGGATTATAGATATGACCCCATGGTCTCTGGCTTGAGCCCAACGTCACTGGCTTGAGCAAGTAGTCACTTGCTCTGCTGGAGCTCCCCGGTCAAGGCACATATGAGAAAGCAATCAATGAATAAGCAATCAATGAACAACTGAGATGCCGCAACGAATAATTGATGCTTCTCATCTCTCACCCTTCCGGTCTGTCCCTCTCTCTGTTTCTGTCACAAAAGAAAGAGAGAGAGAGAGAGAGAGAGGAAGGAATAAAAAAATCTTCCAAAGATTTTAGACAATTCTGTGGAAGATAAGGATCACAAAGCAGGGAAATAGAATGGGTTCTATTGGGTTAGTGCCTTGCCTTTCAGCAGTATTTCGGGGTCCATCCAGCTGAGGGCCTTCCTGTGTACAGTGACTGGTTCAGGGAACATTTGGGTTTGTATGTGATGGTTTTTATCTATTTTGCTGAAATTTTGATATTTATTCAACTATTGTATCTATCTTTATTCTCCCTTTCCTCCTCTTTTGGGACTCTCATTATGCATATATCAATATGTTTAATTTTGTTCTAGAGGTCTCTGAGGCTTTGTCATTATTCTTTTATTGGGGTATAATTGACATTAACATTATATTAGTTTCAGGTGAACAATATAACTTGATATTTGTATATACTGCTAATGATCATTATAAGTCTAGCAACTTTCAAATACGTAGTACAATATTGACTATAGTCATCATGCTGTACAATATAGCCCCATGACTTATTTATTTGACAACTAGAAATTTGTACCTTTTGACCCCCTTTATCCAGAGAAGTAGAATTTGATTCAACTTCTGGAAGTAATTGAATTGCTTATATTTAAAAATTCTTTTTACAGTCCTTTGACATTAAAAAGACACTCTGCTAGTATAGACAAAATTTATGTAAACCATAAATATCAGATGGCACATTTAGTTAAAGCTTTTTATAACACCTCAGTAGACTTCTGGTATTTCCTGAAAGAAGCTCCCTCACCTGTGCCTACCTTATTCCTAACATACCAGAGGAGAAATACACAATGCCTGAAAATCCAGTCTAGCAAACCCACGTCCAGCAAATGTCTCACAAAGGCACTCACATTTTTGTAGTTCTTGGTACTTTTGTAGATGTCTGTGCTAGGGATGCTTCCAAGGCCATTCCAGGAGGGACTAAAAAAAAAAAAATTAAGATCAGGATTTTTAGAACAGGCATGTTTTACAACAAGAAGTTAAAAGAAATAACACAGATACTAAAGAGTCCATCATTCTGATGTTTTGGAACTCTGTCTCTGTTGCAGATGACATGCTCCCATAGCTACCTCTGACATGAACAGTGGTGTCTGTGCACACCTACAGGAGGAGGAACAGGGACTCTTTTCTGATAGCTGAGAGAAATAACGAGCATCAGGTTTTTATGTGTATAACACTTTATAAGATAAGCAAAGAGCTCTCACCCCTGTTAGATCTTAATCCCCAGCACAACCTGGAAAGGTGAGCAGTATTATCCTCATTTTTATTGGTAAGTAAACTGAGAATAAGAGAAGTTTGAAAAGGCCCCAGAGGGCAAGGGCAGCCCAGTCCCATCTTTAACCCATTGGTCTTCGGTGCCTGGCATGGTGCCAGGGCCTGAAACTTACTTGTGAGTTATCACAACTTTATAATGAAGTACAGAGAGTCTGGAGCAATCAAATTAGTCTCATTTTATGGAAATAGGAGCCTGGGAGGACCAGTAATAAGCCCTTCCCGTTTCCTATTCCTGCTGCAATCAAATAAATTCCATGATTCTTCAGGTATGATTAGAGACATATGCTAATACAACTCCTGAAGAAAGAGTGTCTGTTTGGGGCACTCTCAGCCTTGTGCTCTCTGGACCGGCCTTATAATTACTGGAAATTGAACACTGTGGAGGATACTGCTTTCTGTTGGCTGAAAGCCTAGTTAAACCAACTCAGCAGCTAAAATGTGCCACTGATTTTTCCTTGACTTACTGTGCTGTGCTGATTTTAAATTTAAAGCTCATAAACTATAGAGTCTCTTCTCACAAAACCCTCTTCCAACCACACCCACACAAGGACAAGTCAATGCTGAGGCAGGCAGAGCATGAGGCAGTGTCTTTTAAGGACAGCTCCTGAGCGATTATACCGAGCACACCAGGCAGTGTGGGAACTTGTGCACTCTTAGGGGGCCTGAGCACCTTTTAAGGTCCTGAGGCAGTAAACAGAAGCCTTTTGTAGGTTCTTACCTGCCGGGTAGAAAAGAGGAAGAGAACTGGTTGGTGGAAAAAGAAAGGTGGCCTTATATGAAACTGGATGTCCTTGTTGATGGTTTTCCAGGTGTTTTGTTTTGTTTTTTTCTTTTCCAATGGAGAGGAGGGGAGATAGAGAGACAGACTCCCACATGTGCCCTGACCGGGGACCCAGCAACCCAACTGAGCTATTTTTAGTGCCTGAAACAGAGGCTTATGGAGCCATCCACAGCGCTCGGGGCCAATGCTCTTGAACCAATCAATCCATGGTTGTGGTAGAAGAGAGAGAGAAAGAGAGAGAGAGAGAGAGAGAGAGAGAGAGAGAGAGGAGTGGTGGAGAAGCAGACTTGCTTTTCCTGTGTGCCCTGACCACGAATCAACCTGGGACATCACACACCAAGACAGTTGGGCAGGGCCTCCTGGTGTTTTATTCCTTCACTGCCCAAGCACGGGCAGAGAAGGGACCAGAAGTCTAGAAAGATAACAAGTTTTGAGGAGGGAGAGAAGCTCTGTTTCTCTCTGTTTAGACAATTTCACAGACCCAGAGGGTACACACCAGAAGCATCTCATAAGTCAAAACAAAACCAACAGAAGTCAGAGCCCTTCAGACTGCTGCATGGATAGTAGTCCACAACTTAAACTGTCTTTGCTGCTTCACTCCAAAGATGGGCATATTAGGTTTTCTCCATAACTGTGTAGATTATTGGGCATGTGGCTTATTGTGCGCATGCTTTATTTAGAAGATTGGAATAAATTTTGGCCACGGTGAACTGATCTAAAAGTCTCCAGGTTCTGGGTTACATAACTTCTGGGTTACCATCTTCAAAAGAAATAAGCTAAAATATTTAGCAGCTATTTTGTCCTGAACTTTGGGCCCAGTGCTGCACAGACTTCATCGCATTTTTAAAAGAAACTGAGAAGCAATTTCAGTCTTTTGCTGCATCGTGGATCTTTCTTTCGTCTTCCCATGAGCAGGATGGAGAGCACCAGCATTAGAGCATGTAGCTTAGTGTGTAGATGTTGAGGTGAGAGGCATATAGGTTCAAATCCTGGTTCTGCCTCTTCCTAGCTATGTGATCTTAAAAAACATTCTTAATATTGCTCAGCTTCAATTTTCTTAGGTGTAGAATGAAAATAATATAACCTCTTCACAGGATTTCCTTTGAAGATTAAATATGATAATGTGTGTAAAGCATTCACTATGTGATTAACTCACAGAAGCATACAATATATAGTAACTATTATGAAAGGGAGTCATTTTACTATATTTATCAAAATGGTATAAGAAATCTCAGGGTGTATTGTCCTGTTTATAGGAATCTGGGTCTTGTATTACTCACAACTGAACTCTCAGGACCACAGTCAGTAATCCAAATACAAGGCCAGCTAGTAAACCAAGGTCCAGCCCCAGAATGATGGACACTATGCATGTAAACACCCAGATAACCTAGGAAAAATGAAAATAAAGTGAATCATATTAATTTATCATGTCCCACCAGGTGAGAGGTTACCTGTAAAAATAATAAGTTCAATTGTTCATGAACAAATTACAGCTGACCATTCAACAGCACAGGTTTGAACTTTATGAGTCCATTTATACACAAATGTTTTCAGTAAGTACTGTAAATGTATATATTTTCCTTACAATTTTCTTAATAACATTTTATTTTCTCTAGTTTACTTTATTATAGGAATGCATATATAATACAATAGCATTTAAAATATGTTAATCAACTGTTTATGTTATTGGTAATTCTGGTCAACAGTAAGTTATTAGTGAAGTTTGGGGGAAGTCAAAAGTCATGTGGAATTTTGACTGTGTAGGGTCAGTGTCCCCAACCCCCACGTTGTTCAAGATCAACTGTATCGTTGTTTTCTAATGTTCTGATTTCATTTCCTATGTTAATGCTGGTGGAAATAGGCATTTCCAATATAGACCAACTATCCTATTTAAATATTTCTTATTTAGTTTTTGAAAGGTATATTAACATGTTCACAGTGGAATTACTATAAAAAAAGATGTGCACCTCAATTACTATACAAATCCTGTGTGTAGCTCTCTTTCTTCTTCACCCATTCCCACCCACCCTCCACATTTGTACCCTTTTATTTCTCTGTGTGTGTGTGTGTGTGTATACACAAGTGCACACTTTTCACCAGCATGTCTTTTTTTGAAAATACAAGTAAATATGACTACAAAGCAAGTTATATTTTTCCATCTTTTAGCGTATTATACACACTATTATTCTGCACTGGTCTCTTTTTTCACTTAAAAATTTTGTCTTAGAAATCTTTCCATATCAATATATAAGAAGTGTTCTCACTCCTTTCATCTGTTCTGGTTTAAATTAGAGCATAACTCTAAAAGATTTAGTTTCTGGTTTTTATAATTCTTCAGAACAGTTGTGAAGGTTACTTTGGTCAGAAGTATAATCAGCATCAGGTTTTGTATTTGGGCATTTTTGGTTTTGTTTTTGCTTTGTTTTGTGTTTTGTTCTGTTTGTTCTTCTATATTAGAGGGGTTTTTGTCATTTGTCTGGCTCTGAGTTTTAGAACACAACCTGTGGATGAATGAGCTCCTATGGGATTTTTGCTGAAAAATAGATCTTCCTGGAGATAAGGACCTTCAAAAAAAACAGTTCATGTGGAAGATTTCAAAGCTCTGACTTATCTACACAATTTGAATTTTTACCCTAGGGTTCTCAAAATGCAAGTAAGACTTAGGGGATAAGAGAATATAATGATATGGCAGAAATCATGTAAGAACCAAATCGTATTTCAGAGAAAAACGGGTGACTTACAGCATCAACCTTGTTCTGTCTCCACAGGCAAGGAACATCACGCACCTGCATAAACATCCCTTTCAGGTTGGCGATTACAACGGCTGCCAAGACTGACTGCCAAGGGAAACAGGGGAGGCTGTGTTAGTCAGAAAAACGGTTTTCCATGTGATGATTTATAAATCTCCCGTTATTTCTCTGTTGGCAGAGCAGACGAATTATACAATCAGTGCACCAGGAAGCAGGGATCTACCTACCTTTTGCAAGGGTTCCAGCAGCTTCCCCAAGGCAACGATGGCGATCATCACAATCCCAGCCGAGATGAGGCCAGCAATCTGAAAGACACACATCTTCCATGAGAGAGTTCTCCAGTCTACCAGCTTGCTGGATGTGCGTGTCAGAGAGCCCATTCACAGGTGCATGCAACACTTTCTGACCTCCCCCCTTCTGCTTAATACTGTTGAGAGAAATAAGAATTCTTTGCTGAAACTCTACAAAACTGAAGAAAAGGGGAACCACATATAGTAACTATGGCAGAGAAATGAAAGAAAACGTGGAGACTGAGTCTGCTGAAGGAAAGCCAGTTTGACCTGGATTTCATCTGGATAAGTAGTTTTGGTGTCAATTCAGGAGACTGAACTTCTCATTTGGCCATACCAGGAAACACGGGCCACCCGTTCCCCAAGAGCAGACCATGGTAATGGTTGGGGAAGTAAATCGTCAGAGCACATGCTGATTCCTCTGCATTGCTGAATCAGCCGCCATACTAACAATTCTGATAACACTTTGTACTTGTAGCATGCTGTTGCCACCAAAGTCTCAGAGAAAATAAGCTTGCCAGTCTTATTACAAACTTGAAATGCCACATAAGTCTTCTGAGAGGTGAGACTGCGTCTCCAGCTTCCTCTAACAGTTCCACAGATGCAGACTCAAAAGTTTGTACCCCGGTAGCCCAAGAGATCACGGGCAATAACAGGGGTAAGAAAGTTTCAGAAACTTTACCTTGACAGAAAAAAAGCTCTCCTAAAATCATAAATAGTTAGGAGAGAGGCTGAGAGGGTGGGGACTATTCTCTGGTTTGAGCAGATGGCCAATGAATTCTCTGTTGACAGCTGGGCGTGGCCGAGGCGAAGACTTAGAAGCTCTGGAACAAAAGAGAAAAGGAGACAGGGAACCAGAAACAAAGCTATCAGAGAGGAAGCAGCAGAAAAAGTTGTGCTGGGCACACGTGCTGCCCCGTGCAAGATGTGTGAGTTAAAGGAGACACATACAAAAGTCAGGAAATTCCATAGTCGCACTCATTCACTTCACCTAGCAAATTGATCATTCATGTTCAGAGTATAACTAAGTCAGACTCAGGCAACAGTCTGTATTGGTTGGCAAGAAAGTAATTTTGGTTTTGTAGTGTGAAATAAAACTTTTTTATATACAAAAAATCAACTTTAATCAATTACATATTTTCTATTTTGTTCAATGACTTTTTGCCATCTTTCTTGCAGCTTCATGATCCCACATTCATAGAAATTTTGGTCCTTATCGGCAATAAACTGAACCAAGTGCGATTTAAGGTCATAATCATTTGTGAAAGGTTTACCATTCAAAGAGCATTGCAAACTTCGAAATAAATGGTAATCAGATGGTGCCAGGTAAGGGCTGTATGGGGGATGTGATGTCACTTCCCAACCAAGCTCCAGTAATTTCCCACGAGTTACTAAAGATGGGCGAGGCTTTGCATTATCATGGTGGAACACAATTCCTTGGCAATTTGCCAATTCTGGCCATTTTTCTTTGATTAATGTGATATTTTGTTAGTTGTTGACAGTAAACATCTGAATTGATCATCTAGTTTCTTGGAAGCAGCTCAAAATACACAATACCTTTGTAGTCCCACCAAATTGACAGCATGACCTTTTTCTGATGCAATTCAGCTTTAGATGTGGTTCATGCTGGTTCATCATGCTTTGGACCATGATCGTTTTCAAATGATGTTATTGTAGATGACCCATTTTTCATCACCAGTGATGATTCTTTTCAAAAAAAGGTCTGTTTCATTGCACTTGAGATGCATATCACAAATATTGACTCATTGTGTTAAGTGAATCTCTTTCAATTCGTGCGGAATCCAAATATCGAGCTTCTTAGCAAGTCTAAGAAATTTTAAGTGGTTTTCAATTGTTGTGTGCGATACATTTCTCTGCAATCTCTCAGTTATATGACGATTCTCTTCAATTATGGCTTTGATTTGGTCATCAACTTCAGTAGGTTGACCAGAACATTGGTCATCTTTGAGTAAAAATCTCCAGAACAGAATTTTTTAAAGCAATTGTGACATGTGTGTTCTGTTATGCAATCAACACCATAAACTTCACATATCTTTTTGTGAGCCTCAGCAGCTTTCTTTCCTTTACAGAAATAAAAAGTAAAATATGCCGAAAATGTTCGTTTCTGCACTCCATGTTAAAATTGACCTTAAACTAAGGTGACCAACTTTACAATGAAAAAAAGGACAAAAAAGAAAAAAAGGACAAAAATAAATTGAAGAAAACAATATCGTAAATAAAAGAAACATTTTATTCATTGCAACAATAATACACTATAATATAAATGCATAATAAAAACATTTGTAATATTTTATATTATAATTATGCTTATATACCTATTAATTTTTAGCAATAATTCTAAGTACTCATTTGAGTACTTTTCCATTGAATGAATATTTTTTGTCAATGTATCATCTTGTAACAATATATTAGAAATATCTGAACAAGAAATATCCTCCATATTGAATTTTACAGCAAGTGCTGCAAGAGTGTCAACATTCAATCTCGATCTCTCACTTGTCCAAAAATCATTAGCAATTGAAAAAATACTTTCAACTACTGCATTAGTTCCAGGTCAGCACAATGTAAGTTGAACAAGAATAAATAAATTTTCACATGGAATATGTTCATTTTTGAAATGGCTGAATATTTCCACCCATCTTTTATCAATTTTGATGTGTTCATTTTCCCATTGTATTAATTTTTCAAAATTTAAATATAAATTCAGTCTTCTAATTTTTTCAAAGAGACAATTGTCTATTTTGATGTCTGACATTTCTTTAGATAGAAACTCAAGACAAGATTCAATATCTGTCCAATATACTTGTAATGAAGTAAAGAAACACCATTGAAAACTGTTATTTCCCATGATCTTTGTTTCAGACCATTCTTTGATATATTAAAAACATGTCTGGTAAAAATTCTGCACTTCTTTGATAAACTTTTCTGTTATGCCTAGATTTGATTTCTCTAATTCTGACAATTTTTTTTATAATTAAAGGAAAAATATTTTCTTTAAAATGAGATTTATATTGAAGGATAAAGTTTCAAAATAAGACTAACTTTCATAGCTGAAATGTGTTCACCTCCAATCTTTTTAATCATTTTGTGAAAAATAGATGCTTGATTGTGTACAAAATACATTAATATCTCAGATTTTATTATTGTAAAATGATTCCAGGATTTTAGGACATTCATCTAAAGTTAAAAAATATGAATGGAGAGGTTCAAGTAATTGTAGAACACACTCTATAGCAGGTGGTAGAACAAGCCATCTAACTTTTGAAAATCCTAAAAGTGTTTTGTATTCAACATTTGCTTCTTCAAAAAATTGTTTTAAAGTAGCAACACGAATAGAAAAAAAAGACTAAAATGCAAATAAATTGTAGTTATTGTTACTTCTACATCAGTTGGCATGGCACATGATGCTGTGTTGACTGCATTTGACAAAATATGTGCATTACAACCTATTCCTAGTATTTTCTTTTGGAGTAACTCTTGTAATTTTACATACACATTATTCACCCCTTTGCGTCTTTGCCACCAAAATTTGTATTTGTATTATCAGCCGTTAGTACAACAGCTTTGGATTTCAAATTGTTTTCATTTATTACTCTGTATAGATGATTTGACAAAATTTCAGAAATCTCACCTTCAATGGATTCTAAATTTAAAATTTTTACTTGAATGCCATTGGTAACATTACAATATCTTACTGTTATTGGATACAATTTAATTTCATTATGATTTGATGCATCAGATATAATTGTTACAAATGCTGCAGTTTCCAAGTCCTCTGTATTTGTCACAGTAATTTTTAAATACTAATTTCAAAATAGCCTCGCATTTTGTCCTAGCACATGAAAATTTAGCATTGTGAAACTTTTTCAATAATTTAGTTGTTCAATCCATACTATGAAAACTTTGATTGTGAATTATGTTATAAAATGGAAGTGTTCCCTCCATTGCAGCCAACTGTTTTTCATCTTCAGAATAATTTAAAGTTTTAAAAAAACTTATTACTTTACAACTAGAAGCTGATACATCTAATGATTGCTACGTTTGTTGGTGGTCAAGTGTTTCGTTATCGCTGCTCTGCCCCCAACTGCAATAAAAAATTCTCCGCTGCTGATATTGCAGAAAAGAATGGTATCTTTCTTTGATATAAAGAATGGAAATTCCTTTTTCAATTTATCGTTGAAATGGCATTTTCTCTTTTTTGATTTTTCCATCCCTTAAATGAAATTTAAAATTAAAAATAAAATATGGAGCAACATGAATGATGCAAGCACATTAGTAACTAAAAACGTTACATCATAGTAGGAAAATTTTCCAGCAGCTATATTAACAAAACTAAATATCAAGCAAAACCACTAATTTGGAGAGATATTTGGGTGTACTTATCACTTTCTAATTAAAAAACATCTGTTTTATGCAACTATTTAATCAAAATGCGTTATTAATAGCTATGGTTTGAGGTTAGATTTCCACTTTAAAACTCGAATTTCGGGAAAATACTTGCCCCCAACTGCAATAAAAAATTCTCCGCAGCAAATATTGCAGAAAAGAATGGTATCTTTCTTTGATATAAGGAATGGAAATTCCTTTTTCAATTTATCGTTGAAACAGCATTTTCTCTTTTTTGATTTTTCTAAAGGAGGACGATTGGTCACCTTACCCTAAACTAACAAGTACAAACAAAATTACGCACAACTTGCTTCTAAAGTAACCTAAATGTGACTGATATCAAATGTCCAAAGGAAAAAACCGTAACACTGACAGAGTCCTTCAAAACAATTACAACGCTATGTGTGACAACTGAAAATACTTTCCTGCCAACACAATATGTGATGCACTGCAAAGTTTGCTCTGTACACCCATATCCCCTTTTCTAGGCAATTTGTTACTCCTGGCACCGCACCTCCAGATTCCCAGCACCTTGGTGAGCTTTCCTATCTCCCATCTAAGCAGAGAAGCTAGTATCTTCCCTTTCTTTCTTCCTTGTTTCCATGCATTTACTTAACCAATATTTATTGTCTGCTATGAGGCACTTGCATCTCACTCTGGATGTAGGGCTCTGTGAACTGGTGAAAGTTAAGGAGATTGGAGGACAGGGGCTATAGCCAGCTGCCCAATTCATGCCAGATGGGTGGCCACCTACTCAACAAGTATATGTGATAATAAGCCTCTGACTATGGGGATCAAGACTAATTTTGGTTACTATATTAAATCTGTTAGAAGGTCCCTTATTTGTACTTAATTTAATTAAGGCTGGTTTGTGGGAAATGCTGTATAGATTTTGTGTTTATGAGCAGATTCAATTACTAGAAAATTCATTATTCTGTTAAGTGGAAGGGTAATCAGAGAGAGAATAGTTTGTAATTAGAATTCCTTTTTCATGGATCAGTAGGAATCAGATGGGGGTGACAGAAAAAAACAGTTCCAATGTTGAGCTCTTCTGTAATCTGTGGATACCCTGAAACAGTTCATGTCCACTAACACACACACTTCCATGTTCATTCAGCAAATGTATGCTGGGTGCTTCTTCTGTGACAGCGTAATATGTGTATCATAGATATCATAGGTATTAAGACACTGTTCCTATCTCAAGGAGGTAATGACTGAAACCATTTACAAGTACATATGTGCCAGGACTTTACATACATTTTCTTACTTAATCCTTACAACATCCCTACGAGTTGAATACATATAAAGCCAGTAGCTATGGCCACCATCACAGCCGCCTGGCCCATGCAGGTTCACATTTAATTTGGACAGACGGTAATGAAACAACAGGGTCAAGAACTGGTGGACCATTACCTTTAATCCTAGCTTGCACCCGGTGGGCGAGAAAATAAACACAGCGGGAAAACACTTCGCTTTCCGTTCAGGGCTCCGAAATCCACTGATTCATCTGAGTTTTCCTAGACACAAAGGTTTCTACCTCACCAGCCTTATTCACTTCTGTTCCCCATGTCCTTTTCTCTGCACAAACTCTGCACAAACTGGCTTCTCCTTCAGAACTCTGCCATCTTGGCTGCTGCTTCTCTGCAATGTTGATGGCAGGATCTGAGCGAGAGTGCCCCTGTCTGCTTTATTTTATAGTGTAGAAAATTAGCCTGACCAGGTGGTGGCGCAGGGCATAGAGTTTCAGACTGGGATGTGGAGGACACAGGTTTGAGACCCCGAGGTTGCCAGCTTGAGCGCAGGCCCATCTGGCTTGAGCACAAAGCTCACCAGCTGGGACCCAAGGTCGCTGGCTTGAGCAAGGAGTTATTCAGTTTGCTGAAGGCCCACAGTCAAGGCACATGTGAGAAAGTAATCAATGAACAACTAAGGTGTCACAACAAAAAACTGATGATCGATGCTTCTCATTTCTCTCCTTCCTGTCTGTCTGTCCCTATTTATCCCTCTCTCTGACTTTCTCTCTGTCCCTTGAAAAGAAAAAAGAAAAAAGAAAAAAGAAAAAAGAAAAAAGAAATAAAATTAAAGCCTTTAAGCCAATATACAAATAAAGAAGTCTCTGATACAAAGTCACTTATCTGAGGCATAAATAGGATTCCTCATAAGAGTGTACCACCCCCCCATCATGCAACAATCATGGGTGTGGGGAAAAATTTAGTTTTGAAAATATCTTAGTATTAAAAGGGTGAGAAAGGCTTAGTCTTAAAACTAAGTCTTAGGCTATGAGGACTTTGCCAGCTTACAACCTGTCTCCTACACTCAATGCAAACTATAAGCAAGCAAACATATACATTATATTTACAAACTTACTTGACCAACAATACAGTTATTAGGCCCATTGTATAGATGCTGAAACTGAGGCTTTAATGTAAAAGAAAACATAAAAAACCACATAAGGACAGTTTATTTGGTCATGAGTTTTTGGATTTCAGTCCAAGCACTTAGACTTTTAACCCCAGAACTTAGTATGCATTTCAGTAATTAAATATCAAGCCATTTCTATGCTTGTTTCATTCTTTAATACTAAAGGCTTGGCATCTTTCACTCTTAAATATAATACACACCAGTGTGTGGCAGGGGGTATTAACTTACCAGAACACTATTATCCCCAAACCCTCTGCCAAGGAATCATTTTACATGGGCATTTTTACTGGGGCAGCCAGCCGGTGCCTCATTTGAACCTGGAGGTAGCAGCAGAACAGTGGACATGGGCGGTTGGGGATCTGCTTGTACCTGCTTACAGCCATGTGGCTTGGAGAGCTTGTCAACACCCCATCTCAAATGAAAGCAGCAGAAACTCTTGCTGCTGACAGCTGCCCATTGAACAGGGGCGTAGCTTGGAAATCACCTCTGACCTCTTTCCCTTTGACCACAGATCTATAGTTACATCCTCGGGTATGGGCTAGAAATGTTTGCAAAAAAAAGTAAACTCAATTTTAAGAAAAATTATGAAAATTAAAATTGAATTTTTGTTCATCATGAGCCAAGAAATTAAAAGAGGTCCATTCTTCCAACCCTGTCACAAAGCCCCCTTTTAGATGGGGAAGGAGCATTACTTGAGGACAATTAACACTCCCCCTGGGCAAGCCACTGTTGAAGTCAGTGCTCTCAGCTATTCTCTTTTATGCATATTTATAGTTGCTCTGCCTTAATAAAGTCCTGTTTGAAGACTGCGTGTGCACACGCGCGTATGTGTGATACACTATCTAATTTGGGTTTGTTATTCTCCTTTATAGATTCAAGTACTCTTTGCCCTTCACTCACAGCTCTTTCTGTGCTGGAAAGAGAAAGCCCTCCAGGCATAGCAGAAACCCAATTCCTGAGCTTGCTCTTTGTCCCCAACCACTTGATTTGGCATCTCTGACTCCATGTTTGGCTGGAAAGGATGGCCTGGGAGAATAGCTCCTCAGTATTCTGACAATTACAAAAGGTACTGTCCAGAGATTAACTAGGATGCAGGTTCTGAGGTCACCTTGTAAAGCCAAAAATTTGAGAACACATGTAAAAGATTAAATCCACATTCAGAACTTCAGGGGGGAAATCTTAAGAAGAAATGTCAAAATGTTTCAACAAAAATATTCTTGGCTAGCAAACTGTTGTTCTGTGGGAACAAAGGCCTCTGGAGGAAGTTCCTGATCTTTTTAAAGGAAATGTAAACAGATGCTTTAAATTTTTCTGAAAATATAACTCTCTAAGCCAGAATGCCAGAATGTGCTTTTAGGAAGCTTTCTCTATCTCCAGATAACAAATTGATAAGAATCAGCATTCTTCATTACCAGTTCTTTATCAGTTATTACCTTCCCTGGAAAAGCAGTTCAGGGAAGCCATTTGATAGCTCAGCATTGACCAGAAAGATCTGAGAATTACCACCCCAGAAAAACATACACGTTTCGGAGTCCTCCCTGAGGGAGACAGGCAGCCCTGTGCAACCAGATCAGGGAGAATGGTTTTCTGTTCTCCACAGCTGATTGTCCTGTTCAGGTCTTGTGCGAGCCTTTCCGATCAGCATTCCCGGCTCTGTGGCAGGGGACAGACATCACCATGCTGTCATTCCCTACCTGTGTCTTTCCCCCAGTGCTCTCCTGGACAGCAGTGCGAGACAGGGCGGTGGTGGCCACAAAACAAGAGAAGAACCCTGAGAAGATATTGCTGATCCCAAAGGCAATGAATTCCTGAGGGAGAGACCGGATGACAATGAGTCTACAAATTCAATCTTTTCAAGACCCTCATCAAGTGTTTTATAACATTAAGAAAGCAAACTCCCAAACCTATCCTCCCAAATTAATTTTTACCATGAAAGGTCCTTGGGGTCCTGAGAAACATCAAGAGTTTGGGGTCCTTACAGCCTAAAAGAGGCCTCAATGCTCTCAGTAGTGTTTAAGGCTGATGAGGAATAGTAACTGAGGTTTTGCTAAAATGTTTATGTCACTTCCTGGTGAGTGGCATATCTGCTATATCTCTCGCAAAAAACATTCTTCCGCTCTCCCATAACGGGTTATTTCTATGGTTGAATATTTGCTGTGGAGCATATTATGACTAAAAGAGCTAGTATTCTGCTTGATTGCCTACTAATCATTTAACTGCTGTAATTGCTATGTTGTGTTTTCAGAAACATACCATATTGAGGATTTGTGAGCTCACCTGGCAAGTGATGCCTACAAAAATTGCCCCGAGTACATTAATTGCACAGTCAGCCACCTCAATACACAGTGGCCACAACTGCTATATTATTAAAAGTGTTTGTTGCGCTGCTATGACATATTATAGCCACAACTAAAAAATTACCAGGAGATATGAGATTTACAGATAGAATTCTTATTCTGACCTAACATGCTAACGTTGAATGTTATTTATGACCTGACTGAATAAACTCTTAAAATTCTGATCCCTTGCTTGACCATGACCAAGCGGTGGTGCAGCTGATAGAGAGTTGGCCTGGGACACAAAGGACCCAGGTTCGAAATTCCGAGGTTGCTGACTCGAGTGCGGGCTTACCAGCTTGAGCACGGGGTCGCTGGCTTGAGCATGGGATCACAGACATGACCCCATGGTTGCTGGCTTGAGCCCAAAGGTCACTGGCTTGAAGCCCAAGGTTGCTGGCTTGAGCAAGGGTCACTCGTTCTGCTGGAGCCCCCCGGTGAAGGGACATATGAGAAAGCAATCAATGAACAACTAAAGAGCCTCCACAAAGAACTGATGCTTCTCGTCTCTCTCACTTCTTGTCTATCTCCCTACCTGTCTGTCTCTCTCGCAAAAAAAAAAAAAAAAAATCTGATTCCTTTAACTAATTTCTTAAAATCTAACATGTTGCAGCATGCCTATTTTAAAATACTTTCAAATTAGCACACACAAAAGGAAAATCAACTCAGTAAGGACTGATGGAAGAAATCTTTTCTTTAGCAGACAACAATATCTCTCACATTTATTTACTTTTCTTATTTTCAGTGCTACAAACCATTCAGCACAAGGGCAAGCATACCTGGTTCCCATCGATGGTATAGTCATACTTGATGGCGTAGACTTTTCCCACAGACACTGCAATAGCATAAGCCACCACAGCGATGGAGAAAGAGGCGGCCAGCATCTCAGAGAACAGGTGCACAGGCGGCAGTGCAGGAGGCAAGAACCTGGTGAGTTTTTAAATGAAAAGTGCTATATATATTGGATTATGATTTCCTCTTCCCATCTCACCAAATGCTAGTCAACCCAGCCATAAGTTAGACAAGAAAGTACTTGATCCAAGAGGGCAGAAGTACATGAGCATAAGTGGTAGCATCCACTCTTAGGATTTTTAATCAGAAGTTCATGCCATCTCCTTGGTTGACTTCTTTGTCCTCTATTGAGAGCCTACAGATGCTGCCATACCAGCACCTCTGACATGAATAACCTGTTCGTACTGGTCCTTTAATACCACAGAATCTTATGTCATGCTCTTTCACATATTAGTGTTTCTTCTTACACAATTTCATCTTTAAAATTTTTTAATTTAAAAGCTATTTTAGCCATAAAATAAGAGTTAGCTTGTATATGAGATATAAAGTTTATTAAAGAAACAAATATAAGATGCTAAAAGAGGTAAGTGGAAAATCCATAGCTTTAGAGTCATGATATTTAAAATCTTCTTAATTTCAAAAAAAAGATTAAATTTATGTAATTATCAGAATGCTTCATAATCACAATGACTAACATATGCCAGTGATCATGGTGAGGTCAACTGACTACTGTTTTACAAATCCAAAGCTACTCCACAAACTATATAAAAAAAGAACCTGTAAGTTTATAATCATGTAGTTGTCTTCAAAAATGAAAATTTGAGTGATAACTTTCATGGAATTATATCTTAATGATTATCCAAATGGTGTAATTTCAGAGGCCCTAGAAAAATAAATTTCCCTTACCTATCTCACTTATGCCTAAGGGACCAACCATCCTCCTTTAGGGAGGACAGTCCTTCTTTTATATGTTCCGTCCTCCCTTGAAAGTGTCCTCCTACATGTCCTCCTTTTTGATATTGGAAGACTAATCTGTAAATGTCCGTATTTGAAGGATGCAGAGTCGATCCATTGCGTGTGATGTGATGTGTTTGTATCTAAATGAGTACTTTTTTCTTACAATTATTATTAAAAATTAATAGGCATGCAAGCATAATTACAATATAAAATATTACAATGTTTTTATTATGCATTTGTCATATTATAGTGTATTATTGTTGCAATGAATAAAATGTTTCTTTTATTAACAATATTTTCTTCAATTTATTTTTGTCCTCCTTTTCATTGTAAAAAAGTTGGTCACCTTACGTATGCCTGAAGTTTCTTTAATAACAAATTACATTTTTGGCTCTGGCCAGTTGCTCAATGGTTAGAGTGTCAGCCTGGTGTATGGATGTCCTGGGTTTGATTCCTGGTCAGGGCACACAGGAGAAGTGCCCATCTGCCTCTCCCCACCCCCTTTCCTTCTTCCTCTCCCTCAGTCAGTAATGGGTTTGAGTGTGGCCCCAGGTGCTGAGGACAGCTCTGTTGGAGTGCATCAGCCTCAGGCACTAAAAATATCTCAGTATTCAAGCATGGGAACCCGGATGGAGTTGCCAGTGGATCCCGGTAGGGCACATGCGGGAGTCGGCCTCACATCGCCCCTCCTCTAACCAATAAATAAATAAATAAATAAATAAATAAATAAATAAATATTTTAAAAAAGAAGAAAGTTACATTTTCCCCTCTATAATTAGAGGGACATGGTAAAGTAGAAATAAGATTCTTATCCATGCAAGATTCTCACATAGATTCATTAGGAGTCAGGCAAGCCTAACCTGTGGTACTGATCACCAGCAGGACAAAAGGAAGCTCACCAGTGGCCTTGCTTTCACTCCCTGATGGAGGGCTGAAGGAGGACTGAGTAAGAAGGTGGGCCGCCTGACCTTTCTCTGCTCCTTCTGCTTTCATTGTACTCACCTTTGACACTCTGCCTTTTCTGCTCTTTTTCGATCTCTTCATGCCACCCTTTCTCTTTCAGGTTTGTTAATGTCTTTAGCCTTGTTTCTGTGCCATCACATTAGATCAGGGAACAAAGTCCTTTCTCGGAGCTTGTTTATAATGGCATATCATAGACTTGGCTGTTTTATCCCTTTAACTAGTATTTCCTTGGATCCTACTAGGAGACAGGTACCATGCTGGGAGGACATAGCTGAAGAGTACTGATAGGCCCCCTGTTTGTGACGGAGGCAGGAGGGTCAGCTGATCGGTCACCAGGTGGTCTGTCAGAGGATTCAATTAGATCAAACCCAGGAGCAAGAGACTAGAGATGTGTTTTCAGGGGAAAGCAGCCAGGAAAGCTCTGGATATGGGAGGAAAAGGTGAACTAGGGCAGCAGAACTGAGTTCCCTATATCATTAAATGAAACATGGATTTAGGGGATGAAGCATTTTCTGTGGACAACCTCAAAGTGTTACATCTTAGGAAACCTGACAAAAGGGATCTATAATATATGTTTATGTAGTTGGTTTTAACTATTCAAATAATTGAATTGTTCTGGTACAAATACTATAACTCAAGTAATCACACTGTATCTTAATTCCTTTCAGGGCTAGAATTTACTATCAAAATGTTGATCTTCTAAGATAGAGTTTCGCAAATACACCTGATCATAAGAATGACTTGAAGCACCTTTGAAAAACATTAATTCCTAGCTTCGTAGCCTTGGGGTGGGAAACAGGAACCTGTGTTGCTAACAAGGGTCTCGTGTGATTCGCACAAAAAGGTAAGTCTGAGAAACATTAGAATGGGTAATATGTTAAGTAAGCCCCATGTAGAAATGATCATTTTTGAATACTTTTTGAACAGATATTATAAGAAATCATAAGACGAATCAAATAGAAAGGCTCAGTCCCTGAGGAATGAGCACGGGGACTCAGCTGGCCTGAGAGTTTCCACTGAGAGCACGGAGAAAGAAAGCTTGGGCTGAGCTCCCTCAGGTTCAGTTACGGGAGGGAAACTAGTACTTAGTGGTTCAATAGCAGCAAGTCTAGTCACCAATGCTCTCAGTTACTGTTACAAGTTTAATAAACATTTGAACTTCTTTTCAAATACCATATGATAAAATTATAGTGTAAAGTACTTGGTCCACTCTGAGCATTTTATGAGAGATCTCAGCATTTCACAAGCTCAAGTTTAAGTTTCAGCAGTTGCCATTTACCCTTGTTTTATAGGAGAGTACCCCAGGGCCAGAGAACTAGATGGTGTCGGAGATGGACAAAGGTCCTTCGGTCTTTACTCATCTGATTCATCAAACAACCAAACATATATAAAACTTCTATTGCAGGTTATGCATTTTATTTAAGGGAACAAATGACACAATTATTACCTAAGATTGACTAAACTAAATGGTGGAGAATTTAGATCATATGTCCCTAATTCCTTAAGCAGATTGCTCTCAGTGTAAAAAAATGTTACTATCCATGATTCCATTTATGTTATAATTGTACATATAAGTTTAAATCAGGACTCTGGCGGTAACATAACATGTCTTGCCACTTTTTAAGAAAATTAAGGACAGCCTGACCAGGCAGTGGAGCAGTGGATAGAGCATCAGACTGGGACACGGAGGACCCAGGTTCAAAACCCCAAGGTTACTGCTTTGAGTGCAGGCTCATCTGATTTGAGCAATGCTCACCAGCTTAAGCCCAAGGTTGCTGGCTTGAGCAAGAGGGTCACTCGGTCTGTTGTAGCCCCTCGGTCAAGGCACATATGAGAAAGCAGTCAATGAACAACTAAGGTGCCGCAATGAAGAATTGATGTTTCTCATCTCTCCCTTCCTGTCTGTCTGTCCTTATTTGTCCCTCTCTCTGTCTCTGTCACAAAAAAATAAAAAAAGGAAAAGGAAATGAAGAACAAAGACAGAGCACATGGGGGCTGTTTAGGATTGAATTTTATCTACGTACACACTGTTTATCTTATAGTTTGCACAAATGAGTATTTCTTTAAGATCATACACAAAAAGGACTATTGAAGGAACACCAATGAAATAAAGCTTCTAATGAATTGTGTCACTTAAATAGAAAGTACTGACTTAATGTATTAGTATTGCCTAAGAGTAATACCATACTCACCCCCGTGGGATGGATTTAACAATGCCAGCATTGTAATTTTTTTCCAGGTTGGCTCCATATGAAATGGCAGTAGCAATTATTGTCTGAAATAAAACAAAACAGGTTTCGAAAATCCATTTGTTTTAACAATCCTTTTCTTGTCAAACTAGTTAATGCTTAATTTTCTAATTACATATTCTACTTACCACAATTACTTCTACAGGAATAGGGACTGGGATTTTGTGTTTAAATCGATCATTCACTTCCTTAATTGCCATACAGATAATAATGGTGAGTAAGCCAGCAATGAAATCAGCAAGGTTGGTGTTACCAATATTTTGAAAAATCTCAACTAGAGTCTGTAAAAAAAATAAAATAAAATTATATGCTTCCCATATGAAAAAATCATATCATCATAAAATAGCACTTGAGAACTTTATGTGAAATAATAAAAATACAGACCATTAAATCCATCCAATCTTTAATATATATGTATGCATCTTAGATTTTTAAATTTATATTATTAATTTTTAGAGAAAGAAGAGAAACATTGATCTATTATCTTACTTGTTTTTGCATTCATTGGTTGGTTCTTATATGTGCCCTGACCAGAGATTAAACTCACAGTGTTGGTCTATTGGAATGACGCTTTAAACAACTGACGTACCTGGCCAGGGCTATCTCAAGTTATTAATGATGGTTTACTTTGAGTGATAAACTATGGGTGATTTCTACTTATTTATTTTTGCTATTTATATTTTTATAATAAAAATGAGATCTCCTAAAATAAAAAATATCACATGTGCTGTCTTTGACTTGCAAGAAAATTTTAAAAGTTTGTATCCTTTTCTTTAGACTTTATTTAATCATTTCAGAGAGGAGAGAGAGAGAAAGAGAGAGAGAGAGAGAGAGAAGGGGGAGGAGCAGGAAGCATCAACTCCCCCATGGGCCTTGACCAAGCAAGCACATGGTTTTGAACTGGCAACCTCAGCATTACAGGTCAATGCTTTGTCCACTGTACCACCACAGGTCAGGCTAAAAGTTTGTATCTTAAAGTGGCTTTACAGATGCCATTAACTGCTCAATTTTTACCATATTAATATGGTATTATTGAAACTAAAGACTGATAAATAAGGCCCAATTAGCCAGTACTTTAGATAAGGCTCTTTCCTAAACCTGAATGATACAGGTGACAATAAAATACTTCATATGTATATACATATGGACAGACTTATTCATTATGGCAAAGAAAATCTAGTGAATCGATATATAAATCAAGTATAAATTTTGGAAATTAATTTGATACTTTGTTCAAACTTGAACTAAGGTGACTTAAATAAAAGTAACTCTTTCCAAGTAGAAAGATAAGCCTGCTCAAGAAAAACTGGTTTGGTTTTGTAAATAGGAGACTTCTGGACATAGAGGGATATTAGCAAGGGAGAATCCCAGGGAAGAACACTGATATCTTTGTTATGGCAACTTCAGTCCAGGAGAAAGCATGACTTGAGAAGGTATTCATCAATTCTAAGACAAGTAATCTCCAGTGAAGTTACTTTTCTTAAAATGAGTCTTTTTATATTTATTTTTATGTGATGATAAATGAATGGAGTACCTTCTAGTTTATAATATATATTTTATTTATTTTTACAGATGAACTATACTTAAAAGAATTATAATGACAATCTGACAACAATGATGTATTATGAATGTTAAGTAATCTAGGAGTCATTTTGCCAGCAATTTCAGCCCTCTGGCATACATTCAAGAGTAAAAGAATGAGGAGAGAAGTTATAATGCAAGCATAATTCATTCCACTGAGGGCTTGAACTAGAGGGTATGTGACTTGCAGGAAGCCTCTTGGACTTTCACTCAGAGTGTTTTTACTCTTGCCTTAAACTCAATACTAAAAAGTTTATTTTGTTTTCCAGAGTCAGTGAAAATTTCTAGAGTCAGATACACTGATAATAACAAAATGAGGCAAGTGATAGCAGATTGAAAAAGAAAAAGTGGAGAAACTACCACAAGCAGACACAATAAATCAAGAACTTTGAGCACCTACCATAGGAGTAAACAGCACTAGGTCCTGAAGGTATTGATTGCATTTGGCTCTTTTCATAAGCAGTTTTCTGATGATGACCCTCATTAATTCATAAGCTAGATGTAATATTTTGATTAATTGTCTAAAAATAAAGGTTTACTTTCAACTCAGGATGGAAGAATTCAAAGTTAAAAAGTCAGGAAAATTACCCTAATCATAAAAACATTGTCACCTTACAAAAGTGAATACTACAAGATTCTCATTTAATCTATGAGTCATTTAGCACTTTGAATAAGAAGGTGGTGTATTAACAATGTAATGTGAGTTCCAAAAAACAAAATCAGTTTATATTACACAATTGCTTCAACTAAGGCATGTGAATATATTAGTTGCCTATACAGTGAGTAATTATTCAGGATCACTTGCAAAAAGTTCTGTAATAGAAAGTTTAACCTAGATGGAAATAGAACTCACCCATATAAACTGAAATAGTCAAACTGTGCTCAAAGATATAGAAAAGAGACTCTAAGAAAGCTCTAAAAAGTAATTCTATTTAAGTTTACTATTAAAATACTTTCTAAAATATGTTTAACTATAGATACACATATAATTCCACATCCAGCCTACTATTCTAAATAATTCAAATCATGGAAATGAGTTTTGCAGTAATGGATAATGTTTTACTATGTTTTCTACCATGCTTGGAGAATTTTAGGGCCATTTCATTTAGATAATTTCTTCATTCTTACTTCGCTAGCATTACCTGGGTATATGAAGTCATATAGAAAAATTTCCATTCACTTTTGGAGCCAAATCTATTTTACTTTGTCTTATTTCTATAAATGTAAAACAGATTCTTCACCCCTTGCTGTCAAGCATTTCCTGCTATCAGAACTTGTATGTATATATCTACAGATCAACCCATAAAGTGTTACTTTATTATAATGGCTTAAATTTTACAAATTTCAACAGATTCAAAGTAATGAATCTGATCAAGCTTAGGGGTGGCTTTCAAAACTCACCATCTGGGCAAAACTTTTCAATGTTGTCTTCCTCCTTGTTAGAGAAAAAATGGGGCATGTAGCATGAGTTTAGTAAGCATGAAGAAAATCTTCCTTTGTCTATTGAGACAAGCCATTCAAAGTAAATGGCAGAAAAACATAATCACTCTTAAATAAAAACTCTGTGATTTATTTAGCTACATGGTAACATGAAGAGTATTACTAATTCTGACTTCTCCTTTCTGCATCTTATACCCAGTATCATTTGTGAATTAGTGTTTATATATTTTTTTCTTTCCATATTTCATCTTCCATTTTTTTAATTTCTTATTTGTTTGGGGTTTTTTTTTGGGGGGGGGGGGTAGAGGGAAGTGTGTCAATCCAAAGTACAACCTTATAAGAAAAGTAATGTTAAGTTAACTACATTCCAAGGAAAGCATATCACAACAATCTTAAAGTCTTTTTTGAAGGAATCCACTACCACTCTACATTTGTTGAAGGGTTCTTTCATGAATGATTGCAGTTGGTGATGTAGTAAGCAAAATTCTCTGTTCGTGTACTGAGTGGCTCATTCCACACTTATGCAATCATTTCCTGACCCACTGACTCTTTTTACTCATAAAGGAAGCTTATAGTCACTATCACACAGGGATGATTGGCATAGGTCCATCTAAATTGGCTGACCTGGAAAGAATTACTGCAAAATTCTATGACAGATAGTAACTTGAGATTCTGAGATTTCAATAATAATGTTCAACAGAACATGTCACATAATGATTGTGCTTGGTTTAAAATATTTTTTGACTTTTTTCTAGAGTTTCCTGTTTACTTTTGTCCACATTGATAGTGGGATTGTTGGCAGCAAGCTTCATCTTAAACATAGTCTGGAGATACCAGAAGAGCCATGTCAGTTCCCTGTCTGTAGAGGTTCAACAACAGGCCAGGAACCCAGGTAATCCATTGGCCTAGGCCTCCTGTGATCTGTGTGGATGCAGACCTAACAATATTCACACAAGGAAGTGAGTACACTCAGTAAGGGGTATCTTGGTGGATTCAGGGATCAGTGGGTTTGTATAGGGAATGAATGGTGAATGCCAGGCATATGATAAGTAGTCAATAAACACTGAATAGATGCATTGAATTAATGACAATAAAGGAATAATCAATGAAGAGTTGATGAGGAAAGTATGAAAGCAAGAAAAAGCATGCTGTGTCAGACTGTAAAGTAAAAGATCCTGTCAGAGAAAGGAGTCAGAAGGTTTCAAAATGAACCAAAGACCTGAAAAAAAAGCAACAATGACATAATTCTGAACCAAAAAAAAAAAAAAAACCAGCCTGTGTTAATGTGTTCTGATAGGTTAACTGCCTGGGAAGTGAATGGTAAGCTTGATGACATCTGTTCATCATGATAATGAAAATAATATTATTATGAGTTTTTACTATCTGGCAGATATTGTACTGAGTATTATACACAACTTTTTCTTTTCTAATCCTCACAGCTCTAAGAGGTGCTGTTAGTATCCTCATTTTACAATTCAGGGCACTGAGACCTAGAGAAATAGAACATGCTCAAAAGCACATGGGTAGCAAGTGGTAGAACCCAGGCTACAACTCAAATTAACTGAAGTTCAAAATTTATGATTTCAATTACTGTGTTATACTGTCTCCTCTATCACTGCTTAGCATAGTACCTGGCTTGTAATAAGCACTGGATAATATTTGTTGAATGGATGGAATAATGTGAGATTATGTCACTATTGTGAAACAGAGCAAATTCCTGACCACCCCACGATGTTTTAGATATAGATGCATGGCCTTACATTGTTTTAGAAGTTAATAAGTATATAGATCACTAAAGGGTTCCATTCTTAATGTTGACACATTATTTTTGTGTAGTATCATTCTACCCAAGCTAGAGTGATATGGTGTTATTATCATCATCACTTTTCATTATTATCATCTCTTTTAAAGCATCAATAACATGTCTTATTTAGAACATATATTTAGATTGAAGAACCATTAATCTAATTAGTGTGATCTACATTCTTCTTTTGCATGTTGAATCATCTCTGAAGCTAATGTTCTTTTCATCTGTAATTGCTGAAGCATTTATATTATACATTTATGGACTCTCAGAGTTAAAAAGCGCTTTAGAGATACATGTCCAATTGCTTCATTTTACAAATAAGAAAGAAAAGAAGTCTTGAGATATAAAATAATAATTTCAAAATAACTACTTTTATTGAGTACTTGTTCTGTGCCAGCCTCTGTGCCAATCTAGCCTTATTTAACTTAGTTGATAGATACTATTGCCAACTCTTCTTTGCAGAGAAAGAAACTGAGGCAAGATAATTGCTCATGACTAGTAAGTAGTAGAGTCAGGATTTGAATCCAGCTCACCCAGCTCCAAACCTGAGCTTTCAGTCACTATTGTACATTATGTGCCAGTGGTCACTTAGCTCAGCAGAAGCATGGCTGAGATTGGAACTCAAGTCTGTTGCATCCTTGATCAGTCCTAGCTTCACTAGGAATTTGTTTTCATTAATATTTTTAAGTGCAATGACAGTTCTGAAACTATTTTGACCAACTGAAAATAATGATTTGCAAAATTTGCCTTCTTCGATGTTACTCCTGATTCTATTGTTTCTTTCAGAAAAGAATGGTTTTGGTGCTCCCAGAGTGTGGCCCAGAGGAACACAGGCTCTACAGGCACAGGTCAAAGAGGAAAAGGATACACTGTTCTTGGTGAACCATCCCTAGAGTAAGAAGAAAAACTTACATAGATAATGGAGAGAACTCCATTATAGTTTTTGGTTGAAACATTGAGGATGATCTTTAGCTGTGAGACCAACACTTGGAAGGCAGCAGCTGTTGTGAATCCACCAATCAAAGGATCAGCCAAGTACCTCACTATGAATCCGATCTGTAAACCCCCAAACACCAACTAGAACAAGAAAAGGAAGCAAAAATTCAAGATTTGCCTGGGGAAGAACCTACTTTCTTGAACTATTAACAAATTAAACTTAACACCCATTAAAACTTTGGTAGACTGCCAATAACAAAAAAATACTTGTAGAATACAAACCTGAATTTCTTAATGCCTTTTCTCTCCCCTCCATCACCCTAAAATTTGAAAACCATGGGTAATATGAACCTTGAAGTGTTTCTAGATATGTACTATGAAAATAAAAAAATAATAATGTCACTTATTCTGTGATCTTTTGCAATGAAAACAAGAAATCAGTTATTCTGACTACTGGACTGATGATTACTGGACTGAAAATTAAGAACATTGCTTAGATTTAACATCAGTATGTTATCTGCACCTATAGAAATGCCTTCCTTCTACTGAGATCATTGCTCCCTTTCCCCTTCACATAAACACCCATCACCTTTGTCCCCTAATTGGAACAGTATTGGGTTTCTGCCTGAATCAGTGCTTCTGGAACCGCTATTCTTATTGATCTCAGTAAATGACTGTTGCCTCTCACTTTGAAGGGCCTTTTATTTTTAGGTCAGCAATAGTTAGTTACTTCAAAAAAGATCATGCTGCTTGACCAGGTGGTGGCACAGTGAATAGAGCATCAACCTAGGACACTGAGGACCCAGGTTTGAAACCCTGAGGTTGCCAACCTGAGCGCAGGGTTGCCAGCATCAGCGTGAGATCATAGATATGACCCCATGGTTGCTGGCTTGAGCCCAAGGTAGCTGACTTGATCAAGAGGTCACTGGCTTGGCTGAAGCTCCCCCCATCAAGGCACATATTAGAAAGCAATCAGTGAACAACTAGAGTCACAACTATGAGTTGATGCTTCTCATCTATCTCCCTTCCTGTCTTTCTTTCTCTTGCTTAAAAAAAAATCATGCCTATTTATATTTTACTTGTAAGTCCATTACCTGTATGATTCCAACCAAAAGAGTAAGGGTGCTCGCAATCAACACTCTTGCTGCATCCCTAGCCGCACTGTCTATCGTGGTAGCATTCAATGCAGTCCCGTTAATGCTGGATATGAGGAAGTGCTCGTCCGGGGCCAGGCTCAGAACAACAGATCCCACCATTAAACTGACCACTGGGAAAGGTCCTGGAGGAAAAAGTCCATCAATTAATAATTTTTAATCACAAGTGTTTATGTTTAACGTGTCATTTTTACATAGGATTAAAGAGATGTGTGAGATAATGAGCTGTGATTGGGAAAATATTGTTTATTTATAAAAGAAGCTAAATTTTATTTTTTTAAAAAAAGCAAATGTTTCAAGACATTGAACACCCAGAAATGAGCAGGAGAGACATGCAAGTAGGTAATTATAATACAGCATGCAGAATGCTTTCTAAGTATACAGAAAGGGTATGTTTGTGTGATCTTCATGTGTGTGGGGGCTGGGAGAGGCAAGTTGTCAGGAGAAGTTTCCTGCCAGCCGTGCCATACAACCTTGTTCCATTTTATTCTTATTCCATGGAGGCTCATTTCCTAGAGCAGCCAATGTCCTTCCCTTGATTGACACGCTACCACAGGGTTAAGGATAACAGACAGTAACGGGAGTACGGTATATAGTTTCCCTTTTTCTCATTCCAAGGCAAATTATGTTTTTCATATCAAATGACAGTCTGTAAGATCCTACAATTAAAGAGTACTCCTAGTCTTCCAGCAATTGCTGCAGACACTGAAGATATGTTTATCCATGATGATGGTCCTATCCTTTAACCACAAAAGGACTTTAACACCTACGAGGGCTCAGTACCAAAGTCCAGTAACCTGGAGTTTCTGAATGGATAGAATATCTAAGAGACAAAAATCAACTTCTATGTTTCTTACCTCATCAAGCATTTCATACTGACCAATTCTCCCAGATGAAGAAGTTCTTTCAATCAATAAAACCTCTTACCGACCTTCCACAGACAAAGCAATATGCCAGATACTGGGGGAAATACAACTAAGGACAAGGACATGGGTTGGGGATACAGTGAATAGTTATATTGGTTTCAAGAAGGCCATCCAGATAGACATGTGTAGTCAGCAGATGGATGTAGTGAAAAATTATCTCAAGTATAAGCATCAAAGTTACAAAGTAGCATTAAAACATTTATTTACTAGAACATTCTAGCGAGAGAATTAAAATTTTAGAAACTGAAAGAAATAAACTAATTTTGAGATACGCTGAGAAGAAAAGCAAAGCTTAGTTTCTAAATTGCTTTGGCACAATTTTGCCAGTTTTCTAATCTTAGTGACTTAAAATAAGTATGCTCTTTAATGAAATAATGAATATGTATTTGATGAACATAATTTAGAAAATGCTAAATTAATCTGGTAAAACAGTAAATTCAAAGACTTTTTTTTTTAATTTTCTTTATTCTTTTTTACAGGGACAGAGAGAGAGTCAGAGAGAGGGATAGATAGGGACAGACAGACAGGAATGGAGAGAGGTGAGAAGCATCAATCATTAGTTTTTCATTGCCGTTGCGACACCATAGTTGTTCATTGATTGCTTTCTCACATGTGCCTTGACCGCGGGCCTTCAGCAGACAGAGCAACCCCTTGCTGGAGCCAGCGACCTTGGGTCCAATCTGACGAGCTTTTGCTCAAGCCAGATAGGCCCACGCTCAAGATGGCAACCTCGGGGTCTCGAACCTGGGTCTTCCACATTCCAGTCCAACGCTCTATCCACTGCGCCACCGCCTGGTCAGGCTCAAAGACTTCTTGAAGATTTTTTTCCTTGTCACATTTTGTTTCGGAAGAGAATACTTTCTAAATATGGAGTCAAACCTATTATGTTTTAGAAACAAAATCAGGCTAAAATTTGAAGGTAGACTATAACAATTTTTAAATTTCCCCTCTTCATGTAAAAAGTTAAATGTAAAGCAAACGAAAGACAGAGTATTTTAAAAGCCAAGAAGGACCATTTGTATCACTGAATAGAAATAACAGACGAAGCACTGATGCCCTATTTCCCTGGAAACATTAACAAAATGTTGGAAGCATGATACAAATAATATGTTCAAAATACATTAAACATGAATAATACAAATGTAGTACAGTATAGGCTAGGCTTATAATTACCAACTGAGATGTGTCTTGATGTTCCAAAAATAAAGTATGTCAGGATAGGGAAAAAAGCGGAGTAGAGACCGTATCCAACAGGAACCGCAGCTAGTAAAGCATACGCCATGCCTGAAAGTACATCGAAAATGAACTCACAAACAAAAGTTATGGATTACTTCTACAATAAAACGAAGGGCCTTTTCATAGAGATCCACAATTTGCAGTTTGTCCTGAGCCTCCCCTTATAGCGCATACAGACCGTGGCTATGCTAGTTGCAGAAATAATTCCAATCTGCTGGGGCAATGATTGCATCCACACGAATCAACTACTCTAGTGAATTGACTCAGCTAAGCAGTAATTCAATCAGTCACTAGTCACATGAGTGAAAAAAAAGAAGCCAAGTCAGTTGTTGATTAAAATCTTCATCAATTAAGTCCAAAGGCTTATACAAGTTTTGCATGTGGATGGTTTCATCTGAATTCAGTGTTTCTCTGTGTTCCGAGGGACACAGTCATTGTTGCTCTGCCCTTTCTCCTTGCTTATTGGGGATCAAAAATTAGATTCAAACAAAGAAAAAATGACAATTGTACATAGCAACAGGAAGGACAACTCCACTGTGCTCTCCACTAGGAGATGAGCTTCTCCACTAAGCCGACCCAAGCAGTTCTGGGTGCATGAATGTCATCTGGTTGGAAGAAATCTCAACCTATCTGTGTACATGAGGGTTGGAAGATGATAATAATGTGTTCTTTGCCTTAGTTAAATAATTCTTACATAGTAAATACATCTTAGTCCATATTATCTTCCCATACTTCATTCACTTACAGTGAGAAAAAAAATCAAGCCATTTATAACAGTAAGGAAAGAAAAAGTGTAGCAACAACATAAATATCTTGGCCCATAGGCAACCCAAACTAGTATTATTCATCACACTGGGGAACGGTTTTGTTTCATTTTCTGTTGCATGAGGTTTTAGAACTGTTTCTATATACTTCTGCATCGCTGATTCCAAATCTGGAATCCATTTTTTTGGTGCATGCTCTAGTTTTTATGCAATTTTAATTTCTTTTTGTTACAGTTAATGGCATGCATAGGTTTTTAAATTGGAGTTAAAGGGCAATGACTCTTGGATTGAACATAACCACAAGGCAATTAATGTTTAACAAACATCACTTTTATGTAATTGTAGTTATTTTTAAATGTAAAAATTATCTGATAAAAACACCCTCTTACTTTATGATTGAATCATGGCTTCTTCGAATAGGCGTAAATGTAAGAATAGTCCTGACACCTTCTGTTATATACGTGGCCGTTACACACTTCAACATCAAAGGCACATTTCATCATTTGTGACACGTGCATATATTGCCTATTTTCAAGTTCCCCTTGGCAATCAAGACAAGAATTGGGCTCCTCATATTGTCTGTCATAATTGTAAGAAAATGCTTCATGACTAGACAAAGGAAAACAAAAAGGAATGCCTTTTGGTATTCCCATGGTTTGGCGTGAACCTAAGGACCACAGCAGTGACTGTTATTTCTGTCTGATCCATACAAAGGGCATCGTCAAGAAAAAACGGCATATGATCGCATATCCTAATATTCCTTCAGCAATATGACCTATCCCACCCACACTGTGAGACACTCTCGGTTCCAGTTTCCAATAGTTTTATTTCTTCTAAGTACGAAGAAAGTGAAATGGTGATCAACTGTATTTTGATAAGATGCATGAGGAAATGGTTGTAGAATCTGAAGGGTCTTCTTCTGATGCCAAGCAGTTATTAACCCCTCAGCAGTTTAGCCAAACTGAATTGAATGACTTAGGAAGAGATTTGGGCCTATCAAAGAAAGCAGCTGAGTTATTAACCTCCAGGCTTCAAGAAAAAAAGGTACTTCACTGGTTAGCTAAAGTATTCTATTTCAGGAAGTGTGAACAAATTTTTGTGGACTTTTTTTTCCGAAGACAAACATTTTGTTTACTGTCATGATATCAGTAATCTTCTCAGCCAGCTGGGTGTTACCACTTACAGTCCAGCAAAATGGCGGCTATTTTTTGACAGCTCTAAATGATGGCAGACTACTACTAGAGCATCAAACAAGATTGTCCTCAACAAGTACACAAACGCAAGAGCTACAAATGCAAATTTTTGCCTGGATAGAATTTAAATAAGTTTTGCGCAAATTTTATGATTAAAATAAGTGTTTTAATATGTTCTATTTTGAAATTGTAGATAAGTTCTGATGCAATCATATCTTTTAGTGTATTAGTGTATTTACTACATTATATAAATTATTCTATTTTCACAAAGATGATGCCCAAGAAGACATTCTACATCATTATGTTAAACTAAATGTTGAAAATTTTACAATGAGATAAAAACCTAAAATCTTGAATTGCAAAATAACTGTAGCTTACAGAGAAAAACTAATGTCAGATTTGAGATCAGCACACTCGAGTTAAGTAAGAACAAGTGTTTTTGTGGATGCAACAAAAATTTTGTTCCCCAGTGATGTTATTATTATTATTATTATTAATTACTATTATTATTGTGTGCGTGTGACAGAGATAGAGAGAGAGAGATAGAGAGAGGAGCATATAGGGACAGACAGACAGGAAGGGAGAGAGATAAGAAGCATCAATTCTTCGTGTGGCACCTTAGTTGTTCATTGATTGTTTTCTCATATGTGCCTTGATGCCTGACCAGGCGGTGGCGCAGTGGATAGAGTGTCGGACTGGGATGTGGAGGAACCCGGTTCGAGACCCCGAGCTCGCCAGCGTGAGTGCGGGCCCATCTGGCTTGAGCGAAGGCCTGCCAGCTTGAACCCAAGGTCGTTGGCTCCAGCAAGGCGTTACTTTGGTCTGCTGAAGGCCCGCAGTCAAGGCACATATGAGAAAGCAATCAATGAATAACTAAGCTGTCGCAATGGCAACGAAAAACTAATGATTAATGCTTCTCACCTCTCTCCATTCCTGTCTCTCTGTCCCTATCTGTCCCTCTCTCTGATTCTCTCTCTGTCCCTGTTAAAAATATATAAGTAAATAAATAAATAAATATGTGCTTTGACTAGGGGGCTACCTAGTGGCCCCTTACTCAAGCCAGCAACCTTGGGCTTCAAGCCAGCAATCTTTGGGCTTAAGCCAGCGACCAATGTGTCATGTCTATGACCCCACACTCAAGCCAGTGACCCTGCACTCAAGCCAGTGACCCAGTGCTCAAGCTGGTGAGCTTGCGCTCAAGCCAGATGAGCCTGCACTCAGGCCGGTGACTTCGGGGTTTTGAACCTGGGTCTTCTGCATTCCAGTTCAATACTCTATCCACTGTGCCACCACTTGGTCAGGCCCCAATTTTCCTTTTCTATTTTTTTTTATACAGGGACAGAGAGAGTCAGAGAGAGGGATAGATAGGGACAGACAGACAGGATTGGAGAGAGATGAGAAGGATCAATTATCAGTTTTTCGTTGTGACACCTTAGTTGTTCATTGATTGCTTGCTTATATGTACCTTGACCGCGGGCCTTCAGCAGACTGAGTAACCCCTTGCTCAAGCGACCTTGGGTCCAAGCTGGCAAGCTTTTGCTCAAGCCAGATGGGCCCACACTCAAGCTGGCGACCTCGGGGTCTCGAACCTGGCTCCTCGCATCCCAGTCCAACACTCTATCTACTATGCCACTGCCTGGTCAGACCCCAATTATTTTTTTTAATGAATGCTTCAAAATAAGGAGGTGGTTAACTAAATTATACTTTACATGCTGTTATTCAACAACATGCTGTTATTCAACAACATGAAATTGATGTGATGTATTGAAATACATTTACATGGAGATATATAAAGTACAAAAAAGTAAGAAAAAGCAAAATTCAAAATAATAAGTATTCATGCTTCCACCTTTGTAAAAGGAAACATGTATGTTGTATGCATAAAAATAATCTGGAAAGATTTTTAATATAGTACAAAATAATCACATGCAAAAAGACTCACATGCAATGAACACTCATGTATCCACCACCAGCTTGAGAAGTGATTGCCAGGACAGTGAGACTTTCTGTGTGCTCTTCCTCAACCACATACTTCCTCTTTCCTCTCTCCACCCGAAGGAGACAAACGTGATGCTGAATTTAGTGCTTATCATTCTCAGACACGTTTTATACTTGTACATAGATAAGCATTTATGTGTCTAGTAGGCCATTTACTAAAATATCAATGGGTTGTCTGTACAGTAGGATCAACGGAACCTTTTAGTTTGTTAAAGAGGTATTTTTTCATGTATTTGCTAGTTTCCTACAATAAACATTCATTCATTCAACAACTAATGATTACGCACCTACCACATGCCAGGCACTGTTCTAAAGTCTGAGAGAATATAGGAGTGGACAAAGAAAGTCTCTGCCCTTGCAGTGTTTAGAATGTAGAAAAATCTGTATTACTGATGCAATTGTTTTAATATATAAAACTAAGACAAGTAATTAGCAATAATCAAACATCCCAAGAACATGGACTAGCAAGGTCTACAAAGGGAAGACAAGAAAAGAAGGCTCAGGGAATGAAAACAACCTATTTTTTATGTCCTTTTTCTCAAGTCTTTCTTAAACTTCCATTTTCTTAAATGGTTCTGAAAAATGTTCTTAAAGGCCTGGAAAAGGGGAAGTTTTTCAGTCTTCATATAGTGTCCTACTTGAGGACAATTGCTACTTAAATGTACAGCAATCTTTATTATAAAAGGATTTGGCACAACAATTTTGAAATGATACAATTTGTAAAGAAATCTAAGCCATTGATTTAAACTGTGGCTTCTCTCTTGTTGACACCGTTCATGTGCAGGAAGGACAGGGGCATATATTAAAAGAAAGAGTGCTAACAAACATTTGGAAGGATCTAGAAGGTAAAAAATAGAAAGAGGAGGGCAGCCTCCCATTAGTTGTAAATCAAGGTAGCACTCGGAGGACTGCATCAATCCTTTGTTACTTGGTGAGAATTGTTTTACTAACAGAAGTCACAACTTGCTCTTCTCTTTAGCAATAGCTGTACCCTCCGCAGCTTGAGCCTGACGTCTCTGAGGAGTTTCTGCACTGCTATGCTGCCCAACACCTGGTGATATCACAGACCTGCCACCACTAGAAACTGCAGCAAATCTGAGATCTCAATTTTGAGCCTCTTTCTCTTTTATTTTTTAAAATTATTATTTATTGCCTGACCTGTGGTGGCGCAGTGGATAAAGCGTCGACCTGGGAACACTGAGGTCGCCAGTTCAAAACCCTGCACTGGTCTGGTCAAGGCGCATGTGGGAGTTGATGCTTCTAGCTCCTCCCCCCCACCTCTCTCTCTTTCTCTCTCTCTCTCTCACTCTGTGTCTCCTCTCTAAAATAAATAAATAAAAAGAAATTAAAATTATTATTTATTGATTTTAGAGAGAGGGGAACAGAGAGAGAAAGAATGAGACAGAAACATTAATCTGTTTCTTTCTTTCTTTTTTTCTTTTTTGAGATGAAGGAAGATAGACACAGACTCCTGCTTGAACCTTGACCAGCATCCTGGAACCCGCCTCTAGGGCAGATGTTTGGACCAACCGAGCTATCCTCAGCACCTGGAGCAATCAAACCAATCAAGCCACTGGCTGCAAGAGTGGAAGAGAGAGAGAAGGGGAAGAGAAACAAATGCTTGGTTCTCATGTGTGCCATGACCAGGGATTGAACTTGGGGCTCCCATGCACTGCACTGATGCTCTATCCACTGAGCCAACTGGCCAGGGGCACGGTCCATTTCTGTAAGTGCCCTGACCAGGGATAGAAGTGGCAACCTTTGTGTATCGAGAGAGTCTCTTTCTCTTTAACTACAGCCTCCTAGCCTTTCCATTCACCTATTCCAGTATCTTTTTTATTATTTATTTATTTATTTATTTTTTACAGGGACATAGAGAGAGTCAGAGAGAGAGAGAGATAGGGACAGACAGACAGGAAATGGAGAGAGGAGAGAAGCATCAATCATTAGTTTTTCGTTGCCGTTGCGACACCTTAGTTATTCATTGATTGCTTTCTCACATGTGCCTTGACCGCGGGCCTTCAGCAGACCGAGCAACCCTTTGCTGGAGCCAGCGACCTTGGGTCCAAGCTGGCGAATTTTTGCTCAAGCCAGATGGGCCCGCGCTCAAGCTGGCAAGCTTGGGGTCTCGAACCTGGGTCTTCCACATCCCAGTCCGACGCTCTATCCACTGCACCACCGCCTGGTCAGGCTCCAGTATCTTAATTTCAACATTTCTCTGTCTTCGTGAGGCTTCTAATCTATTAACGGAATACTTTCTCCCTATCCTTGGTGTCCTCCTGTCTACACTTGTCTCCTTGTCCATGGAATTTCACAAATACTCTGAACTCCCTTGCTTCACTCCCTCTCCTTCCCTTTTCTTGTCCAGCAGAACCCCATCCGGCTAAACTTAAACACCCACCTTTCCTAAGACAAGCATGTGAGCAGCTGGGTATGCGAAAGACATCTACATTTGGGCTGACCAGTTTCAGATAATTTGTGATCACAAATTCCAGGTGGACACTCAGAACTGCCTGGCAGTCCAATGATGTTTCCTCCAGGAATGTGCTTTTCTCCTCTTGAGACAACTACTCAAACCTCACTATCTCCCTCAAGCTCCCATCCCCCTTCTCCACACAGATGCAGTTCAGAGATGAATCTTGTACTTCATCCAAAACATGAAATCTGTGACATGCCCTTAATTTTTGCTTTTTACCAACATGTCAGATGTCTCTGCATCTAAACTGTGTTGTCTGTCTTTCTTCCTTTGAAAATCGTGGGGCTCTCTCTCCTTTCTCTAAGGAGCCACCCTTCCACTTCGGTCCTGGAACCCGTCCCCGCTGGCCCTTTCTCGCCACTTTCAGTTGTTTCTCCTCTACTTCTGGGACCACAGATCTCTTTCTTTCCACTAGATCCTTCCCACTAAGTCACAAATATGTCTTAGTATATCTTATATTAAAAGAAAAATAATAGTCAATAATATTGTAATAACTATGTATGGTGCCAGGTGGGTACTTGAAATATCAGGGGAAACACTTTATAAAGTATTTTGTTGTCTAACCACTACGCTATATCTCAGAGACTAATACAAAATACTGCATGTCAACTGCAATGAAAAAGAAAATCACTCTACCATCATCCCTTATTTCCTTCCACGTGCCATCTTGCTATTCTGCTTCACAAAAAGCCTTCTTACAAGCATTGCCTGGACCCCATCATCACACTTGCCCCTCGAGTGCATTGGGCACTATCAGCACCTCATCCTTTTAAAAATAAATTTCTTCTCTTGGTTTCTGATCCCACATTTCTCCACTTGTTCTTTTTCTCTAACTGCCTGAGCCCAGTCTCCTCCTGTTTCTTGGTGGCCCCTCCACATCTTACTGACCTCTAAGTACTCCAGCAGTCTTCTCTTCCCATCTGTCCTTTCTCCCCGGGTAGTGTCAGGCATTCCCACTTTTTAAAATGTCACTTTGACAGTGATGTTTTCCTGAGTTTTATGCCCCACCCAGCCCTCTCCTCTGTCCTTCACAGTTGTAGTACTTCCAACTATGCATTTGGCATCTCTGCTTAGTTGTCTAACATGCATTTCAAACTTAGCATATCCAAAAGAAAATTTGATTTTCCATCCCAAACCTCAGCCAGTCTTTGCCATTTTAATAAATGGCATAACCACCTACACAGCCTGACCAATGGTGGTGCAGTGAATATAGCATTGCCCAGGAACGATGAGGTCCCCAGTTTGAAACCCCAAGGTCGTAGGTTTGCTACCTTGAGGACAGGGTTGCTGGCTTGAGTGTGGGATCAACATGATCCCAAAGTCACTGGCTTGAAGCCAAAGGTCACTAGCTTCAAACCCAAGGTCACCGCTTGAGCAAGGGGTCACTGGTTCGGCCCCAGTCAAGGCACATATGAGAAGCAATCAACGAGCAACTAAAGTGAAGCTACTACAAGTTAATATTTCTCATCTCTCTTCTTCCCTTCTCCCCCCACCCCCCGCCCACTCTCTCAAATCAATTAAAAAAATTAAACCGTCTATCAAGTTGCTCAAGCCAGCAATCTTGGGGCATGTGATTTTCATCTACGTGTAACTCATTGGTGTATCTCAATGATTTTTTTTCAAAAACGTTTATTAGACCTGTGCAGCTCTCTCATCTCCTGCTTGACCTGGTGGAAGCTGCCACATTTATCCTCAGGGCTGAGACAAGTGAGTTGCCTGGGATATAATAGTTAAGGAGGGACCCTGAGAATGAGTGCCTTAGCTGACTCCCTCTGATCCCAATCCTGCCTACCCTTCTCACACTGCTTACGCCATCCCCACATCACACTCCCTCTGACCAGAGTGCTCTCCTTTCCTGCCTTGAAAATACAAAATTGCTTTGGCTTTCTGGCATTTGTGCCTTTTCCAAATACACTCCTTTCAGATCAGTACATGCAGCTCTTTCTCACCTTCTAGTCCAGTGGTTCTTAACCTTTTTTGAGGTACCGAACCCACCAGTTTCATATGCGCAGTCACCGAATCCTTCTTAAGTGATAAATAAAATATGATTTTTTTTTCCAAATTCAAGACATAAGTATATGTTTTTTTACTGGTGCACAAAATGAGCCGTGCATGAACATCACCTTGCTCAAAGAACAAAACCAACAAAGTGCATGAACTCACAACAAATTATGGTATTACTTTATTCTGGCCTCCGTGGCAGAGGCTTCTCCGAACCCCTGAGACCGACTCATCGAACCCCTAGGGTTCGATAGAACCCAGGTTAAGAATCACTGCTCTAGTCCCTGATTAAATTTCACCTCCCTCCCCACAGTAAAGTCTTCCTCAACCATTCTATCTAAAATACACCCTCTCCCAAAATTAAACCCTATTATAGCATATTTAATACACCACACTCTGTAATATCTATCTATCTATTATTAATTTATTTATTTATTCCTTTTCCCAGGCCCCACTGGAAATGAGCTATATGAGATCAGTGCCTGTACCTGTCAATAACCCTCTGAATCCCCATAGCTGAACACTTAAACAGAATTGTTATATAAATGTTATTAAGTGAATGAGTCATAAATGAATGTATGAATAAAATAAAGTTAACTTCCCAGAAATTCGCTTACATAGACAAGGTTAAATAGATAATATTTCTGGAAAACAAATTATCATAAAGTAAAGAACTGTGCAATATAATCTTAGGAATTAGAGTCTGTGTTAAAATCTCAGCTCTACTACCTACCATACCAGCTCCATGAGCTTGGGCAAGACTGAACAGATTTCTCATCTAATAAAAGGGAGTTAATAATAGTGGTTGTGAGAATTAAAGAAGATAACTGGCCTAAGCCCTTAGCATAGTGTCTGATAATTAATAAATAAAACTAAAATTAATTCTTATAATGTGCTTGTCTGTGAAAACTTGGGAGAAACCAAACCTGACATACCATTTTCATGCATAAAGATGATGACTCATTACCAGGAATACAATCAGATGATCTCCACTAAATGTGTATGGCGCCATCTATTTTGTGCCAGTCTCTATGCTCGGTGCTAACTAAACAAACATGGGTTTGCTGCTTCCTGTCCCCAGGTGTACCAAGATGCTGCCATGTCACAGACGCGAGAGTCCACTGTGCATGCAGGCGCTCGGCTGTGTTTAACTTGGGCACTGCACAGCCCCACCTGAGGCACCCAGCCACCTCTGTGATTGCAAACATAGCTGACCAGGCTGAGATTACGTACCGGGACCATGAACATCTTCCGTCTCCATATGAATCCACCTAGCTTGCTCTGAGTAATCTCGAGAGTTCCACGGGCAAATTTTGGCTCAACAACTATTACTAAGTTCTGAATAGTATATTACCAAGCTATCTTTCTACACACTTCCACACCCTACCCTACTTCTCTCACTTGGCAAACTCAGACTTAACTTTTAGAGAAAGTCAGCTCTGACAACTCTACCTACAGAAAGCTCTTCCCAATCTCCTAACTTACTGACCCCCGCCACAGCCCTGACATTCTGATTGTTATCTATTTCCCCATGGCTATGAGCTCCTTGAAAGCAAGTGGTGCGTTCAATTCATGTCGGCACACCTAGTGCCTGGCATAGGTAGTTAATACTCCATAAAATTATAATAAATAAAAGGGATTTCTGTTTTCATGATCCAGGGGCATTGTAAAGTTGGAGGAAGGGCAAAAGCAAGATGAAGGGGATGGGGGACAGAGGAGAATATTATTCACCAACTGGCCAACAGATTCAGAAGACATCCATGGAAATGTGATATAAAACCAGTTTTCTTTAAAGTAATAAAAATACATGCTGGAACATTTTGCCAGTGATTAAAATACAGGGATGATTTTAAAAGGAGGGGAAAGCGGAACAACAAAAAAAAAAACAGTTATGTGAAGTCTAGGTTAAAATACCTCCTCCATTTTCCCTTGAGCCAGTTTCAAACTGTTGGTCAAGACCATGTGTGAGATATAAACCCTGAGGTCACTGGCTAGAGCATGGGGTCATCGGATTGAACACGGAACGAATTTGCCAGTTTGAGTACGGGATCATTGGCATGATCCCAAGGTCACTGGCATGAGCCCAACGTTGCTGGCTCAGCTTGAGGCCCCTAATCAAAGCACATATGAGAAGCAATCAATAAACAACTAAAGTGAAGCAACTATAAGTTGATGCTTCAATCTCCCCCCTCATCTCTCTTCCTTCCTGTCACTCTCTCTATCTAAAAACAACAACAAAAATCATATGTGAGATGTAAAGTAACTTAATGCGCTGTAATTATATCAGTGGTTCTTAACCTTTCTTGAGGTAGCGAACCCACCAGTTTCATATGCGCATTCACCAAACCCTTCTTTAGTGATAAATAAAATATGATATATTTTTCCAAATTCAAGACATAGGTATATGTTTTTTTACTGGTGCACAAAATGAGCCGTGCATGAACATCACCTTGCTCAAAGAACAAAACCAACAAAGTGCATGAACTCACAACAAATTACGGTATTACTTTATTCTGGCCTCCGTGGCAGAGGCTTTTCCGAACCCCTGAGACCGACTCATTGAACCCCTAGGGTTCGATAGAACCCAGGTTAAGAACCACTGCTCTAGGAGAAAGATGAAACCTTCAAGGGTGAGTGAACGTTTGGTGCAGCTCCCATGGGAGCCTGTGGGAAGTTAGGAACTGCTTCTGAAGACTGTGAATCACAGTCACTCAGAGCCAATCCACCAACATCTTACCTTGCAGCGTACCCACTAGCCCAGTGCTAACTCCTGATATGATGTCACTAAGCAACCATTCCTTAATCCGGTATTTGGGGAGCCAGTCCAAGATGGGCATGAGCGTCTTCAGCACACCAAGGGCTTTCTTTCTTGAACAACTGTCGAGAAGCAAAAAAATTGGTTTCCAATGTAATCTCAGCCACAAGCAATCACAAAGTTTTGAACCAGACTCTATTTATGCTTACAACTATTTAGAAAAAAAAATGAGAATTGCAAATACCAGCAGTGAAGTGCTTACCATGATTTTTCCAAGAACTCTATCCTTTTAAATGCACTATGCTAGAAAACACAGGATTTTAAGTGCCCACACACACACATACACCTTCTTAATCCTCTGAGAAAATATCTCAACACAACAACCCATTTTATGACCCAGCCATACATTGATCAATGGAGATTAATTTTCAGACTTCTACCTCTAGGTGCCTCCCTCTCCTCCTCCTCCTCCTTCTTCTTCTTCCTCCTCCTCCTCCTCCACCATCCTCTTCCTCCTCCTCCTCCTTCCTCTTCCTCCTCCTCTTCCTTCCTCTTCCTCCTCCTCTTCCTTCCTCTTCCTCCTCCTCCTCCTCCTTCTCCTCCCCCTCTTCCTCATCTTCCTCTACCTCCTTTCATTCTCTCTCTCTCAAGAAAAATAAACACGCTCTGTGTATTTTGGCAACACAAACTTGGAACTAGTTTTCACAAAACTCTTAACATGATATTTGTACACCCTGCTGTACCCTGCTACTTAGTATTTTTTTAATTTAACAACCAAAAGATAAAAAAAATATTAACATGGGTTTATTTAAAATATAATCACTATATATATATATATATATATATATATATATATATATATATATACACACACACAGAAAGAGAAATAGATATAGATGGTATTTGCTTCAAAAGCTGGGGAGGCAAGCAGATGGCAATAAATGAAACAAGATTAATTCTGTAAATCATCATTGAAGCTGGGTGATGCACAAAAACACGGAGAGGAGGTTCATTATACTACATTGCTTACTTTTCTATGCATTTGAAATGTTCCATAATAAAAGGTTTTTTAAAAAAGAAATAAAATCTGGCAGCAGCTGCAGGTTCTCCAGTTCTTTTTGTTTGCGATATCTAATAACAGGTGGCCCATTTGGGTTTAGAGGCTAGTGGAGGTTTACCAGGGGGTCCCACTGCCTGATGTGAGGACCAGCACACCTATCTTTCTGCGCTCTGGCCGCATTCTGCATCTCTCCCTGAGTGGCATCCTTTCTAAACGAGCTCGGGCTTTCAAGGACTCCTCCTGGTCAGGTGATGGGTTTACCCATCATCTCCTTTTTTAATCGAGCCCCTTTCCTCCCCACTCTCTCAGCCTGGACTGAACTAGAAGGCAATTAGGACCCGCTGGACCCCCAAGGAGCGCTGCAGGTGTGTCCAAAAGAGGAGGAGAGACGAGACTCCTGGAACACACTCCCCCCAAAGTTCCGGTTCTGAGACTAGAGTCAACTTAGGGCGGAGAACACGGAGCGTTCTCCCAGCAAGAAGGACGCGTGGCGGCCGCTACCTGCAGCTCTGGGCCAGGCGCTCCCGCAGCGTCCTGCGCTCCTGCAGCCGCCGCTCGTTCTGCTGCTGGAAGGCAAGCTCGCTGTAGACCGGCCTCGACACCACGTAGCTGCCGCTGTATACCGAGAGAGTTGGCGGCTCCGACCTGCGGCCCGGCGCTTCCATGACCTTCCAGAACGAGAGAGGAGACGGAGCCAAGAAGGAGAAGAAACGGTGAAGAGGACAGGACAGGGAGAAGGGACCGCAGTTTAGCCGACTCCCGGCCCCAATTCGTATCTTGGAGAGCCTGGACCGCGCGCAGCCACTGTGGACGCGCACCGCCCCCTGCAGGGGGTCACCTGAAGACCTCCGGGTCCCGCAGCCTGTACCTGCTTCCCGGCGCTCCCGAACTCTGCAGGGAGTGAGCCCCGCGTTGGGGGCTTCGGGAGCTCAACCAGTCCGTCCCCTCGGGCCGGCAGCCAGGGCGCTGTCAGCATTCTGAAATGTCCCCAAACCCGCGCTGGGGCCCTGGGCGAGGGCAAGGCTGGAAAGGGGACCACCCTCTCTGCACTCGACCTAGGGCGCAGCCCCAGGAGCGCACTGGAGAGAAGCACAGCTCCGGGCTGGTCGAGGGACCACGCTCACGGGTCCCGAAGCTGTGTGCATTGTAGGCAGATTCCGGGGAGGTGGCTCGCAGCTCTCCTAGGGGCATAACCTAGGGCGAGTGGGGCAGATCTCTTCCCCGGGCTTGTTTTCCCAGCTTCCTTCTCACTCTCAGCTTCTCAGAAAGAAGGCCGTCCTGCCCATCGTCTGCCCGCTCCAGGCCCTCACACTAGTCCCACCTCCAACCCCGGCGGGATAGCGTGGGCTACACCTTCAGCGGTGATCTCACCTACAGCTCCACTGCGTACCGCCCGCAATGCCCTGGGCAGGGCTGTTTCACTGCCTTTATAGTGCTTGCAGAAGGCAGGGACACGTTTTATTTATGGAGCAATAGAGACACCTAAGTCGAAAAGAGGGACACACAGGCAGCGGTCTTTCCCCATCTATCCTACCGGGAAAGAAATCCTACCCCTTCCGCATTCTTTCTCTTTCCCGAACAGAAAAGGCTGAGATTCTTACCGGCTCTCACTCACTTTCCAATTACTAATGGAGGCTGCGAAATCAGGGGCGCAACAACCCTGGGGTACTTGTTATAGAAGCGCAGAGCCCCACTCAGGAAACTCCACACAGCGCGCGCACCAGGTAGGGAGGAGAAAAGGAGCAATGGCCAGTTTTGTATTTAATCCGGCTTTGGATTTCCAGAAAGTGGAAGAGAATATAGGAGGGATAAATGGTGTGGACACACAATACAGTGTACATACAGCTGATGTGTTGTAGAACTGTGCACCTGAAACCTGTATAATTTTGTTAACCAGTGTCACCCCAATAAATTCAATAAAAATTAAAAGAAAAAACGAAAGTCTTTAGAAGTACTCAGTGAATGGAGGCCATAGAGTTCATAATTTACTCATAAATTTTAGATACATAGTTTGCATCTCTCTCTCTCTCTCCCTCGTTTATATTTCACAATCAATATCAAGAGTCCAGGTGGACCCCTTTCTTACTTGATTGACTCTCTGGTTCTTTCTTCTCATTTACCTGGACAATAAAGGAGGGAACAAGCTTGACTAGAGTAGAAGGGAGTGAGGGAAAGCAGATCCATCCTACCTCATCAGTGTTTTATTTCTCCTGGGAAGAATCTTGTTGAAACTGACATCTGCAGGTTAAGATAAGGGGAGGGACTGTTGGTGAATGGGATGATTATCCTGATTATCAGTATTCTGAAGTAAACACAGAAGAGGTTCTAAACTATGGACCTCTGGACACCGCCCTCAGTTACCCATCCAGCTGGAAAGCACAGGCCAGGACAGTCCTGTGAGCTCCCAGAAACAGAACTCTTCTCAGGAGAAGCCAGTGTAAATCCCTGAAATTGTATTTGATGTAATACCAGCATGTGTGTTTTTCTGAGGAATGAATGAATCAAAAGCTTCCAACAGATCTTCAAATCTTCAAAAGCTTTCTTGACCCATTAAGGTTATAACCCTTGAGTGGAACTAAATAAAAATCCAAATCATGAGCTTTAAATTTCTTAGTGGATAAGAATTAAGAACAAATGGTTCTTAATTAACGACTGTTTTGTCCTCCAGGAGACAATGTCTAGAGACCTTCTTGGTTGTCACACTTGGGGGCATGTTACTGAAATTTAGGGGATAGAGGCCAGGAATGCTACTAAACATCCTACGATGAACTGTGCAGTTTTTCTAAGATTCTGTATGTTATTAAAATGTACACTTACTGATAAACTGCTGTGTGCGCTAAATATGCATCTCTCCATATATATGGAAACATATAGGAGACACACCTATATATAGTGTACATGTATTTCTATAAGCACATTATTGTTGGATGTGAAACTCAACTACACTGAAATAGAGGAAAGAAAATTTTTAATTTTCTTTTACTTATTCATTTTAGGGAGGAGAGAGTGAGAAAGGGGGACGAGCAGGAAAAGCATCAACTCCCATATGTGCCTCGACCAGACAAGTGCAGGGTTTCAAACCAGCGACCTCAGTGTTCCAGGTTGATGCTTAATCCACTGCGCCACCACAGATCAGGCCAAGGAAAAAATTCTTTAAAGTAGATTTTCATATCTTTAAGGCCCAGTTACACCACTGTCTCTTCCATTACATTCCTTAATGCTCTTCAGTCAAAATTAATTTAATTTCTTTTCTGGATTCTCTTGGTTACTTATCTGATCCTCTCTTTTTATTTTATTTTATTTTAATTTTTTTAAAGACTTTATTCAATTTTCAGAAAGGAGAGAGCGAGAGAGGGGGGAGGGAGAGGGAGAAAAAAGGGGGAGGAGCAGGAAGCATAAACTCCCATATGTGCCTTGACCAGGTAAGCCCAGTGTTTTGAACTGGTGACCTCAGTGTTCCAAGTCGACGCTTTATACCAATGCACCACCACAGGTCATTAAATAAAAATTTTTTATTGATTGATTTTAGAGAAAGAGAAGTATAAGAGAGAAAGAGACAGAGATATTGATTTGTTGTTCCACTTATTTATGCATTCATCGGTTGATTCTTGCATGTGCCCTAACTAGGGATCAAACTCATAATCTTGGTGTATCAGGATGTTCTAACCAACTTGAGCTATCCAGCCAGGGTTGATTCTCTCTTAAAAAGCCTTTTACTATCCACTTTAGTATCAAAATTTTATTTACATACAAGTCTTATCTCCCTCACTAGACAAAAATCTTCTTGAGGAAAAACATTTTGACTCCTTCCAATGATTATTTCCTATGATTTCTAACACATATATGTATAGCTCAAATGTTTTTAAAAGAACTTTAAAAATATTACATATTGGTCTACAGCATTTGTTTTGAAATTAAAGCTATCTCACAAATATCTTTCCATGTGAGTACATATGAATTTTTTCTAACTTTGTCAATAGGAGCCTAGGATCTAATACTACCATACACTGAGTTACACAGTAATTCACCTAAAGGACTCCCAATTCTTCCTTGAGTTAATTAGGAGATGTTCTGTGCAAATACAAATATAACCTATATCTCATTCTGATAGGCATTTTTGCTCCCTGTTACTTCTATTTTGACACTTTTGGTCTGGTCCAGTCAGTTCTGTGGACCACTTTGGATCAGAACTTGGTGATGATTTGGTGGTGGTGGTGATTTCAAGGAATAAAGGTGTCGGAAGACAGAGGCAAGAAAAGATTACCAAATAACACGAAGAGTAAAGTGTGTACTTTTCCTTAAAGAATATACAGAATTCTTTGAACAGCGTTATTCTATATAAGAATTAAATTGAAGAAAAACCACACTATAATAAGCCCTGCATGGACCTAGATGAAAATACTGCTTTCTTCTGTTAAATGTCTTTTCAACAGAAGGGATAAATGTTGCATGGACAGAACAGAACCTCCCTTAGAGGTTTCTATAACAGTATAGAACTGCTTTTCTCCTAGATCTGAATCTGGCTGTCTTTTAAAAACAGAGATGAGTAGGAGGTGAAAACAGCTTGCTCTCCCCACCCAATTTACTTGTTATATTAAATACCTCAGATTACTCACTAGGTCTTTACAAATCAAACTTCACCTATTTCCCTTGGAGGTGGGTGGTTCTTTTTTTATGATAATTTAATCATTTTCAGGACTTCTTTTCAAAGAGATAGATGTCACTTCAAAATAGTTACTTTAAAGTTACTTAACGGTTGATGCTGATTTTAAGTGCATTTTCTTATTTATCATTTAGACCCTTGGAGTGTAAGGCAAACTTCACTATCAGATCTGCATACTCACTCATTCATTTATTCACTTGCTCAAGGGCTTATTAAGAATTTATTAGAGCTGGTCATGGCACAATGATGAACAAAAGAAGCATGAACCATGGTCTATCTGTGAGTGCAACAAAGATTCATCAAACGGTCACTAAATGTATATACTATTTCACTGATTCTAAAACACACATTTTTCACATTTCATCAGGACTCATCTTACAATTGATGGTGTTCTATAGTTTGACAGTATTTTTTTAGTGGTTCATAAAATAATTGTGGACTTTACAGTTAATGACATATTAGAATTGATAAAGTGTGGATATAGATTTGTAAAAGTGTAAGTCTATCTATGTTTTTGAGTGACTGTATCACAAGAATGATTTAAATGAGTCCTATGTTAATTTAAATTGAGAGTGAGTAGTCAGTCTTGCTACTTTTTTCTGGTCTAGAGGGCATATTTTTATTTATTTTTTTCTTCCTTTATAAAAATATAATTTTGAAAGATCTCTAATCAGAAGAATTTCAAGTAAATAAAATGATGTCTTCTTTTGTTTCCAGAATAGTTCAGCAAATTATGGCAATGTAATAGGTACTGGAATAATACTTATTAAATTATTAATTGATCACTTAAGGATTGGGTCTTAAGAAATCATTGTGTAGGAAAGAAACTAATTTAAAAAGATGAGAGTTTATTCTTTAAAAAAACCCACTAAACAAGAAAATTCTTTCTAAATCCATGTGGCAATTCATTCCAACTTAAAGCAATTTTCAGTATCAATGAAAATTATTTTTATATATTATAACTCCATAAATGTCTCAGATAATGGAAGAAACACACATTATTTAATATTAATTTAAAGATATTTGGTTAGTAAATTTGTCACTCACTAGGATAAAATAATGGCATAGTTTTCTTTTTAGAAGATTTTTGATTGATTGATTTTAGAGAGAGACAAGTGGGGAGAGAGAGAGGGAGATCGATTTGTTGTTCCACTTATTTATGCATTCCTTGGTTGATTTTTGTATGTGCTCTCACTGGGAGTCAAACCCACAATGTTGGTGTATTGGAATGATGCTTTAACCAACTGAGCTACTTGACCACAGCAATGGCATAGTTTTCTAAGCAAAGAATAATTTGAGGATCTAAGTTTTCTTTTCTTTTTTTTTAAGTTTTTTATTTAAATATTCAAGTTATCCTTGCACACCGTATCCCAAGCACTCTGTGGTTTGTCCATGAAGGGAGAAAAGGGAAACTTGATAGTTGTTTCAAGTAAATACTAATGTGCTATGTTATTCTGAGTTAGATGTTTAAGTATTTCATCCATCCATTCATCCATCAATTTATTCACTCAGTGAGTATTTATTAAGCCAATTACTTGTGTCAGACACCGTTGTAAGGGTTGGGGACACAACAGTGAACAAGTTTGACAACGTTTTGCCTTCAAAAGACTTATAGCCTAGTCGGGGTTCGTGTCTCTAAGCGAGTAAATAAATCAGATAATAGTCTGCTATGTAAAAAAGCTATGAGAGAAATAAGCAGAATGATACATAGAATTACTGAAAGGGGCAATGCATAGCACCAGGAGAAGGAAGACCTCTTGCAATGGGGTTATTAGGGGAAACCTCTCTTTTCAAGGAGGTGGCATCTGAAGAGAGATTTGAAGTACCAGTAGGAGAATGCCTTCCTGGGAAACACAGCAACAGCAAAAGCCTCAGTCAGGCTAGGGCTCGCTGAGTTTGAGAAACAAAGGCAAGCAGGGCGGTAAAAGGTCAGGTGAGCTGTTCTGCAAATAACAAAGCTGGAGTCCCCAGCAGCAATGAGTCGATCACAACCAGGCATTTAGGGAGTGGAGGGAGGCAACCTCCAAGGCTAGCCCAGAGAGCTCCAGGAGGAAGAGAAGGGGCTTATTTTCTTCTGTAAAATGCAGGCAATCCATGAACTCACATGAAGAGGAAAAAAAATTAAAAATAAACTCTTTGGAGAACAATTTTATTCTCTGAATAAAGTTTTTTGATAGCTATGTTTTTTAATGACACATGTAAAAGTATAGGAACAATTCTTAAGATTTAGAATGTATTCAATTGTTTCTAATTACTGCATGTAGTTAGACTTTTCTGGTACAGGGAGTGCCATCCACTCAGAAAGTTCTCCCCTGAGGTGACGCGCGAGTGGATCTGAGCAGAAGTGGGTTCAGACAGGAAAACAAACTGCTTCCTGTGGAACGCAGCAACGTCTCTAATGAGGAAGAATATCTTTCTCTTTTTGGCTGGCAGTCACTTGGCTTTATAAAAATGCTTTTAAAATTCATTCATACCTCTCCTATTGAGCAAATAGTTAGTAAAAACACAATTAACCCTAGAATCTGCTGTCTAATTCTTTGTTTAAAAATGAATGTTAAGTATCAGCAGAGAGAAAACCTACGATGCACAACGAGACAGATTGGTGCGGTGAGCAGAGAACAAGGAAGAGAGGAAGAAGCTGAGGGAGGCTGAGGAGGAAGAACCGAAGGGACCGGGAAGGGAGGGAGATCCAATCGGAGGCCCATGGAGTAATTTCCACTTGATGTGCCATATTGCCAAGTGTGGTCTGACTAGAAAGTTGACTTGATAACTATACTGTTTTTGAGCTTAAGTATTACCTTGAAATGAATATTGTTATCCCCATTTTACAGATGAGGACATACACACAGAAAGGTTAGGTAATTCACCCAAGTCACACAATAGGGCTGAGTTGGAATATGAACGTCTGCTGGAATAGGAACTGGGACATTAGCAGCATCAGTTTACATCACCACAGTGTCAAAATTTATCGTCAATCATCATCCCATTCCAGGCTGCATGGTCCTCTGCTAATTCCAGCTTTTAATTCTCCTCTTTGGACACAAGATATAAAATATAATATTCATAGATGATGAGATACTAATAAAGGGAATCAATTACATGGACATGGAAAGAAACCCAAGTCTTCTATAGATGAAAAAAATATGTATAATATGCTCATATTTGTACAGAAGGGAATACACATTTGAATATATTAATCAGAGTCATAGCAAAAAAGAGATTACACAGTGAGATAAAGTTAACAAAGGGACTCTATTAAGTGCAGAAGGGGCCAAAGAAAACTAGCAAGGCGCAAGAAGCATCTCCGAGCCAGCTGCGGAGCTTGCAGCTGTCCACTGTCAGAGAAGGGAGCTGTCAGCAACCCCAGCCTGAGGAGCAGAGGGACGGAGCTGTTACCAGAACCCAAGTGTTGATGGAGAGGGCTGACCAAGAGAAACTGCAGCCTCCAGTAAAAAACAAAACAAAACAAAAAAACACCTCTGCTAAGTCAGGGCTGAACCAGGGAGGAACTGGGGAAACAACCACATACCTGCCTTTCCCCCTCCTTCCCCTGATCTGTGGTAGGGGCTTCTCCTCTCCTCTCCATCACCCCAATTCTATGGAAGGAGCCTGAGAGCTGCGGAGCAGATCGTATAATGATTGCCCAAAAGTCACTCTTCAGGGGACAAGGCAGAGAAAGATGGAGAGAAGGAAAAGAGGGGGCGGGGCGAATGGAGACTATCTCCAAATATGGACTGTTTCTGTAGAGAATCACACTTGGTTCTGATGGAAGCAAAAGACTTAAAAAGAATACACTTGATTTTCAGAACAGTTTTAGAGTTATAGAAAAACTGAGAAGAAAGCGCAGAGTTCACATGTACCCCATCCCAGTTTCCTCTGTGAGCTCCTTAAATTTGTATGATATATTTGCCACAATTAAAAAAATAATATTGCCTGACCTGTGGTGGCGCAGTGGATAAAGCGTCGACCTGGGAACACTGAGGTCGCCAGTTCAAGACCCTGCACTGGTCTGGTCAAGGCACATATGGGAGTTGATGCTTCTAGCTCCTCCCCCCTTTCTCTCTCTCTCTCTCTCTCTCTCTCTCTCTCACTCTGTGTCTCCTCTCTAAAATAAATAAATGAAAAGAAATTTAAAAAAAAAGTCTTAAAAAATAATATTGACACATTATTATTAACTAAAGTCAATAGTTTAGATTTCCTTAGTTTTTCCCTAATGTCATTTTTCTGTTCCAGATTACCACATTATGTTTGGCTGTCATGTTTTCTTTGGTTCCTCTGGGCTATGACATTTTTTAGACTTCCTTTGTTTTGATGGTCATGATAGCTTTGGGAAGCACTGGCCAAGTATTGTGTAGGATGCTCCTTTGTTAGAAAGTGTCTGTTTTTTCTCATAGATAAACTATAGTTACGTGCTTGGGAAGAAGCACAAAGGCATTTTCTTTTTTTTTTTTTTTTTAATTTTTTTTTTTTTTTTTTTTTATTTATTCATTTTAGAGAGGAAACAGAGAGAGAGAGAGAGAGAGAGAGAGAGAGAGAGAGAGAGAAAGGGGGGAGGAGCTGGAAGCATCAACTCCCATATATGCCTTGACCAGACCAGTGCAGGGTTTTGAACTGGCGACCTCAGTGTTCCCAGGTCGACGCTTTATCCACTGCGCCACCACAGGTCAGGCCACAAAGGCATTTTCATCACGTCATACTAAGGATACATACTATCAACACGATTGATTGTTGTTGATCTGGATCTTAATCATTGGGCTGTGGTAGTGTTTGCTAGGTTTCTCCACTATAAACAGACTCTCCCCACTTCTACCCCCTTTTCCTTTCTTCTTTTTAAGTTTTTTTTTTTTGTTGTTGTTGTTGTTGTTGTTGTTTTTTACAGAGACAGAGAGAGGAATAGGTAGGGGCAGACTGACAAGAACGGAGAGAGTTGAGAAGCATCAAGCATTAGTTTTTCGTTTTGATACCTAGTTGTTCATTGATTGCTTTCTCACATGTGCCTTGACCGCGGGCCTTCAGCAGACCGAGTAACCCCTTGCTCGAGCCAGCAACCTTGGGTCCAAGCTGGCAAACTTTTGCTCAAGCCAGAAGGGCCTGCGCTCAAGCTGGCGACCTTGGGGTCTCAAACCTGGGCCCGTCCGCATCCCAGTCCGAATCTCTATCCACTGCGCCACCGCCTGGTCAGGCTTAAGATTTTATTTATTGATTTTACCAGGGTAGGACAGTGAGAAGTATCAACTCATAGTTGTTTCACTTTTAGTGGTTCATTGCTTACTTGTCCTATGTGCCTTGACTGGGCAAGCCCAGGATTTGGAACTGGCAACCTCAGCAAACCAGGTTGATGCTGTATCCATTGTGCCACCAACGGCCAGGCTTTGCCCTCTTTTCTATACTATTCTCTTTGGAAGGAAGTCACTTTGTGCAGCTCATACTCAAGAACTAGGGGATTAAACTCCCCCTCCTGAGGGCAAAATATCAACATAAATTAATTGAAATTCTGTAAGAGAGATTTGTCTCCTCTGCTCCTGATTTATTTATTTGTTCAATCTTTTATTCATGTTAGTATGGAGCCATGAGTATTTATTTTATATTTTGTATCATGACCCCACACTACTTCATTTCTTGGTCAGACTGTTCCAGCTTTGGCCGTCAGGAAGCTTCTTTTGTGGCTCTGTGCCCCTGTGACAAGCCCTCGGTTAATGTAGGATGGCTCTGCTTTTTGATCTTGGAGTACTTCCTTAATTCTGGGACTACAAAAAGCTCCAGGCTTATTTTGGATATTTCCTGTGCCAGTCCTTGAGAATCAGCCATTTCTACAAGGAACTCCTGTTTCTTTTATCAGAGAATTTTGCTAGAAATCAAGGTGTGGGCAGTAGATGTTCTCTTTGCTATTGGAATGGCATTGTTTCTTGAACCTATCAGCTGACAGAGCAAAGAAATATGTGTGTGTGTGTGTGTATATACTGTGAAATAATGTTATGTGATATTTTGTGTAATGTAATATATTATGTACATAAACATATATAATATTTCTGTATGTAACCATCTTATATCTATTAAACTAAATGTAAGTTCATACCAATGAGGAGACTTACAGTATTGTAAAATATTTTATATTATTTGGGCTTATTTTCTTACTAGGTCCATATGTTAGTTTTTCAAAATTTTTTCTACTTTTTAAATTTTATTTAAAATATTTTAAAATTTAATTTGTGTTTACATAAATTTTACTGTCACCCCGATTGCATCCCCCCCCATACTCCTCTCAAAATATCCCTTACCCCCGTCTTCCCTTCAGGTTTAATTCCAATCCTCAGGTAATATTGTTCCTTGGATTCCTCTAATGAGTGAGGTCATATGATATTTTTCTTTCTCTGCCTGGCTTATTTCACTTAACATATAGTTTCCAGGTCCATTCATGTTGTTACAAAAGGTAATATTTCCTTCTTTTTCATGGCCGCATAGTATTCCATTGTATATATGTACCACTGCTTTTTAATCCACTCATCCACTGACAGACACTTGGGCTGTTTCCAGATCTTCACTATTGTGAACAATGCTGCCAAAAACATGGGGGTGCATTTCTTTTTTTGAATCAGTGATATGGTATTCTTGGGTATTTAAAATTATTTTGCCTAACCTGTGGTGGCACAGTGTATAAAGTGTCAACCTGAAACACTGAGGTCACCGGTTCAAAACCCTGGACTTGACCGGTCAAGGCACATACAGGAAGCAACTACTATGAGTTGATGCTTCCTGCTTCTTCCCCACTTTCTCTCTCTCCTCTCTCTAAAATTCAATAAATAAAATCTAAAAAAAATTTGTTTTACATATTGATTTTTAGAGAAAGTGAGGGAGAGAGAAAAACACTGATTTGTTGTTCCACTTATTTATGTATTCAGTGGTTGATTCTTTTGTATGTGCCTGGACTGGGGATCAAACCTGCAACCTTGGCATATCGGGACAACACTCTAACCAACTTAGCTATCTGGTCAAGGCTCAATTATTTAAAAAAAAAACTATGGCCTGGCTTTTGGTGGTGCAATGGATAGAGCATTAACCTATATAGCAATGAGGTCTCCAGTTCAAAACCCTGGGTTTGCCAGATCAAGATACATACAACAAGCAAGCAATGAACAGCTAAAGTGAACAATCTATAAGTTAATATTTCTTGCCTCACCACTCCTTCACCTTTCTGTAAAATCAATAAATAAAATCTTTAAAAAAATTTTAATTTAAAGAAAGACAGAATATTATATTTGCAAAGTCCTAGTGATAAGATAAAAAGTGCATATGTATGTCTTAATAGTTGTAGATAACTAGATGCAAAAAAAAGAAAAAAGTTTTATTGAAAAAATTTTGTAAAGCAAGCTTTTAAAAACATGTTAGGGCCTGACCTGTGGTGGCGCAGTGGATAAAGCATCGACCTGGGAACACTGAGGTCGCCAGTTCAAAACCCTGCACTGGTTCGGTCAAGGCACATATGGGAGTTGATGCTTCCAGCTCCTCCCCCCTTTCTCTCTTTCTCTCTCTCTCTCTCTCTCTCTCTCTCTCTCTCTCTCTCTCACTCTGTGTCTCCTCTCTAAAATGAATAAAATAAAAAAAATAAAATAAATTAAAAAAAAAGAAAGAGAATGACTTTAAAAAAACAAAAAAAACATGTTAGGAAAACTAAGTGATTAAAATCACTTCCATGGCCTGACCAGGCAGTGGCGCAGTGGATAGAGCGTTGGACTGGGATGCGGAAGACCCAGGTTCAAGACTCCAAGGTCGCCAGCTCTAGTGCGGGCCCATCTGGCTTGAGCAAAAGCTCACTGGCTTGGACCCAAGGTCACTGGCTCCATCCAGCAAGGGGTTGCTCGGTCTGCTGAAGGTCCGTGGTCAAGGCACATGTGAGAGAGCAATCAATGAACAACTATGGTGTCGCAAGGCAACGAAAAACTAATGATTGATGCTTCTCACCTCTCTTCGTTCCTGTCTGTTTGTCCCTATCTATCCTTCTCTCTGACTCTCTCTCTGCTCCTGTAAAAAAAAAAAAAAGTCACTTCCATGACTTTCTTTTCCCTCTCTTGCTGCTTAAAGATCGACACCATTACAAATGACACAGTAACTATCTGGACCAGGAAGTTCATGACCAACAGACTCAGTGGAAACAAATGGTCAGTGACGTACTTCACTCTGCGAAGGCAACAGTACCCAAGACAGAAATTTGGAAAAAACTAACCAAAATGTATAGAAACACACCAAATGTTATCTTTCTGTTTGGATTCAGTAGCCATTTTGGTGGTCACATGACAACTGGCTTTGACATGATTTATCATTTAGATTATACAAAGAATAATGAACCCAAACATAGACTTGCAAGATATAGCCTGTATGAGAAGATCTCAGGAAAACAGAGGAGATACAAGAACAGAATGAAGAAAGTCAGGGGAACTGAAAAGGCCAACGTTGGTACAGCGAATGTGAGCTGGAGACTGGACAACAGAAGGAGTAAGGATACTCTGGTGACTTTATCTGGTTGTTGTGCAGATTTTTTTTTAAGATTTCATTTATTGATTTGGGGGTGGGGGCGGGAAGCATCACCTTGCTTCTAGTATGTGCCCTGACCAGGCAAGCCCAGAGTCTTCAACTGGCGACCTCAGCATTCCAGGTTGACGCTTTATTCACTGCGCCACCACAAGTCAGGCAGTGCAAATATTTTATGAGAGGGTTAATAAACTACGAACTCTTATGTGAAAAATAAAATAACTCACAAATTATTCTTTTATAAAGAATGATTCCCCTATGTATTTATATCTTGCATAGATACCTCAACAGAGTCAAAATAGGATTATCTTTTTTCAGTTACATTCTTGAACCTGTTTCTCTGCCTGGATTTCCCATGTTGGTGAGTGGCATCCCATCCATCCAGATGCCCAAGGCAGAAATTCTGGATCCATCCTTGATTCTGTCTTCTTTGTTGCCTCTGATGTCATTCTGTCGTGTGCACTGTGAGCAGCTCTCCAGTGCTCTGCTTCTCCCCATGTCCACTGCAGCTGCCTTGGTTCATGCCCAAGGCAATCGCCTCCTAACAAATTCCCCTGCTTCTTTTCTTGCTTTATTCACCAGTCATTCTCCAAACTAGTCAAAAACAGTTTTAGAAATGCAAATCAGGTCCATCCTTAGCATAAAAATCTATCAAAATAGACTAGACCTCTCCTTCCAAGCGCAGATGGGTCTGAGCACTCTGTTATCCTTGGGACACTTGCCTCTGGCACCATTTCCAGCTTCTGTCTTGGTTCAGCTGTCTCTTGCATGCTCTTCACAGCCACAAGCAAGGTCTGATGGTCTCCAGCTAAGGTCTTTAGCACTTTTACTATATATACTACCAAACTAAAGGATACTCGTCTGAATCCACTATCAGGTTATAAACTCCTTGAGGTTAAGGACTTTATCAACAGTGTAATAAAGTCAGACTGTCTGAATTCCATCCTTGGCTCTCGTTTTTTTATCTTTTTGACCTGGGAAAGCTAACTGGCTTTCCCTTGATTCATTTCAATATGATTATGTGAAAATAGTACCTAACTCCTAATGCTGATATTAGATTTAAATGTAATTCCTGGCACATAGTAAGCATTTGAGAAATGTTAGCTTAAAAAAATAAGTTAGCTATTATAATTGACTTTTGGAGCTTTAAGGAGCAGTTTGAGTTAGATCTTGATATATTTTGAGCTTCATTTCAAAAAAAGGTATGTGAGTGTATGTATATATGTTATTTGAGTTTGCCAGGATTAGCTAATTTTATCTGTCAGAAATTTCTTCCTAGCACTCTTTTTAGTCACAGATTTTGGCTTTTAAGTAAGCTAAAGGTTGTTAGTTGGGAGAACAGCCAGGAAAACTTGTCCACGGCTTTTAAATCACATGTTGAACAAATCTGGCAACATAAGCATCAAGCTGCCTTCTGTTTCTAACCGTTTTTCTTCCTAATTTAGTTCATCCCATCAAAAGGGACTATAATTGATTTTTATTGCAGAGTCCATGGAAGATGTCACAAGATGTACAAGCAATATTTTTAGGGTAGATATAACTCACATTGCTAACCGTCACCATTGACTTCATCCCAGGTGCTAAATAAATGGTGGCAGTGGTTCCCGAGACTGGGACAATGTGCCACTGAGCTGAAGGACTGCAGAAGTCTTGGCTGAAAGAAATCTTTCTTCTCACCTATACCTCTGAAGTTCTTATTTTTATTATTATTTTTTCCCCAGGGACAGAGAGTCAGAGAGAGGGATAGATAGGGACAGACAGACAGGAACGAAGAGAGATGAGAAGCATCAATCATTAGTTTTTCCTTTGCCATTATGACACCTTAGTTGTTCATTGATTGCTTTCTCACATTTGCCTTGACCATGGACCTTCAGCAGACTGAGCAACCCCTTGCTGGAGCCAGCGACCTTGGGTCCAAGCTGGTGAGCTTTTGCTCAAGCCAGATGAGCCCGCGCTCAAGCTGGCGACCTCGGGGTCTCAAACCTGGGTCCTCCGCATCCCAGTCTGACGCTCTATCCACTGTGTCACCGCCTGGTCAGGCTGAAGTTCTTATTTTTAAAAAAGGGTGACAGTATCCAATTTATGAAAACCTCTCCAAGAGCATACATGTCAGTGGGCTGGGCCACAAAACCTTTGAGTCTAAGACCTCTCTCAAAATAGACTTTCATCAGGGAATTTCACTTTCCTAAACTCTAATATTTTTTCCCTTTCATCTCTTTATTTCCTGGTATTTACCCCTCCTTCCTTTGTCCTGACCTCCCTCCTCTTGAGTTCCCATACTCTTCTCTTTCATCCAGACTTCTTACCATTTTCTAAGCTTAGGCATTGGTCCCTGCTTTGAAATTTCTATAAAAAGAGGGGAATCTAGAAATGATTTCTGTCAACAGAAAAGCCAATGTTTTGTAAAATAATAAACAAGTACAAGAAGAGGAAAATTGCAGGAACAATAACTGGGAACAATGCTGTCCACCCCTTCTCTTTTACTACCCAGGATGGACCCATCAAGCCCAGGAAGTCTCCCAGCATCTCCCTAAGTTTTCAATGTACTTTCTTAGAGATCTTACTACACTTACCTACCCGTACATGGAGCATCATCTGTAGCTGTCTCCTGTTGTTTGCATTAACTTCTAGGAGAAATAATTTTTTTTTTTTTTTTTACAGGGACAGAGAGAGAGAGAGAGTCAGATAGATAGGGACAGACAGACAGGAACGGAAAGAGATGAGAAGCATCAATCATTAGTTTTTCGTTGCCATTGCGACACCATAGTTGTTCATTGATTGCTTTCTCACACGTGCCTTGACCGCGGGTCTTCAGCAGACCGAGCACCCCCTTGCTGGAGCCAGCGACCTTGGGTCCAAGCTGGTGAGCTTTGGGTCTCGAACCTGGGTCTTCCGCATCCCAGTCCATGCTCTATCCACTGCGCCACCGCCTGGTCAGGCAAGAGAAATAAATTTTTTGAGAGCCGAAGCTTATCTCTGGGACTCTGGGAAGGTCTCCTAACCTCGTTCACAAGTACAAGGAAGTAATAATCATTCCTTACATTGTTGTGATAATTAAATACAATGATAGTACATGAAGTGCTCAGTAAATTTATTTATTTCTCTTCTTTGGTTATGTGGTCTCCTCCATAGGCTTGATTCCCTGCTCCGCTATTTCCCAAGAATTTCAGAAAACGTACTTATTTTCTCCAAGTCTCATTTTCTTTGTCTGCAAATTGGGGATAATAAATATTTACTTCATAGGGTTACTGTAACAATTAAGTGAGTAGGTAAAACAATTACAACTTAGCACCCTTTGAGTACTTGACTATTGGCTGTTATTATTTTCATAATGCTCAGTGCAGAGTGGATGCCTAAACCCCTTAAAGTAAATTGGAAAAGAATTCCTAGCATAGTCCTTCTAATAAACACATCTGCAGAGCTAACCTTACTCTCTTTTTTCTACATGATGGTTGTCTTCTTTTCTATTTAGTTTGTCAATTTTTCTTACACCTGGACCTTGTAAACCATTTGCTGGACCAGTACAAACTGCATTAACGTAATAAAAATCAAAAATTGTTTGAAAGACAAAAACCAGGAGGAATTAGTGGGCTTATAATCAAGTAAGAATGGTGTTTAGCCTGACCTGTGGTAGCGCAGTGGATAAAGCATCGACCTGGGAACACTGAGGTCGCCAGTTCAAAACCCTGCACTGGTCTGGTCAAGGCACATATGGGAGTTGATGCTTCCAGCTACCAGCTCCTCCCCCCTTTCTCTCTCTCTCTCTCTCTCTCTCTCTCTCTCTCTCTCTCTCTCTCTGTGTCTCCTCTCTAAAATGAATAAAATAAAATAAAATTTAAAAATAAAAGTTAAAAAAAAAAAGAATGGTGTTTAACAAGGGTGAATGAGAGATTTCCACCCACATACTTACTGAAAATCTTAATTAGAGCCTGGAAAAGGCAAAGTCATATGTTTACATAATGTTAACATAATTACATTAGGTACAAATGGAATGCTAATATGAGTTGAGGACCAATATAAAGAAATTCAAATATGGTTATTTTTTCAAAGAGTTCATAATAAATTATAAACATCTCTTTAAACATTATTTCCAAAAAAAGTAAAATAAGATTCTTAACTCAGCAATATTGCTTGTTTTTAATTTAAAATTTTAATTTTATCACTGTTAAATTTAAGGAATTGACTAGTTCCACAAGGGAGAGTAAAATAAGTGGCGTTTTTCAGTCCTTCCCAAGTTCCCCTGTCCCAAGGGCAGCAATTTGCAAATGCTCTAACACGTTCTCTGACATGCATGTCCCGTGGTTCCCGTTTCTCCAGCGCGCAGCCTCCTGTTCTCGCTCCCGGCTTCCTCTGGGGGGTTCACTCAGCCTTTAGGTGGAGCACAGCCTCTGTCTACTAGCTCCTCAAGGAACGGTGTGTGGGAGGTGACATTTTTGAGAATTTACAAGCCTGAAAATGCTTATTCTTCAGAAATACTAGGTTTATAACTTGAGGGAGTACAGATTTCTTGGTTGGAAATATTTTTCCCTCAGAAATTTGACAGTATTGCTCCATTGTCTCCTACCTTCTATAGTCCTTTTGAGAAATCTGAACTCATTTGGATCCCTTAACATTTTTGTGTGGTGTTCTCTTGCTGAGAACTTGTAGAAACTTCTCTTCGAAGCCAGTTCATTGTTGTGGATCTCCTTTAAGGCATTGTACTGGGTATTTGGTGGCCTTCTTTCAATTTTTCCTAAGGGCTCTTTTTATTTTCAGAAAAAATATATACTTTGATTTCTGATTTCATGGGTGTATTGAGTAAAATAAGAACCCATTACTTCTCTGAAGACATTAAGAGTTTAGTTGCTGTTATATATAGTAGAGAGAGAGAGTCAGAGAGAGGGATAGATAGGGACAAACAGGAACGGAGAGAGATGAGAAGCATCAAGCATTAGTTTTTCATTGTGACACCTTAGTTGTTCATTGATTGCTTTCTCATATGTGCGGTGACGGTGGGCCTTCAGCAGACCGAGTAACCCCTTGCTCGACCCAGCAACCTTGGGTCCAAGCTGGCAAACTTTTGCTCAAGCCACATGGGCCTGCGCTCAAGCTGGTGACCTTGGGGTCTCGAACCTGGGTCCTCTACATCCCAGTCCGACGCTCTATCCACTGTACCACTGCCTGGTCAGGCAGTTGCTGTTATATTTTAATGTACTTTTTACTTCCTGCATATTTTCTATTTTCACCACATTTTTTGGTTAGTTTTTTGGTCTCTAGTTTTTCGTATTAGAGCAGTGGTTCTTAACCTGGGTTCTATCGAACCCTAGGGGTTTGATGAGTCAGTCTCAGGGGTTCGGAGAAACCTCTGCCTCGGAGGCCAGAATAAAGTAATACCGTAATTTGTTGTGAGTTACATGCACTTTGTTGGTTTTGTTCTTTGAGCAAGGTGATGTTCATGCACGGCTCATTTTGTGCACCAGTAAAAAAACATATACCTGTCTCTTGAATTTGGGGGAAAAATCATATTTTATTTAACTCTAAAGAAGGGTTCGGTGAATGCGCATATGAAACTGGTGGGTTCGGTACCTCAAAAAAGATTAAGAACCACTGTATTAGAGGCCGATCTCAGATCTCCTCATGCCTGCTTGGCTGTTCATATTTAAAAGCAGGGGCGTCAGATGTTGCCTGGAAGCTCTGAATGAGTGGGTGAGGCAGCCCACCTGTAGGGTGAATTGTTGGGGCATCTGTTGGGAAACCTCCAATGTCGACTTTCTGTCAGTGTCATTAGGTCTTTCCTCTGAGTCTGATAGTCCCCTGCCTAGAAGACTTGCCTAGTTTTCTGTCTGGAAGTGAGGGACTGGCTGTTGTCATTCGGAGTAGACAAGAGGAAGAAGTCTTGCAATTAGTATGAACACATCCTTTACTTCTGTTTTCTGTACACTAAAAAGACCCTCTGTTTTACTGTTTTGCCTGAGGAAAGTGTTTGAGGTCTCCTCTGCTAGGCTGAGGAGAACATCGCCCAGCAGTCTGGAGAAGGAGAGGAACATCTAGGGTCCAGCTGCTTCTCAAAGAGCTTTCAAACAAACCTCCTAGTGGCCCACGTACCCACCCCATTTTGCCAGAAGGAGCTGATGCCACTTATTCCTGGACTCTGACTACTTGGTGGTTTAAATAGACTCTGCTGTTGGCCCTCCCCACTGAGGAGACAGAATTCATTCTTCATCCAGTCTGTAAGCCAGTACCACTTGTTCATCCATTTCACAGCTTCCAAAAAGTGGATGCTGTTTCTTCTCACATACCCTTTATCCCTGTAGAATTATGTCTTTAAAAATCCCTTTAGTTTTAGTAGTTTAGGAGAAAGTAAAAAGTATGTTCAATCAGCTACATTTTACAATTCTGTTTTCTTCAGGTGGAAATCCTATACCTGGTGTCTTCTAGTATTTGCAGAGTTTTGTAGCTGCTTTCAATTGGAAAAACCCAAAGGCAACAGGCTGTGGGCATACTGAGCTTGACCTGCTCCCTTTCAATTCTGAAATGTCCAAATGTGTTTTGGCTTCACTCAAAGATTGTTTAATTAAAAATTCTCCAAGTTCAAAAGAAGTATGCATTCCCATGTTTACTGCGGCATTGTTTACAATAGCCAAGATCTGGAAACAGCCCAAGTGTTCATCAGTGGACGAGTGGATTAAAAATCAGCGGTACATATTCACAATGGAATACTACATGGCCGTGAAAAAGAAGGAAATCTTACCTGTTTTGATGGCATAGATGGACCTGGAGATTATTATGCTAAGTGAAATAAGCCAGGCAGAGAAAGTCACATATCATATGATCTCACTTATATGTGGAATCTAATGAATAAAGTGAACTGAGGAACAGAATAGAGGCAGAGGCAGGGTCACAGGGAGCAGAGTGACAGCTGTCAGAGGAAAGGGTGATGAGGGGATGAGATCAAAGAAGGTGAAGGGATTAGTGACATTAGAAATACATAACACGTAGATACAGATAATAGGACAGCAAATCCCAAAAGGAATGGGGGAGGGAGCTAGGGGGAGGGGGGTAAAAGGGGTATAATGGGGAATAAGGGGGGTGGGGTGAGGGAATTATACTGAGTGGGACACTTGAATCCATGTTAACATAATAAATTAAAATTCATTAAATTTTTTAAAAAAATAATTAAAAGAAAAAATTCTCTACGTTCATTCTGACCTGTGGTGGTGCTGTGAATAAAGCGTTAACCTGGAACGCTGAGGTCACAAGTTCCAAACCCCAGGTTTGTCTGGTCAAGGCACATACAAGAAGCAACTACGAGTTGATGCTTCCTGCTCCTCCACTACCACCTTTCTCTCTCTCTCTCCTCTCTCTAAAATCAATAAATATAATCTTAAAAACAAAACATAAAAACAGTTCTCTGCTTGACCTGTGCTGGCACAGTGAATAGAGCACTGACCTGGAACACTGAGGTCCAGTTGAAAACCCAGGCTTGCCTGGTCAAGGCACATATCACAAGCAATGAACAACTAAAGTGAAGCAATTATGAGTTGACACTTTTCGCTCCCCATTCCTCTCTCTTCTTTCTCTGTAAAATAAAAAATCCTAGCCTGACCTGAGGTGGGGCAGTGGATAAAGCATTGACCTGGGATGCTGAGGTCGGCAGTTCAAAACCCTGCACTTGCCTGGTCAAGGCACATATGGGAGTTGATGCTTCCTGCTCCTCCCCCTTCTCTCTTTCTCTCTCCTCTTTAAAATAAATTTTTAAAAAAAATCCTAAAAAAATATATTTCTCCAACTTCAGAACCAATACAAAGTTATGGGAAGCTGATTGCAAAGGCTGTTTTCGAAAGTACTTAGTATTTAAATAATTTACTCATTGTGGGCCTGACCATGCAGTGGCGCAGTGGATAGAGCGTCGGACTGGGATGCGGAAGACCCAAGTTCGAGACCCCGAGGTCGCCAGCTTGAGCACCAGACCATCTGGCTGAAGGCCTGCGGTCAAGGCACATGTGAGAAAGCAATCATTGAACAACTAGGTGTCGCAACGGCAACGAAAAACTAATGATTGATGCTTCTCACCTCTCTTCATTCCTGTCTGTCTGTCGCTATCTATCCCTCTCTCTGACTCTCTCTTTGTCCCTGTTAAAAAAATAATAATAATTACTTACTCATTGTGGTGGACAAAATAATGACCTCCCAGAATGAGTATATTCTAATCCCCAGAAACTGTAGGTTTATGAAATTACATGCAAAGAGAAATTAAGGTAGCAGATGAAATTAAGATAGCAAGTCAATCAACTTCTTTTTTAATTTATTTCACATATTTATGTATTATTTTTTGGTTGATTCTTGTATATGCCCTGACTGTGAATCAAACCCGCAACCTCTGCATTTTGGGGTGATGCTCTCTTACCCACTGGACTACCTCGCTATGGCATTTTGACTTTTAAATAAAGGGATTATTCTGGATTATGTGGGAGGACCAATATAATCACAGTTGTCCTTAAATGTAGGAGGGAAATAAAAGAACAATGTCACAGACCAGGGATGTGAGAGAAACGACAGCCACTGCTGGCTGTGCGGTAGAAAAGGCAAGGAACCGCTTCTCCTCGAGGTTTCCAGGCCTTCTTGCCCTCTGATGTTCGTCCCAAAACACTCATTTCAGACTCCAGAATTGTAAGAGGATGAATTTTTGGTGTTGTAAGCCACAAAATGTATGTTCAGTTGCTACACCAGCTATAAGAAACTAGTGTATTTACTATAAAATAAAAAAAGGAATTGTGATTTATATTCTTTTAAATTTTGAAGTTTTCAACAAGTAGATTGCCTTTACTTTGCCATCCCATTTCACACCTAGAGGCAGATTTCTACGGGGTTAATGGAACTGAAGCTTTGAGCCCTCTAATACACAGGTACCTTGGAGTCCTGGGGCTGTGGAGTGAGACAGGCAGACAGAGGACAGGCTCAGCCGGAAGCGTTCCTGACAAGCTGCAGAGACCACAGAAGAAACGAATCTGCATCTCCACGCTTCAAGCAATTTGTTGTGATTTCTGTTTTTATTCTGAATAAATTCTTATGTTCAAACCTAATTTTGTTTTGTTAACTTTTTATTCTTTTCCTTACAGAGAAGTCTCCAAATTGTATCTGCTCTCGGCTGAAAAACACCTAGATCCACCCCTGTCTTTGCCTTATTCCCTTTTAAACCATCAGACACATATACACACACACAATGCGGAAAGGTGGGGGGCTTCTAAAACACCCCAGACACAGCCAGCCCTTCCATAACATCAAATCTGCCACTGGGATTTGAAGGGAGTACACTAATGTCTAGGAAGAGAGACATTAATTTTCTTTTTTTTTTTTGCAGGGACAGAGAGAGAGTCAGACAGAGGGATAGATAGGGATAGACAGACAGAAACGGAGAGAGGTGAGAAGCATCAATCATTAGTTGCCGTTGCGACAACTTAGTTGTTCATTGATTGCTTTTTCACGTGTGCCTTGACCGCGGGCTTTCAGCAGACCGAGCAACCCCTTGCTGGAGCCAGCGACCTTGGGTCTAAGCCAGCGAGCTTTTGTTCAAGCCAGATGGGCCCGCACTCAAGCTGGCGAGCTTGGGGTCTCAAACCTGGGTCTTCCGCATCCCAGTTCGACGCTCTATCCACTGTGCCACCGCCTGGTCAGGTGAGACATTAATTTTTAAAGAAAGTTGGTCAAGGTCCTGGCTGGGTGCTCAGTAGATAGAACATCACCCTGCTGTACCATAGTCATGGGTTCAATCCCTAGTCAGGGTATGTATGAGAGACAATGAGTACACAACTAAATGGAACGAAGTGGAACAGCAAGCTGATGCTTCTCTCTCTCTCTATTAATGGGGGAAAAAAATTTAAAAATAAAGATGGTCAAATGGTAGTTTATCCTATCATAATTATAAGACAACAGGACACACTCTAAAGACAAGGAATGGGAAGAGAGTCATCTGAAGAGAATCTGATAGGTTAGAATTGAATTTAAATCAATCAAAAGAAACAAACACTTATGGCATTCCTAAATAAATCATTTGCTGTGCTTTGTCTGGGGCAGTAGGATGAGGGTGGCAGGGAATGGTTGCCCACAGTTAGGAAAAGTCATTCTAAACTGCCCCACATTTGACGTTTTCATTACACAGAGCTAAAATGTATTTATAAAATTTACTTTCCAATTATCTTTTTAAAAAATGAGGGCAACTTACAATTGGGAATCAGTTTTGTATAATGTTTAAGTAGCTTACCACCAGAAAAAGTTCTTTTTCTGTAAACAATAATATAAATGGAGCCACTTTAAAATGAAGCGGGAGTCGCCATGCCAGAGGAATTGCCTCGCAGTTTTTTGTCTCAAGCCTTAAGAATAGAGGTCCCCAAACTATGGCCCCGAGGGCCAAATTGCAGCCCCCTGAGGCCATTTATCCGTCCCACTCCGCACTTTCGCACTTCCAGAAGGGACACCTCTTTCATTGGTGGTCAGTGTATGGAGTATTGTATGTGGCGACCCTCCAATGGTCTGAGGGACAGTGAACTGGCCCCCTGTGTAAAAAGTTTGGGGACCCCTGCTTAAGAATATTAAAACAGGACAAAACAACCTTTACCCTTGGCCTGAGCAACCTTGTGCCTTACAAAAGAATTGTTTGCAAAGATAACAAGAAAGCAGTTATGACTACCAGACTGAGGACTACTGGACTGAACTAAAAACTCTGTTTAGAACGAACATCATTGTGTTATCTGCACCAATAGAAATGCCTTCCTTCCACTAATGTGACTGCCTCCCCTCTCATAAATACCCATCACCTTTGTCTCCTAAGTGTAACATTATTTGGGCTTCTGCAAAATCAGTGCTTCCCAAATAGCAATTCTAATTACTTCAATAAATGCTTGTTGCCTCTCTCTGAAAGGTCTTTATTTTTAGGTTAACAATGTGTATTACCTCATCTCATCCTCTCAGCAAATCCCTGAAGTGGATGGTTAGGGTTACTTTAAAGGTGAAGAAAGTAAGATTCAAAGTGGGTAGTAAGTAAAGGAAATATGATTTGCTACCAATAAGATTTGTATTGTAATCATGATATTCTACTGCTTCTGGAGCATTTTCTGCCAATAAAGACCCTCATGAAATGTCTGACAACAGGGATATATTAAATACTCTTAAATCTTTCACCCCTTCCTTCTGCTCTCACATACTGGGTGTTAGGCATGGTCCCATCACTAACACTGCTTCCCAGTCAGTATGTCTCAGTGGTGGTAGGGATAGACTGGCCATGTGAGTATGAGTGTATGTAGTTTGAAAAACCCGACCCCTCAAGTGATATGTACATAACCTATCAGAGGTAAGTTCTCCTATAAAGAATCCTGTTATAGAAGAATTTTATAACAGCCTGACCTGTGGTGGCACAGTGGATGGAGCACCAATGTGGAATGCTGAGGTTGCCAGTTAGGGACCCAGCACTTGCTAGGTCAAGACACATACGGGAGTGGATGCTTCCTGCTCCTCCCCACTTCTCTCTCTAAAAATGAATTCATAAAATCTACAAAAATATTTTATAACATAAATTTACACAAATAGGCCTGACCTGTGGTGGCGCAGTGGATAAAGCGTCTACCTGGAATGCTGAGGTTGCCAGTTCGAAACCCTGGACTTGCCCGGTCAAGGCATATATGGGAGTTGAAGCTTTCTGCTCCTAGCCCCTTCTCTCTCTCTCTCTCTCTCTCTCTTTCGCTCTCTCTCTCTCCCTTTCCTCTAAAATGAATAAATAAATAAAAATAATTTTAAAAAGTCAGGAAGCCATTAAAAACAATTTTTTAAAAAATTTAAAAAAAATTTACACAAATAACAGAATAAAGCAGGTCACTAAATATCATATATTATATAATTCCATTTTTGTAAATATTTCTGCATTATTTTCCTGTAACTTCTAAATTGTCTATATATGCCATATGTCAATTTTGTTTCAAGACAAAAATAAAATAAAAAACACTTTTCAAGAAGTAAACCCCCATAGAGGGTTATTTCAGGAAGCCCTTGGCTTCTAGAAGTTATTTGCATTTCGGGAAATTGTCAGCCCTGGGAAGAAGGAGAAGGAAGTTCTTTACCACTGCTCATGCTTTTGAGAGGACACACTTTCTGAAGGAGCAGCGCACTCTCTGGAGAAACCTGGCTGACCGGGAGGGCATCTGGTTCATGGCAGTAAGCCAAAACTTCAAATACTTTCGTTGCTCAAGTTTAGGAAAAGGGGTGATCACCAAGAAAAGAACTCTGTAAGAACTTAAAATTTTCTTCATTTTGTCAGAATGACACCTCGAGCTCTTCTTGTCCACTGTGTATCTACATGATGTAACCAATGCTCTTGAGTTTGTTCTTGTGGCAAAGTCACAGTGAAGAGGAGGAAGGAGAAAACACCTGGGTCTTCTCTTGTAAATTCTGTGTGAAATGCATACATTTGGGTACACTGCACATTGCAGATGTAGTGAAATATAAAAGTTGAAAGTTCAAAGTGGAAGACATAATTTACAATCATATCTTGTTGGGAAAACAGCTGTGTTAGGCTTTCTCACTTGTACTTTGTATGATTAGTGTGTGAGCACATGGCATGTGTATAGCCTATGTAAAGCTATGGCTACTTTTCTTCAGGGTAGATTGCCTGCTTGCCACCTCAAGGGGCCATTTGGCAGATTGCTTGCCCACCACAGTGAGGGGGGTATTTTGCTGGTCATTTGCCTGCTGTGTGAGAAGCAGTTTCCCCCTGCCTGTTTGCTCATCTGCCATTGGGAGAACCTAATAAACAGGAATGGCACAACACTTTCTGGCTCCAAAGTTCCTCTACCTTCTGCGTGAATCCAGTTTGAACCGGCCTGGCCTTGACCACTGGCATTATATCTGGCATAGTGGGCAGAATTTGGTACAGATCGGCATGGAGCCACCAACACCCTTCAAGAATGGGATAGAACAGTGGCTCTTCTTCTTGAGCATGTGGTTTCCTGTGGCTACCCTGTTGGGGGCCATGGGTTGGGTGGATTTTAGAGCCTTGTGAGAAGAAACTGAAAGCTCTGTGCAAGAGGCTATCTGAGTTTAAGAGCTCCAGGATGAGCTGCAGAGTGAGCACCAATGACAACTTGAACTGGAATGGTCACTTGAGAAGGAACTGCAAGTTTGAGAACTCCAGTTTGCCCTTGAACCTGAATGCTGACACTGACAGTTGTTAGAGACACAGCTGTGGGTTCAAGAGCTCCAGTTTTAGCTTCAGGCCAAGAGCCAGCAGCCAAAAGAGCTGAAGTAGTTGCTGAAGAAGGAGCTGCATTTGTGTGGGTAGAGTGGCTCTGAGTCAGCAGTAGCAGGTGTTTCCAACTCCTCCCTCTCTGAGAAGGAGGTTCAGCCTGAAACTGCCACTGGCAGACTCCAAGTCTGGCTGGTGGTCACACAGAAGGTAAAAACCCAGCACAACCCCCTGTACAGGTAGTGGAGCACTTTGTGGCCTGGCCTTATACCTATGCAGAGCAAATGGAGTTGGGGGCAAAATTCAAGCAGAAACCCACTGAGCCCTTGGCAGCTTGGTTGCTGCAGTTGATGGACATAGGGGTGGATTGCATCATGCTCTCCAGAACAGAGATGGAGAAATTGGCTGCCATAACCACACACTCTTCCATGAAGCAGCATCTTCAGAACTGCCATGACAATCCAGGAAACCATACCCTATTAGAATACGCATTGTGGCCCTTGCTGTTTGGCTCAGTGGTAGAGTGTTGGCCTGGCATGTGGATATCCTGGGTTCAATTCTTGGTCAGGGCACACAGGAGAATAAAGTGCCCATTTGCTTCTCTACCCCTCATGCTTCTCTCTCTCTCTCTTTCCCTCCTGCAGTCATGGCTCAATTGGAGCATGGATGGCTCCATGGCCCCTGCCTCAGGTGCTAAGAGCTCAGTTGCTGAGCAATGGAGCAATGCCCCAGATGGGCACAGCATCATCGCTAATGGGCTTGCCGGTGGATCCCAGTCATGGCATATGCAGGATTCTGTCCTTCTGCCTCCCTTCTTCTCACTGATTGATAAAATAAAATAAAAAGAATGGGTAATGTCTGCCATTCGTACAGTCTGGCAGAATGCTGGAAACTTGCTGGGGACAGTGAGTCAGTGGCAGTCGTATACTGGGCTGCAGCAGTTCTTCTGGGAACTAGGTATTAAGAATGCTACTTTTAACCTGAGGTCCTATGGCCAAATGAGAAAGTATTTATGGCAGGGATGGGGGAGTTTATTCTCTGTAGCACTCCATCAGCCTTTTTTGGGTAACTAGTGACTGTCTTGAGCCTTTATGTTGGGCAGCCCATCAATGCTCTTACAGAGATGATGGAAGATTTGGGGGAGGTGGAGGCAGCACAGAATCATAAGGTTATGCAGGCTGCTGCCCATCGTGACCCTCTGAATAACAAAAGAAACAAGACCGTAAAGGTTACCTGAACACAGATGTAGGTAGATTTTTATTGCTGCCAGGGCAGATAGATGGCAGATTTAGTAGAGTCCTGTTAGACCTTTGGTGGGAGCTTAAACCAGAAAGGATGTTCCATATCCTGAAGAAGCAGGGAAGAGGGTGGCCCCAGCAACTGCCAAGAAAATAGCTGGAGCTGTTGTATGACTGCAAGATTAGTTTTTGGAGACAGCTGAGGGAGAGGAGGATCCTCAAGACCCATTGAGCCAGTTTGAATAGGGGAAAGGCCAAGGAATCTAACAAAGATGGGCAGGGACTGGAGGCCCAATGTGGAATTGGCAATCCAGTGGTACCCTTCTAATATGCAGCAGGTGTTGGCCTTAGCTGGCACAAGATGCTTTTGCAGCAGCTAAAAGAACTGTCAAGATGGCACAGGCCTTAAACGTGTTTGACCAAACCAGGCCTTGTGAGCTTGCTGAGGGGTTTGGATGGGGCTTGTGGCAACAGAGAGCTTATGGAGAGACACTGAGGTCTGTTATCAAAGAGCTGTATGCCTAGTTCTCTACAATGGACTTCTACCTTGGGTGATTTGTACAGACAACTGGGCTAATCATTAAGTGGTGTAAAGGACTCTTGAAGCAGGGACTGTAACAAGGGGGGCACTGGCTGACTTGCTAGAACATGCTGCTTGTGGACGGTAATGAAAGACCTTGGTGGAGGGGCCCAGCACCTGTGGAGGCCCTCCTGCACCAGGAAGCTGCTTTCATCCAGTTGCAGAGATGCACCAAGGACACTTTCTTCAATGGACACCACCGTGGACTGTACAGAACCCCATCTACAATGGGTGGCCTTGTTGGCGCTGTGGGGTAGAGGCTAGAGGTAGGCTTCCAGTTAACACCCTGGGGCAGAGTGTGAAGGGCATCTTTGTAATAATTGTCATTTTTGGTATAGCTTGTGCCTTTATAATTTGGTTGCTGTAGTCTGTACTGTTTCTGTGATGTAATGTATCTCACTCCTTGCACAGAGACCATTGGGGAAGATACCTGTCATGTAGATTTTGATGTGAGTAACCCCAAAGGGGTGAAGTGTTGGAAAAACAGCTGTGTTAGGCTTGCTTGATTGCACTTTGCATGACCAGTGTGAGGGCCTGTTTGTCTGATTGCTTGCCTGCCATTGTGAAGGGCTGTTTCGCTGTTCGTTTACCTGCTGCCATGAGTTTCCCCCTGCCTGTTTGCTCATCCTTTGTTGTGAGAATCTAATAAATGGGAATGGCTTGAAAGAAACAGTGGACGTGCAGGATTGGGGATGGTATGGATGGGAAAAAATGGCTTTTGTAGCTTTCTGGTTTTATCTGCTGAGCTGTGGCTTTTAGAACTCAATAAATATGCAGTGGCGCAGTTTCTTAGGGCTGATTCCACTTCTGAGTTTCAGCTCTCTGCTTGTATTACTTTCATCTCATGTGTCTTATTCCTTGGAAGTCTGAACCATAAAGAAATCATAACATCTGGCACCCAATGTGGGGCTCAAAAAGGAGTGAGTTTGCAGTCTCAGGATCATCAGACCAAAGAGGGAAAAAGTCCGCGCAGTGGTAAGCAAAACCTTCGAGATATTTAGGCATAGTCATGGAGAATTCACCATCAGTTAAGACCCAGTGTATAAAAATACTGTAAACATTGTTAAAAGGGTCTGGTATAACTATTAAAAATAAAAATTTTAAGTTACTTTTTAAAAACGTTAAGAAGCATTGTTATTGGTTTCAGCCACAAGGAAAAACTGCTTTAATTTTGAAAACATGGAAACAAGTAATGAGAGCTTTATGGCATGCTCATCAACAAGGAGACACTATTCCTCTTTCTGTTTGGTCTCTTTGTAATTCAATTTCCTTGGCTTTGCAACCATTACAGTCTGACCCTGAATCCTCATGGCCTCCAGCTTGTCAGGTAATCTCTGATATTGATAATAGCTAAGTAAAAAAACCAATATAGGTTGAGTAGTAGCTGCTAAAAAGAGAGAGGCTTGAAGCTTTACATCAATTGGTACAAACTCAATTAGAATTAGGACATATCAAGAAATCACAAAATCCTTGGAATTTTCCAGTCTTTGTAATAAAGAAAAAATCTGGGAAATGGGGAACGCTTACTGATTTTATTTAATGTCTTAGCTACAACCTTCTGAACTATCATTTTGTTTCTTTCTTATTCTTTGCCTGAAAATTTAGACGAGGGACTCCTGATGGATCCGATTACAAAATCTCTTAGGGGTCACTGAGTTTTATTTTCCTTCTCAGCAAGATTTTGATTAGTCTCATTCATCCTTGGTCTCTGTCAGAAAATGCCCTAAAATCAGGCAGGCACCTTTCTAGTCTGATTGTCCTCTGAAATCCCAGATTTCTCTCTGGTTTATCTAATTTGTCTGATTCTAATTTATCTAATTTGTCTGTTTAGTTTTTGTTTGATGTTGTCTAAAATGTGATTTTTTTTTAAGGCCTGAATTAAGTTCTTGCATGCAATAATTGGAAATGCTGGCTCTTAAACTGAAAAAATAATTTCATCCCTACATTTTTTTTGTTTTAAAATTAGGACTTATAAGGAGCACTCATTTAAATTGAAATTGAATAGAATATGGATCCTTAAAACTTGGTAATTTGGTTAATGCATTGTAAGGTGTATTTAAAGTTAGAAGTCAAATAGTAATTCAAGTGTTAGGATTAATTAAAGTTGTATGTTATATTTGTGTATCTGTGCTGAAAATTGTCTTATTTGTGTAAATATGTGCTCAGATCTGTAAAACAAATGAATTAAGCAAAATTAAGCAGGGCCCTGATAAGTCATTTCAAGAATTTGTCTCAAGCTGCTTCAGGCAGTTGGCTGCTTGTCAGGCCATATTCTGCAAAAGAGGTCCTGAGGAAAGCAGGAATTTGGCTCCTTTGATGCCCTGAAATAGACTTAACAATACAAAAGACTTTTAGATATAGAACCTGATGCATCTGTTATTGCTAATCAACATTAGTTTTCTTCCTGGCCCACTTATGCAGTGGTCACTAAGCCATAAGGCTTAGAGCAAAGTAAATTTCCCTAACAAAGCTCTAAGTTGTTTTACAATGGGAAGATAATGAGGGTCATTTGGCCTCTGATGAAGAAAAACATTTATCATCTAAACAATTAAAGGAGCGACTTTTTATTTTATTATTTTATTTTTTTACAGGGACAGAGAGAGAGTCAGACAGAGGGATAGGTAGGGACAGACAGACAGGAATGGAGAGAGGTGAGAAGCATCAATCATTAGTTTCTCGTTGCCCTTGCGACACCATAGTTGTTCATTGATTGCTTTCTCACATGTGCCTTGACTGCGGGCTTTCAGCAGACCGAGCTACCCCTTGCTGGAGCCAGCGACCTTGGGTCCAAGCTGGCGAGCTTTTGCTCAAGCCAGATGGGCCTGTGCTCAAGCTGGCAAGCTTGGGGTCTTGAACCTGGGTCTTCTGCATCCCAGTCCAACGCTCTGTTCACTGTGCCATCACCTGGTCAGGCTAAAGGAGCGACTTTTTAAAGTACAGTCTAAACTTTCTGACAAAGAGGTTTGATATAGTATTAACGCTTTCAAAACTGATTAAGATAATTAGCCTCTGCCTCCTCCTTCTGTTACTCCCTCTGCTCCACCACATTTTCTTTGTATCCAGCCCTATCCACAGATGCCCCCTCTGCTAATCCATTTGTAGATTCGGTACCTATTGTTGTACCTTAAAAACAAGCTAAGGGACCTATTCTTACACCTCTTATGAAAGGAATAATGCAGGCTAGAGAAGAAGGGGATTTAAAATTCATAAGTCCAGCATTATAAGCTTTTTCTGTCACATTCACTCCATTTGGACCTAATCCACAATTCCACCAAGGAGATTTTTATACTTAGTGTGATCAAATCCCAAGAGTTTTGACGGCTTGCTCCCAGTTAAGAACTAATTCTCCCTATTCACAGGGACTGCTATCCTCCTTCATGAACTCTACATGTTTTATCTCAAAAAATTTAGAGATGTTAGCTCAGATTGTTCTGTCAAAAGTAGAATAGTTAGAATAGTTACAATTTATGACTTAGTAGGAGGATCAGGCTCGCATTCAAGCTAATTGGAATGCTAATGCTAACCTTCCTGTTAATATTACACAAGATGAACTTTTTAGACAGGAACAGTTTACTAATTTATAACAGCAAAGTAGCAAACATTAATTTAAAATAGCAAAATATAACGGCGAGAATTTGCTTTTATCTCCACAGATATGGGAGACCAGTAGATACCTTCCAAAAAATTGAAACCTTGGCATCAAGTTGGAAATAGAAGGGAGATTTGACATCTTTGAGCCGTCAGAAGAAATAAAGAGACTAAACCTAGAGCCAAAGGTTATTAGAGAAATGAAGATAAAGGCAATTATAACACAAAAAGCTGAACTGCCTACTTGGGGGCAACTAAAGAAACTTACCCAGGAGGCAAAAAATGTTTTAATTAGGACTAAGACTTCAAAAACATCCTTGACTCTTTCTAGCAATGTTAGCTGTTTTGTATATAACAATAAGCAGAACTAACTATTCTTACTAAGTTTATATTCCTTCCACAAAGAATGTTAAATAACCTAACATTGTGTCAAAATTATGTAAATCAACCTTTAGAAAAAATTTGTCATAAGTATCCTCAATCTTTGATAATCCATTATATAGATAACATATTAATAGCTTAAAGAATAATACTGCCTGACCTGTGGTGGCGCAGTGGATAAAGCATCAACCTGGGAACACTGAGGTCGCCAGTTCAAAACCCTGCACTGGTCTGGTCAAGGCACATATGGGAGTTGATGCTTCCAGCTCCTCCCCCCTTTCTCTCTTTCTCTCTCTCACTCTGTGTCTCCTCTCTAAAATGAATAAAATAAAAAAATTAAAAAATAAAGAATAATACTGAACTTTTCAGTTATCCTTAAAAATAATTCTGAAACCTTGAATCAATATAGTTTAATCATAGCTGAAAACAAAATTCAAACATCTTGTCCTTTTAAGTATTTAGGGCATATTATTGAAAATCAAAAAATCATTCCTCAAAAAGTCAATTTACAAACTAACTCCTTAAAAATCTTAAATGACTTTCAAAAATTTTGGGGTGATATTAATTGGTTGAGACCCTCCCTAGGAACCCCTACTTATGCACTAATTAATTTATTTAATATTCTTCAAGAAGTTTCTGATTTAAACAGTCCTAGACAGTTATAGCAAAATAAGAGCTATCACTTATTGAAAAGATTATGCATACTGCTTATTTAGATCAAATTGATACAGATCAACCTATTCAATTAATTATTTTCCCCTCAGAACATTCTCCTTCTAGCATCATACAGCAAGAAAACAAGATTTTAGAATGGCAATTCTACCACATAAGACTCAAAAGAAATTATATAAATACTTAGAGAAAATCTGTACTTTAATTACTAAAAGTAGACTTAGGATAAAATGACTGACTAGAAATAATCCGAATAAAATTATTGTACCTTTAACATGTAATCAGATTTCAGACTACTGGAAATTAAATATTGATTGGCAAATTGCATTAGCTGATTGTTTTAGTACTGTAAATAATCAGTATCTTACAGATGAAAGAATTCAATTTCTAAAAAGAACACAATGGATTTTGCCGACTAAAGTATCGGCTCAGCCAATTCAAAAGGCTTCTACTTTTTATACTGATACAAATAAATTAGGTACAGCTGGGTATACTGGACCAGTGACAAAAGTAGTAAAAACTCCATTTACATCAGTTCAAAAAACAGAGTTATCTGCCGTATTATTATTTCTTAATGATTTTCCTTGCCCTATTAACATTGTTACTGATTCACAATATGTAGAATGTACAGTTAAACTTACAGGAACTGTTTACATTTCAAATGATGGTTCTGAATTACACAAATTGTTTCAAGAGTTACAACTTTTTATTGTGGGAACAAAACTCGCCTATCTATATAACTCACATTCGTTCTCATACAGCTTTACCAGGCCCTGTGTCTACTGCAAATAATAAAATTGATCAATTACTTATTGGATTGGTAGAAATAGCCACTAAATTTCATGCAGAGACTCATACAAATAGAAAATGTTTAATGCAAAAATTTAAGCTAACCAGGTAAGAGGCTCAAAATGTTGTGAGAAAATGTCCTCAGTACAATATTATAAATGCTCCTCCATTACCAGGAGGGACAAATCCTAGAGGAAACAGAATGACCTGTGGCAAATGGATGTAACTCTTATTTCTTCCTCTGGAAAACTATCTTGTGTACACTGTTCAATTGATACTTATTCTTCCTTTTGATGGACCACACCTTTGCCTGGAGAAAAGGCTGATTGTGTCATTCAACATCTTATAGAAGCTTTTAATGGTATGGGCATTCCTAAAGCTATTAAAACTGACAACGGTCCTGCCTATACCTCTGCTAAGTTTCAACAATCCTGAGCACTTTGGAATATAACCATTCTCCTAGAATTCCATATAATCCACAAGGACAGACAGTTATTGATTGCAGCAATCACTCTGACAACTATGTTAATTAAACAAAAGGGGGGAGAAGGAAGGAGATTACCCCCTAGAATTATGTTACACAAAGCTTCATTTACTATAATTTCTAAATTCAGGAGAGGATAATTTGCTGCAGACAGACATTGGACAAAAAATAATAGTTCTAAGATTAATCAACCTATGCATTATAAAAATGAATTGGATCAATGGGTACCTGGTGTAGTGCAACATTGGGGAAGAGGGTCGGCTTGTGTCATTTTAGAATTCAGTGATGTCCTTTGGATCCCTGCCTGCAGGATTAAACTAAAAACATGAGCAAGAGAAACAGATTCTTTCCATATCCACCCATTGCAGAGATGGAAGCACTGAACCTTGGAAGAAGAACCTTAAAGGTGCCTCTGCCTAGTACAGTGGTACCTTGAGATACGAGCAGAACATTTTTTTTTTAAGATATGACTGCGACTCAGTCCGTATTTTTGTTTGAGATTAGAGCGAAATTCCGAGATACGAGTTGTGATTCAGGAAGCTGCCGCTAGTCGGTGCATTGGCACACGGGTCCAGTATCGATAGCACAACACCAGCATCTCCTTCTTTCTCATGTGTTACCCGAATCTCATGCTCGTTCTTGCATCATTTTTGCATTTTTTACTAACTTTTCTTTGTGTGCTATCATGGGGCCAGCGAAAGTGAGTTTAAAGGATAGTGGTGAGAAGAAGAAGAGAATGATGTCAATAGAAGTAAAGCAAGAAATAATAGAAAACCATGAGCGTGGTGTACGAGTGATTGAACTGGCAAGGCTGTAGGACCACAGTACATCTACAATTTGTACCATCCTTAAACAAAAGGATGCCATCAAAAGTGCAAATCCAGCAAAAGGAACTACAATTCTGTCCCAATTGAGGACAAATATCCATGAAGAAATGGAGAAGCTTCTGCTGGTGTGGGTGAAAGAGAAAGAGCTGGCAGTAGATACAGTGATGGAGACTGTAATATGCGAAAAAGCATGTATTATTTATGGTGACTTGAAGAAGAAAGAACCATCAACCTCAAAAGAGGCAGAAGATACATTTAAGGCAAGTCACGGTTGGTTTGAAAATTTCTAGAAGAGATCAGGCATCCATTCGGTGGTGAGGCATGGTGAAGCTGTGAGTGCTGACGTTAAGGCAGCTGAGGAGTACACCACATGTTTTGCTGTGCTTATTGCAAAGGAAGGCTACATCCTCCCCAACAAGTGTTCAACTGTGATGAAACAGGGTTGTTTTGGGAAAAAAATGCCCCAGAGGACTTTCATCACTGCAGAGGAGAAGAAGCTGCCAGGTCATAAACCCATGAAGGACAGTCTGACCCTTGCATTGTGTGCAAATGCTAGTGGTGACTGTAAAGTAAAGCCACTGCTAGTGTATCATTCCAAAAATCCTCGAACCTTTAAGACTCACAAGATTCTTACAAAGAAAAACTGCAGGTTATGTGGCACACCAATGCTAGGGTATGGGTTACATGGAAGTTTTTTTATTGAATGGGTACATCTCATCTTTGGTCCTGCAGTAAAGAAGTATCTTCAAGAAAATAAACTCCTGATGAAAGCATTACTAATCCTTGAAAATGCTCCAGCCCACCCACCTGGTCTTGAAAATGACATTCTTGATGAGTTCAAATTCATGAAAGTCCTCTACCATCCACCCAACACGACTTCAATCTTGCAACCTATGGATCAGCAGATCATTTCCAACTTTAAAAAGCTTTACACAAAGCACTTGTTCTGCTGCTACTTTGAGGTGACTGAGAATACAATTCTAACCCTTAGAGAGTTTTGGAAAGATCACTAAAACATTGTGATATGTTTACGCATTATTGACTTGGCATGGCAAGAAATTACAAGAACCTTGAACTTGGCATGGAAAAAGTTGTGGCCTGATGTTGTCGCAGACAGAGACTTCGAAGGATTCGAAGCAGAGACCGAGACCAAGGTAGAAGCGTTGGAGGAGATTGTGTCCCTCAGAAAGTCGATGGGTCTGGAGGTAGATAAGGGTTACGTAAATGAGCTCGTCGAGGAACATGAGGAGGAACTCTCAACTGAGGAGTTGAAGGAGCTACAGATGATGCAACATACGGAGCTTCTGCAAGAGATTGGTAGTGAGGAGGAGGTAGAGTCAAAGAAAGTGATTTCTACAAGTGAAATTAAAGACATGCTGGCAATGTGGGAGCTTTCAAGTTTCATTGAAAAGAAACACCCAGAAAAAGTTTCAACTGGTCGTGCTTCAGCACTTTTTAATGACACTTAGTTTGTCACATTTCTGTAACATTTTAAAAGGCAGGCAAAAGCAAACCTCTTTGGATAGATTTTTATTCAAAAGTCCTGCAAGTGAAAGTGCCAAAAGTGCAGCCAAAGAGGCAGAACAGGTGATGATTAAATGAAAAATACGTAATGTTAAGCTTAGGTTAAGTTTAAAGTTAAGAGAGTGCATTTTTTTTTTACAATTAAGTTTTTGTGGTTTCATTTTAAGAAAGTGCAGTTTTAGTTTTGTTTAAAGAAAATGCAGTTTTAGTTTATGTTTAGTGTTAAGAAAGTAGTTTTAGTTTACGTGTCTTCAGTGCCTGCATCCCTTCCTCCCTCTCTCCTCCTCTGCCATTCACCTCCATTAACTGCACTCAACTGTCTCCAAGGTAAGAATACAGTACTAAATAATACTTTTATTTCTAATAATCAGTTGTTAGCATTAAAGATGAAGAAAGCTGTCCTTTGATGAAAAAAGAAACCCTGCATGTTACTGCCCAGAAACCAAATGACTGTTGGAAAAGGAGTGTTTGTGTGAATTAAATGTTAAATGCCATTACTGAAATAGGCTAATAATGTGATCTTGCCAATACCATTGATAATAGAAGATTATATTGTGCAGAAAAAATAAGCATCTTTGACTCTTGGTTGACTCAAAATAATAAGGTTTTGGGAGTGTAGAAATTTTAGAATTTCTTAACCAAATTATTTTGCTTTTATTTTTCTTATGAAGTATGAACATAAGTAATGTATGAAAAAGAGCATGCCAAATTAAGTCTGAAAGAAGGCTTGAATAAGATTGTACAACTTAAATGCTGAGGAAGCCTATGTTGTAACTTAATTGGCAATGTTCTTTTTTCCTTTCAAGTGGTATATGAACATACATATTTAGCAATAAAAATATTACTTTTTTCTTTTATTTCATATATTTTGTTATGCATTGGTAAAGTATACATGTGTTTCTTAATTAAAAACATATCTTTTTCATAATTTAGGATGGTTTGGGGATGTTTCACAGGGCTGGAATGTATTAAATCTATTTGTTATTTTAAATGGGAGAAATTTTTTGATATATGTGTTGACTGACTTATGAGCTCGGTTACAGAATGAATTAAACTCGTATCTCAAGGCAGCACTGTACTGAGGCTAAAATACAAATTGGAGTCAACTTAAAAAGCTGACCTTTGAGGGTAAAAAGATGCTACAAGCTACTGGGAAATAACAAAATGCTAGTATCTGTTTTTAGAAATGGTTGCCTTGGTAACAATTGCAGTAAGTATGGCTGAAAATTTTAGTTACTGGGCATACATCCCCAATCCTCCATTAAGCAGAGCTGTTCATTGGGAAGACAGTGCCGTTCCTATTTTTTTTCTTTTCTTTTTTTTACAGAGACAGAGATTCAGAGAGAGGAACAGATAGGGACAGACATACAGGAACAGAGAGGTGAGAAGCATCAATCATTAGTTTTTTGCTGCTGTTGCGACACCATAGTTGTTCATTGTTTGCTTTTTCACACGTGCCTTGACCGTGGGCCTGCAGCAGACCAAGCAACCCCTTGCTGGAGCCAGCGACCTTGGGTCCAAGCTGGCGAGCTTTTGCTCAAGTCAGATGGACCCGCACTCAAGCTGGCGTGCTCCAGGTCTCGAACCTGGGTCCTCCACACCCCAGTCTGACGCTCTATCCACTGCGCCACCGCCTGGTCAGGCGCTATTCCTATTTTTGTTAATGACTCTAATTGGCTTCCAGGACCTTTTGATGATATAGTCCCCTTAGTACCTTCGGAAGAAGGCATGAAATTAGAAAATTATACAACAGGAGTTGAGGGATTACTTTTATGTATAGGATATGAGCCACATTGTTTAAAAATAGAAGCTCAAGCTGGCTCTCTATTGTAAAAAACAACAGTAAGGAAGGAGAAATGTTTTTGTTACGAGAACACGGATTTAAAGGTAATACATCTGTACATGGTTGATGGTCCTGATCCTCCACCTGATTTACCACCCTATCATACTGCAATTGTTAATCAGCTAAGTGAATGGGAACACAGAAAAAATTGCAGAGGAGAAACTGCTCGGGTTTTACTTAATATTTCCTATGGAAACGTCATAGACTGGAGCTCTCATGGTTCCGCCCAAGTTGAAGGGCAGGGTGCTGATTTAACGTTGATAAGAACAGTGGTTCAATGACAGCTGATGGTCAAGGTAATCATACTATCTATCGTATGGTGTGGAGGAGGCATGTCACTTCAAGCTCCTCACATAAAATATGGTCCTATACAGTATCATTTGTAGAAAATAGCCACGGCACTTAAACATGTCAGCGTGAAAAGGAGAAATCATCCTTCTAATCATACTACGTTAACCTTTAAAAAGAATGAGATGTATTTTATATCTGCTTGTGTTAGATTGCCTTTTATGTTTATCATTGGTGAAACCAAATGGACAGCTGAAAATTATTCTGTAACTTGCAGTAACTGTGCTTTTTATACATGTATTAACTCTTCCATTCCTTTTAATAAAAATAGTCAAAGTCTATACATTTTAAGAGCCAGAACAGGAATATGGATTCCAGAACAGATGCATCGGATGTGGCAAGATTCCCCTTCCATGATGCTGTTACAACATCTTACTAAGTCTTTAAAGCGAACCAAGAGACTAGTTAGACTGATCATCGCCATTATTACGGGACTAATAGCTGTAACCACCGCGGCTGCTGTATCTGGAGTTGAGTACGTCAAAGTATACAGACTGTAGCCTTTGTACAAAAATGGCATGAAAATTCTGAACAACTGTGGACTTCTCGATGATGTATAGATAGCAAATTTAGTGCTAAGGTTAATGATTTAGACTGTGATTATGTTAGATCAAATTTTTAGTCTTCAAAGACAAATTAAACTAAAATGTGATTGAAATGTAACTACTTTTTGTATTACCCGTTTCTTGGAATCATACCCATTTCCCTTGGGAAAATGTTAAAAAAAACACTTGTTAAATCACGGAAACTTAACTATGGAAATTTTAGATTTACAAAAGCATATTGACACTACTTCTAAGGATCAGATGAAATTGGAGAAAATTTATTAACTATTTCTGATGGAATCAGTAATTTGAATCCTCTAAAACAGAGCAGCAATCTGCCATGTTATCTCTTATGTTAAATAAAGTGCAAGCTAAACAAAAAGGGGGATATAAAGGAAACAGTAGACATGCAGGATTGGGGATGGTACAGATGGGAAAAAAAGGCTTTTGTAGCTTTCTAGCTTTATCTGCTGAGCTGTGCCTTTTAGAACTCAATAAATATGCAGTAGTGCAGTTTCTTGGGGCTGATTCCGCTTCTAAGTTTCAGCCCTCTGCTTATACTACTTTCATCTGATGTGTCTTATTCCTTGTGAGTCTGAACCGTAAAGAAATCGTAACAATGGCTCACTGCTTCCCTGCTCCCAGTTCCTCCACCATCTGGCCGAATCCAATGTGAACCGGCCTGGCCATGGCCACTGGCATTACATTGACATAAAAGGCAGGGAAGATGAAAAGCAGTGGGAAAGGCTGATAGTTTTAGCCTGCGTAAGAACATCATTTTGGCTTTTTATTCACCTCTAGGCCATTGAGAGAATAGAATGCATTAAGGTATGGTGCTCTGTAGTGTCAGTTATACAACATCCCTCTGTTGTTGCTTTAGCTTGCATGGCCTCAATCTCATGATCTAAGGAGTATCTGTTTCAGACAGCAGAATGAAGAAAAAAAGAAAGCAAGTATCCCCATGTGACATTCCTTCCTATTTCACATACAATGAGATTGGATAATACTGTCTTTATGCTTGGCAGGTGCAAATAAAAAGATATATATTACCACAGAAGAAAGACAATATTGGTGGACTAGTACCTATACTACAAGCCATCTGAGCTATCTGCTCCAGGTATTTTAACTTTGGCAATCTTGACATTTAGGGTCATTCTTTTGGGGGGCCATTCTGTGCATTGTAGAGTGAATTAAGCATCCCCTTAGTAGTGACAACCAAAAGCATCTCTAGACATTGCTAAATGCCCTTCAGGAACATCTTCCCTGTTCCCTGTTGAGAAATTGTTCTGCTGTGTTCAGGAACTGCTTAGTCACTGGGCAGGAGAGAAAACCAAACCAAAATGAAAGTCTTGGACAATGACAAGTGTTTCAGACAGACAGGATGCAGCAGGATGACCTGTGTATACAAAAGCCCTGCCAATGGGAAGAACTTGTTCTAAGCAGAACCTGCAGGTGTGCTTGGTGGGGAAAATGGGCTGAGATGAGACAGGACAGTAGGTGGGAGCCTGGGGAGGTTTGAGGAGTTTGATACTCAGTGCAATGGGAAATAACTGAAAGACTTAAGCAGGGAATAGCATGTTTATGACAGCACATACACGGAGGAACAAGAGCATGGAGATCAGTAGGAAGTTGTCGTAATAGCCCAGGTGAGAAACGATGGCTTGGTTGGGCAGTGGCAGTGGGAATAAAAATAAAATTGAAAGAGAAGTATGTTAGATTGGAGTGGTGTTAAAGTGTGTTTCTACATACTGAAATTTCAGTCTCACCCATTACAGATTTGTCCTGTTGTTCCTGCATTAGTTTCACAGTGCTAACAAATTATCTTAAACTTGGTGGCTTAAAATAAATGCATGTGTCTCATGGTTCTGGAGTCCAAAGTCAGTTTCCCTGGTGTCTAAGGGTCACGCCCTGGGGAGACTCTAGGGAGGAATCAGCTTTGTGTCTTAGGCTCTGGCAGCGACTGCACTCCGATCTGCCCCTGAGATCACAAGGCCACCTCCTCTTTTGTGGGTCTTCCTCTGCCTCTGATAAGAACACCTGTGATTGCATTTAGAACCACCCAGATTATCCAGGATAATCTTTCCATCTCAAGATCCTTAAATTGGTCATGTCCTTTCCCATATAAGGTTGTATTCATTCTTTTGCCATAGAAGAGAACATTCCCAGAATTAGGGCATGGGTATCTCCTGGGGGGCTATTATTCAGTTCTTTAGTGTTGAAATCACTTGTGGCCATAGAAGGAAAGAGCAATAAGGTCTTAGTTTTGTTTAGAGATCAAGGTGGAAAGCAACACGGTGAAGGTAATAATGCTGTTTAGTAAACTGATTATAGAGAAATGTTAAAAAGAGAAAACTGAATTTTCGTAAGAGGATTTTTAAGGTTTCTCAGATAGACTGAAGGACAAAAATATTCAGAAGGGATTCAAGGGCTTTAGACATATCATTCTGGATATCAAAGTCAATGCTTAAAAAGACTGCTACATTTATACATTGTATGGGGAGCACTCAAACACAAGGTGTACCCGTGTCCGTAGGCTGGGTATGGGCCATTCAGCTGTGGTAGGACTCGGATGGGAGGGATAGTGAGAAGGCAGTGGACAATGGACTGAAAAGGCAGGACCAGGCTAACCTACAGAGGTAGAGCAACACAGAAGAGCAGGTACATCCTGTGGCTGCAGTAGGGAGGCCCCAGGAGGAAGCAGAAATGCCACTGCAGGCCAGCAGAGACTAGCACCAAACTGAAAGCACAGATACGTATCTAGAGATCCTGACAGACTGGTGGCATCAAGACAGTCTCACAGGATATACTAAAGCTCAAGGCTCTTGTTACCAGTACCGCAGCCCAAGATATAGCCAGCTAAGTAACGAGGGTGCCTCCTACCAAATTCTACAGTATTTGGTTAGAGCTTCTTAAGTGCTACTTCCTGGAGTCAAGGTAGCTTTGCAAGTAGGGAGAGTCTGACTAAACTCTGTAACTCTGATAGAAATGAAGAAGAATGGCACTCCCATGTCTGAATCCACAGTATAGCCCAGCCCCTGTAAGACATAAGGAAGTCATTACTGACAATAGAGAAGAACATAACTTAATACGCACTGTAACTAAATCCATGGAATGCATGTTTATTTTCTTTTAAATACCATTAGTGCCAAGGAGAGGAATACGAACTAACAGGCATAGTTTGGTACCATGGTAAACCACACAGGTTTTGAAGCCAAAGTCCCTAGTTCAAATCCTGGATAAATCATGGCAATACTTTGTTTAGCAATTATAGCTAATTTGTGTTTATAAAGACTAGAGTCCTATTTGGGGAACCATGACACCTGAACTCTAGACTTAGATCCTGGCCCTGAATCTAACCAGTCATGTTTCTTTGGGGAAATGGCTTCCACTTATAAGGTGACCAGATTTTAAAATTGGTAAAGCGGGGCACCATTGACGGGGGGGTTCTTGATTAAAAATTTGGTCTATATGGAGCAAAAAAAAATTTTCATAGAATGCGAAAATAGTATTGTAATATAGTTTTTTAAATCGGAACTTTTTTAAAACGCCGCGGGTCGCGGGACAAATTGTTAAAAATCGGGACTGTCCCGCCAAAAGCAGGACGTCTGATCACATTTTAAAAAATTTTTTTTAACATTTTTACTTATTCATTTTAGAGAGGAGAGAGAGGGCGGGGGAGAGGAGCAGTAGGCATCAACTCCCACATGTGCCTTGACCAGACCAGTGCAGGGTTTTGAACCGGCAATCTCAGCATTCCAGGTTGACGCTTTATCCACTGCGCCACCACAGGTCAGGCCTGATCACCTTATTTTTGAAGCCTCCCGTTACCCCTCTGTAAAAGTGAGGGTGGGGGTCTAAGATTACTTAAATGTACACTTTAAAGTGATCTTGGGAGGTCTTTCAAATCCCCATGCTCTGTGAAGAACACCCAGACTTTCTCCTCACTGAAGAATGAAAGACTTTGAGAATCACAGCACTATTTTAGTTTATATAGTATTCCTGATATAAAAATGTTATTAATCCTGAAGATGAGGAAGTGGAAATGTAGCAGGTTTAAATGATTTGTTCAAAATCACACAGCTAAATTACTGTGAGGCATCTATTCAATTTTAGTTCTGCCAATTCTAAAGCTGTGTATTTCTGCTTTTCTGTATGCCATCTTGTCATCAGCCCTGATTTCTGCAGAGCAGGCCAGATCAGTGCTCACTGCCTGTTCATTTCCCTCCGTGGCCCTAACTAGTGGTCTGAGCCGACACTATTTTTTGTTCAGTTTGATCCTGCTCAGCGCTCCCTCCCTCTTGTTATTTATGGTGCTCTCAGCCCATATGGTCTAACTCCTATCTCTTACTCTGTCAAATGTCTCCTACATTTCTTGTTTCCAGGAGTAACTCTGGACTTTCCTCATGTACTTACTCATTTCATCCACTTCACAATAAAAAATTAAATTAAGTGTGAAGTTGGTGCTAAAATGATAATAAACAACAAAGGATGAAACAAATACCAGGAAAGTAAAAACTTAAGTAATTATTTTCCATTTTCTTTTATATTTAGGTTTTTGTTAGATTAGGAAGATAATTTCCATGTCTGACTACTGGAACAATCTAAATTATATTAATGTTACAATCATCAATTCTAAAGGGAATTCAAAACGAATATTTGAATGGAAACATAATATGTTTAGCTTTCAGAATAGAGAACAATTTGGAGAACTGTGACACCACTGTAGGTATACTTGAGGTAATACTGGTATAATCAGTATCTCTCACAGCAATAGGAAATACTTGCTTTTTGATTACGTTCTATAATAACTTTGAGTCAAGAACTTCAAATTGTTATAAAATAATTTCAGTTCAGTGCTGTGACAATTATGCAAATAGATGTAAACTCCATTGCTAGATGAACTTTAAAAAGGTCAAACACTTAATTATGTTATTAACAAAAATATCAACAAATACAGCCCAACAGATGTAGAAACACCATAACAAAAAATAATTATAAATATAGTTGTCTTAGAATAAACCATAGTATGTAGTATCAGGCTTAAATAAAAAACCCAACCAGATCATCATTTTTTTTTTTTATACCAACCAGATCATCATTTTTATTTTTTGCTCTGACTCTTCCCTGTTAATATGGTGGCAAATTCTAATTATTTACCCTTAATCTCTCTATGAACATATTTGCTGATACTGGATACTATATTCAAATACATACTCCTTATCATCTGACCAAATAGATTTTTTTTTTTCAGAGAAAGGGTCAGAGAGAGGGACAGACAGACAGGAAGGGAGAGAGATGAGAAGCATAAATTCTTTGTTGTGGCTCCTTAGTTGTTCATTGATTGCTTTCTCATATGTGCCTTGACTGGGGGCCTACAGCAGAGCAAGTGACCCCTTGCTCAAGCCAGCGACCTTGGGCTTCAAGCCAGCGACTTTTGGGCTCAAGCCAGTGACCATGGGGTCATGTTTATAATCCCACACACAAGCCAGTGATCCCATGCTCAAGCTGGTGCGCCCGTGCTAAAGCCGGCGACCTCAAGGTTTCAAACCTGTGTGCCCTGCGTCCCCATCTGAGGCTCTATCTACTGTGCCGCTGCCAGTCAGGCTGATTAAATAGATTATTATTAGTGGAAAGTCTTTAAAGATTTTAATGGGTATTAATGGTTTCATGCAACCTAAAAACACAATTTTAGAAGTAATTGGCTATTGAATTTTTCTTTTTGTTGGTAAACAGCCACAATACACCAATGTTACTGTGAATATCTAAATAATGCATTTAACATGCTTATATTTTACTTAACAGTCAGACTTTATAATAAATGTACAATATCATCAAATATTATAATAATGTCATTATGATAACAGCTTATATATGGCATTTAAAAAAATATTGACCAGTAACAATACATTTTTCTGGACTGAATTTTAAATTTTCTAGAGGCTAACATGATAACAAATCTATCATCTTCACATGGTGTATCCCAATCTTTTTCATACAGTTCACAGGACTTTCTTGTTGCCTTTCCGTAAACGATTCTGCAAGAAAAAAAATAACTTAAGTAGTTATAGTGAAGAGAAACAGATTCATAGCTATGACAAAGACTTTTTAAAAATTCTCTTTTCTATGTATAGTTATTAATTATAAGATAAGAGTAATCAAAAGTGAAACATGGATTGAGACGGTCTCAAATTTTAAAAACTAAAAAATTTGTGGGTTTTACTTGAAAAAATGTCTAGAGGGCAAAATAACACTCTTGCTAAGTTTCTTTGCTCCATCTGCCTTAATCTATTTTCCTTTAGTTTTACAGTTATAGCAGGAAAACAAGATTTCTAAAATTCCCCTCTTGCAAACCCAATTAAGACTTCTTTTAGCAGGGAAAGAATAAAGGGAACCAAAAACCCTAGATGGGGTGGCCTTTTTTGTTGCTGTTCTTCAGATATTTGCCAATAGAACTAGCTACTCAAATTGTACTCTTTACTCACCATGTTAACAGATGACTATACTATATCATTTAAAGCTGGAGGAACACTTGATTGAAATGAACCTTAAGAGTTCATTTTGCACAAAGAAGGTAAGAGTCTACTCTGAGGGGAAAATCTCATAAAATGAAGTTGTAGTGTCACTGCTTGTTCAAGGGAAGTTCATCAAGATCTTACTCCGGCTGAGCACTGATGTTTTCAGAACAACTTTAGTAACACTTAATAAACCAAATCAGAAGACAGGATCAGAGGAGGCATTTTAAATAAGGTACCCTTTCACGTGTCTGTCTGTATTGCCCCACTTTAGACAAAAATTACAGCTTTAATGGAGCTGTTATTCTGGACAAGTCTCTGAAGTGAAGGGTGATTTTCCAAAATAAAATTTAAAAAATGGTAGGTGCATATACTTTTGTGCTGCCAAAGGAGAGGCAAAGACTATCTGTTTCGAAGGAATTGTTTTCTAATATTTATTTAGTGCTATAACAAGAAGGGAACCAGATGGAGAAATCCAAACAACTTTAAAAGCTGCAAAGTGGGATCTGTTTACAGTGAAGAAATCAGCTTTCCCTTCTTCCACCTTTATTTCCTTAATATTCTTTTTTTCTTTAATTTTTTATTTTTCTTCTTTTCCAAGTGAGAGAAGAGGGGATAGAGAGACAGACTCCTGGTATGTGCCCTGACTGGGATCCACCAGGCAACCCTGTCTGGGGCCAATGCTCACCTATTTGGAGCCATGCTCACAACTAAGCTCTTTTTAGAGCCTGAGGCAGAGGCTCTATGGAGCCATCCTCAGTGCCCGGGGATGATGTGCTCAAACCAATTGAGCCATGGATGCAGGAGAGAGAGAGAGAGAGAGAGAGAGAGAAAGAAAAGGGAGGGGTGGAAAAGCGGATGGTCGCTTCTCCTTTGTACCCTGATTGGAAATTGAACCCAGAACATCCACATGCTGGGCTGATGCTCTACAACTGAGCCAATCAGCCAGAGCCTGTTTCCTTAACATTCTATAGTCCTTTATTCTATGCTTATTTTATTTAAAGTAAATCAACTATGTAAAATTGAGAAAGCTAAGTTTCCCAAAGAGCTTCAGGATATAATTAGTGATGAAGGTTGGTTTGACAACAGACGTAAAATCCATAAAGGACACTGTATATGGTCTGCGGCAATCTTTTGATTCTCAAATAGGATTCAGAAGGTGACTATCAAAGTGTAAGAGTCACTTTTAAGAAGATGGTTCTCAGTTAATGACACCTAAATCTCAGAATTTCAATGTGCTTGTAATGGACAATGCATGTGAGAAGGTGAATAGGTGAACGGGGAAACTATGTGTCCAATCAAGAAATAATTACTAGCATCTTATGGCTGTATAGAGCTGTTCTTGTTTAGAAATATTTCAAGTGCTTTTTTTGCACAGGATCTGGTTTAGGTCATAAAGTATTATAATCCTAATTTAAGAATGAAGAACCCGCCTGACCAGGCGGTGGCGCAGTGAATAGAGAGTCAGACTGGGATGTGGAGGACCCAGGTTCAAGACCCCGAGGTTGCCAGCTTGAGCACGGGCTCATCTGGTTTGAACACGGGCTCACCAGCTTGAACCCAAGGTTGCTGGTTCGAGCAAGGGTCACTTGGTTTGCTGTAGCCTCCCAGTCAAGGCACATATGAAAATTCAATCAATAAACAACTAAGGTGCCACAACGAAGAATTGATGCTTCTCATCTCTCTCCGTTCCTGTCTGTTTGTCCCTATCTGTCCCTCTCTCTGACTCTGCCACCAAAAAAACAAAAACAAAAACAAAAAGAAGCAGTCAAGGAAAACAAGTGTCAAATAATTCACCTGAGGTTTTTAGGAGTCGTAAAATATGGAGCTGAGAGGTTTTTCTTTCCTTCAGACAGTTTTTTGTTACAAGGAATGATTTTATATGTAGTGAGAGAATACAAACATCAAACAGGGTGGTAAAGCACCAAGGGATTAACAATAGCAGAAAACTACCACCACTCTTTGGGTGAAGAAACAAGAGAGGAGACAGTGTTATGGATCCCAGGAGTGGGTCTACCAGGTGGAAGCTGACCAGTGGAAACTGGGACCATGGAAAGAGACAGATTTGTTGCTCCTGACTGTCTTCTACCAGTGCCACCCATTCGCTGAATCTACCTGAACCAGAGTAAAGAGGCTGGAAAATGCATTTCCATGAGATACCCAGCAGAGAAGTAGTGAGAAAAATATGCGTCCTCGAAAACAGTCTAATGGCCAGCAAAGGCTAAAGACCATAGCGGTTAATAATGGAGGTTCTAGAGAAAGACTCCAGACTTTGAATGTTATCTCTTTCTAGTTCAATGACTTTGGGTACATTATATAACATCTCTGGTTCTTTTTTTTCCTCATCTACAAAATAGCTATTAAAATATTTTAATTTAGTGGGCTGTTAAGAAGAATAAACAGAATAACATATATGAAGCCATAAAATAAGTGCTTGGTCCAGACGACATTCTCAATAAATGTCATCCATTAAATATTTCAAAACACCTGGATTCAGCAAGGAAAAAAAAAAAAAAGCTCAAGACCTAAATGCACTAGTGAACAAGACCCATTTTCAGCATGCCACTTGGAATATCTGGGATGGGGTCATTTTTCAAAGAAACTGGTATAACAGTTAATTTCTAAGGAAGAAATTATTCACCAAAGCTTTTTAACATCTTTTATCAAGAATGCATAAGTTCCAAGCTGAAGTCTTTTTTGGGGGAAGGAAAACAGGCTCTCACTGTCACATACATTCTTCAGGAATTAGAAAATCATTAGCTGTTACCACAAAGGGGACATTCAGCAATGACCACTGGCCATAGGAAAATGAGGGAATATTCCTGCGTCTCTTTTCTCCACTCAGTGATTTAAACATTTCTGACACTGGCAAAGTCCCTGGTGTGGATCCTCACCCTTGTTGAGTACATCCTGACCTCACAAATAGGAGGGAAGAGTTCTACTTCTAGCCAAGAGGCTTCTGAAGTGTTTGTTCACTTTCACGGTGGCTCTGGAAGGAAGCCATGAAGGACCTCTCATCATGCCATGGTGACGTCAGCAACATCGGGACCTCTGTTTCAGAGACGGGGAAGGAGGGTGGCACCTATGAAAATCTAACTGCCCACTGAGCTCCTGGTGTCCTGGGTTTAAAAAAACAGGATATCTATGCTTCTCTGCATTACCCGACTGTCAAAGTAGGTTAGTTAAATCAAACATGAAACACAACTGGGAATACCAGATTACAAATGTGCTTGGGATTGCTTCTTAAATGGCTCTAAATCAAGGCCAAAGTGGCTGGTCGAGAAGTCATTCTTTCAGCAAGACTTCTACAAAGGAATTAATATTAATGATAATTTTAATTATGATAATAGCTATCATTTCTTGAGTATTTACTATCAGCCAGTCCAGGCACAATCAATGCTAAGCAGTCTACACATTCTATTTAATACTCTGCAAAACTCAGTGAGCCAGGTGCTGTTATTGTTGATTTTATAGATGAAAAAACACGAGCCCCAGAGGGATTATATAACATGCTTGGGATCACGACCTAGTAGTATTACAGTTACAGTTATTTCAGGTATGTATGATTCCAAGGCCTATAAGTATAGTGCCTTCCTGCCTTGTGCCAGGCACAGTGCTAGACCTTGGAGACATAATAACCATGACAATGAAGGGAAATGAGTTCTGGAACTAGGGCTTCCAGTGTAGGGAAATAACTGTAGAGCTGAAATTGCTAAGAAGCCTTGATTGAAAGCCACAAATCTGCCAGATTTTTAAGGATGAGTCCATCCTGAAAGCTGAAGAGCACAGTCCCTCTGTCTCGAGTGGGCATGGCCTCCCCCTAATCCTTAAACACACGGTATAAGTGTGGCTGGAAAATCCCTTTGAGGGAGGGGCTGGCAGCCTGGAGGACAGGGAAAGACAAAGCCACCTTGCATAAGTGTTGGGAACGTACTCCTGCTGGGCTGGTGGAGGAAAGAAAGAAAAACCTATGGCCCCGACTTTGTGACAACAAAAAAGTTGTTTTTTCTTTATCTTTCAAATAAACTTTGCAGGAAAATCATGTGTTTGAATGCTAACAGGCTTTATCCTAAGATGTCTAGAAGCGTGGGATAGAAGAAACAGTGTGATGGGGGACTTTAGTTTTTGGTTTCATTTTGGCATGAATGTGGCAAATATTCTAAACAGTAAAACTAAACTCTTCTAGAACCAGAGTGTTTTTCAATGCTGCTATTTTTTTGGCTCAATTATTTTGCTTAAACTTCACCAAAAACTAGAATGCTGTAAAAGTTAGCATGTTTGTTATTTGCCACAATGTAATGACCTTGTATTTTCATGCAGTGTCTTAATCTTCACCCTCTAGGAAAATTCTGACTTCCTTACTCACTTTAACAAGGCCAGGATTAAGCATAACCTCTTGATTTGGGAAGGGAAAAGAACCTAACTAGTTGACTTAAGTAATTACAATTTCAAAAAAATTTAGGTCTATGACGTGGATGTCACCCACCTGAAGTTCTGAGTGTTCTTTCAGGAGTCGGTCATACTCTTTTGAAAGACTCTCTGATTGCATCTTCATTGTCATCATGTCATTTTGTGCCTTAGAAAGGGCTAGAAAACAATTAAAAATTTTCAATTTTGAAATAATTTCAAATTTACAGAAAAATTTCAAGTCATAGATAGCCAACTCCCTTGTGGCCTTTATGCAAATTCACCAACTGTTAATGATGTAGTACATTTGTTATTGTATTCTCTCCACACACACAATTATTTTCTTAAACCATCTTAGATAAGTAACATGTCGACCTGGCATGTGGAAGTCCTGGGTTTGATTCCCCGTCAGAACACACAGGAGAAGCAACCATCTGCTTCTCCTCCTTTCCCCTCCCACTTTTCTCTCTCTTTCTTCCCCTCTTGTAGCCATGGCTAGATTGATTCAAGACCATTGGCCCTGGGCACTGAGGATGGCTCTGTGAAGCCTCTGCCTCAGGTGCTAAAAATAATGCAGTTGTAAGCATGGCCCCAGATGGACAGAACATCAGCCCCACACGGGGACTGCTGGGTGGATTCTGGTCAGGATGCATGTGGGAGTCTGTCTATCTCCCCTCCTCTCACTTGGAAAAGAAGAAAGAAAAATTTAACAAAAGATGTAAAGAACCTATACACTGAAAACTATGAGTCATTATTAAAAGTCATAAATTGAAGAAGACACAAGAAATGTGAAGATATTCCATGTACACGGATCAGTATAATCAACAAGGTTAAAATGGTCATATTACACAAAGCAACATGCAACATGCAGATTTATGCAATCCCTATCAAAATCCCAATAGCATTAAAAAAAAAATCACTGGCCCTGGCTGGTGGTTCAGTGGATAGAGTGCAAGCCGAGCGTATAGAATCCCAAGTTTGATTTCCAGTTAGGGCACATACGAGAAGTGACCATCTGCTTCTTCCCTTTTTCCTCTGACCCTTCCCTCTTTCCCTCTTCCCCTTCTGTAGCCAGTAGCTCAATTAGTTTGCGCGTGGCCCTGGTTGCTGAGAATAGCTTTGTTAAAGCACATCAGCCTCGGGAGCTAAAAATAGCTTGATTCTCAAGCATCAGCCTTAGACGGCGTCTGCCAGAACATGGAGAGTGGATCTCAGCTGGGATACATGAAGGAGTCTGCCTCATTATCTCCCCTCCTCTAACCTAAACAGAAATCATCAGATTTTTTTTTTTTTTTTTTTTTACACAGGGACAGAGAGAGAGTCAGAGAGAGGGATAGATAGGGACAGACAGAAATGGAGAGAGGTGAGAAGCATCAATCATTAGTTTTTCGTTGCTGTCGCAACACCTTAGTTGTTCATTGATTGCTTTCTCACATGTGCCTTGACCGCGGGCCTTCAGCAGACCGAGCCACCCCTTGCTGGAGCCATCGACCTTGGGTCCAAGCTGGCGAGCTCGGGGTCTCGAACCTGGGTCTTCTGCATCCTAGTCCGCCGCTCTATCCATTGCGCCACCTCCTGGTTAGGCCGAAATCATCGATTTTTATGGAACCACAAAAGACCCCAAATAGCCAAAGCAATCTTGAGAAAAAATAAAGCAAGACGTATTATACTGCAAAGCAACTATAATCAAAATGGCATGGTATTGGCAGAAAAACACACAGAGATCAATGAAACAGAATTGAGAGCCCAGAAATAAAACACATATGTATATGGGCAAAAATCTTTTGACAAAGGGGCTAAAACATACAATAAAGAAAAGAAATCCTCTTCAATAAATGGTGCTGGGAAAATTGGACAGACACAAGCAAAAGAATGGAACTAGACTGGTGTTTGTCACCATATACAAAAACTGACTCAAAATGAATCAAAGATGTAAATATAAGACTTAAAAAATTACATAGAAAAAAAACATAGCTACTGAACTTATGGACCTTGGTCTTAAAGAGGACTTTATGAATATGACCTCAAAGTCAAGGGAAGTAAAAGCAAAAAGAAATGAATGGGACTATATTAAATTAAAAGGCTTCTGCACAGCAAAAGAAACTGTTAAAACAAATAGGCAACCAACTGAATGGGAGAAGATATTTGCAAGCAGCACCTCCAACAAGGGGTTAATATCCAAAATACATAAATAACTCATTCATGCCCTGGCCAGGTAGCTCAGCAGATACAGCATCGAACTGGGATGCAGAGGACCCGAGTTTGAAACTTCAAAGTCACAAGCTTGAGCGTAGGCTAATCCAGCTTGAGCATGAGCTCACTAGCTTTTGTGTGGGGTTGCTGGCTTAAAGCCCAAGATCACTGGCTTGAGCCCAAGTTCACTGGCTTGAGCAAGTGGTCACTCGCTCTGCTGGAGACCCCTGAATTACCACCGCACACATGTTGGAATGGCTGTTATCAACAAGACAAGTAATAATAAGTACTGGAAAGGTTGTAGAAATAAAGGAACCTTTATTCACTGCTGGTGGGAATGTAAACTTGTATAGCCACCATGGAAAACACTATGCAAGGTCCTCAAATACTTAAGAACAGAATTAACATATAACCTACCAACCCCTTCCCTAGTTATCAACATGCAAAATTTGAAAACTTCTATTTGCAAAGATATATGCACCTCTATAGTCAATGCAGCATAATTCATGATGGCCAAGACATGTAAACAACAGAAATGTTCTTCGATGGATGATTGGAAGAAGATGTGGTACATATATAAAGTGGAATACTACTCAGCCATAAGAAATGATCACAGCGGATCATTTACAACAACATGGATGGACCTTGAGAATATCACACTGAGTGAAATAAGTCACACAGAAAAGGTAAAAAATCACATAATTTGCCTGAACAGGCGGTGGCACAGTGGATAGAGCGTCGGACTGGGATGAGGAAGGAGCCAGGTTTGAGACCCCTAGGTCGCCAGTTTGAGCGCGGGCTCATCTGGTTTGAGCAAAAGTTCATCAGCTTGGACCCAAGGTCGCTGGCTCCAGCAAGGGGTGGCTTGTTCTGCTGAAGGCCCGTGGTCAAGGCACATGTGAAAATGCAATCAATGAACAACCAAGGTGTTGAGACAGCAACAAAAAAACTAATGATTGATGCTTCTCATCTCTCTCCGTTCCTGTCTGTCTGTCCCTATCTATCCCTCTCCCTGTCTCTGTAAAAAAAAAAACAAAAAAAAACAACAATATCGTAAGTAAAAGAAACATTTTTAATAAAATCACATAAGTTCACTCATGTGGTATATAACAATGGAAGTGATAAATGAACAAATAAGACAAACAAAAACTTATAGACACAGGCAACAGTATGATGGCTACCAGAGTGAAAGGGGAAGAGGTAGTAAAGGGTAAAGGGAGTCAAATACATGGTGACGGAAGGAGATGTGACGTACATTTGAAACCTATATAATTTTACCAGCCAATGTCATCCCAACACACTTAATTTTTAAAAAAAGTTAGAGAACCACTTGTACAGCTTATTCAGAAGTTTCTTCTGATCCTTGTAGTATGAAGCTGTAACAAAACAACTGTAGGCTAATCCTATTTTTCTGGCATTTATCAAGCCAAGGTATAAACTATGTTTCTTATTTTGTTTTGTATTTCAGTGGATATTAATAAACCTAATTTACTATCTTACTGAATGTACTCAAATAAGTGGAGACTGTTATTGTCTAGGGCCTCTTAGATTGTTTTCCAGTCCTTCAACTCTCATTTTATAAAAATTGTAACATTCTCTTTTGTATATCTTCTACCTTCTTCTGGAACTGCCTTTGTGAGTAAGGATTATATAATTTGTTATGTGACATTTTATATGCTTGTTTTATTCTGAACCACATTATTTTGGAAACAGCATATATAGGGAAGGCATTATTAGACAAGGAGGCTTGAGATGATATATCTAACTTCCTCTCGTCCCCAAGTATGAGTTGCTGCTGTCACTTGACAGTGGATTTATGAAAATGCAGAGATGTATAGAAACTAGATTATGTTCTAGTCAATAGGAAATTTTTGAGGCACATGCATCATTTATTAATATGGAAAGTAATTCCAACTGATGTTATAGTGACACAGAGTAAGCCAAAATGTTTGTGTAAAGTGACATGTAAGCAAGCGAAAAATATTTGTGGTGTTCAAAGTGCCAAACTTACATTTATGGAGCTATCTGCACAGTGGGAGGAGCTGGTGAAACTAATGCACTGGGTGTTGAATGTACTGTGTCACTACCATTTCCACCTGAGATAGAGACACCGCGAGCTAAGCTCTGCCAGGAAACGGAAGACAAGGTGTTTAGAAGCACTGGCATGACAGCTAATACAGCCTGTGGTACAAGAGCTATCAGGACTGTGCCAGGGAAAACATTTTTGGTTTGATAAATTTTTACACGTCTAGTGCTGGTTTGAGTTTATTTGCTTCTCTTTTTGAGAACTTGAGAGTGTGATATACTACAGCAATTCAGTACCTAATTTTCACATGCACTATTCTTTTACTAGTTATCAATTATTAGACCGTTAATCTACAGTAATGCTTCCAAGATACTGGGAAAGTAGACTCACAAACTTCTGTTAAGGAACATAAATTGTGGTTTTAATTTTAGTTATTTTTTGTACATGTAGAGGAAGTCTCTTTTAGTCATCATTTTAATCATCTTTTAAAATATATTTTTAAAATTGATTTTAGAGAGAGAGAAAGGAGAGAAAGAGACAGAGTATGTGGAAGAAACAAGAAACATTGATTTGTTGTTCCAATCATTTATGCATTCCTTGGTTGATTCTTGTATGTGCCTGACCGGATATCAAACCCACAGCCTTAGCGTATTGGGATGATACTGTAACCTGGCTCCTATAATTCACTGTCCACGGTATTGTCAAAGTGATTGCTTCTCTGCCTAAACACTCTCCAACAGTGCCCGCAGTGTTAACATATACACGTGGCATATGAGCCCTGTCCTGATGGATCTCACTTACTGCTCAGCTCTCACCACTGCCTCTTTATTTTGCACTCCAGTCACATTGAGCTCCCTGTAGTACCTTCAAAGTGCCATACTCTTTCAGTTATAAGCTTTTCACTTTGTGACATCCTTGCCCTTCTCCCTTAAACTCCGTTTTTCTCCTTCTCTCCTATTTAATCTGGTTAATTAAGATTCATCCTTCAAAATGTCAACAAATTGTCCTTGATTTCTGCTTCTACTTCACCTTGAGTTTACCTTTATTATAGCACTTATCATGATGAAGTATAACTATGTCCCCACGAAACTATAGACTAGCCAAGAAACAAAGCTGTGTCTTTTCTATCTTGAGCAACTAGCACTTTGCCTAGCACATGGTAGGTACTTAAAATATATTCCCTGAGGGAAGGAAAGAATAGATAAATAAAAATTCTAATCTTTAAGCATCTAAAAAATTCACTTATGTAAAACTAGTTAATTCCTAAAAATAAAATGTCACGTAAACAATGAAGTTTCATTTTAGTCACTGTATAGGAATCTTTGTTTCACCTAAAAACAGTTATATCTTTAATAAAAAAAACCCAAAATATTCAGAATAGCTGGATAATCACAAAGCAAACAGACCATTATTGAAATATTTTGATGAAAATATAATGGTGTTACAAATATCTCATGCTAATTCAGAATTAAAAATAGAAACCAAATAAATAGTATCCGAGAATCCAGTTTAATTAAAAAAACATAAAACACTCATTCTAGGAATAGGGCAGGATATATGCAAGGTAAGTCTGGATGGAGCACCTTGTAGTGTCAGAAAATAAAAAAGTACTCAAAACAATAAAAAGGTTAGACCGCCCCCCCACAATGATGGGTATATATGTCAAAGGGATACAGGAGACAGCTGAAGACTCCCACTGCTGAAACAACTTGATCAACAAAATAAATAAAATACTATTAAATAAGAACCCAAAGTACAAATGAATACCTGGAAGTCCATACTGATATAATATATGAATGAATAAATAAATAAATATGGGAGAATAGACAAATCTGGGAAGAATAGTTCCAAATAATTTATGTAGATATTCTACCCTCAAGAGGTAGACTATAATTCCTCATTTCTTTAGTATGTGCTGAGAATAGTGACTTCCTTCCAAAGATGGGGAAAGAGGACCCTGACAGCTGAGAAACCTGACACACCCGACCGCAGCGGGTCAATACCCATAGTGCTCAATGTGCTGGTCTGCACTCTGGACTTCAGGTCCAGGAGATGACAGAGGACTTTTGTAGGAGTAAGTGCAGAAACAGAGTCCTTGAGAAGGCCAGTGGGGACGGAGGTAGAGCACTAGCAGAGACTGACCCTTCTCCACTGCAATCAGGACAGGCAGGGTCTGAGCCCCACTGGGAGGGTAGTTCTGGGGTGAGTAGATGAAGTTTTTGTGTGATTAATTCTTTGTCCCTATTGAAGCAGGATGGATTTAGAATTGAGAAGTTAGATGACAAAATTTAAAACTGTTTTGGAAAATGGAAAAGAATTAAGAGAAGTGCAATAGAACTGTCATGCAGTGTAGAGGGCCCACTGACTTCAGTGACCATTTATTTAAAACAAGAAGCCCCTTCAGCAATGCTGAGACGTTTGGGTGCAGGTACCCAACAGATGGATATTTGACTGTTATTAAGGCTAGGTGTTTGAGAGAGGAGGGGAGTGGAGGAATGGAGGAGAAGGGGAGGCAGAAGGAGATAAGTATTCATAAAAATATAATTGTGATAAACCATGAAATCTAAACTGGGTAAGGAGGTAAGAGAGGGCACCAAATTCAGTGTTTGGGGTGAGACTTATTAGTACCTGTCTGGACCATCAGGTGTGGGCTGGTGACAGAGCTGATTAAAATGTGACTGGTGTCTTCACTACACTTAAAATCTAGTAAGAAAGATAAACAGATAGAAAGTGTACTGTCAAATAATTGACCATGTAGAAATATGGAGGCCCAGAAGGAGATCACTCAACCCAGCATGAAGGGAGAGTTTCAGGGACGCTTCCTAGAGGCGGCAACACGGAAGCTGAAGGACGACCATAGCTATAGAAGAAAGTCAGGAAAAGAAACATTATAGGTAGCCAGACCTGCAGCCCTGGGCAAAGGTAGACAGTAGTGAAAAATCACTGCTACAACTACAAACTACGATATTTAATAAAGTAGGAGTATAAAATTCAGACCGGACAAGGGTGGGGATAAAGCTAGAGAAGATGTTGGGGCCCAGGTCACAGAAGAGCTGTGAAGGGGCAGAGGCACAGTCAGACATGTGGTGCTGAAAGTGGCTCCGGTGGCAAACTGATGGCAGAGGGACTAATGCAGGACATGCTCTAGAAGACTGCTTGCTTTGCATGAGGAGCAGCAGGAGTTTCTGGAACGAATATAAAGCACAGTAATGAAAATATAGAATAAACATGAGTGATTAAAACAAAAATTAGATCTAGATTTCACACAAAGAACAAAGGAGAAATTAATGATGATTATTACTTTTTCTGCATGTTTCTCAATTTCTCTACCAATCACTAGGTATACTACTGCCTGCCCATACCTTCTAGGGTACCGGGAACATAAATGAAGCTCAAGGGTTTAAGTGCTTTCGGCTTTACAAAGGACGTGAACTTAAAGCATGCCAACAGTTATAACAATTACTGGTACTCTGGGCCAGATAACTGATAAGTAGGATTTCTAGTTTAATAAATAAAACCAGCACCTCTGTATGACGTAGGTTGCCAAGTAATGTATTTAAGAAAACAATTTTGGTCCTGTACTTAACAGAGAATAATTATAAATTACCATATCCCCCCATGTATAAGACGCAACTTAATTTTGAAGCCCAAAATTTGAAAAAACATGTATTACATAAAGTTATTGAACTCAAGTTTTATTTATCATAAAATTAATACAACTCCCCATCACTGTCAAAACTCCCATCCATTAGCTTGTACTCATCTCTGTCTGATGATGAATCACTGTCTTCATATATTGCCTCATCCTCAGTTCCATCTATAGCATTTGAAATGCCACACTTCTTAAATGACTTGACAATGATCTCAATCTTGATATTATCCAAGGATCTTTTCACCCAGGTACAAACTTCTGCTACAGTTAGTTTCTTCACTCTTCCTGCTGGTGTCAAATGGTCCCCAGAAGACTTCATCCATTGGTTCCATTTGTCTCTCATGGCAGCTTCGAAGGGTTTGTTAATGCTGACATCAAGTGGTTGGAGCTGGGATGTCAAGCCTTTAAGTATGACGGTAAGTTTTGTTTTTTGCTCTGCAGCAATCTTTGTGTTTTTTGTTATGTATTCCCTGAACTGATCAAGCACCAATAGGGCAGGTTTGCGTAAGAGCCCACCTGGTCTTCTCCAAACTTTATCAAACCAAATCTTCATCCCATCCTGATCCATCCAAACTTTGTCATGAACATGGAAAATCACTCCTCAAGAAATGATTTCTTGTGTTTGGAATTCAGCATAGGAGGTAGCTTGGTTCTGTTGGCACAACAAGCTAGAACAACTGTATAATGGCTCTTTTCATGTGTACTTGTCTTTGCAGTTACAGTTTTCACCCCCTTCTTTTCAAAAGTTCTGTCACTTGGGACATCAAACTGAAGGGGAACTTCGTCCATCTTTGCAATCTATCCCAACTCAAACTGATGTGTCTTCTGACATTGAATGACAAAACAATGAAATTCAGGGACCTTCTGCTCATAGCTTTCAGGCATCTTTTGGGCAAGTCTGGTGTGTGTACGCATGCTCAGTCCATTCTGTTTCATGAACCTGAAGCACCAATTGTGTCCTCCTTTGAAATCAGTAACTTCCTTTTCATCAGCAATTCTTCTTGCCTCATGCTGAACCATCTTTGTGGACATCAGAATTCCAATTGCCCTTTGCTCTTCAATAACTATCTTTAATTCCCTATCTAAATCAGGTTATTTTGCTGACTTGCCCCTCATGGCCTTTGTCTGTCGTGGCGTTTTCAATAGGGTTTCTTCTTCCTGTAGCCAGTCTCAGGTTGATTTCTCAGTTGGAGGAGGACCAAACTTATATTCAGTAGCAAGATTTCTATTCATTTTGCAAAACGGATCACTTTTAACTTGTATTCAGCACTGAACGAAAATCTTTTCTGAGCCATTTCTGGGCAGAATGTGGCAAACATAACTTACCGTAATATAGCCATAACAAGTGTGAAACAATGAGCGCAAAGATAAGTGAAAAAAAGCGGGAAATGCAAGTAAAAAATCTAAAACCACTGTATCAGATGCACCCAGTTTTTAGACCCCAAATTTTTTGGAAAAGGTGAGTCTTATACATGGGGAAATATGGTATATTAATATGTTAGCTTTGCACTTAAAAATCAGAATGTATGTTTTAGACCAAGCATTGTGTAAGTATAAATTATAGCAAACTGCTTTGAAAAGGGTATGCTTTAGAAAGTAATTTCATGTGTAAGCAAAAGCAGCAAGTGGAATTGAGGAGAGTTAACAACCCAGCCAAGTAGTCAATTTACATCGACTATATTATATTATACGTAAGCATATATAATTTCTTAAATAATGTGATCAATATTCATTCAACAAGCACTTAGGTGCACAGCAAATATTTTAATACCAGCAGCAGAAGCAAATCTTTCAACATCTTCACTTTATACTAGAAAACATACTCTTCTTAATTTGAAAACCCTCATTAAGGGTGTTTCTAAAGGGCCAGAGAGTAAATATCTTCATCTTTCAGTGCCATGCAGACTCTGTCCAGTCTACTCAATTTTACAACCACAGAAAATAGTAAATGAGCCTGACCAGGTGGTGGCACAGTGGACAGAACACTGGCCTGGGACGCTGAGGACCAGGTTGGAAACCCCAAGGTTGCTGGCTTGATTGTGGGCTCGCCAGCTTGAGCATATTGTCGACAGCTTGAGCGTGGGATCATAGACATGACCGCATGGTCACTGGCTTGAACCAAGGGTCACTGGCTCGGCTGGAGCTCCCCATCAAGACACAGATGAGAAAGCAATCAACGAACAAATAAAATGATGCTTCTTATTTCTCTCTCGTCCAAAGCAGGCCTGACCAGGCGGTAGCGCACTGGATAGAGCTTTGGACTGGGATGCAGAGGACCCAGGTTTGAAACCCTGAGGTCACTGGCTTGAGCACGGACTCATCTGGTTGGAACACAGCTCACCAGCTTGAATCCAAGGTTGCTGGCTTGAGCAAGGGGTCACTTGGTCTGCTGTAGCCCCCTGGTCAAGGCACGTGTGAAAGCAATCAATGAGCAACTAAGGTGCTGCAATGAAGAACTGATGCTTCTCATCTCTCTCCCTTCCTGTCTGATGGCCCTATCTGTCCCTCTCTCTGTCTCTGTCACAAAGAAACAAAAAGAAAACAAAACAAAAAAAAAGCAGGAGGCTGGATTTGGCCCATAGATCATATTTTGCTGATCCCTGTTCTAAAACAACACTTGTCAAGTTTCTAAGTTCCTCTGAAGCTACTGATTCACTCAAGATAACTTAAAAATAAAGTATCAGAATATGAGGATAGGGTCCAAGTAATACTGGAAATTTTAAGAAACCTCCTAAAAAGTTTCCTTTTTTAGCTCTATCAATTTTCCTTTTAAAAAGAACAAAGTTTATACGGACAGGGGACATTACAATAAGATTTAGTTTTGGATTTTCCAGCTCATTTTCCTAGTTGATTGTTTTCTATCCATTTCAAAAGTGACTAAGTCAGGGACCAAGAGGGGACAATTTGAACAATAAGATGATCAATTCAATTTTGGTGGCCTTGGCTGGTTAGCTCAGTGGTATGAGATCTACCTGCCGTGTGGATGTCCTAGGTTTGATTTCCGGTCAGGGCACACAGGAGAAGTGACCATCTGCTTCACCACCCATCCCCCATCTCTCTCTCTCTTTTTCTCTCCCAACTTCCACAACCGTGGCTTGATTGGTTTCAGCAAGTCAACCTCAGGGGCTGAGGATGGCTCCCTGGCCTCCACCTCAGGCGTTAAAAATATGGCTCCGGTTGCTGAGCAACAGAGCATCGCCCCCTAGTGGGCTTGCCCAGTGGATCCCAGCGGAGGCACATGCAGGAGTCTCTTTGCCTCCCCTCCTTTCATTAAAATTTTAAAAAAAGAAATTAAATTTTGGGTAAGTTGATTTGAGACTGGCTGGATTTTCCCATGAGAATGCCCCCATCAGGCAACCTACAAAGCAAAAATTCACGCTTCAGTTTCTAAATCAAAACTAATTCATTTTATTGGTGTTTACCACTTTTAATTTACTAGCCAATTAAAATACCCTGGCCTCAACCAATATAGTCCCAAGACACCTATTATGCTTTGGTTTTATAAATCAACTGCAGGTTTAATTAGCAAATGAAGATATCAAACATCTAACACTGCATGTCATCATTAACTGGGCTTTGCATTTTTATCTTTTTCAATTTAGAAGCTTGTAAAATATTTTACCTTAAGTTGACAACTTTTTATTATGGTATACAAAAAAGGCAAATGAATTTGAAAAGTAAGATAGTATCAGAAAAATCATCCTTAAACTTGAAAAAAATGTTTTAAATTAATTTTGACAATCTCCCACTCTACTTGGCCATAAACCATAATCGTAGGCACCAAGGCCTTTCATCCTTGGTCTGTGTCCATTCCTGAGGCTAGAAAAAGACTTTCCAATTTCAGCTTCTGAATCCCCCTTATCACTGAGCCTCAGCTCAGATGATACTTTCTCCAAGAATTTTTCTTCAATTCTGCCAGTAATAATGATCACCCTCCCTGCTAGGGGACCTTTCTCAGTAGACACCCTTAAAGACGAAGATGACAATGTATGCGTCTTGGTATATACCTCAGCACATCCAGCACAATACTTTGTAGGTGGCAGTACAAGGGAAATTTTGTAAATAGGATTAAGCATACACCCCAGGTTGCTAAAATTCCTGTAATATGCAACACTGCAGAAACACACAGCTATCTGCAGAACCTCAAATCCCTGGAACTGATCCTATTAAAGCTGTTGAGGAGTACTTGCTTCATGAAGGTTGTAGGACGTTTTATAAAGTAGAAAAATATGCTGTTGATCCAGATTAGAGAGCAAAGGAGTACATGTTTTCCAGAAAGGTCAGTTTGTGCGAAGACATACTGAAATGAAATTTATGAAATATGAACCTTTGGAAGTATTGAGTAAGTAGTTTACCTTTGATAGCAATATCTTGCAAACAGTTAAGAAGAAAGGGAAACCAGAGGGGGAGCAAGTAAAGGGAAATCCTGTCAGATTTTCTTTGAGGAAGAGATCAAGTTGCAGACATCAGTGAAATAGTCCAGGCAGAGAGGAGGGAGCATGGCTGGGTGACAGTGTCTGCTTCCCAAGTCTGTTTCCCTTATATCCCAACTTCCTCCAACTCCTATTAGCCACATACTTAGTTCTCATATCCTCCATTCATTCCTGCGACTTCAAAATATTAATAGGAATTTTTAGGAAAATTTCAGTAGAAAATTTTATACATATACATAGCACTTTTTACTAAATACTTTCTAGATCATCAGTAGGCTTAGTGCTATTAATACACACTGAAAAGTAGAGGTATCATCTAGATCCAGAAAATCTTTATTCATGAAAATATTGAGAATTGACCAGAAGTGACTAGTTACCAGGTGAAAACTCTGAAGACTTCTCACCTTCTAACCCTCAAGTGCTATCCTGTGCCATAGTTGTATGTTCAGCCTTATTCATTCTTACCCGGAACAGGCTTCCTTCACTGGGAACCATCAACTCCCTGATTTAACCATCAGATCCATACATATGATGGGTTAGACCTGTGATGGGAACCTATGACACCCGTATCAACACAGGTACGCGTAGCCATTTTCGATGACACGCGGCCGCATACCTGAGAAGTATGGGGCTGCATGCTAAGGACGTTTCATCTTTGGCTCCTGCACGGCCAGGTGCAGTAGCTGAGGATAAAACATTTGCTGTAGTGTAGACACTCTGTGCCAGAGGTCTGTAGGCCAAAACATTTCTGTTATTTAAACTATAAATATTGCAAAATAATGTTTTATTTTTCTCGAAGTGACACACCACCTGAGTTATGCTTGGCTTTTTGGGGAATTTTGACACACCAAGCTCAAAAGATTGCCCATCACTGGGTTAGACTATCTTGAGACTACCTTTCTTGCAAGCTTCAAACTTGTATTTCCAACTGTTCTTGGGCATTTTCACTAGGAATTAAACTTGGTATATTTATAATCAAATGCATTATTTCTGCTTCTCCTCTTCTCCAAATAAAAGAAAGCATCCACACCTCCTTTGCTCCTGATCTTAACATCACCTACGTAGTCAACCAAGTTAGAAACCTGTGTACATCTGAAACTTCTACATTATTCGTTCTCCTAAACTTATCGATTCTGCATGCCTCCTAAAACCTCTCTTTACACAAAATTTCATAACCCTGGCATGGACAGAAAATTCCACAACTTTCCTGAAAGCAAAACAAAACATAACAGGTCATATACAGAAAACACCAGGGACTAGAATGACCCTGGCTATGTCAACAGAAAAAATATAGGTCAGAAGATAATAGAGTACTGCCTTCAAATTTCTGAAGGTAAACGTTTCTCAACCAATGTTGAAGTGAAAATAACAATAATTTTGCCTGACCCGGCAGTGGTGCAGTAGACAGTGTCGGATTGGGATATGGAGGACCCAGGTTCAAGACCCCTGAGGTCGCCAGCAAAGCTCACCAGCTTGGACCCAAGGTTGCTGGCTTAAGCAAGGTGTTACTTGGTCTGCTGTAGACCCACGGTCAAGGAACATATGAGAAAGCAATCAATTAACAACTAAGGCAGTGGTAGTCAACCTGGTCCCTAACGCCCACAGGTGGGCATTCCAGATTTCATGGTAGGCGGTAGCGGAGCAACCAAATGGAGCCGTGATTATGTACTAATCGACTAACTGTTCACCAGTCAAGATCAGGACAGCGGTCAGACTCTGTTACAGGGCATTTGCATTGGGACCACACCCAACCTCTTTCATGACCACCAGGCCTGCATCTGCGAACGGACAGGTACCTGACTCCGGGTTCACACCCGCCGCCCGACCTAGCGGGTAGTTTATGACTGCTATTGTCGCAACAAAACTAACAGTTCGTCATTTTATTACCCCGTAGACCAGGGGTCGGGAACCTATGGCTCGCGAGCCAGATGTAGCTCTTTTGATGACTGCATCTGGCTCGCAGACAAATCTTTAATAAAAAGAATAATAACGTTAAAAATATAAAACATTCACCTGACCAGGCGGTGGCGCAGTGGATAGAGCGTCAGACTGGGATGCAAAAGACCCAGGTTCGAGACCCCGAGCTCGCCTGCTTGAGCTCGGGCCCATCTGGCTTGAGCAAAAAGCTTGCCAGCTTGGATCCAAGGTCGCTGGTTCCAGCAAGGGGTGGCTCGGCCTGCTGAAGGCCCGTGGTCAAGGCATGTGTGAGAAAGCAATCAATGAACAACTAAGATGTCGCAACGGCAATGAAAAACTAATGATTGATGCTTCTCACCTCTCTTCGTTCCTGTCTGTCCCTATCTATCCGTCTCTCTCTATCCCTGTAAAAAAATAAAAAAATAAAAAAATAAAAAATATATAAAACATTCTCATGTATTACAATCCATTCATTTCCTACCGCTTGTGTTCATGGTTGCGGGTGGTTGGAGCCAATCACAGCTGTCCTCCGGGATGACACCAAATTTTTATTGGATAATGCCTAACGTACGTGGGTCATTATGAAGTCAGGAAGTAAACTTCCCTCCATTTAATCAAGTAGTCAGGTAGCTAATTGCAGAAACCCTTTGACGAAGAAGATGGCTAAAAGAAAATACGATTAGGAGTATTGTAATTTTCAGCCTTTGTGGAGAGAGCAGGTTCTGCAGTGTGTCTAATATGCAATGATAAAATTGCATCGATGAAACGGTCAAATATAAAGCAGCACGTCGACACATGCCATACTACATTTGCATCGAAATATCCAGCGGGGGACAGCGGGACGAAAGCATGTCAAGAGCTCCTGTGCAGAGTGCAAGCTAGTCAGCAGCAATTCCGTGTTTGGACCCATCAAGGTGACTGGAATTCGGCTAGCTTTGCTGATGCTTTAGCAATTGTGAGAAACAGAAAGCCATTTACAGATGGGAGTATGCCAAAATATCCATGCTTGATGTTGCCAATTAACTTTTTGATGACTTTTCGGATAAAGACAATCAAATGAATAAAAGACATGCCTCTATCAGCAAGAACTGTTCACGACCGTACCATCATAATGGCAAATCAAATTGAGGCAACACAAGTGAAGGACATAAATGTAGACCATTTTTTTCTCTAGCTTTGGATGAGTCAACAGACGTAAGCCATTTATCCCAGTTCAGCGTGATTGCAAGGTATGCTGTCAGTGACACACTACGTGAGAAAAGTCTTGCTGTTTTGCCTATGAAAGAGACAACAAGAGGGGAGGATTTATTCTAGTCTTTCACTGAGTTCGCTAAAGAAAAATTCTACAGATGGATAAACTTATTTCAGTGTGTATTGATGGTGCTCCGTGCATGGCAAGGAAAAACAGGATTCGTAGCACTTCTTCAGGAATGTGAAAAGAGACCCATCCTAAGTTTTCACTGCTTCCTACATCAGGAGGCGCTTTGTGCTCAGATGTGGTGAGCAGCTGGGTGAGGTGATGTTGCTGGTCATTTGGGTGGTCAACTTTATTGTTGCCTGAGTTTTAAATGATCGCCAGTTTAAAACACTGCTGGATGAAGTTGAAAATAATTATCCTGGTCTGCTTCTGCACAGCAATGTGCGTTAGCTTTCAAGAGGGAAGGTGCTCAGCCATTTTGCGGTTTGTCTGAGCGAAATCTGAACTTTTCTTGAAATGAAAAACGTTTCAATTTAGCTAACACTGAGTAGCTCCTGAAGTTCTACTATCTCGTGGACATGACTGAACATCTGAACCAGCTCAATGTGAAAATGCAGGGCATTGGAAATACAGTCTTATCCCTTCAACAAGCAGTGTTCACATTTGAAAACAAGCTAGAACTCTTCATCGCCAACATTGAAACAGGTCGTTTACTACACTTTAAAATACTGGGAGAGTTTAAAGATGCATGCACAGCAAGTGACCCTGCTCAACATCTTGATCTCCAGCAGCTAGAGGGCTTCACATCTAATCTCCTGCAGTCATTCAAAGCGTGTTTTGGAGAATTTCGTGAGTGCACTAGTCTTTTTAAGTTCATCACCCCTCTACACGAGTGTGCAGTGGACAGCGCCGACCCGAGTTACATCCCTGGTGTCTTCGTCAGATTTTGAGCTACAAGCTGCTGACCTGAAGGCCTAAGACATGTGGGTGAATAAGTTCAAGCCACTGAATGAAGATTTGGAAAGACTTGCACGACAGCAAGCAGAGTTGGTGAGCAAACACAAGTGGGGAGAAATGAAAAAACTTCAACCCGTGGACCAGCTGATAGTCAAAACTTGGAACGTGCTTCCCATCACACTGCAGCGTATGAGTATTGCTGTACTGACAATGTTTTTCTCTACGTATGCATGTGAGCAGTCTTTCTCACATCTTAAGAATGTTAAGACCAACCTACGATCACGTTTAACGGATGGAAGTCTCAATGCCTGCATGAAGCTTAACCTCACCACATATCAACCAGACTACAAAGCCATCAGCAAAACCATGCAGCACCAGCAGTCGCAGTAATGGTAAGAAGTACTTTATTCATCATTGGTTAGCAACAGCATAACGATGTTATTAAAAAGAATTCAAAGACTTATTGTACTTTAAAAGTGTTGGTCTTACATAAAATGCACACATTTACTTGTATTTAGTGTTAAACATATTGTATGGCTCTCACGGAATTACATTTTAAAATATGTGGTGTTCATGGCTCTCTCAGCCAAAAAGGTTCCCGACCCCTGCCGTAGACAAAGAACTCCATGGTTCGTCGCTTCTTTCTATGACAGAAACTGCCGGACAATGGAGACACCAATCAACTCATATTTTTGTCTTGATTCCCGGATTTTAGAGTAATAGGGTGACATTCTAGGAACCTCCCTTAGACTGCCAATACTAGTTGATGTCTTGCAACTTCGCCCTAATCGCAAAGAAGTGATGCCATAGGCCAACACCTGCTACATAAAATTTTGTGAAACGCACAACCACGGATATTCACTAACTTAGTCTCATCTCAACAAACTCTTGCTCAACCACAATACTTGTAACGTCAAGACCACGCAACAGACTTCAAGTGCATAAGTTTTGTTCACGTTACGTAAGTGAAGCTAAAACGTTACGTAATTGAAACTAAAGTCAGTAATTAGTTAGATTTTTGAGAACAAGCACGTGCTTACAGCTTCAAACAAAATATTATGAAATATCATGAGCCCATGTCTCGAAAAAAAAGAATACGCACGCAGCTATTCGCCAGAGTATCTGAAGATGGGTTTCATAGAATCTGTTGCAAATAAACAACATCCAATGTGTTTATTGTGCCATAAAACATTATCCAATGAGGCAATGAAGCCAAGTCGATTATGAGAACATCTTTCTACAAAGCATCCAAATGACAAGGACAAGCCCATTGAATATTTTCAGGAAATATATAAAAAATTCCAAACTTGTTCCACTATTGTTGCATTTAAGAAACAACATACAACAAACAAAGATGGATTGTCACTTATCACATTTCACAAATAATTGCAAAAAGTGGTAAAAGCTATAATATTGGAGAAACTGTAATAATACCCTCTATAAAAGAATTTCTCTCAACAGTAATACATCAGGATATACCTCAAATTTTAAAAACGTTGCCCCTAAGCAATAGCACAGTAAAGCGACGAACTGATGAAATGGCAGTTAATGTTGAAAACAAAGTTATAAGTATTCTCCAAAACTCTTCATTTTTCATGCAATTGGATGAATCTACCATTGCAGATAATGATGCTTTATTGATGGCATATGTATGCTATTTTGATGAAAACAATATATTACGAGAAGAAATGCTATTTGCAATAAATCTCACACAGATACAAAAGGATTATCTATATTTAATACTGTGAGAACATACTTTACAAAAAATAATATTCCTTTGAATAATACTGTTGTATGCGCTACTGATGGAGCACCATCAATGGTAGGTCGCTATCATAGATTTGTTGCTTATTTGAAGCAGGAAGTGCCAAATGTTTTATGTATTCATTGTGTGGTGCACAGACAACATCTTGTAGGAAAACATCTAAGCACAAGTCTTCATTCATCATTAATTATAATAATTTGAGCTATAGAGAGTGATGTCAGAGAAATGGCGCCGTGAAGGGAGCTTTCGATATCTCTCCCTGAAATTTCAACAAGTTCAACAACTAGAGACAGAAAAACAATTACAGGAGCATCTGAAATACGCATGCATCAAATAAAGGTACAACTGGGCATAAATATACAGACCAATTTGAAGAAAATGGGACAAAGCGAAGTATTCCGATTCTCTCACTGACCCAAGGAAACTTTTTTTCCCTTGGATCTGAAAGGGAGGGCTAGGGCGGAGGCATTCAAGCCTAGGAGAAAGTGTGCCTGCAGCTCAACCCATGCAGAGCTGACACCGGCAACGATCCCCGGCAGAGGTGGGCTAGCGGCTTGCTTGCGGAGTGGATATTGTTTACCCCAGGTCTCCGAATCTGCGAGCACGGGCTGTGTGGGAGTGGTTCCTAGCGCCTCGTGCTTGGGTGCCTGAGTTCCCGGTTGGAGGGGCTGGGTTCGAGATTGTCAGCTGAAACCAGAATTTCTGTGTGGTCCCTGCTTTCCGCACAAACAACCCGTGCCAAAGCCAGCTTCCCTACGCCTGTGCCACTTCGGGCGGTGCACCTCCCCCAGATCTGCGCATTAAAGAGAACTTGAAGGAGGGACTTGAAGGACTTCTTAGGGCCTCTCGCTTAGCAGGCAGTGGCTGGGGCAACTTCCTGCCAGCCGGTACAGGGTAAAAAATACATTCCTTCAGAACAGACCTCAGAGAACACTGCAGAAGCTGGTGGGCTGGGCTGTAAGGCTTCCCAATAAGGGAGAAGCCTATGAAGAGCAAATTTAACTAAATATACTCTGGGAACCCTAGTAAGGAGCCAGACCAGATTTCAGCTTGCCCCCCTGCCTGCTTAAGCTGGTGGCTCTGGTTGACAGAGCCTTTATACCCAGAGCTGTGCTTTCCTACACTCGGTTTTCTCCAGGCAGGCAGGGCGCCCTCACCAGCCATTCAGGCTAGCACTGGGGGAGGGACACACAGGCAGCTTGCAGTCTCTAGCAAATCTGTGAATCCAATCGCTCAAGTTAGCTTAACTCACAGTCTGCTCACTGCCCAACGGGCTTACAAGGCTCTGGTTGACAAGGTTTCTCTCAGCTCAGTGATCTAAGACAAGAGACGTGATATTTTTTAGTGGTTCTTGCTCTGCACGGAGGGGCAGGGGCAACTTCCAGTCAGCTGATACGGGGTGAAACACCTGCTTATGCTGGTGGCTCTGATTAGCAGAGCTTTCATACTCAGGGCTGTGCGCTAAAAAGAGGGACTTGGCAGGTTTTAAGACCTCCTGTTCTGCAGGCAGTGAAAAGGGCATCTTCTTTTTAACCAAGATAAGATACAAAGTGCAAAAAGCCTAGGGAGAGTAGTCCCACAGAGTGCTGAGACATACTAGACACGCCCAGAGGCTAACAGAAAGACACCTTGAGAGTAATTGGCTCCCAACCCTGCCTGATTATGCTGACGGCTCTGACTGAGCCTTACCCAGAGCTCTGCGCTGAGTGGGGATAGAGTGGGGATTTGCCAGCTCTTTGAGCCTCTTACTATCCAGGCAGTGGCAGCGGCAACCTCATAGCTGGATCACCAGGCTGCTAATTCAGGAAGGAGAGAGGCTCCAAGAAAACGGACTCGCCCATTGTTGGAGCTTGCAAATGCTAACAAGATCCGACTACCAACGAGACTGAGGCCTAATATGTGAAATCACCATAGCAACACATCAACTGCAAATCTCTACCTAAGCTGCCACAGGGGCAAAGCCTGGGGTACAGTGCCACCAACCAGGAAGAGGGAGAGGAAGGAAAAAGAAAGAAGATAACCTCTCAATATCAAGAAAAATCCACAAACTTTATAACTTTTTCCACTTCTTTTTTCTTTCTTTCATCTTCTTATCTTTATTTCTTTTCTTCCACCTTGGTTTTTTTATCCTCTGCTCGTCTTATTCTTTTCTCTTCATCTTGAACTACATTACCCATAAGTGTTACATTTCCCATTTTTTCTTCTTTTCTTTTTTCTTTCTCTCCATGAGGGTTATACTTATGGAGTATAACCCATAACCAAAACCCTTAACTCTCTTTTTTCTCCTTTTTCTTTTATCTCCCTCTCTCTTAAAGTTTCTTCTTTTCTCTTTTACTTTTCCTCTCATTCGATCCTCACTCACGAACAAACTATTTTATTTTGGATTCAAATTTTTTCTTTGTGGCATTTTGTGTGCTTTTTACTTCACTTTTTAATTCATTAGCATTCCCCCCAACCCTGGCTCTCCATTCTATGTAGCTTTTGTTCCACTTAATACAATAGATTTCTTTTTGTTTTGTTTTTTCTTTCTTTTTTTTCCTGGTTTTCTTCATATCCCTTTCACTATATCTCTCCTTCGACCATCATTTACACGCAAACTATTGTATTCTTGATCCAAATATTTTCCTTTTTTGCATTTTGTGGATCCCTATCTCCTTTTTTGCCCTCTTATCACTTTTCCCCAACTCAGGGCCATGTTATAGGTAGTTTTTGTTCCATTTAGCACAATATAATTCTCAGTTTTACACGGTATTTTTTCAAAGAGGGAAGGAGAGGAATAAAGAGAAAAATATATTAATTTTTGTTTAATTTTTTATTGTCTTTTTTTTTACTTTTTATTTTTTTTATTATTAATTCACATTAGTGTTATTAACAAAACTACCCTCAGATGCCATTAAGGAAAAGGAAATCGAATATCATGGATACAAAAGACAGAAAAGTAGCACAGATAGATGAGGAAAAATCTATAGAAAAAAATTTTAATATATTGGAAACCTTGGAGTTAAATGACAGAGAATTTAAAATAGAAATTCTAAAAATACTCAGAGACATACAAGAAAACACAGAAAGGCAATTTAGGGAGCTCAAAAACAACTCAATGAATACATGACCACAAAGAATATATGACCAAGGAAATTAAAACTATAAAAACAAATCAAACAGAGATGAAAAACTCAATTCATGAACTGAAAAACGAAGTAACAAGCTTAGCTAATAGAACAGGCCAGATAGAAGAGAGGATTAGTGACACAGAAGACAGGCAACTTGAGGCACAACAGAGAGAAGAGAGAGACTTAAGAATTAAAAAAAATGAGAAAGCCCTACAAGAATTGTCTGACTCCATCAAAAAGAGTAACATAAGAATAATAGGTATATCAGAAGAAGAGAGAGAAAATGGAACGGAGAACATATTCAAAGAAATAATAGACGAGAACTTCCCAAGCCTATGGAAAAAAAACTAAAGCCTTGAATTCAAGAAGCAAATAGAACACCGAGTTATCTTAACCCCAACAAACCTACTACAAGGCACATCATAATAAAATTGACACAAACCAACCACAAAGAAAAAATTCTCAAGGCAGCCAGGGAAAAGAAGAATACAACATATAAAGGAAGGATTATTAGATTATCATCGTATTTCTCAGCAGAAACTCTACAAGCTAGAAGAGAGTGGACCCCAATATTTAAAGTTCTGAAAAAGAGAAACTTCCAACCAAGAATACTATACCAATCAAAGTTATGCTTCAAATACGAAGGAGAAATAAAAACATTCACAGACACAGAAAAGATGAGGAAATTTATCATCAGAAAGCCCTCACTTCAGGATATACTAAAGGGGGTTTTCCAACCAGATACAAAGAACAAAATAAAACAAAACCACAAGTAAAAGCTCCACCAGGAACACAATAAAACCAAACTTAAACTGTGACAACAAAAACAATAAAGGGGAGAGGACGAAGATTAACAGTAGCAAAGGACGATGGAGTGCAGAAGCACTCAAAAGATAGTGTACTACAATGGACATGGTAGGTACCCTTTTCATTACTTAATGGTAACCACACCTGAAAAAACCACCGCAGAAGCACATGACTTGAAAAAGGAAGTAGCAGAGGAAAGAAGTATGGATTACAACCAAATAAAAAAAATGATAGACGCCTGACCAGGCAGTGGCGCAGTGGATAGAGCGTCGGACTGGGATGCGGAAGTCCCAGGATCGAGATCCCAAGCTCGCCAGCTTGAGCGCAGGCCCATCTGGCTTGAGGAAAAAAGCTCGTCAGTTTGGACCCAAGGTCGCTGGCTCCAGCAAGGGGTTGCTCGGTCTGCTGAAAGCCCACGGTCAAGGCACATGTGAGAAAGCAATCAATGAATAACTAAGGTGTTGCGACAGCAACAAAAAATTAATGATTGATGCTTCTCACGTCTCTCCATTCCTATCTGTCTGTCCCTATCTATCCCTCTCTCTGACTCTCTCTCTGTCCCTGTAAAAAAAAAAAAATCTCTTAAATACAAATGATAGAAAAACAAGAGAAGAATCAAACAAGATACAAAACTAACAGAAAGCAATATATAAAATGGCAATAGGAAACCCTCAAGTGTTAATAATTATACTAAATGTAAATGGATAGAACTCACCAATAAAAAGACACAGAGTAGCAGAATGGATTAAAAAAGAAAGTCCAACTATATGCTGCCTACAAGAAACACATCTAAGCAACAAGGATAAAAACAAATTCAAAGTGAAAAGCTGGAAAACAATACTCCAAGCAAATAACATCCAAAACAAAGCAGGTGTAGCAATACTCATATCTAACAATGCTGACTAGACAGCAAAAGTAATCAGAGATAAAAATGGTCATCTCACAATGATTAAGGGGACACTGAATCAAGAAGACATAACACTTCTTAATATATATGCACCAAACCAAGAAGCACCAAAATATATAAGACAGCTACTGATTGACCTAAAAACAAAAACCGACAAAAATACAATCATACTTGGAGACCTCAATACACCGCTGATGGCTCTAGATCATTCATCCAAACAGAAAATCAATAAAGAAACATTGGCCTTAAACGAAACACTAGAGCAATTGGATATGATAGACATCTACAGGACATTTCATCCCAAAGTGAGACCAATCTGTGTCAACAGTTAAAAACAGTAAAGAATGATGCCTTTTACTTGGCAGATATTTTCGAGATTTAAGGATGTCAATTTGCAGCTTCAAGGAACTAATAAAACTCTTAAAGGTTGCCAAAGTATTGTGCTATTATTTATTGACAAACTTGAACTACTTCGTCATAATCTATTGAAGAGAGAATTTCATCAGTTTCCTCAATTATCATCTATAAAAGATGATGTAACTCCAGAGGATATTGACAGATTCAGTAGGTACCTCAATGAACTTAAATTGAACATGGAAAATCAATTTGAAGATATTTTGAAATTAAAGATATATGACTTGATAAAAAATCCTTTCTCCGCAAATATTGAAGAGGCTGATACAACTTGCCAAGAACTGTTAGAAATTAGATATGATGAAGAAAGTAAACATAAATTCGACAGTGGTGGATATGAGAACCTATGGCAAAATAAAAAAGTGCTGGCCTTATATCCAAATATGTGGAAAATGGTATTCAGTTTATTGATACCTTTCCCTACCTCATATCTTGTGGAATCAGGATTTAGTGCTGTTAATCATATTATGACGAAAGAAAGAAACCGCATGAATATTTCCAAAAGGGGAGACCCTCGTTTGTTCCTCACAAAAATTGAACAGGATATTCAATATTTACTTTCCCAGCATCAGCCTCAGGGATCCCACTAATAATTCAATTAACTAATGTAATTTCTATGTATGCAAAGTATAAAGATAGATTTAACTATAGTAATTTGTTTTATAAAGATTTATTCTGCCAAACTTAGCGAAAATCCGACATAAAGTACTTGGTAAGTAATTATTACTATATGCTTTAACTTGCTGTAACTCTGCTTTATAAATTTTATAAAGTAAAGTTACTTCCCTACTTTATAAATCACCATTACTGTGGGACTGGTGGGCGGTTAGAAAATTTTACTACTAACAGAGACAGAGATACAAAAGTGGATGGTAGGTATAAAAAGGTTGACTACCCCTGAACTATGGTGTCGCAACGAAAAACTGATGATTGATGCTTCTCATCTCTCTCCGTTCCTGTCTGTTCCTATCTATCTCTTTCTCTCTGTCTCTGTAAAAAAAACAAACAACAACAAAAAAACCCAATAATTTTCAGACATTCAAGTCTTCAAATTGTTTACCTTTCAGTGCTATTTCTCAGGAGGCTATTGGATGGTATGCTTTATAACAAGGAGAGAGTAAATAAAAAGTGGAAAATATGGAGTCCAGGAAAGAGGTAGAGGCAAAGGGGTCCCCTGATAATAATGAATAATAGATACTTAGTCACAATAACTTGATATAAAAAAATTGATATGCTTACATTGGAAGAATGGGGGTATAGAAAATGTGTGCGAGGAGTTAGGTGAGATAAGAGAGTAGTCCCCAGAGTTCTAAGTCCTTCTTTTTCTAAGATAGTCACAGTAATATCCCAAGGTAAGCCTGACCCGTGGTGGTGCAATGGATAAAGTATCTACCTGGAATGCTGAGGTCACCAGTTCGAAACCTTGGGCTTCCCTGATCAATGCACATATGGGAGTTGATGCTTCCTGCTCCCACCTCTCCTCTCTAAAACGAGTAATAAAAAAAATAATTTTTTTCAATGAATTAAAAAAAAAGCCTGACCTGGCAGTGGCGCAGTGGATACAGTGTCAGCTTGGGATGCTGAGGACACAGGTTTGAAACCCCAAGGTTGCTGGCTTGAGCAAGGGGTCACTCGCTCTGGAGCTCCCCAGTCAAGGCACATATAAGAAAGCAATCAATGAACAACTAAGGCACTGCAATAAAGAATTGATGCTTCTCATCTCTCTCCCTTCCTGTCTGTCTATGCCTCTCTCTCTTCTCTTTCCCTCTCTTACTAAAAAAAAGAAAAGAAATATGGAAGTATCAGAAAAAATAGCTAAATGAGTTGAACAGCTGCTTCTAGGGATGGCCCTCAGGGGACTGCTGTTTTTCATTTTTAAGTCTTGTAGTACTATTTGACTTTTACAATTATGTATATATAAAACTTTTATAAAAATTAAAAAAAAATGAAAAGGTACTCTAAAGTGACAACTTTGTGTTATAATCCCATAGGCAGAGGCTTTCAGAGCTGAAAGAACTCTTGAGATCTAGTCTCATTTTTAATTTCCCTAATATAATAAAAAGAACATCCTGATCCTCTATTCAAATCAGTTCTCCTTTTCTGCAAAGTTTTACCCTTCCCTATCAATGGTTCCAACAGAAGTTCTAAACAAACAACTACACTATAACATTAAAGAAAAACAGTCATGTTTACAGGCATATATGCCTTCTCCTCTCCTCTCCTCTCCCTTTAGATGTCCCACACAAACGCAGTAAGCATTTAAGATCTGTGGCCCCATTTCATATAACACACTTGGGCTATGGGTGAATGAAACGTGCCAGGTCCTGTTCTTATGATTCTAAGATTGCATGACACATTTGTCTAATATGAGGAGCATAGTTTGATTAACCATCTGCTGAAATTAAATCTAGGAGAAGGGAAGTTATAGTGAAAAGTTTTTCTCATAAAAAATAAATAACTTTAAAGGATCAAAAAAACAACAATAAAAATACTTTGTGATGGTCACTTAGCTTACTTACATTATTTGGGGCTATATAAACAAATGTTTAAGGTTAACTAGTCTATCTGCTCATTTTACAGAAGAGAAAATTGTGGCCTACAACGGTTCAAGAACTTGATCAAGACCCCCAGATAACCTCTGTTAACCAGCTGGTGAATATATTTTTCCAAATGACAGTGTTTTAGACTACAGTTGCCCAGCTTAATTTCAGTATCTCACTTGAAGGTACCCATAAACCTGATACAAGCTATTTACTCTATAAAAGTATAAACACTATAAAAGTATTTATCATGAAGGCCTTTAGTGATCACGTCTAGCTAAGTAGGGAATAAGATAGTAAGGAAGAACACGAAAGCATCCTGATTAATCATTCCCTCATTCTTCTTAGGGGCTCATCAATGGGCCTCTCAATATTACAGCTTTATCCTTGAATGTACCCTAGATTATACATATCAACTTTATTTTTTGAGAGTGAGAGAAAGAGGAATGGTGAGAGATAGGAATGGAGAGAGAGAAAAGTATCAACTCATTGCTCCATTTAGTTGTGCACTGATTGCTTTTCCTATGTGCCTTGACCAGGGATTGGACTGGTGACCTTGGGCTCAAGCCGAGTCAACAATCTGTAGCTCAAGCTAGGGACCTTGGGCTCAATCTGGCAACCCCGCACTCTAGCAGGGGCCCAGGCTTTGAACCAATGACATTGGGTTTCAAACCTGCAACATCAACATTCCAGGTCAATACTTCAAAGCGCCACCACTAGTCAGGTGGTCATATCAACTTCTGACAGACCTGTTTGCTACACACTTTGATTTTCTCACAATAGTAATGTCATTTCACTAATTTTCTGTCATCATTATGTCCAGAACGTATAGGTTAGGGCAAAAGTTGTTTGTATGGAAAAGAATACAAGAGTTAATAAATAGTAATACAAAAATAAACTGTGTTTTGTGTACTCACAAAACCTACTTTTGCCCACCCTGTACTTACAGAACTGTGCTTGATTATAATCTTACCATCTGGAACATGCCTTTATTCAGTAAGCATTTAGTACTCTCTACTCCATGTTTTTTGATAGACTAACTTATGCATCATATAGGGAAGGAAATGAATCACAGTCATTTTATGGATATGTTGGATCCATCCAACATATGGCTCGCGAGTCAGATGTGGCTCTTTTGATGGCTGCATCTGGCTCGCAGACAAATCTTTAATTAAAAAAAAAAACGTTAAAAATATAAAACATTCTCATGTATTACAATCCATTCATTTCCTACTGCTCATGTTCATGGTTGCAGGTGACTGGAGCCAATCACAGCTGTCCTCCGGGACAACACCAAATTTTTATTGGATAATGTGTAACAGTACACGGGCCATTGTATGGCTCTCATGGAATTACATTTTAAAATATGTGGAATTCATGGCTCTCTCAGCCAAAAAGGTTCCCGACCCCTGATCTAGACTATAAGCTACTCAGGGAAGGGACTGTTTTATGCTACTCTGTAAAGGTCATAAAAGCTTTTCTAAAGTAGCATCAATTACACTTGCTGGTACTGTCAATAATACAGAAGTATCCTTGAATTTCTGTGTTAAGTTTCTACCTTCCCTATAGCTATCCCTCCTGCTCACTGAATGACACTCATATGGTTTATTATACACATATAGGTCCTGGGAATGAATAAGAAGGTCACAGGAAAGAAAAAAAGTCATAACTAAGTTGGAATGTAATGGAAACCAAACAGGATAAAATATTACCATTATATATTAGGACCAGGAAAGTAGTCTTACAGCAAGCAAGCTTCCTTTTTTGGTTTGACAATAACAACAATTGCATGTGGAGATAATATAAACTAATAAATGATAATACATTCTTTTTATTAAAAAGAAACCTAATAGCTGAAACTTGACTAAAAGGATGGGCGACATATTTTAATTCTTTTTAACTATATATAGCCTACCGTCTAATCCATCAAACAAACCATCCTATTCTTTTTTAATATGGTCTTTTCTTTAGTTAATGAAAGAAGGGAAGAAAATGTTAAAGAAGGAGATATAGCAACAGAGGAGGGAAAACATGTATTTTCTTTTTTGTGTGTGTGTGTTCTTTTTTCATTAACTTTAATGGGGTGACCCCAATAAATCAGGGTACATATGTACAATGAAAACATCTCCAGATTATCTTATCATTCAATTGTGTTGCATACCCATCACCCAAAGTCAAATTGTCCTCTGTCACCTTCTATCTGGTTTTCCCTGTGCCCCTCCCCTTCTCCCTATCCCACCCTCTCCTCCCTCCCCCACCCAAAACATGTATTTTCTTATTCAAATCATAAAACTCAATAAAAGGGCAAAAAAGGAAAAATATGATATGAGTAAAACAACCAAATCTTTAAAAGCATTAACAATTTTAAAGTAAGATGGTGGCTTTGATATAACAGCAAGTTCAAGATAGTTCAGTTCATGCCCACAAGAATTTACAATTGTAAAACATCCTTAGCTTGATTTGGAGAATGTTTTTAGATAGATAGATGGCTCACACTGTTCTTCGGTAAGGAATTGGAACCAAACACTTTAAATCCATATAAAAGACTTCTGTTTTATTCTCAAGAGGCAGGAATTTAGTTAGCGTTACTGGTATATACAATAGCAATTCCATTGTAATTTTCTCTCATATCTTTTTTTTTTTTTTTTACAGGGACAGAGAGAGAGTCAGAGAGAGGGATAGATAAGGACAGACAGACAAGAACGGAGAGATGTGAGAAGCATCAATCATTAGGTTTATTTTTTGGTTGCCGTCGCAACACCTTAGTTGTTCATTGATTGCTTTCCCACATGTGCCTTGACCGCGGGCCTTCAGCAGACCAAGCAACCCCTTGCTGGAGCCAGCGACCTTGGATCCAAGCTGATGAGCTTTTTGCTCAAGCCAGATAGGCCCGTGCTCAAGCTGGCAAGCTCGGGGTCTCGAACCTGGGTCTTCCGCATCCAAGTCCGACGCTCTATCCACTGCACCACCGCCTGGTCAGGCTTCTCTCATATCTTGACCTTCAATTTCTTCTGAAAAGCACTCCAACTATTTTCACTCCCTGGTCCCTATGTTAGCATGACTCATTACTGGCATTAAAGGATAATGACTTCTTTATTTTTACTCTAACATCTTCAAGGATAGTGAAGTCGGTCTGTAGAAGGAAATGTTAATTCTTTTCAATGTAAGCCACAGTGATGTGGAAGCATTTACCCAGGAACAGAGTTGAATTATCAGAAAAAATTAAAAAGGACTAGATGATTCCGTTTTCTGGTCCAAATCAAGGTCCTTGTTAAATTCTGCCAATACTAAGGTACATAGAATGGGCTTTTACATTTAGTTTCTGTTATGTTTGTATATACTTTGTTTAGGCAGCATTAAAATTTTGCTTTATCTTTTTAAAGCCAGTGGCCAAGGCCACCATCAGAGCCACTTGGACAATGCAGGTTCACATTGGATTCGGACAGTCGGTAATGAAACAATGGAGCCAAGAGCTTGTGAGCCATCAGCTTTAGTTCTAGCTTGCACCCGGCAGGCAAGTAAAAACACACACTGGGCTCCAAAACCCACTCATTCAGTGCTCACAAAGCTACTGACTTATCCGAGTTTCCTAGAATGAAAGATTTCTAGCTCACCAGACTTATTCACCTCTGTTCCCTATCTCCTTCTCTCTGCACAAACTGGCTTCTCCCTCAGCACTCTACCATCTTGGCTGCTTCTCCTCTCTTCCATGTGGCCTTAATCTGCTCTCCTCTCTAATGCTAACCTCAGGAACCGAGAGAGAACAAACTCCCAGTCTGCCCCACTTTATATAGTGTAGAAATCCAAACCTTTAATCCAATCTACAAACAAGGAAGTCTCTGATACAAAGTCACCCATCTGAGGCATAATGGGAGGATTCCTCATGAGAGTGCACCACCCCACATCATCCAATCAGTCAAGGGTGTGGGGAAAAGCTCACTCTTAAAACTAAGCCTTAGGCTATAACAACCTGGCCTGACCACAGCATGTCCCCCCCACACAAAAATATCAACGAACTTGCACGTGGGCAGCGCCATCTTTAACCAAAGTGAGCATAATATATTTTATTAGCCCAACAATCCTCTACAGGTATACCTTTCAAGAACAGTTTTAATTATGTTCATGTTAAAGAATCTTTCAATAAATAAATTACTTGAAAAGGTCTTTAAAAAAACTGTTGACAGAAACAGGAAAGGAAAGGGAAAGGGAAAGAGAAAGGGAAAGGAGAAAAGGAAAGGAAGAAAAGGGGAGGAAAGGAGAGAAGGGAAGGAGGAAAGGAGAAAGGAAGGAAGGGAAGGAGGGAGGGAGAAGGCAGGAGAAAGGAAAGAAAGGAAAGGATGTAAAGGAAGAGAAGAAGGAAGGAAGGGAGAAAGAATAAAGGTAAGGTCAAGGAATTTGCCCTATTTACTTTTTGTCTTTTCTTTTTTTTCTTTTTCCTTTTTGTAGGAGAGATATACTACTACTCAATCTCTACTATAAAATGGCACTCCTAAGAACTCTGTTAATGCAGCGTGTTATAGATACATTTCTGCTCTTGAAGGAATGAGAAGACATTTCCCCATGCAGTACAATCATATTAATTAATTAATCAATTAACTTATTTACTGAGATAGAAAGGGAGAGGGAGAGAAGCATCAACTCATAGCTGCTTTCACTTTTAGTGGTACAATGAGCTTCTTGCATGTGCTTTGACCGGGCCCATGCCAGTGTCCCCTAGCTCAGGCCAGCAACCTTTGGGTTCAAGCTGGCAAGCATGGGGATCGTGTGTAAGATCCCCCATTCAAGCCAGAGACCCCACTCTGAGAAGCCAGAGCTCAGAGCCAGCGACTCTGGGGTTTCAAACAGTCAACCTCAGTGTTATGGGCTGATGCTTTATCTACTGTGCCACCACAGGCCAGGCAGTCCAATCACTTTCAAAATCACACTTCCTTTTACCACTAAATTTTCTGCTAACTATATGTCCACAACATACAAGGTAGAGCAAAAGTAGGTTTACAGTTGTTTGTATGGAAAAAAATACAATAATTAAAAATAACAATACAGAAGAAAAAACCTCTGTGTTTCATGTACTCACAATTGTAAACCTACTTTTGCTTCACCCTCTATTTAGAGAATTGTGCTTGAGTATAATCTTACCATCTGGAACATTCCTTTATTTACTATGAATTTAGCACTCTCCACTCCATGATTTTTGATAGACTAACTCATATATACTACAGGGGAGGAAATCAATCACAGTTGCCCACTGCCTGGATATATACAATGATTAAATGGTACATATTTTTTCCCATAATGATACTCAGAAGGTATTTATTTATAAGAATAAATACAGTAGCTATCCTGAAAGTCTCCTTTGAAGTCAATCAATCTCCTTGAACATCAGAAGGTTTTCCACTACATGCAAGATCTGTTTTTATTATGAAAGCTTTGTAAATTCTTCAAAGCTTAAGTCTTCCTTTTTCATGGTAGGGCCCTTTCCCAGCTACTCCACACACTGGGACATCAGTTATTGTTAAATAGATCATTAAAAAAGACAGATCAGGCAGGTCCTTACCCTGACTGACTCAGTTCTGAGTGTAAATGAGGTGTACGGGACATGTGCAGTCTTGGATCACTAGGGTCACATCACTGCACTGAAGCACAGGTCATTTACTAACTCTTGGCAAAATCGGAGTTGGTGGTTAAAACTTACAGAGAATTTGTACTGAGAGAGCATTAATACCTGCTTTTAAAACGCCAGCTTTCCAACTCAGGGCTGACTAAATTAAATAAACATTTGTACTTATTTCTACTAATACATTTTGAAAAAAATGTTTCACTTAAAGAACCACCAAAGGCAAGACAAATTATATGGAAAACACTCTATTTCCTCCTATTTAAAAAAACACATTGCCTGACCAGGCAGTGGCGCAGTGGATAGAGCGTCGGATTTGGATGCGGAAGACACAGGTTCGAGACCCTGAGGTCGCCAGCTGAGCGCGGGCCCATCTGGCTTGAGCAAAACTTGCCAGCTTGGACCCAAGGTCGCTGGCTCCAGCAAGGGGTTGCTCAGTCTGCTGAAGGCCCACGGTCAAGGCACATGTGAGAAAGCAATCAATGAACAACTAAGGTGTTGCGACGGCAACGAAAAACTAATGATTGATGCTTCTCACCTCTCTCTGCTCCAGTCTGTCTGTCCCTATCTATCCCTCTCTCCGACTCTTTCTGTCCTTGTAAAAAAACCCAGAAAAACACACACACACACACACACAACATTGGTTTTCTACTCAATTTTCAAGTATAAAATAACTTTCTGAAACATTTCCTAAGCTTTGTCAGCCTTATTAATATCCTTATTCTTTAGAAATCCGTGAATATATTTTTTCAAAGTATTGATTCTAAAGAGAAAGGAAGGGAAAGAGTGAAACACTGATTTGTTGTTCCACTTATTTATGCTTTCACTGGTTCATTCTTGTGTGTATCCTGACTTGGGATTAAACCTGTGTACCCTGACTGGGAATTGAGCCCGCAACCTTGATATATGGGCATGACACTCTAACTAACTGAGCTAACCAGCCAGGGCCATCTACGAATATTTTTGAATGGTACTCTATACAAAGCACTGTGCTGGCTAAATTCTTCAAAATCTTATATTATTCATTTATGTAATTTTTTGGTTCTTGCCTTAGTAAATTTGACTGGTAAAGGTCAAGGGAACAAAGCCAAGGCTATACTTCTTTTAGAAATGAAACTCTGATCTTCTCAAGGTCATTAATAACATTATTTAAAATAACTTTGGGTAAATAAAAAAATTCATAAAATACTACACACCTTGCAGGAACCAAGCAGGACATTCTCAAACAGGTAAAATCTGCTTTTACCTCAACACTGATTCACTTTGAAAGTAGCTCTGCAGTCTACACCTCAAACACAGAAGCTGGCATCCTTGTTATCAGATTGTAAACACAATGCCAATGAACAAATTCATTTTCTCAAACATCTGAATTGTTTGTTAAAGAAATAGAGTTTCTTTATGTTAATCAAAAGTAATGAGTTTAGAGCATTATATCTCTTTCTGAAGTTAAAGCACAAAATACCCCGGATTTGGAATTTTTGAAAGGCGAAAGACAGAAACTAAGCTGGCCAGAGTTGAGAGGTGCAGATGGCACACAAACTTTCTGGTGTCTTTTATATCTGTTCCACCCTGCTTACAACATGAGAAAAAGATCGTTGGCAGATATGAAAAAGCAAGATTTTGAAACAATTTTTTTAAGCTAATTATAGGTATTTTGAAAATAGTCTCTTGTATTCTTCAGGATTAGCAGCAATATTTTGTGAACAAACCAAAAAACCAAACAAACAAAAAACTGTTTCTTTTCTGAAATGTCTAATATAGACAGTAGGTGATTACTAAATTTATTTTTATACAAATATTAAAACCTGAGCATGTTAAAAATCTTCTGGAATTGCAGAAGCACCAACAGCATCAAGTATGACAAGATTTTTAATTTTGGGCTATACTATATCTACCAAATAATACACTACACTGTCTAGAAGAGGAATTTGTTTTTATAATTTAATAGTATTTTTTAATTTAATAGTAATTTTCAGATCTATTTTTTCACTTAAGAAGTAGAAAACTGACTAAAAATTTTCATATCACATGAAATATCCTATTGATTTGTTTTTTACATAATTAGCTTTTATCTTCAGACTTTCAACCTCAAATTCAAATACATTTTGATAAAGTATACTCTATCCAAGCAATATAAAAGGATAATCAATTTGAAAGTTATAGTACAAAGAACTTCTATTATACCAAGGCCTATTTAAAAAAATCTAAATTTGGGACCTGGCAAGGTGGTCAGTTGGTTAGAACATTGCCCTGATACACCAAGGATGCAGGTTCAATCCCTTATGAGGACAAATACAGTATCAGCCAATGAATATACAACTAACTGGAACAACAAATTGATGTCTCTCTCTCTCCGTTCCTCTTTCTCTAAAATCAATCAACAAATTAAAATATTTTTTAATCTAAACTTATAAATGGCATAAAGTAGGTCCTTGATTTAGTCACTGAACATTCTCCAATTTACCTCTAATACAACATAATAAAAGAAACTTAAAATTTGAGAGGGTCCATGCATTGATCATTATTTTAACTCTGACTGGCTGAGAGGTTCTCCAGTGTCTGCACAACATTAAGGAATATCTATTATATGCAGAAATAGTGTCTGGGGTCAAGTCACAAACATTTATACAGAGTTTCCTGGGATGACACTGGACTGAGGGATATCTATATACTTTTCTGTACTACATTGCTGCAGACAATAATAATTTGCTTGACTAAAAAGAAAAAATTACTATTGGAACTATTAAAAATGGGAAAAAAAAGTAGAAGAAATAGCTGCCTTCAGGAAAATGAAATTAGGCTGCTCTACCCCAAGTCGTCATCACAATGTATTTTGGAATAGGATATTCAAATTCTCAGCTGACATCCAAATTTTTCTTATTTTATGCCCATCCATCTCTTTCAAGGAATACTTTCCTTATATCTGGCAGATAGGAAATATTAGGGCTTGAGATTAGCAATATACTTTCTTATAATTAAAACCTTCTCCCGATTATCACTTCTCTCAAAGGAGATATAATGTGTTTGAAGAATGTGATTTATTTTCCAATAATGTGTTTAAAAGAAACTTTTCAGGAACATAGCTCTTTTGCTCAGGTAGGAACATCTGTATTTACAACACAGATCTGAAAAAGTAAATGTTTTTCTGTATAACACAGCATGTTTCTCTTGGCTGAAACAATGTTTTATCTTTGTATTTGAGTAGGAATTTATAAATAGGTTGCTTGTGGTATTTTAGCCAGAAGAACATTTAGCCATTAGATTTGTTTTAGGGAAAACAGTGACGTGTAACAGCATAAAATATGCTCTTTCTACTTTGACACATGCACACTAACTTACCATCTGAAGTCTTCTTTAACTCAGTTTTTAGTTTTTTCTGTTCTTCTACCAGTTTTTTACTTTCTGCTTCCAAAATGTGTTCTGCTTCCTTGTTAGAGCCTTTCAGGAGCTATCAGAAAAGAGAATTATATAAGTAAGCTTAGATTGCAATAGTCAGACATTCTTCCAGGATATGGTCTGAGTAACATATTTAAAATTATTGTCTTTATTTCATCCTTTGTCTTTTTTAGTATTTTAATAATTTATTTTTAAGCATTTTAATTTTATTTATTTATTTATTTTGTGACAGAGACAGAGAGAGGGACAGAGAGGAAGGGAGATGAGAAGCATCAATTCTTTGTTGCGGCACCTTAGTTGTTCATTGATTGCCTTCTCATATGTGCCTTTACCAGGGGGCTACAGCAGACTGAGTGACCCCTTGCTCAAGCCAGCGACCTTGGGCTCAAGCTGGTGAGCCTTGCTCAAACGAGATGAACCCATGCTCAAGCTGGCGACCTCAGGGTCTTGAACCTGGGTCTTACGCATCCCAGTCTGATGCTCTATCCACTGCACCACTACTAGTCAGGCAGTATTTTATAATTTTCTACAACATAATTTTCCTAACAGAAACTTGGTATCTGGCAAACATACAATAAATTTCTCCTCACAATGGCTGAAATCAGCCCTGGCCAGTGAATGTTCCGGGTTCCATCCCCTGTCAGGGCAAACGTGAGAAGTGACTGCTTCTCTTCCCCTTCCTCCCCTTCTCTCTCTCTTCTCCTCTTGCAGCCAGTGGCTTGATTGGTTTGAGCGATGGCCAGGTGCTGAGGATAGCTTGGTTGGTCAGAGTGTAGGCCTCAGGCACTGAGGATAGTTCGGTTGATATGAGCATTGGTCCCAGATGGGAGTTGCCAGGTGGATCCTGGTCAGGGTACATGCAGGAGTCTGTCTTTCTATCTCTATCTCCCCTCCTCTCACTTAAAACAAAACAATGGCTAAAATCTCTGAAATAAAAAAAATATTAAGAGTTTCTGGTTGGGCTATGATTAAAATTGTATTTTCAAAAGTATTTACATAAATAATATGCATGTCTTTTTACCAACTAAGTGTGTCAAGAAAACCTAAGACAAGACAACTCTGAGGATATGAATTGGAGGGCCATTATTTTCTAGTTGTAGAGCTATCTACTCAGACTATTTCTATAAAGATGAACTTAGGAGAACATAATGTCAGTTGTAGAGGTGGGTAAGTAGAAAATGAAAGGGCTATCACTATTGGAAAATTCTAATTTTCAGTGACTAGCCTCCAAATTAATTTTATTCAGTTAATTTTTTACAATGCTCTTCATATTTTAAAATCTATTCTGGCCCTGGCCAGGTAGCACAACTGGTTAGAGCATTGTTCCAATATGCCAAGGATGTGGACTCAATCCCTTATTGGGCACATGCAAGAATCAAGCAATGAAAAAAAAAAATCAGCAATGAATACATAAATGAGTGGAAAAATGAGCCATGTTTGTCTCTCTCTCCCCCTTCTTGTCTTTCTAGAATCAGTTAATAAATTTAAAAAAAAATTTAATCTATTCTAGCTTTTTAAATGTTTATTTTTCTAGTTTATACTTTCTAGACATAAAAATTAAAGTCTGAATAGTAAAATATTTGACAAAAATAAAAACAGAATGGAGTAAAAATGTCATGATCTATATGTCTGGATGGAAACCATCATTGTTAACAATTAAGAAGTTGACATTATAAAGAAATTTTAAGAAATTCAAGTTACAAGAAAGGCAAATTAATGTTTGAAAAATAAAATATGTACACAGTTTGAAAAACAGAATATATAAAAACTGGCAAAAGTTATTTGACTAAAGTGCTGCAACTTGAAACTGATAGCTTTCATAGGTGAAAAAGCAACACAGGACAACTTAAAAGAAACTCACCACAAAAGAATTTTTATAGCAGATAATTCCTTTTCTAAGCTGATATATGTAACAAACAAAATGTTTGACAGCGCACTAACTACAGGCAAATATTTTACAATACTAGGTGTTACAAGGGATAAAAATGTCAGAGAAATATGATCTCTGCTCTGAGGTAAGCAGTCTTAGAAGGCTGGGACGAGCACACGAACTGCAGCGCAGTATCAGACAGACGGTGCTGCTGGGACATGAAGCTCTGAGCAACTCATTATATAATCCCAAGACGTTTTTTAGGAGATAAGAGGACTGAAAAAGCCTTATACTTTCAAACATTAAAAAATTTTTTTTTCTACAAATCGCTATGAATTTGTTGCCCACTTCAAGTTCAAAACAACCCCTGCTGCTGCTTCATGGCATTTGGTTCTCAGAGTCCTGAGTGATTATCCAAATTGGAAGGGAATCATTGAGCTGCAGGAATGTTTACACTGACTGCTTGAATTATTAAGCCATTTACTTGAAAAAGCTGGATTTGTGCTGGTCTTGTAAATAAACTTTTATTATTGCACCTGTAAACTTGTCCAAATTTATTATGTGCAACTTGATGCTAGGTAAAGACCCCGAGTCCTGGAGTACAAAATTCAATAGCTACCAGCTCTAGTGATACACATGTTCACTTTCCCACCTACCTCATCCCATGGTGGTAAGTAGCTGGTAAAAAAATAGTAAAAAGTAAAGCTGTCACTGCTGTTATTTAAAGCAATTAAAAGTTAATTGGTCTTTCATAATTATTATTATTTTTTTTGTATTTTTCTGAAGTGAGAAGCAGGGGGCAGCAGACAGACAGACTCCTGCATCCCCCAACTGGGATCCACCCGGCATGCCCACCACGGGGCGATGCTTGGCCCATCTGGGGTATTGCTCAGCTGCAACCCGAGCCATTCTAGTGCCTGAGGCAGAGGCCATGGAGCCATCCTCAGCACCCAGGCCAACTTTGCTCCCATGAAGCCTTAGCTGCAAGAGGGAGAGAGAGAGAGAGAAAGGAGAGGGGGAAGGGTAGAGAAGCAGATGGGCGCTTCTCCTGTGTGCCCTGACCGGGAATTGAACCTGGGACTTCCACATTCCGGGCCAATGCTCTACTGCTGAGTCAACTGGCCAGGGTCATAATTATTTCTTTTAATTAACTTAATATCAGAACACAAAAGGGTCTTAGGCATCATCTGCAAGTGATAAGCTAGATACAAATGAAGGCACAATACACCGTGCTTAAGAGTGTGAACTCTGGACTCAAACTGCCTGGATTAAATCTTAGTTCTGTCATTTATCTGAAGTCACTTATCTGAATGATTTTGTGCAAGTCACTTAAAATTTTTGTGCCTCCATTTTCTCATGTATAAAATGCAGATAATGAAGTATCAACCTCATGGGGTTGTTGCAAGAATTAAGAGTCAATACGCTACTGTGGAGCATTTGAAATGATACCTGACACAAATGTTAGTTATTATTTATGACCTTGAGGCCCAGAACATATGAGGTGACTTGCCTGAGGTCACAATGCTAATTACTGGTTGAGACGGGACTGGCACCCAAGTCTCTTACATCTCAGGGAAATATACTTTCCCTTAGATAACAGGTCTCTGATAGAGACTGAAGAGGTATTTTAGCAATTTTATTCCTCCTTAACCAGTATTTCAAAACCTACATGAATAAAGTATCTTGAAACAACAGTCATCTTTGATATTCTGACTTACGTTCTTCATTAATCAACACTTGCACTTTGGGTACTGACAGTATTTATGTCCGGCTTACAGACTTTCTCCCCACTGTGTACTGTACTGGTTTAGCCCAGTGTCTCTGTGCACCAGGACTACTGAATGGGTCAGAGATTATGCAGGAAGCAGGGAACCAGGACAGTGTGGAACCAAAGGGCAGGAAAACAAAAAAGGGAAGAAATTGTGGGGGAATCAAAGAATCAGTAGTCATGAAATAAAACTCCTTGCAATAGTAACTGGTTCTGAAAATAACTTCAAAAACGTTTTGAGGAAGAGACTTTCTTTGAAGGACAAGATTAATTTAAACACATTATGATATATAGGAGAAAAATAATTAGTAGAACATTACAAAAACATTTTCCATTTTCTTAAGAGCTGAAGAGTAGGAAGACAATAAATAATGAATAAGAGGAAAAAAGCAGTGTTCTACTAGGAGTAACAACTCATTAATCTGACATGATGGGCATAATGTTAAATCAAGACGGGCATATGTTAGTACACAAAGACAAGGCTGTGTGCTTGGAAGCTAGCCCTCACATGAATCAATGCTTTGAGGATTTTGTTTCTTTTTTATCATTGGGAAAGGAGATCAAAGGATAGAAAATAAAGCAAATGATACTATGGTGCAAAATGAGGCTGATTCTGTTGCTGAAACATTCCTCCAAAAAAGCAGAAATGACTTATTGCTGGCTTTTAAAGTTAGAAATACCAACAGCTTCATTTCCCAACTTATATTTACTACAAAGGGTAATTTATGTGACATCTGTAATCAATGCCTTTTCAAAGCAACAAAACAAAGTAAAAAATAAACTGATGCTTATTCTCTAAAAGTTTCCTTAAAGTATCTAAGAAACATTTTGAATTATTTCTATATAAATACCTTTTTGTTGTAATGAAAATAAGACATGCATCAAAATAAGTAAAATAGGGTTTTGAGTAGATGACAATGATACTACAGCACCAGGCAGAATATTTTGAGTTTTGCCTTATTTAGTAAGTTTTTAAAAAACTTTAAATTGTATTATGTAATAATAGCTAACTCATTTAGAATTGATGGAAGGTGGTGCTTATAGTTTCTTTTATAGGAGGGTGGGCTTTAGGACATGGATAAGAATTTGAATTCTCTATTGTTGGACTCTACATTTTTTACATAAATATAACATAGTGTAACATATAACTGACTTTGCATTTCATTAATTTATAATTGAGAAATAATGTTATTGCATTGTTTTAGAAATGCTTTCTTTCAAGAATATCTATTTTGCTTCTGAGTAATTCTACTGATACTTTTTATTAAAATGCAGAATTAGCCCTGGCTGGTTTGCTCAGTAGACAGAGCACTGTCCTGAGAGGTTGTGGGTTCAGTCTCCAGTCAGGGCATGCATTAAAGCAATCAATGAATGCACAACAACTAAATGGAACAACTAAGTGGAACAATGAGTTGATATTTCTTTCTCCCCCTCACTATCCTCTCAAATCATTGAAAAATTTAAAAATATATAAAACAAAAGCAGAACTAGCAAACAGAGGGATTAATATGAACTGAAAACACTCAAGTATGAGACCTGAGCTCTAAATTTTAAACTGAAGTAAAAATATACCCAAAGTAATTTTACATATTCATTTTTCCATTTGTTCATCTTTTTATTTAATGGGGAAAGCACTGCAGTCCCTGAATGGCAGGGAAAGAACAGCACTGGGCTCTCAAAGAGAGATTATCAGCAGCATCACAAAGTTAAAGATATTTTTTTTATTGATTTTTTTTTTTTTTAGAAAGAGAACGAGAGAAATATCTTTTTTTAAGTGAGAGGAGGAGAGATAGACTCCCACACGTGCACTGTGATCCATCCAGCAACCCCGGTCTGGGGCTGACGTTCAAATCTACCGAGTCTCTGGCTGTGAGAGGGGTGGGGGGCGGAGAAGCAGATGGTTGCTTCTCATGTGTGCCCTGACTGGGAATGGAACCCAGGATGAACATCCACATGCTGGGACAACACTCTATCTACTGAGACAAATGACCAGGGCCAGGAAACATCAATTTGTTGCTCCACTTATTTATGCATCACTGGTTGATTCTTATATGTGCCCTGATTGGGAACACAACCTTGGTATATTAGGACAAACTCTAACTGAACAACCTGGCCAGGGAACAAAGTTAAAGATTTAAACTAGTATAAGCAGCCTGACCTGTGGTGGCGCAGTGGATAAAGCGTCGACCTGGGAACACTGAGGTCGCCAGTTCAAAACCCTGCACTGGTCTGGTCAAGGCACATATGGGAGTTGATGCTTCTAGCTCCTCCCCCCTTTCTCTCTCTTTCTCTCTCTCACTCTGTGTCTCCTCTCTAAAATAAATAAATTAAAAAAAAAAAGAAATAATAAAATAGTATAAGCAGTCTTCAATCTACATCAACTATTTTCCTCTGCTTCCTACACAACCATCATTTAAAGGAAAACAAAGAAAAGGGCTTACAAAAATAACAGAAAAAAAACACAAATAAAGAGACTTATGAATACTTGCTTTAGGTTATAAAGTAAAATTAAGGGTAATGAATGAATTAAAAATTATATTCTCAGAAACTTTTCTCCTTGAATCACAGGAAGTAGATATAATGGCATTAATTTACTATAGAGGAAAACTGTGAGAATAAACAAATCAATTAGTAGAATATTGCTATTTATGATCATTTTCTGCATATAAGCAAATGCTCTTTTTAATGCTGAAAAAAAAAAAAAATACCACCCCTCAGAAATATCAACATTTACACAAACTTTTAAAAAGAAAACTTAAATACCTGTTTTAGTCTTTCATTCTCTTTCATGAAGTTTTTGGCAGCCTCATTAGTATTTTCTGCTTGAGTTTTAAGTACTCCTTTGTTTGATGTTTCTTTTGCCAGCTGAGTAATAAGGGTGACCAGACGTCTCAACACTCTAAGAAAATTAAAAAACAAACAAACAAAAAAACAACCTTTAAAATAAATTGTCATTGTCAAACAACTCTCCTTCAAGTATAGGTGTGGTGCAGAGAGATGATAGTTAAAAAGGACACACTTGTCGTTCCACTTAGTTGTGCACCCCACTGATTGCTTCTTATATGTGTCCTGACTGGGACTTGAACTGACAACCTCGGGGTTCTGCCAGCCCCATCAGAATCAAGCCTGTGGCCCTGAGATCAAGCTGGTGACCTTGGCGCTCTAGCACAATGCTCTATGTACTGAAGCACTGGCCAGGGCCACATTCTTTTTTTTAAAAAATCCAAGCTTCTGGTCAAAACACACTTCTGTACCCTGGCCAGAGAGCTTGGGTGGTTAGAGTATCATACCAAATCACAGAAGTTGCCAGTTTGATCCTTGGCTAGGGCACATACAGAAACAGATCTATGTTAAAACAATCTTTAATTACAACCATGAAACAATACTTGAAAGTGTGTATATATATACACACACACACTGCTCACAAAAATTAGAGGATTTCAAAATGAGTATGAAGCGATAACATATCCCCTAATTTTTGTGAGCAGTGTATATTCCACAGGAGTGTACAAGAGGAGACCTACCTACTTTGGGGGGAATGGTGGTAAGAGAAGGATTCTCTGAGAAAGAGACTGAAGAATGAAATGTGAGCTGGGGAAAGAGGGAAGAAGAGGAGGAAAAACAGCTGTGAAGAACCTGAAGTAGGAAGGAGCTAGGTACACAATAGGAACTCAGTATATATTCACTGTAAGAATGAATGAATGAATGAACAGTGGAGGTCAGTGTGGGAGGAATGTGGCATACAGTATATGTCAGAGAACAGTATGAGAAAAGAATCAAGAGAGAAGCAGGGGTCAGATCATGCAAGGCTTATTAACCTTTCAAACCTATAAGCCATAACCATTGCTTGTTATTTGGTTATACAGTCTAAGTTCTTTTATGAAGATGTTAGTATACTAAATATTATAGAAAAAATATGTTATGAAGGCTAAAAAATAAAAAACAAATTATATTTTTAAATTGTGTGTTGTTTTGTTTTTTTACTTACAACCAAAAAAATAATGAAAATCCAGAAATGTAAAGATTTCTTTGAGCCCTAAAAAGTTTCATATGCATATGTTCGTGGGCCCCAGGTTTGCTGGGTAAGAACTTTTCCATGTCAGCAAGAGAGGAATATTTCCTTACTTCTCTCACAGCATCTGTTAGAGACAAATAGGAAACATTACTTTCGGCTTTTAAAAATATAAACATTATTAAAATGGGAAGCAGTTTTAGAATAATTGAGCTAACCTTTAAGTAACATTTTAGGTAGGGGTTCTGTTTTTGTCTTTCCCTCTACATACTTGAGAGGGTACAATGTTCAAAACAGATCATCTGTACATGGAGACTAGTGGTAAACTTTGACTGTAACAGCATTTCTGTTTTTTACTATTCATCTAGAACTCATCATTGTACCATCTCTACAAACTATTATCTTTTACTTTTTCTATCCCTAATAGGTTGACTAAATTTTAACCTACTGACAATAATATATAGGACATATCCCATTACAATCAATTCCAAGAAACTAGCCTATTTCTCTTACTGTACCAGCAATTTATTATATCTGTCATTTTGTTGGTTTCCATGGCTGTGTAGAAGCTTTTCAGTTTGATGTAATCTCATTAACTTGTTTTTGTTGCTTTTGGTGTCAAATCCAGAAAATCATTGCTAAGAGACCCTTACTGACTATGCTTTTTACTAGGAGTTTTTTGGTTTTTTTTTTTAACAGGGACAGAGAGAGAGTCAGAGAGAGGGATAGATAGGGACAGACAGACAGGAACGGAGAGAGGCGAGAAGCATCAATCATTAGTTTTTCGTTGCCGTCGCAACACCTTAGTTGTTCATTGATTGCTTTCTCACATGTGCCTTGACCGTGGGCCTTCAGCAGACCGAGCCAACCCTTGCTGGAGCCAGCAACCTTGGGTCCAAGCTGGCGAGCTTTTTGCTCAAGCCAGATGGGCCCACGCTCAAGCTGGTGACCTCAGGGTCTCGAACCTGGGTCTTCTGCATCCCAGTCCAACGCTCTATCCACTGCGCCACCGCCTGGTCAGCTTACTAGGAGTTTTATAGTTTCAAGTCTTTAATACATTTTGAGTTAATTTAAAAATTTTTATTTTTCAGTTATAGTTTACAGTCAATATTCTTTTGTATTAGTTTCAGGTATACAATAAGTTAATTTTTGTATGGTGTAAGACAGTGGTCCAGTTTTCCCAACACCATATATTGAAGGGACTGTCCTTACCCCCATTGTATACTCTTGGCTCTTTTGTCATAAATTAATTGAACATATGTGTGGGTTTACTTCTGTGCTCTCTATTTGGTTGCATTAGTCTGTCAGTGGTTCCCAAAGTGTGCACCAGGGCACACTGGTATGCCCTAGATTTCCAGGTGCGCCCTGCAGTATTCCAGAGAAAAATGTGCCTCTTAGGGACCAAAAAACCAACAGGGTTTTTGGAATTTACATTTTGGGGACAGAGGTGTGGGGAATTGGCTGTAAGCTGACAGTCTGCCCAAACCCCCACCTCACTTGCCTGATTAGGTTGCAAAAGGTTGTTAAGCTGTGGGGCTGGATTGTTTACACTACCCCCCACATTCCCCAGAAAGACTGGGGACAAGTTTCTTTTATCCTTTGTTTGGTGTAAAGTTAAGATGATATGTATGGTGGGGGTTTATGATTGATGATTAAACATAAGGAATTGTCTCTTGAAGCCTTTTGGATTTCTATAAAGAAGAATATGTGGCAATATCTAAAAAAGCATTGAACATTTTACTACAATTTTCTTTCTTTTTTTATTTACAGAGACAGAGAGTCAGAGAGAGGGATAGACAGGGATAGACAGAAACGGAGAGAGATAAGAAGCATCGATCATCAGTTTTTCATTCGACACCTTAGTTCATTGATTGCTTTCTCATATGTGCCTTGACCGCAGGCCTTCAGCAGACCGAGTAACCCCTTGCTCAAGCCAGCGACCTTGGATCCAAGCTGGTGAGCTTTTTGCTCAAGCCAGATAGGCCCGCGCTCAAGCTGGCGAGCTCGGAGTCTCGAACCTGGGTCTTCTGCATCTCATTCTGACGCTCTATCCACTGCGCCACTGCCTGGTCAGGCTTAACCCCTCTTTTTTTTAAAAATTTCTTTTTATTCATTCTAGAGAGGAGACAGAGAAGAGAGAGAGAGAGAGAGAGAGAGAGAGAGAGAGAGAGAGAGAGAGAGAGAAAGAGAGAAAGGGGGGAGGAGCTGGAATCATCAACTCCCATATGTGCCTTGACCAGACCAGTGCAGGGTTTTGAACTGGCGACCTCAGTGTTCCCAGGTCGACGCTTTATCCACTGCGCCACCACAGGTCAGGCCTTAACCCTCTTTTTTAAGAATTCTAAAAAGTATAACTCAAAAAATATAACATAAAAATATTTTTTAATGTCAGAATAAAAGTAATTTTGTTGTATTTATTTTAATTACCATAAAAGCATGCTTGGACTCTATATTATTTTCTTTAATATTTGACCTAATTATTATAACGTATTACTCAGAAATTTGTATATGGTGCGCCTACTATTATTTGTAGGATTTTAAATGTGCCCCGACTTAAAAAAGTATGAGAACCACTGGTCTATATGTTTATTGTTATGCCAATACCATACTGGTTTGATTATTATTACACCTTTGCAATATACCATATTTTGAAATTAGGGAGCATGATGCTTCTAGCATTATTCTTTCTCAAGATTGCTTTGGCTATTTTGACCATTTTGTGGTTCCTTACAAACTTCAGGATTGTGTTTTTTTGTGTTTGTGTGATAGAGAGAGAGTCAGAGAGAGGGACAGATAGGGACAGACAGACAGGAAGGGAGAAAGATGAGAAGCACCAATTCTTCATTGCGGCCCTTTAATTGTTCATTGATTGCTCTCTCATATGTGCCTTGACTGGGGGCTACAGCAAAGTGAATGACCCCTTGCTAGAGCCAGTGACCTTGGGTTGAACTGGCAATCCTTGCTCAAACCAGATGAGCCTGTGCTCAAGCTGGCAACCTCAGGGTCTTGAACCTGGGTCCTCCACTCTATCTACTGCACCATCGCCTGGTCAGGCAGTATTGTTTATTTCTGTAAAACAAGCCATTGGAATTTTGGTAAGGATTATACTGAATCTTCACATTACCTTGGTAGTATGAACATTTTTTCCAATATTAATTTTCTACTCTATTGGCATAGAATACCTTTCCATTTATCTATTCAATTTCTTTCACCAATCTCTTATAGTTTACAGTGTACAGGTCTTTTACATTTTTGTTTAAAGTTATTCCTAGGGCCTGACCTGTGGTGGCGCAATGGATAAAGCGTCGACCTGGGAACACTGAGGTCGCCAGTTTAAAACCCTGCACTGGTTCGGTCAAGGCACATGGGACTTGATGCTTCCAGCTCCTCCCCCCTTTCTCTCTTTCTCTCTCTCTCACTCTGTGTCTCCACTCTAAAATGAATAAAATAAAAATAAAATAAATTAAAGTTATTCCTAGGTATTTTACCCTTTTTGATGCACTTATAAATGAGGTTTTCTTAATTTTGCTGATAGTTCATTATTAGCATATAAAAATGTGAATTTCTGTATAATGATGTTGTATCCTGCACTTTTACTGAATTCTTTTAAGTGTTTTTTTCAATTTACTCATTTTTATAGATAGAGGAGAAAGAGAGAGAGAGAGAGAAGGGTGGAGGAGCAGGAAGCATCAATTCTCATATGTGCCTTGACCAGGCAAGCCAAGGGTTTTGAACCTGTGACCTCAGCGTTCTAGATCAACGCTTTATCCACTGAACCACCAAAGGTCAGGCAACTTATTTCATTTACTAGTTTTAACCATTATTTTTGTGGAATTCTTAGGGTTTTTTTATATCTATATACATAGAGATTTCTACATCATGTCATCTGCAATAGTGACAGTTTTACTTCTTCCTTTCTGATTTGGATGCCTTTTATCTTTTTATCTTGCTTAATTGCTCTGGCTAGGACTTCCAATACTACGTTGAATAAAAAGGTAAGAGTGGGTATCCTCACTTGGTTACTGACTTTAGAGGAAAAGCTTTTAGCTGTTCATGGTTGAGTATGATGTTAGCTGAAGTTAGTCATATATGACCCTTATCATGTTGAGGTACACTGCCTCTACACCAACTTGGTTCAGAGTTATCATAAATGGATGTTAAATATTTTCAAATGCTTTTCCTGCATCTATTGAGATGATCCTATAATTATTATTGCTAACCTTTTATTTTATTTATTTTAGAGAAGAGACAGAGAGTGAGAGAGAGAGAGAAAGAGAGAAAGAGAGAAAGGGGGAGGAGCTGGAAGCATCAACTCCCATATGTGCCTTGACCAGACCAGTGCAGGGTTTTGAACTGGCGACCTCAGTGTTCCCAGGTCGTTGCTTTATCCACTGCGCCACCACAGGTCAGGCCATTATTGCTAACCTTTAAAAAAATCATGAATGTCCTTAATATAGAAACTAAAATAACTGACTTTAACCCTTTCTTCTTTTTTGAATAAACGTTATAAATTTTCTCTAAACAGGACTTTATTGCTTAATTATCCTATGAGTTTTGATATAATGTATTTTAATTAGTATTCAGTTAAAATATTTTGCCTTTGAGTACTTCTTTGACCCATGTGCTACTGACAAGTGTCTTGTCTATATTGCAAATATGTATGGTTCTTCCAGATATATGTTATTGAGTACTCTTTTACATACTGTGTGATTTCATTTCTTCTATAATTTATTGAGATTTATTTTTCTGGTCCAGAATATAGTGTACCTTGGTAAATAGAGTCTATAGTATCTTTGTGTACCCTTGTGAAGAGTATTTATATTTTCAGCTATTGGGTGAGACTTGATTTTTACACTTTTTAGGGCTATTCTGTTTTGATTTCCATTTAAGTTAAATTCCTAATCCCTGGCCACAATAAATTTTCTATTCCCAAGAGCAACCTTCTGTGATTTTAGTAAAAAGGTCCAAGGTTTTTACTACAGCCCTCTAACTTGATAGGACTTGTAACTCTAAACTCCATTTCTCCTTGCTGGGCAGCATTTAAAATTTCTGCTCAGGTCTTTCATCTTTCTAGCTGCTGCTTTCCACGGAGCTCCTTGAAATCTCCCCTACAGATCCACAGTTCAAAACTCAGCCAAGGATTTGAGGAGAGTTTAGATGTAGATTTGGGGGTTTACTTTCTGAGGCTTTCTCTTTTCTTGTTTATCTCCCCTTAATTTCCAGTGTTTGTGACCTTCGGCACCTTTAGCTAGTAAGACTGTGGTTTTCTGCTTGGAGTTCTGATCATGCCACAAGGGCTGAGAACTGCCCTGAGAGGAAACACTATATAAACCTGATCACACTCAGTGTGATTCTCTACTTTCAAGGTGTCATTTCCTTCCAGTTTCCATCTACTTCTGGTTGCTTTCCTTTTTTACTTATTTTGTCCAGGTTTCACAGATAGGAGGAGTAATCTAATACATGCTACTTTGTCATTTGACTTTTTTTTAAATGTTTAATGACTTGAGAGAGAGAGAGGAAGAGAGAGGAAGAAAAAGAGACAGGAACATCAATCTGTTCCTGCATGTGCCCTTACCAGGAATCAAACTGGCAACTTCTGTGCTTCAGGCCAATGCTCTAACCAACAGAGCTAACTGGCCAGAGCCCATTCAACTTTTGAAATATTATTATTAGTTTATAAAATTTATTGAGGTTGAATTTACATAACAAAATTAACCATTTTAAAGTGAAAAATTTAGAGGCATTTAGTATATTCACAATGTAGTGCAACCACCATCTCTAGTCCCAAATCATTTCTATTATTCCAAAATAAAACCTAAATAAATCACTCCCCACAAAAATTGACTGGATAGTTATATACCACCATTTCTATTACTGAAAATCTTAGTTTCTAATGCCATTAACATACTAATTTGTTTCATGCTGCAATATACATACAACAGTTTTAAAATTACTAACAATGAAACTAAGTGAAGTTTCAGATTTCTTTGCACTTTTGTTTTTAGAATTTATCCACCAAGGAGGTAGTTAGAGTACTATGTTCAAGAGTTCCTTAAAACAATTCTTTTCTCTGTGTCATATGTTTCCAATCTTATATAATATTCAGTTTATATATTCTTGTTTATTTTCAATTCTACAGTTTGCTTTTTCTAGCTTCCTAAAACTTGAAGTTTTCTTTCTTTAAAACAGCTAAGCAGCATTGGTAATACCTGTTTTTTGAAAGTGGTAGCCTTTCTTGCAAAATTATCTGGTTTTACGGTTCTCTGAAGGGGGTAGCTTTTTTTTTTTTAATTTATTCATTTTAGAGAGGAGACACAGAGTGAGAGAGAGAGATAGAGAAAGAGAGAAAGGGGAGAGGAGCTGGAAGCATCAACTCCCATATGTGCCTTGACCAGAACAGTGCAGGGTTTTGAACTGGCGACCTCAGTGTTCCCAGGTCGACGCTTTATCCAGTGTGCCACCACAGGTCAGGCGAAGGGGGTAGCTTTTTGACAACTTCATATTTTTCTATGAAAGCTAGTCTTAAATTTTCTATATCTGTTAGTGTTCATTTGGCAAATTATATTTTCCTGAGAATCACCCATGTTATTTAGGTTTTCAACTTTGTTTGCAAATAGAGGTATATAAAATAGTTTCTTAAGTTATCTTTTTAAAAAATTTCTTTGGTTTTAACAGCTATTTCCCTTTTGACATTCATGAGATTCCCTTAATAATATAGTAAGAGCATTCCAACCACTACAACATAACTAAAAAAACAAACAAAATAGTATTTATCAGTTATTCTGAGCTGGCCAGAGAAAACAGTAACATAAGGGTCATTATGCTTGTGATTCAGCTTCCTTGGAATTTTAATGGGAATAATACTTCTGGATCCATTAAACAGAAAAGCTGAAGATTAATCAATAATGTCAAAGAAGTTTATAAATGTAAATGGTCATACAAAGCCACGTACAGAGTGAATCACCTGTGTCTGAAAAGTGGTATGGGGCTAACAATAAGGAGAGGGCATGATGTGTAGGCAATTTTATATAAACCATGTGGAGAAAGTCTTTTTCAGATCATCTGTGGAAACTTTCAAATTCCCAGGATGCATTTCTATTGACACTGGGTTTCGTGGTTCCTTTCTGCCTATTCCCACCTGTGAAAAGACTCATAGATGCACATACACTTTTAAGTTGGTATTGGCTCTAAATTTAAACACCTTGTAATGATTACTTTATTGAAGACAACCAAGAACAATGAAATAAATTCCAAAGTAAAATATAAATGAAGCTTGAGTAACTAATTTTGCATTATTCACACCACTGTCATTCTAGTGGACAAGAATATTGGACTATGTACTTTACACACATAATTGCATTTAAACCTTCCAACACCTCAGTGAAGTACAGTAAATGTTATTACCCTATTCTGAGATGTAAACCCTGAGAATTAAAAATTAAGTTCTAGCTGCCCACCTTTACCCATCAATGGTTAACATTCCCGGATTAACCATCCATGATATCCATTTCTCTAGGAATTCCGCACTCTGTCTGCCCGCAGATGTAGGCTATACCCAGCAGTAATGAATCTGGTTTCTAACTGCGACCTTCAGCTACTGCTTACCAGACAAGAGTTGAATACCTGGGGCTAGCTGGTCCAATTTTGAAAATGTAATGGCATGACACTGGTTTGCAAAACCATATAGGTTTCAAGTATACAACTTAATAAAACATTGCCTCAAGCAAAGTCACTTTTTGTCCCCATTTTCCTCCCCTTTGCCCACCTCCACCTATCCCCCTCATTGCCCTTTCCTCTGGTGATCACTACACTGTTGTCTGTATGTCGTGTGTGTGTTCTAGTTAGTCCTTTCCCTCTCTTTCATCCAGTCCTCACAACACCGCTCTGCTCTGATAGCTGTCAGTGTTTTCCATGTATCCATGTCTTTGTTTCTATTTTGCTTATCAGTTTATTTTGTTCATTAGACTCCACATATAAGTGAGATCATATGGAATTTGTCCTTTTCTGACTGGCTTATTTCACTTAGCATAATATTCTCCAGATCTATCCATGTGGTCACAAAAGATAAGATTTCCTTTTTTGTTATGGCCAATAGTATTCCATTGTGTAAATGTACCACAGCATTTTTATCCACTCATCCACTGTGGGCAGTTGGGCTGTTTCCAGATCTTGGCTATTATAATTAACTTTACAGTAAACATAGGGGTGCAAATATTCTTTCAAATCAGTGTTTTGGGTTTCATTTTTTGAGGAATCTCCATACTGTATTCTATAGTGGCTGCAACAGCCTGCATTCCCACCAACAGTGCATGAGGGTTCTCTTTTCTCCACATTCTCGCCAGCCCGTTTGTTGATTTATTGATGACAGCCATTCTGATTGGTATGAGGTGATTTCTCATGGTGGTTTTAATTTGTATTTCTCTGATGATTAGTGACAGTGAGCGTTTTTTTCATATATATATATATATATATATATATATATATATATATATATATATATATATATATATATAGGCCATCTGTATGTCCTCTTTGGAGAAGTGTCTATTCAGGTCCTTTACCTGTTTTTTAATTGGGTTGTTTGTCTTCCTGGTGTTAAGGTATTTTGGAAATTAACTGCTTATCAGATGTATCATTGGCAAATATGTTCTCCCATTTAGTGGGTTATCTTTCCATTTCGTTGATGGTTTCTTTTGCTGTGTAAAAGCTTTTTAGTTTGATGTAATCCCATTTATTTTTTCTTTTGCTTTCCTTGCCTGAGATTGGGCAAATATACTGCTACAAGAGATGTTTGAAATTCTACTGTCTATGGTTTCTTCTAGGATTTTTATAGTTTTGCGACTTACATTTAAATCTTTTATCCATTTTCAGTTTAGTCTTGTGTATGGTGTATGTTGGTGGTCTAGTTTAATATTTTTTGCATGTACCTGTCAAATTTTCAACACTATTTATTGAAGAGACTGTTTACTCAATTGTATGATGTTGCCTCCTTTGTCAACTATAAATTGACTGTAAAGGTGTGGGTTTATTTCTGGTCTCTTTTCTGTTTCACTGACCTACCTAAAAGCCTGTTTTTATGCCAGTACCACACTCTTTTGATTACTACGGCTTTGCAGTATAGTATAGTTTTATGTCAGGTAATGTGACGCCTCCAACTTTGTTCTTCTTTCTCAAGATTGCTGAGGCTATCTGGAGTCTTTACTGGTTCTACAAAAATTTTTGGAATATTTGTTCTAGATGTGAGATATGCCATTGTTATTTTAGTAGGAATTGTTTGAATCTATAGATTGCTTTGGGTAGAATGGACATTTTAATAATGTTGACTCTTCCAATATATGATCACAGTATATGCTTCCATTTTAAGTATATTCTTCAACTTCTTTCTTCAGTACCCTATAATTTTCCAAGTACAACTCCTTTACCTCCTTGGTTAAATTTATTCCTAGGTTATCTTATTTTTCTTTTGTTGCTACAGTAATAGGATAGTTTCTTAATATCTCTTTCTGATGGTTCATTATTGATGTATAAGAATGCCACCAACTTCTGAATATTAATTTTGTACCCTGTTACTTTGCTGAATTCATTTATCAGGTCTAGCAGGTTTTTGGCTGAGACTTTAGGGTTTTCTAAGTACAGTATCATGCCATCAGCAAATAAGGACAGTTTTACTTTTTTTCCAATTTGGATGCCTTTTATTTCTTCTTCTTGTCTGATTCCAGTAATATGTTGAATAAGAGTGATGGAAGTGTACATCCCTGTCTTGTTTCCAATCTTACAGGAAACATATTTAGTTTTTGCCCATTGAGTATGATGTTGGTTGTAGATTTGTCATATGTGGCCTTTATCATGTTGAGGTATTATAATTCCGGTGGCTGAGGCCAGGCATGTTCCCATTGAATTTGGGCAGACGGTAGAGGAACTGCAGAGCCAGAAAGCATTGGGCCATTACATTTAATATTCTTACAATGGTGGACAAGCACACAGGCAGGGGAAACCGCTTCTCAGGCAAACAAACAGCAAAACTGGACCCTTACAGTGGCGGGCATGCAACCCACCATCCATAATCCCCCATCTCTCTGAGTGCAAGCACCCAGAGAGGTCATATACACGTGGCACAGCCACACACTCACATACCAATCAGGCAAAGTGCTTGCAGCAGGTAAACCAGTGAGCAAGCATAATAACAGAGCTGCCCCACAGGTATGATCCCTCTATTCCCACTCTGCTAAAAGTTTTCATCATAAATGGGTACTGGGTTTTATCAAATGCTTTTTCTGAATCGATTGATAGAATCATATGATTTTTAGCCCTCGTTTTTTTTATGTGATGTCATGTTTATTGATTTGCGAATATTATAGCAACCTTGCATCCCAGGAGTAAATCCCACTTGATCATGCCGTATGATCTTTTTAATGAAATTGCTGGCTCCATTCTGCTCGTATCTTGTTAAGGATTTTAGCATCTATGTTCATCAGGAATATCAGTCTATAATTTTCTTTCTTTAAAGTGTCTTTATCTGGTTTTGCAATTAAGATGATGCTTGCCTTGTAAAAACAGCTTGAAAGTTTTCCCTTTACTTGGATTTTTGGAATTGTTTGAAATGGACAGTTGTTAGTTCTTCTTTGAATGTTCGTTAAAATTTGCCTGTGAAGCCATCAGTTCAGGTCTTTTGTTTGCTGGGAGTTTTTTGACGACTGGTTCAATTTCATTTGTTGTAACTGGTCTATTCAGGTTTTCTGATTCATCTTGATTCACTTTTGGAAGATTGTATATTTCTAGGAATTTATCCATTTTGCCCAGGTTGTCCAATTTGTTGGCATATAAGTTGTTCACAATATTTTCTTACAATCCTTTGAATTTCTTTGGTGTCAGTTGTTATTTTTCCTCTTTCATTTCTGGTTTTATTTATTTGGGTACTCTCCCTATTTTTATTATTCTTTTTTCTTTTATTCTATTTTTCTGATGTGAGAAACAGGGAGGCAGAGAGACAAGCTCCTGCATTTGCCCGACTGGGGTCCACCCAGCATGCCCACAAGGGGGCGATGCTCTGCCCATCTGGGGCATTGCTCCATTGCAACCAGAGCCATTCTAGTGTCTAAGACGGAGGCCATGGAGCCATCCTCAGCGCCCGGATCAACTTTGCTCCAATGGAGCCTTGGCTGCGGGAGGGGAAGAGAGAGAAAGAGAGAAAGGAGAAGGGAAAGGATAGAGAAGCAGATGGTGCTTCTCCTGTGTGCCCTGGCCGGGAATTGAACCTGGGACATCCACACGCCAGGCCAACACTCTACCACTGAGTCAGCCAGCCAGGGCCTCTTTTTTTTTCTTAACGAATCTGGTTAAAGGTTTTTAAAATCTTGTTTATCTTTTAAATAAGCAGCTTCTAGTTTCATTGATCTTTTACATTTTTTTTTTTAGTCCTTATGTCATTTATTTCCTCTCTGATCTTCATTATGTCATTCTTTCTACTTACTCTGGACTTTTTTTCTAAATCTTTTACATGTAGGGTTACATTGTTCAAGATTTTTCTTGCTTCAAGAGATGTGCCTGTAATGCTATGAACTCCCCTCTCAGGACTGCTTTCCAGTGTGTTCCATACATTTGCAAGTGTTGTCTGTTCATTTTCATTTGTTCCCAGGTAATTTTTTACTTCTTCCTTGATTTCAATGATAACTCATTCATTACTTAATAACATGTTATTTAGCCTCCATGTGTTTATGTTTTGGAGTGTTTTTTTTTTTTTTTTTTTTTTTTTACAGGGACAGAGAGAGAGTCAGAGAGAGGGATAGATAGGGACAGACAGACAGGAACGAAGAGAGGTGAGAAGCATCAGTCATTAGTTTTTCGTTGCCGTCACAACACTTTAGTTGTTCATTGATTGCTTTCTCACATGTGCCTTGACCGCAGGCCTTTAGCAGACCGAGCAACTCCTTGCTGGAGCCAGTGACCTTGGTTCCAAGCTGACGAGCTTTTTGCTCAAGTCAGATGGGCCCGTGCTCAAGCTGGCAAGCTCCGGGTCTGAAACCTGGGTCTTCCGCATCCCAGTCCGACGCTCTATCCACTGCGCCACCGCCTGGTCAGGCAGCAGCTTTTTTTATTATAGTTGATTTCTAGTTTCATAGCACTGTGCTCGGCGAAGATGCCTGATATGATTTCAATATTCTTTATTAAGACTTATTTTGTGTCCTGCCTGACCTGTGGTGGCGCAGTGGATAAAGCGTCAACCTGGGAACACTGAGGTCGCCAGTTCAAACCCCTGCACTGGTCTGGTCAAGGCACATATGGGAGTTGATGCTTCCAGCTCCTCTCCCCTTTCTCTCTCTTTCTCACTCTGTGTCTCTACTCTAAAAATGAATAAAATTAAAAAAAATTTAAAAAAAAAAGACTTATTTTGTGTCCTAACATGTGTCCTTTAAATGTTCCATGTGTACTTGAGTTGAATGTACATTGCTCACAAAAATTAGGGAATATTACAAAATGAATATGAAGTGATAAAAAAAAGAGGCACTTGATTTTTTTAAATTAAACAAGAACATCCAAAAAGCAATCGACAAGTCAAAGAAAGTTGATTATGCAAATGAATACAAAAAGAACTTTTATTTTATTGGTGAAAATGCATGATACAAAAGGCTGAAAGTACTGGAGTATTTGCATGTTCCCTGATCCCTAATTTTAGTGAACAGTTTATATTCTTCTACTTTGGGATAAAATGATGTGTAAATAGCAACTACATTGATCTAACTCAAGTGTGTCATTTTTTTTTTTTTTTGACAGAGACAGAGAGAGGGACAGATAGAAACAGACTGACAGGAAGGGAGAGAGATGAGAAGCATTAATTCTTCCTTGCAACTCCTTAGTTGTTCAGTGATTGCTTTCTCACATGTGCCTTGACAGGGGGCTATAGCAGAGCAAGTGACCCCTTGCTCAAGCCAGCAACCTTGGGCTCAAGCCAGCAACCTCTGGCTTCAAGTCAGTGACCTTTGGGCTCAAGCCAGTGACTTACAGGTCATGTCTATGACCCCACGCTCAAGCCAGTAGCCCCTTGCTCAAGCAGGATGAGCCCGCGCTCAAGCCAGTGACCTCGGGGTTTCAAAACTGGGTTTTCTGCATCCCAGTCCAACGCTCTATCCACTGTGGCACTGCCTGGTCAGGTGACCCAGTGTGTCATTTAAGGTTGCTGTTGCCTATTGATTTTTTTTATCTAAAAGATATATGCATTGATACCAGTGGCATGTTAAAATCCCCTACTATAATTGTATTGCTATTGATCTCTCCCTTAATGCCCACCAAGAGTTTCTTTATATATTTAGGTGCTCCTATGTTCGGTGCATATGTTTACAAAGGCTATATCCTCTTGTTTGATTCATCCTATTAGTGTTATGTAATAGGTCATTCAGGTTGACTCCTCTATAATTTAACTGTAAATCCAGTTTGGTGCTGGGAGACTTGTAAAGCTTCCACATATTCTGCAGCCATCTTGGAACCCCAATTTTTCCCCCCTTTGAATTGGAGCTGGGATTCAGAAATGGTTCATTAATCCTTGCATATGGGTGGAGTGATAACAATTAGCAACTAAGTGGTGTTCATTTTCTGCTTTAGGAATATGAGAGTACATGGAGATGAGGAACAAAGAAATAAGCCCAAGGAGAAATTCAGGGACACAAAAAAGAGACTTCAATTCCTTCTAGTTCCTCCCAGGAATTTCACTTCCTTCCTTCCCTGCGCTATTTTGAAACAACTTCATATTTTATTATAAATACCCCTTCTTGCTCAAGTGAGTTCAAGTTGGTTTCTGATATAAGTAACCAAAAGAATTGTGACTAAAGTTCCCCTTCATTATAAGGGTGTATGGCAGTTTTCAGTAGAAATTCTTGTGTTGATTTTAGAGTTAGATGTTAAAACACTTCAGAGTTACTAAAAGCAGCGGAGATGTCTTCTCTCCCTTTACTTTCACAAATACAGAAACCAAATTCAGAGGAAACGCCATTCCAAAGGTCATTTAGTCAGCTGGTGATAAAGTGAAACCTGTTTTCCTTATTCTTTACTCATTTAGTGTATTACTTATATAGCAGGAGATGAAAACTGCTAACATTAACAAGTGTACCACAAGAATATTCTGACATTTCTGAATGAGGCAGAAACCCATTTATACCCTGATACCTACTTGTACTCTCTCACACCAGTTGTTCACAGTTTTATAAAGAGAATTCTATTTTCTTTTCTTTTTTTTTTTTAATTTATTTTTATTTATTTATTTTTTTTAGAGAGGAGACACAGAGTGAGAAAGAGAGAGAAAGGGGAGAGGAGCTAGAAGCATCAACTCCCATATGTGCCTTGACCAGACCAGTGCAGGGGTTTGAACTGGAGACCTCAGTGTTCCCAGGTTGACGCTTTATCCACTGCGCCACCACAGGTCAGGCAAGAGAATTCTATTTTCAAAGGTTGATGTTATAGACTGGGGAAACGCTTTCTCACAAAATAATGGCATAGATGGTAGTTATGGTTCCAGGTGGACCCTTATAAAATATAACCTACAACACAACAACGTTTAGGGAAAATATCCTTTCTGTGTTAAAAGCTGAAGTCCAAGAAGTAGCTGAATTATCAGACTAGTTACTTAATTCTCTAAGCTCAGCTACTTCAAAAAAATATAACTATTTAGACTCATGCAATTTCTGGTTTGACAAGAATCTTAAGAGTTTACTTCTAATATCTAAGATACTTGTTATCACTAAAATTTCAAACATGTTGAAAAACTAGTACAATAAACACCTGTATTTCCATCATCTAGACTCAATAATTGCTAACCTTTCCCATATTAGCTTTATTTTAGTTTTTTAATAATTTGAAAGTTAGTTGAAATATGATACTTGCAATATTTTAGCATGCAGCTCTTAAGAATAAGGACATATCCTACATAACAAGTGTTGGTAAACTTTTTCTGTAAAGGGGCAGAAATGAATATTTTCAGCCATATGGTTACGTCTGCTGCAACTACTCCACTCTGTAGTTGTCCGTGGAAACAGACATAGACAAGTGGGCATGGCTATGTCCCACTAAAGCTTTCCACAGTTGGCATTTGGTCTGCAGCCTATAGGTTGCTGACTTATGCTATAAAACAATACAGTTATCATAATTAAAGTTAACAAAATTCCCTAATATTATCTAACAACCAGTCCATATTTAAATTTTGGCAGTAGTCTCCAAATGTCTGTGTTATATTTAACCAAGATTCAATCTATATTCACAGCCTTTATCTAAGATTGCTTTTGAGGGCATAATGATTTTATTCCTCTATGCTCCCTACCAGCTGAGCCCCGGTGCCTAAGACACCACAGTAACAAAGGACTGTCTAACTGGTAACTCTGAAAAGTGGACTATACATTGGTATATTTAAATATTTAATTAAAAAAGAGGTTAAAAACCACTGTACTGTGCTCTATTGGAATCTATGCTTCTGCATATATAATATATATACTTACATACATATATCAATATCTGCTCTACATATTAATATATAAAGTCAACTGTATAGCAACAGCAACATTGACTTAATTAAAAACCAACAAATTCATTAATAAAAAAACTAGAGTAAGCTAATTCAAGGAGAAATGAAGTATTCCAGTACTTACCTAGAAACAGAACAATCAATAGCACTATAATAGTAAGAAAAGCCTTGTTCCAAAAAGTTGCAATTTTGCCCCAGACACTAAATGAAAAAATCTTCTGCCATCTGTAAAGCAATACAATTATATTAGGGATAAAAAAATTAAAAGAAAGTTCTGAAATACTTTTTGAATTCTGAATTGACATTTTGGTAATTGTGTAGTGAGTAAAAGGAGTTATAGAAATTTAACTTTTTATGTCTTATCAGAGAATTATTAATTCATAGGAACGTCTCATAGAATAGAGAACAACTTCTTTCAAATTTAATAACCTGACATTTCATTATCTTCTGCCTGGTAACTTAAATATTCTACAGTGAAAATAAAGGCAAGATACATGATTAGAATCTTAAAAGAGAATTCTTATAGTAAAATGGTAGACTGCTGACAGAAGCTATCATTTTATATCTTTTCCCTAATAACTTAGAAATATTGGTCCAACAATTAGCTTGAAGAGTACGGGTCCAACTCCCTGCACTATTTTTATATAGTACAATTTTAACATTTCCGCCAAGTAAAAGAGTTTCCCTACTTTTATCAGCAATTTTAAAAATTATTGAGGTATTACATACACACAGCAAAGTGAAAAACTCTTAAGTATATAGTTTGATGAATATAAACATACGTATATGTGTCTATACCCATGCAATCACCACAATCAAGATTTAAACAGAGAAAATAAAATGGGGAAATAGTCTAAAATGGATGAATTAAAAGGTATAAACAAAGACAGAGAGCTAATAATGTACAGATTATAAATGGCAAACAATAATAAACTCATCACAATTGAAAAAGTAAGAAACTGCACAAGGGAATTTAAAATAACACACTTACTGAGTTCAAAGAGGATATATACAGAAGCACTCAAACTTCAAACACAACTTTTTTTTTTTTTTAGATTTTTATTTATTCATTTTAGAGAGGAGAGAGAGGGGGAGAGAGAGAGAGAGTGAGTAAGGGGAGGAGCAGGAACCATCAACTCCCATATGTGTCTTGACCAGGTAAGCCCAGGGTTTCGAACCGGCAACCTCTGCGTTCCAGGTTGACGCTTTATCCACTGCGCCACCACAGGTCAGGCTCAAACACAACTTTTTAAAACTTTTATTTTGCCTGACCTGTGGTGGCGCAGTGAGTAAAAGCGTCAGCCCGGAACACTGAGGTCGCTGGTTCGAAACCCCGGGTTTGCCTGGTCAAGGCACATATGGGAGTTGATGCTTTCTGCTCCTCCCCCACTTCTCTCTCTCTGTCTTCTTTCTCTAAAATTAATAAATAAAATCTAAAAAAAAAAAAAAAAAATTTATTTTAAGATTAAACAAATTATTAACTCTTAAAATTTGGAAACAACTCTAATAACTTGAAGTTGGTGGGGAGAGAAAGATTGATGTAAGATAAAGTGGTTTCTTTTGTCTCTATGCTTCCAATTCCAAGGATGCTAAATTTTACATTATAAAAATTTATATTTTTAGAAAGAAAAAATAAGTGGCAATACCTTGATCAAGGTCAAACTGTAAATTCACATTTCAAGGGTCAGTATAAAACAGAAACACCAAAGAGACCCCCTATGGGGAGCAACTAGCTGCTCATTTTAACATTCAAGTGAAGGCTGACATTAATTGAGTCTTGACCGCACTATGATTCAAAGCATTTTTACATTTTAGCTAATCTAATCACTGTGACTGCTATATAAGATGGATTTTAGTATTTATTAGTATTACCTCCATTTTAAAAATGGGTAAACTGACTACAGATGGTAAATAACTTGCCCAAGGTCACACAGCAACATACAGAGTTCTGATATAAACCCAGACAGTCTGACCCTCTGAGCATGTGTCTGACCAGTATGAAAAAAAATAAGGCAGCCAAGCATGTGGTTTGAGCACAGGTTCACCAGCCTGAGCATGGGGTTGCCAGCTTGAGTATGGGATCATAGACATGACCCCATGGTCACTGGCTTGAAGCCTAGGATTGCTTGCTTGAAGCCCAAGGTTGCTGGCTTGAGGAAGGGGGTCACTGGCTCTGCTGGAATTCCCCTGGTTAAGCACATATGAGAAAGCAATCACTGAACAACCAAACTGCTGCAACTAATCTCTCTCCCTTCGTGTCTATCTGTCCCTCTCTCTCTCTTGCTAAAAAAAAAAAAAAATAAGTGAATTAAAAAAAAAAATTGGAGAGCCAAGGCCCTGGCCAGTTTGCTCAGTGGATACAGCATCAGCCTGGTGTATGGATGTCCTGGGTTTGATTCCCAGTCAGGGCACACAAGAGAAGCTTCTTTCTCTCTCCCTCTACTCCTCCTCTCCCTCTTCCCCTCCCACAGCCAGTGGCTCCACTGGTTTGAGCGTTGGCCCTGGGAGCTGAGGATAGCTTGGTTGGTCAGAGCAAGTAAGCCTCAAGCACTAAAAATAGTTTGGTTGATGCGAGTATCAGCTCCAGATGGGGGTTGCCGGGTGGATCCCGGTCGGGGTGTATATGGGAGTCTGTCTCACTATCTCTCCTCCTTTTATTTCATTAGTTCTCCAATGAAATGAAATGAAAAAAAGACTTAAGTCTTTCCTTTTAAAACTATGGTGATACACAAAAAATAGATAAAAAGATGGAGATACACACAGTAAGGACATATTGTAAGTGATGCATACAAAGATGCCATATTTTCTAATGTATACGAGGGTACATATACACACATCTATCAAATAGTTACTTGATCAGGATAGGAAAGAAATTGTATCTGGCAGGGAGAAAAAATTCTATAATTTATGAATCATTTTGATAGAGAAAAGATAAACTGACAAAAAAAATTTTTGCAAGTCTTTACAAGTATTATCAATAAGTTATATTGACCTGGAACAATGAAGTCACTGGTTTGAAACACTGGACTTGCCTGGTCAAGGCATAAATGGGAGTTGGTGCTTCCTGTTTTTCCCTCTCCCCCTCCTTCTCTCTCTCTCTCCTCTCTAAAATGAATAAATAAAAATTAAAAAAAGAAAGCTAAACAGGATGTTATTGAGGACTAGAAACCAAATCAAGGTAATGAGAGGTAGGTAGGGTGATGAAGTAGAACAGCACTGGACTGAAAGCCATATTCTGTCTAGAACAGTGGTAGTCAACCTGGTCCCTACCATCCACTAGTGGGCATTCATGGTGGGCGGTAGCGGAGCAACCAAAGTATAAATAAAAAGATAGATTTAACTATAGTAAGTTGTTTTATAAAGACTTATTCTGCCACACTTAGCGAAAACCCAATAGCGAAAACCCAACATAAAGTACTTGGTAAGTAATTATTATTATATGCTTTAACTTGCTGTAACTCTGCTCTACAAATTTTATAAAGTAAAGTTACTTCCCTACTGTTACTTCCCTACTGTATAAATCACCATTACTATGGAACCGGTGGATGGTTAGAAAATTTTACTACTAACAGAGCTACAAAAGTGGGCGGTAGGTATAAAAAGGTTGATTGCCTCTGGTCTAGAATATGCCATGGATCAGCTCGATGTCAGACCACTTTCCCTATAGAATGAGTGGGTTGGATATAATTATCTCTAAGGCCCCTTCCTACAGTATGACTTAATTTTTCTCTTTAGTAAGGAAGAAGAAAGTGATGATATCACTGACAAAGTGAGTAGAAATCCAGATAGTTAAGAAGAGTTGTGAAAGAGTGCCTGAACCCTGAGCCAAGGTAAAAGCTTTGATAAGTCTCTTCAGTCATGAGCGCTTACTAAAACTTCAGTGGGTTTTTGCTAGGATTTCATTTATGCAAGATGTTCTTTTATGCCATCAGTATGAACAAATGTCTTATAGCATTTTTACAAGTGTATTTCACCACTCATAGTAACAAGTTTCTGGATCTAAAACTGAACTACCATTTACCACAGGGATAAAGTGAGCCAATGCTTCAATTAAAATATTTAGTACTTAAAGACTTTCTAAAGTCTTCTAAGGAACTCTGACAACTTTTCATAATCAGCATTTTCAACATATATTTATTAATTTGGGGGCGGGGCGGTAGTAAATTACCATTAAATATTAATGAAACTATTTCTTGGTTACATAGGCCAAAACTAAGAATCATTTATTGGCCCTTTTCCAAACTGCCGGATTTCACTACACCAGTGAAACATTTCTGCACCTACGCTGTGCTGTAAACATCATTTACCCATCTACCTTCATTTGGTTCACTGCTCCACTTCAGGGTAATAAGACAAAAGTAACTCCTGATGACAAGGCAGGTTAAAAGTGTAAGTAACCTTTATCTGTAATCAACAGGAAAAAAAAGCACTTGCTATTTTCTTTTTAGGGCGAAGGTTCAATACATTTGTACAGTTAGCAGAAAGTCTTACATAAAGTGTATTTTAATACTGTCATTATACATTACCTAATTTGTTAGATTATATATATAATCACACAAAACTTTTAGGTTTTAAGAAAACTTTTTCTACATCACACTGAACAGCCTACAGCGGCTACTCATATATTTATTATTGTAACAATTTGGAGGTTTCCTACCTCTGAGGAGGAATAAAAGGTAGACAGAAGATTAAAATGAGTCCTATTTCAGCATAAAGAAAGGATGCAACTGCCGCCCACTGGAGCGTCATTTTTTTCTCTTCACACCTAGATAGAAAAACACTCGTTTCACTTGGCTGCTTTTGAAAAAAAGTGAGCTTAATGTTTCCGTGAGGCGTTTCCGGTCCCCTAGCTGGAGGCGCGGGGCCAACGGGCTGCAGGGAGAGGCAGGTGGCCGGAGTCCCCACCTCCCGCGGGCCGCGAAGCGTGCCAGGCGGCCTGCGCCGCGCCCACGATGTGTTTGCCGCCAGCTCTGCGGCCCCGGCTGCCGGACGCCAACCTCCACCGACGCCCGCGCCCCTGGGACCCTGGGGATTGGCGACCAAGCCCGGGTCCTTGACCCACGAGTCAGCGGCAGGGCCAGCACCCCGATGTCCAACCGCCCAGAGCGCCGCAAGCACGCGGCCTCACCACCCCACGGTCCGGACGCGGCCTGGCGCACACCCGCCGTCAGGCCCACGGGCCCCCGCCCTCGTCAGCCTTACCCAGCCGAGGCCCGCCTGGCTCCGCGCTGCCCGGCGGCCGACGACGCGCCAGACGTCAGACGCCGCGGCGGGGGAGGGGCGGAGAGGGCCGGGAGCGTGCCCCACCCCCACTGCACCGCCTCCTCTCCCGGCACCTGAGCGGACCTGGGTGCGGTTCGCGTGGGTGTCGCCTGCTGCGAGCTGACCGTCTGCAATCATTGTTTTCTAATTGGTGATGAACTCAGGATGACTCAGCCTCTTCGACCAGATGTTTGGGGCTCCCAAATGTTACCTGGGTGGGAGGGGTCTTACACGAGGTTTCCTGTTAGAAGTTGGGGCCTAGGGCTAAGGAATGGCGAGGGGGCGGAGGCTTAGACAAGGTTGTGCAAGTTCCGTGAACGTGTTTGAAACGCACTCCTTCCCTGTATTGGCTCTGTTCTATGATAGAGCCAGTTTCACTGTCTGGAAGTAAGTTATAGTTAACTATAAGGGCCAGGATGGGGTAGTTGTGCAGCTTTTTGTTCTTCTGAGACACTAGAATGCATGGAGGCAAGTGGAACTCTGCTTTTCTGCTCTGTTCATGGGCTGGGAGGATGCAGTTAACTTCAGGGTGATGTTTGGGGACTGATAGAAAAGGGAAACAATGTGGGTGTTAGTGTTTTCTTTCAATTAGTATTTTCCAGGTTTTCAAATTGTGTACATACTTTCAAATTATTAAATATATATTTTCAACATTGACAACAGGAATACAAATGGATATATTTTCTTGGTGTTGGGCAGATGTATGGCCAGAAGCCACCATCGAGGCCATTACATGCAGGTTCCCATTGGATTCGGGCAGACGGTAAAGAAACGGCGGTGTTGAGCAGATAAAATATAGTACGCTCACTTTGTTAAAGATGGCGCTGACCACATTCAAGTTTTAAGAGTAAGCTTTTCCCCACACCCTTGACTGATTGGATGATGCGGGGTGGTGTACTCTCATGAGGAATCCTCCCATTATGCCTCAGATAAGTGACTTTGTATCAGAGACTTCCTTGTTTGTAGATTGGATTAAAGCAGGGGTGCCCACACTTTTTCAGCTTGTGAGCTACTTATATGATGACCAAGTCAAAATGATCTACCTACAATAAAAATACGAAACATAAATTTATTTCTTCTATATTATCATTTAAGTTAGTATTATTACTATTTAATATTGTGTATTCTTCTTTCACATTTCTCCTTCTCAGCTCTCTTTTCGGAGGAAAGTCAATGTCATAGTTTTGATGAATAGTCCGAAAAAGCCCCTCCACATTTCCCTTTGGAATAGCAATGGCACACAGACAGATGAGGCAAGCTCACTTAGAATATGACATAGTGAAAAAAATCCCCTCCCATTCCGTATGAAAGTGGTAGGTTTTAGGTTTCTTACTCGGACCACTACGGCACTCATTTTTATACCCTTTGTTGTATTTAGTTTAAATAAATTGAAGGCTAACTACGTAGCAATGTAACTGAACAAGTTAGTGCGGTTTAACGCGCTTGCGTAGGGTGTCAAAAGTTCAGACGTCAGATTGGCTACACTATATGCCAATCAAAAGACAAATGTCTTTTTAATGTCATGCGATCTACCCACACTTCCTTCGCGATTGACCAGTAGATCACGATCAACCAGTAGATCGCGATCGACGTATTGAGCACCCTTGGATTAAAGGTTTGGATATCTACACTATAAAGTGGGGCAGACCAGGAGCTTTTGCTCTCTCAGTTCCTGAGGTTAGCATTAGAGAGCATTGCAGAGAAAGGCTGCGTGGAGGAGGCCAGGATAAACAGCCAAGATGACGGAGTGCTGAAGGAGAAGCCAGTTTGTGCAGAGAAGGAGATGGGGAATAGAGGTAAGACTGGTGAGCTAGAAACCTTTGATGCTAGGAAACTCGGATAAGTCAGTAGCTTTGTGAGCACTGAATGAGTGGGTTTTGGAGCCCAGTGTGTGTTACTTGCCCGCCGGGTGCAAGCTAGAATTAAACCTGATGGCTCACCAGTTTTTGGCTCTGTTGCTTCATTACCATCTGTCCGAATCTAATGCGAACCTGCATGAGCCAGGCGGCTGTGATGGTGGCCTTGGCCACTGGCTTTACAGGCGGAATCAGAGGATGATAGGCCATTCTGTTTATTGGTGTCTCATCAAGACAGGCAAGCCACAAGAGAAGACAAGGGGAAAGCAGAAAACCTGCTTTTCCCATGGAGGGCAAGGGATCAGGGAGGCCCCTGCAATGGTGATAGCAGGAACCGAGAGAGAGCAACCTCCCGGTCTGCCCCACTTTATAGTATAGAAATCCAAACCCTTAATCCAATCTACAAACAAAGTCTCTGATACAAAGTCACTCATCTGAGGCATAATGGGATTCCTCATGAGAGTGCACCTCCCGACATCAAAAAGGGTGGGAAAGGCTTAGTCTTAAAACTAAGCCTTGGGCTATAACGACCGGGCCTGCTTACAGCCTGTCTGCCACACCCAATACAAACTATAAGCGAGCAAACATATATATCATATTCACAAGCTTATTTGACCAACAGCAGATAAAATATATTATGCTCCCTTTGTTAAAGATGGCGCTGCTCACATGGAAGCCCGTCGCCCGGGTGATAATATTAGTTGCCCTTCTTGCTTGGGATGGGCGTGATTATATTAATGTGTGTTGGGGGAGGGCTTTTGCGGCAAAGGTTTTAAAAGGAGAGATAATGTTGTTCCGGGGGAGAGTGACTATGTTCTAGAAAGACCCCAAGCAGGAGAGCAGAGAAAGGCCATGTGAAGGGGAGGAGAAGCAGCCAAGATGGTGGAGTGCTGAGGGAGAAGCCAGTTTATGCAGAGAGAAGGAGATGGGGAACAGAGGTGAATAAGGCTGGTGAGCTAGAAACCTTTGATTCTAGGAAACTCGGATAAGTCAGTGGCTTTGGGAACCCTGAATTGAAAGGGAAGTGTTTTCCCACTGTGTTTATTATTATTATTATTATTACAGGGACATGAGAGAGAGTCAGAGAGAGGGATAGATAGGGACAGACAGGAACAAAGAGAGATGAGAAGCACCAATCATCAGTTTTTCATTGCAACACCTTAGTTGTTCATTGATTGCTTTCTCATATGTGCCTTGACCGAGGGCCTTCAGCAGACTGAGTAACCCCTTGCTCGAGCTAGGGACCTTGGGTCCACACTGGTGAGCTTTTGCTTAAGCCATATGATCCTGCACTCAAGCTGGCGACCTTGGGGTCTCGGACCTGGGTCCTTCCGCATCCCAGTCTGACGCTCTACCCACTGCGCCACCACCTGGTCAGGCCCACTGTGTGTATTTCTTGCCCGATGAGTGCAAACTAGGATTAAAGCTAATGACCCGCCAGTTCTTGGCTCCATTGTTTCATTACCATCTGTCTGAATCTAATGCAAAACTGCATGGGCCAGGCAACTCTGATTGTGGCCGTGGCTACTGGCTTTACACTTGGAAACAGTTATTTTGTGAACATTAAACAAATGATGAAAAAGATATAATTACAGAATATAAAAACATTTAAGGCGGTTTTTGGTCAAATAAGTTTGTAAATATGATATATATGTTTACTCGCTTATAGTTTGCATTGAGTATGGGGGACAGGCTGTAAGCAGGCAGGATCCTTATATCCTAAGGCTTAGTTTTAAAACTAAGTTTTTTCCCACACCCTTGACTGTTGCATGATGTGGGGTGGTGCACTCTTATGCGGAATCCCATTATGCCTCAGATAAGTGACTTTGTATCAGAGACTTCCTTGTCTGTATATTAAAGGTTTTGATTTCTACTCTATAAAATGGGGGAGACCGGGAGCTTGCTCCCTCTCTGTTCCTGAGATTAGCATTAGAGAAGAGAGCAGAGAAAGGCCATGCAGAGGAGAGGAGAAGCAGCCAAGATGGCAGAGTGCTGAAGGAAAAGCCAGTTTGTGCAGAGGGAAGGAGATGGGGAACAGAGGTGAATAAGGCTGGTGAGGTACAAACCTTTGATTCTAGGAAACACGGATAAGTCAGTGGCTTTGGGAGCCCTGAATGGAAAGGGAAGTGTTTTCCCACTGTGTGTATTTCTTGCCTGCCAGGCACAATCTAGGATTAAAGCTAATGGCCCGCCAGTTCTTGGCTCTGTTGTTTCATTACCATCTGTCCGAATCAGATGTGAACCTGCATGGGCCAGGTGGCTGGCTTTACAGCGGTGCTTTTTCTGATCACAAATATACTTGATTTATATATATATATATATATATATATATATATATATATATATATATATATATATATCCACATAGATTAACCATAAGGATGTAAAAAGAAAAAACCCATTTAGAACTCCTTGTTCTACCACACTTGACCCTTTGAAAGGCTATGAACCTTACTCTAGTTATTCTATTGTCACAACAGAATAATACACTTCAGAATTAACTTTCAAACATAAAGATGAGGAAATTTTGCTGATGGATCCCTATTTACTTGCATCAAATGAAAAAGTCAGTTATCTTTATTTATTTATTTATTTATTTATTACAGGGACAGAGAGAGAGTCAGAAAGAGGGATAGATAGGGACAGACAGACAGGAATGGAGAGAGGTGAAGCATCAATCATTAGTTTTTTCATTGCCGTTGCGACACCTTAGTTGTTCATTGATTGCTTTCTCACATGTGCCTTGACTGCGGGCCTTCAGCAGACCGAGCAACCGCTTGCTGGAGCCAGCGACCTTGGGTCCAAGCTGGTGAGCTTTTGCTCAAGCCAGATGGATTCGCGCTCAAGCTGGAGACCTCAGGGTCTCGAACCTGGGTCTTCTGGGTCTTCTGCATCCCAGTCCGACACTCTATCCACTGAGCCACCGCCCGGTCAGGCAAAGCCAGTTATCTTTAAAAATATAGTAACTGAAAAATGAAAGGAGATTCATTAAGAAAAAATTATGGCAACATAGTACTTATGTTAAAATTGAAACATTTCTGCTGGCCAGTTTACTCAGTGGATAGACAATCAGCTGGTGTATGGATGTCCTGGGTTTGATTCCTAGTCAGGGCACACAAGAAGTGACCATCTGCTTTTCTCCCTCTTCCCTTCCTGTAGCCAGTGGCTCCATTGGTTCCAGGGTAGTCCCTGGCGCTGAGGATGGCTCTGTTGGTTCAGCCTCAAGTGCTAAAAATAGCTTGGTTGATGGAGCATTGCCTCAGACAGGGTTGCTGGGTGGATTCTACTCAGGTGTAATATTATAGTAATATAATGTTATAGTAATTAAATATACAGAAATATAGAAAATATACAGAAATGTTGTCATATAATAATAAAAGCCATTAAGGCAAGTGAATAAGGCTGCACCCTCTGGATAGGAGCTAATCTAGTGTATAGAGATGATAAACAAGACCATGCCCTATGAGCAGGGCCCAGTTAGTGTGTGTGTGTGAAATTATATATAGATAAAAAGAGCTCCCTATGAGGAACTGCCCAAAGTGGCTTGATGTGATAATCCTGTAGTTTAACACCTGTTACAATGTGTTAGAAGCTTTCTTCTAGGAAATCCCTAAAAGTGGCTTGTTGTGATTAACACCTGTTATAATATGCCAAAAAGGGTACTTAAACAGAGGGGGCCTCAGCTGCAGTCAGTCCATCCAGACTCCAATGTTGAACATGAATCGTTTCCATGCCACTCTGATCAAGGACAGCCAAGAGAGCACACCATCGGGGCCCCATTAAGCTGTACCCAGGCACACCATAGGATCTGTGAGTAATAAACTGCCTGTGTGATTCTTGTGACTAAGTTGTGTGTCAGTCGTGTTTTTCCTCCAGTGGCGTGTGGTCTGGGTACAAGTAAGTAGAATTCTCATAACCACCTCAAGAGTAGTGTTGCAGAGGCCACCAGCCCTGCTGTTAAGCAGGAGTGTCCCATTGCATGGGGAAGTAGAATCAGGAATGCCTGATCAATGTAGAGCTCAGGCTCTACTGGGACACATTACAGAAAGTCTGTCTCACTATCTCCCCTCCTCTCAAAAAAAAAAAATTGAGCCTGACCAGGTGATGATGCAGAGGCTAGGGCATTGGCCTGGGCCACTGAAGACCGAGGTTCGAAACCCTAGGGTCACTGGCTTGAGCGCAGGCTCATCCAGCTTGAGAATAGGCTTACCAGCTTGAGCGCCAGGTCCTGGCTTGAGCATGGGATCATAGACATGTACCCATGGTGGCTGGCTTGAGCCTAAAGGTCCCTGGCTTAAACCCAAAAGTTGCTGGCTTGAGCCCAAGGTTGCTGGATTGAGTAAGGGGTCATTGGCTTGGCTGGAACCCACTCCCCCTCCCCCAGTCAAGGCACATATGCAAAAGCAATCAGTGAACAAAGGTGCCTCAATGAAGAATTTATGCTTCTCATCTCTCTCCCTTCCTGTCTGTCTGTCTCTCTATATAAATTGATATATTTAATACTCTTAAATACTTAATGAATTAAGCATTTTTTACATTATATTTATTCTTTTATGTTCAATTACAGTGTACATACATTATATTAGTTTCAGGTGTACAACCCAGTGATAAGACATCATATAACCTAAGTGATCATCCCAATAAAGCTGTACTATCTGACATTATATAGTTATTAGAATATTGTTAACTGTATTCTTTATTATCTACTTTACATCCCCATGACTATTCATTTGTACTTCCATTTTTATTTTTGTAAGAGAGACAGACAGAGAGAGGGACAGATAGGAACAGACAGACAGGAAGGGAGAGAGATGAGAAGCATCAATTCTTCATTGCGGCACCTTAGTTGTTCATTGACTGCTTTCTCATATGTGCCTTGATGGGGAGGGGGGCTACAGCAAGGCAAGTGACCCCTTGGTCAAACCATCAACCTTGAGCTCAAACCAGCAACCTTGGGCTTCAAGCCAGCGACTTTGGGCTCAAGCCGGCGACCATATAGGGTCATGTCTGTGATCACATGCTCAAGCCACTGACCCCGTGTTCAAGAGGGCAACCTCGGGGTTTTGAACCTGAGTCCTCTGCATCCCAGCTGGATGCTTTATCCACTGCACCACTGCCTGGTCAGGCCAATTTGTACTTCTTAATCCCTTCAATTTCTTACCCATCCCTCAACAACCCCCTCCCATCTGGCAACTCTCAAAATGTTTTCTCTATAAGTCTGTTTCTTTTCTGCTTATTTTGTTTTTTAGATTCATTTTTTGATAGATATGTATTTATTGCCGTTTTATTGTTTATCTTTTTAATCTTTTTCTTTTTCTTAAAGAACACCCTGTAACATTTCATGTAACACTAGCTTGTTGATGAACTGCTTTAGCTCTTTCTTGTCTGACAAGCTCTTTATATATCCTTTAATGATAGCTTTGCTGGGTAGGATAATATTGGTTGTAGTTCCTTGCTTTTCATCACTTTGAATATTTCTTGCAAATTCTTTCTGGTGAAAAATCATCTGACAGTCTTATGGGAGTTCTCTTGTAGGTAACTGTTTTTCTCTTTTTTTTTTTTTCTTTTATTCATTTTAGAGAGGAGACACAGAGAGAGAGAGAGAGAGAGAGAGAGAGAGAGAGAGAGAGAGAGAGAGAGAGAAGGGGGGAGGAGCTGGAAGCATCAACTCCCATATGTGCCTTGACCAGACCAGTGCAGGGTTTTGAACTGGCAACCTCAGTGTTCCCAGGTCGACGCTTTATCCACTGCGCCTCCACAGGTCAGGCTGTTTTTCTCTTGCTGCTTTTAATATTCTTTCTTTGTCTTTAAACTCTGGCATTTTGATTGTGTGTCTTGGTTTGGGCATCTTTGGATTTATCTTGCTTGGTACTCTCTGTGCTTCCTGGACTTGTATGTCTGTTTCCTTTTCCAGGTTAAGGAAATTTCCCACCATTTTTTTTCCCAAATAGGCTTTCAATTTCTTGCTTTCTTCTCCTTCCAGCACCCCCATAATATGATTGCTGGTGTGCTTGAAGTTGTCCCAGAGGTTCCTTACACTATCCTAGTTTTTTTTGGATTCTTTTATTTATTTTTTTTTATTTTGACTGGGTGTTTTTAGCTTCCTTATACTCCAAATTGCTGATTTGATTCTTGGCTTCATCTACTGTTGATTCCCTATAAATTACTCTTCATTTCAGTTAGTGTAGCATTCATTTCTGACTGGTCCTTTTTTTAAAAAAAAACACATTTATTTATTTATTTTACAGACAGAGTGGAATAGACAGGGACAGAGAGACAGGAACGGAGAGAGATGAGAAGCATCAATCATCAGTTTTTTTTATTGCCGTTGCAACATCTTAGTTGTTCATTGATTGCTTTCTCATATGTGCCTTGACCCCGGGCCTTCAGTAGACTGAGCAACCCCTTGCTGGAGCCAGCGACCTTGGGTCCAACCAAGCTGGCAAGCTTTTTGCTCGAACCAGATGAGCCTAGGCTCAAGCTGGCGACCTTGGGGTCTCGAACCTGGAGCCTTCCACATCCCAATCCGATGCTTTATCCACTGCGCCACCACCTGGTCAGGCTGGTCCTTTTTTTATGCTGTTGAGGTTCTCACTAAGTTCATTGAGCATCCTTATAACCAGTGTTTTGAACTCTGCACCCGCCTCAATTTTGTTTAGTTCTTTTTCTGGAGTTTTATTCTATTCATTAGGGATGTTTGCTTCATTGTTTGTTTCTATGTATTAGATAGAGCTGCTATGTCTCTGAGGCTTGGCAGAGTGCTCTAATGTAGTAGGTATCCAGTAGGGTCCAATGGTACAACCTCTCCAATCACCCAAGCTGGGCACTTAAGGTGCACCCCCAATATGGGTCTTGTAGTTGAGTATTGATTGCTGTTTACACATCAATGGGTGGGATTTACCCCCCGGCCAATCAGCTGCAAGGACTGGCTAAGACCACTGACAACTGACCTCCCACCACTCTGGAGGTACAGCTGTGCAGGGCCCACCCCACAGAGCAGGATTTACTTCAGCAGGGCTCTGTGCCCGCCGAGTCTGGCTCTTGAGTGTGCCACTTGGGTAGGTGGTTGAGTAGTGGTGTTTCAATGTGGTTTGAAGCTTTCCATTGGGTGCTCTGGTTCTGGAGGTTCCCGGTAGGTACAGGACAAGGTCTACCTGGGGCCATCTGACATGAGCTACAAAGCAGTATACATGTGCCAGGCTTGGAGGTGACCAGGTGATGGCAGGCTGTGAACTAAGGCCAGCTCCTGTAAGTGCCAGGCCTGGAGCCACTCAGCAAAAGGGTTCTGAAGCCAGATGCTGCTTGCTTGAGAGATTTTAGGAAAACTGAAGCATAAGTCAAGACAGGCCATTTATATGGAAAAGCCACTGGAAACAGCTTGGGTGGGCCAGAAAGTTGGGTGGAGTGGGGCCTCAGGGAATCACTAGGTCAGGGCAAGCAGTGTGAGTCAGGTTGATGGAATCTCAGATGTGGCACCTGCCTGCAGGCTGTGTGTGTGTGGGGGGACTTAGAAAAGGAACAATGGCCTCTGCCAGCACTTCTGTCTGGGAGAAAACACTCCACCCCCAGCTTGCTCTGATGCTGAACAATTTAGTACCTCCCAGTATGTCTCTAGTGCCTTTTAAGCTGCTGTCTCAGTGCTGGAGCTCAGATGGAGTGAGTCCAAGTTAGACCCTGTGCAGGACTTTAAGTGTAACTACCTGAGACTTAAGCAACATTCTTTCTTACTCAGCCAAAATCCCTACTGGTTTTTATAGCCAGAGGTTATGGGGACTTCTTCTGGTACAGGAACTCTGGGCTAGGAACCTGGGGTGGGGCTAGGACCCCTTGCTCGTCAGAGAGGACCTCTGCAGCTAAGATATCCCTCATGATTTTTATCTGCCACGTGTGGCTGTGGGACCAGCAGGCTCTGCCCCTCTGCCCCTCGTACTTGTCTCCATGTGGCTTCTTCTTTAGTTCTGAGTTTTAGGGCTTCCATTCAGTTCAACATCAGGAGGTTCTGAATGCTGATTGTTCTGTAGTGTTTTCTTTTGATTTAGTTGTATTTTTCATGTGGCTGTGGGTGAAGGTGAGAACCACATTTACCTTTGCAACCTTCTTGACTGAAAGTCTTGAATAAGCAGTTTTAGGAAACTGCCTCCTTTTATACATTTTCATGTTGGTAATGTAGATTATGGAACTTTATGGAACTATTTTATTTTAATCTTAGATATTCTTGTAGTGACACATGCACCAAGAATAAAATTCTATTATTAACATTTCAAAATATGTAACTTTAAAGTTACACTTATTATCAACTGCTGGGAGGCATAAAAATACCATCACTAAAAACAGGGTATGAAAATTAGGTTTTTAAATTTAAAATAAAACCTGATTACTATTCCTCAGGAAATAATATTTCAAATATATAACCATTTTTTGATTAGGTATAAAATTTTGTATAATTAAAATAGGGGGAGTGAAATTAATTCTATTATTTTAGGTACTTATATTTAGCAAGCTCTCAATCTTCTAAAGATCTAGATCAATGATTTTCAGCCTTTTTCATTTTCCGGCACACATAAACTCATTCCTAAAATTCAGTGCCACACCAAATAATATACTTTTTGCTGATCTGACAAAATATAGGTATAATTTTTATTCATTCACAACAATGGCTATTGTTGTATTGGCTGTTGTCATTTTTTCATTTGACAATCTAAGGGAAAAGAGGTCAGTGTTCCTAACTACACAGTAGGTTATTGAATGTTTTAAAAATTCTTGTGGCACGTCAGTTGAAAATTAATGTTAATGTAACAGATTTAATGTCATTTAAGGAGTTTCATGAAACTTAGTTTTAAATTATTAAAAATCCAAATCAAATTTAGCCAGATACAATTTAAACAAAAACCTTGTGAAGTGTAATTCATGAATTAGGAAGTACCAGTTTGAGATTCCAATTTGAACTTTTAGTCTAAGCCCTGAATGCAATTCTATATAGAATGTCTTATTTCTTCTCAGTTTACAGAGGCTGGCATTTGTGCTGTCACTTCTCTGTACTTTGTTTTCCATTAAAAACATACTTTACATTAACTTACAGATACTACATAAGTCATACTTTTAGTATGAAAATAAAAAGTTTTATTTAAAAATGTTGAAAACACAATTCCTTTAAAATATATATTAAAACAATTTAGGAAGTTCGGTCAAATTCCATAATGATTTGTAAGGTAATCTAAGACTGCTGATGTGCTTGACAAAGCATTAAATACTCTTTTTTCTTGCCTTGAAGTTATCTTTTCCATCATGTACATTAAATGTTGATGAAAACACATATAAGGAGTTCCCAGTTCAAGAGCAAGGTCAACCCAGTCCCATATGCATTTTAGGGGAGTTTCCTCATATCCGGCAAACATGGCTGGGTTTGCTAGGAGTCCTCTTGCAACCATCACACCTACAAATTAAAGCATATCACATTTATCCACACATTAAGAACTCATAGTTACAAGGTAAAATTCAAACAAACTGACAATATTAAAAATATAATATTATTATAAGGTTTCATAATATTTAATTCAGTTATAATACAATTTATTTTGATAGTTTTTCTTTTCTTTTTTTAAGTCAGAAGAGGGGAGATAGTGAGGAAGACTTCTGTATGAGCCCCGACTGGTATCCATCTGGCAACCCTATCTTGGGCTGATGCTTGAGTACTGAGCTATTTTTAGCACCTGAGGCTGATGCACTCAGATCAACTGAGCCATCCTCAGCACCTAGAGCATGCTCAACCAACTGAGCCACTGACTGTGGAAGAGGAAAAGAAGGGGGAGAGAAGCAGATGGTTTCCTATCATGTGTGTCCTGACTGGGAATCTAACCCACAACATCCATATGTCAGGCTGATGCAGTATGTACTGAGCCACCAGCCAGGTCTGGTAATTCTTTTTCTAAACCCAGAAAGTTTAAAGGAACTTACAGGTATTTTTTATTAAGACTTATACATTAACAGTCTTTAGGCTTTCTGTAAAGGGTATATCCAAATTGTCGTCAATTGGGCTTGCTACCATTCTCCCACCCAGCAATAGGTACCACAGGGCTTGGTATGCCAGTAATTTAAGGGGAAAATAAAACTGCCTAGCAGTCTGAGGTTCTTTTGGTTCCTATGACTACTCTTATGTTCACTAACTCTCAATGCTAGTCTAGGTGTTCTATTTTACTAATAGGCTATCTGGAAGATTCTTTATTTTTATTTTTCCAAAGTTAGAAGTGGGGAGGCAGCCAGACAGACTCCTGCATGCGCCCAACCAGGATCCACCTGGTATGACCACCAGGGGGCGATGTTCTGCTCATCTGCATCGTTACTCTGCTGCAGGTGGAGCCATTCTAGCGCCTGAGGTGGAGGCCACGGAGCTGGAGCCGGAGCCGTCCTCAGGTCCTCCCTCAGTGCTGGGGCCAACTTTGCTCCAATGGAGCCTTGGCTGTGAGAGGGGAAGTGAGAGATAGAGAGAAAGGGGAGGGGGAAGGGAGGAGAGCCAATGAGTGCTTCTCCTGTGTGCCCTGGCTGGGAACTGAACCTGGGACATCCACACGCCCGGGGCCAACACTCTACCGTTGAGCCAACCGGCCAGGGCTTACCTGGAAGATTCTTAACAGGTCATTTACTGGCTATGATGGTGGCAGTAAAGTAACTGAACTTAACCCAATTAAAATAATCTATTATTTCTACGCAGAAGAGTTAACATAATTTTAATAAACTTCTTAGCTTAAACCAGTACAAATGAAAAATACAGTTCCAATTTGAAGAAAAATAATGAAAACATCATTATTCTCCCACCCTACTTTTTTGCTAATTAGAAGACAAATATTCAAGTACTTATTTCTTACCATCTGTCCCAGTAATATGCCACACATTTTCTGCTTCTTTTAAGCTTCTGATGTCTCCATTAGCAATAACAGGTATAGACATATTTTCTTTAATCATTTTAATGGCTTCATAGTGAACTGGCTGATGTCTTTCTTCAACAGTTCTTCCATGGACTGTAATCCAGGAAACTCCTGTTGCTTCAGCTTTTCGACAAAGATCTACAGTTCTTGTAATGTCATCATGGATCCTATAATTTCAAAAGTATATCCATCTTTTTTACAGCTCACAAATGATAGCTGAATTAGTAAACTTAATAAAATAATATTTCATATAAAACATTAGTTTTTGCTATATATTACCACTACATGCCACTATCAGTGAGGTTTTTATGCTCAGTGATGAGTTCCTATTTAAGATTTCAAATTTAGCTATTTCACTATTGGCAACAACAGGATGACACATTTTGTCTTACCCAGTGTTCCTCCCCTTTAGGTTTCATAACTGCAAAGGTCAACCAAATACTGTCACACAGGAACTGAAAAATACTACCCTAATAAGTGCTGTGCATACCCCTCCCCCAAGGGGGAGAACATAATACTTTATCTTGAAATATGTTTTTAACCTGTCACCAAAAAAACTTGATAAGCTGTTTATTTTTTTTTCAGATTTTGAAATTTCAGTGCACATACCATTCCTAGTTTCTACTCTCGGTACTAGGAATGTTTCTTAGCATTAATGAAGTATACACAGGAAAAGTCAAGGTTTTTTTTTGGGATAAAGTTTTTAATAATAAAGGGATGTTTTAATTTCTATTAAAAATTACATAGAGCCTGACCAGGCAGTGGTGCAGTGGATGGAGTGTTGGACTGGGATGCAGAAGACCCAGGTTCAAAACCCTAAGGTCACCAGCTTGAGTGCGGGCTTATCTGGTTTGAGCACTGGCTCACCAGCTTAAGCCCAAGGTTGCTGGCTTGAGCAAGGGGTCACTACATCTACTGTAGCCACCCAGTCAAGGCACATATGAGAAAGCAGTCAATGAACTAAGGTGCTGCAATGAAGAATTAATGCTTCTCACCTCTCTCCCTGTCTGTCCCTATCTGTCCCTCTCTCTGTCTCTGTTACACACACACACACAAAAATTACAAAGAGCCTGACCATGTGGTAGTACAGTGGATAGAACGTCGACCTGGGATACTAAGGACCCAGGTTAAAAACCCTGAGGTTGCTGGCTTGAGGGTGGGCTCACTAGCTTGAGCGTGAGATCATAGACATGACCCCATAGTCGCTGGCTTGAGCCCAAAGGTAGCCTTGAAGCCCAAGGTTGCTGGCTTGAACCCAAGGTCACTGGCTTAAGCAAGGCATCACGGGCTTGGCGGAAGCCCCCCAGTCAAGGCACATAAGAGAAAGCAGTCAATGAACAACTAAAGAGACACAACTATGAGTTGATGCTTCTCATCTCTCTCCCTTCCTGTCTGTCTCTCTCTTCTTTGCTAAAAAAAACCTCCCAAAACAACAAGAAAAAAAGAACCAAAGAGAAAGTTGTTCTGAATTATTTTTATTTTACTTCTTTTTGCAAGTAAGAGGAGGGGAGATAAAGAGACAGATTTCTGCATACACCCCAACCAGGATCTACCCGGTAACCCATCTGGGGCAGATGTTCTGCCCATGTGGGGCCATACTTGCAATTGAGCTATTTTTAGTGCCTGAGGCAAAGGCTCCATGGAACCATCCTCAGAGCCCGGAACGAATGCTCTTGAACCAATTGAGCCATGGCTGTGGGAGGGGAAGCGAGGGAAAGAGAGAGAGAGAGAGAGAGAGAGAGAAGGGGGAGGCTGGGAAGCAGAGAGTCGCCTTTCCTGTGTGCCCTAACTGAGAATGGAACCCGAGTTGTTCTAAATTATAAATAAAAATTATGGTATATATCCATTTATTAAATATCCTGTTTCAAAATATCCACACACCAGCTACAAATTAAGGATACCCCAGCAGCCTAAGACAGAAGGAATATTATTTCCTAAGAACTATGTGTCAATAGATTAAAATATTGTCTTTACCTTATTTTAATAGATACTGAAAATTTGGGATTTCCCACTTGATTTCTTACTTGCTTTACCATATCTTGAACAAGTTCTGGCTTGTCTATTAAACAAGCTCCATAACCATCTCCCATTGCCCACCTGTGTAAAGCAAACACAACAACAAATAAACTGTAAATAGCCGGAAAAGAAGATACATTCCTAAAAGCACTAAAAGTGCATCTATCTATTTTCCTATCTAGCAATCTGAAGTGGAATCAGATTTTTACACTTCACAGACCCAACAATTTTAAATGGATGAATTTAAGACTAGGACAACATGTTCCCAGATCAAACAGTTCTTAGGGGAATGGTTTTCATTGGCAAGTGAGAAAATTAAATTAGCATTCATTCAACCAAAACAGATTTAAGTATTTGTAATTAATTGAAATTATTTCAGATTTTTTACATTCCAAATTTGATGTTTATTGTACATAACAAGAGGTTTTATTAGTCTTAATGGTAGAGTGATCATTTTGGTTTATAGCATTCCAATAACACTAAAAGCTTATTTAACTCTCCTAATGAGTATAAAAGTATGTCTAATCTGATTTGATTACACTGTACTTAAAATCTTGTTTTATTATTTGGACATATTTTGAATTATTGTCAAATAATCTAGTACAGTGTCATAAAATTTGGGATATTATTGTTAAATTAAGTACATCCTATCAATACCCAGTTATTTAGAATAAACCAAATAACTGTGATAAAGAAAAAGGTGATTATAGGAATGTATTCTTTTTATAAAAGTCTTTTTAAAGAATTTATTTCTTACTGATTTTAGAGAAAGGTGGGTTAGGAGTGGGAAGCATCAACTTGTAGTAGTTGCTTCTCGTATGTGCTGGACCAGGCAAGCCCCGGGTTTCAAACCTCAGTGTGACCTCAGTGTTCTGGGTCAACACTTTACAACTGTGCCAACACAGGTCAGGCACGAATGTATTTTTATAAAGAAAATAATTGGGAAAAACTAAGTTGTGAGCTCTCAAATCATAGAATTATAGTTTCTAGAGCAAGTATGTTTGTCATGGCAGTAAAAATACGTTTCAGAAAGTGCTATAAACAATGTCTCACATAGTTACTTATGAGGAGGTTTAAGGCAGATCCACAGATTAAAATATTCTAGTGGTGAGGTAAGATACAACACTTGTCAGGGGTCTATACATTGTTTTAGCTATCAGAAAATGCCTTTGCATGTATGCTCCTAAATAATTTCTTATTTTTTCTTGCTTCTTTATTCAGAGCCCAAGGCTTTAAATTCTATTTTCCTTACTTTTTAATTTTTGTAAAACTTTTAGAAAGATAGTTTACCGTGTTCACAAATTTTTCTAATCTTTTTGAAAATTCTTCCAATTTCTTTGAGCTTTACCTCTGAGGGCAACCACAGTTAATGTCTATTCCATTCGCATAAGGACAGACTATACGAGCAGCATCAGATAAAAGTCTTGCATCGTTAGCGGCAAACTGAACAATCAATGGGCAATCACCTGATAAAACGAACAGCTCAACATTAAAATTCACAGAAACACACATAGACACACGCGAGATGCCAAACGCTAGTGTTTGTAAAATAAAAAATAACTATATTTTAGCTTAACATACATCTATTTGTTCATACAAGATAGCATTTAACTAATTTTAAACATTTTAAATTAAAAGAAATTTGCATTTGGTACAGATTCAACAGTATAAATAAAGTTTGATAAAATGAAAAGTACAACACTATGGACAAACAGACTCTCTTTCCAATGGTGAGAATTAGTTATTATATTGCAGAACAGTGTTAAGTGTGGCTGTAAATTTAAACAAATGTGAATGTTCCACATATACTGCCACACCTACTGCCGTTTCTTTTCTTACCTAATGTGTGTGCGAGCTGTACCCAGTCTCATTTTCCTCTTTTTAGTGGCATATTTCACTGTACATAGATGGACCACACTGTACTTCTAGATTGTTTTTCATTTATAGTTCTTGAAAACAATGTGATGAGGATACTCTTATATACAATACATGTTATCTTAGTATATTCATAGGGTAAATTCCTAGGTGTGCAATTGTTGGATGAGCATCTAACATTTTGATAAATATTACAAATATTTCTTTCAAAAGAATTTACCAACATAAATATATACCAATATGAATGAAAATTCTTGTTTTCTCACAGTTTATTTTACATTGTATAATCAACAGTGTATATTTTTCTTTATGGGCTCTCCATAGTCTTTGTACATTTTTCTTTGCATAACTTTCATTTTAGTTTTTTTCTTTTATTCTTACTATTTAACTTTTTTATAGAACAATCTCTATCATAAGTATCAAAATATATTATAAATATTTCTCCAGTTTTAGTTTGTCTTTGAGTATACTTGTGCTCTTTTCTTACACATAAAAGTTTAAATTTTTAACATGGCCAAATATATCAGAACTTTCATAGGTATTAAAGGATAATTTTTTTCTATCTTTGGGTTACTGTTATAAACTCTGAATAGATGTATTTTAACTTTTCTAAAGACATTTTGAGGACTACTTGTATTAGACTTTCTCGGTGTTTGCCAAAATGCTGACTTCTGGATATCACCCTATTTCCCACCCATTTACAGTATTATCACAACACTGGAGAATTTGTTTCTCCTGCGGATAGAAGGTACTTTCCCTTTTGTAACTCAAGAGAGTTACAGAATTTCAAACTAACATTCATTTATAGGCCTAATATATTTTAAACACTGTGTTAGAACTAAGCTGGGATACAAATCAGTTAAGAAATAGTCCCAGATCTCAAGGAGCCCATAAGTACAACATAAAGCCTGGGCTTCAAGGGAAAGTACTGTGGCCACAAATTTGAGAGCTGCATTAAGAAGCATAAACGGTTATTTTCCAGAGAAACATGAGGTAGGTGTGGCTGAGAAGGATATTTTAGGTAGAGAAGAGAGAGACTAGGGCATATTTAGGGCCTTAAGAAAACTTAGTACTGTGAGTAATAAAATCAGCAGGCTGTGAAGAGAAACTACTGGAAGATAAAGCTGCAGATGTATTCAGAGGCTAGGACATGAAAAATGTCATGTATTATTCACAGATGCTGGAATTTTACTCTTTAAGTCAGTAGTTCTCAATCTTTAGCAAGCTTAGAATCTTCTGGAAGGCCTTTAAAAACAGACGGCTGGACCATATACCCAGAGTTTCTAATTCAGTAGGCCTGGAGTGGAGCCCAGGAATTTCCAGTTCTAACAAGTTTCCAGATGCTGCTGGGGCTGCTGGTCTGGGGAGTCACACTTTGAAAATCACTGCTTTAGGCAACGAGAGGTCTAAAAGACGTGATCAAGTTTACAGTTTAGAAAAGCTCACTTTGGGCTGACTGGACAGTAGTAGTCTGGAATTGGACAAGACTGTGGAGAGTGAGAAAGGAACCTAATCTAGTAGTCTAGGTGAGAGAAAGGGGACCTGAAGGAGGGCTACCCGTATACCATCCATAGTGTGAAGACACTCAGTAAAAACATATTTTAAAAAAACTTCTTAAAAACATGAAAAGGTTGTGGGTTCTATTCCTGGTCAGAGCACACACAGGAACAGACTGATGTTCCTGTCACTCTCTCTCCCTCCTTTCCTCTCTCTAAAATCAATTAAAAACATTATTTGTTTTAAAAAAAACATATAAAATGAAAAGATTTAAAAAGAAAATCTCTACACTGTGTTATCTCTGATTAGACAGGATAGTTGAATTTTGCTTTGTTTTTTTTCCAAGTTTTATAAAGTCAGAAAACTCTGAGTCTCACATACCTTGGTTTGTGGTAAATTCACTGTCTCTGGCTTTTATAGATCTGACAAAATCAGCAGCAACGATCATTGGTGTATAGCACAGATCACAACCATATTTTCTTACCAGTGTTCTAAAAGCCAACCTATAAATAGATAAAACTTTAATTAGGCATTTAGAAATCACCAATCATATGTACTTCCCAGTGTAATTTGGCTAATTATTAAATATATATGTATATATATGCATACCTGTATATATATTTACATGTATACATGTAAACATATAAGTATATATATGTATATATGTGTATACATACACATATATATAAATCAGTGAGAAAAGAGGAGGCAGAGACAGACTCCCACATGCTCCCCAACAGGGATCCACCCAGCAAGCCCACTAGGGGGCGATGTTCTGCCCATCTGGGGTATTGCTCTGTTGCTCAGCAACCAAGCTCTTCTTAGCACTTGAGGAGGGAGGCCATGGAGCCATCTTCAGTGCCTGGGGCAACTCCCTCCAATTGAGCTATGGCTGCAGGAGGGGAAGAGAGAGAGAGAGAAAGAAGAGGGGGAGGGGTGGAGTAGATGAGCGCTTTTCCTGTGTGCCCTGACCTGGGACATCTACATGCTGGGCCAACTGGCCAGGGGCAAATATTAAATATTTATTAGAAGACAGTTCTGCTTGTGGGATGATGGAGGACATATACTTTCCCCTGTAATTCCTGCTGAGTGTAATTAAAAACCCTGGATGCTATATGTAAAACAAACATGAAATCTGAAAGGTGGAGAGAAAAGAGCAGACAGGTTAGTGACCTCAGGATTTGAAGAATGACAATAGTGAATTCCCCTAGTTTTCTTTTTGCCTCAAATATCCCAGAACTGGAGCTGAAGAAGCTGGCAACTGGGTAATAGCAACAAGTGCAGACAAAACAGCACTAGCAAGTCTGTCCTCCCTAACCAAAGGGTTATAAAAGGGATAGTCTAATAAGAAAGAAAACAGTAAATAATAGCAGCTCTACTCCAGCCACTCGCCAAGAAAAACTGTGGCTCCACCTCCATGAAGGTTGAATGGTGAGTCTAGATTTCCACCTTTTCAAGGCTGTAACAAGGTTCTCCAACACCACTCCAAATCTGTATCAGGGGCCTCTGATGGTGGGACTTCCCTGCTGGCAAGTAACAAGGTGCCCCTCAGCAGTATCAGCGGAGACCTCATGGGGAGCCTGGACTCCCACATCTACTCAGCAGTAGTGGGGTGCCCTTTCACCTCCCCACTGGGAGTAGTATCAGAGCATGTTTATTGAAGAACCAGGATTTTTGACATTGCCCAGTCGTTACTATGGGGAGCTAGAACTCTCACCTCTGTTTAGCAGTAGTGAGGAGCCCCCTGCCCACAGAATGTCAAAGCAGACTAAGTGGGAAGCCTGATTCTCTCCCCACCTGATCATGATGAGGTGGTGCCCCATCTTCCCCTGGTTGCAGTGGTGTCACAAATAAGACAGAATCAATGTCATCTATCATATTAACAGGCTAAAGGAAAAAATCACACATCAGTCGATGGAGAAAAAGCATTTGACTAAATAATATTCATGATAAAAAGAAATCTCAGAAAAACAGGAATAGAGGGGATCTTTCTCAACATGATAAAAAGCACCCACAAAAAGCCCTACAGCTAACATTATACTTAAAGGTAATATACGACTTCTCCCCAGATTAAGAACAAGGCAAAGACATCTGAGCTCGCCATCCTCATTCAACACAGTGCTGGGAATATTAGAGTAAAACAGCATGAGAAAGAAACAAAAGGTATATGATGAAAAGAAAGAAATAAAAGTGTTCCTGCCTGGCCTGTGGTGGCGCAGTGGATAAAGAGTCGACCTGGAATGATGAGGTCGCCAGTTCAAAACCCTGGGCTTGCCTGGTCAAGGCACATATGGGAGTTGATGCTTCCTGCTCCTCCCCCTTCTCTCTCTCTCCTCTCTAAAAAATGAATAAAGACTTAAAAAAAAAAAAGAATTAAGTTCCATTTAAAAAAAGAAAACTGTTCCTATTTGTTGATGACATAATTGTTTACATAGATAATTGGAAGGAATTTACCAAAAACCTTCCTAGAGCCATCCAGTGAGTTCAAGTGTGCAGGATACAAGATATACATATGAAAATAAATTTTATTTCTATATACCAGAAATTAACAGATGGACACCAAAATTAAAAGCATAATATTATTTACAATCACTCAAAAAAAATAGTTGGGTATAAGTCTAACAAAACACAGACCTTACATGCTAAAAACTACACAATATCTAAATAAATTTTGACATACTGTGTTCATGTGTTGGGTGACTCAGCATAACAGGGAATTCAATTCTCGTCAAGTTGATATGAATATTTAGTACAATTCTTACAAAAATTCCATAAAGATATTTTGTAGATACAGACAAGATCATCATAAAATATATTTTTAGAACAGCAAATGAACTAGAATAGCTAAAACAATTTTGAAAAAGAAAAATAAAGTGGGAGGGGGACTCCGTTTGTCTGATTTTAAGATTTAGTATATAGCTAGCTGTAGTAATCAAGACTGTGACATTGATGGAGGAATAGACAAATAGATCAAGTGAACAGAAGAATCCAGATAAAGAGCCATACAAACACACCCAACTAATTTCTGACAAAAATGCAAAAGCAATTAAAACTATACAGATGCCTTTTTAATAAATGGTGCTGATATAATTAGGGGAAATAAAGTTAACCTTAACCTAAGACTCATACTTACAAAAAAAAATAACTGAAAATTGATTCTGCACTTAAATGTAAAACATAAAGCTTAAGACTTTTAGAAAGCCCTCTCTGGGTAGCTCATTTGGTTAAAGCATTGTCCCGATATGCCAGGGTTGTGTGTTCAATCTGGTCAGGGCACATACAAGAAGCAACCTATGAAGGTACAACTAAGTGGAAGAACAACTCAATGTTTCTGTCTTTTCTTTTTCCCCTCTGTCTCTCTCCCCCCTTCTCTCTTTCTAAATTCAAGAAATAAAAAAAAAAAAGACTTTTAGAGAGATAGGAGAAAATCTTTAGAATTCAGAACTACACAAAGATTTCTTACACTGAAACCAAAAGCACAATTTACAAAAAAAATTGATAATTAGATTTAATTACTAAATAAAAATTTTTTGCTCTGCAAAGACAGTTCATTAAGAGGATGAAAAGATAAGCTACATACTGGGAAAAAATATTTGCAAACCACAAATCTGACAGGAGTAGTATCTAGAACACATAGAGAACTTTCAAAACTCAGTAGTAAACAAAAACTCAAGAACAAAAGAATAGCCTGACCAGGAGGTGGCACAGTGGATAGAGCGTCGGACTGGGATGCGGAAGACCCAGGTTCGAGACCTCGAGGTCGCCAGCTTGAGCGCGGGCCCATCTGGCTTGAGCAAAGAGCTCGCCAACTTGGACCCAAGGTCGCTGGCTCCAGCAAGGGGTTGCTCGGTCTGCTGAAGGCCCAGGGTCAAGGCACATGTGAGAAAGCAATCAATGAACAACTAAGGTGTCGCAACGGCAACGAAAAACTGATGATTGATGCTTCTCACCTCTCTCCGTTCCTGTCTGTCTGTCCCTATCTATCCCTCTCTCTCTTTCTGTCCCTGTAAAAAAGAAAAAAGAAAGAAAAAGAAAAAAAATTGAAAATAAAAAAAGAACAAAAGAATAGGCTGGTTCAAACATGGACAAAGGACTTGAATAGATAGTTCTACAGAGAAGGTAATACAAATGGCCAAAAGCACATAAAAAATACTCAGCATCGCCAGCAAAATACATGTCAAAACCACAATGAGGTATCACTACATATCCATAGAATAACTAAGAAAAAACAAAAACAAGTGTTGGTGATGCTGTTGAGAAATCAGAACTCTTGTGCACTACAGATAGTAATGTAAAGTGGTAAAGCCACTATGAAAAACAATATGGAGATTCCTTAAAAAACTTAAAATGGGGGGGCAGCAAGACGGCGATGGAGTAGGCGGATGTACCAACTTCCAACTCCCAGAACCAAAGTGGATTGCAACTTAATTTTAAGAACCATCATCTGGAAAAACCAACTTTGAACTGAACTAAGAGGACTCTTCAACCAAGGAATGCTGAAAAAGCCACATTGAAAATGGTAGGAAAAGCGGAAACGCGGAGAGGGCTGCCCAGCTCCCTGGAGTGAACGGCAGCCCAGAGAGACTCACGTGGCGGTAAGAGAGTTTAGTGGACAGGGGCCCCAGGATCAAAGCCCCAGCCTGCATCCCCAGAGCCTAGAAGAGGCATATGGACAGTATTTACCTGCAAAACAAGTCAGGACACTGTTTGTGAGAAAGAGACAGTTTTCTCAGATCCAGGATTCTCCTTAAAGAGATGGCGCAGAAAACCTCTCACAACCACTCACCCGGGGCTCTGGGGCACGGGGAGAATGAAGAGGACCGGAGCAGCGGGAAGAGAGTGTAATCTAGGAGGCACATAGAGAAACACTTTGAGGGACAGCCACCCTAACCCCTTGGCTGAGTCACTCCCCAAATCTGAAGCAAATATTTCCCCTGGAACCAGCAATACCATCAAAGGGAAGCAGGACACCAGCCAAACAAGCTCTCCTGTGGCACTCAGAGTGGAGCTGCTTAGAAGGAGGGATCTTACGGAACTACAGTATTGACTGTTAGGGTCTGAGCTGTAGCGCCCCCACTCAAACTGCTGAGGGCTTGCTGGAGGGCAGGCGGAGGCAGGACATGGAAGTGCGGTTCCATTGGCAGGGGCAGAAGCCAGGCCTGCCGGCATGACCTCAGTCTAGCCCGGCGGGGCAAAGGGGATGCATGAAAGCTATCTGGCTGGCTGAGGACCTGCCTGCAACTCTGCCTGGGAGGGAAGGGCAGGAGCCCAGGAAAAGGCAGAGGTTTGCAAGGGCATTAGGGAGCACAGTCTCACCAGGCCTCCAAGGCTTGCGGCCCTACTTGCGAACCACATCCACCTGCGGGGGCGTGAGAGCAGGGCAAAGGCTAAGACTGGCTGTGCTTGTAAAGCCAGGCATAGAAAACAGTCCCTCCCATGGAGGAGAGGGAGAAACCGCAGTGACAGCCACAGTGGCCAGCGCCTGCAACGCCCATACATGAACCCCCTAGGCAGGGACAGAAGGGGTGGCAGGTCTACAGACATACCACACCTAGGGAACACAGACAACACGCATTGAACTCCAGTGGCCAAACCCTTCTTATACACAGATAAAATGGGCAGGCAGAGAAATGCAACCCAAATGAATCAAGAGAAATGCCCAGAGAAGGACCTGAATGAGTCAGATATAACCAAATTACGGGGTGCAGACTTTAAAATAATGATTCTTAGGATGTTCAAAGAGCTTAGAACAACAATAGATGATCATTACGAGCACCTAAATAAAGAGATAGCAAATACGAAAAAGGAAATTGAAATAATATAAAAGAATCAGACAGAAATGACAAATACAATATCAAAATTGAAGACCACAATGTAAGGAATTAAAAGCAGGATGGATGAATCTGAGGATCGAATCAGTGAGTTAGAGGACAAAATAAACGAGGCACAAAAGCAGAGCAGAAAAAAGAGACTCAAAAATTCTGAGGAAACTCTAAGAGAGTTCTGTGAAAACATAAAGAGAAATAACATCCGCATCATAGTGGTTCCTGAAGAAGAAGAGAAAGAACAAGGGATATAAACTTTATTCAATCAAATCATAGCTGAAAACTTCCCTAAATTGATGCAAGGAAGGCTTTCACAAGTTCAAGAAACAAAGAGAACTCCATTAAAGAGAAACCCAAAGAAATCTACACGAAGACACATCATAATTAAATAACCAAAGCTAAGTGATAAAATATTAAAAGCTGCGAGAGATAAAAAGGCTATCACCTACAAAGGAGCCCCCATAAAGATGACATCTGACATCTCAACAGAAACACTTTGAGGCCAGAAGGGAATGGCAAGAAATATTCAAAGTAATGCAGAACAAGAACATACAACCAAGACTACTTTATCCAGCAAGGTTATCATTTAAAATAGAAGGAGAAATAAAAAGCTTCCCAGACTAAAGAAAACTAAAGGAAGTCACTACAACCAAACCAATTCTGTAAGAAATGCTAAGGGGCCTGTTGTAAACAGATCAAAGAGGGAAAAGAATACAGCAAAAGAGGACTACAGCTTTAAAGAATAAAATGGTAATAAACAACTACATATCAACAATAACCTTAAATGTAAATGGATTAAATGATCCAATCAAAAGACATAGCATAGCTGCTAGGATAAGAAAACAGGGTCCACACATATGCTGTCTATAAGAGACACACCTTAAAACAAAAGATGCACATAGACTGAAGATAAAAGGAAGGAAAAATATATTTCATGCAAATGGAAATGAAAAAGAAGCCAGGGTGCAATACTTATACTTTAAAACAAAGCCTATAGTAGAGATAAAGAAGGATACTACATAATGATAAAGGGAACAATTCAACAGGAAGATATAACCATTATAAATATCTATGTACCTAATATAGGAGCATCTAAATATATAAAGCAGACTTTGATGAATATAAAGGTTGAGATCAACAGCAATACTATAATAGTAGGGGATTTCAATACCCCACTAACATCAGTAGATAGATCCTGCAGAAAGAAAATTAATAAAGAAACAGCAGAGTTAAGGAACACACTAGATCAACTCAATTTAATAGATATCTTTAGAACCTTTCACTCTAAAGCAGCAGAATACATTCTTTTCAAGCACTCATGGTACATTCTCTAGGATAGACCACATGTTAGAACATAAAAACAATCTCAACAAATTTAAGAAGATTGAAATCATATCAATCATTTTCTCTGATCACAATGGCATGAAACTAGAAATCAAGGACAACAGAAAAACTAAAAAATACTCAAACACTTGGAAATTAAATAGAATGTTATTAAATAACGAATGGGTTAACAATGAGATAATAATAAAATTCTTAGAAATGAATGAGAGTGAGCATGCATCAACTTAAAATTTATGGTACACAGCAAAAGCAGTACTGGGAGGGAAGTTCATAGCACTACAGAAGCTAGAAAAAGCTCAAATAAGCAACCTGACCCTGCATCTAAAAGAACTAAGAGAAAAACAGCAAGTAAACCCCAGGGGTAGTAGAAGGAAGGAAATAATAAAGATCAGAGTGGAAATAAATGACATAGAGGTTAAAGAAACAATACAGAGGATCAATGAAACCAGGAGCTGGTTCTATGAAAAGGTAAACAAGATTGATGAACCTTTAACTAGACTCACCAAGAAAAAAAGAGAGAAAACTCAAATAAATAAAATTAGAAATGAGAGTGGAAAAATAACAACTGACACAACAAAAATACAAATTGTAACAAAATACTCCGAAGAACTGTATGCCAAAAAACTAAACAACCTAGATGAAATGAACAAATTCCTTGAAACTTACAATCTTTCAAAAATCAATATGGAAGAATAAGAAAATGTAAACAGACAGATTACAACAAATGAGATTGAAACAGTTATCAAAAAAGCTCCCAAAAAACAAAACCCCTGGGCGTGATGGCTTCACTGCAGAATTCTACCAAATATTCAAAGGAGAACTCACTCCTATCCTTCTCAAGGTATTTCAAAAAATTCAAGAGGAAGAATCACTTTCAGGTTCCTTTTATGAGGTAAGCATAATTCTGATTCCAAACCAGACAAAGACAACACAAAGAAAGAAAATTATGGGCCAATATCCCTGATAAATTTAGATGCTACAATCCTCAACAAAATATTAACCAATCGGATCCAGCAACATATAAAAAATAATCATACACCATGATCAAGCGAAATTATTTCTGGGGAGGCAAGGCTGGTACAATATTTGCAAATCAATCAATGTAATTCATCACATAAACAAAAGGAAGGAGAAAAACCACATGATAATTTCAATAGATGCAGAAAAAGCATTTGATAAAATCCAGCACCCATTCATGATGAAAACTCTCAGCAAAGTGGGAATACAGGGAACATTTCTTAACATGATGAAGGCCATCTATGACAAACCCACAGCCAATATCATACTCAATGGGCAAAAATTAAAAGCAATCCCCTTAAGAGCACGAACAAGGCAGGGGTGCCCCCTTTCACCACTCTATTCAACATAGTAGTGGAAGTCCTAGCTACAGCAATCAGACAAGAAGAAGAAATAAAAGGCATCCAAATTGGAAAAGAAGTAAAACTGTCATTATTTGCAGATGATATGTATACAGTAAACCCTAAAGTCTCAGTCAAAAAACTATTGAACCTGATAAATGAATTCAGCAAGGTGGCAAAATATAATATTTAATACTCAGAAATCAGAGGCATTTTTATACACCAACAATGAACTGTCAGAAAGAGAAATTAAGGAAACCAAAAAAATAAAGTACCTAAGAGTAAATTTAACCAAGCAGATTAAAGACTTGTACTCGGAAAAATATAAAACATTGATAAAAGAAGTCAAGGAAGATACAAACAAGTGGAAGCATATACCATGCTCATGGTGTATGGTTAGGAAGAATAATAAACATCATTAAAATGTCTCTATTACCCAAAGCAATTTATAAATTCAATGTAATACCACTTAAAATACCAATGACATACTTCAAAGATATAAAACACATATTTCAAAACTTTATATAGAACAACAACAACAAAAAAACACGAATAGCCTCAGCAATCTTGAAAAGGAAGAATATAGTGGGAGGTATCACTCTTCCTGATATCCCGTTATACTACAAGGTCATTGTACTCAAGACAGCCTGGTACTGGCATAAGAACAGGCATATAGATCAATGGAACAGAACAGAGAACCTAGAAATAAACCCTATACCTTTTTGGACAACTGATATCTGACAAAGGAGGTAAGAGCATACAGTGGAGTAAAGACAGCCTCTTCAACAAATGGTGTTGGGAAAATTGGACATCTACCTGCAAAATAATGAAAATAGACCGCCAACTTACACCATGCACAAAAATAAACTCAAAATGGATAAAGGACTTAAATGTAAGCCGTGAAATCATAAACGTCTAAGAAGAAAACATAGACAGTAAGCTTTCCAACATCTCTTGCAGGAATATATTTGCCTATTTATCTCCATGGGTAAGTGAAATAAAAGACAGCATAAACAAATGGGACTATATCAAACTAAAAAGCTTTTGCACAGCTAAAGATAGAACAGAATATAAAGACAAACCATACAATGGGAGAACATATTCAACATTGCATCTGATAAGGGGTTAATAATCAAAATTTATAAAGAACTTGTAAAACTCAACACCAGGAAGATAAACAATCCAATCAAAAATGGGCAAGCCTGACCAGGAGGCAGAGCAGAGCATTGGACTGGGATGCGGAAGACCCAGGTTTGAGACCCCAACGTCGCCAGCTTGAGCACGGGCCCATCTGGCTTGAGCAAAAGCTCGCCAGCTTGGACCCAAGGTCGCTGGCTCCAGAAAGGGGTGGCTCAGTCTGCTGAAGGCCCGCGGTCAAGGCACATATGAGAAAGCAATCAATGAACAACTATGGTGTCGCAATGGCAACAAATAAAACTAATGATTGATGCTTCTCATCTCTCTCCATTCCTTTCTGTCTGTCCCTATCTATCCTTCTCTCTGATTCTCTCTCTCTCTCTGTCCCTGTAAAAAAAATAAAAAATAAAATGCCTATATTAAAAATGGGCAAAAGAAATGAATAGACACTTCTCCAAAGAGGACATACAGATGGCCAATAGGCATATAAAAAAATGCTCAACATCACTAATCATTAGAGAAATGCAAATTAAAACCACAATGAGATATCACCTCACACCAGTCAGAATGGCGCTCATCAGCAAAACAACACAGAATAAGTGCTGGCGAGGATGTGGAGAAAAGGGAACCCTCCTGCACTGCTGGTGGGAATGCAGACTGGTGCAGCCTCTGTGGAAAACAGTATGGAGATTCCTCAAAAAATTAAAAATCGAACTGCCTTTTGACCCAGCTATCCCACTTATAGGAATATACCCTAAGAACACCATAGCACTGTTCAAAAGGAGAAATGCGCCCCCATGTTTATGGCAGCATTGTTCACAATAACGAAGATCTGGAAATAGCTCAAGTATCCGTCAGAGGACGAATGGATTAAAAATCTTTGATACATATACATAATGGAATACTACTCAGTCATAAGAAATGATGACATTGGATCATTTACAACAACATGGATGATGGACCTCGATAACATTATACTGAGTGAAATAAGTAAGTCGGAAACTACTAAGAACTATATGATTCCATACATAGATGGGACATAAAAATGAGACTCAGAGACATGGACAAGAGTGTGGTGGTTACGGGGTGGGGGGAGGGATGAGAGGGAGGGGGAAGAGGGAGGGGAGGGGCACAAAGAAAACCAGATAGAAGGTGACAGAAGACAATTTCACTTTGGGTGATGGGTATGCAACATAATCAAATGTCAAAATAACCTGGAGATGTTTTCTCTGAACATATGTACCCTGATTTATCAATGTTACCCCATTACAATTAATAAAAACAATTCATATTAAAAAAAGAAAAAACTTAAAATAGAATTATCACGTGATAGAGCAATTCTATTTCTGGGCATGTACCTGAAAGAATTGAAAGCTGGGTCTGGAAGAGCTATTTATACATCCATGTTCAAAGCAGCATTATTCACACTAACCAAAAGATAGAAGCAACCCAAGTGTTCATTAATTAATAAATGAATAAACAAAATGTGGTATATATATATACAATGAAGTATCATTTCGTTTTAAAAAGGAAATTCTGATACATGATACAACATGCATGAACCTTGAGGACATTATATTAATTAAAATTAACTAGACTGAAAAAGACAAATATGGTACAATTCCACTTAGATGAAGTACAGTATATACAGACTAGTCAAATTCATAGAGGGAAAGCCTGGCCAGGCGGTGGAGCAGTGGATAGAGCATCGGACTGGGATGCGGAAGACGCAGGTTCAAGACCCCAAGCTCGCCAGTTTGAGCGCAGGGTCATCTGGTTTGAGCAAACCTCACCAGCTTAGACCCATGGTCATTCGCTCGAGCAAGGGGTTACTCGGTCTGCTGAAGGCCCTCGGTTAAGGCACATATGAGAAAGCAATCAATGAACAACTAAGGTGTTGCCACGAGGAACTGATGATTGATGTTTCTCCTCTCTCTCCATTCAGCTCCTGTCTGTCCCTATGTATCCCTCCCTCTGACTCTCTGTCTCCATAAAAAATTAATCAAAGTAAACCTGAAGTTTATTAAAAAAAAATCATAGAGGGAGAAAGAATGGTGCTTGCTAGGAACTGGGGGCAACAGGGAATGGGAGTTGTTGTTTAGCAGGTATAGAGTTTCATTTATTTTTTAAAATTTTATTTAATTGCATTTACATAGATTCTAGGGTCACCCCGAATGCATTCCCCTCCCCCATATACCCCTCAACAACTCCTTTTCCCCCCTCCCTACAGCGCCCTCCCCCCTTCCCTTTAGGTTTATCCCATCCTATCATCCCCTTTCCCTCTGTCCTCTTTTCCTCTGGTCCCTTTAATCTCTCCTCTGTCTCAATTCTATTCCTCAGTTCTCATTGTTCGTTGGATTCCTCAAATAAGTGAGGTCATATGATATTTTTCTATCTCTGCCTGGCTTATTTTACTCAACATAATAGTTTCCAGGTTCCTCCATATTGTTGCAAAAGGTAGTATTTCCTTCTTTTTTATGGCCCCATAGTATTCCATTGCACATATGTACCACAGCTTTTTAATCCACTCGTCCACTGATGGTCACTTGGGCTATTTCCAGATCTTCGCTATTGTGAACAATGCTGCCATAAACATGGGGATGCATTTCTTTTTTACAGCTAAAGACAATATGAACAGAATGAAAAGACAAACCACACAATGAGAGAACATATTCAACATTACATCTAATAAGGGGTTAATAACCAAAATTTATAAAGAACTTGTAGAACTCCACACCAGAGAGACAAACAATCCAATCAAAAAATGGGCAAAAGAGCGGTGGCGCAGTGGATAGAGAATTGGACTGGGATGCGGAAGACCCAGGTTCGAGACCCCGAGTTCGCCAGCTTGAGTGAGGGGCCATTTGGCTTGAGCAAAAGCTCGCCAGCTTGGACCCAAGGTCGCTGGCTCCAGCAAGGGGTGGCTCGGTCTGCTGAAGGCCCGCAGTCAAGGCATATGTGAGAAAGCAATCAATGAACTAAGGTGTTGCAACGGCAATGAAAAACTAATGATTGATGCTTCTCACCTCTCTCCGTTCCTGTCTGTCTGTCCCTATCTATCCCTCTCTCTGACTCTCTCTCAGTCCCTGAAAAAAAAAAATGGGCAAAAGAAATAGTCACTTCTCCAAAGAAGACACACAGATGGCCAGCAGACATGAAAAAATGATCAACATCACTAATCGTTAGAGAAATGCAAATTAAAACCACAATGAGATACCACTTCACACCAGTCAGAATGGCGCTCATTAACAAAACATTGTGTGGTTTGTCTTTTTATTCTGTTCATATTGTCTTTAGCTGTGCAAAAGCTTTTTAGTTTGATATAGTCCCATTTGTTTTATCCTGTCTTTTATTTCATTTGCCTGTGGAGATAAATCGGCAAATATATTGCTGCGATAAATGTTGGTGAACTTGCTGCCTATGTTTTCTTTTAGGATGCTCATGGTTTCACGACTTACGTTTAAGTCCTTTATCCAATTTGAGTTTATTTTTGTGCATGGTGAAAGTTGGTGGTCTAGTTTCATTTTTTTGCAGGTAGCTGTCCAGTTTCCCCAACACCATTTGTTAAAGAGGCTGTCTTTACTCCACTGTATGTTCTTACCTCCTTTGTCAAATATCAATTGTCCATAAAGATGTGGGTTTATTTCTGGGTTCTCTGTTCTGTTCCATTGATCTATATGCCTGTTCTTATACCAGTACCAGGCTGTTTTGAGTACAATGGTCTTGTAGTATAACTTGATATCAGGAAGTGTGATACCTTTCACTTTATTCTTCTTTTTCAAGACTGCTGAGGCGATTCTTGCTCTTTCTTGGTTCCATACAAATTTTTGGAATATGTGTTCTATATCTTTGAAGTACGTCATTAGTATTTTAATTGGTAATGCATTGAATGTATAAGTTGCTTCGGGTAATATAGATATTTTAATGATGTTAGTTTTCCTAACCATGAGTACGATATATGCTTCCCTTTGTGTGTGTCTTCCTTGATTTCTTTTATCAATGTTTTATCATTTTCTGAGTCCAAGTCTTTAACCCCCTTGGTTAAATTTACTCCTAGGTACTTTATTGCTTTTGTTGCAATAGTGAAGGGGATTGTTTCCTTAATTTCTTTTTCTGACATTTCATTGTTCGTGTATAAAAATGCCTCTGATTTCGGTGTATTAATTTTATATCCTGGCACCTTGCTGAATTTGTTTATTAGGTCCAGTAGGTTTTTGAATGAGACTTTATGGTTTTTTATATACAATATATCATCTGCAAATAATGATAGTTTTACTTCTTCTTTTCCAATTTGGATGCTTTTTATTTCTTCTTTTTGTCTGATTGCTGTGTCTGAGACTTCCAGAACTATGTTGAATAAGAGTGGCGAAAGGGAGCACTCTTGCCTTTTTCCTGATTTTAGGGGAATTGCTTTTAATTTTTGTCCATTAATCATGATGTTGGCTGTGGGTTTGTCATAGATAGCCTTTATCATGTTGAGGTATGTTCCCTGTAGTCCCACTTTGCTAAGAGTTTTGATCATAAATGGGTGCTGAATTTTATTAAATGTTTTTTCTGCATATATTGAAATAATCATGTTGTCTTTGACCAGGCAGTGGTGCAGTGGATAAAGTGTCGGACTGAGATGCAGAAGACCCAGGTTCGAGACCCCGAGTTTACTGGCTTGAGCGCGGGCTCATCTGGCTTGAGCAAGAGCTCGCCAGCTTGGACCCAGGGTTTCTGGCTCCCGCAAGGGGTTGCTTGGTCTACTGAAGGCCCGCGGTCAAGGCATATGTGAGAAAGCAACCAATGAACAACTAAGGTGTCGCAACGGCAATGTAAAACTAATGATTGATGCTTCTCATCTCTCTCCGCTCCTGTCTGTCTGTCCCTATCTATCCCTCTCTCTGACTGTCTCTCTGTCCCTGTAAAAAAAATAAAATAAAAACAAAGTCTTTTTTAAAAAATTTATGAAGTTATCTTGTTTTCCTCCTTCCTTTTGATTATGTGGTGAATCACACTGATTGATTTACGAATGTTGTACCATCCTTGCTTCTCCAGAATAAATCCCAATTGATCATGATGTATAATTTTTTTCATGTATTGCTGGATTCGGTTTACTAATATTTTGTTGAGGATTTTAGCATCTAAATTCATCAGGAATATTGGACTATAATTTTCTTTTTTCATGTTGTCTTTGCCTGGTTTTGGAACCAGAATTATGCTTGTCTCATAAAAGAAACTTGGAAGTGTTCCTTCCTCTTGAATTTTAAAAAATACGTTGAGAAGGATAGGAGTGAGTTCTTCTTTGAATATTTGGTAGAATTCTCCAGTGAAGCCATCGGGCCCAGGGGTTTTGTTTTTTGGGAGCTTTTTGATAACTGGTTCAATATCTTGTTGTAATCAGTCTGTTTAGGTTTTCTTATTCTTCCAGATTGATTTTTGGAAGATTATATGTTTCAAGAAATTTGTCCATTTCACCTAGATTGTTTAATGTTTTTGGCATACAGTTCTTCATAGCATTTTCTTATAATATTTTGTATTTCTGTTATGTCAGTTGTTATTTCTCCACTCTCATTTCTAATTTTATTTATTTGAGTACTCTCTCTTCTTTTCTTGGTAAGTCTCATTAAAGGTTCATCGATCTTATTTATCCTTTCAAAGATCCAGCTCATGGTTTCATTGATCCTCTGCATTGTTTCTTTAGCCTCTATGTCATTTATTTCCACTCTGATTTTTAATATTTCCTTCCTTCTACTACCTCTGGTCCTTACTTGCTGTTCTTTTTCTAGTTCTTTTAGATGTAGGTTTAGGTTGTTTATTTGAGCTTTTTCAAGCTTCTTAAGGAATGTCTGTAGTGCTATCAACTTCCCTCTCAGGACTGCTTTTGCTGTGTCCCATAAATTTTGAGTTATTGTATGTTCATTATCATTTGTTTCCAGGAATTTCTTTATTTCTTCTTTGATTTCATTGTTAACCCATTCGTTATTTAATAACATGCTATTTAGTTTCTATGTGTTTAAGTATTTTTCAGTTTTTCTGCTGTTGTGGTTGATTTCTAGTTTCATGTCATTGTGATCAGAGAAAATGACTGATATGATTTCAATCTTCTTAAATTTGTTGAGATTGCTTTTGTGTCCTAACATGTGGTCTATCCTAGAGAATGTACCATGAGTGCTTGAAAAGAATGTATTCTGCTGTTTTAGGGTGAAAGGTTCTAAAGATATCTATTAAATTGAGTTAATCTAGTGTGTTCCTTAAGTCTGCTGTTTCTTTGTTAATTTTCTTTCTTGAGGATCTATCTAGTGATTTTAGTGGGGTATTGAAATCTCCTATTATTATAGTATTGCTGTTTATCTCACCCTTTATATCCATCAAAGTCTGCTTTATATATTTAGGTGCTCCTATATTAGGTGCGTAGATATTTATAATGGTTATATCTTCCTGTTGGATTGCTCCCTTTATTATTATGTAGTGACCTTTTTTATCTTTTACTATAGCCTTGGTTTTAAAGTCTATTTTGTCTGATTTAAGTATTGCTACCCCAGCGTTTTTTTCGTTTCCATTTGAATAAAATATTTTCTTCCATCCTTTTACCTTCAGTCTATATTAAGATGACCAGACGTCCCGCTTTTGGCAGGACTGTCCCTATTTTTAAATATTTGTCCCTTGTCCCGCGGCATTTTAAAAAGGTCCCGATTTAAAAAAATATATTACAGTACTATTTTTGGATTCTATGAAAAATTTTTTTGCTTCATATAGACCAAATTTTTAATCAAGAACCCCCGCCCCCCCCCTCCTGTCAGTGGTGTCCTGCTTTACCAATTTTAAAATCTGGTCACCTTAGTCTATGTGTATCTTTTGTTTTAAGATGTGTCTCTTGTAGACAGCATCTGTATGGGTCCTGTTTTCTTATCCATGCAGCTACCCTATGTCTTTTGATTGGATCATTTAATCCATTTACATTTAAGGGTATTATTAGTATGTAGTTGTTTATTGCCATTTTATTCTTTAAAGCTGTATTCCTCTTTTGCTATATTCTTTTCCCACTTTGATCTGTTTACAAAAGGCCCCTTAACATTTCCTGCATCATTGGTTTGGTTGTAATTAATTCCTTGAGTGTTTTTGGCAGGGAAACTTTTTATTTCTCCTATTTTAAATGAGAGCCATGCTGGATAAAGTAGTCTTGGTTATAGGCTCTTATTCTGCATTACTTTGAATATTTCTTGCCATTCCCTTCTGACCTTAAGTGTTTTTGTTGAGAAGTCAGATGTCATCTTTATGGGGGCTCCTTTGTAGGTGATAGCCTTTTTTTCTCATGCAGCTTTTAATATTTTCTCTTTATCACTTAGCTTTGGTATTTTAATTATGATGTGTCTTGGTGTAGATTTCTTTGGGTTTCTCTTTAATGGAGTTCTCTGTGTTTCTTGAACTTGTGAGAGCCTTCCTTGCATCAATTTAGGGACGTTTTCAGCTGTTATTTGATTTAATAAAGTTTCTATCCCTTGTTCTTTCTCTTCTTCTTCAGGAACCCCTATGATGCGGATCTTATTTCTCTTCATGTCGTCACAGAACTCTCTTAGAGTTTCCTCAGACTTTTTGAGTTTCTTTTCTTTATTTGCTCTGCTTCCATGACTTCATTCATCCTGTCCTCCAACTCGCTGATTCAATCCTCAGCTTTATCCATCCTTATTTTAATTTCTTCCATTGTGTCTTTCATTTCTGATATTTTATTTGTCATCTCCAACTGATTCTTTTTTAATATTTCAATGTCCCTTTATATACTTGCTATCTCTTTATTTAGGAGTTTGTAATGACTATCCATTGTTGTTCTAAGATCCCTAAGCACCCTAACAATCATTATTTTAAACTCTGCATCTGGTAGTTTGGTTATTTCCATATCACTTAGTTTATTTTCTGGAGGTTTCTCTTGTGGTTTTAGTTGGATAGCACTTCTCTGTCTTCTCACTATTTCTGTGTGTTTGGGTTTGTTGTTTGTAGAGCTGGTTGAGTCTAGGCTTGTTGTTGTCTGCCTCCAATTTTCAGTTGTGTTATTTCTAGGTCTTCTTGGGTTGGCATCAGCTGTTTGTAATGGACTGTCGAATTTGGCTTTTCTAGTAGAGCCACTCTGAAGTCTTGATTTTTTTTCTTCTTCTCAGTTTTCTTAACTAGGTGGTAGTCTTGTTTATGGATCTCAGCAGGGGTTTATTTGAAACTGTATCCAGAAATGTGGTGGGTGTAATCTGAGACTCTGAAGGCCTGATTTGCCAGTTACTCTCCTGTAAGCTGGGGAGACCCACTGCTTCTTGGTGTTCCCTATCAGGCTCGGCGTGGCTTCTTCTTTGCTCCTTGGTTTTTGAGAGCTGTTCTTGTAGTCCAGAGTTGGTTTTTCATGCTAATTGTTCCTAAATTACTTAGTAATCCAGTTTGGTGGTATGAGCTGGGAGTCTGTGTGTCTGCCTACTTCGCTGCCATCTTCAGATCTCCCTAGAGTTTCATTTTGTAAGATGAAAACAGACTGGCTATACAACGTGAATGTACTTAATAGTACTAAACTACACACTTAAAAATGTTTAAAATAGTAAATTTTAAATTGTATGTATTTTACCACAATTGAAAAAGTTAATAACCTAACTCAATAATAAAAAACAAACAAACAATCCAAGTAGATCGTTAGGAAAAGACAAAAAAAATTTCTCCAAGAATATACAGATGACAAATAAGCACATGACAAGGTGTTTAATGCCATCAGAAATACAGGAAATGGACATCAAAACCACTATGAAATATCACTGCAAAGAGAATGGCTAAAATAAAAAAGAGTGATGTTATAAAAAGTTGGTGAAGAGGAGAAGGAGACACCAGATCTCTTCTACATTGTTGGTAGGAGCATAAAACAGTATAGACATTCTAGAAAAGTTTGGCAGTTTCTTAAAAAACTAAACATATAACTACCATATGACCCAGCAATTACATCCTGGGGATTTGTCCTAGATAAGTGAAGACTATGTTCACACAAAAAACCCTGTGTATGAATGCTTATATTTATTTACTATTCATTGTATCTTTATAATTGGGAGTTATAAGCTCTATCATTTTTATAGATTTAAAAATTGAGGCTTCGTCTGACCAGGCAGTGGCACAGTGGATAGAGTGTCAGACTGGAACACAGAGGACCCATGTTCAAAATCCCAAGGTCTCTGGCTTGAATGCAGCCTCATCTGATTTGAGAGAGGCCTCACCACCTTGAGAGCAGGGTCATTGGCTTGAGTGTGGCATCATAAACATGAACCCATGGTTGCTGGCTAGAGCCCAAAGGTCACTGGTTTGAAGCCCAAGGTTGCTGGCTTGAGCCCAAGGTCACTGGCTTGAGCAAGGGGTCACTGGCTCTGCTGTAGCTGCCCGGTCAAGGCAATATGAGAAAGCAACCAATGAACAACTAAAAGCGAAACAAAGAATTGATGCTTTTCATCTCTTTCCCTTCCTGTCTGTCTGTCCCTCTCTCTGTCACAAAAAAAAAACAAAACAAAAATTGAAGCTTGGAGCCTAACCAGATAGATGGTCATCCAGTGGATAGAGTGTTAGACTGGGATGCTGAGGATTCAGGTTCAAAATCCCGAGGTCACTAGCTTGAGCGCAGGCTCATCCGACTTAAGTATGGCCTTGCTGGCTTGAGCATGGGATCATAGATATGACCCCATGGTTGCTTGCTTGAAATCCAAGGTCGCTGGCTTGAGCAAGGGATCAGTGGTTTGGCTGAAGCCCCCCAGTCAAGGTACATATGAGAAACCAATCAATGAAAAAGTAAGGTGACACAACGAAGAACTGATGCTTCTCATCTCTCTACCGTCCTGTCTGTCTGTCCCTATTTGTTCCTCTCTTTGTCTCTCTGGCTAAAAAAAAATAAAAAAAATTGAAGCTTGGAGAGGTTAATTATTTATGCAGGGCCACAAACATATGAAGCAAGTGGTAACACCAGGACTCAATCCTAGATCATGACCTCAAAGCTAATTGTATGAAGATCCTAGGTGGTGAGGTGGTCTTAGATTAAAAAGTCAGAGCATAAAAAGGAAATCACCATTTTAACAATACTTACTTTGAATATCGAACCATTGGAGCAGAGACTTTTACCAGCTGCCCAGAATGAAACATTTCTATTGGATCTCTTTTTCTTTCTTGACATATTGTGGTTTGTATGCAATCACTCTTCATGAACATAGATTTGTTTCAAATCTGAAAAGAAAAATCAGTTTATGTGAAAAAAAGTTACTTTCATTAGATTAATTCCTAGTCCCTCAAGTCAGAAACTGACTACTTCTCCATCTCCCAAAAGTGTGTCAACCAGAGTGGTACCTTTAATTAAATCTTGAGGACATCTTCATTGCCCCACCATCTCTGTACGTACTTATCATTCTTGTCCTGACAGTCTTTTCTGAATCCCAGGTACTATTGATCTTATTTACCCACTATACCCATTCCTTTGTTGTTATCATGTGCATCGGCAATTATTTTTAGAGTATAATAACACATATCTGTCCTTGATGAGTTTTGAGGGCATGGACATTATTTATTCATTCAACATTAAGTTCCTTCTATACATAGAAAATACTGATGAAGATACACTTCCTAAGTCTTTAAAAACCTATTAGACATGCACAAAACAATAGCTCCAAAACATACATGCACACACACAATTTAACTACTGTGAAAATAATTGCCAAGAGTAGTGGTTTTCAACCGCTGGTCAGTGAAGAGTTAACCACCCTGATGTATGAAGATTACAGACTCAATGATTATACTTTTTTTTTTTTTTTGGTTACAGAGACAAAAAGAGAGATGTAGAGAGGGGCAGATAGGGACAGACAGAAAGGGAGATGAGAAGCATCAATTTTTCATTGCACCACCTTAATTGTTCATTGATTGGTTTCTCATATGTGCCTTGACCAGGGGGTTACAGCAGAGCAAGTGACCCTTGCTCAAGCTAGTAATCTTTGGGCTCAAGCCAGCAACCATGGGGTCATGTCTATGATCCCATGCTCTAGCCAGCGACCCCATGCTCAAACTGGTGAGCCTATGCTCAAGCCAGACGAGCCTGAGTTCAAGCTGGTGACCTCGAGATTTCAAACCTGGGTCCTCTGTGTCCCAGTATGACACTCTATCCACTGCACCACTGCCTGGTCAGGCTAGACTCAATGATTATAGACACCATAATTTTCATACAACATCAGGGTGGGTAACTCTTTCATGGGCTGGCACTGGATCAACGTTTGAAAAACACTGGCCTAAAGAAGGGGAGCCATCAACAATGGAGAAAGGAAAGGTTGACCTGACACTATATGGGACATGGGGGAGCTATAGACACCACCAGGTATAAAAACAGATACTTGAAAGTGCTTGAGGTTTTCAGTGAACCATTGTAGTTTATTGTTGCCTGAGTTCTAACTCAACTAGACAGTGAGGGCCTAGGTAGTAATGGGACTTATATACCAGATTAAGACTTTTTTTAGATTTTATAATGTAGGGCAGCAATTTTCAAACTTTTCCATCTCATGGCATACACAGACTAATTACTAAAAGTTTGTGGCACACCAAAAAAATCTTCTAATCTGACAAAAGAAATAAGTATAATTTCGATTCATTCACACTGAATGGTTATTATTGTCTGTTATCTTTTTATTTGCCTATCTAAGGAAAAAAGAGGTCAGGTATTGCATGTTTTTATTTTTAATTTTTATTTTTTGTGACAGAGACAGAGAGAGAGACAGATAAAGGGACAGATAGGGTCAGACAGGCAGGAAGGGGAAGAGAGAGAGATGAGAAGCCTCAATTCTTCATTGTGGCTCCTTAGTGGTTGATTGATTGCTTTCTCATAAGTGCCTTGACTCGGGGGGGGGGGCTGCAGCAAAGTGAGTGACCCCTTGCTCAAGCCAGCAACCTTGGGCTCAAGCCAGCAACCATAGGGTCATGTCTATGATCCCAAGTTCAAGCTGGCAACCCTGGGGTTTCGAACCTGTGTCCTCAATGTCCCAGTCTAAAGCTCTATCACTGAGCCACTGCTTAGTCAGGCAGAAATTGCATGTTTTTAAAATTCTTGCGGCATATTGGTTGAAAATCACTGATGTACGGCTTTGGTTCTTAACCATTTTCCTCTTCCATGGGAGATTTTTACATATACACTCAACATGTTAACATGAGCATGTAACATTTCTTATTTATTTATTCATTCATTCATTCATTTTAGAGAGGAGAGAGGAGAGAGAGAGAGAGAGAGAGAGAGAGAGAGTGAGAGAGAGAGAGAGAAAGGGGGGAGGTGCAGGAAGCATCAACTCCCATATGTGCCTTGATCAGATAAGCCCAGGGTTTTGAACCAGCGACCTTATCGTTCAAGGTTGACGCTTTTATCCACTGCGCCACCACAGGTGAGGCAGTGCATGTAACATTTCCATGGGTACACCACATATTTTTGTTCAGGCCGTATGTCTCTCCTTGTTAATAATTGAATTGAAAATATTTAGCAGGGAAATAAATGACACAATCAGATTTCTAATTTAAAAAGATTTTACTAGAAGTGGTAGGGCTGTTGGCAAAATATCAGTGGGAGGCCATTGTAGTTGATCAGGCCATGCATAATGAGTGTCTGACCTGGGACCTGGGAGTGGAATAGAGAGACAGATTTAGAAGTTATTTAGAAATAGACTGGCAATATATTTAGGAGGTGGAAATCACTTTAATAGCAGTGAGGGCTATATAGAAAGAAGAAATTCTAGAATGACACGCACACTTTTGGCTTTAGAGACAGGATGGATGGCAATTCCAAACCATAGGATAGAGAAGCAAAGGGAGAAATAGATTTTGGCAGAGAAACATGAGTTCACATCTGGACATAATGAACTTGACGTGCTCATGGGATGGATTTATAGATGGTGATGCCTCATAACTGGTCATAAAGATACAGTGCTCAGGAAAATGTTTTTAACGTTTAGATAATAAATTGAATTTAAAAACATAGACAATACTTAAGGATGCCTTATCTTGCAAGACACCCTTTAAAACATCAACATTTAAGTAAAAGAGATAAACAAGACTGCAAAGGAGACAGAGATGAACTCTGGACCTGGGAAGAAACATGGAGAATGATATTCAAAAACCAAGAGAGAGGAGAACATTACAAAGAGGGAGAGGATAAGCATCTTAAACATCACAGAAAAGTTAAGTAAGGTAAAGACTAAGAAGTGTGCAGTGGCAACTAGATCATTAGTGATTTTAGCAAGAACAATTTCATTCTTGTAATTTTGCTGAATAAATTCATTAATCAGTAGTTCTCAACCAAGATATTAGGTTAAAAAGATATGGGGAGCATTTAAGAATCAGAATGCCCAGACCATATCCCAGACTAATTAAATGTGAATCTTTGGGTTTAAGATTTTGGCATCAGTATTGTTAAAGCTCTTCAGGTGTTTTCAATGTGCAATAAAGGGGGGGGGGTGGCGAGGAATAAATCCATTACATTCCAAAGCACCTGGTACAACTGCATATTTAAATGGATTTTTATCTTACCTATTAACTCCTTTGGGATAAAATACGGATTGAATCTTGTTTCTAAACTCAGGCTGGTATGTATAGTAGGGGCTTAAAACCCTTCACTGAATGAATAAATATTATGCAACTTTTCTAAAATATTTTAATGTAAAGACCAAGGAAAGAAAAACAAATTTTGTATTTCATAGAATTACTTAAAATTTTGTGTTACAATTAATGAAACCTGAGTCTGAGCACATTGCCCTTGGCAATTCCCATGACCTCCATTTACAACCATCAATTATATTGACACCACGATTGAAATCAAACAAGTTCAATTAGGGAAAAACTTGAGACAAAGAGAAAGCATAATGTAGTGTATCATGAGACTTGCTCACCTGAGCTGTTATAAGTATTTGGGGAAAACAGCTGTGTTAGGCCTGTTGACTTGCACTTTGCATGATTAGTGAATGAGCAAATGACAGAGGCACCTGTGGATAGCCTATGGGTGCTTGCCCTCAAGGCGGATTGCAGATGACTTGCCCACCACTGTGAGACTCGTTGGCCAGTTTGTTTGCCTGTTGAGAGTGGTTTTCCCCAGATGGTTTGCTTGTCTGCAGATGCGAGACTTTATTCAACAAGAATGGCCTATCACTTTCCAGCTCCACAGTTCCTCTATGCCCGTGATGGCGAAACTATGACACATGTGTCAGCACTGACACGGGTAGCCATTTTCAATGACACGCGGTCGCATACCAGAGAAGTATGGGGCCACATGCCCAGAAGGACGTTTCATCCTCGACTCCTGCACAGCCAGGTACAGTAGCCGAGGATAAGACATTTGCTGTAGTGTAGACACTCTGTGCCAGAGGTCTGTAGGCCAAAACAGAACTCCGCACAGAGCGTCTAGTTCTGGGACTTCCGGTTATGCCGTTTTTCTCAAAGTGACACACCACCCGAGTTATGCTCGATTTTTGGCAAATTTTGATACACCAAGCTCAAAAGATTGTCCATCACTGCTCTATGCTCTGCCCAAATGCCTGGCCTAGATCACCAGCATTACAAGTATTAAATGCATTTAAAGCCTGACCAGGCTATGGCACAGTGGTGGATAGAGCGATGGACTGGGACCCAGAGGACCCAGGTTTGAAACCCCAAGGTTGCTAACTTGAGCTCAAGGTCACCAGCTTGGCTGGAGCCCCCCAGTCAAGGCACATAATGAAAGAACAATCAATGAACAACTAAGGTGACACAACGAAGAACTGATGCTTCTCATCTCTGTCCCTCTCTGTCACACACACAAAAATGCATTGAGATTTATAAAGTACTTAGAAAAGCCTTTAGCACAGGATAACTACTATAATTGTACCTTCTTGAAATACTCTTAGCGAAATTAAGAGAACCACGTAGGTCTGAATTCTGAAATTATGGCTCCCTGTATACAAAAAGGAAAAATTGTATCAGTTTCTTTTTATGAAGAAATGCTTAAACTAACCTTACATCGTGATTGATCTGTTAACGTATCAGAATTTATCTTGGGAGAAATCTATGTAAATGATAATGCAGATGTTAACAGTGGAGAAGATGAGGATGAACGTGATTTTACAGCTTCAGTGCTATTAGTTGAGATATGATAAATCAATCAGTTTGTAATACTAAAAAGTTTAGCATCACCCGTAGCACGTGGCTGAGACTGAGAGGAAATAGTAAAGCAGGTTCTGATCATCGGAGATGGAGGACAGAGACTGAGTCCACTAGTTTTTTCCTGGTTCAGTCTCTCTTCTTCACTGATTCTCGGCTCTCCCTAATTCTACTCATCCAGGGCAACTTTCCTTCCCGGGCTTTACCCGCCTGTCTTTACCCCAGGATGGAGAATGGAGGCGTGGGACAGACAGCTAGGCCCCGCTGACTGGGCCTAGGGAACGCAGCAAAGCCCTGTTCTCAGGTTCAATACTTGCTCTAGCTAGGGCGCGGCGGCCACGTCCCGGCGCCCACCTCCTCTTCTGCGCGGGAACCACAACAGCCCCGCTGCCTGGCGAGAGACGGCAGAAAGCGCGGGCCTCGCGGCTTCGTCTTCTGTGTGCGGAGAGTCCGCAGCGCCCGCCTCCTACCGCCGGCCGCAGATGTCAGCGAGGCCCGGCCAACGGCCCGGAACAGGACAGTTTTTCAGGCTGGCCGGGAGCCGTGGGCTGGGTGGGACGAGCTGCCGGCGCCGGGGTTTTGCGTCACCACTGGAGCCTGGCAGGCCCTCCGTGACGTCATCACTCGGGCACCTGACAACATGGAAGGTGGCGACGGCGCTGGCGTCGGTGCTGTGTCTGGCCGTGCAGCTTTGTGCTCTCGGGCGGCTGCAGTGACAGTTCGGGAGCTTCTACAAGACGGTAAGGAATCGGAGTGGGTCGGATCGTGGGGCTCGGGGGCTGTCCGGCTCCGGACCTGCGTCCAGGTGGTGGACGCCACCCGTCGCTGTGCGGAAAGTTTTCCGGTCTCGACGTGACCACTCCCCTCCGTCCGGCCTCCTGTCGTCGGGGTGTTGGCCTCGCCAACTGGTTTCCTGGGACACCTGATTTCTAGTTACTCCTGGTTTCAACTGTACCCTCCACGCGTTTGGGGCTTCTCTGAAGTCCTGGGACCCGGGCACCGGTGACCCACGTTGGCAGCCACTGGCTGCTGCCGCAGTTCTTGACGAAAGGGTGCAGCGTTCCGCCCATGAAAAGTGTAAGACCTAGAACAGATGACAGACGCTTGATAAAAGAGGGCCTTATTTTTAAATACAGTTGGGAACGTACCCTCTGTTAAATTCTTGGACTGCGCACATGGTACCTCTTGCAGGTTTCTTTCTTTCTTTAAAGGCGTTTATCCACAACCATGAATGGGAGAGGGTATGGAACATTCGTTCAGGCTGAGATTAACCATATGTATGGAATATAGCAGTAAGGTTTATTGACACTTTTTTTTTTTTTTTTTTACAGGGAAAGAGAGAGTTAGAGAGAGGGATAGATAGGGACAGACAGACAGGAATGGAGAGAGGTGAGAAGCATCAATCAGTTTTTCGTTGCTGTTGTGACACCATAGTTGTTCATTGATTTCTCTCTCACATGTGCCTTGACCGAGGGCCTTCAGCAGACCAGGCAACCCCTTGCCGGAGCCAGCGACCTTGGGTCCAAGCTGGCGAGCTTTTTGCTCAAGCCAGATGGGCCCGCGCTCAAGCTGGCGAGCTCCGGGGTCTCGAACCTGGGTCTTCCACATCCCAGTCCAACGCTCTATCCACTGCGCCATCGCCTGGTCAGGCTTATTGACACTTTTGGACAGAAATAGCTAGATATTAGGAGATAAGTTAAACAGAAAATTTGAGGAACACATTAAGTTGTATTGCTCCAGGTAACATGCTTCAAATCTTACCCTTCGGAATAAAGTTCAAATATCTAAGATCCTTTTTATCTGTTCTTAAGTTTCTTCCCGAATTATGACGTTCCACCTTGTAATAAAATATTTGATAATTTTATCTTTTCTGCATTGTAAAACCTCTTTTTATATTCCACAGTGTTAATAACATTACCTTGTGGGTGCAGAATAAGGTGTTTTTGTTTTGTTTTGAGAGAGAGGAGGAGAGAGAGGGAGACAGACAGGGAGAGAAGTGAGAAGCATCAACTCATAGTTGCAGCACTTTAGTTCATTGGTTGTTTTCATATGTGCCTTCACAGGGCAGAGGGAGGGAGGGCTCCAGTCGAGCCAGTGACCCCTTGATAAAGCCAGCAACCTTGGGATCAAGCTGGTGAACCCACGCTCAGGTCGGCGACCTCAACATTCTATCCACTGTGCTACCACCGGTCAGGCAGCATAAGGGTGTTTTTCATTGAATATCAGTGTGAGAAGCATATGCACACGTTTGTAGACCAAAGTAGGTTATAAACGAATGAAATAAAGTTCTGTGGATGAAAAAGCGGCCAAAGCCTGACCAGGTGGTGGCGCAGTGGATAGAGTGTTGGACTAAGACATGGAAGACCCAAGTTCGAAACCCTGAGGTCGCTAGCTTGAGTGCAAGGTCGCTGGCTTGGGCAAGGGGTCACTCGGTCTGCTGTAGCCACCCTGCCCCCCTCCCTGGCCCTGGTCAAGGCACATAGGAGAAAGCAGTCAATGAACAACTAAGGTGCTGCTACAAAGAATTGATGCTTCTTATTAGTCTCCCTTCCTGTCTCTCTGTCCCTATCTGTTCCTCTCTCTGTCTCTGTCACATGAGAAAAAAGAAAAAGTAAAAGGGGCCACATACTAAACCTGACAAGCTCAAGGGAGGCCTGCATGGGTCCTACAAACTCAGAATCTTAAAAGTAACCTCATTGGTTGGTCTGAAATTACAACTTTCTAGCTAAAAGCAGGTCATAACAGGTAGTCATGTTCTAGGCTGGTATCTTCCTTGACAAAGGTTAATCTTTACCTTAGCTAAGACTCTCGATTGTCTTTTTGCATCTAGGATAACATATTTTTGGAATATCAGAGTAATCCCCTTCTGCCATATCCTTCAAGGCACAGTCCCCCACCAGAGCATGATACTACAGAAGCCCTAATTGTTCTTCTCCAGATACTATATGTGCTATAAATGTTAATGGTTAATTGGTACCTACCAATATAAAAGAAGTATTTGTGTTTTCATTTTACTCTATCTAATCTCAGAAATTTTTGCTTCTTGCCAGTTGTCATCAGTTTGGCTCAAATAAACTCATAAAAATTCTTATAGATTTGGATGTTTGTTATGTCTGACACTTCTAAATTGTATTCTCTGACCACTGTGTATTTTATTATTGCCCTTAATTACTTGACTTATCATAATTTATATACTCCTGTCAAAACTTAACTAATAGTGTTGTTTTCTGACCTAAATTTTATTAGATTCCGTAAGTTAGATTTTGTCTAATTCATCTTTCTATTTTAAATTCAGTTGAACCAAGTTTTGAGCTCTTCACATATGTGCAATTCCCACCCTCAAGTAGCTCACCATTTTAGTAGGGGAAATGGTCTTGGCGAGCTATATGGAGAGAGAAGCACTGTAATACAGGATTATAAGGGTAACAGTGAAATTGTGTACAAAGTAAAACATTAACATGAGGAGGATGATAACTGGGAGTGGTTAGGGAAGTTTCGGGAAGATATAGTTGGAGTTAGTTTTAAAGTGTAAATGGAACTTACCAGAAGAAGTAGAAGAAACAACACATGCCAGACAGGTAAATATTTCAGTAGGATGCATTCCAGGAACTGTATTCAATTTTTTGGGGGTAAATATTTCTCAATTCTGCCTTCTGTATTTTCCTGTTCAGTTCTCTTACCCATCTTCCACAGTGGTGATTTAAGTCTTTACTCTTTTCAAACCTCTCCCTTCAAGCTTAACAAATAAATGACTTTCAACTTACCTAAAAAGAGAGAGACTCTACCAGATGTGAGTTTTTTCCATTTCTTTTCATTGAACCTATGACCTAAACCTGAACCTGCAACCATCTTTCCTTTTCTTTTCCTCTAATTAATTTTTAATTACAACAGAAGTGAAGTTTCTGCTCCTTCCTGAGGAAATTCCCTCCTTTTGTGTTGGTTTTGCATCCTGTCTTCTCAAAGATTCAGTCACCCTTATTCTATGCCTTTGAAATCACTTTGCACAGGTCTCCAATCATTTCCTTGTGGATAAATCAGATGAACACTGTTATTAATAGTAACCAAGATATGGAAGCGGCCCAAGTGCCCATAAGTACATAGATGAGTGGGTATAAAAGCTGTGGTATATGATGGTGTAAAGCCAGTAGCCACAGCCACCGTCACAGCCGCCTGGCTCGTGTAGGTTCGCATTTGATGGTAATGAAACAGTAGAGCCAAGAACTGGTGGGTCATTAGCTTTACTCCTAGCTTGCACCCGGAGGGCAAGAAATACACACACTGGGAAAACACTTCCCTTTCCATTCAGGTCTCCGAAAGCCACTGACTTATCCAAGTTTTCTAGAATCAAAGGTTCCTACCTCACCAGCCTTATTCACCTCTGTTCCCCATCTCCTCTCTGCACAAACTGGCTTCTCCTTCAGCATTCCGCCATCTTGGCTGCTTCTCCTCCCATCCACGTGCCCTTTCTCTGCTCTCCTCCAGCATGGGCTCCTCTGCCCCATTTTATACTGTAGAAATCAAAACCTTTAATCCAATATACAAACAAGGAAGTCTCTGATACAAAGTCACTTGTCTGAGGCATAAATGGGATTCCTCATAAGAGCGCACTACCCCCTATCATGCAACAGTCAAGGGTGTGGGGAAAAGCTTAGTGTTGAGAAGATCTTAGTATTAAAAGGATGGGAAAGGCTTAGTCTTAAAACTAAACCTTAGGCTATTACGACTTTGCTGGCTTACAGCCTGTCTCCCACAGCCAGTGCAAACTATAAGCAAGCAAACATACATCATATTCGCAAACTTATTTGACCCACATTCCACCCCTTTTGCTCGCTTACAATCTAAAGCACAGGTATTCCTGCACAAGAAATTAAGCACATTACACAAATGACAACAACATGACAAATCATGCAATTTCAACAGTTACAAAGATACATTTCACCAGTCTCTGAGCTCTTTTCCAAAAGTGCAAAATGTCCTCAGACTTCTTTCTAGATGTATGAAAAGCTTCCCAGGGCAGGGGGAGAACATCCAGCAAAGCTGCCCCCACCCCCATCAGGGTATTTCACATTGTCCAAAATCCATCAGTCCATCCAACAAAGGAGTTCATGCCCACTCTGGTCATAGTCCTGGAATCAGTCCATTCACATGGAGCCTCAGCCACCCCCCTCATCCCTGCTGTCCTGGCAGGTATTACACTGTCCCAAGGAGGAGCACGTGGCAATGGCTTTTAGCATTTTTATCTCTGCTCTGGAGAGCACGATGGCATCCGCCCTTATGTCCCAGAATCACAGACCTACCAGGGCTTGCTGCTGGACTCTCATCATCTAGAGACTGCGGATTGCAACTCCAGACCGATTCTCCTCATCCTCCAAAGAGAAACTGGAAACACCCACTCCTTCCGGGTTTGAGTCCTGGGCCGCCACCACCTTCTAGTCCACGGGCCTCCTACTGCTACTGGCTCTCCACAACGTTCAGGGCAGTCTGTAACTCACGAGCCTGTAATTCCTTCTCCAGCGGCTGCTCCATTTCCAGGCAAATCTCACGAACCTGGTTGACCTCCTCCAGTGCTTGTTCTAGCCCCAGGGTCAGCATCTCTTTCTACCATGTTTGCTCCAGCTCCTTCCACTGCTCAGTTTGCAGGTCCCAGGCAGCGTCTTCCACAGAGCTGTCGGTTTCCTCACGCATGGCTGTAAAAGTTAGCCAGCCTACGGCCCCCAAAAGGAAAGCCATGGGGAACCATAACAGCAGCCAGTCCTCTACTCCACCGCTCAAAGGTGGTGGTGGCGGCTCCATACTGAACTGATCCAAATCCTGCCACAGACTGTGCCAAATGTATGGCCAGTAGCCATGGCTGCTATTACAGTCCCCTGGCCCATGCAGGTTTGCATTTGATTCAGACAGAATGGTAATGAAACAATGGAGCCAAGAACTGGTGGGTCATTAGCTTTAATCCTAGCTTGCACCCTGCGGGGAAGAAATACACACAGTGGGGAAACACTTCCCTTTCAATTCAGGGTTCCCAAAGCCACTGACTTATCCGAGTTTCCTAGAATCAAAGGTTCCTACCTCACCGGCCTTATTCACCTCTGTTCCCCATCTCCTTCTTTCCGCACAAACTGGCTTCTCCTTCAGCACTCCACCATCTTGGCTGCCTCTCCTTGCAATTTCAGGAACAGAGAGAGAGTAAAAGAGAGAGCTCCTGGTCTGCCCCATTTTATAGTGTAGAAATTAAAACCTTTAATCCAATATACAAACAAGGAAATCTCTGATACAAAGTCACTTATCTGAGGCATAAATGGGATTCCTCATAAGAGTGCACCACCCCCTATCATGCAACAGTCAAGGGTGTGGGCAAAAGCTTAGTGTTGAGAAGACCTTAGTATTAAAAGGGCGGGAAAGGCTTAGTCTTAAAACTAAGCCTTAGGCTATAACTACTTTGCTGGCTTACAGCCTGTCTCCCACAGCCAGTGCAAACTATAAGCAAGCAAACATATACATCATATTTGAAAACTTATTTGACCCACAGTGTTCTTTCTTGGCTTTAAACCAGTGGGAAGCCCTAGAGGGCTCAGTTGGTTGGAGCATCGCCCCGGAGCATGGATGTTGCCGGTTTGATTCCCTGATCAGGGCACACACAAGAAGCAACTAATAAATGTATGACTTAGTGGAACAAGTGAATGTTTCCTTTCCTCCTCTCTTCTCTCTTCCTTCCTCTCTCTGTTTCTCTAAAAATCAAGAAAAATTAAGCTCTGACTGGATAGGTTGGTTGGTTGGAGTGTCATCCTGGAGCACAGAGGTTGCTGGTTCAGTTCCGCATCAGGGCACATACAGGAGCAGCTCAATGTTCCTGTCTCTCACTGCCTCTCTCTCTCTCAAAAAAAAAAAAAAAGTTGGATATAGTCTGAATGTTTGGGTGTCTTACCAGTCTCTTTTTAAACTGACTCCAACTTTCCTTTGGGACCTCAACTTCTATTATTCTTAACGCTTTCTGCCCAACACACATACTGTGATCTAGACATACTGAAGTCAGTATTTTCTGTATTTCTCAAAATATGCCATTGCATTTGCTGCCTCTAAACCTTCCCTCTTTGAATGGCCTTCTCCACTTTGTCTGCCTGGGAGGCTCCTTAATTCTGAGAACTACTTGGGTAAACTGGAAGAAAATGTTTCTCAGACTTAAGGCCAAATTAGCAGGTTCCTTCTTTTACTTCACTCTACTTTGAAAATTATCAAGAATGTAGAATGATACTTCCAGCTGATATAATGATTAATTAATTTATTCAACAATATTGAACACCTGTCATATGTCAAGTATTCAGGCTGTAGGGATGTAGTAATAAATAAAATCCATGCCCTCATGGAGCACTATCTTCATAGTGGATATAGATAATTGAAGAGTTTTCATAAATACTCTTTTGCTTGCTTCATAGTCTGTTAGGGGTCAGTCTTACCTATTTCTATTGTATGGTTAGAAAATGGTGAGAGGAGGGGAGATAGTGAGACAGACTCCTGCATTACCCCTGATCAATTCCACCCTGTGACCCCCCTCTGGGGCTGATACTTGAATCAACTGAGCTATTTTTAGCCTTTGAACCAGACACTGGAATCAGTCAAGCTACTGGCTGCAGAAGGAGAGGAGGGAGAGAAGGGGAAGAGAAGCAGATGGTCGCCTCTCCTGTGTGCCCTGACTGGGAATTGAACCCGGGATGTCCAGACGCTGGGCTGATGCTCTATCCAGTGAGCCCCCTGGCCAGGGCCTGCTATCTATTTTTAACTTGTGATTCTTTCCACCTTTTTTTTTTCATTCATAGATTTGTGGATTTCTTTACAGAAAATTGTCTTCTAGCATAACTTCTTTCCTGTCCATTAAGGGTGTATTTTAAACAGTTTCTCTTTCCAGTTACTATTTCACCCATAATCCTAAATTTTAGTAATACCTACAAGTTTGTATTTGCCTACTTCTATAAAAATTCCAGATTCTCTGTATTATAACAGTATTTGCATTGATCTAGAGATATCAGGGACCATAAATATGAAATAGAGTCAGTTTTCTGTTGTCATAGTCAGTGACTTATTTTCTTGTGTTAAAGGCTGTGGTGAGTAGTTAATTTTTAATGTTTTATTCAGTGTATTTTTTTTGACTCTCTGATAAAAGTTCTCTTTTGGCAGTGTAGCATAGTGTCTCAGAGTGTGGGCTCCTAAGCTGGACTGCCTCGGTTCATGTCTCAGACAGGATGAATAAGCTGCATGCTGTAGCTGTATCTGTCTCTTCATCTGTGAAAGGGACAAATGAGAGTTCCAGCTGGGTTGTGTGAGGATTGAATGAGTTAACATTTGTGAAGTGCTTAAAATCAATGCCTGGCACACAGTTCCCTTCTGCTGTTGCCTCCTCCTCTTCTCATTTACAACAGAAAGTATTTACAACAGTTTGTGATATATAGAAAGACCTCAGAATATGAATAAACTGTAGTTTAATATCTGTGATTTAGCACAGTGTAATTATAAATACTTTTCCCTATTTTTCCCCAGAGTGTTATAGTGATTTCTTAAATGAAGACTTTGATGTAAAGATTTACACTTCCCAATCTATTCATCAAGCTGTAATTGCTGAACAGCTAGCAAAACTTGCTCAAGGAATCAGTCAGTTGGATAAAGAACTACACCTACAGGTAATTCCAATCTTCTGGATCATACAGATTATTTGGCCTCAAGTGGTAATTTATCATTTTTATAATCCTTTTATTATTTCTTCTAAATGCATATTTATGTAAACAAATGTATAATTTACTAGGATGGCTTATTTTTCAAAGTATACTTTTGAAAAGTTTTCTGTTAAGTAGTTTTTGTTAGTTGAAAATTAATATGCTGATCTGTCTAAAATGTTTTCACTACCTTAACTGATGTGCAATGACTATAGGTGGCAAATGATAACTTTTCTTTTTTTTGGAATTTTTCTGAAGTGTGAACCGGGGAGGCAGAGAGACAGACTCTCACATGCACCTGACTGGGATCCACCTGGAATGCCCACCTGGGGGCGATGCTCTACCCATCTGGGATGTTGCTCTGTTGCAACTGGAGCCATCCTCAGCACCCGTGCCAACTTGGCTCCAGTGGAGCCTCGGCTGTGGGAGAGGAAGAGAGAGACAGAGAGAAAGGAGAGGGGGAAGGGTGGAGAAGCTGATGGGCGTTTCTCCTGTGTGCCCTGGCCGGGAATTGAACCTGGAACTTCCACATGCTGGGCTGACACTCTACAACTGAGCCAACTGGCTAGGGCCCGATAAGATGACTTTGATAAAGATTAAGTTGTCTGAATTTTTTTTTATCTTATTTTTTCACTACACATTATGTTTTTGTTTTGAAAATGGAATTTTGAAAGTAGAACATTGTGGACAGTAAAAATTGGGATGTTCATATTGGCAGCTCACACTTTATGAGCACAAAGTGTATCAATTGCCGAAATTATGGAAAGTTGATAAATTTGTGGCAGATAGAACACAATATAGAAAGTTAGGAGATGAGTCCTAATCTCAGCTGCATTGTTGCCATTTATATCATTTGATGCCTTTAAGTCTTGCTTTAAAATAAATCTGTCAAGTGGGTTAGAGTGAATAAGAAAGAGAAGACTATAGTAGAAAATCTTGAAGGTTTCATCCTCTACTACAATTATTTAATTTTTTAATTACTTTTTAAATTTTTCAATTACAGTTTGCATTCAGTATTATTTTCTGTTAGTTTCAGATGTGCAGCAAAGTGGTTACAAAATCATGTACTTTTCAGAGTGGTCCCTCCCACTACTTCTGGTAGCCACCTGGGCCCAAATATAAAATTTTGATTTTTAGAGAGAAAGGAAGGGGGATAGAGAGTGAGTGAGAGGCAGGGGTGGAGTCAGGGAGAGAAACACTGATTTTGTTATTTCACTTATTTATGCATTCATTGGTTGATTCTTTTGTGTGCCCTGATTGGGGATCAAACCTGCAACCTTAAGGTATTGGGATGATGCTCTAACCAATTGAGCTACCGTGCCAGGACCATAATTATCTTGATATTGACTATATTCCCTATGCTATAATCTTCATCTCTGTGGCTGTTCTGTAACTACCAATTTGTACTGCTTAATCCTTTTACCTTTTTCACCCATCTCCCCACTCCCCTCCCCTCTGACAGCTGTTAATCTTTCTCTGTATCTATAAGTCTGTATTTTGTTTCTTTGTTTATTTTGTTCATTAGAGTCTACATATAGGTGAAATCATATGGTGTTTGTCTTTTTCTGTCTGACTTATTTCACTTAGCATAATACTCTCTAGGTTCATCCATGTTGTAGCAAAATGTAAGATTATTTTCTTTTTTATGTCCAAGTAGTATTTCATTGTGTCAATGTACCACAGCTTTTTTATCCACTCATCCACTGATGGGCACTGTGTTGCTTCCATATATTGGCTATTGTAAATCATGCTGCAATGAACATTGGGTACATATATTTTTTAATTTGTGTTTGTGTTTCCTCAGATATATTCCCAGAAAAGGATCACTGTGTCATAGGTTAATTTCATTTAAAAAATTTTTTCCATAGTGGTTGCACCAAGCTGCATTCCCATTCCCACCCAACAGTGCTCAAGCGTTCCCTTTTCTCAACATCCTCACCAACACCCTTTGTTTGCTTATTTATTGATGATAGCCATTATGCGGTGTTATCTCATTGTGGGTTTTTTTTTTTTTTTTTGCATTTCTCTGATGATTAATAACGTTGAGCAACTTTTCATATGATTGGCCTTGGGTGGTTGGCTCAGTGGTAGAGCGTTGGCCCTGTGTGTGGATGTCCTGGGTTTGATTTGGTCAGAATACACAGGAGAAGCGGCCATCTGCTTTCCCACCCCTTCCTCTCCCCTTTCTCTCTCTCTCTCTCTTTCTCTCTTTCTCTCTTTCTCTCTTCCCCTCTACTCTTACAGATATGGCTTTATTGGTTTTAGCGCATCAGCCCTGGGTTATGAGTGTGACTCTATGGAGCCTCTTCCTCCGGTGCTAAAAATAACTTGGTTGTGAATATGGCCCCAGATGGGCAGAGCATCAGCCCCAGGCGGGGATTGCTGGGTGAATCCCAGTTGGGTGCATGCGGGAGTCTATCTTTCTCCCCTCCTCTTACTTGGAGAAGAAGAAAAAATAAAGTAATAATAAATTGGGTTGTTTGTTTTTCTGATGTTAAGTTGTCTGACTTTATTTTTTTTATAAATCTCATTTTAATTATTTTCACTACATATTATGTTTTTGTTTTTGACAGAGACAGAGAGAGTCAGAGAGAGGGAAAGACAGAGACAGACAGGAAGGGAGAGAGATGAGAAGTATCAATTTTTTGTTGTGGCACCTTAGTTGTTCATTATTGCTTTCTCATATGTGCCTTGATGGGGGCAGGTACAGCAGAGTGAGTGACCCCTTGCTCAAGCCAGCATCCTTGGGCTTCAAGACAGTGGTGACCTTTGGGCTCAAGCCAGCAACCATGGGGTCATGTCTATGATCCCACGCTCAAGCCAGCAACCCCACGCTCAAGCCGGATGAGCCCACACTCAAGCTGGTGGCCTTGGGGTTTCAAGCCTGGGTTGTCCATGTCCCAGTCCAAAGCTCTATACACTGCACCACTGCCAGGTCAGGCAAGTTGTCTGACTTCTTTATAAATTTTGGATATTAACCTCTTATAAGATGTATCATTGGCCAATACAGTGTATGTTCTTTCATTCAGAGGCTGTCTTTTCATTTTGTTGATGGTTTCTTTTGCCGTGGAAAACGTTTTAGTTTTATGTAGCCCCATTTATTTTTTCTTTTTGCTACCTTTGCCAGAGGAGCTATATCCAAAAAAATTTTGCTACAAGAAATGTCTGAGATTTTGCTTTCTGTTTTCTTCTAGGAGTTTTATGGTTTCGAGTCTTGTCACATACAACTTTTATTATGTTGAAGTAAGATCCCTCTATTCCCATATTGCTGCAAGGTTTTTTTTGTAAATGGGTGCTGGATTTTCAAGTGCTTTTTCTGCATCTATTGATAGAATCATGTAGTTTTTATCTTTCATTTTGCTTATGTGGTGTATCACGTTTATTGATTTGCAGATATTGTACCAACCTTGCATTCCAGGAATCCCATTTGGTCATGCTGTATGATCTTTCTAATGTATTGATGGATTTGGTTTGCTAATATTTTGTTGAGGATTTTTATATCTTTTGTCTGTCAGGGATACTGGCAGACAAAAGATGTAATTTTCTTACTTTGAGTTGTCTTTTTTTAGTTTTGGAATTAGGATAACGCTGGCTTTGTAAAAAGAGCTTGGGAATCTTCCTTGCTCTTGAGTTTTTTAGAATAGTTTGAGAAGGATGGGTGTTTATTCTTTGAATGTTTGTTAAATTCGCCTGTGAAGTTATCTGGTCCAGGATCTTGTTTGCTGGGAGTCTTTTGATTACTGCTTCAATTTTGTTAATTTAATCAGTCTGTTTGGACATTTTATTTCTTGTTCAGTTTTGGAAGATCATATGTTTCTAGGAATTTATCCGTTTTTGTCCATATTGTCCAGTTTGTTGGCATATCATTGTTCATAATATAATTCTGTAATTTTTATCAGGTGGTTTTATGGTGTGCTTCCTAGTGTTGCCTTTTTTCTGAATAGACACTTAATAAATACTTAAATGAATGAACAAATTTATGAATAAATGGACTGTTTACCAGGATATCTAGATCTGTTATGAGACATATTTGCTTAATTTTTTGTGTGTCTTTATCAATGAAAAGAGCAGCTTACTTAGTACTTGAAAGACTTTCAAGGTCACTTTAACACTAAAATTCTGATTACAGTATAATTAGAGTTCAATATTTATTGACATATTTATAAAACATATTTAATTGTCAGGGTGTGGGAATAGAAAAATAAACACATTTTTTCTGGCTCCCCAAGGACTCATAAACCAGTGGCAGATATATACTGAAGTGATGACAGCCAAGCCATGCCTGTGTTCAGTAGCCTGGAACAAAGTGTTTATGGAGGCAGGGAGAGTGCACTTAACTCTGTCTGGAGTCTTGGGAGGTGGCTTTCTGTGAGAACCACCTGAAATTTTTTCTGCCATTTTATGATTGGTATTTTTCTTATTCCTTGCATGAAGTATTTATTTTCTACAGAAATCAGTAAAAACTTAAAATTTATTTACTGTCTTATGGGTACTTCAAGTACTGGGGCTGCCCACTTTGTAAAATATGTGGTTGTCTATTCACTATGCTGTACACCTAAACTTAATACAAAGTGTAAAATGTAATTGAAAAATAAGTAAAAAGCAAAGCTGTAAAAAATTTTATTTAACATCTCTTAGAGGGGACAAGTTATGCTTATAGTCGTTTTGGATATGAGGTAGAAAAAGTCTCTGAGTCCTCATATGAGACCTGAACCTGCTATAATTGTTTTCTGCAGGAAAAAAATTGGAACAATGCTATTTATACCCATAAATAAAATACAACAAAAGTAACTTAAAATATAATTGAGATTATCAAAACTATAAAATATGTACCAAAGTATGCATTAGTTGTGGTTTAGTACAGGAAATAGAAACCACTCTAGGTTTTTTTTTTTTTTAAACAGTTATGTTATTTTTTTAAAAAAATTCATTTTAGAGAGGAGAGAAAGTGAGAGAGAGAGAAAGGGGGGAGGAGCAGCAGGAAGCATCAACTTCCATATGTGCCTCTACCAGACAAGTGCAGGGTTTTGAACTGGCGATCTCAGTGTTCCAGGTCAACGCTTTTATCCACTGTACCACCACAGGTCAGGCTGAAACCACTCTAGGTATTTAAAGCAGGAAGATATTTAATACAGAGAATTGAATACTTATGTAACCATTGGATGACAGCATGTGGACTGAGTTGAAGGATCTGACATAAAAGCAACACAGGTTCAGAAGCCTCTGATGTTACTTTGCATGGCACTGCTAAAATTATGCTTCTGGTACCTGGTAGCAAAACTCTGGAATGACCCTCTATCTCAATTATTTCTAAATCCAAAGGTCTCAGGACTTTGCTTACTAGCTGAAACAGGAGGATAGCTTTTCTCTCTCTTCTGTCTTTTAGATCTCTTGGAAATTCATCTGGTTGGCTTTAGGCGAGTCTATGAAAGTGTAGTTTTAGACTTTTCAATCTTTACAAATCTTTATCATCAGGGATGGAGAGAAATAAAGAATTAAGAGAAAATTAGTCTTGCCTGACCAGCCGATGCTTCAAGGAACAGAGCATTGGCCTGGGATGCTAACGTCCCAGGGTTGAAACCCTGAGGTCACCAGCTTGAGCTTGAGTTCATTCAGCTTGAGCGTGGAATCATAGCCATGACCCCATGGTCACTGGCTTGCGCCCAAGGTCATTGGCTTGAGCAAGGGGTCACTGGCTTGGCTGGAACCCCCTGGTTATGGCACATATGAGAAAGCAATCAGTGAACAATTAAGGTGCCGCAACTATGCGTTGATGCTTCTTATCTCTCTCCCTATCTTCCCCCCTCCCCCCCAAAAAAGAAATAAATAAAAAGAAAATTAATCTTGTCAGAAGGGACACTTTGGTGTCTATATCAATGGACTGAGGAAAAGTCAGATATTTTCTGGCAATCTTAAGGATAAAGAGATATAGGAGACCAAAAGTAACCCTTATTTTAGATATATGTGATAGGGAAGGACTTGAGATGAAGTAAGTGGACGATGCAGGGGCTCTAGTGAATGAGTCCTTGCTGATCAGGAGCTTCAGTTTTTAGTTAGACATGGAACTTCTTATTCATTGGAATAAAGGGTACAAAATGATAATGATTTTTTATATTCTAAAGATTTGCATGATTTCTTGATGTTTCTAGGAATCTCTTGCATGTGTCCTTTAGCTCTTAACCTTTTTAGTTTTTAAATATGACCATTCACACAGCCCTGATTTTCCTAAAAATATCAGAGGATTAGCAATGACTCTGGGAAACCAGAAGCAGAGTTCAGGGATCTGGGCACTGACTGCTTTATCTTTCTGTATTGGAATGTGGTCTTAATGATGTTGACTTAAATTCGAGAACTAAGAGAATCTACTGTTTGAAAACATTCTTTAAAGGAAAGCGTATAATAGCATGGCAAGAATTAGCTGCTTTGACTTTTCTGTTTTGGCACAATTCCACCTGCACATCCCATTAGGATAGCAAAGGGTTTGTTTACGAAAAGGTTGTATTTTCTTTTTTTCTTATTCTTTTTGGCTCTCTGTTGAACTATAAGTGTGTTTGTGTTTCTGCTAATAACTCATCTCAAACACACCTTTGTAACATACATATATATGTATATATAAATATATATGCATATATACACACACATATATATGCATATATATACACACATATATACATACATATATACATATATAAAATGTTAGTATTTGCCTCCTTCCTATGAGAGACCTTCAGTTGTACATTGTGGTTACAAAGAAAAATATCTTATACTTAGAGCACATGCTGATTATTCACTTTTGATTTTCAGGTTGTTGCAAGACATGAAGATTTACTGGCACAAGCAACTGGGATTGAGTCTTTGGAAGGTATCTTTCCATGTGCTATTACAGATTATTTAGAGTCTTATCAGGGATTGGCAGACTTTTTCTGTTGAGAGTCTGATAGTCAATAATTTAGACCTTGCAGGCCACACTGTCTCACTTGCAAGTACTAAGCTGCCATTGCAGAATGAAAGCAGCCAGAAAATATGTGAATGAATGTGTGCAGCTATGTTCCAGCAGATATTTAATAAAACTCTGCTCTCCCCTGAGCTAAACTATCTGTGTTCAGATTCTTGCTTTGTCACTTACTAGATGTATGACTTTGGACAATTTACTTAATGTTTCTGTGCCTCAGTTTTCTCTATAAAGGAGAGGAATATTAATATCTACTAATACAGTGTTATTGTGAGGATTAAATGAATTAGCAAAGTGCTTAGCACAATTCCTGGCACATATTTAATGCTTTTGTAACTATTAATTAGAACCACTAACACATCAGCAACAGCATAGTGTGGAGTAGTGGAAGTAAGCTTGAATTTTTTCTTATTTTTAAAGCATTTTTTAATTTTTTCTACAGCGACAGAGAGTCAGAGAGAAGGATAGACAGGGACAGAGAGAGAGAGTCAGAGGGAGGGATAGATAGGGACAGACAGACAGGAACGGAGAGCGGTGAGAAGCATCAATCATTAGTTTTTCATTGCCGTTGCAACACCTTAGTTGTTCATTGATTGCTTTCTCACATGTACCTTGACCGTGGGCCTTCAGCAGACTGAGCAACCCCTTGCTGGAGCCAGCGACCTTGGGTCCAAGCTGGTGAGCCTTGCTCAAGCCAGATGGGCCCGCGCTCAAGCTGGCGAGCTTGGGGTCTCAAACCTGGGTCTACCGCATCCCAGTCCGATGCTCTATCCACTGCGCCACCGCCTGTTCAGGTGAATTTTTTCTTATTTTTGTCTTTCTTTGAAATGCTTTTCAATGAAAGTATATAGTACAACAGTAATACATTGGATTTTTATTTTTATGAATTTTCATTTTTGACTTTCATGACATTTTTCCTTTTGATTAAACTATATCTCATAAATATATGTTAATATTGTGTTTTACATTATTACTTTTGTTGTGATTACTATTATTAATCATTGCACATCAAAAGAAAGCTAAGTGATCTTTCTCTGTGTTGATTAAATTCTTAAGGAGGAAGGATATTGCTTTTTGTAATACAATATTCTTTAATGCTTCCCCTAGTGTTTCTTATGAACTCAAAGGGATTATTTTCAGCATGTACACTGTTTGTAAAACATCTTGATGAAGAACTTAATATTTTCAGAAATAATAGTTTGACTGCTATTTTAATATTGAGGATGTGTATCAGACTATGTTCTTGGGAAAATTAAGAGGCTCTAAGTACTGATTTACTACAGGGAGCAAATTATGTTTTGTTAATTTCTAAATATTTTTTTATGTGTTTCTTGGAACATGTAAATAATATTCTGTTTTAATGGTAATTTTTTAAAAACAAATGATAAATGTTTTTTTTATTTGTAAAAATTCATAAGGATGGCATGGTAGACATCGATTTTGAGTGTATATATAATATATGCATGTCTATACGTATACATGGATCATCACAATGGAGAAACTTCTTATTGTAGTTTTCTTATATATGTTTAGTGTTTGTTTTTTTCAGAGTGCTTTTTCACTGATTACAATATTTAAAATATACTGTGGGCCTGACTTAGAATAACTATTCATTGGATAATTGTATGCAGTACAAAGCTAGCTTCTTTGAATTACTGTGATAATCTAAGAACATTCTCCATATTATTTGAACATAAAAACTCAAAGTGTGAATTGATTAGGATTCATTTTAGCATGATGTGTATTTCTAACCCCTTTTAGGAAATTATTTTGTGATGCTGAAAAATATGATAAGTATTTGAAAAAGAATATTATCCCAACTTTTTCATCTGCTTTGTATACTATATATACTGCTCATAAAAATTAGGGGATATTTCAAAATGAATATGAAATGATAAAAAAAGAAGCATATGATTATTACTATTTTTTATTAATTTTAATGGGGTGACATTAATAAATCAGGGTACATATGTTCAAAGAAAACATCTCCAGGTTATATTATCATTCAATTATGTTGCATACCCATCACCCAAAGTTAAATTGTCCTCTGTCACCTTCTATCTGGTTTTCTTTGTGCCCCTCCCCTCGCATATGATTATTTTTTAAACAAAAACATCAGAAAAGCAAACAGCAAGTCAAAGAAAGTTGTTCGATTATGTAAATGAGATGCAAAATCAACTTATATCATTGGTGAAAATGCATTGTACAAAAGGCTGAAAGTATTGGAGTATCCGCATGTTCCCTGATTGCCTAATTTTGGTGAGCGATGTATTTAAAATTTTGCCATATAAGTAGTGTGGAGCCATATTTATTAAGCCTATTAAAAGTTGCTCCCTATTTATTTTTTGTTCTCTTATTCATTTATATATTAACTGAGGATTTGCTAGGTTCCAGGCAGTTTAATAATAGACATACTCCCTATTTTATAAAAAGAAGCAACATCCTCATTCATTTGTCCTCTCAATCAAATAGTAATTGGGCACTTGTTAGGTATCAGGACCCTGTGAACAATAGATAAGTCACTGTTCCTTGAAACTTATGTACTGTGTGGGGAAGTAGAAAAAAACGTAGAAATAGGAAACTTCAGATATTTGTAAATCCTACAAAGAAAATAAAATAGAAGATGAGTGGTGGAATGGTAGTCCTTTACTAGTTAGGACGGTCAGGGGAGGCTGTTTTGGGAAGATGGCATTTGAGTGGAAATCTGAATGATAAGAAAGAACTACCACATGAAGATCTGGGGAGAAGCTGAGGGAGCAATAAATGGGAAGGCAGTTATTAGCTTGGCAAGTTGAAGGGTAAAAAGAAGTCCAGTGTGACTGGAGTTTAATGAAAGGGAGAGGTTTGTAGACGAGGTTCTTGGAAAGGAATTTTGATTTTTTTATTCTAAATGTAATGGTAAAACCATTGGAGGATTTTATTTAGGGGTCTTATGTTATAGGATTAATGATCTTAAAAGTTTTATTTTGTGGTTCTATAGGAAGGCAAGGTAGAGTTGTTGGTGTCAATGTAGAAGTTATTAGCACAGTAGAAGTTGATTAGAGTGGTGGGTTTAAAGAGGGAGGGAGAAATGGATATGATAGAAAGTGATGGGATTTGTTGATGAGAGATTAAAGGGCTGAGGGAAAAGTCACCAGGAGGGATTCCTAAAATTTTGGTCTGGAAAATCAGATAGATGATTATTTGAGTAACTGGGATGGGTTAGGCTGGAAAAGACAATGATTTTGATGGGTCTCAGGTGGAGCAGAAGTTATCTTGGATGTCTTAAATTTGAAATAGAGTTCAGGGCTAAAGATTTGTGTGCATACATGTGCATGTACATAGATAGATATAAAGATAATCTATTCAGATATATGTACATGTATATGTATATAAGCTGATGTATATATATATAAAATGAATATTTTATTGAACAGATAGTATTTAAAAACTTGGGATTGAATGGAATCCCGAAGAGAGATTGTAGGTATACAACAGAAGATGGCTGAGGATCAAATTTTGGAATACTCTAGCTTGTAGAGCTCTAATAGAAGAGTAAGAACAAATAACTAATAGGGGGAAATCCAGGGGGTGTGATAACTCAGAAGCTCAGAGGAAAAAATGTTTGAGAGTTCAAATAAGATAAAGACAGAACTGACAATCATATCTGCAATGTTGGGGAGATTTCTTGTGACCTTCGTAAGACCTGTTTTGATGTAGTATGTATGAAAAGTCTACTGAGATTGCCTTGTGGAAAAAATAATATGTACAGAAGTTATGATAACAAGTGAGGTAGTTTATTCTTGGAGGTTTAAGGTCAATGAACTATAATAAACCAGCAGAAAAAGGGAATCCATAGAGCCAGAGAAGATGTTATGGGACTGAGCCATATGAAAGCATGCAGAGTGGGGAAAAGTAACTTTACAGTTGTTTACATGGAAAAAGACATCAGGTTACAATTTACAATAGCTTTATTAACTCTGTGTTAATAAATAATAGTGCAGGTAAAAGATATTGTTTGCTTAGATTACAATGATGGCAGAAAAACTTGAAAATTTCTTTATACATCTATGTATATGTATAATTTTTCTTTTAAATATACTTTTAATCTAATTTGAGCCCTTGTAAATTTGTAAAGCAAGCTATTGTATTTTCCTAGGTGTCCTTCAGATGATGCAGACAAGAATTGGGGCGTTACAGGGAGCTGTTGACAGGTACTGTTGTTCATTTTGTAAATAAATGGAATGGAAGGATTATCGTCTGTTGATATTTTGAAGATGATTTTATGATCACTCCTTTGTTTTTTCCTTTAGGATGAAAGCAAAAATTGTTGAGCCATACAACAAAATAGTAGCTCGTACTGCACAGCTAGCAAGACTTCAGGTAGGTTCTCACTCTTCATTTCTTTATACTTTGTTGTTTCTTTTGTTTTTCTAAATGGATAAATTTCACATGAATGAATTCTGAGAAAATAAGAGAATATGAGAGAAAAGGGGAAAATTATAAAGGGCTTTAAAATAAGATATGTAGTTAAAAAATACAACTCTAAACTACTATTCAAATGAATTACACTTACTGTTAATATTGCGGTGTATAATAATTTACTAACTTTTAGAATTAAAAATTATTTTTTTAATAGAGAACAGAAAGAAACCTTGCATTTATTGAATTTGCTTTGATCAAATGCAAGGAACCCAAACCTTTAATTATTATTATTATTTTTTGATTCAGTGAGAGGCTTGACCAGGTGGTGGCACAGTGGACAGAGTGTTGGATTGGGATGCAGAGGACCCAGGTTTGAAACCTGGGTTTCAAGCCAAGGTTGCTGGCTTAAGCGCGGGCTCATCTGGCTTGAGTATGAGCTCACCAGCTTGAGCGTGGGGTCACTTGCTTGAGTATGGAAACATAGACATGACCCCATGGTTGCTGGCTTGAAGCCCAAGGTCACTTATTTGAGTCCAGGGTCACTGGCTTAAGCAAGGGGTCATTCGCTCTGCTGTAGCCCACCTGTCAAGGCACATATGAGAAAGCAATCAATGAACAACTAAGAAGCCACAATGAAGAATTGATGCTTCTCATCTCTCTCCCTTCCTGCCTGTCTGTCCTTATCTGTTTCTCTCTCTCTCTCTCTCTCTCTCTCTCTCTGTCACACACACACACACAAATTTAATTCAGTGAGAGGAGGGGAGGCAGAGAGACAGACTCCTGCATGAGCCTTGACTAGTATCTACTGGGCAAGCCCACTAAGGGGCGATATTCTGTCCATCGAGAGTGTTGCTTCATTCCTCAGTAGCACAGCTCTTCTTAGCACCTGAGGCAGAGGCTATGGAGTCATCCTTAGTACTGACGCCAGCTCACTCTAATCATGCCATGGCTGTAGGAGGGGGAGAGAGAGAGAGAGAGAGAAAGAGAAGCAAGAGGAGGAGGTGGGGAGAAGCAGGTGGGCGCCTCTCCTGTATACCCTGACCAGGAATCAGACCTGGGACATCCACCTGCCAGGCCGATGCTCTACCACTGAGCCAGCTGGCCAGGGCCTATAGTTCTAATAGCAGTGCTCATTCAGGAAATTTAGTATTTGACAATAATTTAGTGATTTTTCTACCTTTGGAAGAGAGAGATATAAAACATTTAAAGTTTTTATTTTTACTTAGCTTCCACAAATTATTCAAAAACTATTTGCCCATACTTTTTAGATTGTTTTAGACTTTTCACAATTGTAGGTTTTCTGGCTGTGAATAATTTTATTTTATACATGCAGATTTTTCCCCTTTTTGGGTTATTTTCCTAGGAAATCCAGTAACTAACTTTGCACTTCATTGCAAAATAATTTTTTTTTATTTTCCTCATTCCCTTTTTATGTTTTTCAGTGTGTGAGAGAGAGAGACAGACAGGAAGGGAGAGAGATGAAAAGCATCAACCATAGTTGCAGCACCTTAGTTGTTCATTGATTGCTTTCTCATATGTGCCTTGCCGGGAGAGGGGGGAGGCAGGATCTCCAGCAGAGCCAGTGACCCCTTGCTTAAGCCAGTGACCTTGGGCTCAATCCAGCAACCCTGTGCTCAAGCTGGTGAGCCCACGCTTAAGCTGGATGAGCCTGCACTCAGCATCCCAGGCCAACACTATCCACTGAGCAACCTCCTGGTCAGGCTTCTTTTTTATGTTTTATTAACATAATCAAGGGCCTGATAGTGCCCTTTAATTTTTTTCTTTTGTGTGGCTTCTGTTAGCAACAGCTTTCCCTCCTCTCTGGGTGTTCTTGTTTATCATTATTTTATCCAAATTCTGTTATTTCCCCATTATTTATTTTTATTTTCTATTGTTATTTCTGCAGTCTTAGGTTTGATCCATGCCTATTCCCATGTTCTCACCTGGTTTATAACATCTAATGTCTGCTATGGGCCAGAACTTTGGGAGTCACAGGTGATCTTGGTGCCTTTCCTCAGTTCATTTCACATCATCAAACCTTGCTCTGCTTCAGACATTGGCTCTAGTGCTGGAGGCGTTTTATTATGACTGTGGAGTCTTCTTTCAAACAGCTGATTGTAGAGTAGTGGAGATAGGCTGATGATTATAATCCACTGTAATAAAGGCAGTAATAGTAGTTGTTAACACTCTATGTGTAGTGCTTAAGCTGCATTATTTTGTTTATTCCTGATAGTAATCCTAAGAGATTGTTTTATAAAGACAGAAAATTTTTTATCATTTCACTTTTAACCTATTTTTGTCTTATATTTGAAGTGCATTTCTTGTAGGCAACATACAGTTGGGTCTTTTCTTACCACTCTTATAAAACCTGCTTTTCAGTTGGGATGCTTAGACCATTTACATGTAATATGACTGTTGATGTGGCTAGTTTTAAGGAAATCATCTTGTTATCTGGTTTCTATTTTTCCTCTTTTGTTCTTTGTTCCTTTTTACCTCTTTTCTCCCTTGTTTTCAGTTAATTGAATATTTTTATGATTCAATTTGCTTCCTTTGTTGGCTTATTAGCTATAACTTTTATTTTACTGGTTGCACTAGGATGTATAGTATACATTCTAACTTTTCTGTGTACCTTCTACTGATACTAGCTCACTTCACATGTTATGTAAGAACCTAATAGTAGTATCTTTTCATTTCTTTCCTCTCAGCTTTAGTTCTGTTATCATACATTTGACTTTTACCTATGTTTTAAAGCCCTCCAATATATTTACTAACTTGTTATGTTTTTGTTTAAATAGTTAGCTTTTAATGAGTTTTAAGAGAAAATCTTATATATTTATCTATGCAGTTGCCATGTCCTTTCATTTGATTAATGTGTTTGGGTGGTATCATTATTCTTGTCTTAAGAACTTGTTTTAACATTTCCTATAGTGTTAATCTGCTGTTGATGAATTCTTTCAACTTTTGTGTATCTAAAAGGTCTTTATTTAATCTTTTATTTTGAAAGCTATTTTGTTTTACATAGAATTCTAGGTTGACTAATTTATTTCTTTCAGTACCTTAAAGATACTGCTTGACTCTCTTCTCATTTACAGTGTTTCCTTTGAGAAATATGTTATTATTTTTGTTTCTCTGTACATAATGTGTTCTCTTTCTTAGTCTGTTTTTAAGATTTCACTTTATCACTGGATTTTAAGCAATTAGATTATAACATGCCTTCATGTAGTTTGTGTGTGAGTGTTGGCTTACAGTTCATTGAGCTTCTTATATGTGTGGGTTTAACATTTGTATGAAATATGGAAAATGTTTGGCCATTATATCTCCAAATATTTTCCTGTTCCTCTCCTTTTCTCTCCTTTGGGGACTATTATAATTACAAATACACTGTGTGCTGTATTCATTCCCCACCCTCACAGTCTTCTTTTGATTGTGTGTTTTATTTTGGATAATTTCTATCGCTTTGTCTTTAAGTTCACTCATCATTTCTTCTGAACTGTCTAATCTGCCCCTAATCTCATTCAGTTTATTTTTTATTTCAGACATTTTTGTTTTCACCTCTAGAAGTTTGATTGATTTGGGTCTTCTAAACTTTCCATTTATCTACTCAACTTTTTAAACACGTAGAATACTATTAAAATAACTTTTAATGTCTGTGATAATTTATAAAGTGTGCCAGTCACACCACAGTGTAGTGTTAGAACATTTCCTTCACTTACAAAAGGATCCCTCATGTCCATTTGCCATTGTCTTATTCTGTTTGGGCTGCTGTATCAGAATATAGCAAACTGGTGGCATATAAATTACAGAAATTTATCTCTCAGAGTTCTTGAGGTTGGAAGTGTGAATCAGGATGCCATGATTGCATCTCTGTGAGGGCTCTCTTCTGGGTTGTAGATAGTAATTTTCTTGTATCCTCACATGGTAGGTAGTAAGAGAGCTCTCTGGGGTCCCTTTCATAAGGGGAATTAATCCCATTCATGAAGACTTCACTCTTATGACTTAATTACCTCACAAAGGCCCCACTTCCTAATAAAGTCTCATTTAGTGTTAGGATTTCAGCATAGTAATTTTAATATTCAGTCCATTCCAGCCTTCAGTTCTTGTTTTTACCCCTAGTCTTAGCTATGTTTTAAAGTCCTCCAGTATATTTACTAACTTGTTATGTTTTTGTTTAAATAGTCAGCTTTTAATGAGTTTTAAGAGAAAATCTTATGTATTTATCTATGCAGTTGCCATGTCCTTTCATTTGATTAATATGTTTGGGTGGTACATTATCCTTGTCTAAAGAACTTGTTTTAACATTTCCTATAGTGTCAATCTGCTGTTGATGAATTCACTAGTCTATTTTCTGTCTCTTTGGACTCACCTTTTCTGGTCATTTCATATTAATGGACCATATAAAAGATAGTTTTTTGTGTCTGACATCTTTCACTTTGAATAATACCTTTGAGGTTCATCCATGTTATAGAACCCCATTTGGCAAACTGCGCCTCGCGAGCCACATGTAACTCTTTGGCCCCTTGAGTATGGCTCTTCCACAAAATACCACGTGCGGGCGCTACCTCAATAAGGAATGTACCTACCTATATAGTTTAAGTTTAAAACATTTGGCTCTCAAAAGAAATTTCAATCGTTGTACTGTTGATATTTGGCTCTATTGACTAATGAGTTTGCCGACCACTATTATAGAATGTAACCAGTAGTTCCTTTATTATTTTTCTTTTAATGCTGAATACTTTTGGATTTTTTGGATTCACCACATTTTTTAAAATTTATTCACCAACTGATTGACATTTGGATTCTTTTCAGTTATTGGCTTTTCTGAAAATGCTGCTATGAACATTTGCTTACATGTATTTGTGTGGTCCTTAGCTTTCATTTTTCTTAGGTAGATTTCTAAAAATAGAATTGCCAGATTGTATGGTAAGTTTGTTTAATTATTGAAGGAATGACCATGTTGCTTTCCAAAGTGCCTATGCTATTTTACATCCCTATAGAGCAGTGGTTCTTAACCTGGGTTCTATCGAACCCTAGGGGTTCGATGAGTCAGTCTCAGGGGTTCGGAGAAGCCTCTGCCGCAGAGGCCAGAATAAAGTAATACCATAATTTGTTGTGAGTTCATGCACTTTGTTGGTTTTGTTCTTTGATCAAGGTGATGTTCATGCACGGCTCATTTTGTGTACCAGTAAGAAAACATACCTTTGTCTTGAATTTGGAAAAAAAAATCATATTTTATTTATCACTAAAGAAGGGTTTGGTGGCCTGACCTGTGGTGGCGCAGTGGATAAAGCGTCGACCTGGGAACACTGAGGTTGCCAGTTCAAAACCCTGCACTGGTCCGGTCAAGGCACGTATGGGAGTTGATGCTTCCAGCTCCTCCCCCCTTTCTCTCTTTCTCTCTCTCTCTCTCTCACTCTGTGTCTCCTCTCTAAAATGAATAAAATAAAAATAAAAAAAAAAAAAAAAGAAGGGTTCGGTGAATGCGCATATGAAACTGGTGGGTTCGGTACCTCAAAAAAGGTTAAGAACCATTGCCGGTGTCTGCACATCCTCATGACACTTGTTTTCTCTTGATTATTGCCATTCTGGTAGGTTTAAGTGTTATCTTGTTATAGCTTCAGTTTACATTTCTTAACCCTTTCAGTGGTGAGTTTTTTCATGCTTTCTGACTCCCATGAGTGAGTTTTTTTTTTTTTTAAATGAAATTAGTTCCAGTTCCAGTTTTATTAACTTAAAGTCATGTTTGTTTAATATCCAATTTATGGAAACAAGAAGAACATACATTTGCATTTTTTTAATATTGCCTTACATATTGCTTAAATAAATCGATCATACTTTGGATGGTCAGGAGGCACAAGGATGTACGTGAATGTTCATACTACTCAAAGGGTTAAATGACTAATGACATTGAGCATCTTCCCAGATGCTTATTTGTTATTAGCAGATCTTCTTTATTCAATGTATTCATATCTTTTAGCTATTTTATAATTGGCTTATTTATCTTACTGTTGACTGACTTGTAGGACTTTTTTAAAGGTTTTTCTTTTTTCTTTTTCTTTTTCCCAGGGACAGAGAGAGAGAGTCAGAGAGAGGGATAGATAGGGACAGACAGACAGGAACAGAAAGAGGTGAGAAGCATCAATCATTAGTTTTTCATTGCCGTTGCAACACCATAGTTGTTCATTGATTGCTTTCTCACATGTGCCTTGACTGCAGGCCTTCAGCAGACTGAGCAACCCCTTGCTGGAGCCAGCGGCCTTGGGTCCAAGCTGGCGAGCTTTTGCTCAAGCTAGATGGGCCCTGCACTCAAGCTGGTGACCTCGGGGTCTTGAACCTGGGTCTTCCGCATCCCAGTCCGACGCTCTATCCATTGCGCCACCGCCTGGTCAGGCAGGACTTTTTTTTATATATTATGATACAAGTACTTGATCTGATGTATCATTTGCAAGATTTTCTCCCAGTGTATGCCCTGACTGTTCATTTTTAAGTGCTGTATTTTGGAACACAAAATTTTAAATTTTGGCCCCAGCTGGGTGGCATAGTGGGTAAAGTGTTATCCTGGCATGTGGTGGTCATGAGTTTGATCCCCAGTCAGGGCACTTACGAGAAGCAACTAATAAGTGCACAACTAAATAGAATAAAAAGTGGAACATTGAGTTGATGCTTTTCTCTCTCTTTCTTTCTCTCTGTCTTTTGTCTCTCTCTTTCTCCCTCTCCCATCCTCTTCTCTCTCTCTCAAATCAATGGAAAAGTTTTTTAAATTTTAAAATTTTGATGAAGTTCAAATTTTCATATTTTCTTTTATGAATTGCTAGCACCATTTCTTTTCTCTCCCTATTTAATTTTTTTTGTTCCCTTCACAAAATTGAATTGACTATATATGTGTGTGATTATTTCAGGATTCTACTCTCTTCAGTTGATTTAGTTTTTACCTTTATGTTAATAATACACTGTCTTGATTACTGCAGTTTTTTAGCAAGTATTTTCTTTTAGTCAAATGGTTTTGAAAAAGAATGCAGTTTTTAAATTCTTTTGTAATACATGTAAATTTTAGAATCAGATTGTCAATTTATGAAAAATCTGATTAGGATTTTGACTGGAAATGTATTGCATTTGTAGAGCAATTTAGAGAAATTGACATCTTATAGTATTGAGTCTTCTAATTCATGAATATGGTATACCTACACCTATTTAGATCTTCTGAAATTTTAGCAACATTTGTTTTCAATTTTGTTAGATTTATGTTTAAATATTAGGTTTTGTTACTATATTAAATGCTATTCTTTTTAAATTTTTATGTTGTTTATTGCTATTTTATAGAGATATAGTTGATTTTTGAAAATTGACTGTATAAAGGAAATTACAAGGGTTTTTTAAATTTCAGATTTTCTCTTTATATTGTTAGTAGACTTGTATAACTTAACCCCAGTCTGAAGTAGAGAATATGGATAAGATAGTGAGAGAATGATAGCTGAGAATTTCTAGATCTAGTAAGCCAATGGAACATCTTGCATGAGAGATGTTGTGTTAGTTATGACAGAGGGCAAGATAGGTGAGATAGTCCTTATCTTCAGAAAGTTTACATTATGGTTAAAGGAAATATAATTGTACACAATGCCCAAATAAAATACTATTGAATACATAAATGCCAAACACACACACAAAGTATTCAGAAGGGAGAGAAATTATTTGCAGTTGGATAGTTTTATGATATATTTAATGCTTAATTAGGAAATGGCATTAGAGATGGGCTTAAGAGAAATAAATAGGCTGTTGAGATATTTGAAAAATAAATCTTTAAGAGTGGATGAGGTTTTATATGGGTTTTAAAGGATAGGTAGGATTTCACTGTGGTGATTAGGACGGGGGAGGTATGGGAGATGGAGGAAGGACTATACTCTTCCTGTGGTGATGGAAAGTGACTTGATTTTGAGGGGTTTGAACACACAACACAGTGTGCATAGCTGTGTAGTAGAATTGTGCGCATGAAGCTTTAACAATTTTACTAATCAGTGTCACCCAATAAACTCAATAAAAGAGACTGAAGTCTGCACCCTTCTCTCCAGAAAATAGATTATGTTGGGTTTTGCAGTGAGTGAATTGGAGCAGGAGAGAGATTTCACCAGAATAAATGTTCTAGGCTAAAAAAATAAGGATAGGTAGGTTATGAGTAGGCTGAGATGAGAGTAGGGGATTATAGCTAGAAAGAAGAATGTAACAAAGGCATGAGGTGGAGGCTTGCAGGGCATGTCCGGAAAATGGTAATGAAAGCCTGTGTTAACCGGATTAACTCAAGTGAACTTCCCTGGTCCTTCTTAACTTATTAATTATATTTGTAAGCCTCCTTGTTCACTCAAGACAGTACTGAGTTCGTCATCTCTTCAGTGAAAATCCTTTTCCTAAATCCTTATTTTCTTATACCTCCCCTTATTTTCCACTCTCTCATTGGAAAATTCTTACCCCTACCTGTTCCTTTTTTAAACAGCTTTATTGAGGTATAATTCACATATCATTTAAATGTTCAGTTAAATTTCTTAAACTTCCTACCCCCTCTACTCTCTAAATTTAGCTGACACCTGTATGTTTCTTCTGTTCTGATATTACATAAAAAATAGTATCCTTATTTCTATCCAAACTTTTTCAACCTTTTTATTAAGCTATATGTAAAGTGTAGTTATTTATTTATTTTTGTCTGAAGTTGTACCTTTAACTTTTTTATTTATTTTTATTTATTTATTTTTTAGAGGAACAGAGAGAGAGTGTCAGAGAGAGGGATAGATAAGGACAGACAGACCGGAACGGAGAGAGGTGAGAAGCATCAATCATTAGTTTTTCGTTGCCGTTGTAACACCTTAGTTGTTCATTGATTGCTTTCTCACATGTGCCTTGACCGTGGGCCTTCAGCAGACCGAGCAACCCCTTGCTGGTGCCAGCAACCTTGGGTCCAAGCTGACGAGCTTTTGCTCAAGCCAGATGGGCCCATGCTCAAGCTGGTAAGCTCGGGGTCTCGAACCTGGGTCTTCCGCATCCCAGTCCGACGCTCTATCCACTGCGCCACCGCCTGGTCAGGCTATTTTTTTAAATCTTTTTTATTTACAGGGACAGAGAGAGAGAGTCAGAGAGAGGGATAGATAGGGACAGACAGACAGGAGCAGAGAGAGATGAGAAGCATCAATTATCAGTTTTTCGTTGTGACACCTTAGTTGTTCATTGATTGCTTTCTCACATGTGCCTTGACCGTGGGCCTTCAGCAGACCGAGCAACCCCTTGCTGGTGCCAGCGACCTTGGGTCCAAGCTGACGAGCTTTTTGCTCAAGCCAGATGGGCCCGTGCTCAAGCTGGTAAGCTCGGGGTCTCGAACCTGGGTCTTCCGCATCCCAGTCCAACGCTCTATCCACTGCGCCACCGCCTGGTCAGGCTATTTTTTTAAATCTTTTTTATTTACAGGGACAGAGAGAGAGAGTCAGAGAGAGGGATAGATAGGGACAGACAGACAGGAGCAGAGAGAGATGAGAAACATCAATTATCAGTTTTTCGTTGTGACACCTTAATTGTTCATTGATTGATTTCTCACATATGCCTTGACTGCGGGCCTTTAGTAGACTGAGCAACCCCTTGCTCAAGCCATTGACCTTGGGCCCAAGCAGGTGAGCTTTTTATTTTGCTCAAGCCAGATGGGCCCGCGCTCAAGCTGGCAATCTCGGGGTCTCGAACCTGGGTCGTCTGCATCCCAGTTCGATGCTCTATCCACTGCACCACTGCCTGGTCAGGCTACCTTTAACTTTTGTTATAGCTAAGTTAGAGCTACTGTGCAGGAAAAGTGTTTTTATGTTCATCTATATCATATCATCACCTTTAGCTAACACTAACTTTACCATCCTCTAATTGTTTTATGTATTTTCTTGTAGTACTGTGACTTTTCAGTTTTTTAAAACCATTATTTATTTTTACATTTACTGATGTTAGAGACAGAAAAGATGAAGGGAGGGAATGGAAAGCATCAACTACTTCTTGTATGTGCCTTGACAGGGTAAGCTCTCAGCAATCCAGGATAGCGCTTCGTACTCTGTGCCAGTACAGGTCTATTTATTTTTAATTTATTGGGATGGCATGGTTTGCCAAACCATACAGGTTACAAGTTGACTTTTAAGTTAAAGGAACATTTAATATTTAGATATAAGCACAAAATCAATTAAAAATCTAACAGTAAAGAAGTGTTTAATTTATTACGTGTAAGGTAGGCCATTGAATTAGAGGGTGTTGATTTGGTCTGCAGTGCTGGTTTATGTTTTAAATTTTGTTTATATTTTGACAATAGTATGAATGGTTTTTATAGAGTTTCTAATATCTGAGAAGCTTTTTTGGCTGGAGAAAACTCATTGTCACCTATATTTAAAATTTTTCTGTTTTTCTTTTAGATTTATTAGACAATATATCTTTTTTAAATTTTTTAAGTGAGAGGAGGAGAGATAGACTCCTGCATGCACCCCAAATGGCAACCCATCTGGGACTGATGCTTGAATCAACCGAGCTATCCCCAGTGCCTGAGGCCAATGCTCTGACCAACTGTGCTATCCTCACTATCTGGGACCGACACTTGAACCAATCGAGCCACTGGCTGTGGGAGGAGAAGAGAGAGAGAAGGGAGAGAGGAAGGGAGAGAGAAACAGATGGTTGCTTCTCTTGCTTGCCCTGATGGAGAATCGAGGCCAGAATGCCCACACATTGGTCCAATGCTCTCTAACTTGAGCCAACCGGAAAGTGCACACTTAATTCTTTTTGCTTTTTATTACCACTTCACTCTTTCTTCAGGCAGAAGTTTCTGAGTTTATCTCATGAATATATGAGTTTAATTTAATTATCACCCCGAGTCATCTCTATCTTAGCTCATTTTAGTAACATTGTTTGCTTTTGAACCGCATCAGAATTTTTCAGAAAGAAAATCTGAAGAGCTTATTATTCCTAACTTAGAATGTTAAAATTTTTTAAAGTTAAAATTATATAAGGAAGTGAGTTTTTAACTTTCAAATCTTATAAAATTTTAAATACTTTTAGTCATGTTTTTAAAAATATAACAGCTTTATTTTAATATAATTCATATACCTTCTACAAAGATATAATTCATATACCTTCTACAAAGATATAATTCATATACCTACACTTAAATTAAGTGAGAGCAAGGGAGGCAGAGAGACAGACTCCCACATGTGCTTGCCTGAGGATCTACCTGGTAAGCCCCTATAGGGTGATGCTCTGCCTATCTGGGGCATTGCTCTGTTGTCAGTAACTGAGCTATTTTTAGTGCCTGAGGCAAGAGGCCACACAGTCATCCTCGGCGGAGTCAACCAGCCAGGGCCAAGTTTTTTTTTTATCTTATTAACTTATTTCTTTACTTTTATTATTTCACTTTTTAACTTTTAAGTCGCATATATACTTTTTAAAAAGATTTTATTGATTTTACAGAGAGAGAAGGGGGGCAGCAAGAAGTATTAACTCATAGTTACTTCATTCTAGCTGTTTATTGGTTGCTTGTCATATGTGCCTTGATGAGGCAGGCCTAGGGTTTCCAACTGGTGACCTTAGCCTTTCAGGTCAATGCTCTATCCACTGTGGCCAGGCATTACATTAGCTTTTCAATGAAAAGTTTTTAATTTAATTTTTTAACTTTGGAATTATATAAGTAAGACTGGTTAAGAAAATATTGGAGTGAAGGGAAAAATCATCCCTAAAACCTTTTTTCTTTTTTACATTATATATATACTTTTGTATGTAGGAAACTTTTTAGTTTTCAGTTGGTGTGATATCAAGTTATTTTATTTTTCTTGCAGTATGGAATGATGACTTATTTTACTGGCTTTATAATTACCCAGTTAACAAGTGAATATACCAGGAAGGATGACAACACAGCATAAAATGACAGTGTCCGCAAACACTATAAAAACATACAGCGTGCCTGACCTGTGGCGGCGCAGTGGAAAAAGCATCAACTTGGAACACTGAGGTTGTCAGTTCAAAACCCTGGGCTTCCTGGTCAAGGCACATATGGAAGTTGATGCTTCCTGATCCTACCCCCTTCTGTCTCTCTCTCTATCTCTCTCTCTCTTCCCCGTCTTTAAAAGAAATAAATAAAAAAATCTTAAAAAGAAAAGGGCCATTCCCAGTGAGCCGCTACAAAAAATAATAAATAAATAAAAACATAGAGTGCAACTAAGATAGCAAAACCAAAGATCTGGTGCTAATTTTCGGCCCAGCCTTCTTGGAGCCCAGCAGCTTTAGTTTCTGCTCTGGGAAAGCACTGTCTGTGTGAGAAGTCTAAAACCTGACACCACCATGTTGTGAGGAAGACTAGCCTGCCGTGGGGAGATGACAGAGGGAGAAGCACTGATGCACCAGACATAGGAGTGAGCCTTCTTGTACCACCCAGATGAGCCTTGTTAGCTGAGTTCAGCAGAGTGAGGAATCCCTGGTGATACGACATGGAGCAGTGGCATACTGCTAAATTCCTGACACAAATGTGAGAGATAACAGGTCATTTTAAACCACTAAGTTTTGGGCTGTTTTCTTGTGCAGCAATAGAAATTGATACACCAGCCAAACTAATTTTTAAACAGAGATTGCTATCCACATATTAGAATGTAAGTTCTCATACATGGATGGTTCCTGTGAGCCTTTCCTAAGAATTTATTTGACAGTAGTACATTGGGGACAACTAAAATGACTAGAGAAACGTCAAAGTAAGTCTAGTGATACACATTAGAATTAGGACTAAATGGTATATAGGAGAGTATATTATGTAATAATTATATGTTTCTTATTTTGTTTTCAATTACAGTTTATACTCAATATTATTTTGTGTTAGTTTCAGGTATACAGCATATTGGTTAGACAATCATCTTCTTTACAAAGTGTTCCTTCCTACCTACCTTGCACCATACAGTGTTATTAAAATATTATTGACTATGTTCTCTATGGTATACTTTATTTTGTAACTATCAACATATACTTCTTAATCTCTTTACCTTTTTCACCCAGTCCACCAACCCACCCCTCCCCTCTAGCAACCATTAGTCTGTTTTCTGTATCTATGTCTGTTTCTGTTCTGCTTGTTTATATTCATCCTTTCTTTCTTTCTTTCTTTCTTTCTTTCTTTCTTTCTTTCTTTCTTTCTTTCTTTCTTTCTTTCTTTCTCTTTCTTTCTTTCTCTCTCTCTCTCTCTCTCTCTCTCTCTCTCTTTCTTTCTTTCAATTGAGAGCAGGGGAGGCAGAGAGACAGACTCCTACATGCGCCTTGACTGGGATCCACCCTGCAAACTCTCTATGGATAATGCTCTGCCCATTTTGGACCTTGCTCTGTTGCTCGACAGCCAAGCTATTTATGGTGCCTGAGGCCATGGAGCCATCCTTGGTGCCCCAACAACTGCTCAAGGCAGTTGAGCCATGGCTGTGGGAGGGGGTAAGAGAGAGACGGAGGGGGGAATGGTAGAGAAGCAGATGGTCCCTTTTCCTGTGCCAGGCCCAGGTTCTACCACTGAGCCAACCATCCAGGGCCTATACTGTTCTTTAGATTGCACATATAAATGAAATCATGTAGTATTTGTCTTTCTCTGATTGACTTATTCCACTTTAATTAGCTGTTTGACAAATAAAATTTAATTGTAGAAAAATGTGGGGAGAGCTTGTGCAAAACAATTTTTTAAAACTATAAATAATTTCTGTATATTGTGCAGCAAAACTAAGGTGTCATTTTAAATTATTCTAATTCTGTTATCTTCTGTGTCTTGAGAGCCAGGAGTCCCTGTGTGGAAGAAATAAGTTAGAAGATTAAGTAAATACACTGTTCTTGATTTTTAATTGAAAGTATCAGTATGAACTCATATTTTCTTAAAGTGGTCTGTACATTATATATGTATATATTTTTGTACAGATGATATATATGATGTTAATATGAGAATTTTTAATGTGGTTTGTGGAATAAAGCAAATGAATATTTATATGATATTTTAATTTTAACATTTCTTAGCTGTGTTTACAGAAAAGTTCAGGAAATGAGCAAACCTAGTTTTTAGAATGTGGTCTTGACATGCTGTTGACTTCTAAAAGAAACCAGGCTTCTTTGATAAATCATTCATTCCTGGTCTGGGGCATGAAATACATAAGGTGATCCTAGAATATTTTTATACCATATACCAAGGAAGATATCAACAGCTACTAACTAGAGGTGATGACAAAAAGATTCAGCAGCCAACCTGAAGAGGCTCAAGGCTGACTAACTCCTCCAGTTTTAGAATTGAAAGTTCTGTGTCCCAGGAAACCTCTCAGTCTCCCAAAAATCTGTATATTTGATCATCTTCAGAGACTCCTGTTGGCCAACTGAGACAGTGTGGGCATCTATAAGGATAAGAGCTACAGTGGATTGGCTTACTTTATTATGCTTATATCTGTGAGTTCATAGTGATAGCCAAAAGAAAACCAATTGTTCAACTTTGGTGGATATTAAGAAAGGAGTCATTTTTTGTGTGTGTGTGACAGAGACAGAGAGAGGGGCAGATAGGGATTGACAGGAAGGGAGAAATGAGAAGCATCAATTCTTTGTTGCGGCTTTTTGTTGCAGCTTCTTAGTTGTTCATTGATTGCTTTCTCATATGTGCCTTGACAGGGGATGGGGGGTACAGCAGAGCGAGTGACCCCTTGCTCAAGCCAGTGACCTTGGGCTTCAAGCCAGCAACCTTTGGGCTCAAGCCAGCAACCATGGGTCATGTCTGTGATCCCATGTTCTAGACAGCGACCCTGTGTTCAAGCTGGTGACCCTGTGCTCAAGCCGGATGAGCCTGCACTCAAGCCAGCCACCTCAGGGTTTTGAACCTGGGTCCTCTGCTTCCCAGTCTCTCTCTCTGTCCACTGTGGCAGCACCTGGTCAGGCAAGAGAACAGTTTTTAATTTTGAAAACTGATAATCCATGGGAAAGAATCAAGTATTTATTTTTACTTTTCTGTATGAACCATACCACTGGCTAAACAAATAGTAGATGAGTTAAAGTTTCTTTTAATAGAGAAATTTTATATGCTAGGAAATAAAGATAAAACAACAGAATTGGAGTGTTGCCATATGCAGTCACCATTTTAATAGATATTGACATTCAGTTTCAGTGGCTACTAACAGCACTAAAAGAGAGGAAATCATACATGTATTATAAGTGTGCACCACCAGCTAATGAATAATCTTGCCAAAAATATTCTGCCTGAATCTGAAACTGCCTACATCCTACAAGAAATGTAGAACACAGTGGAGTGTGTTAAACTACATTGAGGGGTTGCAGTCAAGAAAATTCAGTTTGTGGGAAACTGTATAGGACAGGTGATTCATATATTCAACAGATTGCAAAGATAAAAAGAGATGGTGATTGAACCTGTATAGATTAAAAAGGAAAAATTAACCTATACCAATTATGTATATAAATTTTAGTAACAAAACCATACATAAAAGTGAGGAAGTTGTTACCACAAAAGCCAGAATAGTGGTTTCTTTTGGTTGGGATGGGAAGTCGAGGGGGATGGATGATGGGTGTTGGGATTGGCTGAGGGTTACATTGGAGGGCTGACATGTTCTTCCTCCTGATCTGCATGGTGGTTCCAGGTTTATTTGGCTACATTTCCTGGATGTTATTTGTGTTTTTAGTATCTATATCTTTCTGTATATTTGTCTGTTTGTTTTATTCAGTGAGAGGAAGGGAGGCAGAGACACACTCCTGTATTCATCCTGACTGGAATCCCCTGGCAAGCCCACTAGGGGGCAATGCTTTGCCTATCTGGGGCATTGCTTCATTGCTCAGCAAATGAATTCTTCATAGCACCTGAGGCGGAAACCATAGAGCCATCCTCAGTGCCCAGAGCCACTTGCTCCAATTGAGCCATGGTTGTAGGAGGGAAATAGAGAAGCAAGAGGGGAAGGGTGGAGAAGCAGATGGGTGCTTCTCTTGTGTGCCCTGACTGGGAATTGAATCCAGGACTTCCACGTGCTGGGCCAATGATCTACCACTGAGCTAACCAGCCAGGGCCATATTTTTAAAGACTATTTATTTAGAGCAATTTTAGGTTCACAGCAAAATTGAAAGGTAAATGCAGAGAATCCCTGTATATCTCCTGCCCCAACACGTGAATACCTTCCCCCTTAATCAACTCTCTACAGTGGTACATACTTTTTTTGTGTGTGTGTGATAGTAACAGAAAGAGAGAGAAAGAAGGATAGGGACAGACAGGAAGGGAGAGTGATGAGAAGCATCAATTTTTCATTGCGGTACCTTAGAGAAAGCACTGATTGCTTTCTCACATGTGCCTTCACTGGTGTGGGGGGACTACAGCAGACTGAGTGACCCCTTGCTCAAGCCAGCGACCTTGTGCTCAGCTGGTGAGGTTTGTTCAAACCAGATGAGCCTGCACTCAAGCTGGCGACTTTGGGGTATCAAACCTGGGTCCTCTGAGTCCCCGTCTAACGCTCTATCCACTTCGCCACCCCATGCCTGTTAGGTAGTACATATATTTTTTACAATTATTCACTGAAAGTTCACAGTTTACATTAGGGTTCAATCTTGGTATACATTTTATGGGTTTACATAAAAGCATAATGACATGTATTTATCAGTATAGTGTCATACAGAGTATTTTCAGTGCTCTAAAATCCTCTGTTCTCTGCTTCTTCGTCCTCAAACACTTGACAACCACTGATCTTTTTTGTGTTTCCATAGTTTTTTTCTTTATTAATTTTAATGGGGTGACATTAATAAATCAGGGTACATATTTTCAAAGAAAACATCTCCAGGTTATCTTATCATTTAATTATGTTGCATACCCATCACCCAAAGTCAAATTGTCCTCTGTCACCTTCTATTTGGTTTTCTTTGTGCCCCTCCCCTCCCCCCTCTCCCACCCTCTCCTCGCTCCCCCCACCCCGTAACCCCCACACTCTTGTCCATGTCTCATAGTCTCACTTTTATGTCCCACCTATGTATGAAATCATGCTGTTCTCAGTTTTTTTCTGTTTTACTTATTTCACTCCTTATAATGTTATCAAGGTCCATCCATTTTGTTGTAAATGATCCGATGTCATCGTTTCTTATGGCTGAGTAGTATTCCATAGTATATATGTACCAAAGCTTTTTAATCCACTCGTCTTCTGATGGACACTTGGGCTGGTTCCAGATCTTCGCTATTGTGAACAATGCTGCCACGAACATGGGGGCGCATTTCTTCTTTTCGAACAGTGCTATGGTGTCCTTAGGGTATATTCCTAAAAGTGGGATAGCTGGGTCAAAAGGCAGTTCTATTTTTAATTTTCTGAGGAATCTCCAAACTGTTTTCCACAGTGGCTGCACCAGTCTGCATTCCCACCAGCAGTGCAGAAGGGTTCCCTTTTCTCCACATCCTCGCCAGCACTTGTTCTGTGTTGTTTTGCTGATGAGTGCCATACTGACTGGTGTGAGGTGATATCTCATTGTGGTTTTAATTTTTTTTATTTTTCATTTTATTCATTTTAGAGAAGAGACAGAGAGAGAGAGAGAGAGAGAGAGAGAGAAAGGGGGGAGGAGCTGGAAGCATCAACTCCCATATGTGCCTTGACCAGACCAGTGCAGGGTTTTGAACTGGCGACCTCAGTGTTCCCAGGTCGACGCTTTATCCACTGTGCCACCACAGGTCAGGCTCATTGTGGTTTTAATTTGCATTTCTCTAATGATTAGTGATGTTGAGCATTTTTTCATATGTCTATTGGCCATCTGTATGTCCTCTTTGGAGAAATTTCTATTCATTTCTTTTGCCCAATTTTTAATTGGGTTGTTTGTCTTCCTGGTGTTGCGTTTTATAAGTTCTTTATAAATTTTAGTTATTAACCCCTTATCAGATGTGCTGTGGAATATGTTCTCCCATTGTGTGGTTTGTCTTTTTATTCTGTTCTTATTGTCTTTAGCTGTGCAAAAACTTTTTAGTTTGATATAGTCCCATTTGTTTATCTTGCCTTTTATTTCATTTGCCCGTGGAGGTAAATCAGCAAATATATTGCTGCTGCTACAGATGTCGGAGAGCTTGCTGCCTATGTTTTCTTCTAAGATGTTTATGGTTTCATGGCTTACATTTAAGTCTTTTATCCATTTTGAGTTTGTTTTTGTGAATGGTGTCAGTTGATGGTCTATATTCATTTTTTTTCAGGTAGATGTCCAATTTTCCCAACACCATTTGTTAAAGAGGCTGTCTTTACTCCATTGTATGTTCTTTCCTCCTTTGTCAAATATCAGTTGTCCATAAAGCTGTGGGTTTATTTCTGGGTCCTCTGTTCTGTTCCATTGATCTATGTGCCTGTTCTTATGCCAGTACCAGGCTGTCTTGAGTATAATGGCCTTATAGTAAACCTTGATATCTGGAAGAGTGATACCTCCTGCTTTATTTTTTCTTTTTAAGATTGCTGAGGCTATTCGTGTTCTTTTTTGGTTCCATATAAATTTTTGGAATATGTGTTCTATATCTTTGAAGTATGTCATTGGTATTTTAATTGGTATTGCATTGAATTTATAAATTGCTTTGGGTAATATAGACATTTTAATGATGTTTATTCTTCCTAGCCATGAGCACGGTATATGCTTCCATTTGTTTGTATCTTCCTTGATTTCTTTTATCAATGTTCTATAATTTTCTGAGTACAAGTCCTTAACCTCCTTGGTTAAATTTACTCCTAGGTACTTTATTATTTTGGCTGCAATAGTGAAGGGGATAGTTTCCTTAATTTCTTTTGCTGACAGTTCATTGTTGGTATATAGAAATGCCTCTGATTTCTGGGTATTAATTTTATATCCTGCCACCTTACTGAATTCATTTATAAGGTCCAGTAGTTTTTTGACTGAGACTTTAGGGTTTTCAATATACAATATCATATCATCTGCAAATAGTGACAGTTTTACTTCTTCTTTTCCAATTTGGATGCCTTTTATTTCTTCTTCTTGTCTGATTGCTCTAGCCAGGACTTCCAGAACTATGTTGCATAAGAGTGGTGAAGGGGGGCATCCCTGCCTGGTTCCTGATCTTAAGGGGATTGCTTTTAATTTTTGTCCATTTAGTATGATGTTTGCTGTCGGTTTATCGTAGATGGCCTTTATCATGTTAAGGAATGATCCCTGTATTCCCACTTTACTGAGAGTTTTGAGCATGAATGGGTGCTGGATTTTATCAAATGCCTTTTCTGCATCTATTGAAATTATCATGTGATTTTTGTCCTTCTTTTTGTTTATGTGATGAATCACATTGATTGATTTGCGAATATTGAACCAGCCTTGCCTCTCCAGAATAAATCCCACTTGATCATGGTGTATGATTTTTTTTATATATTGCTGGATCCGGTTGGCTAATATTTTGTTGAGAATTTTAGCGTCTAAATTCATCAGGATATTGGCCTATAATTTTCTTTCTTTGTGTTGTCTTTGCGCAATTTTGGGATCAGAATTATAGTCGCCTCATAAAAGGAGTTTGGAAGTCTTCCTTCCTCTTGATTTTTTTGAAATAGCTTGAGGAGGATAGGAGTTAGTTCTTTGAATTTTTGGTAGAATTTACTTGTGAAGCCATCAGGCCCAGGACTTTTCTTTTTTGGGAGTTTTTTGATAACTGTTTTGATCTCATTTGTTGTAATTGGTCTGTTTAGGTGTTTTAATTCTTCCATATTGATTTTTGGAAGATTATATGCTTCAAGAAATTTGTCCTTTTCACCTAGGTAGTCTAATTTTTTGGCATAGAGTTCTTCATAGTATTTTCTTACAATACTTTGTATTTCTGTTGTGTCCGTTGTTATTTCTCCACTCTCATTTCTAATTTTATTTATTTGAGTCCTCTCTCTTTTTTTTCATAGTTTTGGCTTTTCCAGAATATCATATAGTTGGAATCATATACTAGGTAGCCTTTTCAGATTGGCTTCTCTTACTTAGGCATATGCATTTAAGGTTTCTCTGTGTCTTTTCATAGCTTGATAGCTTATTCCTTTTTAGTGTTGAATAACATGTTTGTTTTTACTTGATAATAAAAATCCAAAATAAAGATAAGGAAGGAAAAGAAATGGATTGGAGTGGAGGCCACTATTTTAGGAACTACATTAGGAAATCCGGAGAGGTGATGCCTTATAGATTATCTAAGACTTGTTGACTGAGGATTTTATGAAATGCTATTTTGAGAATATTCAACATAATAAGCCAGTAAAGCTTATTACAAAGGGGGCTGGAGTGCTGAAAACTGTTTCTAAGAGGCTAAATCTGGCAGGATGGATTTCAATAAGTGATTAGAGAGCTAGTCAGGAGACTATTTTATTAAAGTGAAGGTGATAAAGATTTGGATTAGGGTGATGCTTGTAAGAATAGGGGCAAAATAATTGTTGTGTTATGCAGCAGCAGAATAGTCAATAAGACTTAGTGACAGATTAAGTATGGTTAAAAGTAAAAGCATTAGAAATAAGCTCAAAGATTTTATGTTTGAGGTTATATCCTTCATTTGGTAGGCACCGGGGAATTCTGGCTCTGGCAGAACAATTCTACATGATTAGACTAAAGTAAGTTCTTTTTTCTCCTCGTGATGTACTATATTTAGAATCCTAGAGGAATGATTGCTACAGATTCTACATTCCAAATGGTCCATCTCAAAATGTAAACTGACAAGCAAGAAACTGATAATAGGATTGTTTTGGGGAAGTTTATAGTTGGGACATAGATGAGGGTGACTTTATCTTTTTATCTTTTGAATTTTGAATTATGTGCTTATTTTACCTAATCAGAAAGTATATAAAATGTAATTAAAAAATAAAGATGCCCAAATCTTCCACTTTCTAGGGAGAAATTATTATTTTAGCATTCTTTTATTATTTTAAATAGTTCGGAATATAAATATACTCAGAAAAGCAGTGAGGTAAACATGTTTTATACCTGGTTGCCTTTGACTTACACACACTTCTAAACTTATGTTTGCTTTTATGTTTATGTGTGTATTTTTATATATATTGTGTGTGCATACTGTGGGTGCATGAGTGTGGCTACGTGTTTTACTCAGTAAGAAAGTGTTTATAGGTGGAGCCTCAGGGGCTCTGTCTTCTCAGTGCTTTTAATTTTTATTGCCACCAGTTAGTATTTTCCTCTTTAGATCGGAGATGTTCTTGCTTTTCTACCAGCTTCAGGGCCATTCAAAGATGGTGATGCTGCAGCAGCAGCAGCAGCATAAACTGTATGTCTTTTTTCCAGTATCACTGCTGAAGTTGAAGGTCCTTCCATACATGGTGCTCCATCAGGCTCCCTTCTCACTCTCCCTTAGGACAGCCTCGTAATAATACATACCCTGAAATACATGAGTTTACTTCATGTCTTAGTGTTTTGGATAGGTGAAGATCCAGTGTTAGATCTGATAATGAAAAGGTAATAGGAGGTGACATATATGGTATTTGAAAAAAAACTTTTATCGGATAATTATTAGTGATAAAAAATATTAGAAAAACTCAGGTAGTGCATGCCTATTCTTTAAGGCATAGAAAAATTGGGTGAAAGTTGAAGTCTATTCCCCTAGGGACCTAGAAAAGAGAAACCAGGATTGGAAACAATAGGAGGCCAAAGTAGGAAGCTGGGCAGTCCTAGCATAATGGTTGTCAGTTTAGGATGCACATTGGCACCCCTTGGGGATATAAAATAAAGTACTGATTCTTAGTTCCCACTGCTAGAGGTTCTGATTTAATTGGTCAGGGTTATGGTCAGGGCATTGCAACTTTTTGAACCTACCCACTTGAATTTAATATGAAGTCAGCTTAGAACCAATGGCCTAGAGAAGAAAGTTGGTGTAGGATTGAAGAAGAGTCTCTGGATTTCCTAGCACCTCACTCCCAAATCAACTCTATTCGGGATAAATTGGAGTTTATTTTAAAATGATATTTTTTAAGACTTGTGATTATTTACATTTCTGATGGATGGAATACAAAAAAGACAATGAATCTGCAGCATCTGGAAAGAATGGACAGATTTACATATTTAACGTTGTGATATTTGTACAGGTTGCTTGTGATTTGCTTCGGAGAATTATTCGCATCTTACATCTCACTAAGAGACTCCAAGGCCAACTACAAGGGGGAAGTAGAGAGATAACAAAAGCCGCCCAGAGTCTTAATGAGCTTGGTAAGTCCTTCTTGATTACAAAGTTAGTAGAGTTTTAAAAGTTTTTTTCAGCCGCTTGATTTGTTGACCTTTGTTACATTTATCACCATTAACAAATATTATTGAGCTAACTTAGTTACTAATTTGCTGTTTACAACATTGTCACTTGTCCAGAATGGGTGAGTAAAATTAGTTTGATTTCTTAGGAATGCAGTTTATTTTAAAAACTATCATATACTATAATTGGCCTTTTAAAAATACAGATCTGTGAATTTTATTTATTTATTTTCAAATTATAAGAGAAAGTGTATTTAGAAAGTCAGAGGTAGAAGAAGTGAGCCATAGAAGAAATGGGCTCAGGAAACAAGTTACAGCAAAAGAAGGGCCGTTGGAGTTTAGGAGGGACAGAGAGAGAGAAAGGGAGGGGGAGATTGAGAGAGGAAACAGGGAGAAGAGGTTCCAATGAGCTGGGAGGAGGCAGATCACACCCTGAGGAAAGAAGGAGGTGGGGAGAGATACAGAGATTCTCCATAGAGAGAGCCTCCTAGACCTGTGAATTTTAATTTCATGCACAGATTCATGTGATCTCCAGCACAGTCACGATTCAGGATCTCTCCATTGCATTAAGGATTCCCTCAGGGACATCTTTTGAAATAATGCCTTCCACCTCTATGCCTGACCCTTAACCCTGGCAACCACCCTTCAGTTCTGCATCACTGTACTTTTGTGTATTGGATAATGTCACATAAATGCAGTCATAAAGTATGTAACCTTGTAAGACTGACTTTTTGTATTCAGGATAATTCCTTTGAGATTATCCAGGTTTTTGTATATATGGTGGTTTGTTACTTTGTGTTTGTTAGAATACCATTGTATGGTTGTACTACTATTTATTGATTCTCTGGTTGAAGGTAATTGGTGTAGTTTTCAGATTTTGGTGATTGTGAATAGAGCTACTATAAATATTAGTGTACAGGTTTTTATGTGAACTTAAGTTTTCATTTCTCTAGGAAAAATGCTGTTTTTAGGTGACAAATTCCATATTGTCATTATGCCTAGAAGATTTATTGAATTCATTTCTTCATTTGTTCCTTATTTTCTCAAACATTTAGATTAGACTATTGACATTCAGAGGTTTAACATTTATGGTTTTGACTATTAATAAGCTGCAAGGTCCATGATGGAGCAGTTCATAAATTTTCAGACAAATTTTTGAATAGCTATTGAGTGCTCATAGAACTACCTAACACTTGCATTTTAATGAGGATTCGTAGTTTTATTTTCTGTAGGTACCCAGTAATTTTTCTGAAGTGGATGTGTTTAGTAGTATTTATACCTTGTAGGTTCAAAAGGTCTTTTATCTACCTCAAATATCAAGATTCCACTTAGACTTTGTGGTATGCTTTGAAACTAGTTACGCCAAAATAATGTCAGAGAGATGTATGCTGTATTTTTTTGAAATTTTCTGTCTTTGATATTTTAATTACATAGTCATGCTGTAATGCTTATTTCATATTTTCAACTAAGAAAATGTAATATACTTCACAAATCACACTTCAATACCTTTCAATTTATAATGCTTAAACATGTTGCTTTGGTGCATCGTTGGGAATGTATCTTAATTTGGGATTTGTAATGCTTGGAATATACAGTATAAAAAGTTAGTTTTTAACAGTGAGTAATGATTGTTTTCTTTAGACTGTATGCTAAAAGGTAGTAGTATAAAAATCCTAGCCTGACCTGTGGTGGCTCAGTAGGTAAAAGTGTTGACCTGGAACGCTGAGATCGCCGGTTCGAAACCCTGGGCTTCCCTGGTCAAGGCACATATGGGAGTTGATGCTTTCTGCTCCTCCCCCTTTTCTCTGTCCTCTCTCTCTAAGACGAATAAAAAAAAAATTAAAAAAATTCTAGTATCACCAGTTATTTTTTGCTTTATCAAATTTAATTTCTATACTACAAATAAGTCTGTAGGATAATTGAATCAGTAAAATTAGATACAGATTATTCCAAAGGTCATTCACTAATTTACTTTGTGTTTGTTTGAATACCATTGTATGATTGTACTCACTAATGCTCTTTCATAATAAAAAATTGCTAGATTTTGATTATAATTATCTGTTCTAGAAACAGTAGGTTCTGTAATGCAAATGGTGATGTCTTTTTGTTTTTTTAATCTAATAAGCAAATTTATTCTGGAAAAATCACTGACTAAATTGAACGTCTTTCCACCTTATTGTCATTCCTTAAGATAGTCTTTCAACATTAATAACTATTTATTTATTTATTTTTAAATTTTATTTTTATTTTAATTTATTGTGTTTACATAGATTTCAGTGTACCCCCAAATGCATCCCTCCTTCCCTGTGTTCCCTTCAACATCCCTCTTGCTCTCCTCCCCGCAACTCCCTTCACCCTTCCCACCAGGACTCTCTTTCCTGCTCTCTATAATGCTGTGTTATGTGTATATAATTTCACCAATCCCTTTCCATTCTCTGATCCCATCCTATCATCCCCTTTCCCTCGGTTCGCTTTCTCTCTGGTCCCTTGGATCCCTCCTCTGCCTCTGTTCTGTTCCTCAGTTCACATTGTTCATTGAATTCCTCAAATGATTGAGGTCATATGATATTTTTCTTTCTCTGCCTGGCTTATTTCACTCAACATAATAGTTTCCAGGTCCATCCTTGTTGTCACAAAACGTAAGATTTCCTTCTTTTTCATAGCCCCATAGTATTCCATTGTGTATATGTACCACTGCTTTTTAATCCACTCATCCACTGACGGACACTTGGGCTGTTTCCAGATCTTGGCTTTTGTGAACAATGCTGCCATAAACATGGGGGTGCATTTCTTCTTTTGAATCTGTGATGTGGTGTTCGTGGAATATATACCTCAAAGTGGGATGGCTGGGAAAAAGGCAGTTCCATTTTTATTTTTTTGAGGAATCTCTGTACTGTTTTCAACAGTGGCTGCACCAGTCTGCATTCCCACCAGCAGTGCAGGAGGGTTCCCTTTTCTCCACATCCTTGCCAGCACTTATTCTGTGTTGTTTTGTTGATAAGCGCCATTCTGACTGGTGTGAGGTGATATCTCATTGTGGATTTCATTTGCATTTCTCTAATGATTAGTGATGTTGAACACTTTTTCATATGCCTGTTGGCCAGCTGTATGCCTTCTTTGGAGAAGTGTCTATTCATTTCTTCTGCCAATTTTTTGATTGAATTTTTACCTTCCTGGTGTTGAGTTTTATAAGTTTTTAAATAAATTTTGGTTATTAACCCCTTAACAGATGTATTGTCGAATACATTCTTTCATTGTGGTTTGTCTTTTTATTTTGTTCATATTGTATTTAGCTGTGCAAAAGCTTTTTAGCTTGATATAGTCCCATTTGTTCATCTGTCCTTTATTTCACTTGCCTGTGGAGATAAATCAGCAAATACATTGCTGCGAGAGATGTCAGAGAGCTTATTGCCTATGTTTTCTTCTAAGATGCTTATGGTTTCATGACTTACGTTTAAGATTTTTATCCATTTTGAGTTCGTTTTTGTGTATGGCATAAGTTGGTTGTCTAGTTTCATTTTTTTGCAAGTAACTTTTCAGTTTTTCCAACACCATTTGTTAAAGATACTGTCTTTACTCCATTGTATGCTCTTACCTCCTTTGTCAATTGTCCATATAGGTGACGGTTTATTTCTGTGTTCTCTGTTCTGTTCCACTGATCTGTATGCCTGTTCTTAGGCCAGTACCAAGCTGTTTTGAGTACATTGGCCTTGTAATATAAGTTGATATCAAAAAATGTGATACCGCCCACTTTCTTCTTTTTCAAGATTGCTGAGGCTATTCGTGTTCTTTTTTGGTTCGACATAAAGTTTTGAAATCTGTGTTCTATATTTTTGAAGCATGCCATCGGTATTTTAATAGGACTTTCATTGAATTTATAGATTGCTTTGGGTAATATAGACATTTTAATGATGTTTATTCTTCCTATCCGTGAACACGGTATATGCTTTCACTTGTTTGTATCTTCCTTGATTTCTTTTATAAATGTTTTATATTTTTCCGAGTACAAGTCTTTAACTTCCTTGGTTAAATTTACTTCTAGGTACCTTTTTTTTTGTTGTTGCAATAGCGAAGGGGATTATTTTCTTAATTTCTCTTTTAGACATTTCATTGTTCGTGTATAAAAATGCCTCTGATTTCTAAGTATTTATTTTATATCCTGTCACCCCCACCTCACCTGCCTAGTTAACAAAGAGCTACATGTGATTTTTATTTGTCTCACTGATGTTCTCTGGAGGAGGCTGGAAGCTAGTTTCTTATTAGTATAAAGTAATACTCATTTGGATGGTATGGTGGGGGTTGTCTTTGAATTGCCTTGGAAACTTAATTGAATTGCTGATGGACCACGTTTTTTCTATGAATAAAAGTGGATGTACTTCTGCGAGCAGCCGTGTTACAGCTCAGGAATAGTAGAGTCTGTTTACCATGGCATCCTTTCAAACCCATCTGTGTATATATATATATATATATATATATATCTTTAAGTCTCTATCATTTATTTCAATTTCATACCTTTTCCCATTCGCAGACCCCGTAATAGTCTCATTGCAGCTGGACTACGACATGTGAGAAGCCCTTTCTTAAGATACCACTCTAACAAGAGTTGTTAGGTTGTGAACTGATCAGGGCACTGGATGTGCCTGCCCTGTACCTCTGTGGCTATAACCTGGCACAGACCAGTGGGGGTCACTGCCTATGACTGGCCCTTATCAACCTTTTTTGAGGTACAGGCAATCCAGATCTTGTGGCTGCCTGTGCTGGGCCCAGGTGATATTGTAAATACCATCTGCACTCCTAAGCTAGCTTTTATTGACTCTTGGGCTGGGGGAAGTTTGTTTAAAAGTTCAGTTCCCCTGAGACCCACTTTCTTCTGCCTCTTATTGCTGACTCCTTGCTGGGCTCAGTACTATAGTTCAGGGATTAAGTACAGTATTGGATGTGCCTTGCGCCTTAGCCTCAGGTATCATTCTATCCAGACTCTTTATTTTATTTTATTTTATTTTTTTCTTCCTTTTAAGCTTTCAGAAAAGTGTTGCAAGAAGAACCCAGTGGGTGTGGCCTCTGTGTTCCTGAGGTATGGTCTGTCCGCTGGCCCACCACTGCCACTGCCACTGCCTTGGGATTTTAGGCATGGGTACTGCTGGTGCCAGCCTGCCGTCATGGCGCCCCGGTTTTTGCCAGTGTGGGCAGGATTACACACACATTCCTGGGCCGCTGCTTAGGCCACTCCGGCTTCCATCTGTGTGGGTGGTCTTGCTTTTGTGTGTTCGGGTTGCCCAGGCCCCTGCTACTGCGCCCCGCTGCTGCTGGCCCAACCGCCCTCTGGCAAGTACTTAGCAGCATGGCAGTGCGGTGTAGGTCAGACTTCAGCACTCATCTGTGTCCCTAACACACTCCCTGCTTTTAAGCGACTCTTTGCTCTGACTGGAGCAGGAGATCCTACGGTGGGCGGGTAATTGCTTCCCTTTGCTGGTATAGCTGTTCCCAGGAAATATGGTCACTTTAGATTTGGGGAGTGCATTAGCCCAGGGATTAGGGTGGCTGTCCCTCAAAGTGTCTCTTTCTGTGCCTCTGAGATTACGCTTTCTTCTGGCAACCCCAGTCCTCTCAGTGCCTCCCGCTCCCGGAACCCTGGATAAGTGGGTGTATATGAGGTTTTCTGCACGGTCCTTTTAAAACGGACCCTATGTCTGAGAGTTCTGTCTCTTTCTTGCAAACAGTGTCCCAGCTCTTTTCTCAGCTAAATACTGTCTGTATGCCTCTTCTAGGCTTTGGGGCTCTAGGCTGGGGCTCTGGTCTTGGGGCTTAGGACCCACAACTCTCTGGGCAACTCTCTTCTCCTCTCCGCTCCTGGGAGTGGGGCAACCCTTTTTGCACCTCTGCCTTTTCTGCCACTCTCACTGTGGTTTCTTCTGTGATCCTTGGTTATAGATTCTTCTTAGTTTAGTGCAAAGTTGGTTTTTGAAGATCATTGTTTTAATATTTATTCATTCATTCATTCATTCATTCATTCATTCCAGGGACAGAGAGAGAGTCAGAGAGAGGGATAGACAGGGACAGACAGACAAGAATGAAGAGAGGTGAGAAGCATCAATCATTAGTGTTTCATTGCTGTTGCGACACTATAGTTGTTCATTGATTGCTTTCTCACGTAGATGATTGTTTTTAAAACTAAGTTGTAATTTACTTTGTTTCTGGGATGTGGGAGTTGGACCATCCTCCTACTCCATCACCATGTTGCCACTCTTCGATACAGACTCTTGCATTTGCCCAGACTACAATCCACCTGGCAAGTTCACTAGGTGGTGATGCTCTGCCCATCTGGGGCATTGCTCTGTTGCTCAGCAGCTGAACTCTTCTTAGTGCCTGAGGCAGAGGCCATGGAACTTTCCTCAGTGCCCGGGCTCAACTTGCTCCAAGTGAGCCATGGCTACAGGAGAAGGAGAGGTAAAGAGAGAGAGAGATAGATAGAGAAAGAGAAGTGAGAGGTGGAGGGGTGGAGAAGCAGGTAGGCATTTCTCCTGTGTATCCTGACTGAGAATTGAACCCAGGACATCTACACCTCAGGCCGATGCTCTACACTGAGCCAACTGGCCAGGGCAGTATATCATAGTTTTGATTTGGATTTCCCTAATGACTAATGGTGTTGAACATGTTTTCTTGTGCTTATTGGTAATTTGCATATTTACTTGAAGACATATTCTTTCAATTCCTTTGCCCATTTTTGAAAATTGGGTTGTTTGTTTTGTGTGGATGTTGAGTTCTAAATACCTTATGAATACTAATTTCTCATCAGATATATGATTAACAAATATTTTTCCATTCTGTCTTTTCACTCTCTTGATAGTATCCTTTGATTCAGAAGTTTCTATTTTGATGAAGTCCAACTTAATGTATTTCTTATTTTGGTCCCTCTGCTTCTGGTGTAATATTTAAGATTCCATTGCCAAATCTAGGACATTATTTCTTCCTGTGGTTTATTCTAAGAGCGTTAAATAGTTTAATCTGTAAACAAAAGATGTTAGCCTCGGTAGTTAGCTAGTTATTAATTTAAAAAGGGAAAAGAGGGACTCAGGTATTAAATATTATAGTTTAATAAAGTTTTTTTTAAAAAAATTACTGCTTCAGTAGGAAGTAGAAGCATTCTAGTGAGCTTAATTTGCTAGAAAGCTGTATCATTCACAAGCTCACTTTTGTACATTCAGGATTTCACTGTGACATCAGCCCTCTGCACTTACTCCCTCATATGGTTGGCAGGAGTCTTCCCAAAGCACTGCCAGCCAGGTGCCAGATTGTTGGGGATAGAAAAGGGAAATTCTCCACTGGACACATGTGCAGTATAAACCAGTTGATACAGCAGAACATTTGGCCATGTGTAATGGGAGTCAAAATGCGGGGAGGAGATTTTTGGAGACATGTGCATTAAAAACGAAAATGGCAACATGAAGGGGCAGAAATCTAGCATGGGAAAACAATCAGATTGGACAGGATACATAAACCCCTGAGAATTCCAGAACCCAGATAGGTTAAGGGGAGGGTCTAACTCAGGCCCAGGGAGAATCAAAAGAGTAGATTGCAGGGGTTTGAATGGCAGCTTGATTGTTATTGAGAACTAAGGAAATATATGGAAGATTATCTGGAATATGAGTTTTATTTTGATATGATTTGCAAATCACAGTACATAGCTTAGCATCAACCAGAGTTGCTCTGAGGTGGGACAAATACGCAAGGGTATTAGATGTGAAAGCTGCAGGGAGCCCAGTGGTGGGTTATTAGGAAAGAAGACCATACGTTTATATCATTTATTTTCTGAGGAACGGGACAACTGGGATTTCAGCATTCAGTCCAGTCAATGTGCAGCAAATGGAGTTGTAAGATAAGAATAATGGGTAGTTTTGGTTGACTCATGGTGATAGCAGAACAAGCTAGAGTTCTTGCAGCCTGTAGCTATGAAGCCAATACAAAGATACAAAGACTGCATTGATTATAAGTGTTTTTAATCAAATTGCCAGCAAACCTGAGAATGCAGAGGACTTCAGTTCTAAAGTCTGCCATAACATCCTTAGTTTGCAGGCCTCTTTTGTAGGGTGATTAGGACTAGTTAGGGGTAGGAGAAGAATGTGGCTACATGTTTTTCCTCAGGTCCAGATCCTGTTCTTCATTAGGCCTTGGCATATTTACCATTACTGGAGATAAGGTTTCTGGCCTTGTTACTTTTCTCAAACACTTGGATCAGATCTGAGTGCTCTATAGTCAGGGTGGTGGACTCCTGGTTTGATCTGGGTTTCAAGGCCTGATATATCTGGGCTAGGGAAGCAGTTCATCTGGCATCCCTATGCTTCAAAAAACAAACAAACATTCAGACAATTCTACAACATAGAGTGCAGGATTAGTATTTTGGGACTATGTTTACTGTCTGTCTCCTTTCTTAATTTCTGGGTTCCTTCTGGATGCTTCCCAGGGTCTGCATGAAAGATAAGCTCCTCACTACATTTGAAAGAGGAGAACCATGGAGAAATCAAGAGAGAATTAAAAAGCAAATGTACTAATTAACTATTTACTAACCCTTACAATGATCTAGACTCATGGGATATAGCCAACTGTTGGGGTCATCAGCCATGGTCAGCAGGAAAGGGGGGATCGCAAGGCATGGGCCAGTGCTTCAGACTTCCTTGGAGTCTACAAAATAAACAAACTGGTAAAACTAGTTTTGTGGCGAAATGGGCAATGCGGGGAATGCAACTTGTTAGGTAGACAGAGTTTAAACTTCAAAACTCTTCCAGTTACTTGAATAAAATGCAGAAGGGTCTGGATATTCCATCACAAAATTATGATTTTAGAATTTTTAACTCTTCAGTGTAGATCTCTGATCCACTTTGAGTCAATTATTGTGTGTGGTGTAAGGATCTAGCTTCTTGCCTTTGATGTGGATATCTAGTTTTCCTACATCATTTGTTGAAAACACTATTTTTCCCACATTGAGTGTACTTGGCATCTCTCTGACCCCACTCCTCTGCCTTCCTCTTCTACTTTTAAGAACTCATGTATTTAGAATGAATCTACTTAGATAATCTATAATAACCTCCGCATATCAAGGTCCATCACCATAAGCATATTTGTGAAGCCCCTGTTGCCATGTAAGGTGACACAATGATAGGGTTCAGGTATGGTGATATGAACTTGGTGCGGGGGAGGCATTATTGTGCCTACCACATCATACTTGTTGACCTGCACTGACTTGAAGTCAGGAACAAAACAGAGTGTCATTATCCTTTGACTAAATTAAAAAGGTTGTTATGTTCAAGCAGATGGCAGTTGAAAATGCTGAGCAATTTTCATTGAACACTATTGCTATCAAGAGTCTCATTAATTTAGTTATCACTAAATCCTTAACTATTTTTAAATAGAAGAATATCTAAATATACGAGCAGACCTTACTCAAAGCTGAATAAAATAAATTTTTCACTAGTTTCTACATTTAGGATCTTCTCCCTCTACGCTTCCTCCATGTCTCACAAATGTTTATCTAGAAGCAATCCTCCCACAAGGCTAAAGATCACTCTGGAAGACACACAGGCTTAGATGAAATTACTAGAAAAAGACACGTTTTAAATCACAGAAAACAAAACAAAATTGTTAAAGTGGTATTAAGACCCATGAGTGTAAGACACATCATCCAGAATCTTAGAATACCAGTATTAAATAAATCCAAAGACAAAAGAAAGGCTGTTGCTCCTTTAAACTAGCTTAGGTAAAGGAAAGAATGACTTCTATGAGCATAGCTTTTCTGTTGCTCTTCTAAATAATTATTTGCCTTAGAAAACAGATTGTTAAAAGCTAGAAAAGTAATCACAGGAAACTAATTTCTGTCTTTGAAAATATTCACAAAACGTTTTTCCACTATATGATTGATTTCTTTTGTATTTCAAACTTTTATTTATTGAATATATTGGGGTAACATTGGTTAAATAAAATTATATAGGTTTCAGGTGTACAATTCTATAACACATCATCTGTATATTGTACTGTGTGTTCACCACCCCAAGTCAAATCTCTTTCCATCACCATGTATCACCCCTTTACCCTCTTCTACCTCCCCTGACCCCCCCACCCTTTCCCTCTGGTAATTACCATACTGTTGTCTTTCATCTTTTTAAACCAAAGCAATAAACTTTTCATAGTAGTAGACTCCAAAAGGCAAAGTAATAATAAAATGATTTAGCAACATTATTGTCCTAAATTTATACCATATCCCCATGTATAAGATGCACCCTTTTCTTAATTAAAATTTTAGGGTCTAAAAACTGGATGTATCTTATACAGTGGTTATAGATTTTTTTATTTGCATTTATCGCTTTTTTGTGCTTGTCTTTGCGCTCATTGTTTTGCACTTGTTACGGGTATATCACGGTAGGTTACGTTTTGCCACATTCTGCCAAGAAATAGCTCAGAAAAGATTTTTGTACAGTGCTGAATTCAAGTAAAAAGTGATCCAGTTTGCAAAAGTGAATGGAAATCGTGCTGCTGAACGTAAGTTTGGTCCTCCTCCAACTGAAAAATTAATCCGAGACTGGCTATGAGAAGAAGAAACCCTACTGGAAACACTAGGGCAGAAGAAGGCCATGAGAGGCAAGTCGCAAAATGGTGAGATTTAGATAGGGAATTAAAGATACATATTGAAGAGCAAAGGGCAATTGGAATTCTGGTGTCCACAAAGATGGTTCAGCATGAGGCAAAAAGAATTGCTGATGAAAAGGAAGTTACTGATGTCAAAGGAGGACACAATTGGTGCTTCAGGTTCATGAAACGGAATGGACTGAGCATGTGTACACGCACCAGACTTGCCCAAAAGATGCCTGAAAGCTATGAGCAGAAGGTCCTTGAATTTCCTCGTTTTGTCATTCAATGTCAGAAGACACATCAGTTTGAGTTGGGACAGATTGCAAAGATGAAGAAAGTTCCCCTTCAGTTTGATGTCCCAAGTAACAACTGTTGATAAGAAGGAGGTGAAAACTGTAACTGTGAAGACAAGTGGACATGAAAAGAGCTTTTGTACAGTTGTTCTAACTTGTTGTGCTGACGGATCCTAGCTGCCTCCTATGCTGAATTCTAAACACAAGAAGACATTCCTTTAGGAAATGATTGTCCACGTTCATGACAAGGGTTGGATGGATCGGGATGGGATGAAAATCTGGTTAGAGAAAGTCTGGAGAAGGAGACCAGGTGGGCTCTTATGCAAACCTGCCCTATTCATGCTTGAGCAGTTCAGGGCACACATAACAAAGAACACAAAGAAGATTGCTGCAGAGCAAAAAACAAAACTTGCCATCCTGTCTGGAGGCTTGACATCCCAGCTCCAACCACTTGATGTCAGCATTAACAAACCTTTCAAAGCTGCCATGAGACAAAAGAACTGAATAGACCAGTGGTTCTTAACCTGGGTTCTATCGAACCCAAAGGGTTCATTGAGTCGGTCTCAGGGGTTTGGAGAAGCCTCTGCCCTGGAGGCCAGAATAAAGTAATAACGTACTTTGTGGTGAGTTTATGCACTTTGTTGGTTTTGTTTTTTGATCAAGGTGATCATGCACGGCTCATTTTGTGCACCAGTAAAAAAACAGATACCTATGTCTTGAATTTGGAAAAAAAAATCATATTTTATTTATCACTAAAGAAGGGTTCAGTGAATGTGCATATGAAACTGGTGGGTTCGGTACTTCAAAAAAGGTTAAGAACCACTGGAATAGACATTTCTCCAAAAAGAACATAAAAATGGCCAATTGGCATATGAAAAAATGTTCACCGTCACTAGTCATCAGAGAAATGCAAATTAAAACCACAATGAGATATCACCTTACACCGGTCAGAATGGCATTCATTAACAAAACAACACACAAATAAGTGCTGGCGAGGATGTGGAGAAAAGGGAACCCTCCTGCACTGCTGGTGGGAATGCAGACTGGTGCAACCACTGTGGAGAACTGCATTAGATTTTCTCAAATTAAAAATGGAGCTGCCTTTTGACCTAGCTATCCCACTTTTAGGAATATATCCTAAGAATACCAAATTACTGATTCAAAAGAATATGCACCCCCATGTTTATTGCAGCATTGTTTACAATAGCCAGGATCTGGAAACAGCCCAAGTGTCCATCAGTGGAAGAGTGGATTAAAAAGCAGTGGTACATATACACAGTGGAATACTATGTGGTCGTGAAGAAAAAGGAAGCTTGCCTTTTGTGACAGCATGGATGGACCCGGAGATTTTTATGCTAAGTGAAATAGGTCAGGCAGAGAAAGAAGATTATCATATGATCTCACTTATATGTGAAATCTAATTAGCAAAGTGAACTGAGGAACAGAATAGAGGCAGAGACAGGGTCACAGGGACCAGAGGGACAGCAGTTGGAAGGGGGATGAGGAGATAGTATCAGAGAAGGTAAAGGGATTAGTGAAATTATATATACATAATACAGAGATACAGATAACAGGACAGCTAATCCTACAGGGAAGGGGAAGGGAGTTATGGGGAGAGGGTGTAAAGGGGTATAAAAGGGACACAGTGGTGGGGGGTGAGGGAGTTATATTCAGTGGTACACTTCAATCCATGTAAAGACAATAAAAAAATTAATAAAAAATTTTTTTCTTTTCTTTTTTTATTTACAGGGACAGAGAGTCAGAGAGAGGGATCGATAGGGACAGACAGACAGGAATGGAGAGAGGTGAGAAGCATCAATCATTAGTTTTTCATTGCTGTTTCAACCTTAGTTGTTCATTGATTGCTTTCTCACATGTGCCTTGACCACAGGCCTTCAGCAGTCCGAGCAACCCCTTGCTGGAGCCAGTGACCTTGGGCTCGTGCTCAAGCTGGCGAGCTCGGGGTCTCGAACCTGGGTCTTCTGCATCCTAGAACAATGCTCTATCCACTGCTCCACCGCCTGGTCAGGCATAAAAATTAATAAAAATTTTAAGAAAACTGCCATGAGAGACGAATGGAACCAGTGGATGAAGTCTTCTGGGGACCATTTGACACCAGCAAGAAGAGTGAAGAAACCAACTATAGAAGAAGTTTTTATCTGGGTGAAAAGATCCTGGGATAATATCAAGATTGAGATTGTTGTCAAGTCATTTAAGTGTGTCATTTCAAATGCTATAGATGGAACTGAGGATGAGGTAATATATGAAGACACTGATTCGTCATCAGACACAGATGAAGACAAGCTAATGGATGGGAGTTTTGACAGTGATGAGGAATTGTATGAATGTTGTTGTATGATGACTAGAGCTTGAATTTAACAACCTTATGTAATAATTTTATTTTTCAAATTTCAGGCCTCAAAATAAGGTGCGTCATATACGTAGGAGTGTCTTATACATGGGGAAATACGGTATTTACTTAGACGCTATGAAATGTTCCTGATTTACATACTCAAGTTTAAAGCATTTACATGTGTTTTAAAATCCCATCTCTGAGTTGAGAGTTATGTAAATTAATAAAGTTCATTTTTTATCTTCAGGACACTTGTATAAGCTGTTCTCCATCTGGTTACAGACAAGTGGTAGAGTCTGGTTTATTAGTCATAGTTACTTAATTTCTTGCAGAAATAAGAATAATATTTAGTCAGGATTTCAGTACAGTGAGAAGGATATTTCCTATGGATTTTCCTGTTAAGGTTAGTACTTCAAAATCATGTTGTTTGAAATCATGCTCTGAGGAATCCTAGTTATTTACATTGAGTTACTTAACTCATGCCCCTTAATTTTACTTCATTGAGAGTAAGCTGCTTTTATCATGTTTATAAATTTGGGTTTTATAAAATAATTTGCTTGAGAAAGAAAAAGCTACATTGCTAAAAGAAGTTTGAAAATGGAAGTGATATTATTTGTTGGGAGATAGATTAGTATATCATCGATTCAGGCAGTTGTAGGACCCAAACCTTCACTTGGGTAGCAACTTAAGGAAGAATTACATCTTGGTATGGAGTGGAGAGCATGAATGGTTAAAATACGTATTAATAGATAAATGGAGTAAGAGTGTGGGTAAGCAAAAATATTTTTAGTGCTGTATGATGAACCAGATGCTCCAGCTCGCTCCAGTTACTCGTCCTGTGTGGAAGGAAGATGGTGATACCCATGGTGATGATCTCTTTGGAGGATAAAGGAGAGAAGTAACCTCTGCTTGGTTTTCTCCATAAATGATAAGTTGTGGTAGTTGCTGGTGAGAGTATAAAGGATAAAGAGAAAGTAGTTTGTTGAATCTTTTTAAAATAAGGTTTTGGGAGACTAAAAGTAGCCACCTAAATGAGACTTTCTACCTAAAACTAATAAAATTGTTATTTTAGAGTGAGTTAAACTGGAGAAACTAAAATAACTGAGAAAAGTATTTGGAAAGACTTCTACTGAGGGAAATGGCTTATGAACGAACCTTGTTGGACGGGAGCACAGGCTAGTTATTCTAATGTACAACGAGAGCAGCACAGTACTCACATGCTCACTTTACTAGCACTATAGAGACTACGAAACATCATAAAATCATAACATAAAATATCCTGATTGTTTCCGCCGCTTGCTTTGTAATCAAGAGAAAGGAGAGCATAGGCTTTGAAACCATTTAGACCCTACCTTTAAATATAATTTCCTTCCCTCTTGCTAACTGTGAATTTCAGCAAGTTAACTTGTCTCTCAGATTGTAAAGGGCTTTTGGGTAGATTTAATGATTACTAGTTTATAGATTGCCTTTTATCTTACCTAGCATATAATAGATTCCCCCAATATTGCTTTTGTTATATCCTTCTTTCTTTAGAAATTGAAGTAAAGAATGAATGATTTGAAGGTCACATTGATTATATGTCATAATTTGTGGTTGTGTGTTCTATTCTTGTGTAAAAATGCAATTTTTTTTCAAAAATCATATCATATAATGTACATTTGTCATGCATTCTTTTCTGGTAACAAAAATTTGAAATATTACTCTAAAGATTTTCAAGTTACAGATGGGCACTAGAGGGGAATTAAAAACAATTACGAAAAGTGAACATCAAGTCTCAAATTCTTACTGAAACAGGAGAGAATAATACACTTTTGAGGAATTAGAGTAGTCAATCCATAGTGATTACCTTTTTCTTTCTTTTTCTTTTTATTTTTTTTTGTATTTCTCTGAAGTGAGAAGTGAGGAGGCAGAGAGACAGACTCCTGTATTTGCCTGACCAGATGCACCTGGCATGCCTGCTAGGGGGCGATGTTCTCCCCATCTGGGGCATTGCTTCTTTGCAACTGGAGCCATTCTAGCACCTGAGGAGGAGGCCATGGAGCCGTCCTCAGCGCCCAGGCCAACTTTGCTCCAATGTAAACTTGGCTGCTGAGGGGAAGAGAGAGATGGAGAGAAAGGAGAAGGGGAAGGGTGGCAAAGCAGATGGTTACTTATTCTGTGTGCTCTGGCTAGAAATTGAACCCAGGACTTCCACATGCTGAGCTGATGCTCTACCACTGAGCCTACCGGCCAGGGCTATTAGTGATCACTTTATATAATTATATTACATAATAAAATATAAAATGTATTTGTTTATATATATATTTTGGTGAGCCAACATCTTTAATCCTAGCTTGCACCCAGCGGGCAAGTAAAAACACACACTGGGCTCCAAAACCCACTCATTCAGTGCTCACAAAGCTACTGACTTATCCGAGTTTCCTAGAATCAAAGGTTTCTAGCTCACCAGACTTATTCTGTTCCCCATCTCCTTCTCTGGCACAGACTCTGCACAGACTAGCTTCTCCCTCAGCACTTCGCCATCTTGGCTGCTTCTCCTGGCCTCCTCCACATGGCCTTACTCTGCTCTCCTCTCTAATGCTAATCTCAGGAACTGAGAGAGCGAGAGCAAGCTCCTGGTCTGCCCCACTTTATAGTGTAGAAATCCAAACCTTTTATCCAATCTACAAACAAGGAAGTCTCTGATACATAGTCACTTATCTGAGGCATAATGGGAGGGGATTCCTCATGAGAGTGCACTACCCCACATCATCCAAAAAGTCAAGGGTGTGAGGAAAAGCTTACTTTTAAAACTTGCACATGGGCAGCGCCATCTTTAACAAAGTGAGCATAATATATTTTATCTGCCCAGCAATCCACCCATATGCTCACTTTACTACCCACAATTTATACCACCGGCATCCCTGTACAAGGAAATTAGGCACATTACACAAATTATAAATACATGACAAATCATACAATTTCTACAATTACAAAGGTCCATTTCACCAGTCTCTGAGCACTTTGCCAAAAGTGCAAAATGTCCTTGGCCCTCTTCCTTGCCGTTTGAAAGGCTTCTGGGGGCAGGGAGAGGGCCTCCATCAAAGCCGCCCCCGACCCCCATCAGGGTATTTCACATTGTCCAAAATCCAGAAGTCCATCCAACAAAGGAGCCAGTGCTCACTCGGTCATAGTCCAGGAAATCAGTCCACGCACATAGGGCTTTAGCCTCCCCCTTCATCCCTGCCACCTGACAATTCTCACACTATCCTAAAGAGGAGCTTGTGACAATGGCAGTCAGCATTTCCATTTCTGCTCTGGAGAGCATGATGGCATCCACCACTATGTCCCAAAATCGCAGACCTACCAGTAGCTTAGCAGGCACTCCCTGCTGTTCCAGTGGCCACTTGGTGATGCATACCTGGCTCCCGCGAGATGTCTGTTCATCTTCCCGCTGCAACAGCCGCCATTTACCTTCTGGAGTCTGTGATTCACAACTCCAGCCCAATTCTCCTCACCTTCTAGATAGGATCTGGAAACTCCAGCTCCCGCTGCAGGCCTTGAGCCTTGGGCCTTGCTACGCCAAACCCAGCCTCAGCCCCGGACTCCTGCTGCAGCTGGCTCTCAGAAATCTTCACAACGTCCAGGGCAATCTGCAACTTACGAACCTGTGATTCCTACTCCAGCAGCAGCTCCATTTCCAAGTGAACCTCACGAACCTGGTCAGCCTCCTCTGGTGCTTACTCTAGCTCCAGGGTTGGCTTCTCTTTCTCCCATGTTTCCTCCAGTTCTTTCCGCTGCTCGGTTTGCAGGTCCCGGGCAGCCTTCTCCATAGAGCTCTCGGTTTCCTCATGCATGGCTGTAAAAGTCAGCCAGCTTACAGTTCCCAATAGGACAGCCATGGGGAATCATAACAGCAACCAGTCCTCTACTATGCACCTCAAGGGTTCTGGCTCCATACCGATCTGTATCAAATCCAGCCACAGACTACGCCAAATGTAAAGCCAGTAGTTGTGGCCACCATCACAGCCGCCTGGCCAGTGCAGGTTCCCATTAGATTCAGACAGTTGGTAAAGAAACGATGGAGCCAGGAACTGGTGAGCCATGAGCTTTAATTCTAGCTTGCACCTGGCGGGCAAGTAAAAACACACACTGGACTCCAAAACCTACTCATTCAGTGCTCACAAAGCTACTGACTTATCTGAGTTTTCTAGAATCAAAGGTTTCTAGCTCACCAGACTTATTCACCTCTGTTCCCCATTTCCTCCTGCCCAAACTCTGCACAAACTGGCTTCTCCCTCAGCACTCCACCATGTTGGCTGCTTCTTCTCTCCTCCATGTGACCTTAATCTGCTTTCCTCTCTAATTTGTTAATATTTTAAACAATGAAATTTTAGGAAACTGATAATAGCTTTCATTAATTACTGTGTGGTAAGTACTGTGCTAAGCATGGCACACGTTTTATCTAACTGAAGCTTCACAGTAGTCCCTTGAGGTACATGTTATCATTTTACAGATAGTGAAGCAGAGTCCGGATAAGATTTAAGTATGATGCCCAGGAGAGGACCCCGACTTGTAGTTATTATTTCCTCCACTTGTGCGCTGGTGGAGAGATGCTAAGGGGCATCAGACTTTAATGAGACCACAGGTGTTGTGTGAATTGAGACTTGCAAATTTGGGGTAGGGGCCATAACAATGTCATTAGTCAATTGAAGTTGAATGATCTATATAACTTACATTAAATTAAACGTTAAATGGTACCTTCTTTCTTCCATTGATGCTCTCTGCATTTTTCTTTTGAACCAACATTTATCTCAGCTGAGATGTGAGATTGGCTTGGGATATATATGAGTTCCTTTTGAGTTTTCCAAGAAAATAAAAATGTATCTTAGCAAGGGTTTGTAATTTGCTTCTGGTTATTTAAATGTATTCTAGAGAACATTTAAAGGACATTAAACAGGAATCATTTAAATAGCACCTTTGGTTTTAGTTTTAACATTTTATTGAAGCATAAAAAATGTGCACATACTATAAGGTATAGCTTAAAGAATTTTTACTCCTGTAGTTTTGAAAGCATAGGCTAATTAAAATATAACAGAGGAAAACTCATTTAATGAACATTCCAAAAGTTGGAGAAATCAGAATGAATGTACTGTGTTCATGGAGTTATCCAGGGTACTTTAAATGGAAGTGTTATGTTTAATATGTTTAACATTTTAACTTGGAGAAAATATATAGTTTTGAATGCAGAAGGTAGAAATGAGGAAAATGTGTCTATTACTCTTGGTTTAAAATAAACAAAAATATTAGGTTTTTATGTTTTACAATTTCTGCAAATTGTGGCAGAAGGATGAGTATTTTATAAAGTATGCATGTAAATAAAGATAACATTAAACTAAAGAGAAAACATGAGCTGGATATTGACAGATTAGTTTCAATCTGAGAGTGTTCAATTAATTTGACTTTCAAAGTCTAAATTTTACTTGTGTAAGTTTCATTTAATAAAATATTACACTTATGGTTAGTGACTATTATTAAGGTTTAAATGCAGCTGAGGTAGGAATTTTGATAAGGCCTATCATATACTATATCTTTTTATTTTTTTTAATAAATAGGTTTAGAGTAATCAGCTCAATTCTGTGTTATTTTAGAATTTAAGTACTGTCAGACTACTATCAATGGCTTAATAGAATACTTCTTTAATTTGTAAAATTATACTAATATATATTCATTGTGAAAACTAGAAAATTCAGATATATGGTAATTGCTGAAAACTAGAAAATGTAGGTAGGTATCACCTAGAGATTTTTTTTTGTGGGGGGAACTAAACTTCCAACTATTTTCCTATATATTACTCTGTTATTCATATTACTTTGTTCATAATATTACATTATGGACATCTTTCCATGTTGATAAACATATCTATATCACTTTAATGGCTGGATAATATTTGCTTGAACACTTCCTGTTAATTTGTGTAAGTATTCTACTATTATAACTATTTGGATTTTTTCTTGATTTTTTTTTTTAACTAGTTTAACTATCCTTTGATGACCATGCTTAAATTTACATTTTTGCAAAATTGTTTGTTTTTTTAGTATAAACTTTGGAAGTTTAATTTCTGGTGAAAGGTTACAGTGAAGATTTTGCTTAATAATTCAAAATGAAATTTATTTCCAGTACCAGTGTGAAAAAGCATACCTGCCTTAGTCATACTTAGTAGACGTTAGTATTTAAGAATTATTTGCCTGCCCTGGCTGGGTAGCTCATTTGGTTAGAGCATCATTTTGATGCACCAAGGTTGCAAGTTTGATACCTAGTTAGGGTACATAAGAGTCAACCATTGAATGCATGAATAAGTGAAACAGCAGATCCATGTCTCTCTCTTTGTCTCTGCATTTTCCTCTTCTCTCTAAAATCAATCAAATACCTTCAAACATTATTTGCCAATCATATTATGTGAAAATGGTATACTAATTTGTTTTATAACTTACTCTAATTTGCATTTGTTTTTGATGACTGTGGTTGAGCAGTTTTGTGTTGTCATTTGTTTTTTATTGGGAGCTACCTGTTTATGTTCTTGGCCCATTTTCCTATTGTTGTTGATTTATAAGTATTCTTTACATAATAGAAGTATATTTGCATTACTATATAGGCTGTAAGTTTGTTTCCCAGTTTATCTTATTATTTGACTTTTGATGTATACTTTTTTATTTTGTTTTTACAAGTACAGAGAGAGAGTCAGAGAGAGGGATAGATAGGGACAGACAGACAGGAAAGGAGAGAGGTGAGAAGCATCAATCATCAGTTTCTCATTGTGACACCTTAGTTGTTCATTGATTGCTTTCTCATATGTGCATTGACCGTGGGCCTTCAGCAGACCGAGCAACCCCTTGCTGGAGCCAGCGACCTTGGGTCCAGGCTGGCGAGCTTTTGCTCAAGGCAGATGGGCCCGCACTCAAGCTGGCAACCTTGGGGTCTCGAACCTGGGTCCTCTGCATCCCAGTCCGACGCTCTATCCACTGCACCACTGCCTGGTCAGGCTTGATGTATACTTTTAAAAGTTTTATAGTTACACTTATTAATATTTTACTTAATGAATTACTTTGGTCCTTTATCACAATATTGCAAAAATGTTCTCCTACATACTTTTGAAATATTTTTTATTTTATTTTTATCCATCTGCAGTTTATTTTGGTATAAGTTAAACACATGTAACCACCGTATATCACAATACCAGGCAGCACTGTCACGTGAAATATGATGTAAACTGTGTTTCCTTGATGTATATGTAACGCATTAACCTTGAGGGTAGGGAAACAGTTGACTTTATTTTGCCAGTTTAGTTATTTCTCTAGCAGCACTTAGTGAATAATCTATTACTTTGCCTCACATTTGAAATATCCCATTATTTTATAATATATTTATTTGCTTGAGGGTTTATTTTTTTTAAAATTTCTATTATTTTGAGGAAGGGAATAGAGGGGAGAGAGAGAGAGAGAGAGAGAGAGAGAGAGAGAGAGAGAGAAGCATCAACTGGCTGTTCCATTTAGTTGTGTACTTCATGATTGCTTCTTGTATGTGCCCTGACTGAGGATCAAACACATGACCTCCACATGCCAGGATGATGCTTTATTTACTGAGCCACATAGCCAGGACCTTGCTTGGGTGTTTTATGGGTTTTCTATTGTATTTCAGTTGTCTATTCTTATTTTCCTTTTTAAATCTTGGGGTTAAGTTTTTTTGTTGTTACATTTAATTATTTTTAAAATTTTCTTTTAATGATTTTAGAGAGAGAGGAAGGGGGGGGGAAGAGAGAGAAACACTGATTTGTTGTTCCACTTATTCATTGGCTGACTCTCGTATGTGCTCTGATGAGGGATTGAACCCACAACCCTAGTGCATTGGGATGATACTCCGTCTAACTGAGCTCTCTGGCTAGGGCTCATTAGTTTTTATTATTTACAGCTACATTTTCCCAGCATTTTCTCTTTTATAGTTTTTAATGCATTTTTTCACTGACAGTTTTTCAAGGCTGTGTCTTTGTGTAACTTATGGGGATCTCCAATTCTACATTTGAAAAACATAGAGATGTTACTACTAAATATTTGGATTTTAATTATTTTCTACTAAATATTATATTGTATTTTAAGTCTCAATGAAAAGTATCTGACGGGAGATCTACTGTGGTGAGGGTATGAAAATGAGTGGAACTATACTTGAGGGAAATGAAACTTGTGAGGGAACCAGGAGGAGAGACCAGGCCAGAGGCTAATATAGTGGTCCAGGTTCTGGGAGCCGAAACTGTGACAACACAGCGTGTCCGTAAAGTCACATGTGCTGCTTTCCTGTGGCCCACCAAAAGTGCACCATGACTTCATGGACACACTGTATATAAAGTGTGATATATATATATATTTTAGTTGCCCTCAAATTGAGAAAGGCTTTCACTGGGCTTTGGATGTAAATAATTTTTTTAGCCTGACAGAACAGGATTGTAACCTATTTTGCAGCTTTATCTCTCTTCCATATTCACAGTCTATGCACCAGCCAAATTGAATTGTTCCCTGGTCCAGAGATGTTTTTCTGGCTTCTGTGCAGTTGCTTGTGTCTGCCTGATACACTGTTGTTGCCTAGCTGCCTCAGCCAGTCTCATCCCTCAGTTCAAGTTCATTTCAGTTGCCATTTTCTTTCTGCAGTTGTTCCAGGTACCTGTGCTCCTTTTCCTTTGAGCCCCGTTGTTCCGCATGTGTACTCTTGTTGTAGTTATAGTTTGCCTTGTGGTATTGACGGTGACATATTTGTCTTATTGCCACCACTTCTGTAAATGCATACAACCCAAACCTTTTATGAAACGTTCAAATTTGGGCATGTGAGGGCTAAGTGCTATTATAATGGGCCATTTAAAATTGCTTTTATGATTTTTTTAAATGCTTACGAGATAACAGACTTGTTTATGATAGTAACTAGGATTTTATGGTTATTGCTACTTGACAATTTCATCTGGGTGCCTTGTGTATCTGCATTCTAGATCCTGTGACATGTTATTCATTAAGTTTTTAGAACATTTATATATTATAGAACTAGTAAGCATATTTGTTAATATAAATGGTACTGATAGAGTACTATATTTAAAAGTAAAATCTTCTCATATCTTATCTCTGGAATTTTACAACTGTGATAAAATATTTATGTGGTGTCTTTTACCACGTAGTTGAAAGCACAGTTCTTTTAGCTCTTATTCTATCCGTATCTCTGAATCATTGGTAGGTAGATGTTTTAAGGAGGATCAGAAATTTCAGGCAAAGTCGATTATTGTAAAATTGTTTGATGAAAATTCAGGCTTTTAACTTGTCATTTTAAAATTTGCTAACAGCAAAGAGTGTGCAAGAGTGGATTGTCAATCTGCGAGTGTTCGTTTTTCTATCAGCTCAGGTGACTATTCAAGTTTATGGTTTTGCACTTAACTATTTCCATGCCAATGATTTTTTCCAGAACATTTTGAGAGAGAATATTTATGGAAAAATTTCCTGGAGAGTAGGGAAGGAGAGGAGTTGAGTACATTAGGATTACATAGAGTCCGTTTTTTATTTGTTTTTAAGAGCACCTGTTTTTAGTTGGAAGTACCATATCTCTCTCCCAATGAGTCTGATCAGGCCTGTAGGTGCACATATGGAATGATGAGAGCCACTTCTTTACCATTCTAGAATCTGTCCTTGAATTTAACCACAATGGGGTTTTGTACCTGGATGTTAATTATATTATTCATTCCTGTATAATTCTTTTTATTAAATTTCCCTTTAGTTTGCCATAAATTGTACAGTGAGGAAAATTATAATCACATAAAGATTTATAGTTGCCTTTTCTATAAGGTGGTTGTGGCCATTTTTGTATGTTGAAGGACACAAGAAATAAGTTGTATATAATTTTCTCATTTAATTGTATCTAAAATTGTATGCATTTAAATGTCTTATCTTTTGAATAAGGCAGGATATGAATAAATAAAATTATATGTAACATTTACAAATTTTGCTTTCTTACTCTCTTAACAATAAGAATAGTTTTAGTTTGGGGCTACATACTCTTTTGAGGATCTTACTGATCTGTAGATGATGTTTGCTCCAGAGAAGAAACACACACATACCCATGAAATTTTTCACACAATTTCAGTGGACTTATGAGACTCCAAGAAACCCTATAACTAAGTCATTGTTTATTTAAAATATATTACTTGACAAATGTATTTCTGTAAGGAGGCTATATCCAATCACCTGACCTGTTATATTGTCTTTATATATTTAAATTGTATTTCCTAGCAGCCCATTTTCAATAATACTAGTTTGCCATAGCTTGGTTCTAGGATTCAATGAATGAAAATGCTAAAAAGCAAGAGTTATAACCAAAGATGATAATATCAGTATTGTAGGAAAGAGCTCTTAGTGAAAGGGTTAATAAGAAATGTTCCCAGGGTAGTGTTTCCTTAGTAGCATTAGAAGTATGTATCAAATATCAGTGTTGCTTAAACTGTTATACAAAAGAACAGGAATTAAAGTTGTAAAGTTGTCATAAATTAATAAGAGTAGCTGAGTATTCACTAAACTGTGTTGAAATTATAATTATGAAGGAAAAATGTTTGACTCAAACCATCTACCTAACTTCAGTGACATTTGTTCAAAAGATAGGCAAAATATAGTTTATTTTCACTGAAAATTTATTTTAGAAGTATTTCTTATTGTATATGTATAATATTATGTATTCATAGAAGTTTTACATTGAAATGAGCAGAATGTGCAAGTATTATGCTTATCTTTGGGTCAAAATAACTTGTGAAATTTTATAATTGAGTATTTTGGTTGAATGAAGTAAAAGTACAGTGTATCTGTAAAGTCATGGTGCACTTTTGACTGGTCACAGGAAAGCAACAAAAGACAATAGAAATGTGAAATCTGCACCAAATAAAAGAAAAACTCTCCCAGTTTCATACCTATTCAGTGCAGTTCGATGTGGGCTCCATTTGTTGCCCTACACACATCCAAACAAAAGTGAAGTTCTTGCCACACACGGGTAAGGACGTCTGGTGTAACAGAGTGAATAACGTCTGTGATTCTCTGTTTTAAGTGATTAATGTCGTTGATACATTCAATGTACACATGTTGCTTCACATAACCCCAAAAGCAAAAGTTTAAGGGTGTCATATCCGGGGATCGTGGTGGCCATGGCTTGACAGAACCCCTATCTACCGCCGGGGGAATGTTCTATCCAGAAACTCATGAACAGAGGTGGCGAAGTGTGGAGGAGCGTCATCCTGTTGAAAGATGACACCTTCTGGAAATCGTGGCACTGTATACAATTCCAACATGTCAAGATAGGTGTTTGTCGTTACAGACTGCTCCGCGAAAATAAATGGGCCTATCACCTTATCATGCATCAGGCCACACACGTTCACTTTAGGGGTGTTACGTTCGTACTCAACGTAGGCATGAGGATGATCAGCAGCCCATATTCGGATGTTATGGCAATGAACATGTCCACAGATATGGAAGGTCGCCTCATCCCTAAACACAATCTTCTGCAAAAATCTTGCATCATTGTCGATCTCATGAAGCATATCTGTAGCAAGTGCGTATTGTGTGGGTCTATCCGCCGGTTTGATAGTGTGCAACAGCCGCAATTTGTACCCGTAAAACAGAGACGTTTCTTTAACACCTTATGAACTGTAGTCTTGCTTAGGTGTAATTCTTGAGCAAACGCATGCACAGATTTTTTAGGGCTCCTTAGGTAGCTATCCCGTACAGCCTCTACAGACTCCTCACTACTGATGGCCTACCAGAACGGGGTTTCTCCACCAAACTGCCGGTTTCCTTCAACTGCTTATCCCACTGAGTAATGTTATTCCTATGTGGTGGCGCTTCGTTATAAACGTGCCGATATTCATGTTGCACTTTGGTCACAGATTCGAATTTAGCGAGCCACAGAACACACTGAACTTTCCTCTGTACCGTCTACATCTCGACTGGCATGGCCGTGGGCTGCTCCACTGTATACACGGTGTTATGTCATCATCTGAACATGTGCACATGCTGCCACATCATCCTACAGAAACTGGGAGGGTTTTCCTTTTATTTGGTGCAGATTTCACATTTCTATCGTCTTTTGTTGCTTTCCTGTGACCGGTCAAAAGTGCACCATGACTTTACGGACAGACACACTGTAAATGTCATGTTTTATGTTTGGTAACATTTTGTCTTCTGAGTGTATGATTTTTAAAGGAAACTTTTTACCTTAATAGCTTCTTTTAAAAAACTAAAATTTTAGTCCTTAGGAAGCCAATGTCTTGCTGGATTGTAGTATATATAATTCAACTAAGATTTTGTTAGTTAAAATAAGTTTAAAAAACTTGTCTTCAAGAAGGTACTGTGCCTTGAATTGAGTTCAGAGATACTTTTGTACCTTTTCATTTATTGCTTGAATGTGTCACTTTGACACATAGTTTGTCTTCTAGTATATAAAGTAGTGATTCTTAAGCTTTTGCACACAAATCACCTGAGAGTACTTATTAAAGCTATTGTTCAGGGCTGCAACTATAGAGATTCTGATTCATTAAGTCAAAGGTGGGGCCCAGAAATTGGAATTTCAAACAAGCACTATAGAGAATTCTAAGATATATAGGTGGTGTACATTTTGAGAAACATTTCCCTAAATAAGATACAGTAGGGTCCATCAGAAGTTTAAAAATTATTTCAGTTTCACTAATATTTACTGATTGTTGGTATGTATCATGCACTTTTGGGGGAGCATTAACAAAGTCTACTTTAGTATTACAACATTTATTGTTTGGGTTAAATACTCATAAAGTTAGGCAGCTAAATCTGCTGGCATTTTGTTGCCTGCAAGAAACAGTGGAAAAATTTTAACATTAAAAGAAAGACTGAAGTGGTTACCCGGGCGGGGGAGGGGATGGTGGGGGAAAGGGGAGTAAAGAGGGACAAATATATAGTGATGGAAAATGATTTGATTTTGGGTGATGATATATAACACAGTCAACAGTTTAAATACTATAGCGATGTTCACCTGAAACCTGTGTACTTTTATCAATTAATGTCTCCCCATTAAATTTAACTTAAAAAATCATATCCTAAAAAAGAAAAAGAAAGACTGTGGTTTTTTAGAATTGGAAAGAAAACTGTTAAAGTGTAGACTGTGTAGTTTTGAATTTTTTATTTTGACCTGTCCTAAGGCATTGACAATATTTGAGTGAAGTACGTATCTTGGATTCTTCTCTACTCAATCAATATACAATATAGCACCCAATACAGAATGCATGACATATGGCATTGTGTGGAATATTAATATTGCAAGAACTCATTTATTAGCATTAACATTTAAAACATTTTATGCTGAGTTTAAGTTTTTTCATTTGGCATCTGTTAATAGTATTGCAGAAAACAGTTTCCTGTAATTTTATTATAGTCTCTTGCTCCTTTTTCTTTCCAACCTGAAAAATTGGTAATGTGCTTTAGTAGTCTGCCTTACATAATGCTTCTCAGAAATATATGGTCTATGGTGTATCTTTCTCATGGGAGCAGTGTGAAGAAAATGACTTCAATCCCAGACAGACTAAACTCTTCTCCTTTATCTTACCTGATGCTTCAGGGTTTGATCGTGGGATGGAGTTAATATTAGTGGCAGTGACAGGAATGACAGCACTTTTTACCACTTGCTGGTGGAAGTACAGAGCTGTCATGCTTGAAAGCCGTGGATGCATCTTACAGTGGTCTGTAAAAAACGTGTGAATAGAAGGGTAGAGACTTAGGATTATTTTACATGTTATTTTACCATGAGCAAGGGGAGAAATACTAGTTTGTTTGCTCAACTCTTTTTATCCTGCAAAAATGGGTATTCTTTAAAAGGTGTTAGTTTTCATGTTCAGGATGAACTCAATTTTCCATTTGTTTCCACATCTCAATGGCACTGTTCTAAATGGTTGTGAGTTGTAGTATTCTAATATTCTTACTTTGCTGCAATATATATTATTATATTGCTAACTTGTCCAGTCTGTCAACTGGGGTTTCTTTTTAAAAAACATTCTTCGCATTGATTGGAATCCTTTTTTCTTTCATTTAAAAGTTGGTTTTTTTTATTTGTTTTTTACAGGGACAGAGAGAGAGTCAGAGAGAGGGATAGATAGGGACAGAGAGACAGGAACGGAGAGAGGTGAGAAGCATCAATCATTAGTTTTTCGTTGCTGTTGCGACACCATAGTTGTTCATTGATTGTTTTCTCACATGTGCCTTGACCGTGGGCCTTCAGCAGACCGAGCCACCCCTTGCTGGAGCCAGCGTCCTTGGGTCCATGCTGGCGAGCTTTTGCTCAAGCCAGATGGGCCCGTGCTCAAGCTGGCGAGCTCGGGGTCTCGAACCTGGGTCTTCCGCATCCGACGCTCTATCCACTGTGCCACTGCCTGGTCAGGCTCATTTAAAAGTTTTTATTTTATTTTATTCTTTTAGCGAGAAAGTGAGTGAGAGAGAGAGAAGAGAAACAGAGAGACAAGAAGGGACAGAGATGAAAAGCATCAATTCATAGTTTTGTCACTTTCATTCTTTATTAATTGCTTCTCATACATGCCCTGACAGGGCGGCTCCAGGCGAGCCAGTGACCCCTTGCTAAGCCAGCAACCTTGGACTCAAGCCAGAGACCTTGGGCTTCAAGCCAGCGACCTTTGGGGTCAAGCCAATGAATGACCATGGGATCATGTCTATGATCAGATGCTCAAGTCAGCAACCCCGTGTTCAAGCTGGTAAGCCCATGCACAAGCTGGATGAGCCTGTGCTCAAGCCAGCATCCATGGGGTTTCAAACCTGGGACCTCAGTTTCCTAGGTGGATGGCTCTATTCAGTGCACCACTGCTGACCAGGCTAAAAATTTTATTATTTATTTATTTTTTTTTAATTGAATTTATTGGGTGACACTGTCAAATCAGTAACACATTATCTGCATACTGCATTATCTGCTCACCACGCAAAGTAAAGGCTCTTACTAACACCATTTATCCCCCTTTGCCCTTTTTCACCTCCCCCTACCCAACTTTCCCTCTGGCAATTACCATACTATTGTCTGTATCTTTTTTTTTTTTTTTCTTAAACCTTAATCTTTTTTACTCAGCCCTGCCACCGCCCTTTCCTCTAACAGCTGCCAGTCTGTTCTCTGTATCTGTAAGTTTGTTTCTATTTTGTTTACTTTGTTCATTAGATTCCACATATAAGTGAAATTATATGGTATTTGTCTTTCTCTGACTGGCTTATTTCACTTAGCATAATGTTCTCCAAGTTCATCATGCTGTTGAAAGGGTAAGATTCTCTTCTTTTTTATGGCTGTGTAGTATTCCACTGTGTAAATGTAGTACAGTTTTTTTATCCACACATATACTGATAGGCCCTTGGGCTGCTTCCCAATCTTGGCTATTATAAGTAACACTTCAATGAACATAGGGGTGCATATATTCTTTTGAATTAGTGTTTCAGGTTTCTTGGGTTAAATTCCTAATAGTGGAATCACTGGGTCATAACACAGTTCTGCTTTTAATTTTTTGAGGTAATGCCAGAGGCGAATTTAATGGCGACACACTGGGCATGCACCCTGGGCCCCAACTTCTGAAGGGCCCCACAAACCCCTACTTTACACTTTTTTCTAATGTAAGGGCCCCAATAGTTTTTTCTGTGCCTGGAGCTTCAACTGACCTTAATCCGTCTCTGGGTAATGCCATACTTTCCTACACAGTGGCTGCACCAGTCTGCATTTCCACTAACAGTGCCTGAGGGCTCCCTTTTCTCTACATTCTTGCCAACACATGTTGTTTATTAATTTGTTGATGATAGCTATTCTGACAGGTGTAAGGTGATATCTCGTTCTGACAGGTGTAAGGTGATATCTCATGGTTTGAATTTGCATTTCTCTGATTAGTGATGTTGAGCATCTTTTCAATGCAAGTCAGCCTTCAAATTAGTTTTTTTTTTGTGAACTCTGACTAACTATTCTGTGTTCTCTTTGTATTTCTCTAAGAGCTAGGCATCTCTGAGTATTTTATATTTTTTTCCTATTTAAGTTTCTCTTTTATAATTATCTGAGCCCCTTTCACCCCTAACATTTATTATTATATCATGTTGAGCTTTCTTAGAATTCAGTGCAGTTCCATAGGAGGCTTATACTCAGAATAAATACATATAATATCCATCTCTGAAATGTAAAGAAAATAGGCTCCAAAAGTTTCCTTTAGTTTTTATTTCTCATTTTATTTAATGGAAAGGAAGAAAAAAAATGCATTATGCTTTTCCCCTTGCTTCTTCCCATCGTTTAGATAAATAATGTGCTGCACATTTGGCCAAGTTACCTTTCTTACCTTTAACAAGATGATCTGGAACTATAGCTTGAAGCTATTTATGTTAATAGAAAAATAGTTAAGTATTTGATATTTTATCAGTATTATATTTTAGTACTACTGTTATGTTTTTTAAATTTTTAAAATTATTTTATGAGCTATTTTTTTAAAGAATGAAGTAGATATGTACATAATGAGTTGGATGGATATTTATAGTAAATTATTAGAAAAAAGCAGACCCTGGCAGGGTAGCTCAGTTGGTTAGTGTGTCATCCAGACATGCTGAGGTTGTGAGTTTGGTCCTCGCCAGGGCACATAAAGAATCAACCAGTGATGACATGAATAGGTGGAGTAAGAAACTGATGTTTCTCTCTCTTCCTCTCTATCTGAAAATCAATAAAGAAAATAAAGCAAATGATAGTATTCATATTTTTTGCTTTATATGCCTTGAAATCTCCCCATTGTGTTTATAATTTTTTATAATTAAAACTTATTGAGGAAGAAAATAGGTATTTAGTGGAAAAAACTGAAGAAGCCAATATGCAAAATATAAAGTAGTTTAAAACATTAATTTGACATTTTCATTTTGAATATATTTTTTTGTTTGGTTCCTTTCCTTCTTTCCTTCCTTCCTTCTTTCCTCCCTCCCTCCCTCCCTCCCTCCCTCCCTTCTTTCTTCCCTCCCCCATCCTCCTACCCTCCCCCCACCTTCCCCCTCTCCCTCCCTCCCTCTGTCCCTTCCTCCGCTCCCTTTCTTACTCCTTCTTTCCCTCCCTCCCTCCCTCCCTCCCTCCCTTCCTTATTTCCTTCCTTCCTTCCTTCCTTCCTTCCTTCCTTCCTTCCTTCCTTCCTGCCTTCCTGCCTTCCTGCCTTCCTGCCTTCCTGCCTTCCTGCCTTCCTTCCGAAGCATCAACTCATACTTGTGGCACTTTAGTTGTTCATTGATTACTTTCTTATGCGTGCCTTGACAGGGTTGCAAACGAGTCAGTGACCTCTTGATTAAGCCAGTGACCTTTGGCTCAAGCCAGTGACCTTTGGTCATGTCTCTGATCCCACACTCAAGCCGGCAACCCCGTGCTTGAGCTGGTGAGCCCATGCTCCAACTGGGTGAGCCCACACTCAAGCTGGATGAGCTTGTGCTCAAGTTGTAGACCTTGGGGTTTTGAAACTGGGTTTGCAGCATCCCAGGCTGACTCTCTATCCACTGTGCCACCACCTGATCATGCTTATTTTGAATAGTTTCTAATATCTAGAACATTTTTGAATTTTCTGCTTGGCCAGAATTTTTTGTTTTTCCCATTATTGGTGTACTTTCCACAAAATATAATTCAAAAGTTCTTATATCATTGAGGATAATTTGGTCTTTTATGGTTCTTTTTATGGCCATTATTTTTAATTCTTAATCACTTATACCAGTTGTCTTTGTAGTTGGTTGGTACTCCCTGTTGATTCTGCCCAGATGTGGATTTAACGGCGGACGCCCTGATCACCTGGGCTCTGACTTCTGAAGGGCCCACAAAACCCCAATTTCACACTTTTTTCTAATGAAACCAAGTTTGGTTTCATATGTGCAATTTTAACATTAATAGTACATAATATTTATTATTTATTTTAAGATATGGTTAACATGTATTTTTATTTTCCCTGTCTCTTTTTTTTAAGGGGTGCAATATTTTCTTCTGCACTGGGGCCTCTAATGACCTTAATCCGCCTCTGCCTCTGCCTCACTTGCCGGCACATTTCTCTGCTCCAGTGCAGAGCTGCTGCCAGGCCTTTCATTACCTCTCCGGGGAATGGCAGCAGCTTTCCATCTTCTGGGTCTTACCCAGCAACAATGTGGTTTCTCAGCTTCCCATTATTATTATTATTATTGTAGCTCATTTCTCATTGGATAGTATTATGCCCTGCTGAGATTTCTCTGCTGGCATGAAAGGCCTTCTGTCTCTTGGCCCCAATTTAACTTACTAGGTAGCTTCTCACTGCTATATTACTTTCCTTCTAAAGAAAACAATTTACTATTTCCAGAATATGCTTCAGGAGCTTCTCTCAACAATGCTTTTGGTTTAAGTTTTTAAATCCAACATAATTTCTTTTGTCTTAAGTTTATTAAGAACTTTATTATATTTTTAGCATTTATCACATTCTGCCTTTTTAAAAAAAATAGATATTACTATACTTTTTTAACATGTTGATTCTAGATTAAAGTTCTGAGGGTAATGACTATTCTTTATGAATGAGTATTTGCTATAATGCCTTCTACATTTTAAGGATAACTGTAACATGTTACTTGAATTACAAAGCTTATTTAAATGTACAGTCATAAAATATAATAAAACCAAAAGTTCTGTTGACTTTGGAAAATAGTCTTGAAATTACTATGTTGACTAAAGTACTACTACCTATTTTCTTTTCTTAATTTTTTTTTATTATTTATTGTTTTTATAGGGACAGAGAGAGAGAGAGAGTCAGAGAGGGATAGACAGACAGGAATGGAGAGAGATGAGAAGCATCAATCATTAGTTTTTCGTTGCGGCTCCTTAGTTATTCATTGACTGCTTTCTCATATGTGCCTTGACTGTGGGCCTTCAGCAGACTGAGCAACTCCTTGCTTGAGCCAGTGACCTTGAGTCCAAGCTGGTGAGCTTTTTGCTCAGGTCAGATGAGCCCGCACTCAAGCTGGCGACCTCGGGGTCTTGAACCTGGGTCCTCCACATCCCAGTCTGACGCTCTATCCACTGTGCCACCGCCTGGTCAGGCGAGTACCTATTTTCTTATACTTTTAGGTTTTCAGTTTTAAGTCTAATCTCAGTTTGATTTCTTTTAATGTCCAGAGAACTGAAGTTTTGCTATACTTTTATTTGGGGGCATTAAAAAATATACCACATACCTAAAAGTTAACTTACAATGAGTGAGAAGTACAGAATTATTATGAATGCCATTTTTAAAGAAAAGCATAGTTGTAAATAATTCAGTTTTCATAATAGGTTGAACATCTGTTGGGTACTAGTTGGTAGAATAATAACCTCCTTAAGTTAGCAAACAAAAGAGAAAATAGCAGTTTCATATTTTGTTGAGCTTGTATTTGGTTAGTTTGTAAAATAACACTTCTTATTTCTATTGTTTTGAAGAACTAACCCAGTTAACTAATAGAAATTGATATCTGTGTCTGTGATTTGTAACATGGGCAGGAAAACAATTTTAAGAAGGATCCCATATTGAGTTTACTCTTACCTCTATTGCTTTTGCATTTAAAATTTTCATTCTGACATGAACAATTATCATTTGTACTTTTTTTGGTAAAGTTATTTTAAGTAAAGTGAAAAATTTATACATGGTGGTGCAAGTCATCATGAGGAAATTTTTCTTCAATATAGAACCAACATTCAACAAAAACATTATCTCTCTTGTTCTTTCATTTTAGCTGGTCAGTAATTGTAAACATGTGTGCTTTTCTAAAAAAGCTAAACTTATAAATATGATTTTGATGTACACATTACACACTATTTAACATGAAAAAGCTATTTGAAGTTGTCTGGTACCTGATTTTTCTTTATTGTAAATCGGTGAGTGCACTTTTTTATTCCTGGAAGATCATTACAGGTGGGCAAAACTGCTTGTTAATTCTCTGTTTCAATGTCAAGTGTAGAGATAATAAAAGTTTAGAGGGCAATATTATAATAGTTGCCTTTTATTTCTTATTTTGCTCAATGTCTTATTACAGAGAACAAGAGGGTTTGAAAGCAGTTAAGGTAAATATATTAGAAAAATGTTTTTTAACTGAATTCTTTGGCATGCATATAGACCTAAAGATTAAAAAATATTTAATACACAAAGAGTTTTCTCTTAATATGAAAACTCTAAAAATAGTCTGATTAATTAAGATTATAAAACTAAATATTAAAATTATATGCTCAATAGTCCAAGTATAAAATTAGTTTAAAAATTTTAATATATTAGCAGATATTTTATGCCACATATGCTTATCAAATGAATATTTTAAAAATGTCTTTGTGAATTCTTAATTTTTCTTCAGGGTTTCAAAAATAAGTCTTATGCTACATTTGGTTAAATTGAAGAATTTCTTTAATTCTATAAAATAGTTGAATATAGGTAAAAAAGAGGGTAATTTTAGTCTTGCGGAGATTTGACATTGTTAGCATTATTAACAGAAGTAAATTATTAAGTTTGTTGTATAAATTGAAGGGATTAAATTATTGCGTGGTGATCATTTTCCCAAGGATTAGGGTATTCAGTAATGGGACTGGATGAATCTTATTTATTTGCATAAAAGTGATATGTTAATGAATTATTTGATATAAAAATTAATTTAAAATACTTCTTGCTACTTGATATAGTGAATACAGTGTTAAAAAATAGAATAAAAGAATGTCCAGTTAACCATTTATAAGGTAGCAAGTATTTGCTTACTTTAAGTAATTTATTGTTTTTCTGATTCAGTGATACTTGGCAGTCCTGGAAATCAGATTATTACAGTTGGAAAACATTTGTTTGATATGAATTCCCAAACCTGACAGCTATAGTTAGGATTAGTACTTTTATAGTTTTCCAACATGAATTGAGGATTGGAGACAAAATACTTAAAGTTAAATTAAGTGGTGTAGAATAAAGCAAATTGACAAGATTTGTTGCCACTTTAATGATTTTCAGAGTGGAACTAGAACTACTGTATTTTGAAACATTTGGGAGCTATGACAGTGTAGAAATATTGTGTAAATTGTATTACTCTAAAGTTGCTATGTATCTAAAATAAGAAATAGTTGACTTTCTTAATTTTTTCTCTCTTGTATAGTATATAGTATTTTTCTCCCTTGTATTCAGATTTTAAAAGTTTAACTTGAATAAAGTTATTTTAATGCACTGTTTTTGCTGCAGACTTAATTCCAAGCATTTGTTTAGGCAAAGTGAGAAAGGAAGAAAGAGGCTGGTGCTTTAATTTTCTTCCTTCTCTTTATTGTCAGTTCATTTGTATAGTATAGGCATAATGCCCTTGTTCTTAGAAAATCAATCTCTTTTTCATAATAAAGTTTAATTTCAAAGTTTCTCTACCTTGGTGTGCATATACAGGTTTTTTCTTTTTTTGATTGAGTTTTAACATCCTGATAAACCCTACAGTTTCTACATTAAACAAAAGTATAAAGTTTTATACCTGGTTCATTATTTTTGGTTCGTTAAATATTATAGCAAGTTGACTATGCCAGAAAACAGTATAGTGGTACAGAAAGTCCTGGATTGATTTGTTTGGAGCCGTGATTATGGTTCTTATGTTAAAATGCTATTCCAGTTGTCATTATATAAATATATCTATAGTTTGTGGCTTAGAAACAATATACTTTACATATATATATGGTATATGCAAGGATATCTCTGTCAGTTACATTTTAAAGTTATACACTGTTTTAAGGCTATGTATTTATTATTTAGAAAATACGACTTACACGAATATCTTTTTGATGGACATAATATTGACAAAATATACACGATATTACTTTAACAAACTGCCATGCAACAAATACATTACGTTATGAAAAAATTGAATATATATGACCTAATCTAATCTTGACATTTACATTGAAAATTTACAACATAAACAATACTTAAAATGTTTTTCTTATATTTGGCAGTAATTTTACTTTTTACAATTTAAATTTGAAATTTATCAATGTGGATTTGGTGAAACTTAGATTTTCTCTAGTCGGTGACAACCTGAGGTACTAAACATTTTTCTCTTATTTCACTGTCTTCAAAGGTAATTTTTTTGTTCCTTTTAGGGTCTATCCAAGAGTTGTGAATTACAGCATTGTTAGGCATGGGATCAGCTTCTACTATAGAAACAACTCGCTTTTTCATTTTACTTTTCAAGACCTTTTGAAATTTTTGTCTAGTGAATGCATATAATAGAGGGTGAAATATAGTTGTTCCATAAGCCATGACTAGAAAACACAACCTTAATTTTACTAAAAGGTCACTTGGGCCTAAACATAAAATGGTGGTATTTAAAACAGAAATTGGTGTCCAGCAGAGAAGAAATGTAGAAATAATCAATAAAGACATTCTGAAGACTCTTTTTTGCCTTTCTCGTCGTTCACGGTGTCGTTTCACAGCTCGTCGGAGGGCAATTATTACAGAGACTGAAGTTCTTACACCAAAGACTACATTTCTCCCACCACTGCTTTGTGACATGTCTGTAGTCTCATGTTGCGTGGTTAGAGAAATTGTCTTTTTTTTTCTTACTTTCTTCTTCTGTCCTGTTGAAAACCTGGTGCCTATTCGAATGTTAAGAGCCTGAAGTATTTTGGTGTATGTGATTAGCATTACTATGACAGTGAAGAAGAATATCGGAATCTGTACAAGCAGGTGGTAGTACATGCCCAGTCCAGTGTAGTATTCATTTGTACTGACACATAGAAGTGTCTTGTTTTCCCATGTATTTCCACTTTGAAGACTGAAAAAATTTACCTCAATAAAGGGAATCAGAAAAGAGAAAAATGAAAAAATCCAAATGGATATCATTAGCATTACAGCTCTGCCCATTGTCAGAATTCGGTTTGCAGGTTTTACAGAGATGTCATATCTGTCCAAAGTGATAGCAAAAACGTTGATTGCTGTTGAGACACTTGCAAAAGATACACAGGCCTCATGGAAACAGCAGATAAGAGCAGTGTTACTCTCCAGTGAAAGCAGAAGGATAACTATGGTTAGAGGAATACATCCCACACAAATTATTACATCAAGTACATGAAGATTCATTGTAATAATGTTACTGACAGAGTTGATTAAGTTGGATTTCATGCAGTAAAGTACCAGTACAGTGAGGTTGCTGCCGAGTCCCAACACAATTTCTAACATAAGAAATCCGGTGAGAGATGCTTGAAAGCTTAATGGATATGATAGTGGTTGGTACATATTGGTGTTGATGTCATCAATGTCATCTCGAACTGTAATGTTAGATTCAGACTGCATGTTGATTTCCAGAATGGGGGGAAAACACATTCTTTTGGAGCAGTTGTTTTTTTCCCCTGGAAAGCAAAATAAAAAAAACTATTTGATATTTGGCGATTTACATGACATATAAAATGTGTTCTTTGTTGAAAAAACACACAACCTTTTTTTTTGTATACTTAGTTTAATTTTTTAAGTTTATAAACTATTAATGGAAGACATGGAATTAGGAAACATTAAGGTTGCATTGTTTTGATGTAAAATGAAATTGGATTCTCCCTTTGAAGAAATAACTATATTAGGATTACTTCTACATATATAGATCAAAATTATTTCATATGCTAAAAACATTTTCCTCATTTTGATTTTTCAAGCTTATTATTTGAGACACAGTATATTTTTGTATAATAAAACTACCCTGTATGCAAAAATAATTTTAGCCCCATGTTTTAAGATTTCATTTTAAAATGTGAGTAGGTACAAAATAAACATTGTTTTAATTTGTTCTAGCATAATTAGTCTAGGTGTAATTGTTCCTGGGAGATTTCAGATGAACAGGACAAGTGTTCATTTAAAATGATAAATGGCATACAGCCTTAGTTTGCTTTAAATTATTTTTTTTCATGTTCTTGATTGAAATTCATATTCATAAGACAATAGTATGATTAGGGATATTTGGATTTTTTCCCACAGGAGTAGACAAAGGATAAGTATTCTACATTTTATAGTTAAAATGTTCACTGAAGTGGGCAAACTTAGGTAATAAAAATTAGAAGAAAAAAGACACATGTTAAAATAAAACACCACAACGCTTGGAACAATAATCACTCCTATGAATTGAATGATTTACTTTGAGACCACACCCTCTTATAGCTTGTGGAAGGAGAAATTAAAATTTAATATCAGTAATAAATAGCCAGTTTTGAAGTGCTTTAAAAGAACATATCAATTGATTTTATTTAAGCAGAATTTTTAAAATAAAAAAGTGAAATTTTAGGGAAAAGGAGTATCTGAGGCCCATTTTCTGAGGAATCTTTGAAAGTTACACATTCCTTTTGGAACCTTTTATATAAATCACCCTGTGTATAATTTTGAGGAAACTTAAAAAAAACCTTTTTCTAATTTATGCAAATCTATATTTTAATATGTGGAGGTTTAGAGTAATTTATAAAAATGTATGATTTTCTGGGCTAAAATGTCAGTAACTAGTAGTATATTTAGTTAAAATATAAAATCATACAACCAACTGTATTTCACATTTCAACTACAGCATTTTTATTGCAAAATCATAAACAAATTATAAAGGTTAATCATTTTCAGAACTTATGTTAACCTTTCACTCGATGTAACCTTTTACAAGGTTTAGAAAACTATTTTATTTATGCATAAATATTTTAGAGGTAATATTTCAGAAGCACAAATGAAAGCAATATTAATTTGTCTTGCGCTTGGTGTAAAAGCACATATTCAAGTAAATGAAAGTCTTTATCTAACATTGAAATCCTATAAAAATGGGAAATTTTATGTGTGCCAGATTTTCTAAACTGACAGATTAAATATCATGTCTTTGTCATATCAGTTAGATTTATAAGTAAATAAAGCAGAAATGTCAGTTAGGTGATAATTAAGAAAAAAAGCATCTCCTTTAGAACAAAATCCTTTTTTTTTTTTTGGTAAATGTAAAACAGTGTGATAGGGTGCATGCATCTTCTGACCTACCTACCTGTTTGCTGTTGCCTTATGGGCCTTTTGGTTCACTACAGCGGTTTTTCTCAAATTGTTACATGATGTCATTGAAAGATTTTGACATGAATTTTTACCTGACAACAGTGAAGTAGCTGTGTTTTATTTCATGTCTTGTAGGAATTCTTTCATTTTCTCTCCAATACTTCAACTGCATGAATTGTGAGATTTAGTTGGCTGATGGATTTCTAAAGACCAGTACAAAATATTTTTTGTTTTGTTTTAAAACATCATGACCAAAAGAAACTTCTTCAAATGATAGGAATTATGTTTCCCTTCAAATAATAGGAATTATGTTTCTTTGCAGAAATATATGATACTGTCTCTTTATTTTCCAAAACATGTGAACACAAAAAGGGAAACATAAGGTTTCCTGCTCCTGAAATGTATTTAGACATCCTTCTGTTACACTGTTTCCATAGCAGTCCTGATTATTTTGAAATGATTTCTCAATCATTTAACTTGTTTCATTTTATAAATCCAGTCCATGTTCTTTTGATAAAAACCATCTGCTATGTAATCTGGTTTGTTTTCATTAGAAGATATATAATTGGCCATAAAACTCCAATGGAAAAAATCCTTTAGTCATATCAATTAATATGAATATATGAATATCTAGTGCAAAAAATACTTGCTAAAGCTCACTTAGCTTGCTGGTAATGTATGGCATTCTTATTTTGGCATTCCATGTTTCATTGTTTCTTTAAGAATCAGTAGCTCCATAATTCTGATATGCTAAAGTATAAACTCCCTCTTTAAAAATGCTCACCATTTTGTCTTCAGGATTTTACAATTATATTGTTTTTCTTTTTGTGGCTATTTTATACAGCATCTTCTTAGGATGATTACTGTCGATTTGTTATATTCCAGCAGTAATATAGACCTGTATTCTCTGGTTTTAACTCCTTAGTATCCTAAAATCATATATTACAAGAATATCCTGCAGTTTATGTTCAGACAGCTAGGGAGATAGATTCTCGGTCAGATGCATTCTTCATATTTTCAGTTGTAAGTACTGAATTAGCTGCTGTGAGTGAGCCCTTGTGGAAAAGAAAAACAATGGTTCAGAAATAGGGTTTCTAATAATTTCCAATTAATTGAAAGTTACTATAGTTTTATTTTAATAGTATATTCAGTATTTGTTACCAAAGTAAGCAAATGGTATTTTTATAGTCACAGCTTATACATAAATTTAAGGATTTCTTTAAATAAAATATTCTGTTACTCTAACAAGGATTGTAAGTATTATGTCATTTAATAACAGAATTAACACTGCAAATGTAACCATGAAAGAAAAGCTGTAATTTTAAAAAATAACTGATTTCTGCTGTCATTGTTGAAGCTAACTTGTATTTTCAGAGATTATGAGCAATAAGCTTATACTAAACATGTGGTCATTCCCTCATGTCTCTATAATAAATTTAACAGCATTTCCTCTGTAAAATATTGTAGCTTACTTATTATTAGCTCATGATTTGAATTTAGATTGATTAAAACAGATTTCACGATATTTTAAATTTCCATTGAAGAATTGCTCATGTAATTAAAACATAATAGGTAATATAAAATGTAACTTTAAATTATTTTCAATGACCATGACCAATAATAAACTTAACCAAAAACTGAGTGATAAATATTAGCTAAATAGTAAAACCTGGTTCTTTTAAGAAAAACATGCATTCTTTTGAACACTTTAGAAAAATTGTATTGATGACAATTAAGGAAGTATATCGGAGTTGACTTAAAAGCTGATGTCTTCATAGTGAATCAACAAAGAATATTTTTTATATTTAACAAGCATCCTATAATTACATATAAAATATATCATGTCATAAAAGAAATGGATCTAAAAAATACATGCTTAGCAATAAGAAGAATTAGGCAAATACACTCTTATAAATCAGGTTGAAATATTTCAAAGTAATCTTACCCCACTATGCCAGTTTAAAAGCAGCTACATACTATATAATAAAGAACCTTACCTCTGCTAAAGATTTGATAAATTCTTGATGTAGTTGAAGCATCTCCAGTTTTGATTGATTCATTTTGTTCAGTTGTTAGTGGAGTATTTGAGGAAGAGGGTCATAAACATCTCTTCGATAAGACCTTAATGAAAATGTGTGTCTGTACTGTGCCATTGTTTCAGCAGAACTGCTAATGTATGGAGCGTGTACTGCTGCTTCGAGGCTGCTGCGGTCTCTCACTCTTCCTGCTGCGGAATCAATAAGCGTCTGAAAATACATAATGAAAGTAATTTAGCATACTGAAGGCTTCTTGTCTTCAGAGACAACATTGAGATTCAGTTTTTCTAAAATGGAATGGCACTGCTTTTCAGAGGAAAGCCTGTTCTGGGCAGCTTTTGCAGAATGACAGCCTACTTTGTCGCTGCTCTCCACTGCAGAGAGATGCAGTGCATTCACTAATTTTGATTGGTCAGTTGTACTGGGCTTGAACTGTGCTTCATATGTATAGCATCCCCCCCCACTGTTTTTATATAAGGATGCTTTTTAAAAAGGCTATATTTATAAGTGGTTGTATATTGCTTTTAAATAGAATGTAAGTAAATTAGTCCTTTAAAAGTGTGTATTCTCTTCTGGTTTGTTGTTCATTTATGCTAAACATTAAAAAATGCAGGGAGGTGTGGGGGGCAAGATAAACTTCACATAAAGTATATATTTTTAAAGCCTGGATAATTGCATTGAGGCTATTTTAGTCATACGTATTTTTTTGGTTGAGGTTCTTTGTTGTACAAATAGAAAGCCACGGCATCTTGACTGTAAACTACATTGCGTTTCAACTATATAGTTTGTTCCCAAGTCTTCTTCTTCTTCATCTTCTCTGTATTCCAAATTGTTATAAATATCTCAAGGTGTTAAATATTTCTTTTAAATTCAATTTCTATTAGTATACTCTTCATGTATATTCAATCAAATGCATTACTTTCGAGATTACTATTCATTCTTCACCATTGGTAACTCTTTTATTCAGTAGGCATATACTGATAATTTACCATAATATTTTATTTTAACTGGCTATTGCTATTTTTAACCTGGGCACTTATAGTGGGTTGCTATGTTTTAAGTATTATATGTAGTTATATACTAATGTTATTGGCTAAATATATTGGTAAAGGAAAAAGGAAATTAGTCACAGGTTTTTGTAAATTATAAAGCTAAATTATTTTGAGGTAGATAGGCTGTCGAAAGAATAAAAACAATGGCATAAATGTAATTAACTTAAAATAGTATTTTAAAGTAGATTTCTATTAACTTTCTGTTATATATATATATATATATATATATATATATATATATATATATCCTATAATTTTCTATTCTCAATATTGAGAATTTTTTATGACTTGAATATATAAAGAAGTTATATTCTATCTGTTGACAAAATAGAAGACATGCAAATTGACTGAATTATTAGAATATTGTCCATCCTGTTTCCATTACTTTAGGAATATCAATGATTGTCACTTATTAAAATATATGCTAAGTTTTAAATCTGTAATGGGAATTATTCTTTTATGAATTTTACTAGCAGTATACATTTTTGTAATCTGCTGGTCGTGTTTATTAAGCATTACAGGGGTCTGGCATAATAGATGAATTTTGAATTGCATTTCTATAGAAGTTGAGAGTAATGTGGAAAATTTTGTGAATTTCTAAAATCTTCTGCATAGCTTTAGGTGGCAAGGCTTTGGTAATGCTAAAAATTAAAATACTGTTGTGTTACTTTTCTTGCATTTTTAAAGTTGGAGAAAAGGGGCAAAAGATAGTGTGTGCATGTGCACAAACATGTTATTTCAAGTTTAAAACTAAAATAAAAGATATTAGCATTAGTTGACACTTGTGGGGATGAGAAATTATTAACATAGTAAAATTCATATAGTGCTTTTCTGCCAGAGTTCAAGTATGTGCTTGTATTTATCATTAAAATATCCCCACGAAATGGAGGAAACCAAAACACTGTGACGCTGAATGACTTGAAAAAGTCTAGGTAAGTTAGTAGCAAAACCAGTGTTAGAACTCAGCAAACTCTTCTCTACCTGTAGTTGGCTTTCTCTCTTTAGAAAATTCTGAGGGTACTTGTGTTTAGTTTTGGATGATCTGGGTTTAGATACGTCTTAATAGATATATGATTTTTGTCAAGTCAAACATTTTCTGGGACACAATTTTTTTTTAATGTAAATTTCTGTGCTTTGTTTAACTCTCTGTGAGGCTGAATTTTCCAAGTTAAATTGAGACTATTTTAAAAAAACAAATTCTGGGATCTCTAAGAAATAATGACAGCAGAAGAGCTCAGGCCTGGGCATTGCTCTTTACTCCCTGTGCAAGTGACTTGTGGTTAAGGATACACAATATATTATAAACAACACTTTTTTTTTGCATACGATGGTTAGTATACTTTTCTTTTTAAACACCACAAATTTGGTTTTTTGATTACAAGGTTCTCTGATTTCTTAGGGGTAATCCTAACGTTCTTTGTCTTTAACAAAGATGAAAATATCTATACCTCTGAATTGAAAATCAGATGATATAATTTCTTGGAAAAAACAATATCAAATTACATATGTTATAATTTACAAAGATTCTTACTTCCATAGTAACAGATTTTCTTACTTGTGTATTTAATATATATAATTTGTATCTACATAGGATACTAATTTTTTAAAATGCTACAATTGGTGATTTAAAACCAATTTTTGTATGTTATAAAATACCTATGGAGTAATTATTAATTAGTTAATTAACAAGCTGGGAAGGCTGTTTAACTTTTCTAATGATAACCAAGCAACAGATATGAATCTGATCCTAAATATTTCTATTAAAATCCTTTTTCACAAATTATGTTTTCTTTTTGGTTATAAATAATTTGATTGCATAGGAATTTTAATTTCTAAAATTCCTGATATATAAGCTTCTAGTATATATACGTATATATTTAAAGACTTTATTTACTGATTTTAGAGAGAGGAAAGAGAGAAAGGGGGGAGGAACAGGAAGCACCAACTCATAGTAGTTACCTCTTATATGTGCCTTGACGCAAGCCCAGGGCTTTGAATCTGCGACCTTAGCATACCAGGTCAATGCTCCATCCTTGCGCCATCAGAGGCCAGGTGGAAGCCTTTAATATTTAATTTTGCACATTTCCCCCTTAAGTTCGGACAGTGGTGAGAGAGTAGTTTATTGTTTACATTTACCTTGCACTGTTTGTATCAGATCCCTCTTATCCAGCTTGTGTCTGGTTCCGATTCTATATTTTTGATGATTCTGAATTTGTAAGTAAAAAAGCTCAATTTTACAAAATATTGAAATCACAATTGAAAGTGCTTTGAAACTACTTACAAAGTACATATGCCAAATCTGTTTATAATTGCTGAAAAATCACCTTTTAAATTGTATGCAGCCCTGGCTGATTAGCTCAGTCAGTTAAGAGCATGGTCCTAAACGACAAGCTTGTGGGTTGGATCCCCAGTCAAGGCACAAACGGGAAGCAACCAGTGAATGCACAATTGAGTGGAACAGCAAATGAATGTTTCCCTTACCCTTCTCGTTTCTCTCCCCTCCTCTCTCAGTCTCTCTAAAAATCAATCAATAAATGAAAAAATTAAGCACTGCCTGATAGCTCGGTTGGTTGGAGCATTTTTCCAGAGCATAGAGATTGCTGGTTCAATTCCCTGGTTAGGGCACATGCAGGCGGAGCTTGATGTTCCTGTCTCCCTTTCCCTACCTCTCTCAAAAAATAAAATTAATTAATTAATTAATTAAAATTGAAAAAATAGATTGTATTGCTTGAAGTACGCTTCTTTAACGAATACTTAACAAAGCTAATTTTCGACTCTGATCTTGGAGCCCAAAGAAGAAAGGACTATTTTGGTTTAAACCAATCCAACACTTTCATTAGGCTTCTCATACATTTCTTTCACAACAAATATCTTACAAGAAAAATAGAAATGAACTATCTGTTGAAAATTCCATCAAATGGGGAGTAGTCAAGGTAGTAGAAAATCAACAACATTAGTGATTCCTTATCTATAAGAGAATAATTGAACATTGATTATGACTGTATAAAGTACATGCATCAAAATTGTATACTCCTTTTTTTAGTTGAATTTATTGAGGGGAGTGACATTGGTTAATAAAATTATGTAGGTTTCAGGTGCACAGTTCCATAATACATCATCTGTATATTGTATCAGGGAGTCGAATATTAGCTTTGTTAAGTATTCGTTAAAGAAGCGCACTTCAAGCAATGCAATTTATTTTTTTCAATTTTAATTAATTAATTAATTTACTTTATTTTATTTTATATTTTGAGAGAGGTAGGGAAAGGGAGACAGGAGCTATTGGGTTTATTTTGTTTATTTATTTATTTATTTTTGTGCTTAGTTCTTTTACCTTTTTTACTCAGCTCCTCACCCGCCTTTCTAAGAGCTGTCAGTTTGTTCTCTGCATCTATGAGTGTTTCTATTTTGTTTATTTTTTTCACTAGATTCCACAAATAAGTGAAATTATGGTATTTATCTTTTCCTGACTGGCTTATTTCACTTAGCATAATACTCTCCAGGTCTGTCCGTGTTGACGCAAAAGGTAAGATATCCTTTCAGCAAGTATTATTCCGTTATTTAAATGTACCACAGCTTTTTTATCCACTCATCTACTGATGGACACTTGGGCTGCTTCCAAATCTTGGCTATTGTAAATAGCTGCAATGAAAATAGTGGTGCATATATTCTTTCAAATTAATGCTTTGAGTTTTTTCGGATATATTCCCAGAAGTGGAATTGCTGGGTCATAAGGCAGTTCCATTTTTAATTTTTCATGTAACTCTATATTTTTTTCCACAATGGCTATACCAGCCTGTATTCCTACCAACAGCTCAAGAGTGTTCTCTTTTGTCCACATCCTCATCAAAACTTATTGTTTGTTGCCTGACCTGTGGTGGCGCAGTGGATAAAGCGTCGACCTGGGAACACTGAGGTCGCCAGTTCAAAACCCTGCACTGGTCTAGTCAAGGCACATATGGGAGTTGATGCTTTCAGCTCCTCCCCTCTTTCTCTCTTTCTCTCTCTCTCTCTCTCTCTCTCTCTTACTCTCTGTCTCTTCTCTAAAAATGAATAAAATAAAATAATTAAAAAAAAATTTTAAAAAAACACAAAAAACCCCACAAACTTATTGTTTGTTGATTTATTGATGATAGCCATTCTCACAGGTGTGTGGTTATATCTCATTGTGGTTTTAATGTGCATTTCTCTTATGATTAGTGACATTGAGTATCTTTTCATATGTCTATTGGCCATCTGTATGTCCTCTTTAGAGAAGTTTTATTCAGGTCTTTTGCCCATTTTTTAACTGGATTGCTTGGGTTTTTGTTTGTGTGAGTGTTGAGTTTTATAAGTTTTTTATAAATTTTGAATACTACCTCCTTATCAGATGTATCATTGGTGAATATGTTCTTCCATTCAGTGGGTTGTCTTTTTATTTGTTGATGGTTTCTTTGTTGTGCAAAACATTTTAGTTTGATATAGTCCCATTTGTTTATTTTATTTTTTGTTTCCCTTGTTTGAGAAGATACATCAGAAATAATATTGCTACAAGAATTGTCCAAGATTTTACTCCCTATCTTTTCTTCTTGGATTTTTATGGTTTTTAGTCTAATATATAAGTCTTTATTCCATTTTGAGTTTATTCTTGTGTACAGTGTAAGAAGGTAGTCTGGTTTCATTTTTTGCACATTGTCCAATTTTCCCAACACCATTTATTGAATAGACTGTCTTTACCCCATTATATGTTCCTGCCTACTTTGGCAAATATTAGTTGACCGTAACTGTTTGGTTTTATTTCTGGGTTTTCTATTCTGTTGCATTGATCTACAGGGTGTCCCTGGGTTACAACACAGTTCTGTTCCTATGACAATGATGTAACTCGAATTTTGTTGTCAGTTGAAACACACCCTACCCTAACACAAACAAAACACTTACACTTTACACTTTAAATAGTCGAAAATGGCATAGGTAAGCATATTTGGGGATGCCAGCTCCCTCACTCATATGCTGTGTTACTATGTATTCTTTTGCCATACGCAACCAAACTAGTTTGCCTACATAGTCTGTAAGTATAACGCTAATGGCGTAAGCCAAAACATTCATGTCTCAATTTTTTTACGTATTTATGGGAGTGGGCATCATAAACACAGAACATCGTATGTTGAGACTGTCGTAACCTGAGGACACCCTGTATAAATCTGTTTTTATGCCAATACCATGCTATTTTAATTATTGTGGTCTTATAGCAGGGGTCGGGAACCTTTTTGGCTGAGAGAGCCATGAATGCCACATATTTTAAAATGTAATTCCGTGAGAGCCATACAATATGTTTAACATTAAATACAAGTAAATGTGTGCATTTTATGTAAGACCAACACTTTTAAAGTACAATAAGTTTCTGAATTCTTTTTAATAATGTTGTTATGCGGTTGCTAACCAATGATGAATAAAGTACCTCTTACCATTAATGCGACTTCTGGTGCTGCATGGTTTTGCTGATGGCTTTGTAGTCTGATTGATATGTGGTGAGGTTAAGCTTCATGCAGGCGCTGAGACTTCCATCTGTTAAATGTGATCGTAGGTTGGTCTTAACATTTTTTAGATGTGAGAAAGACTGCTCACATGCATACATAGAGCCCAACATTGTCAGTACAGCAATTCTCACATGCTGCAGTGTGTGGTATGTGATGGGAAGCGCGTTCCAAGCTTTGACAATCAGCTGGTCCGCGGGTTGAAGTTTTTTCATTTCTCCCCACTTGTGTTTGCTCGCCAACTCTGCTTGCTGTCGTGCAAGTCTTTCCAAATCTTCATTCAGTGACTTGGACTTATTCACCCACATGTGTGAGGCCTTCAGGTCAGCAGCTTGTAGCTCAAAATTTCTGAGGGAGACACCAGGGATGTAACTCAGGTCGGCGCTGTCCACTGCACACTCAGGTGGATGGGTGATGAACTTAAAAAGACGAGTGCACTCATGAAATTCTCCAAAGTGCGCTTTGAATGACTGCAGGAGATTAGGTGTGAAGTCCGCTAGCTGCTGGAGATGAAGATGTTGAGCAGGGTCACTTGCTGTGCATGCATCTTTAAACTCTCCCAGTTTTTCAAAGTGTAGTAAACGACCTGTTTCAATGTTGGTGATGAAGAGTTCCAGCTTGTTTTCAAATGCAAATACTGCTTGTTGAAGGGATAAGACTGTATTTCCAATGCCTTGCATTTTTACATTGAGCTGGTTCAGATGTTCAGTCATGTCCACAAGATAGTAGAACTTCAGGAGCCACTCAGTGTTAGCTAACTCAGGATGCGTGACGTTTTTCATTTCAAGAAAAGTTCTGATTTCTCTCAGACAAACCGCGAAATGGCTGAACACCTTTCCACATGACAGCCAACGCCCATTGCTGTGCAGAAGCAGACCAGGATAATTATTTCCAACTTCATTCAGCAGTGTTTTAAACTGGTGATCATTTAAAGCTCAATCAACAATAAAGTTGACCACCCGAATGACCAGCGACATCACCTCACCAAGCTGCTCGCCACACATCTGAGCACAAAGCACCTCCTGATGTAGGATGCAGTGAAAACGTAGGATGGGTCTCTTTTCATGTTCACGAAGAAGGGCTATGAATCCTCTGTTTTTCCCACCATACACGGAGCACCATCAGTACACACTGAAATAAGTTTATCCATCGGTAGATTTTTTTCTGTAGCAAACTCAGTGAAAGGCTTGAATAAATCCTCACCTCTTGTTTTCTCTTTCATAGGCAAAACAGCAAGGCTTTCCTCATGTAGTGTGTCACTGACAGCATACCTTGCAATCATGCTGAACTGGGATAAATGGGTTACTTCTGTTGACTCATTCAAAGCGAGAGAAAAGAATGGTGCTGCATTTATTTCCTTCACTTGTGTTGCCTCAATATGATTTGCCATCATGATGGTAAGATCGTGAACAGTTCTTGCCAACAGAGGCATGTCTTTTATTTGTTTGATTATCTTGTCTTTGTCCAAAAAGTTGTCAAAAAGTTCATTGGCAACATCAAGCATGAATGTTTTGGCATATTCCCCATCTGTGAGTAGCTTTCTGTTTCTCACAATTGCTAAAGCACCAGCAAAGCTAACTGAATTCCAGTCACCTTGTTGGGTCCAAACACGGAGTTGCTGCTGACTAACTTGCACTCTGCACAGTAGTTCTTGACATGCTTTCTTTCTGCTGTCCCCCGCTGGATATTTCAATGCAAATGTAGTATGGCAGGTGTCGAAGGGCCGCTTTATATTTGACCGTTTCATCAATGCAATTTTATCATTGCATATTAGACACACTGTAGAACCTGCTCTCTCCACAAAGGCGAATTTCTCTGTCCATTCCTGCTGAAAAGTACGATACTCCTCTTTTATTCTTTTAGTTATCTTCTTTGTCAAAAGGGTTTCTGCAATTAGCTAGCTGACTATTTGATTAAAAGGAGGGAAGTTTATTTCCTGACTTCACAATGACCTGTGTATGTTACGCATTATCCAATAAAAGTTTGGTGTTGTCCTAGAGGACAGCTGTGATTGGCTCCAGACACCTGCAACCATGAACATGAGTGGTAGGAAATGAATGGATTGTAATATATGAGAATGTTTTTTATTTTTAACGTTATTATTTTTTTATTAAAGATTTGTCTGCGAGCCAGATGCAGCCATCAAAAGAGCCACATCTGGCTCACGAGCCTTAGGTTCCTGACCCCTACCTTATAATATAGTTTGATGTCAGGTACAGTGATTCCTTTAACTTTGTTCTTTCTCAAGATTATCATCACCAGGCTGGGTGGCTTGTTGGGTAAAGTATCCTAGCACACTGAGGTCTCAGGTTCCATCCCCCAGGCAGGGCATGTGTGAGAAGCAATCAATGAGTGCACAGCTGAATGGAACAACTAAGTAGGACAACAGGTTGATTCTTCTCTGTCTCTCTCAAATTAGTGGAAAAATTAAAAAAAAAAAAAAAAGAAAAAATATTGCTGTAGCTATTCAGGGTAAAATTTAATACTCTGAACAGAACAACACCACGAAGTGTTTTTCCCTATGTTTTTCTACCTCACTATGCTGGGCATTTAATTTTCTTTTATTTTTATTTTCTAAACTATATTTGTAACTCATTGGCTAGCATCACTTACAAAAATAAATACATCGTATTTCTTTTCATTTTCTCATTCAACCTAGATTTTGGACTCTTCAACTCTTACTACTTTTTAATCTTCATCTGTTGTCCAGCTGTGGCATGTTATCTTTGGCTACTTGTCCAAATTATTACCACCTCTGCCCCCAATTTTTTGGTTTAATATTATGACTGATTTATATCCCTCTTTGCATTCTTAAATTTTATGGATTTTGTTAATATTTTTCTCTTATATTTTCATCCAAATTATATAAAGTTATATTTTTGCTCCCTTTTTTTATATTGGTTTCTCTTTCTTTTCAGTTGTTTCATTTTCTTTGCATAATTCTCCTATAGGTATATTTTGCAGTACGAAATTTATTTCTGTGTCCTGAAACTAAGCCAGTAGGTCAGTGGTTCTTAACCTGGGTTCTATTGAACCCAAGGGGTTCGATGAGTCGGTCTCAGGGGTTTGGAGAAGCCTCTGCTGTGGAGGCCAGAATAAAGTAATACCGTAATTTGTTGTGAGTTCATGCACTTTGTTGGTTTTGTTCCTTGATCAAGGTGATGTTCATGCATGGCTCATTTTGTGCACCAGTAGAAAAACAGATACCTATGTCTTGAATTTGGAAAAAAAAATCATATTTTATTTATCACTAAAGAAGGGTTCAGTGAATGCGCATATGAAACTGGTGGGTTCGGTACCTCAAAAAAGGTTAAGAACCAGTGCAGTATGTGAACTAGATTATATATTTAACAAAGCTGTGGCAAATCCCTTCTTCTCTGCTGTTATGTGTGCCGTGCTCTGGCAGGAGACTTAGCTGAATGCTGTCTGTGAACTAGTAGTGGTTTGTTATAGAAATCAGAAACATAATGCTTTTTTAAGAAGGCTGCTATATCCTTGATATATGGAGCAAGAGAATGGTAGAGTTCTACAGACTTAGTAATTTCCACAGTACTACTCGGGGCATCTATTTAGGAAAATGTTTAAAGACTATGCTCATTGGTGACTTTCTGCTAGCAAAATACAGCAGTGTATCTTCAGTAACTGCTATTCGGTAGTTCTCACTTAGGGAAATACTATCTACAAAAAGTCCTGCCAATGTCTACTAAATGTTCCGTGCTTTTTATTAGTACTGCAGAGGATTTGTAGATCAATTTAAGAGGTAACGTCTTAACAATATTGAGTCTTCCATTTTATAGATACCATATCTGTTATTTTTGGTCTTCTTTGATTTATTTTATTAGTGTTTTCTATCATTTAGCTTATACATCCTGCACATATTTTGTGAGATTTGTACCTAATTATTTAATCTTTAATGCCATTTGAAATAGCACCTGTTTTTTTGTTTGTTTGTTTGTTTGTTTTTTTACAGGGACAGAGAGAGAGTCAGAGAGAGGGATAGATAGGGACAGACAGACAGGAACGCAGAGATGTGAGAAGCATCAATCATTAGTCTTTCGTTGCCATCGTGACACCATAGTTGTTTCTTGATTGCTTTCTCACATGTGCCTTGACCGCGGGCCTTCAGCAGACTGAGCCACCCCTTGTTGGAGCCAGCGACCTTGGGTCCAAGCTGGCGAGCGTTTGCTCAAGCCAGATGGGCCCGCGCTCAAGCTGGCAACCTTGAGGTCTCGAACCTGGGTCTTTCGCATCCCAGTTCGACGCTCTATCCACTGCGCCACCACCTGGTCAGGCTAGCACCTGTTTTTTTAAAAGCAATATTCCAATTTTGTATTTTTAGTATATAGAGGTACGTTGTGTGTGTGTGTGTGTGTGTGTGTGTGTGTGTGTGTGTGTGTGTGTGTGTGTGTGTTGACCTAGTATCCTGCAACTTTACTAAACTGATCCATTAGTCTTGGGAACTTTTTTAGTGTTTTTTTTTTAATCTAGATAATGTTGTCTACAATCAAAAACTGTTTAATTCTTCTTGAAACATATGTGGCTTTTATTTACTTGCCTAATTTTACTGCCTAAGACTTTAGTATTAGATTTGATAGGAGTGTTTGGGGAGAAGCAAGCTGCCATGAGCCTTGAGCATCCCTGAGCGTCCTAGAGTATTGCTGGATATGCTAAGAGTGCAAAGATCTTACTGTCCATTACCTGATTAATTTCTCAGGGTTGTGTTTGAAGATACCTACCTTGATAGATGCAATAATGACATCCCAAGCAAAGAACAGACTTGCTTCTGCTTGTTATGAAAATGGTAAATTTTCTAAGCTTAGTATTCTTCAGCTGTGGCGCAAACCTACACTACCAGGGCCCTTGAAGGGGAAGGGGAACTGTCACTGATCTGATCCTCTGCTGCTTACTGTGTCATGACAATAAAGTCTTTTGCCTCTGATCCAGGTATCTTATGACTTGACAGTATCCATGATAGAAACATCATAGCTTTGTAGCTTGCAAGTAGGATAAAGTTCTAGACCCTTCATGATTTTTGATAGTTTTGCAACAAGGATGTGATGTTAACAGGAGCATGGCTTCCTGCAAGAGAAGAGACAAGGGCTCTTGTGGGCCAGTTCAGGGAATATGAGATCCAGTAGCAAATGGTCTTATTTAAGTGGTGGGCCAGTAGATATTATACTGATTTTCAGAGGCTGAACAGTGAGAGGTAGAATTAAATGAAGCTACCTGAATGCTGCTTTTGGTCATTGCTCACTCTCTAGGCTAGAGGAGGAAAGATTATTATTGCATCAGTGCAGCAGCCTCTGGGTCCTAGGCAGAAGGTAGTAAGTGTGACTGTGGCTGCTGAACCAAGGGCCCCAGAGCTCAAATAATAGATGTCAGCAATGAGGATATAGAGCTTTGCTGAGACTGAAGGCACTGTAAGTTCATTTGTTGAATCCAAGTCGGCAGCCCCTTGAAATTGAATGTAAATGGGAAACAAAACCTTGCTTATTTGTGTAGAGCTCCTCTTTCCTCCTATGCCCTCTGATTCCTCTCTGTACTCTTACCTCAGCTGCTTAAGATAAAAGCCAAGTATGATAGGGAACCTCAAGGAGGGAGGAGATGAAAACTTTATAGTGCTGGATAAAGGTGCCCAGCCACTGTTCTACCCAGTCAGTCCTGTGGGGGTTAAGCACAGGAAGGCCCAAGGGCTGCTGAAGGCACTGCAGACTAGGGTGGAGCTTTACACAGGGCAAGTTAAAGGCCCGTAGGCCTAGGTACTTTCAGGAGCTTGGAGCTAAGGAGAAGGAAGTGGCACCGCTAGGAGCTATCAGAAGAAAATCCTCAGACCTGCATAGCCCGTCTTTCAGGTTGGCCTGCCTCACCACCCTGTACTCCCAATGATGCTTGTCAGAAAATGTCATCACCTGTGAGCTATGGCTCAAGTCCTTTCTGTATGTATGTTCCTGCTGAGGGAAAAACACTTAAATTCAAGAAAAGCTGAAGGGTGGGTGTTGTCTCAGCCTATTCAGTATACTGTTGTTCTGGCTTCATCTGCCAAATGTATATTTGGTGTTGCCATTTTTTACATACTTACACTGTGAAAGCTTTTAACTTTGTAGAAGATTCTCCCATTCACAGGGTGCTACATGTCCTCTCCCCTGGTGATCCAGCAAAAACCATGTATTGTACCAGGAGAAGAGAAAAGAAAATCACAGCTTTAGTTGTGATTTTTGTGGCTGTAAAATCACTCAGACTATTTCTTAGTACAGCAGTGCCACCTGCCTGACCCATCTACCAAGTGTACCTCTTGAAAATGTCTACTGTGAAGGCCATGTTTAAAGGAATCACCTGACCCATAGGCACATTGAGACTCAAACCTGATGTCATCATTTTGGACTAGGTTAACTTGACTACTAAGAAGCCAAGGGTCCAATAGACGTTACTGATCAAATGAAAATGGTTCTTCAGGGGGGCATCTTGCCTAGACATATTGTAATTATGGTTTTGCATGAAGGAGTGGAAGCATGCCCTTTTGGCAAAAACCGTATCTCCACCTGAAGCAAAGCCACTGGCTTAATGGGGTCTTTGATTCACAGAAGTTTCTTTAAATACTTGATGGTTCAGCCAAGGTAAGAGCTAATGATATCAATTGTACTGCCTCAACTGGTCAACCTCTGGGTCAGCTGTAGAAAACTGAGAGTGGAAGTGACTACTCTACTTCATTCTCATAGTTCTGACCAACACTCCTCTTTATTAAGATTGGTATATTTTATTGACTTTGGAGCTGTTGCCAGTTGCATAGCCCTCTGGTGTGCTACTTGGAAGATCTCTTTGGGCTGCAACCGTGAAAAAAAATTGCAGCCGTGACTCAGATTGCTGCAATTTCTACCTGGATTCATTTTTGTATTAGATATAGCTACATGGCCACCTAATGTACTGGGCAACCACTGTATCCTGAGTTTTGAGAAAGGGGACTTCTCAATGTCCTTCCCCCGCTGCCACTTGTAGGGCATACACCTTTTCCTACTCCAGGGTTATAGGGTTTTCTGTTCCTTCTCTCCCCTAGCTCTAATGAGTTTTTAATGGTCTCCAGGGTGATGGGGTTTGCACTTCCCTCAGTGGTTTTAGCTACCCCTCCCGCCCCCCAGCATTAGAGATGGTAGAAAGCACCCAGGCTGGATTTCATGCCTTTTCCTCAGGGGCCAAGGCTCTTCCCCCAAGGCTGCACCATGAGGGATGCTTCCTCAGGCCCCTTACTCTGCACCTAATCTTTCTTTTGTGCTCACCTGGTGAGATATGTGAAGAACCTGTAAATGGATATGTGTTTCCTTTGTGTGTGTGGCCTCCATGAATTCTATATTTTCTCCCTAGTACATGCTCAGTCTTTAGCAATTTATTAACAGTTTTAGCGGAAGTGTTCTTATAGGTGTCCAGGATTGTCTTCTCAGGTACTCATGTGCTCATGTCCCATTTGTCCTTTTAGGCACCTGTTTTTCCTTAGAGTGTGGGTTGGTCTGTTGCTCTGTAGCTTCAGCTTTCCTTGCAGCTGGTTCCATGATAACAGATTAATTTCTTGACCCATCTTGGTCATGACTGATTACCCTTGTAGATGTTGTATGATTTTATTTGTAGTTATTTTGGTAGTTTTTTTCTATATGTTTAAGAGAGATACTGGACTGTCATTTTCTTTTATTATAATGTTTTTGTCTGGTTTTAGAATTAGAGTAATGTTGGATTCATAAAATGAGTTGAAAAAGTTTCCCCTTCCTCTGGTTTTAAAAAAGCTTCTATAACAACAGTACTAGTCCTTTCTTAAATGTTTGATAGATTTTAATAGCGAAGACATTTGGGCCAAAAGGATTTATGTTGTTAAAAGTTTTAAATTCCAAATTCTAATTATTTAATAGTTAATAGGTTTAAATTTTGTTATTTTATTCTGTGTCTGTTTTGGTGGTAAATGTGTTTCAAATAATTTGTTTATATTACTTAATTTGTCAAATTCATTGGCATCTATTTGTTTTTAAGATATTATTATACTTAAATATATGTGGATCACTACTGATATCTTCCCTTTTATTACTGATATTGGAAATTTTGATTTTTAGAGTGATCATTTTGCTTAGAGCTTTGTTTCTACTTATTTTTTTATTATTTGAAGAATTTTTATAAGAGTTTATTTGAGCAAATACTGATGACAGTTGCTGGGAAGCAAGATCTCAAATGCTCTGCAGAATGCTTTTATGCATTTAAAATTAAGAAGGGAACATAAGAAAGATTGCATGAGTGTGGGAGAAGTTAAGGCAGGTCTGGATTATAGAATCCAGTGGTACCTTGAGATACGAATTTAATTTGTTCTGTAACTGAGCTCGTCAGTCAACTTGTGTATCAAATTGCCTATACTGAACCCGTGCGCCAATGCGCCAACTAGTGGCAGCTTCCCAAATCACGACTCGTATCTCGGAATTTCACTCAGACCTCGAGCAAAAATACGGACCTAGTCGCAGCTCGTATCTTAAAATTCTTTTTTTTATTTTGGTCTGTTCGTATCCCAAGGTACCACTTAGTTGAGATTATGTGCTCTCCTGAGGAAGGCTGCCTTTGAGAGGTATTAATTACTTTTGGCACCTCAAAGGCTGTGAGCATCAATGCACAAGAACAACCAATGGTCAGGCCTGGCTTAAAGACCTTTCATCAAAGAAGTTAGAGGCCTGAGGCATGAATTCCCACCAGGACCTGCCCATCCCTTATTCATCCACAGGTGTATGCTCTTAGAATTATTTCCTGACTCTATATATGGTTGTGAGTTTTTCTGGAACAACCCACTACTAATCTTTGCTAATCTTGTTTTTTCAATAGTTTCTCTGAAGAGTGGGTCCATGGAGCACAACATGTTGTCTACAGGAAGTCAGTCCTTCCTCTCATTTCCTCATTTAGCTTGCCAAAAAGCCCTCCTTTAGCTTTATCAGTTTGAACCACATTATTAATACTGACCAATATCCTGTTTCCCTTTCTTGGAGATATTCAGGATACTATGAAAGCATATTGCTGGGGATATTATTTTAAGCTGCTTAACTTCAAGAAATAGCAGATATGGCAGAAGCTCTAAAAACCAAGTAGAAGTTAGCCACCCCCCCCCTTTTTAATATTAAGTGAGAGGCAGGGAGGCAGAGAGATGGAATCCCACGTGTGCCCTGAACAGGATCTACCCGACAAGCACCCTACAGGGTGATGCTTTGTCCATCTGGGACTACTGTCTGTTGCTTGGCAACCAAGCCATTTTAGCACCTGAGGTGAGGCTATAGAGCTACCCCTCAGTGCCTGGGTCCAGCTCGTTCAAACCATTTGAGCCATAGCTGGGAGGGGGGAGGAGGGAAGTAAGGAAGTAAGGAAGTGAGGGAGGGAGGGAGCGAGGGAAGGAAGGAAGGAAAGAAGGAAGGAAGAAAGGAGGGAGGGAGGAAGGAAGGGCAGATGGTCATTTCTCCTGTGGGCCCTGATCCGGAATTGAACCCGGGATTCCCACACACTGAGCTGATGCCCTACTGCAGAGCCAACTGGTCAGGGCCTGAAGTTAGCCTTTGTAAAGGACATTTAAATTTGTAAGGGAAATGTCATAAATGCAAGAAGGGTCTCTCTCTCTCTCTCTCTGTGCCAGGAAGAGAAAATCTTTACAAACTGTTACCAATTGAGATAATAGCCTGGACTTAAATCTGCTTAACATCCTTATCCTTGTTTACTTTGCTTTCCTGATAACCTCCCACAGCTGGCTCTCCATTTCCAAGTTCTTCTTTTGTCTTCGCTAAAGATGGTATAAGGTTGTGCCTTTCATTTGGGCAGGTTACTCAGTTTTCCTGGGTCTTTCCCATGTTTATAGGAGATATACATGTTATTAAACTTTAATTTGTTTTTTTTCCTGCTAATCTGCCTCATTTTAATTTGATTATTAGATTAGCCACAAGAATCAGCCTAAAATAATCCTTATTCCAAAGAGATATATTTTGGTCTAACAAATTCTGCTCTCCCACACTTCCTCATGTGAAAATGAAACTTCAAATAAGAAGTTGTACATTTCAGAAGCTAAATTGATAGTCTGTTCTATATTGCATTAGCCAATCTCAGGTCTTGAGATTAGGTCACTTCAGTTAAGAGTTGTGTCTCACTTCAGGATACAGTCTTGCAGGTGGGCTCCCAAGTTAGGCCTATATTATGCAAGCAATCAGGTAATTAATAAGAGTCATGCCAATGAGAACAAATGAAAAACAATTATTAATGATTGCAACAAATTATAAAAGTGTCTGAACCAAGGATGCATCCAATCAAGATTTCTGGATGTCAGGTTTTAAACAGCTTTAGATGGAGAGAAGGCAGGTGGTAACAATAGACTTTCCTGGTTTTACGTTTGAATCTCTGGTGCTTTTTCTGGTGAGGTTACTAGGAACCTTGGAAGCAAGGGGCCAAACCAGTACTACCAAGGCTTCGATAAGTCAGTCTTAATTCCTTAAAACTGTCTGATCATATCTGAGTCTATGTATGTTTCTCTAATTTGACCTTCAAGTCAAAGCCATGGTAATATAATCCATTTCCAATTGTGTCCTGACCACAATCACAAAGATACCTGGACAAGATACCACCAAGAACTCTTGGCAGCATATTGTCAGACATCACAGAATTCTCAGCTACAGCATTTCCCAGTGCACGTGGTTCCCTTTTCTCCACATCCTCGCCAACACTTGTTTGTTGATTTATTGATGAAAGCCATTCTGATAGGTGTGAGGTAATATCTCATTGTAGTTTTAATTTGCATTTCTCGATTAGTGACATTGAGCATCTTTTCATACGCTACTGACTATCTGTATGTCTTCTTTAGAGAAATGTCTGTTTTCAGGTCCCCTGCGTATTTGAAAAATTGGGTTGTTGATTTTGTTCTTTTTGATGTTGAGTCTTGAGTTCCTTTTTTTTCTTTTCTTTTTAAGTGAGAGGAGGGGAGATAGAGACAGACTCCTGCATGCGCCCTGACTGGGATCCACCTGGCAACCCCAGTCTGGGGCCAATACTCAAATCAATTGAGCCATTGGCTATCAGAGGGGAAGAGAGAGAGAAGGGGGAGAAAAAGGGAAAGAGAGAAAGAAAAGGAGGAAGGAGGGGAAGAGAAGCAAATGGTTGCTTCTCACGTGTGCCCTCACCGGGAATTGAATCCAGGATGTCCATAAGCTGAGCCGATGCTCTATCCACAGAGCCAACCGGCCAGTGCTGAGTCTTATGAGTTCTTTATAAATATTGTGTATTAACCCCTTATCAGATGTATCTTTGGTGAAAATATTCAATTTAGTACATTGTCTTTTAGATTTAATGATGGTTTTCTTTTGCTTTTCAGTTTGATATAGTCACATTTAATTTTTTTTTAATTTTTATTTATTTATTTTAGCTAGAGAGGAAGGGAGAGAGAAAGAGACAGGAACATTGATCTGTTCCTGTATGTGCCTTGACGAGGGATTGAACCAGCAACCTCTGCGCCTCAGGACGATGCTCTAATCAACTGAGCTATCTGGCCAGGGTACATTTGTTTATTTTTTAATTTTTTTTGTTTCCCTTGCCTAATGAGATATATTAGAAAAAATATTGCTACTAGAAATGCCTAAGATTTTACTACCTGTGCTCTCTTGTAGGAGTTTTATCAAGTCTTACATTTAAGACTTTAATCAGTTCTGAGTCTATTCTTGTATATGGTGTAAGAAGGTAATCTCATTTCATTTTTCCATGCATCTGTCCAGTTTTCCCAATGCCATTTATTGAATAGAATGTCTTGACCCCATTGTATGTTCTTGCCTGCTTTGTCAAATATTAATTGACCATATAGGTGTGGGTTTATTTCTTTTCTGGACTTTCTATTCTGTTTTGTTGATGTATATATCTATTTTTATGCCAGTACTGTGCTGTTTTGATTACTGTAGCCTTATAGTATAGTTTGATATCAGGACGCGTGATACCTCTAACTCTTTGTTCATCTTTCTCAAGATTGCTGTGGCTATTCAGGGTCTCTTGTGGTTTCATATAAATTTTGGGATTATTTATTCTAGTTCTGTGAAATATGCCATTACTATGTTTTTTTTTCATTGTTGTGATTACTTTATTTATTTATTTTTTTAATTAATTTATTTTTTTAAATGAAAACATTTCCAGTTTATCTTAACATTCAATTGTGTTGCATACCTGTCACCAAAAGTCAAATTGTCCTCTCTTACCTTCTATCTGGATTTCCCTGTGTCCCTCCCCTCCTCCCTATCCCACCCTTCCCTCCCTATCCCCACCCCATAACCACCACTCTCTTGTCCATGTCTCATAGTCTCACTTTTATGTCACACTTATGTATAAAATCATGCTGTTCTCAGTTTTTCTTTTTTTCTGATTTACTTATTTCACTCCGTATAATGTTATCAAGGACCATCCATTTTGTTATAAATGATCCGATGTCATCATTTCTTATGGCTGAGTAGTATTCCATAGTATATATGTACCATAGCTTTTTAATCCACTCGTCTTCTGACAGACACTTGGGCTGGTTCCAGATCTTCGCTATTGTGAACAATGCTGCCACGAACATGGGGGCGCATTTCTTCTTTTCGAACAGTGCTAAGGTGTTCTTAGGGTATATTCCTATAAGTGGGATAGCTGGGTCAAAAGGCAGTTCGATTTTTAATTTTTTGAGGAATCTCCAAACTGTTTTCCATAATGGCTGCACCAGTCTGCATTCCCACCAGCAGTGCAGAAGGGTTCCCTTTTCTCCAGAACCTCGCCAGCACTTATTCTATGTTGTTTTGCTGATGAGTGCCATCCTGACTGGTGTGAGGTGATATCTCATTGTGGTTTTAATTTGCATTTCTCTAATAATTAGAGATGTTGAGCATTTTTTCATATGCCTATTGGCCATCTGTATGTCCTCTTTGGAGAAATTTCTATTCATTTCTTTTGCCCATTTTTTGATTGGGTTGTTTGTCTTCCTGGTGTTGAGTTTTATAAGTTCTTTATAAATTTTAGTTATTAACCCCTTATCAGATGTGCTGTCGAATATGTTCTCCCCTTGTGTGGTTTGTCTTTTTATTCTGTTCTTATTGTCTTTAGCTGTGCAAAAACTTTTTAGTTTGATAGAGTCCCATTTGTTTTTCTTGCCTTTTATTTCATTTGCCCGTGGAGATAAATCGGCAATATATTACTGCTACAGATGTCGGAGAGCTTGCTGCCTATGTTTTCTTCTAAGATGCTTATGGTTTCACGACTTACATTTAAGTCTTTTATCCATTTTGAGTTCATTTTTGTGAATGGTGTCAGTTGATGGTCTAGTTTTATTTTTTTGCAGGTAGATGTCCAATTTTCCCAACACCATTTGTTAAGGAGGCTATCTTTACTCCATTGTATGTTCTTTCCTCCTTTGTCAAATATCAGTTGTCCATAAAGCTGTGGGTTTATTTCTGGGTCCTCCGTTCTGTTCCATTGATCTATGTGCCTGTTCTTGTGCCAGTACCAGGCTGTCTTGAGTATGAAGGCCTTATAGTAAACCTTGATATCTGGAAGAGTGATACCTCCTGCTTTATTTTTTCTTTTTAAGATTGCTGAGGCTATTCGTGTTCTTTTTTGGTTCCATATAAATTTTTGGAATATGTGTTCTATATCTTTGAAGTATGTCATTGGTATTTTAATTGGTATTGCATTGAATTTGTAAATTGCTTTGGGTAATATAGACATTTTAATGATGTTTATTCTTTCTAACCATGAGTACGGTATATGCTTCCATTTGTTTGTATCTTCCTTGATTTCTTTTATCAATGTTTTATAATTTTCCAAGTACAAGTCTTTAACCTCCTTGGTTAAATTTACTCCTAGGTACTTTATTTTTTTGGCTGCAATAGTGAAGGGGATTGTTTCCTTAATTTCTTTTGCTGACAGTTCATTGTTGGTGTATAGAAATGCCTCTGATTTCTGAGTATTAATTTTATATCCTGCTACCTTGCTGAATTCATTTATAAGGTCCAGTAGTTTTTTGACTGAGACTTTAGGGTTTTCAATATACAATATCATATCATCTGCAAATAGTGACAGTTTTACTTCTTCTTTTCCAATTTGGATGCCTTTTATTTCTTCTTCTTGTCTGATTGCTGTAGCCAGGACTTCCAGAACTATGTTGAATAAGAGTGGTGAAAGGGGGCATCCCTGCCTGGTTCCTGATCTTAAGGGGATTGCTTTTAATTTTTGTCCATTTAGTATGATGTTTGCTGTGGGTTTGTCGTAGATGGCCTTTATCATGTTAAGGAATGATCCCTGTATTCCCACTTTACTGAGAGTTTTGAGCATGAATGGGTGCTGGATTTTATCAAATGCCTTTTCTGCATCTATTGAAATTATCATGTGATTTTTGTCCTTCTTTTTGTTTATGTGATGAATCTCATTGATTGATTTGCGAATATTGAACCAGCCTTACCTCTCCAGAATAAATCCCACTTGATCATGGTGTATGATTTTTTTCATATATTGCTGGATCTGTTCGGCTAATATTTTGTTGAGAATTTTAGCATCTAAATTCATCAGGGAAATTGGCCTATAATTTTCTTTCTTCGTGTTGTCTTTGCCCGGCTTTGGGATCAGAATTATGCTCGCCTCATAAAAGGAGTTTGGAAGCCATTACTATTTTGATAGAAATTACTTTGTATAGGTTGCTTTGGGTACAATGGGCATTTTAATGATGTTAATTCTTTCTGTCTATAAGCATGGTATATGTTTCCATTTCTTTGTTTCATCTTCAGTTTTTTATGCAGTATCTTAACAGTTTTTTTTTTTTTTTTTAAATCTTCATTGATTCTAGAGAGAGGATGGGAGCGCGCTAGAAACATCAACCCATTTCCAATTGATGTGGATTGAATTGGCAACCTCTGTGAATCAGGGCAATTTTCTAACCAACTGGGTTATCTGGCCAGGGCATTGTCTAACCATTGTTTTTTAATGTTTATTTTATTGAGGTTGGAGAGAAAGGAAGGGAGAGAGAACAAGACAGAAACATTCATTTGTTCCTGTATGTGCCCCAACTGGGGATTGAACCAGCAACCTCTGCACTTTGGGACAGTGCTCTGACCAACTGAACAATCTGGCCACGGCTAACAATTTTTGAGTGCAGATGTTCTACCTCTTTGCTTAAGTTTCTTTCTAGGGTTTTATTTCTTCCATGTAATTGTAATGAAATAGTTTTCTTAGTTTCCCTTTCTTATAGTTCATTACTGGTGTATAGAAATGCAGCTGATTTATAACCATTTATTTTGTATCCTATGTTACTGAATTCGTTTATCAGTTCTGATAATTTTTGGTGGAATCTTTAGTCTTTTCTATATATACAGTATATATATATATATATATATATATATATATATATATATATATATATAGTATATACTATATATAGTATTTTCTAATATATACAATATTTTTTATCTGCAAATAATGACAGTTTAACCTCTTCTTTTCCAATTTGGATGTTTTTTATTTCTTCTTTTTGTCTAATTGCTATGGCTTGGACTTCTAGTACTATGTTGAGTAAGAGTGGTGAAAGTGGACACCCTGCCTTGCTCCTCCTGATCTTAAGGGAAACACTTTTTGTTTTCTTTCATTGAGTTTGATTTTAGCTGTTGGTTTGTCATATACGGTCTTTATTATGTTGAAGTATGTTCCCTCTATTGCCACTTAGCTCAGGTTTCTTTCATAAATAGGTACTGGATTTTGTCAAATGCTTTTTCCATATCTATTAGTATGATAATGTGATTTTAGCCTTTATTTTTGTTTTATGTGGTTTATCACATTAATTGATTTGCAGATAATCAACTAGATTTGCATCCCTGGAATAAATCTACTTGATCATGGTGTATGATCTTTATAAGATATTGCTGAATTTAGGTTTGCTAATATTTTGTTGATGATTTTTACATCTATGTTTATAAAAGATATTGGACTATAATTTTTTTTCTTATACTGTCTTTTTCTGGTTTTAGAATTAAGATAACGCTGGCCTTATAAAATGAGGTTGGCAGTCTTCCTTCTTCTTGAATTTTTTGGAATAGTTTGTGAAATATAGGTGTTAGTTTTCCCTGGAATGTTTGGTAAAATTTACCTGTGAACTCTCTAGTTGAGGACTTTTATTTGTTAGGAGATTTTTTTTTATTGTTGCTTTGATTTTGTTGGTTGTAATTGGTCTGTTCAGATTTTCTGTATTTTCTTCATTGACTTTTGGAAGATTGTATGTCTCTAGGAATTTATACATTTCTTCTAGATTGTCTAATTTGTTGGAATATACTTCTTTGTAATATTTCCTTACAGTTTTGTGTTTCTGTGATGTCAGTTTTTACTCTTTTCTTTTTTATTTTAATTTGGTCCTCTTTTTTTTTTTTTTTTTTTGGTTGTTGTTAAAGGTTTATTAATCTTGTTTATCTTTGCAAAGAACCAGCTCTTGGTTTCATTGATCTTTTTTGTTTTTTGTTTTTTTTTTTTTTTTAGACTCTGCTTCAGTTAATTTTGCTGTGATCTTTATAATGTTTTTTTTATTTCTACTCACTTTGGCTTATTTGTTGTTCTCTTTCTAGTTCCTTTAGATGTAAAGTTAGATTATTTATTTGATATTTTTATTGATTCTTTTTTTCTTTATGTGAGAGGAGGGGAGATAGACTCCTACATGCACACTGACTGGAACCTACTGGGCAACCCACGTCTGGGGCCAATGCTCAAATCAATCAAGCTGTTTTCAGCACCTGAGGCTCATTATCAAACCAACTGCACTATCCTCAGTGCCCGGAGTCGATGCTCAAACCAATTGAGCCACTGGTTGTGAGAGGGAAAGAGTTGAGAAGGGGGAGAGAAAGAGGAAGAGAAGCAGATGGTCATTTCTAACGTGTGCCCTGACCAGGGATCAAACCCAGGATGTCCACACGCCAGGCTGATAGTTAGCCAACTGGCTAGGACTTATTGATCCTTGAGGTAGACCTGATTGCTATGAATTTTTATTTCAGGATTGCTTTTACTCTATCCCGTAGTTTTTGGGTTGTTTTCATTCTCATTTGTCTCACGGTATCTGATTTCTTCCTTGATGTCACTGTAAACTTGTTGATTATTTAGTAATAAGTTACTTAGCCTCTATGTGTTTGTGTTTTTAATTTTCTTTTTTTGTAATTCATATCTAGTTTCATACCATTGTTGTTGAAGAAGATGCTTGATGCGATTTCAGTCTTCTTAAATGTATTGAGGCTTGTTTTTTGGCCTAACATGTTTCATGGCAATGTTACATGTGCACATGTAAAGAATATATATATTCTGCTGCTTTGGGGATGAGATGCTCTGAAAGTACCAATTAAATTCATCTGGTCTAGGGTGTCATTTAAAGCCGGTTTTTTCTTGTTGATTTTCTGTCTGGAAGATATATCCATTGATGTTAATGACTGTATTACTGTTACTATGACTGTGTTACTGTCTCTTCCTCCGTGTCCATCAAGAATTGCTATGTATATTTAGGTGCTCCTTTGCTGACTTCATCAATGTTTATAAGGGTCATATACTTTTGTTGGATTGACCCCTTAATGTTGTAAGGCCAGTGGCCGCTGCTGTCATGGCCATTCATATGCAGGTTCTCATTGGATTTGGGCAGATGTAAAGAAACAGTAGAGCCAAAAAATGGTGAGCCATTCATTTATTAAAGTCTCTCACTGGCCAACAAGCAAACAGGCAGGGAAGACCTCTTTCCTCTCTTTCAGTGGCTCCCAAATACCTGACACATTCTCCCGTTCCACAACCCAGAGAATCTTCTCTGGTCCCTCCTGGAATCAAAGGCTCCCACATGCCTCAGTAGGGCTCCCAAAGCCCTTCAGCTCTGGTTCTCTATCTGCACACCTTCTCTCTCTCTGGGTAAACTGGCTTCATCTTCAGCACTGTGCATCTCTCTGCTCTCTCTGCAAAACTGCCTAGGGCAACAAAAACCCTTTCTCCAGCAAACAGTAGCAAAACAATGACCCCTCCCAAGCAGTAATACAATCTGCAGTTTGCAATCAACGGGCCCTGCTCTGAGGACAAGCACACAGGTGGCCACCCAGCGCCATTTTGTAGCAATAAAAGTGAGCAAACTCAAAAATTACAAATTTTACAAACTTATTTGCCCAACAAATGTCCTTCCTTATTTCTGCTTATAGCCTTTTTAAAAAAATATCTATTTTGTCTGATACAAGTATTACTCCCCCAGATTTTTTTGTTTGTTTCCATTTTTACGAAATATTTTTTCCCATTTGTTTTCTTTCAGTCTGTGTCTTTCCATCTGAAGTTGGTCTCTTACAGACAGCATTTATGTACATGGGCCTTGTTCTTTATTCATTTAGCTGCCCTACTTCTTTTTATTGTAATCCATTTACATTTAAATGTAATCCATTTAGAGTTAAAATGACTATTTATAGGTATGTATTTATTGCCACTTTATTATACATATTTATGTTCCTCTTTCTTTTCCTTACAGAAGTCCCTGTAACATTTCTTGAAATAGTGGTTTGGTGTGATGAACTCTTAGCTTTTTCCTGCCTGGTGAGCTTTTTATTTCTCTTTCAACTTTACATGATAGTCTTGCTGAGTAAAGTGGTCTTGGTTTTAGGTCCTTGCTTTACGTCAGTGTCTTTCAGCTGCTGGCCTGTGGCTATCTCATGCCAGGGCACATCAGGGTGGTAAATCTTTCACAGACTGGCACAAAATTTCTGGTGGACCAGTGGTTGGAAACCATGGCTTAACATTACTTTGAATATATCATGTCAGTCCTTTCTGGTCTGTAAAGTGTCTGTTGAGAAATCAGCAGCAATCTTTTGGGATTCCCTAACATATAACTAACTGTCTTTCTAATTCTCTCTTTGTCTTTAACCTTTGCCATTTTAATTATGATGTATTCCAGGGTTATTCTCTTTGGGTCATCTTGTTTGGGACTCTCTGAGCTTCCTGGACTTGTGTGTAATTTCTTATTCATCAGGTTAGGGAAGTTTTCAGTCATTATTTCTTCAAATAGTTCTCAATCCCATGCTCTCTCTTCCTCTTCCGGTACCACTATGATGCAGATTTTGTAATGCTTAATGTCCCCAAAGTCTTGTAACGATCTTCATTATTTTAAATTCTTTTTTCTTTTTGCTGCACTGATTGAGTGTTTGGCCAGCAGGGGAGGAGAAAGAGAGACTGGTATTTGCAAGTGAATGAGAAACAGGATTTAGCGAAGGGAGGTGAGGGGGTTCTCTGGAGGGAAGAGACTCAAACAAAAGAGGTCCGCAGAGGGAACAGAGAGAGGAGCTCCCCTGGGAGTCAGGCAGGAGGGGGAGAGAGTTGGGAGTCCGCGGCAAAGGAAAGATTAGGAGCAGAGGATTTAGGTGAGGTTTCTCTGGCCAAAAATGGCCTGTGTGTAGAACAGGCGGTACAGAGATTAAGGACGGGTGCACGAATAATTAGAAGCTCTGTATGTAAGGGATCTCCAATCAGCTCCCAGCTTTTTTTGGCGATAGTTAAATTGGTGAGGGTGTTAAAACCAAAAGTCCCTTCAGGAGGCTACCTGGTCCATTATCCAGTGGGTTCTGTGGACTGGCCACAGTAGAGAAGAACAGTTTCTTCTTCTTCAGGGAGGGAGAGATTTCGGATAAGGCAACTCCAGGAGTGTTTTGGATTCCTGTGCCCCCACAGCCACCCTCAGTCCTCAGAGTGGTCAGAGTTGAGAACTGGCATCCTAAAACTCAAGCTCTGGCCATGGACAGATAGGGAAAGTGGATGTGCTTGGGATGTCTCCATGGGCACACACACACTTGGATGGAAAGAGGCCCCTGACGTAGCTACGGTTTCGGACAGGGAATCTTGGCCGAAAGAACTGAGGGGAATGCTGGAGGCAGGGGACTCACTGTACCATGCGCTGAAGTGGGTGGAAGATCGGAGATCCTGGTTCTTTCTTGAAGGGGAAGGGGAGAGGAGTGGCCCCAGTGGGCTTCTAACTCCTCCCGGGTTTTCAGCACTAAATGTAAGGTATTTTTCCCTGCTGAGAAAGAAGAAAGGGGCCGGAGCCATGAAGTGTGGAATTATAAAAGGCTGTTTTGAGTACAGAGTGCATCCTGTCCGATGAGGTTCCCTAGCCCCAGGGACAGAGGCTAGGGAAGGCGCACAAATTAAACCATGTGAGAGATATTTAAAGGGGTCCTCTAGGATGGGTGAGCTAATATGACATGGTGAAATCTCACTGGCTGACCGACAGTCGCTCTTTCCCAAGGACCTCTGGGAAGTGTCTTTTGGCGTGCTTGGTTGTGGGCGGCCCTAACCAAAGGTTCTGGGTCTGAGTTCCTCACATGACCATCCCTGTTATCTACCGACCTTACAGTAGGTGTCCTGTGGGGCTCAGTGGTCCATTCTTTCCAATCAAGCTAGGTGCTCCATTGAGTGTCCTTCATGTGGGTTATATGAGCCCTCCTGTTTTAGTTTAGTTCTGATTGCTGTTGGTCCATCTGTGAGTATGGTTGATCCTCTGGCTGGCTGCTTTGAGGTTTGACCCTGACCACAGTGTCTGAGCTGCTGTGTGGGGGCTGACCCTTTGAAGCCCCCTTTGAAACATAATTTGCCCTTTGAGTGTGCTACTTGTGGAGCTGATTATTTCATGCTTTGATATGGAATGTCTTGGAAGGGACTCCTGTGCAGGCTAGTATCAGATGCTGCCTGAGACTGGACCTGGGCTATCTGTTAAGAGCTGCAGAGTGATCCACAGTTGGTGACTGTCTCTGCTGGGCCTGGATGCACAAGGGGAGAGACAAGCAGCACACCAAGGCCATCTTTCTCTCGTACTAAGTCTAGGGAAATCTGCAAATGGCCCAAGGCACCCTGAGATTCAGTTCTGTCTTCTGGCTGGTTTTTAGGCTCAGCCACTGAAAGAACCTCTGGCAGAATGTGATTTGTGGGGCAGTTTCTCAGTGAGTCACCAGGTAGGGATGAGTGGTCCACAATTTTGACACACATTCAAACTGGGCAGCAGTGCTTGGTCTGAGGCCATTCAGCAAAAGTATCAGGTCACACCAAGACTAGCTGCCACTCAGCTGGTGCCTGTGAACTTTTGTGATGGAATGGGGTTTTAGGAAGTCATCAGGATGAGGTCAGAAAAGTTCATCAGGCTGAAGCAGACTAATAGTTGGCTCTGTTGAGGGAGGGCTCTGCACAGGAATGGAGGTGCTAGTCAGGGTGCACGGGAGGGGGGGGGATGGTCCTTGCCTGAAAGCCACCAACTTGGTCTCTCCCTGTTTGTTTTTGACACACCTTGAGTCTACATATATCTCCCAAGAGTCCCTCAAGAAAAATTGCAACATGGGCCCAGAGTGCCTGTAGCAAGCTTATTCTTCTTCATGGCAGGAGTTTGGAAGGCAGAGGTCATAGGCTGTTGGGAAGGTGGGGATAGTCCATCTCCCCGCGTTGATGCCTTATGAAGGGGAGTGCTTGATCCAGGACAGATAACATCTTTGGGTGGTGTGGGAGAGCAACTCCCCACAAAGGACATTGGCACCTGGCCCTCCAGCCTTCTCCTTGAAGTAACATAACCCAATGTTTCCCTGTATGACCCAGTTATACAGAGCATTTATATTTAATATAATTTTCAATATGATTTGGTTTAAGTCCTTGGCATTTGTTTTGTTTGTTCTATGTGTTCTTTGTTGATTTTTCTCCTTTCCTACTCTTTTTGTAATGAGTAATCTTTTCTTTTGTGTGTGTGTGAGAGAGAAAGACAGGAAGGGAGAGAGATGAGAAGCACCAACTCATAGTTACAGCACCTTAGTTGCTCATTGATTGCTTTCTCATTTGTGCCTTGAGAGGGCTTGCAGCTGAGCCAGTGACCCCTTGCTCAAGCCAGTGACCTTGGGCTCAAACCAGCGACCTTTGCGCTTAAGCCAGCAATTTTTGGACTCAAGCCAGCAACCATGGGGTCATGTCTATGATCCCAAACTCAAGCCAGCAACTCTGCACTCAAGCCAGTGACCTTGAGGTTTCAAACCTGGGTCCTCAGTGTTCCAGACTGATGCTCTATTTACTGTGTCACTGCCTGGTCAGGCTGAGTAATCTTTGCTATTCAATTTTTACTATTTCAAACAAAATTGAATAGTAAAAATTGATAGTAATTACTGCTTATACTAATAAATAAATAAAGTGGAATAGTAATAAAAATAGAATAGTAAATAGTATCTCAAATTATTAACTTTTAGTTTTCTTATTTCAGTGTGTGTTTTAGGTTTTGTGCTACAGATGGTTAACTTATTGCATTCTATTTACAAGTGATAGATCACATCATATATAATGTTATATATTCTTAGTATAATATCACTTCCGTTGTCCCTTTCCCATTTTTTGTACTTTTAATAATTGAATTTATTGGGTTGACATTGTTTCACAAAACCATACAGGTTTCAAGTGTACAACTAAATAAAACATTATCTGCACACTGCATTGTGCACCTATCACCCAAAGCAAAGTCTCTTTCCCCATTTATCCCCCCTTTGCCCACCTCCATTCTCTTCCCTCTCCCCCATCTCCCTTTTCCTCTGGCTGTCACCATACCGTTGTCTGTGTTTATGTGGTCTGTGTGTGTGTGTGTCTTTGATTAGTCCCTTCACCTTCTTTCATCCAGCCCCCTAATCCCCCACCCCTCTTGACAGCTCTCAGTCTATTCATTGTATCTGTGCCTCTATTTCTATTTTGTTTGTTAGTTTATTTTGTTCATTATATTCCACATATAAATGAGATCATATGTTATTTGCCTTTCTCTCATGGGCTTATTTCACTTAGCATAATAGTCTACAGGCCTAGCCCTGGCCAGCTAGCGCAGTGGTAGAGCATCGGCCCAGCATGTGGAAGTTTTGGGTTCAATTTCTGGCCAGAGCACATGGGAGAAGCACCCATCTGCTTCTCCATTTTTGCCCCTCTCCTTTCTCTCTATTTTTCTCTTCCCCTTCCACAGCCCAGGATCCATTGGAGCATAGTTGGCCTGGGCGCTGAGGATGGCTCTGTGACCTCTACCTTAGACACTAGAATAGCTCTGGTTGCAACAGAGCAATGCCCTGGATGGGCGGAACATCGCCCCCTAGTGGGCATGCCAGGTGGATCCCAGTCGGGTCCATGTGTGAGTCTGTCTCTCTGCCTCCCCACTTCTCACTTCAGAAAAAAAAATACAAATAAAAAAATAGTCTACAGTCCCATCTATGCTGTCGCCAAAGTTAAGATTTCCTTCTTTTTTATGGCTAAGTAGTAGATCAATGTGTAAATGCCTCACAGCTTTTTTAACCACTCAATTAATGATGGGCACTCGGGCTGTTTCCAGATCTTGGCTATTGTAAATAATGCTGCAATGAACATGGGGGTGCATATTTCAAATTAGTGTTTCAGGTTTCTTCAGATATATTCCAGAAGTGTGATTGGTATGTCAAAAGGAAATTTTATTTTTAATTTTTTGAGGAACTCCATACTGGTTTTCACAGTGGCTGCACCAGTCTTCATTCTCACCAACACAAAGGTTCCCTTTTCTCCACACCCTTACCAGCACTTGTTCTTTGTTGATTTATTGATGATATCATTCTGACAAGCATGACATGATATCTCATTGTGGTTTTAATTTGCATCTCTCTGACGATTAGTGACATTGGCATGTTTTCAAATGTCTTTTCGCCTTCTGTATGTCCTCTTTGGAAAACTGTCTATTCATGTTCTTTGCCCATTTCTTAGTTGGGTTGTTCGTCTTGGTGTTGAGTTGTGTAAGTTCTGTATATATTTTGGAAATTAGACCCGTTATCATATGTATCATTGTCAAATAATGTTTTCCCATTCAGTGGGTTCCCTTTTCATTTTGTTTATAGTTTCTTCTGCTGTGCACAAACTTCCATTTGATGTAGTCCCATTTGTTTATTTTTGTTTGTTTCCCTTGCCCTAGGAGATGCATTGGCAAAAATATTGCTATGAGAAATGTTTGAGAGCCTATGTTTTCTTTTATGATTTTTATGGTTTTAAATCTAACGTTTCGGTCTTTAATCCACTTTGGGTTTATTCTTGTGAATGCTGTAAGTTTACCTATTTTCATTTTTTTCATGTATCTGTTCAATTTTCCCAATACCATTTATTGAAGAGACTGAAGGACAAAAATCACATGATCATATCAACAAATGCAGAAAAAGCATTGATCACTTGGTAAGGTCTATTATGGTTTAATCACTATGTTTTACTCATTAAACTAATATAATGCTGTATCTCTTATAATTAAAAATACGTTAATTATAAATAAATGTTAAAAATAGTAAAGAAAGAAAAAATAGAGGCTTGAATTTTGTCAATTTCTTCTTCCTATGTATTCCATCCAAAAACATATCTAGAGCTTCAGTTATTTATCTGCCTTTCATTCTGTGTCAATGTATATAAATTCAAGTCTAAACCTGCTATGTGGATTCCTGCTTTTGTTCTCTTCAAAGTTCATTTACATCTTAAGTATTTTTAGTTGAGATTAAATTCTAAGTGAAAAATGTTTTGCTTTAAACTGAAGTAAAGTGCATAGGTATAAGGTGGTTTTGTGATACATACTCATTTCTGAGTTGATCTTGGTCATGATTTTTTTTTCATTTCATAAATTAATATCCTCCCACCTCCCCGGTGGCAACATACTAAGACTAATGAATTAGAACAAAGAAAGTAAAAATATTCTTTGGTAGGGAGATATATACTGCTCACAAAAATTAGGGGATATTTCAAAATAAATATGAAGCGATAAAAGGCAAAGCATCAAATATAGAATTAAAAGAAAATAGGAATCAGACTAGCTCTAGGCACATTGTGTTGTAGGCATCGCCTCAAATCTGCCAACGCATGTCCTTTCTGAGCTTCAACACAGCTGTTGTCCCAACAGCCTCTCTCCTCCCCTCTCCTCTCCTCTCCTTAATAGAATGGTTTACATTGGTGTTTTGGTTCATGATGGAGAAGGAAAAAATACAAAAGAATCCCTTTCTCATTTTTCTTAAGATATTCTGGGTTTAAAAAAAACAGTACTGTGAATTAAGTAGCAGTGACTTCTCTGGATCATTCTTATACAAAGAAACATGAAGGGAAAGGGCATTTGGTGTTTTAAATATAGATGAGTCCATTTAGATAAATACAAAACTTCAAAGAATAAGGTTACTTGCAAAGATTAAGACACATTTAAAAAAACTACATGTTCTTACAACATTTTGTTCTATCCTTTTTTTTCCCCCTGTAATATAGTTCTTCCTCCCCCGCTCCCCACACAACAGATTTATAATGCAAGAATAGAATCTTGGTGCAGCATGCAACTCCCAGAGGTAAAGCACACAGTACTAGACTTCCATCTGTAGATTTCACTTTTCAGATTTCATATCATTTTCTGAGTTAATTCAAATTTGAAATAATTTTAAGCTTTTAAAGACTGTATTGATGGATATGCAACATAATTAAATGTCAAAATAACCTGGAAATGTTTTCTCTGAACATTTGTACCCTGATTTATTAATGTCACCCCATCAAAATAAAAAAAAAAAGTTAAAAATGGAAAAAAAATAAAACTGATCTATATAACAACAAAAAAAGAGACTGTATTTATGTTAAGTTGTTCTCTTAAGTGGCTATATCATAGGGTAGTTATTTGTACTTGGTGTTATTTTGTTAGGTGCAATTCTTTGATTCTTCTTTTGCAATCACATATACTACAAGTTGGCAATGTTTTGTGTCTTATATTTTGATTGCTTGTTTTTGTCTCACTTGATTTTTTTTGTATTTTTCCTAAGTGAGAAGCTGGCGGTGGGGGAGGGAGTGGGGTGGGGTGGTGGTGAGGCAGACAGACTCCCACATGCACCCTACTGGGATCCACCTGGCATGTCCACGAGGGGGTGATGCTCGGCCCATCTGGGGCATTGCTCCACTGCAGTCCGAGACATTCTAGTACCTGAGGTGGTGGCGATGGAGCCAGCCTCAGCTTCTGGGCCAACTTTGCTCCAGTAGAGCCTTGGCTGCGGGAGGGGAAGAGAGAGATGGAGAGGAAGCAGAGGGGGAATGGAAGGATGGAGAAGCAGATGGGCGCTTCACCTGTGTGCCCTGGCCAGGAATTGAACCAGGACTTCCACACGCTGGGCTGATGCTCTACTGCTGAGCCAACCAGCCAGGGTCTTTGATTATTTTTATAATGGTCTTTTATTCTTGAATTTTCCTGATCCTCCTTGCAAACATTTTTTGATAGAGTGTTTTATCTAAAATTAGTTTTTAATTGGATATTTTAGTTATGTAAAATAGAACTCAAAAACTTTCAAAATTGAAGAAAGGTACTCAGAGTGACCTGGAAGGATTCAGAAAACAATAATTTAATATTTCTAAATGCATGTTTAATGCTGCACTTGGATTTAAGAATATTTGAGCCAGGAATAAAGAAACTATAAGAGTATCGTAACAGCTTTGTTGAATATTTAAATCTGTTGAATCACATGAACTCTTACACTAATGGAATCAAAATTTGTACCGTGCTGTTATATTTTTATGAACATGTGTTGTAATTAAGATACTTTAGATAAGTTAAAAATACAATTGTTTTTACTAGCTTTATAAAGGAGAACAGTAGAAGTGTTACCACGGCTTGTTACCTGAAAAACTGCTCTGTGAAAACATTAAATTTAACATTTTAGGTTTTGACTCTGTTTCACTTGTCTTGGAAGAATCCTTGATTTGCTGTGATTTATTTGCTGAGACAAAAATATGAAACGCATGGTGTGGCTGATGTTCAGGGAGTCATTGTGCTGATATGTAGCCTAGTCCTGCCTGCTTTCTTAGTCTCATTCTTGGTAGATCTCCATTATTTCTCAGATTTTTATTAATGATGCTACATGCAGTAATTCTCATATAAGTACTATTTAAAAATGGGGGAATTCTTGAATTTACTGTCATTTATATCTTTTGAATATACTGTATTATATGGGAAATTTGATTCTTGTACTTTTAGCTGTAATTCTTACTCTTATGTAGTGAAGACATAACTCTTATGCAGGGGGTTATTTTAAATAATATCAAAATCACCGTAGGAAAGTCGGATGACTTGGTTAGTCATTTAAAAATATTTATTCAGTAATTCTGTGTGTCACATAGTAGGTAAGATGCTAGTAAATTAATGATAAATAACGAGTTTTTAGTTTAGTGAGACAGATACACCATGACGGTAGAGTAAGTGTAGTAACTGAGAGTCAAATATGAGATGCAACGAAGTCATCAGAAGGGCAACAATCTGGAGGGAAATTAGGGAAAACTTCCCAGAGAAAGTAGATGAATTGAGCTATGAATGCTATTCAGGTATTAGCCAGATTAAGGGAATGGGTGCTGGTCCCGGTCGATGAAAGTATACCTGACAAAAGAAACAGTCTTTCCTAGCAGGAGTTGAGAGTGAAGTGTTGAGAAATAGAGCCAGATAATAAATGATCATGCAAGCCGTGTGAGAGAGTTTGAACTTTTACAGTAGGGCAGTGAGGACTTAAGCAAAGGCCTTTAAGTAAGAGTAATGTGATCACACTTACATTCTAGAGAGTCTCTCTGATGGCCATGTCAAATGGATTGGAAAGTCAGGAGCATAATTAGAGACTCAGAAACCTAGTATGTTAGGCAAGAATTGATTGTGGTAAGAATTATTGGAATATTGAGGGTCGGACAAAGCAGTAAGAACCATTTTAAGGAGATATAAAAGCAGTGAGATTTGGTCAGAGGAATAATGCTATCTTGACCAATTAAGCGGAGAGTAGGGCCACTCACACTGAGTTTGGCTCTTAGGAGGATTGGTATCATGAGGGTTGTTTATAAATTTATGTCAGGATGTGTTGAATTAAAGATCATTGGACTCCCAAGTGTAGGTATTTAATAGGGAAAAGTATATGGTATATGTGGAATTGAGGAGAAATCTCAGGAGAAAAATAGGGGCAGAAACTGCAGAGCTTAGAGTTGCCACTTATAAATGGTAATTGAATATGAAGACATGTGGAGCTGGGTACCGCAAAGGGAGTGGAAATAGGAGTGACCACTGAGAAACTGTAATGTGTAAGGGCTGGGCATAAGAAGAGAAGACCACAGAGACAACTGAGAGGCAGTAACTAGAGAGCTGAGAGGGTCTGCCAGGATGGAAGCTAAGAAAAGATTGTGACTTAAGGCTAGATTAGTCAACATTGTTAGATATTGTTGAGACTTCCAATAAGATTAAAAGGGGCCTTAGGATTTTTTTTTAAGTAGTTACTGATTTTGGCAAGCACAGGCACTGAGATCAAATGGACACTGGCATGAGCACATTTTCCATGTGACCCTTTCAATGAGAAACAATTTTAGTTGTCAGGTTATAAAGTAATTAATGTTTCTTTGGAGGTGGGAGGAGGAGTATCAGTAAGAATAAAATAAATTTGTGGAAAAGTATTTTCCAAAACTTTATAATTAGAGTAAAAATCAGATTTTTGAAATGCTGTAACTTGAAACTTTAGATTATAAGAGAGAAATAGGTGTCATAAATATAGTTTTGACTTGAAATAACTGAGATTTAATCTATACTCTACCAATTATTAGGAGTTTCATTTTGTAGATAATACGTGGTTATTGAAAGAATTTTAGAATTTAGTAGATTTATTAAGAATTTAGAGATAATATATGAAAATGTTTAGCATGATGCATGGCAGGGTTGCATGTGTCTGTATCAGTGATTTTAACCGGATGCCATAAGAATTTTTAAAATATGCAATAGTGACTATTTAGTCCGGGGCGCTGGCCTCTTTTCCTTAGATTGTCAAATAAAAAGATGACATAGCCAACACAACAATAGCCATTTGATGTCAATGCCTTGTCTTGAACCATAAATGAATAGGTTATATAATAGAGTTGCATCTTATTGGTCACATTACATAATGAGGTTGTGTCTGTTTGGTTAAATCTTGGTACCAGAAATCCTTTTATACAAGTATAGGCACCTGATTTCTTAAAAAGTCACTTTGGAGCAAAAAGGGTGAGTGATTACTTTTTTTTTTTTGTAAATGAAAATTATACCTATTTTTTTGGTTAAATCGGCAAACAGTATAATACAGTTTTTGGTGTGCTGCAGAATTTCAATATTAGTTTATGTGTGCCATGAGATGAAAAAGATCGGAAATTGTTGCTCTATATAAATATGTGATATATCGAACACCTTGTATATAACTATGTATACTGATTGATACTTTCAGGGCACTTTTTCTCTTGGTATGTATATTGGTTATCTGTTGTATAATAAATTATGGTCAAAAGTTTAAAACAACAAACATTTGTTAAGTCACACGGTTTCTGAGGGTGTGATAGACAGAATAATAGCCCCCTAAAGACGTTCATGTATTTTCCAAAACCTGTGAATATATTACATTACATAGTAAAAGAGACTTTGCAAATATGATTAAGATTACAGAGGTGGGGAGATCATCCTAGATTATCTGGTTGGGCCCAATCTAATATATGAGCCCTTAAAAGTGAAAAATGTTTCCTGGCTCAGTCAGAAGAGATGAGTCAGAATATGAGGCAGAAGGGAGCAGAGAGTTTCAAAGCATGACATGGAGGTAGGGGACTATGAACCAGACAATGTGAACAGCCCTTAGAAGCTGACATCCAGCAAGGAAACAGGGACCTCAGTATTTCAACTTCATGGAACTGAATTTGCCCCAAACCCGAACTACTAGAAGCAGATTCTTCCCCACAGCCTCTGGTACAGTGGTTCTTAACCTTTTTTGAGGTACCGAACCCACCAGTTTCATATGCGCATTCACAGAACCCTTCTTTAGTGATGAATAAAATGTGATTTTTTTTTCCAAATTTAGTTTTGCCGGTGCGAGACTAGAGTTGCTCACCTTGGCATTGCATATCATGCAGATAGGACGCTGACTCCCATCCCGTTCTGTGATACCTGTGAATCCACGTTGTACATATTCGTCCGACCACTCTTTTTTTGCTCGACATAGTTAGTATGGATTAAAATATTAAGAAAGAAACCACACGACGTACAACTATGACAGCTGTTGACTACTGCGCGCATTAAATTCCCCGCAGCGCCGGTTGGCCAAGCAATGTAACGTGATCCTCTGCAGCAAGTGATGGCCAAGCAGGGCGTGTCATCACGACTTTACACAAGTGTGTCTTTACCCCCACGGCAGAGGCTTCTCCAAACCCCTGAGACCGACTCATCGAACCCTTAGGGTTCCATAGAACCCAGGTTAAGAACCACTGCTCTGGTACATAATGCACATAAATAGCTGACACCTGATTCTAGGCTTGTGATTCCCAAAGCAGAGAACACCAGCTGAGCCTGCTGGACTTCTGATACATGGACCTGTGAGATAATAAATTATATTGTTTACAGCCACTGATTTTGTAGTTTTATGGCAGCAATATCAAACTCCAGTAAGTTCTAAGTTCATGTCATTAAGTGCTGCAACTTTAAGGCAAACGACATGTAATGAAACCAATGTTCCCATAAGCTAATTGATATAAACAAGAGTTCAGTTCCTGTGGCACCTCATCAGCATTACAACAAAATGACACTGAATGAAACGATGTTATTTAAGGACCTGCCCTATGCAGAGTCAGGAATGCAGAGCCAGCTTAGCTGGGGTGATTCTGAGTCTCACCAGTTTACAGAGAAGCTGTCTAGAGCTATAGTTCTCTGGAGGCTTGCTGGGGCTTCAGGATTCTTTCACAGGTACTTCCAAGCTCACTCATGTGGTTGTTGGTAGGCTTCAGTTACGAACCATGAGTGCCTTTTTGTAGTGCTACTTAACAGTATGGCAGCTGACTTCAAGAGTGAATGGTGAGAGAGAGAAAGTGAAAGAATGAATTTGAGAACGTCTGAGTACACAACATATAAGCCACAATGCCTTTATTTCTTTCATTCATTCATTCATTCATTGAAAGGAGGAGGAGGCAGAGGGACAGAAAGCTACACGCACACTACTGGGATCCCCCCAGCAGGCCCACTAGAGGTGATACTTTGCCCATCTGGGGTGTTGCTCTGTTTTTCAGCAACAGAGCCTTGTTTAGCACTGGAGGCGGAGGCCATGGAGCCGTCCTCAGTGCCCGGGGCCAACTCGCTCCAATTGAGCCATGGCTGCAGGAGGGGAAGAGAGAGAGAGACAGAGAGAGAAGTGAGAGGGGAAGGGATAGAGAAACAGATGCATGTTTCTCCTGTGTGGCCTGACTGGGAATCGAACCCGGTACATCCACATGCCAGGCTGATGCTATACCACTGAGCCAACTGGCCAGGGCTAGAAACTGCAGTGTTTTTAAAAATTAAATCTCAGATGCAACGTATAATCATGTCTGCCACTCTCATGGACCTAGATAAAAGTGATTATCACAGGGTGGGGGAGGTGGGGGAGGGGTGTGGGGAAGCGAATTGAGAGGGATAAAGATAAGGTGACAAAAATTTTGACTTTGGGTGATGCGTATACAAAATAATCTACAGTTCAAATGCTGTGGAACCATTTGCCTAAGACGTTTATACTCTTATTGATCAATGTCACACCATTAAATTTAACTTTCTAAATAAAATTTAAAAAAAGAACTTAGTTGAAATTAGTTTATATGTCAATACTAGAAATCAACTTAAGTTAGTTTAAGCAAGCACGTATTTTTATTATTTTATTTTTTTATTTTATTCATTTTAGAGAGGAGACACAGAGTGAGAGAAAGAGAGAGAGAGAGAGAAAGAGAGAAAGGGGGGAGGAGCTGGAAGCATCAACTCCCATATGTGCCCTGACCAGACCAGTGCAGGGTTTTGAACTGGCGACCTCAGTGTTCCCAGGTTGACGCTTTATCCACTGCGCCACCACAGGTCAGGCAGCAAGCACGTATTTTTAGAGGTCTAAAATGATTGATGTTAGTGAGAGAGGAAAGGTGAGACAGAGACCGGAACACCAGGCTGTTCCTGTGTGTGCCCTGACCGGGTATCTAATCACCAGCCTCTGTGGTTCAGAACAGTGCTCCAACCAACCTGGCTACTCAGTCAGGGCTAGCAGTTACTATTTTTCAATGTGCTGTTTTAACATTATGGATCGTAAGGTGTTTTTTTGAGAAATTCAAGGAATTCTTGAAGATAGAAGACTGTTTATTGTTAGATAGGACAAGGGTCTCAAGGTCTGTGCTCTTCTTACTAAATACTCTTCTTGCTAAATATTAAATGTAGCACAGTAGTTTGTTGATGTAGCTGTAACCTGAGGAGCTTAATGCGAAGTAAGTGTAGCCAACTACAAAAAAGAAATCAACATGTAATTAACCAAACAGTGTATATACACAATTGCTTATCCTCCCTTCATGGAGATAGAGCTTTAGATGTGAATCCTCTCTCTTTTACTTGCTGCAAGCAAATAAAACAACCTCACAACAACCATATCTTGTTCTTGAATAGAATACCGCAAGCAGTGAACCCATTGAGTTTGGTAAAACTGTGACTGGTTTATCTTGGTTTAAATGATAAATTCCTGAACCAATTAAGTTTGGTCACATCTTAGGAACTTCTTCCTCTGCAATGAGCAATATTGTCATTGCAGTTTATATAACATCACTTGTAAAATTGTGTGGTGGACAATTTGCATAGCTGTACACAGTGGCTTTGTGTTGATGTGTTCCTTAAATTTTAGGACTCATCACCATAGAATTGTCTCTTTTGTTCAATGATGTGCCTTGTAGCATAATGTTTAGTGCATAATTACCAAGTAAATATTTGTTGGATGGATGGGTTAATGGTAATGTGGCAATATGACCACTATTCAAATATTAAATACTTTTCAAGTAATAGCATTATTTTCAGTCTTCATAAGTAATATTGTTGACTAACCTCTCATATTGTGATATTAAGAAGCTTTTATATATATCCCCCCCCCCCCGCGAAGTTAGAAGCGGGGAGGCAGTCAGACAGACTCCCGCATGCGCTGGACCAGGATCCACCCAGCTTGCCACGAGGGGGCAATGCTCTGCCCATCTGGGGCATTACTCTGCTGCAACCTGAGCCATTCTAGTGCCTGAGGTAGAGGCCATCCTCAGCTCCCGGGCCAACTTTGCTCTAGTGAAGCCTTGGCTGCATAAGGGGAAGAGAAAGATAGGGAGGAAAAAGAGCGAGAAGGGTGGAAAAGCAGATGGGCACTTCTCCTGTGTGCCCTCGCCAGGAATCAAACCCGGGACTTCCACATGCTGGGCTGACGCTCTACCGCTGAGCCAACCTGCCAGGTCAACCAGCTTCTATTTTTAAATAAAGAATGAACAAGTTGTAAAATAATGAAATAAATGAAGGTGTAATTATTTGTTGACCAATCTGATTTATTATAAGGCAAATTTTCAATACATCTTTGAACAGCTAAGTTCAACATGGAATTAACAGTAATCCTATTTGCAAATAGCAGTTGTACACTGGAGAGGTGCATTCAGTTTGTTTAAGTTCACCATAAATGTAAAAAGCTTAATAATCTTAAGTATTTTGTGGTTAGTATGTAAAACTGTACCTTGAGGAATCATGCTATTGTCTCAGTTAAATTTTGAAAATATACTATTTATGGTTTTAAATACAAAATTTAATAATTATAGATCTACCAGATATTATTTTCTTTTTTATCCAAGTTTGAAGAAAGGAGATAGACAAACTTCTACATGCACCCTGACCAGAATCCACCTGGCAAACACCCCCCTCCTCCCCGTCTGGGGCCAATGCTCTGCCCATCTGGGACCATGCTCACAACCAAGCTATTTTTAGTACCTGTGGCAGAGGATCCATAGAGCTGTCCTCAGCACTGGGGCTGATGTGCTCAAACCAGTCGAGCCATGGCTGCGGGAGGGGGAGAGAGAGAGAGAGAGAGAGAGAGAGAAAGAGAGAGAGAGAGAAAGGGTGGAGAAGCAGATGGTTGCTTCTCCTGTGTGCCCTGACCCAAAATCAAACCTGGGACATCCACATGCTGGGCTGAGGCTCTACCACTCAGCCAGCCAGCCACGGACCTACCAGATATTATTAAATCTAAAAATATTTATTAGTTATATTTACACTTACTAGTGTAAGACATATACAGTAAGTGTCCGGATTACAAACATCCAACTTATGTACAACTTGTAAGTATGACTAGAGCATTATAAAGGCTATTGCTAATCAAAAGTAGTTGAATGTCAGTGAAAATGATATCATAGACCTATTTGACTCCTGTGGCAAAGAGCTAACCAATGAAGACCTGATGGAACTAAAGAAGCAGGTGATAGCATTTAGTGAAGAACACAGGGACCTAGAAACTCCAGAACTGAAAAAGAAATTTCTACAAATGATTTAGCTGATGCTTTTAATTTCATAGAAGAAGGAATGGCAAAGTTAGAGGAGCAAGATCCTGATACAGAGAGGTTCACTAGGGTTTACTGTACAGTTACCAAAGGCCTGAGATGCTACAGGCCCATTTACAATGAGAAAAAGAAGAGCTCTGTACAAACCGCCCTTGATGCCTGCTTCCAGAAACCGACTCCAGCAGTAGAACCAAACCCTGACTCTAACACCAGTCCCATCCTTTCTGTCATCTTCTGCATCATCTAAGATTGTTTTTAATTGTATTTGAAAATAAGTTTAAGTATTTATATGCATCCAAAAATAAAAATAAATACTATGTTAAGACAAACAACATCCATCTAAGCTGCATTGAGTAGGTAAACATACCTGTTCCAACTTACATACAAATTCAACTTAAAAACAAATGTACAGAATCTATCTCATTTGTAATGTGCGACTGCCTGTAATTTTTAGGGTATGAATGTTGTAAGACAAAAAGAAACCCTTTTTGTGATTGTTACTTTTCTAAATTGTCAGTTTTCCAGAAGAGTCATTTAATTCAATTCAGTTTTGCTAAGTGTTTCCTCTGTGGAAATTGCTAATTTTTATATTACAGGGGAGGCATAGTTTTTGCTGTCTGAGAGTTTGTAATAAGAATATTTGGGATGAATGAATCTAAAAGAAATATAAAAATAACTTTGATATGGTGAATATTTTATTTATTTTTTGTGACAGACAGGAAGGGAGATAGATGAGAAGCATCAATTCTTTGTTGCAGCAGCTTAGTTTCTCATTGATTGCTTTCTCATATGTGTCTTGACTGGGGGGGCTACAGCAGACCGAGTGACCCCTTGCTCAAGCCAGCAACCTTGGGCTCAAGTAGTTGGTGAGCCTTGCTCAAACCAGATGAACCCACACTCAAGCTGGCGACCTTGGGGTTTCAAACCTGGGTCCTCCACATCCCAGTCCGACGCTTTATCCACTGCGCCACCACCTAGTCAGGCTGAATATTTTATTTTTTAGTATTAAATTGAATTTATTGGGGTGACACTGGTTAACAAAATTATGCAGGTTTCAGGTGTTCAATTCTACAATACATCTCTGTATACTGTTTTTACCTTCTCCCCAAGTTATGTTGAGTATCTTAAAAGAGGTATTAATAATGTGCTATGAAGTATCAAAAAAGACCATCTGGTTTGAAGCACCTGTACAAGTTTCATGCAATAGAGTCGGGATGTAAGAATAGGTGTAATTTTGAAAAGTAGAATTGAAGTGTATGGAGAAAACAGTGTGCTGCAGATTGCAGGCATCTAACTGATTTAATTTTTGAGCTTGTAGCTTTAAAATCCTGAATTATTTGCCTGACCAGGCAGTGGTGCAGTGGATAGAGTGTCGGACTGGGATATGGAGGACCCGGGTTCGAGACCCCGAAGTCGCCAGCTTGAGCGTGGGCTCATTGGGTTTGAGCAAAAGCTCACCAGCTTGAGTCCAGCGTTGCTGGCTCGAGCAAGGGGTTGCTCGGTCTGCTATAGCTCCCCCGCCCCCCTTCAAGGTACATATGAGAAATCAATCAATGGACAAACTAAGGAACCACGACGAAGAATTGATGTTTCATATCTCTCTTCCTTCCTGTCTGTCTGTTCCTATCTGTTCCTCTCTCTGACTCTCTCTGTCTCTGCCACACATACACACAAAAAAATCCTGAACTATTTGATGTTGGCTGCTTTACCTGGCTTACTCTTTACTTTTGATTATGATTATTGAAAGTCGTGATGAGATAGACTTGAATAATTTAAACTCTATTGAAAATTAACTTGAATAATTTAGAATCTACTTTAAATATAAATTTTATGATTAATTTACTGCTGTAGCATGCAACCAACCAGTTTACTGAAAATAGGACTGTGTTAGCATTGTCTAGATTATAGGATGGTATAGAATTTACAAACTAACAGAACTGGAAGGAACAATAGAGAGCAGTAATTTATCATGCTTATTTTAAAGATTAAGAACCAGGACCAGAGAGAGATATGAGTTGCCTGTTTCTCCACAGTTATTTACAGAAGTGAATGTCTTACAAAATCAGTCTGTTAAGACTGTGACATAAACCTCTAATTCATTTTTGTTAACATAACTGAATTGGTAATATTTAATTTTTACAAAATTTGCACTCTTATAGCTGTTCAGTCAAGTGTTTTCCATGCTATTTACCCCCTTATTTGAGATCTCATTTATTTTTCACATTTTGAAGATGATAAAAAAAAATGAAATATGTCAGTTTGACTGTAGCAGAAATGTTGATTGGGATGGATGGAAACATAATCATGCCAGTTGCTTTAAGTTATTCAGGGCCCATAAACTTGAGGGGAAATTCTAAATCACCTGAAAGATGGGGATATTTAATCTACCACAAAATAAAACTAGGATTTTATTACAATGTATTTATTTTTAAAAAAATTTAATTTAATAGGGTGACTTTGGTCGATAAGAATACATGGGTTTCAGGGAAACATTTCTATGGCATTTGAACTGTTTATTGCATTGTGTGCCCATCACCCAAAGTCAGATCATTTTCCATTACTGTGTATTTGTCCCTCTTTACTCTCTACCCCCCCCCCCCCACTCCTTCCCCCTGGTTATCACTTCACTTTTGTCTGTGTCCGTGAGTCTCATTTTTATATCCCACCTCTGTAAGAAATCAAATAATTTTTAGCTTTTTCTGATTTACTTACCTCACTTAGCATAATGTTCTCACGGTCCATCCATGTTGTCGTGAATGGCAATATGTCATCATTTCTTATGGCTGAATAGTATTCCATTGTATATATGTACCATATCTTTATCCAATCTTCTATTGAAGGGCACTTTGATTGTTTCCATGTCTTGGCCACTCTGAATAATGCTGCAATGAACATGGGGGTGCATGTGTCTTTGTGTACCAATGTTTTCGAATTTTGGGGGTTAATACCCTATAGAGGGATCTCTGGCTCATATGGTAGCTGTGTTCTTAATATTTTGAGGAAACACCATACTTTCTTCTATAATGGCTATACCAGTTTACATTCTCACCAGCAGTGGATGTGAGGGTTCCTTTTTCTCCACAGCTTTGCCAACACTTGTTATTACCTGTCTTTTTGATAACAGCCAGCGTAACAGGTATGAGGTGGTATCTCATTGTAGTTTTGATTTGCATTTCTCTAATAACATCTTTTTAGATATTTATTTATTATTTATATGTCTTCATGAGAAAAGTGACCATTCCAAGTCCTGTCCCTATTTTTTAATTATATAGTTCACTTGTTTATTGTTGAGCTTTTTATATATTTTAGATAATTAACCCCTTGTCAGAGTTGTTTGTGAATATCAACCCCCATTTGGTTGGCTGTCTTTTTGTTTTGTTGTTGGTTTCTTTTGCTGTTCAAAAGTTTTTTAAATTAATATAGTCCCATTTATTTATTTTTGCCTTTACTTCCCTTGCTTTTGGGGTCAAATTCATAAAATGTTTTCTACAGCCAAGGTCCATAAACTTAGTACCTATATTTTTCTCTATGTAATTTATTGTTTTATATCTCATATTTAGGTCTTTAATTCATTTTGAATTAATTTTTGTGCTTGGGGACAAACGGTAGCCAAAATTTTATTCTTTTGCATGTGGCTTTTCAATTTTTCTAGCACCATTTATTGAAGAGGTTTTCTTTTCTCCATTGTGTGTTTATGCCTCCTTTGTCAAAGATGATTTGTCCATATATATGTGGTTTTATTTCTGGGCCTAGATTCTGTTCCATTGGTCTGTACGCCTGTTCTTCTTCCAATACCATGGTGTTTTGATTATCATGGCTCTATAGTATAGTTTGAAGTCAGGTAGTGTGTTACTCTGGCTTTATTCTTTTTCCTCAGGATTGCTTTGGCTTGTCAAGGTCTTTTATGGTTCCATATAAACCTGGTGATTTTTTTCTTCTATTTCTTTAAAAAAATGACATTGTGATTTTAACGGGGATTGTATTAAATTTGTATATTGCTTTGGGTAATATGGCCATTTTAACTATGTTGATTCTTCCAATTCATGAACGTGGAATATTTTTCCATTTCACTGTGTCTTTTTCAATTTCTTTTAGCAATGCTTTTTAGTTTTTAACAAATTATTTTTGAACTATTATCAAAATCAATTTATATTTTCACTTTTTATTGGTGAGATATATTTTAGGTCTGTCTTTAGTGATAACACTTTATTGTAGTATTAGAGATACCATTTTGTCCAGAGGTAATATTTTTAACAGCTAACTTATTTATTAACATATAATTAACATACCATGTAATTTGACCATTTACATTGTATGATTCAATATTTTTCAGTATATTCAGAGTTATGCAATTATAGTCATCATCTAGTTTTAGTATATTTATTTATCCTCCCAAATGAAACTGTACCCATTAGCTGTCACTCCTCATCTCCCTCCCTACAAAGAAAGTGGCATCAGGCAGAATTTGCCTGGTCTGAGTATCTCATACAAATAGAATGACATAGTATGTGATCCTTGGTGACTGGCTCTTTCACTTAGTATATGTTTTCAAGGTTCATCAATGTAGTATGTACCAATATTTTATTTTGTATTACCAAGAAAATTCCAGGTATGAATATATCAAATTTTATTTATCATCTGATGAACATATGAGTTATTTCTGCAAATATTTTCTCTACTGTTTTTTTGGGTGTTTTTTTCTTTTAACTTAGAGCTAATACAATATAAGAAATATAACTTATTTTTAAGGGACTAGCAGTAAAAGATAACCCTGATAACTACATCTTTTAAGGATATTATCCTTTGAAACCTAGAAAGAGATTAATAAATATAAATTAAGGAACTGAGAGGTATAGTTGCAAGGTCAACTGTTTTATATTATACTGTTCTCCAAACTCTATGTTTGGATCCTGTTCTCTCTTTCTGGTGTTTCTTTATCCAGCTTTGAAAATCTCACCACACTTGTTTTTCTTGGAACACCTCTGTCATAGGATATTATTGGGTCTACTGGTCTACTGTGTACCTAAATGGTCTGTAACTCTAAATTATCTCTCTCTTGGTGACAGATTACATGCTATAAATTTCTCTCCTTATTGCTTTTTTTTTAGATGCAATTGAGTCAAACAACAGGCATGACTATATTTCTAGATAGTAACATAGAGCCTGAGGCATATATGTGAAGAAGAGAGAGAACATTGTTGACATGATTTTGGCCTGATGTTTACCTTGAGTGCATAAATATTAGAAAAAATTTTGAACACCTATCAATTATTTATGGCACCTCTGTTCATATCCTGCTTATTTTTTATCCAGAGGCCAGAATCCTAGTCCTTGAGATTGTACAAGGTTTCTTTTTCTTACCTATCAGATTTCACATTTACTCAGTGCATGGTTCATTTTTTGTTATAGAAGAAAAAGTCTTACTGAAGTAATGGTAGGCTTATCATTTTTGAGGGGTATTTTGTATTTCAAAAGTTCACTCACTTTACTAAGTAAATATCTGATTGATAGAATTTAAAATGTTTTAGTGAAGTGAATAACTTTGGGCAATGTAGGAGATTTTTGAGCATTAGTCATTAAAATTTAGCACATATGGTCTAAGTAAATGCCAGAAGAAATGCAAGCAATATGCTGTGAAAATTCAGAACATAGATAAATCATTTACAGTTTAGGAGAGTAGAAAAATGTTATGTGTAGTTAGCACTAAAGATAGGATTTTATTGGGATGTTTGGAAATTGGGAAGATGCAAGCTTTTAGGCTTGGGGAAATAGTATATACAGTGTGTCCGTAAAGTCATGGTGCACTTTTGACCTTGTGACCGGTCAAAAGTGCACCATGACTTTACGGGTACACTGTATAAGCTCTGGGTTACTGGTTAAGTCATAGTGGGTTGAATATACACTTCTATTTTTGCATCTCTTTAAAATTTACTAAAATGACAGTAAGGTAATAAAAAGGTATAAATCCACAAGGGCAAAGAATACAAAAAAAGATAGAGCAGCAGAAAGAAATTAACAGAATTTGGGAATATGGAAAGCAATTAGGTGAGGGGTAATTGGTTTACTGAAGTCTAGACTGTGGAAGCAGAGGGGTCCCAAGAAGAAGCATGTTAGCCATGGAATTCTGGGATGACTCAGAACAAGAAGCATCATAGGCTTCTGAAGATGGGATGAGGGATGGAACTAAAAGGAAGGGGATGTGCGGAATTTCTTATAAGTCATCACTTAGAACTTTGAGGAAAACAGTTTGGTGTTGAAAATAGATGTGTGACTGGCAATATTCTCTTTACTAGCAACCAAACACTGCCTAAGATCCATCCTGCTGGTCATTGAAGATTAATAGGCCAGACAAGAAAAACTTGCAAAATACATGGTTGCTCTAAGTTTAGAGGAGGAAGAAGAAAATGAGGTAGCATTTTGGCATGCCTCATTTCCCTGTGGGTAAATCTTTTCTCCTCCTTAATGGTAAAACCCTCTCCGTTTTAACCCTGTGTTTTCTCTTCCCCTTATCTGAACCTGCTTTGAATGAGGTGTCCGCATGGTGAGTCTCCTCTCTAATTGTGTTATAAAACCGTAATCTTGTAAAAGCCGTTCTAGGCTTATCTATCACGGTAATGGCCGCAAATAAATTTGCTCACTTTGTGTGTGTAATTAATAAGGGAAAATACTATTTTCTTCCTACCCTGTTTTCCTCTCTGCTTCATACTGAGTACATGTATATACATATTAATTTTTGCTTTTTTGTTTTGTTTACCAAGAAGAATGACTATCTTATAGCTGCTTGAAATTTTCATTCTTTGACAGATTTCTACCGGTCACAAGACCACACTTAATTTTCTGGTAATTAATTCACTCAAACAAATATTTATTGATGTTCTTCTCTGTCCTAGATATTGCATTATGCATTAGGGATGAGAGAGCCAAATTTCTGCCTTCAAAGAGATTACAGGAACATTTTACGGGGCACTTTGACTAATAAATACATATATGGTACTCTTTAGTAATATGAAGAATAGTGAGAGAGGGGCAGATTTACCAGGGAAATAATTTGTTTTGGATATATTAAATTTGAGATTCCTTTTAAGGTACCCAAGAGAAGATGATACATGAGATAGGGAGTTCATTGGGGAGGTTGGAGCTGAGAATATAAATGTGAGGTCAGCAGTGCGGATGGTAGTGACCCTAAAAACAGCTCGTTCCCTGCAGAAGCATGGCCCTCTTCCCTTATCCTTTTTCCATAGCTTCTCCCCTTTGCTTGGATACTGCTCTCCTCCTCTTCCTTCCACTCCTCCTCTTCTCCCCTTGTCCTCTCCTCCTTTTCCTAGCTTGTCTCATTTTTAAAATATCATCTTGGCACAGAATTTTCTCTTTTGCCCCGTTCTTCAGATCTGGTAAAGTTATACCCATTTTCATTATGCCCTCATACAGCTTCCCATGCCTCATAATATCCAGCCTGTTAGGTCAGAATGGCATTTTCTCTAGTTTCACCCTTCGAAGCCTCCACTTTCTGGAAACCCTGTGGATAAAGAAAAGAACAATTTTTTTCCTGTATTGGATGACCTACTTAATGGATATTTTGACTTAAAAACCTAGAAAACTCTATTCGTGGTGAAGAAAGTTTGGAAACCATGGCTTTTAGAGTGAGAGGAGGAATAGTGAGGATTCTAGCAATGTTTTAAAAGGATACATCATCACAAGAAAGATGAATTTATATGGGGCACATGAATTTGATTCAACATTAGAATAATCAATTCATTACATTGACAGTTTAAATGAAAACAATAACAGCATCTCCATAGATGGAGAAAAGTATTCCATATATTAACCTGTTTTTATTTATTTATTTATTTATTTGTTTGTTTGTTTGTGTGTATTTTTCTGAAGTGAGAAGTGGGAGGTAGAGAGACAGACTCCCACTTGTGCCCGACTGGGATCCACTTGGCAAGCCCACCAGGAGGTGATGCTCTGCCCATCTGGGGCATTGCTTCGTTGCAACTGGAGTCATTCTAGCACCTGAGGCAGAGGCTATGGAGCGTCCTCAGGGCCCGGGCTAACTTTGCTCCGGTGGAGTCTTGGCTGCGGGAGGGGAAGAGAGAGATAGAGAGAAAGGAGAGGGGGAAGAGTGGAGAAGCAGATTGGTGTTTCTCCTGTGTGCCCTGGCCAGGAATCAGACATGGGACTTCCACACACTGGGCCAACACTCTACCACTGAGACAGCTGGCCAGTGCCTTATTAACCTGTTTTTACAATAAAGATGTAACAAGAAATACATAGTAAGGTATGTCCTCTATCTGATTGTGAATATCTGTTAAACAAGAGGAAAACTAGGTTTCATTTGGAAAAAGAGGGTGTGAATCTGTTTCCTTCATATAGTCTGTTTATGACTCTGTAAAGTGTATTCCCTCTGAGGGTCTTTTCCTTTTAAGCACTTAAATCATTGTTTATAATTACTATTATTTTACTTTTAAATAATTATAGTTGGTATGCAATATTATATTAGTTTTACTGTACAACATAGTGATTTGACATTTATGTATTTTACGGGTATTTACAGCTAGTGCTTGACTTAGGACCACGATTGGTTCCGACAGACCGGTCATAACACGATTTGGTTGTAAGTTGAGTAGGCTATAGACAATTTCCTCTTGGTAGACATCTTGGGAGGGGTTTGATGAAAAATATGCAAGACACAAAACACAAATTGCTGTACAGTTAAAATGGTGCACGCGGAGATGGTAGTGCTGCCGGAAGCTGGTCCACACTGTCGTAGACCCAGCTGGGCAACGCTTGTGCTGCCAGACACGGAGCAGACACGTGGCTAACGATTGTGGTCGTAAAGTTGAATGTTCGTAAGTTGCATAGGTCGTAAATCGATCAATATCTGTAGTCAAATAAAATCATGACAACATTTAATTAAAGAGACATGTACCCCTTGTAATTACCTATTTATAAGTACCATGCATCAACATTTTGGCTGTGAATGACACAAACACTGTCATACTGTGGTTCAAAAGTAACAGGTGCATAGTATGTAACAATCCAGGAGAGGCATCAAGGAACTAAGGATGATGTCAAAGAACTAAGTTTCTTCTCTTTTTCTACTCTACCATTCTTATTTTTATCACTAGGGCTTCAGTAAGATTGCTATACCTCTAAGTTCACATCCAGGCTCTAGATAGGAGAAAGAGGTCCATGAGAAGGGGTGTTGTCTGTCAGAGAAAGTAAAACTTTCTCCAGAGATTTTTGACCTATGCAATATATCTAATTGATATTTTATTTTAGTATGTGAATGGTGTCCTATGTAAACACTTAGCTGAAAAAGGAGATTTGACCCTGGCCAGTTGTCTCAGTGGTAGAACGTCGGCCTGGTGTGTTGAAGTCCCAGGTTTGATTCCCTGTCAGGGCACACAGGAGAAGCGCCCATCAGCTTCTCCACTCTTCCCCTCTCCTTTCTCTCTCTATCTCTCTTCCTGTCCCACAGCCAAGGGTTCATTGGAGCAAAGTTAGCCGGGGCCCTGAGGACGTCTCCATAGCATCTGCCTCAGGTGCTAGAATGGTTCTCTGGCAACGGAGCAACACCCCAGGTGGCCAGAGAATCACCCCCTGGTGGGCTTGCTGGGTGGATCCCAGTCAGGTGCATGTGGGAGTCTGTCTGACTGCCTCCTTGCTTCTAACTTCTGAAAAATACACACACAAAAAAGGAAAGTTATTAAGCTGCGTAACCTGCTGCCTTGAAAACCATTGAAGTTTGGTTAGTAATGAAGAACAGGATAGTGGATATTGGTTTCACATGGTGCAATGACTACAATGAACAAATACTTAGTATCCTGTAATAGGAAAGCAGGAACTTCAATTTCTATGAGGAATGTCTGATTCTGTTATAGTTTCTTTTTATTAAAACAATTAGAATGCATATGAAAATGTGACTTTTAATATGTCTATTCATAATAAATAATAATAAAGTGTGCATATAAAATTATATTAACATCTTATAGTCTTTTATCAATGGTGAAGCTTTGAACTGTTTATCTAGAAGAGCACCTGTCAAACAATGGCTATTCAGCAATAATTTTTCAGTAGAAGGAAAGACATGCTTAATTCTGTTCCAGCCATTGCCATGTAGCTCAGTTGGTTAGATCACCATCCCAATAATACACCAAGGTTACAGGTTCTATCCTTGGTTAGGGCACATAGAAAAAGCAACCAAGGTGTGTATAAATAAGTGGAAAGCCACATTGATGCTTCTCATCTACCTCTCTCTCACTCCTTCTCCCTCCCTCTCCTTCTCTTTCCCTCTCCTTCTCTCTCCCTTCCTCTTCCTCTCCCTCTGCCTCCTTCTCTCCCCCACTCTTTTCCTCTCTCCCTCTTTCAATCTCTCTCTCCCACTTTCTCTCTCCCTCCCTTTCTCTCTCTCTCCTTCTCTCTCCCTCCCTCCTTCTCCTTCCCTGCCTCCCCATCCCTCCTCTCCCTCACCTTACCTCTCTCTCCCCCACTATCTCTCCCTTCTTCCCTCCCTCCCTCCTTCCTCTCCTTAAAAAACAAAAATCAGTAATTTTGTTCTAGGTACCAACATTTTAGATCTTTAGGCAGAAAATATCACATAAGCAAGAATAAAAATTACAATAATATTTTGTGTAAGATGCCTAAATCTTGGTTTTCAGTTAATTGTTGTAAATGAGTGACATCAGAGGATGTACACACATATGTCCTACCTAATATAGTTGATGAGTGTCACAGAATGCAATGGGGCTGGATATTCATCTCTATGGAGTGGAGGCGTATGGAGGAAAAGGGCCTTGGCGAAATAAAGTAGGAAATAAATCATTATATGGGAGTATATCCCTTTGCTTCTTATGTTGAGCTAATAAAATTTCTATTTGTAATACTTTGGATTTATATAAATTATATATATTTTCTCTAAGAGATTTCACAGATACCTCATTTGAAATGTGTACTCATCCAGCGAAGTGATCCTAGTTGAGTAAACAAGCAAACTGAGGGTTATATAGCTCCTTGTCCAGAGGTTTATGAGCTATAAATGGTGAGTTGAGATTAGATCTTTGATTCCTGATTTGTGGTCTAGTTTTTTGATAATATATGCTGTTTGACCATAAATTGTGTCATTGGGATATCTTCTTTTGGGGGGAGGGTGGAGGGAGAGAGATAAGAAGCATCAACTTGTAGTACAGCGTTTTAGTTGTTCATTGATTACATCTCGTGTGTGCCTTGACCTGGGGGGAAGGGCATTCCAGTCGAACCAGTGACCGCTTGCTCAAGCCAGCGATCACGGGATCATGTTGATGATTCCCATTCCCACGCTCAAGCCAGCAGCTCTGTCCTCAAGCTGGTGAGCCTGTGCTCAAGCCGGCGACCTTGGGTTTTCGAACCTGGGTACTCAGCATTCCAGGCTGACACTCTATCCACTGTGCCACCACCTGGTCAGGCATCCATTTCTTGATGAAGGCTTTGGTTGCTTCTACCATTTAAATACTGTGAATAATGCTACTGTGAACATGAGTGTAACGAATATCTGTTCAGATTCCTGCTTTCAAATCTTTTGGGTATATACTGGAAGTAAAATTTGGTGAATCACGTGGTAATTCTATGTTTAATCTTTTGAGGAACTGCCAAACTTTCCACAGAGACTTCCCCATTATATGGTTCCATCAGCAATCACAAGTGTTCCAGTTTTTCTGTATTCTCTTCAGTACTTATTATTTTCTGTTGTTTTTATCTTTTAAGTTGTTCTAGAAAACACACATAAAATTTACCACCTTATCTATTTTTAAATTTATAGTTTAATAGTGTTAAATATATTTAGAGTGTGATGCAAAACTAAAACTGTACCCATTGAACAACTCCTCATTTACTTCTTACCCAGTTTCTGGCTGCCACCAGTCTGCTGTGTGTTTCTCTGCATTTGACTACTTTTAATACCTCATATAAGTGAAATCGTATAGTATTTGTTGTTTTTGAACTGCTTATTTCACTTAGCATAATATCTTCAAGCTACTCCATGTGACAGGATTTCCTTTTTATTTAACAGTTGAGTAATATTCTATTCTATGTACATACTACATTTTCTTTATCCATTCATCCGTCAGTGGACATTTGGTTTGAATCCATCTCTTGGCTGTTGTGAATAATGCTTCAGTAAACATGGGTTTGCAAATATCTCTTCAAGATACTGTTTTCAATTGTTGTGGATGCATATCCAGAAATGGGATTGCTGGATCATATGGAAATTCTGTTTCGAATTATTTTGTGAAAGCTTCATATTATTTCCCATAGTAGCAGAATTTTACAATCCCACTGCAGTGCTTCAGGGTTCCAGTTTCTCCAATACTTGTTATTTTCTGGTTTTTCATAGTAAGCATATTTCCTCATGCTTCCTGGCCATTTGTACATCATTTTTGGAGAACTGTCTACTCAAGGCCTTTCACATTTAGAAACTGAGTTATTTGGGATTTTTGGTTGAGTTTTAAGAGTACTTTACATATTTTGAATAGTGTGAAATCAAGTTCATGAAGTTTTGTTCTGTTTTTATATTTTTTCTAAAAGCTTTTATAGTTTTAGCTTTTTCTTATATTTAGGTCTTTAATTCATTTTGTGATCATTTTTTTTGTGTGGTGTAAGTTGAGGGTCCAATTTCATTCTTCTGCATGTAGATATATAGCTTCCATTTCTATTTGTTGAAAAGACTGTTTTTTCCCATTTAATGGTCTTAGTACCCTAATCTTGATAAAAATCATTTGACCATATATGCAAAGTTTTATTTTGAGCTCTCTAATTTATTCCACTGGTTTATATGTCTGTTTATGGCAATACTTTTGTGCTTTTTAAATTTATTCAGTTTTAGAGAGAGAGGGGAAGGCAAAGAGAAACACTGATTTGTTGTTCCAGTTATTTATGCATGCATTGGTTGATTCTTTTATGTGCCTTGACCTGGGATCGAACTCACAACCTTGATGTGTCGGGACAGTGCTCCTAACCAACTAAGCTACCCAGCTAGGGCCTACAGTTTTGATTATTGTAGCTTTGTTATAAGTTTTGATTGAAATCAGAAAGTGTGTAACCTTCATTTTTTTTCCTTTTCAAAAAGATTGTTTTGATTATTCAGGAGATTCCATATGAATTTTAGGAAGATCTTTTCTATTTCTGCAAAAAGGCCATTGAGATTTTAAATTAGGGATTGCATTAAATCTGTAGATCACTTTGAGTAGTATTTTATCTTTTTCTTATTTTATAAGTGAGAGGTGGGGCAGCAGAGAGACAGACTTCTGCATGTGCCCTGACTGGGATTGACCCAGCAAGCCCCCTACCAGAGGATGCTCTGCCCATCTGGACCCGCGGCTCTATTGCTTGGCAACCGAGCTATTTTAGTGCCTGAGGCAAGGCCATGGGGCCATCCAGAGTGCCCTGGGCCAACTTGCTCGAACTATTTGAGCCATGTCTGAAGGAGGGGGGAAGTGAGAGAGAGAAAGAGAAAGAGAGAGAAGGCAAGGTGAGGGTTGGAGAAGCAGACGATTGCTTTTTCAGTGTGCCCTGACCAGTAATGGAACTCAGGACTTCCACTTGCTAGGCCTATGCTTTACAGCTGAGCCAACCAGGCAGGGCCCAGTAGTATTTTATCTTAACAATGTTTCATTCTTCTAATCCATGAACACCAGATAGTTTTCCATTTATTTATGTAATCTTTAATATCTTTCAGCAGTGTTTTGTTTTCAGAGTATGTCTTTTGTCTCCTTGGTTAAAGTTAATTCCTAAATATTTTATTCTTTTTGACGTAATTTATTGTAAATGGGATAGTATATTTAATTTTCTTCTCAGATTGTTCACTGTGAGTGCATAGAAAGGCAGTGATTTTGTTTGTTAATTCTGTATCCTGCAGCATTTATGAATTTATTATTATTAGCATTTTTTTGCGTTTCAATAAAATTTTACTTACAAATACTAAAATTTGAATCCCATTTAATTTTACATGTTGCAAAATATTATTTTTATTTTTACTTTTTTAAAAAATATTTTATTTTTATTAATTTTAATGGGGTGACACCAATAAATCAGGGTACATATGTATAACGAAAACATCTTCAGGTTATCTTATCATTCAATTGTGTTGCATACCCGTCACCCAAAGTCAAATTGTCCTCTGTCACCTTCTATCTGGTTTTCCTGTGTCCCTCCCCTCCTCCCTATCTTACCGTTCCCTCCCTCCCCCCACCCCGTAACCACCACTCTCTTGTCCATGTCTCATAGTCTCACTTTTATGTCCCACCTATGTATGAAATCATGCTGTTCTCAGTTTTTCTTTTTTTTCTGATTTACTTATTTCACTCCATATAATGTTATCAAGGACCATGCATTTTGTTATAAATGATGCGATGTCATCATTTCTTATGGCTGAGTAGTATTCCATAGTATATATGTACCATAGCTTTTTAATCCACTCGTCTTCTGACGGACACTTGGGCTGGTTCCAGATCTTCGCTATTGGGAACAATGCTGCCACAAACATGGGGGCGCATTTCTCCTTTTCGAACAGTGCTATGGTGTTCTTAGGGTATATTCCTATAAGTGGAATAGCTGGGTCAAAAGGCAGTTCAATTTTTAATTTTTTGAGGAATCTCCAAACTGTTTTCCATTGTGGCTGCACCAGTCTGCATTCCCACCAGCAGTGCAGAAGGGTTCCCTTTTCTCCACATCCTCGCCAGCACTTATTCTGTGTTGTTTTGCTGATGAGTGCCATTCTGACTGGTGTGAGGTGATATCTCATTGTGGTTTTTTTTTTTTTTTTTTTTTATATATATTTTATTATTATTAATTCTAATGGGGTGACATCAATAAATCAGGGTACATATGTACAATGAAAACATCTCCAGGTTATCTTATCATTCAATTGTGTTGCATACCCATCACCAAAAGTCAAATTGTCCTCTGTCACCTTTAATCTGGTTTTAAAAACTTTTTATTTATTATTTATTTTATTCATTTCTTTTTAGAGAGGAGAGAGAGAGAGAGAGAGAGAGAGAGAGAGAGAGAAAGGGGGGAGGAGCTGGAAGCATCAACTCCCATATGTGCCTTGACCAGACCAGTGCAGGGTTTTGAACTGGCGACCTCAGTGTTCCCAGGTCGAGGCTTTATCCACTGCGCCACTACAGGTCTCATTGTGGTTTTAATTTGCATTTCTCTAATGATTAGTGATGTTGAGCATTTTTTCATATGCCTATTGGCCATCGGTATGTCCTCTTTGGAGACATTTCTATTCATTTCTTTTGCCCATTTTTTGATTGGATTGTTTGTCTTCCTGGTGTTGAGTTTTATAAGTTCTTTATAAATTTTTGTTATTAACCCCTTATCAGATGTGCTGTCGAATATGTTCTCCCATTGTGTGGTTTGTCTTTTTATTCTGTTCTTATTGTCTTTAGCTGTGCAAAAACTTTTTAGTTTGATATAGTCCCATTTGTTTATCTTGCCTTTTATTTCATTTGCCCTTGGAGATAAATCGGCAAATATATTGCTGCTACATATGTCGGAGAGCTTGCTGCCTATGTTTTCTTCTAAGATGCTTATGGTTTCACGACTTACATTTAAGTCTTTTATCCATTTTGAGTTTGTTTTTGTGGATGGTGTAAGTTGATGGTCTCGTTTCATTTTTTTGCAGGTAGATGTCCGATTTTCCCAACACCATTTGTTAAAGAGGCTGTCTTTACTCCATTGTATGTTCTTTCCTCCTTTGTCAAATATCAGTTATCCATAAAGATTTGGGTTTATTTCTGGGTCCTCTGTTCTGTTCCATTGATCTATGTGCCTGTTCTTATGCCAGTACCAGGCTGTCTTGAGTACAATGGCCTTATAGTAAACCTTGATATCTGGAAGAGTGATACCTCCTGCTTTATTTTTTCTTTATAAGATTGCTGAGGCTATTTGTGATACCTCCTGCTTTATTTTTTCTTTATAAGATTGCTGAGGCTATTTGTGTTCTTTTTTGGTTCCATATAAATTTTTGGAATATGTGTTCTATATCTTTGAAGTATGTCATTGGTATTTTAATTGGTATTGCATTGAATTTATAAATTGCTTTGGGTAATATAGACATTTTAATGATGTTTATTCTTCCTAGCCATGAGCACGGTATATGCTTCCACTTATTTGTATCTTCCTTGATTTCTTTTATCAATGTTTTATAATTTTCTGAGTACAAGTCCTTAACCTCCTTGGTTAAATTTACTCCTAGGTACTTTATTATTTTGGCTGCAATAGTGAAGGGGATTGTTTCCTTAATTTCTTTTGCTGACAGTTCATTGTTGGTATATAGAAATGCCTCTGATTTCTGAGTATTAATTTTATATCCTGCCACCTTGCTGAATTCATTTATAAAGTCCAGTAGTTTTTTTACTGAGACTTTAGGGTTTTCAGTATATAATATCATATCATCTGCAAATAGTGATAGTTTTACTTCTTCTTTTCCAATTTGGATTTCTTTTATTTCTTCTTCTTGTCTGATTGCTGTAGCTAGGACTTCCAGAACTATGTTGAATAAGAGTGGTGAAAGGGGGCATCCCTGCCTGGTTCCTGATCTTAAGGGGATTGCTTTTAATTTTTGTCCATTTGATGTTTGCTGTGGGTTTGTGGTAGATTGCCTTTATCATGTTAAGGAATGTTCCCTGTATTCCCACTTTACTGAGAGTTTTGAGCATGAATGGGTGCTAGATTTTATCAAATGCCTTTTCTGCATCTATTGAAATTATCATGTGATTTTTGTCCTTCCTTTTGTTTATGTGATGAATCACATTGATTGATTTGTGAATATTGAACCAGCCTTGCCTCTCCAGAATAAATCCCACTTGATCATAATGTATGATTTTTTTCATATATTGCTGGATCCGGTTGGCTAATATTTTGTTGAGAATTTTAGCGTCTAAATTTATCAGGGATATAGGCCTATAATTTTCTTTCTTTGTGTTGTCTTTGCCCGGTTTTGGGATCAGAATTATGCTCGCCTCATAAAAGGAGTTTGGCAGTGTTCCTTCCTCTTGAATTTTTTGAAATAGCTTGAGGAGGATAGGAGTTAGTTCTTCTTTGAATTTTTGGTAGAATTCACTTGTGAAGTCATCAGGCCCAGGACTTTTCTTTTTAGGGAGTTTTATGATAACTGTTTCGATCTCATTTGTTGTAATTGGTCTGTTTAGGTGTTCTGATTCTTCCAGATTGATTTTTGGAAGGTTATATGATTCAAGAAATTTGTCCATTTCACCGAGATTCTCTAATATTTTGGCATAGAGTTTTTCATAGTATTTTCTTACAATGCTTTGTATTTCTGTTGTGTCCGTTGTTATTTCTCCACTGTCCTTTCTAATTTTATTTATTTGAGTCCTCTCTCTTTTTTTTTTTTTTTTGGTGAGTCTAGTTAAAGGTTCATCAATCTTGTTTACCTTTTCAAAGAAAGAGCTTCTGGTTTCATTGATCCTCTGTATTGTTTCCTTATCCTTTATGTCATTTATTTCTGCACTGATCTTTATTATTTCTTTCCTTCTACTTGTCCTGGGTTTTATTTGCTGTTGTTTTTCTACTTCTTTTAGACGTAGGGTCAGGTTGCTTATTTGAGCTTTTTCTAGCTTCTTATGATATGCCTGTAGTGCAATGAACTTCCCTCTCAGTACTGCTTTTGCTGTGTCCCATAAATTTTGAGTTGATGTATGCTCATTATCTTTGGTTTCTAGAAACTTTTTAATTTCTTCTTTGATCTCATTGTTAATCCGTACATTATATAATAACATGCTATTTAGTTTCCAAGTGTTTGAGTATTTTTCAGTTTTTCTTTTGTGGTTAATTTCTAGTTTCATGGCATTGTGATCAGAGAAATTGCTTGATATGATTTCAATCTTTTTAAATTTATTGAGACCATTTTTGTGTCCTTACATGTGGTCTATCCTAGAAAACGTACCATGAGCGCTTGAGAAGAATGAATATTCTACTGCTTTAGCGTGAAAAGTTCTGAAGATATCTATTAAATCAAGTTGATCTAGTGTCTCCTTTAAGTCTGCTGTTTCTTTATTAATTTTTTTTCTTGAGGATCTATCCAGTGTTGTTAGAGGGGTATTGAAATCCCCTACTATTATAGTATTGCTGTTAATCTCGCCCTTTATATCCATCAAAGTCTGCTTTATGTATGTCGGGGCTCCTATATTTGGTGCGTAGATATTTATAATAGTTATATCTTCCTGTTGAATTGTTCCCTTTATCATTATGTAGTGTCCTTCTTTATCTCTTACTACAGCCTTTGTTTTAAAGTCCATTTTGTCTGCTACCCCGGCTTTTTTTTCATTTCCATTTGCATGAAATATTTTTTTCCATTCTTTTACCTTCAGTTTATTTGCATCTTTTGTTTTAAACTGTGTCTCTTGTAGACAGCATATGTATGGGTCCTGTTTCTTTATCCACGCAGCTACCCTATGTCTTTTGATTGGGTCATTTAATCCATTTACATTTAAGGTTATTATTGATATGTAGTTGTTTATTGCCATTTTATTCTTTAAAGCTGTATTCTTCTTTTGCTATATTCTTTCTTCCCTTTAAACTGTTCACAACAGGCCCCTTAGTATGTCTTGCAGAATTGGTTTGGTTTTAATGAATTCCTTGAGGCTTTCTTTTTCTGGGAAGCTCTTTATTTCTCCTTCAATTTTAAACATTAGCCTTGCTGGATAAAGTAGTCTTGGTTGTAGGTTCTTGTTCTGCATTACTTTGATTATATCTTGCCATTCCCTTCTGACCTCAAGTGTTTCTGTTGAGAAGTCCGATGTCATCCTATGGGTGCTTCTTTGTAGGTGATAGCCTTTTTTTCCCTAGCAGCTTTTAAAATTTTTTCTTTATCCATTAGCTTTGGTATTTTAACTATGATGTGTCTTGTTGTAGATCTTTTTGGGTTTCTCTTTAATGGAGTTCTGTTTGCTTCTTGAACGTGTGGAGTGTTTCCCAGCCTTAATTTAGGGAAGTTTTCTTCTATGATTTGATTGAACAAAGGTTCCATTTCCTATCCTCTCTCCTCTTCTTCAGGCACCCCTATGATGCGAATGTTGTTTCTCTTCAGGTTGTCACAGAGCTCCCTTAAAGTTTCCTCACATTTTTTGAGTCTCTTTTCCTTTTTCTTCTCTGCTTTTGTGCCTTTGTTTATTGTGTCCTCTAACTCACTTATTCGATCTTCAGCGTGATTCATCCTGCTTTTAATTCCTTCCATTATGGTCTTTCTTTCTGATACTGTATTTGTCATTTCTGTCTGATTCTTTTTTATTATTTCAATTTTATTTTTTATACTTGCTATCTCTTTATTTAGGTGTTCACAATGACTATCCATTGTTGCTCTAATTTCTTTGAACATCCTAACCATCATTATTCTAAATTCTGCTTCTGGTAATTTGGCTATATCTGGTTCATTCAGGTCCTTCTCTGGGGATTTCTCTTGACTCGTTTGGTTTGCATTCCTCTGCCTGCCCATTTTGTCTGTGTATAAGCAAGTTGTGGCCACTGGAGTCCAATAGGTGTTGCCTTTGTGTTCTTTAGGTATGGTCTGTCTCCAGGCCCTCCACCCCCCCTGCCACTGCCTAGGGTGGTATGGTATGGGCGTTGCCAGCACCGGCCCACTGTGGCTTTTGCTGTGATTTCTGCCTCTCCTCCACGGGAAGGGCTGTCACTCAAGCCACAAGCCTCACCACCAAGGGTAGAGGTGAGCACCTTTGCTCAGCTGTGGACCCAGCCTGTTTCTGGACTTCCCTCCAGAACCCGCAGTCAGAGCCTGCTCACCATAGTTTCGAGGGTTGGGCGGGGATTTTGACGTGCTCTCAGCTCTGAGCCTTTGCCCGTCGGGAGCTTTTGTCCCGCCCTCGAGGCCAGGGCCCTTCTGCTCAGGTTCGCAAACCAAGGTTAATTGGGCCGGGCTTTTTTGCTGTCTTCCGCTCAGCTGCGAACTTCCACTTTCCCCGGACTCTACTCCTCCCCCGCGTTTGGAGCCCGCTCGTGTATGTAGGTTGGCAAATTGCGGTTTCTCCGGCCGGGCGGGGATAGTAGCGTGGGCTCAGCTGCAAGCTTCCACTCGTCTCGGGGTCTACCCCGTCCCTGCGCTAGGAATCCGCTTGCGCACATAGAATAGCAAACTGCGGTTTCTCCGGCCGGGCGGGGCTGGCAGCGTGAGCTCAGCGGCGAGCCTTCCCCCCCCCCCCCCCCCCCCCCCCCCCCCGCTCATCCCTGGTCCTCGCCTTGTCCCCGCAGTCAGGGCCTGCTTGCGCAGGGTCGCAGAGCAGATTTCTGCCCGTTCCTGGCCTCCCGCTTTGTCCCCATAGCTGGAATTACAGGCGGGCCCGCAGCTTCCGGACCGCTTTCGCTCGTCCCCTCCGCCCCTGCTGGGCTAGACTGAGCTCCCACCAGCTTGGCCTCCGCCCGCGGCGACAGAACCGCGTTTCAGCGTCCTGCCACCACCAAACTCTTCAGCAACCCTCGGCAGAGTAGAAAGGGTCCTAATACCCCACAGTGCAGGCCTGGTAGCTCCCTCACTTGTTTAACAGCTCAAAACTGTCCAAACGCCTCTTCTAGGATCTGGGACTGTAGGCTGGGGCTTGGTTCCTGGGACCCAGGTCCCTTCCTCTCCACCAAACTCTCCCCCGCCATGTGGGTCTCTCCGGGCTGCCGTTTGCTCCGGGGAGCTGGGCAGCCCTCTTCGCGTTTTCGTTATTCCTACCAGTCTCAATGTGGCTTCTTTTGTGTTCCTTGTTTGAAGAGTTCACTTAGTTTAGTTCAAAGTCGGTTTATCTAGATGATGGTTCTTAAAATTGAGTTATAATCCACTTTGGTTCTGGGAGTTGGAAGTTGGTACGTCTGCCTACTCCGTCGCCATCTTGCTCCGCCCTTTAGCTTTTTTTTTTTTTGTGGAATCTTTAGAATTTTTTACATATTAGATCATGTTGTCTGTAAGTAGAGATAATTTTACTCCTTCCTTTCCAATTTAGATGCCTTTTCTTCCCTTGTGTAATTTTTCTGGGTAGGACTTCAAGTACTATGTTGAATAGAAAAAATAGAAAGGTTTTTTTTGTAGAATTTTTACTAAAATCATGATATATTTTAATATTTTTATAGTACATGTTAGAGTATATATAATAAAAATATATGACTTTAGAGATACACATTTTTCTAGTTTGAATTGCTATTTAAGGGGAAAAGACTATTTTTATCAACAAGCAGCCTTTCTTACAAGGCTACTTTGATACCTTTTATGAGGGTAATTCTTGGTTAACTGAAATGTTACAGTGAAACTATTGCCTTTTAGTATATGTACTTGCCTGTAGTTACTATACTCATGTTATCATTAGTTTCAGTATCCTTAGATTGTATCCTCAGTAGATGAGATGGTTCCCTTTCAACTGTGTGAGTGTGTATGTGTGTGCTACTTTTGAATTGCTAAAATATTTTGCAGCCTGGCATATTTTATCATCTTAAATTTTATTTTATCCAAGGGATGTTTTGTCTGATTTCCTTGTGCTTAATCTTCCAACTTTAGTAAACCAAAAAACAGTTATTTTAGTAGCATACTTGGGTCTTTTCACTTGACATATTCTTCTTGAAGATTTTTATTTTTACTTGTGATTTTAATGCTTATGCTGTAGTACATATGGGGAAATAACTTGATTTCTGAGACTTACTTTAGAAAACTTCAACAAAAACAGTGGATTGATACTATATATAAAATAAGATTGGTAAGTGATGAACATGTTTGAAAGTCAGTAATAGGCTACTGTGGTCTCAATTTGCCATTTCATGTTCTTTTATAAATTTTTTATAATAAAATGTTAAAGAAAACCTACAAAATTTATTGTTAAAAACAACATTTCTTTACACTGTATGTTTGGAGACTGACCTTTATTTAAATCAATATTTGAAAATAATAGAATTGTTTTAGACAATAGCAATACCTTGATAAAATCTGATTATGCCCAAAATAAAAAGACTATATTTCATTTATTATATTCTCTCTATTCTAGTGAATTTTACCATCTTATTGTTTTGAAATTTTTTAAACTAGAGAAATACTGAAAACAAAACAAAACAGTCAAGTGAATAAATACGCTTTACCTGTACCCAGTCTACCAATGATAAAATTTTGACCACTTCTGCAGGTATCCTCTGTAGTTATCCTCACTGATTTCTGTGTGCCTTGCCTTTCAGTTATTGAGAAATATTTTACTATAGCTATAGATTTTTGTTTAATTTTTATGAGTTTTTGCTACATTTATATTGAACTCTGTTATGATGTACAAAAAACACTTCTTAAGATGTATTATGTATATTGGCTTACTATGGCTACTTTAAAAAATTTACACAAATGTAATGGCTTAAAGGAACAAAAAATATATCCTTTTATAGTTCCGTAGGTGAGAAGTGTGTAATGAGTGTTATGAGACTAGAATCAGATTGTTGGCAGGACTGGTTCCTTCTGCATGCTGGAGGGAAGAATCCATTTCTTGCCTTGTCTAGTTTCTGGAGGCTCTCCTGGTTTCCTGTCTCACAGAGGTTCATCCCATCTCCTGTGCCTCCCAGCTTCCATTCTCATGTTGTCTTCTGTGGTCAGATCTCCCTCTACCTTCCTCTTATAAGAATACTTGTGATTACATTGGTCCACTCATGTAACGAGGATAATTTCCCCATCTCAGAAATCCTAATGTGTTAACATTTGTGAAATCCCTTCCACACTGTGTGGGAGCATATTTACAAATTGTGCTGATTAGGAGGAGGATATCTTTGGGGCACCACTGATGGCAAAACTCCCCAATCTAATCTACATATTCAGTGCATTCCCTATCAAAACCCCAACTGGTGTTTTTGCAGAAACTGACAAGATGATCTTAAAATCCATATTGAAATGTAAGTGACTTAGAATAGCTAAAACAAGATTGAAAAAAGTAGTTAAAATAAACTTGAAAGAAAACAGATTTGGGAGCTTAAATCTTCTGATTTTGAAACCTACAAGGTTTCAAATAATTCGGTTAGTCTGTCACTGATGTAAGAATAGACATATAGGTCAATGAAATAGAATTTAGAGTCCAGAAATTTACACTTTCACTCTCACTTGACAGTGAATTTACTTTTTACGTTGATGTGAAGACAATTCAATCGGGGAATGTAAAGCCAGTAGTCACGGTCAGGATCACAGCCGCCTGACCCATGCAGGTTCTCATTTGATTCGAACAGTCGGTAATGAAACAACAGAGCCAAAAACTGGTGAGCCATCAGCTTTAATTCTAGCTTGCACCCGGTGGGCAAGCAAGAACACACACTGGGCTCCAAAACCCACACATTCAGTGCTCACAAAGCTACTGACTTATCCGAGTTTCCTAGAATCAAAGGTTTCTAGCTCACCAGACTTATTCACCTCTGTTCTCCATCTCCTCCAGCATAAACTCTTAACAAACTGGCTTCTCCCTCAGCATTCTGCCATCTTGACTGCTTCTCCTGGCCTCCATGTGGCCTTAATCTGCTCTCCTCTCTTCTACCTCAGGAACCAAGCGAGAGAGATCAAGCTACTGGTCTCTCCCGCTTTATAGCATAGACTCAAAACCTTTAATCCAATTATACAAACAAGGAAGTCTCTGTATAATGGGATTCCTCAGGAGAGTGCACCACCCTCCATTATCCAATCAGTCAAGGGTGTGGGGAAGAGCTTACTCTTAAACTAAGCCTTAGGCTATAATGACCCGGCTTGCCCACAGCCTGTCCCAGAACACACATTAATATCAACGAACTTCCATGTGGGCAGCGCCATCTTTAACAAAGTGAGCATAATATATTTTATCTGCCCAACAGGGAATAAACAGACTTTTCAGCAAATGGTGCTGGGATTAGTGTATATCCACATGTAAACAAGTGAATTTGCATCTTTCCTTTCCATCAAAAAATAATAATAATAAGTATCATAGACCTAAATATAAGAGCTTAAAACCAAAAATTCACAAAAGGAAACAGGAGTAAATGTTTGTGACCCTGATATTTTTAGACTTGACACCAAGAAGAAAAATGACAAAACTAAAAAGGTAAGTTGCAAAAACAGGCACTGTTTGATCATTTCTTGACAAAGACCAATTTCAAGAATGAACAGGAAATGTCGTTTATTATGTGTATTTCTATGCTGATTTTCCAAATGATTTGTCAAGCTGTTTCTAGAAGATGAGAAACTAAGGAGACCTCTGTCCAGGTTTCATAGCTATTTGTCTTTGTAGCTGTTTGCTTTCAGAAATTATTTTAGCTTTCTTATTAGTTTGGTAATATCTGAAAACATCTTTAACTGCATATTTAGGAATTAAGAGGCAATGTGCTATGAATGCTCTGATCTAAAGATGCATGGAAAATAAAGTTGTACTTAATGTTGGAAAATAAAAAGAGAACCGTTACAACTTAAAGAAAGGCAACCCAACTAAAAAATGGACAAAGGACTTGAATAGACATTTCTTGAAAGAACATCTACAAATGTCCGGTAAACACATAAAAATAAAATAATTAGTTATTAGGAAAATGCAAATTAAATCACAGTGAAATACCATTTCACATCCACTAGGATGGATGAAATAAAAAGACAGATAATAATAAGTGTTGATGAGGATGTAGAGAAATTGGGGCTCTCATATCCTCTAATGGAAATGTAAAATGGTGCAACCACTTTGAAGGGTAGTTTGCTAGTTTTTCAAAATGCCAGAGTTCCACTATTAGTTCCTATGGGGAAATAAGTGTACACATAAATGTACACAAAAACTTGTACATGAATATTGGGAAAACAGCTGTGTTAGGTTTGCTCGCTGGTTTACTGGCTGCAAGCACTTTGCTTGATTAGTGTGTGAACATATGGCAGAGGTACGTGGGCATGGCTATGTAAGGCTATATGGGTGCTTGCTCTCAGGGCAGGTTGCAGATGGCAGATTGCCTGGCCACGACTGGGAGGGGCCTGAGAAGTGATTGTCTCTGCCTGTTTGCTCGTCCATCATTATAAGAGTATATGAAGTGGTAACGGCCAAACGCTTCCTGGTCTGCAGTTTTTGTACTGTCTGCCCGAATCTAATGTGAACTTGCCTGGCCTCAAACACCGACATTACAAATATTTATAGCAGCATTTTTATAATAGCCCACAAATTGAAAACAGCCTAATGTCTATCAGCTGGTGAACTGTTCAAAAAACAGGGTATATTCACACATGGAATATTATTTGGCAGTACAAAGGAATGAAGTACTCATGCATGTTTCATCATGGTTGAACCTTGAGAAATTTATGCTAAGTGAAAGAAACCAATCACGAATACCAAATTTTACTATATTTATAAAAATATCTAGTGTAGGAAAATCCAGAGACAAAATAGATTAATGGTCACTTGGGGCTAAGGCAGAGTGGGTTGGGTGAGAAGCACAAATAGGAAGTGACTGTTAATAGACATGGGGTTTCTTTTTTGAGGTGATAACAATGTTCCAAAATCAGCATCATGGATGGTTGTACAGCTCTATGAATACACACGTGCAATTAATTAATGGGTGAATGATGACATGTTAAATATATCTCAATAAACTATTTTTGAAACTACCTAAAAGATTATTTTACAATGTTAGATAAATAGTGTAACACAATTGTACTCATTCTTAAAGTAGAGGAAACATTAGAATATTTTGGTTTTTAAAATTTCTTTCTCTTTTGTGAAGGGTAACCTGTACCTAGTATCATATGATATGATGAGGTTTTAATGTATCATCTAGCCATTTGGAATTTCCTGAAACTATTGGTGAACTAATTCAGGACTTTGCAGTTAGAAACATTTCACTTATTTAAAACTGTCACATTTAAATTATGCTTACTAGAGATCTACCAAGATCATAATTTTTAAAATGCCTTTGAAAGTCTAACTAAAATAGTAGTGTTCCCTAAAGATTCTATGTAGTAAAAAAATATGTGTATATATATGTCCAATATGTTTTAGGTAAAATTTGGATAATTATACTCTTAGTGATTTCTAGTTCTTAGTATTTTTTATTGTATAATTGGTTTGACATGTATAATTTTTTAATATTTTTGTTAATATACAGCATACAAGAAATGCTACTGATGGAATTGACAGCATAATCTCAGTTTTATTTAGCAATATGTCTGATTCCTGTGCTTTAAGCCCAAATAGTTGTTTGACTTTCCTAACTCTTCTTTAAAAGCATAATTCATGCATTGTGAAAATTGTGTTCATTAGCTCAAGAGCTTTTAAGCTAAGAGAACAGGAAATCTTGCTGATAGAGGGCCAGTGAAGGCTGTGCTGTAGTAGATTGAATGGCTCATCCTGCAGCTGCTCAGCACGTGAAGGCTTCATTGACTTCATTTCTTAATTACCTCTTGTGGTCTATAGCTTGAGGTCAAAATTGGGAGTTTATTGAAGTTGAAAAAAGTGAATATATCTGAAAGAAGACATATGGTTATCTAGGGCTACTCTAACATATTAAAAAAAACAAAATAAAACAAAAAAACCCCAACAACCCTGGAGTGTCTTAAAACAATAGCAATTTATTCTCTCACAGTTCTGGAGGCTAAACATCTGAAATGAAGGTGTTGGCAGGCCCATGCCCTCTCTGAAGTCTCTAGGGGAAGAGTCTTTCCTTGCTTCCTCTAGCTTTTGCACTGGAAACTCTTGGTGTTCCCTTGGTTTATAAATGTGTCATTCTACTAAGTCTTTCCTCACTAATGCCCTTCTTCTTTGTGGGTTTTTATGTCTCTACATGGCATTCTTCTTTCTGTGTGTCTGTGTTCTAATTTAACTACCAAGTTGTGAAAAAACTTGTGTGCTGTGTTTTTTACAAGGAGTTAATATGACGTGAATTTAATTACGAGCAATGAAAAGATAAGAAAGAATTATCAAGCTTGAGCCATTGTCAATCCTGATGTATAGGAAAAACCAAACCTCAACTACTGATCTCTAGTTTCCTCTCTTGAAGCCCCTGAAAGTGCTGACCCCTCTATCATTCTTCTTACCTCTCTACCCTATACCCCTCAATTGGATTCCCATATGGTCTGTGTGTTTATGGCCTTGCTTTTGGCGAGAGGTCTGAAGGATTTATGGTCACAATAGATAAAGCTCCCTTAAGATCATGGGAATTAGTTTCTATGCCCATGCTTCCTAAGAGACGCTTCTGTACCTCAGTGCAAAATTCAAAACTCATATAGCAAATGGTAATTAGAGATCACATGGAAATGTTTTGGGTCTGTGACCACTGTCAAATTCTGTAAGTACTTCAGCTTTCTCCCACACTCTGGTTCCTACCTGGAGCTCCCGTTATCCATCAGTCAGGGTTCCTAGCTGAGGCAAACTGAATCTTCTCCCACTAGTTTAAGCAGAAAGGAATAATTAGAAGATTTTAGAGTGTATGAAAAGAACAATGCTTTAGAGGGGCAGGAAGTCAAACTGTGATGTTTAATAGCCAGACAGTTGGAATATTCAGCCATACTATGGGAGCGTTTCATTAACATCACTGTGTGTGTCACTTCCCAAATTTTGCATTACAACTTCATATTTGGGAACTTGGGCAAGATAAATTAACTGTTCTGTGCCTTGGTTATGTTGTTTGTAAAGTGGAATAGTAAGAGAACCTAAACTAGAGGATTCCCGTAATAAATGAGTAATATACAGGTTCTTATCACCTTGCCCAGACACACCGAGTATTCGCTTGCTAGGGCTGCTCTAATGGAATACGACAAACTGGGTGGCTTAAACAACAGACATTTATTGTCACACAGCTCTGAAGGACAGAGGTCCAAAATCAAGGTATTACTGGATTGGTTTCTTCTGAGCCTGTGATGGAGTATCTGGTCTATGCCTTACCCCTCCTTCTGGTTAGAGGGCAATCTTTGGAGTTCCTTGGCTGGTAGAAGCATCACCCCAATCTCTCCTGTCATCCTTACATAGTGTTCTCCTTGTGTGTCTGTGTCCAAATTTCCCTTTTACAAGGATACCAATCATATTGGAGTAGGGGCCTCATTTTTAACTAATTACATATGAAACTACTCTATTTCCAGATGAGGTCACATTCTGAGGTACTGGGGGATAGGACTTTAACATATGAATTTTGGGGGTATACAGTGCAACCCATAACACGTAGTAAGCACTTATATGAGTGTAACAATTATATCAGTGATAATTCTTATTATTATTAGATTACTAGTTGTATTATGACTATAAGTTTTCTAATCATTTTGCATTAGTATGCTATGTTTATAACATATGGATTAGAGAATAGATATTCTGTGAGTTAATTTTAATTCTATGAACCTTAGTAATTACTGTTAATAACCTTCGTGTTGCTTCTTCACAGTAGAGTCTTTATAATGTGGATAAATGAGAACCATATATATTTTGTGTTTTATTTTTGAGTAAAATTCAATTTTAGTAAAATTCAAATATAAAATAAAAATGTAGCTAGAAGTTGTTATTTAAATGGGTGAGAAAGATATGGATCAATTCTGTGGTCATAGATGTTTATCTGATACATGTTTACTATGAATACAAGAGTAAGGTAAGTATCTTCCTCATCTTCTATATATTAGATACTTCATATTGCAGTGCTAGTCCTACTCAATCTGTAATTTGAGGGGGGAAATGAGATAAATAAATTTGGAAAACGCAGGGTGGGGCAAAACTAGGTTTACAGTGGTTTGTATGGAGATTATACAATAATTAAATATTTACATGATAAACTCTGTTGCTTGTACTCGTACCTGTACATGTACTTTTGCCCCACTCTGTATATATTATATTCCTCTTTTGGATGTTTCTAGTATATCTTAATCATTTTAAGGAGTGTGATAATAAAGAAACCTGCCTTATTCTGTGTATAACCGGGTATTTCCTAATTCTTTTTTATTATACCCTGATTAATATAGTGAAGAGTCAGTGTCCATTAGGCATTTAATCTTTTGGTGTGTCAAGACCTGAGAGAAGTAGTCTCTCTAGTATCCTAATTGGAAATTATATAATCGTTTTTAGCTCTCTGAGAACAAAACCTTATAATGTGTAGGTTCATTGTTAAACTTTTTGGTTAGGGTGACTGCCTGGATTATGAAGTTCTGTTTTCTCGTTCATCAACGAAGCTACAGAGTAATTGTTTAGAAGGGAGGATTGGGGTCTGTGTACAGACAGAACCTAGCACAAAGGAAGCATTTAAACGGCTGCGCGAGAGGGAAAATCAGTCATACAGCTCCTTCTTGATGTCTCTAATAAAGATGAAGAGAGAAAATGATTTTTTCTTTGCCTTTAAAATGAGTGGAGGGGAGATGGAGAGACAGAATCCCCCATATGCCTGACCGGGATCTACCTGGCAGCCCCCTTCTGCAGCCGATGCTTGAATCAACCAAGCTATCCCCAGTGCCTGAGGCTGACACTTAGACCAACTGAGCTATTCTCAGCGCCCAGGGCCAATGGCTGCAGAGAAGAGGGGGAGAAGAGGAAGAAAAGAGGGAGTGAAAGGGTAGAGAAGCAGATGGTCGCTTCTCATGTGTGCCCTGACTGGATATCCAACTAGGGATATCCACATGCCTCGCCAATGGAAAATTATTTTCTTGTTTGATGTATTTCTTTTGCAGTTTTCTTCATGTAAGTAAAGCCAGCTTTATTGGGGTATGATTGATATACAATAACCAGCACATATTTAAAGTGTACAAATTGAGCCTGACCTATGGTAGTGCAGTGGATAAAGCGTTGCCCTGGTACGCTGAGGTTGCCGGTTTGAAACCCAGGGCTTGCCTGGTCAAGGCACATATGAGAAGCAACTACAAGTTGGTGCTTCCCACTTCTCACCCATCCCACTTTTCTTCCTTTCTCTCTAAAAGTCAATAAATAAAATCTTAAAAAGAATTTTTAATAAAAAAATAAACTGTACAAGTTGATAAATTCTGATATCTGTATATGCAGAGAAACCATCAGCACAATCAGGATAAACATATTCATCACTTCCAAAAGTTTTCTCCCTCCTAGACTCATTGAAACCCTCCCCTTTCCGGGAGCCATGGTCTTCTGTTCCAGCTGATGTTCTCTAAAATTCTAAAATAGAGTTATATAATATGTACTGGGTTTTTGTTTGTTTGTTTATATTTTGTTTTGTTTTTGTCTAGATTCTTTTGTACAGCATGATTATTTGATAGGCACCTATATTGTTTGCAGTATAGTTATTTATAATATTACTTTTTTAACTTTTTTATAAAAATTTATTTATTTATTTTGTTTACATAGATTCTACTGTCTCCCCAAAAGTATCCCCCCTCCCCTCAACATCTCCTTTATGCCCCTCCCAACATCTCCGTCCCCCCTTACCTTCAGGTTTAATTCCATTCCTCAGTTCACATTGTTCCTTGGGTTCCTCAAATGAGTGAGGTCATATGATATTTTTCTCTACCTGGCTTATTTCACTCAACATAGTAGTTTCCAGGTCCATCCATATTTTTGCAAAATGTAATACTTCCTTCTTTTTCATAGCCCCATAGTATTCTATAGTTTATATGTACCAAAGCTTTATAATCCACTCATGCACTGACTGATACTCGGGCTGTTTCCAGGTCTTTGCTATTGTGAACAATGCTGCCGTAAACATGGGGGTGCATTTTTTTTTTCAGTCAGTGATATGGTGTCCTTGGGATATATTCCTATAAGTGGGATGGCTGGGTCAAAGGGAAGTTCCATTTCTAATTTTTTGAGGAATCTCCATACTGCTTTCCACAGTGGCTGCACCAGTCTGCATTCCCACCAGCAGTGTAGAAGGGTTCCCTTTTCTCCACATCCTCGCCAGCACTTATTCTGTGTTGTTTTGCTGATGAGCGCCATTCTGACTGGTGTGAGGTGATATCTCATTGTGGTTTTAATTTGCATTTCTCTAATGATTAGTGATGATGAACATTTCTTCATCTGTCTATTGGCCATCTGTATGTCCTATTTGGAGAAGTGTCTATTCATTTATTGTGCTCATTTTTTGATTGGATTATTTGTCTTCCTGGTGTTGAGTTTTACAAGTTCTTTATAAATTTTGGCTATTAACCCCTTATCAGATGTATTGTCGAATATGTTCTCCCATTGTGTGGTTTGTCTTTTTATTCTGTTCATATTATCTTTAGCTGTGCAAAAGCTTTTTAGTTTGATATAGTTCCATTTGTTTATCCTGTCTTTTATTTCACTTGCCTGTAGAGATAAATCAGCAAATATATTGCTGCGATAGATGTCGGAGAGCTTACTGCCTATGTTTTCTTCTAGGATGCTTACGGTTTCATGACTTACATTTAAGTCTTTTATCCATTTTGAGTTTATTTTTGTGCATGGTGTAAGTTGGTGGTCAAGTTTCATTTTCTTTTGCAGGTAGCTATTCAATTTTCCCAACACCATTTGTTAAAGAGACTGTCTTGCCTGATAAGGTGGTGGCGCAGTATATAGAGCGTCGGACTGGGATGCCGAAGATCCAGGTTTGAGACCCCGAGCTCGCCAGCTTAAGCGCGGGCCCATCTGGCTTGAGCAGAAGCTCGCCAGCTTGCTGGCTCCAGCAAGGGGTTGCTCGATCTGCTGAAGGCCCGCGGTCAAGGCACATGGGAGAAAGCAATCACTGAACAATTAGGGTGTTGCGATGGCAACAAAAAACTGTTTGATGCTTCTCACCTCTCTTCATTCCTGTCTGTCTGTCCCTATCTATCCCTCTCTCTAACTCTCTCTCTGTCCCTGTTTAAAAAAAAAAAAAAAGAGTGGTGAAAGGGGGCACCCCTGCCTTGTTCCTGATTTTAGGGGGACTACTTTTAATTTTTTGTCCATTAATTATGATGTTGGCGGTGAGTTTGTCATAGATGGCCTTTATCATGTTGAGATATGTTGTTCCCTGTAGTCCCACTTTGCTAAGAGTTTTGATCATAAATGGGTGCTGGATTTTATCAAATGCTTTTTCTGCATCTATTGAAATTATCATGTGGTTTTTCTCCTTCCTTTTGTTTATGTGGTTAATCATATTGATTGATTTATGAATGTTGTATCATCCTTGTCTCCCCAGGATAAATTCCACTTGATCATGATGTATGATTTTTTAATGTATTTCTGGATCCGGTTTGCTAATATTTTGTTGAGGATTTAGCATCTAAATTCATCAGGGATATTGGCCTATAATTTTCTTTCTTTGTGTTGTCTTTGCCTGCTTTTGGAAACAGAATTATCCTCACCTCATAAAAGGAACTTGGAAGTGTTCCTTTCTCTTGAATTTTTTGAAATAGCTTGAGAAGGATAGGAGTTTGTTGTTCTTTGAATATTTGGTAGAATTCACTAGAGAGGCCATCAGGCCCAGGGCTTTAGTTTTTTGGGAGCTTTTTGATAACTGTTTCTATCTCATTTGATGTAATCAGTCTGTTTAGGTTTTCTGATTCTTCCTGATTGATTTTTGGAAGATTATATGTTTCAAGGAATTTGTCCATTCGCCTAGGTTGTGTAGTTTTTTGGCATACACTTCTTCATAGTATTTTCTTACAATATTTTGTATTTCCGTTGTGTCAGTTGTTATTTCTCCACTCTCATTTCTAATTTTATTTATTTGAGTCCTCTCTCTTCTTTTCTTGGTGAGTCTGGTTAAAGGTTCATCGATCTTGTTTACCCTTTCAAAGAACCAGCTCTCAGTTTCATTGATCCTCTATTTTGTTTCTTTAGCATCTATATCATTTATTTCTGCTCTGATCTTTATTATTTCTTTCATTCTACTACCTCTTGGCTTTTCTTGCTGTTCTTTTTCTAATTCTTTTAGATGAAGGGTTAGGTTGTTTATTTGAGCTTTTTCATACTTCTTAAGGAATGCCTATAGTGCTATGAACCTCCCTCTCAGGACTGCTTTTTCTGTGTTCCATAGATTTTGAGTTTTTGTATGTTCATTATGATTCATTTCTAGGATTTTTTTATTTCTTCTTTGATTTCATTGTTAACCCATTTGTTATTAATAACATGGTATTTAGTTTCCATGTGTTTGTGTATTTTTAATTTTTCTGTTGTGGTTGATTTCTAGTTTCATGCCATTGTGATCAGAGAAAATGTTTGATATGATTTCAATCTTAAATTTGTTGAGACCAATTTTGTGTTCTAACATGTGGTCTATCTTAGAGAATATACCATGAGCGCTTGAAAAGAATGTATATTCTGCTTTAGGGTGAAAAGTTCTGAAGATATCTATTAAATCGAGTTGATCTAGTGTGTCCTTTAATTCAGCTGTTTCTTTGTTAATTTTTTTTCTTGAGGATCTATCTACTGATGTTTGTGGGGTACTGAAATCTCCTACTATTATAGTATTGCTGTTGATCCTGCCCTTTATATTCATCAAAGTCTGGTTTATATATTTAGGTTTTCCGATATTGGGTGCGTAGATTTTATGATGGTTATATCTTCCTGTTGGATTGCTCCCTTTATTATTATGTAGTGACCTTCTTTATCTCTCACTATAGCATTTGTTTTAAAGTCTATTTTGTCGATATAAGTATTGTTACCCGAGCGTTTTATTCATTTCCATTTACATGAAATATTTTTTACATTTTTTTTACCTTTAGTCTATGTGCTTCTTTTGTTTTGAGGTGTTTCTCTTGTAGACAGCATATGTATGGGTTCTTTTTTCTTATCCATGCAGATATTCTATGTTTCTTGATTGGATCATTTAATCCAGGGGTTGGGAACCTATGGCTTGTGAGCCAGATGTGACTCTTTTGATGGCTGCATTTTTCTCACAGACAAATCATTAATTTAAAAAAATAACGTTAAAAATATAAAACATTCTCAGGTGTTACAATTCATTCATTTCCTACTGCTCATGTTCATGAATGTGGGTGGCTGGAGCCAATCACAACTGTCCTGCGGGACAACACCAAATTTTTATTGGATAATATGTAACGTACACTGGTCGTTGTGAGGTCAGGAAATAAACTATCCTTCTTTTAATCAAGTAGTCAGCTAGCTAATTGCAGAAACCCTTTTGACAAAGAAGATAACTAAAAGAATAAAAGATGAGGAGTATCATACTTTTCAGCAGGAATGGACAGAGGAATTTGCCTTTGTGGAGAGAGCAGGTTCTGCACTGTGTCTAATATGCAATGATAAAATTGCATCGATGAAATGGTCAAATATAAAGCGGCACTTCGACACGTGACATACTACATTTGCATCAAAGTAGCCAGTGGGAGACAGGAGCAATAAATCATGTCAAAAGCTACTGTGCAGAGTGCAAGGTAGTCAGCAGCAACTCCATGTTTGGACCTAACAAGGTTACTGGAATTCGGCTAGCTTTGCTGGTGCTTTAGCAATTGTGAGAAACAGAAAGCCATTCACAGATGGGGAGTATGCCAAAACATTCATGCTTGATGTTGCCAATAAACTTTTTGATGACTTTTTGGATAAAGACAAGATAAACAAATAAAAGACATGCCTCTGTCGGCAAGAACTGTTCACGATCTTACCATCATGATAGCAAATCAAATTGAGGCAACACATGTGAAGGACATAAATGCAGCACCATTCTTTTCTCTCATTTTGGATAAGTCAACAGACATAAGCCATTTATCCCAGTTCACTGTGATTGCAAGGTATGCTGTCAGTGACACACTACATGAGGAAAGTCTTGCTGTTTTTCCTATGAGAGAGACAACAAGAGGGGAAAATTTATTCAAGTCTTTCACTGAGTTCGCTAAAGAAAAATATCTACCAATGGATAAACTTATTTCAGTGTGTACTGACAGTGCTCCGTGCATGGTAGGGAAAAACAGGATTCGTAGCGCTTCTTTGTGAACATGAAAAGAGACCCATTCTAAGTTTGCACTGCATCCTACATCAGGAGGCGCTTTGTTCACAGATGTGTGGCAAGCAGCTTGGTGAGGTGATGTTGCTGGTCATTCAAGTGATCAACTTTATTGTTTCCTGGGCTTTAAATGATCTTCAGTTTAAAACACTGCTGGATGACGTTGGCAATAATTATCCTAGTCTGCTTTCACACAGCAATTTGCGTTGGTTGTCAGGAGGGAAGGTATTTAGACATTTCACGGCTTGTCTGAGTGAAATCCGGACTTTTCTTGAAATGAAAAACATTGAGCATCCGGAGTTAGCTAACACTGAGTGGCTCCTGAAGTTCTCCTATCTCGTGGACATGACTGAACATCTGAACCAGCTCAATGTGAAAATGCAAGGCATTGGAAATACAGTCTTATCCCTTCAACAAGCAGTGTTTGCATTTGAAAACAAGCTGGAATTCTTCATCACCAACATTGAAACAGGTTGTTTACTACACTTTCAAAAACTGGGAGATTTTAAAGACGGTATTTACAGCAAGTGACCCTGCTCAACATCTTGATCTCCAGCAGCTAGCGGGCTTCACATCTAATCTCCTGCAGTCATTCAAAGCGTGCTTTGGAGAATTTTGTGAGCGCATTTGTCTTTTTAAGTTCATCACCCATCCACACGAGTGTGCAGTGGACAGTTCCGACCTGAGTTACATCCCCAGTGTCTCTGTCAGAGATTTTGAGCTGCTGAACTGAAGGTCTCAGACATGTGATTCAGTAAGTTCAAGTCACTGAATGAAGATTTGGAAAGACTTGCAGGACAGCAAGCAGATTTGGTGAGCAAACACAAGTGGCGAGAAATGTAAAAACTTCAACCTGTGGACCAGCTGATTGTCCAAACTTGGGACACGCTTCCCATCACATACCACACACTGCAGCATTAGTATTGCTGTTCTGATGATGTTTGGCTCTATGTTTCCCACTTTGGTTTGGTTGAAATGAATTCCTTGAGGGTTTTTTTTTTTTTTTTGTCTGGGAAGCTTTTTATTTCTCCTTCAGTTTTAAATGATAGGTTCACTTGATTAAAGTAGTCTAGGTTGTAGGCTCTTGTTCTGCATTACTTTGAATATTTCTTGCCATTCCCTTCTGGCCTCAAGTGTTTCTGTTGAGAAGTCGGATGTCATCCTTATGGGGGCTCCTTTGTAGGTTATAGCCTTTTTTTCTTTAGTAGCTTTTAATATTTTCTCTTTATCTCTTAGCTTTGCTATTTTAATTATGATGTGTCTTGGTGTGGATTTCTTTGTGTTTCTCTTTAATGGAGTTCTCTGTGCTTCTTGAACTTGTGTGACTTTTTCCTTTGTTAATTAAGGGAAGTTTTTGGCTATGATTTGATTTAACAAGGTTTCTAACCCTTGTTCTTTCTCTTCTTCAGGAACTCTTATGATGCGGATGTTGTTTCTCTTTAGATTTTCACAGAGCTCTCTTAGAGTTTTTTCAGATTTTGTCATTCTCTTTTTTTACTGCTCTACTTCTGTGTTTTCATTTATCTTTTCCCTAAATCGCTGACTTGATCCTCTGCTTCATCCAATGTGCTATTGTTTCTAGTGTAGTCTTAATTTCAGATATTGTATTTTTCATTTCTGACTGGTTCTTTTTTATTATTTCAATGTTGTTTTTAATACTTGTTATTGCTTTATTTATGTGCTCACTGTGACCATCCATTGTTGTTCTAAGATCTTTCAGCATTCTAATAACTATTATTCTAATCTCCGCCTCTTGTAGTTTGCTTATATCCATCTCACTCAGCTCTTTTTCTGAGGGTTTCTCCTGTTGAGTCATTTGGATTGCATTTCTTTGTCTTCTCATTTTATCTGTGTTGCCCTGGACTTCCCTGGTTGGGGCCTGGGGCAGATCAGTGGGAGTCACTGCCTGTGACTTGTTCTTATCCCCTTTTTGGGGGCTACAAGTTATCTAGATTTTGTAGCTGCATCTGCTGGTTCGAGGTGCTGTTGTAAATATCAGTTGCACTCTTAGGCTTGCTTTTATCTACTCTTGGCCTGGGAGAAGTTTCTTTAAAAGTTCAAGTTGCCCTAAATGTCGCTTTTTGTTGTCTTTTATTGCTGGCTACTTGTTGGGCTCAGTAGTGTAATTCAGTGATTAGGTACAGTATTAGATGTGGACTACTTCTTCGCTTTTAGCTCCCGTTTTTGTGGTCTCTCTGCCAGGGCACCGCTGCTGTTGCTGCCTGGGGATTTTGGGATCAGGTGCTGCTGGCTCCAGCCCACCTCTGCAACCTCCGCTGCCGTGGTTGGGTTCGCTGGTGCTTGTGCTCCCCCAGACCACTTTTGGGACTGCCTTGGTGTGCTCAGATCTCAGCAGCCGCCTTGGGGGTCAAGCACTCCCTCTCAGATCTCCATTAAGGTCACCCGTGCTAATGTTACTGCTGAGGGCTTGTCCACAAACCGAGCAGCTTTGCACCCCACGGGTTCCTGCAGTAGCCCTCCTGGCGGACTCACACGTGGCGCTTCCTTTGGGGCTCCGTCTCTGCTCGGGTCACTGCCAAGGGCCTTCCCAGCCCCGGTGGCTTGCAAGCCTGCCGGGCTCCCTGCAGCTGCCAGATGACTTCCGCCTTCGCTGGCAGCTCCAAAGCACCCGGCATGTTACTCCTCTGTTGACTCTCGAGCCTCCCCCTTCACCTTGGGCGGGCCAATCAGTGAAAAGGGGTATATGTGAGCCCAGTTTTCCCCAGCGGCAACTGCGGTCTCCGGCCGGCTTGCGCGTGCGTGCTTGCTGGAACCTTCGCAGCCGTGCCTTGCTGCCACTGGCTTGTCTGCTCTGTATGAGCACTTAGCAGTGTGGTGGGTGGTGTAGCTTAGACCTCTGCACTCCCTATTTGTGTCCCTAACATGGCACCTGGCTCTATGCGCCTTAGTTCTAGCTTGGGCAGGGGAGCCTCTGGTGGACTAGGCACTTTCTTTCCTTTGCTGGTGATGCTGGTTCACTTTCAGTCTGAGGAGTGACTCAGCCTAAGGGTTAGGGTGTACTCCTGCAGCTCCCGGAAAGTGGCTGTGAATGAAGTTCACCATGCAGTTCCTTTAATACAGAGCCTGGGTCTGAGAGTCCTGCCTACTTTTCTCAAAACTGTGTCTAGGCTTTTTTCTCAGCCAAATATAGTCTGTGAGCCCCTTCCAGGCTCCAAGGCTCTAGGCTGGGATTCCGGTTTTGGGCATAAGGACCTGCAACTTGCTGGACAGCCCTCCCCTTTGTGACAATTCCTCCTGGGCGCTGCTCTGGGTCCCTGCTCTGCGGTACCCGGAGCAGGGTAGCCTTCTCCGCATCTACGCCCCTCCTACCAGACTCTGTGTGGTTTCTTTGGTGGTCCTTGGTTGTAGAATCCTCCTAGTTCAGTCCAAAATTTGATGAATGTTCTCAGATTTAAGTTGTAATCCACCTTGGTTCTGGGAAGTGGGGGTTGGTGTGTTTGCCTACTCCGTGGCCATCTTTGAATTCCCACATTTTAACCATTTAATATCTGTAGTTTCTTTAGTGATGTCATCTCTTAGTCCTGATGTTGGTAATTTGTGTGTGTGTTTTCTTTTTTCTTATTAAATTTAGCTAGAGATTTTCTGTCTTATTTATCTTCTAAAAGAACTAGCTTTGGTTTCATTTATGTTCTCTATAATATAGATTTCCATTTTGTTCATTGTTTTCTTTATTCTTCTTATTTGGGGTTTTGTTTGTTCTTTTTCCACTTTTTTAAGGTGGAGATAGTTTATCTATGGGAAACTTTTTAAAATATAATATAGGTCTTAGTGTTATAAAATTCCATCTAAGTATTGTGTTAACTGTATTCTGTATACTTTGTTGTGCTATGTTTTCATTTTCACTTAGTTTAAAATGCTTTCTCATTTTTTAAAAATGTTGTCGCTGGTCATGAGTTTTTTTGTTTTGTTTTGTATTTAAAGACATTATTTTGGCTTGACCAGGCAGTGATGCAGTGGATAGAATGTTGACCTGGGACACTGAGGACCCAGATTGGCTTGAGCTTGGGGCCACTGGCTTGAGTGTAGGGTCATAGGCATGACCCCTTGGTCGCTGGTTTGAACCCAGTGTCGCTGGCTTAAGCAAGGAGTCACTGATTCAGATGGAGCCCCGGGTCAAGGCATATATGAGAAAGCAATCAATGAACAACTAAAGCATCACAACTACAAGTTGATCTTTCTCATCTCTCTCCCTTCCTGTCTTTCCCTCTGTTCCTCTCTCTCCCTTTTTCACTTAAAAAAAGTTATTTTGTTTGAATATGTAGAATTTTCTAGGAATCTATATTATTGACTTCTAACTATTCCACTCTGTTTAAAAAAGATACTTTGTGTTAACTTAATTGTTTTAACTTTATTGAAACTTGATTCAGGCCCAAGAGTGTCATCCTATTTGATAAATTACTCTTGTCCACTTGAATATGTGTTCTGATGTAATATGGAATAATGTATAAATACCAATTGCTTGATAATATTTTTGCTCAGTAAACTTGTTCCGGTCTTCTGATTCTTTATTGATTATCTTTTTGTTCTGTCATCATTTGAGAGAAGTGTTGTAATCTCTCAGTATATTTTCTAATTTGACTATTTCTCCTTCCAAATTCTATCAGTTTTTTCTTCATGTATATTGAATATCTTATTAGATGCATAAATGTTTAGGATTATGTTCTCTTAACGATTTGACCCTTTTATTAAAATTAAATGATACTTTCTTCTCTTTGCTTTTATTCTTTGTTTGAAATATACTTTCAAATATTAAGGTAGTCCATTCAGGTGTTTTTTACTTTATTAGCTTTATATATCTTTTATTAAAATCATTTTACTCTTAAATTGTGTCTTAATATTCTTAGTGTAGTTTTTTGTAGGCTGTGTATACTTTAGTCTTTTTTTTTTTTTTTACAGAGAGGGAGAGAGAGTCAGAGAGAGGGATAGATAGGGACAGACAGGAACGGAGAGAGATGAGAAGCATCAATCATCAGTTTTTTGTTTTGACACCTTAGTTATTTATTGATTGCTTTCTCATATGTACCTTGACTGTGGGCCTTCGGCTGACCAAGTAACCGCTTGCTCGAAACAGCGACCTTGGACTCAAGCTGGTGAACTTTTGCTCAAACCAGATGAGCCCGCACTCAAGCTGGCGACCTCGGGGTATCGAACCTGGGCCCCTCCGCATCCCAGTCCGACACTCTATCCACTGTGTCACTGCCTGGTTAGGCTATAGTTTAGTCTTTTAAATCCAATTTTATGTTGTCTACAACATAATTGGCATGTTTAGCCAACTTAGATTTGATTTCATTATTGATGATACTCTTCTGTTTTTATTATTTATTCATTGCTTCCTTGTTTTTGCTTTCTTTTGGAGTATTTTTTTATTATATTTTATCTCATTTGCTGGCTTATTAACTAAGCTGTTATTTTAATTGTTTTAGGTTTTATAGTGAATATCTTGAAATTATATTTGTCTTTTATTCTAAGAAATAATTCTCCTTCATGATGTATTAATTTTTTATATATTACTAGATGATATTTGTGAATATTTTGTTGAGGATATTTGTATCCATACTTTTGAGGGAGATAATTCTGTAGTTTTGGTTTTTTAAAAATAATGTTTTCCTTTTATGCTTTTAAAATAATTTTTATTTATTGATTTTTTTAGAGAGAGAAGAAGGGAGAGAGAGAGCCAGAGGAAAATACTGATTCATTGGTTCATTTATTTCTGCATTCATTGGTTGATTCTTGTATGTGCCCTGACTGGGACCCAACCTGCAACTTTGGTACATTGAGATGATGCTCTAACCAACTGAGCTACCTGGCCAGGGTCTTTGTCTGATTTTATATAATTCAATTTGCTAATGTTTTGAGGATGTTCGTTTCTGTGCTCTTGAGGGATAACGTTTATAACATTCTTTTTTTGCCTAGTTTTGAGAAATTTTCTTTCTATTGTGTAATATATGATTTATTTTTCAATGATGTTGAAACTATCTGAACTTGTAGATTTCTAGTTTAGGTCTGTTTGTTTTTTAAGCGGAGGGGGTAGAGGGACAGACCAGGCAGACAGACAAGAAGGGAGAGAGATGAAAAACATCAACTCATAACTGCAGCACCTTAGTTGTCCATTGATTGCTTTCTCATACGTGCCTTGACTGAGGGGCTTCTGCTGAGCCAGTGACCCCTTGCTCAAGCTAATGACCTTGGGCTCAAGCTAGCAACCATAGGGTCATGTCTATGATCCGGTGCTCAAGCCAGTGAGCTTGTGCTCAAGCTGGCAACCTTAGGGTTTCGAGCTTTGGTCATCAGCATCCCAGACTGATGCTCTATTCACTGTGCCAGTGCCTTGCCAGGCTAATTCAGGTTGTTTTGAACAACAAATTTGATTTCTCTAATAGTTGTGGATCTATTCAGATCATCTTGTATGATTTCTGATAGTTTTTTTTACATTGTAGAATTATTTACAGTTTTCCACTATTCTTTTAATAGTGCAGGGACTACAGTGGTATCTTCTTTTCACTCCTGATATTGGTAATTTGTCTTCTTTTTTCTTTGTCTTACTAGGGTTTTATTTTTATCGATTCTATTAGATAAGATGGGTTGCAAGGTCTTGGTATTTCTTAATTTCTTGCTAAATGTTAAAATATAGCACGGTATTTTACAGATGCAACTAGCTGTAAACAGGAACTCAACTGGAAAAATATAGCCAATGACAAAGAAGAAAGTATCATGTTATTGGCAAAATAGCATATATAAGCAATGTTTAAACCTCTTTGGGGGCAGACAGAGCTTTGGATATGAATTCCCCATCTTCTTCACTTGCTGCAAGTAAATAAAACCACCTTGCCACAACCACATCTTGAATATAACATCCGAAGTGGCCAACCCTTTTTAATCAGTAACAGTACTTCCAAAGAATCAACTTTTGGTTTTATTTTATTTCTGTTATTTTTTTCTCAATTTCATTGATTTCCTGTTGTTTATTAGTTCCATTTCTCTGCTTGTTTTGGGTTTTTTGTATTTTTATACTTGATGCCATAACTTGAATTACTGACTTGAGACCATTTTTTTTAATTAGACTTTTTCCCCTGGAAAAAATTAGTGTTACTAAATTTCCTCTAAGTGCTCACACAGATTTCAATGTTGTATTTTCATTTTTATTAAGTTTAGTCACTTTAAAAAAAAATTTCCTCTAAGATTCTTTGTGATCCATTGAAATAATTAGAAATGTATTGTGTAATTTTCAGATGTTTGACAAATTTATTTTTCTATTATTGATTCTTAGCTTGATTCCATTGTGTTCAAAGAACATATATACTTTGTGTGATTTCAGTTCCTTTAAATTTAAAATGTTTGTTTTAGGACCCAGGATATGCTTTATCTTGGTTAATGTTCCATGTGTAGTTTTGTTGAATGGAGTGCTTTGCAGATGTCAGTCGGATTCCCTTGTAATATGGCAGTGATTTTCAACTTTTTCATCTCATGGCACAAATAAACTAATTACTAAAATTCTGCGTCACACCAATAAAATGTTATATTTTTTGCCTCTCTGAGGAAAAAAAGAAGTATAATTTTGATTCACATCAGGCAGTTATTGCATTGACTATTGTCATTTTTTAACTTGACAGTCTAATGGATAAAGAGGTCAGTGCTCTTTACTAAATTGATAAAGCATCCATGTTTTAAATTTTTTTGCTCTACAGTGGATGAAAATCGCTGGTTTATGGTGTTGTTCATTTTTTCTATATCCTTCCTGATTTTATCCAGCTTCCTTCAGTTATTGAGAGGGATAACTGGTACTTATGGTTGTGTGCTGATTGGAAGGTAGGCACTAAATAAAGCACTTGAAATTTTTAGATTGTAATGTCATATGAATAGCACCACTGTTAGAAAGTTGAGGGAGAAAAAAGTGTGTCCAGGGGAAAGACAAAAAGATACACTATCTTTCTTTTTTCTTTTTCTTTTTGAAGTGAAAGGAGGGGAGATAGACTCCTGCATGCTCCCTGACCAGGACCCACCCAGTAACCTCACTCTTGGGCCAATGCTTGAATTAACCAAGCTATCCTCAGCTCGCAGGGCCGATGCTCAAACCAGTCGAGCTACTGGCTGCTGAGGGGAAGAGAGAGAACGGGGAGAGGGAGGAGAGGAGAAGCAGATGGAGGAGAAGTCACTTCTCATGTGTGCTCTGACTGAGGATCAAACCTGGGATGTCTGCACGTCAGACTGACGCTCTATCCACTGAGCTAGCCGACCAGGGCTACTTTTTTTTTTAATTGATTGTTATGGAGTTGACACTGGTTAACGTAATTATACAGGTTTTAGTTGCCCAGTTCTACAACACATCTCTGCACACTGTATTGTGTGTTCACCCCCCAGTCAAGTTTTTGTCCATCATCATTTATCCCATATATATGGAATTACATATTTTTATATACATTACATATATATGTAATTGTTTTCTTTTTTGACTCTGGGACATTTTTTGTGCTAGCTGAAATAGATGCAGAGTAAGATTTAGGGGAAAAAAATCAATTTTATAGTAAGGTTTTTCTCCACCCTGGAGGGATACCCAGAAAAAAAGAAAAAGGAAGGCTTTTGATGCTGAATTTCCATGAAACTTTGAAAAGCAAGAAATATCAACATACCCTGGGAAATGCTTTGGACTTGAAGTGTAAAGACTCACCAAAGGAGTTTACCTAAGCCCAAGGCTATTCTGTACTTAGTTTAAGCAATAATATTGTTAGGGTTGGTTAGAAAATCAAATTTTAACCTTATTGGGTGTTTTTATAATATTGGATTTATTAAGATGATCTGTTTTCCAGTGCCCCTCCTTGCCTTTCTCCATGAAAAAAAATGAGGCTAATTAATACCTCATTTATGAAAAGAATAACTTAAATTAGTTCTTGGTGGTTTATAAGACATTCTTCATGCATATTATCTCATTTTCTTTTTAAAACCTTGTGAGATTTGTATCAGATATTTTACTATTTGCTTTGGGAATCTGAGTTAAATGATTTTTCTCAGCATAGAATTGAGGAGAATAAAGTTCAGGTGTTCTCATTCCTATTTCAACATTTTTGCTATCATCCTGTCTTTAAAAGGATGTACCTGTTTTCTTTAATACTTGAGTAGAGTTGATTTAAATTAAGTGATACTTTTATTGATTTTTAAGTGTTCCACTGATCTTTTACTGTTTCTTTTATGTAAAGATAAATTTCAAAGATTGTTAGAAAGGTTTAATAGATTTTCAGACATTACTTAATTATGACTTACCTTTTATATAAACTTGATTTTTAGTATCCTTTGATTATTTGCCATTGAGAAGAACTATTCATTCTTTATATGTTTTTAATGGTAATACCTTTATGTGTTTAATTCAAAAGTTTTCTCCATTCTCTTATTTTTTTACTAGAAAAAAATAGTAATTATATTTATTAATAGTTGTGAAATTTTTCTTTTAATTTATTTGGAAAGAAGTTATTTTCCCCCATAGTTGGAGTAAATATTTAAACTATTAAAATTTTCTATAATTGGTTTTATATTTTGTGAGAAACTTTTATTAATAATTTTTTCTATTTGTTTAGCTGTGTTTTGGTTATCATATATTAAATCATATAACTTTTAACCATGTTATTTTGTTCTCTATTCTCTATGTCATCATTTCTACTTTTGTGCAAAGGCCACATTACTTTTCTAAGATTTTGCTTTATAATATTGTTTTCATTTGTATTACATATTATGGAAATTACTTGTCAACCCTATGTTTTTCTTTAAAATATTTGATTACAAGCATGTTGTCACCAGATTCAAGGTATATACTTAAATGTGTTTAAAATATGTCAAATATAAAAATAAAACACTATTTGCAACTAGGATAAGGAAATGAATATAAAAATGTATGTGCATGCAATCAATGAACAACTAAAGTGAAACAAAATATGTCAAACATAAAAATAAAACTCTAATATTTACAGCTAGAATAAGGAAATGAAAATAGAAATGTGTATATATACACAATCAATGAACAACTAAAGTGAAACAACTATGAGTTATTTCTTGCTCTACTTCTTGTTCTCTCTCTGCAAAATCAATAAATAAAATCTTTAAAAAGATGTATATGTAGCCTGATCAGGCAGTGGCACAGTGGATAGAGCGTCGGACTGGGATGTGGAGAACCCAGGTTTGAGACCCCAAGGTCACCAGCTTGAGCACGGGCTCATCTGGTTTGAGCAAAATTCATCAGCTTGAGCCCAAGGTCGCTGGCTCGAGCAAGGGGTCACTCGGTCTGCTGTAGCCTCTTAGTCAAGGCACATATGAGAAATCAATCAATGAACAACTAAGGAGCCACAAAAAAGAATTGATGTTTCTCATCTCTCTCCCTTCCTATCTGTCCCTATCTGTCCCACTCTCTGACTCTCTCTGTCTCTGTCACACAAAAAAAGACTTATATGTTGATGTCATTAGAAGTTTTGTTAGAGTTTATGACTTTTACTTTTTTTAACTTTGTATGTTCTAGAAGTTTCTTTAGAAATATATATATATATATATATATGATCAGAGAAAAAGTGTGTATGTTTTCAGCAATTATTATTGCTATTACTATTATTATTATTATCATTATATATTATATAATACTCAACCTTCAGTAAATGGAGGCTCAAATCTCATTGTTAATTGGATAAATGAATTCTGTCAGTATTATATCCCTGCAGCATCTATGCTATTTGGTGTTGTTTTATAGTTGTTTTGTCTTCATTTACATTTGTAATTTAGCTCAGTGTTCTTTAGTAACTCTGTTCTTTTTTTCTTTTTTTTTTTTTAGTAATTCTGTTCTTTATACAGTATATGATATGGTAGCATGAAAGATTCATGTTCCAGACCAAGTTCAAGTGTAGCTGGTGTGAAGCTCCCATCCTTTCTTCTTTTATTTCTTTTTAAGATTTTATTTTAGAGAGAGGAGAGAGAAGGAGAGAATGGGGGGAGAATGGGGGAAGGGAGGAGCAGGGAGCATCAACTTGTAGTAGTTTCTTCTGGTATGTACCCTGACCAGGCAAGCCCAGGGTTTCAAACCAATGACTTCAGCATTCCAGGTCGACACTGTGCACTGTGCCCCCATAGGTCATGCATGAAGCTCTCATTTTATAATATGATTTATAGTATTTTGAATGTAAAGATTAAGTTTTGGTTAAATGGATTCTAAAATGACAGCTTTTCTTTCTAGATTGTTATTCATCAATCTGCCAAATACCCTTTTTAAATTATAACCTTTCATTTTGATATTTGCTTTTGTAAAGATAGGCATTAGTCTGAAGTCTCTAAATAATCGGAGCTATATAGAATAATCCAATGTGGAGCTTTGGATAATATAATTGTACAATTGTATTTTGAAAATGACCACAAGAAGTAAATTTTTTTTAAATAACTAAAAATTTAAAAACTTAATAGGATAGGAAAATATACACAGCAAATATGATAGCCAAACAGTGAAAATTATTACATAATTAATACAAAGTGACGTAAGAAAAAGTTAAGGAAGTAAAAATTATGTAGATTTTTCAAGAAAATACAGTTAATAAAAAAGAGTTATTCAGCTTCACTTAAAAATTCATACCAATATAAGATGATGGAAAATGATCTGACTTTGGGTGATGGGTATACAACATAATCAACAGTTCAAATGCTCTAGAAATGCTTACCTGAATACTATGTACTCTTATTGATCAATGTCACCATGTTGATTTTCTAAATAAAATTTAAAAATTAAAAAAAATTGTCATACCATCATAAGAACAGATTTTTTAGACTCATAAAATATTCAAAACAGTGATAACATCCAATGCAATCTATAGTGAAGTAACTCCCATAGATTACTAAAAAATGTATAAAGCATCATAGCTAGTTTTATTTGATCATTTATATCAATACATTTAAAAATGTTACTTTAATCCAATAATTTTTTCTTTGATTATTTCCCTAGGAAATAATTCTAGATATTTAAAATGTTTAAATGTATTCTTATTGATCAATATCATTCTGTTAAATTTAATTTTATGAATAAACCTTAAAAATATGTTTAAATGTAAAGATAAAGTATTTATGATAACTATCCCATCTTAGGCAGATGATTGAATAATTTTCGCTTCATTTATCTGATGAAATATTGGACAACTGTCAAAAAATTATATTTAAAAGGACTAAAACAGGATGGGTGAAGCTTGTAACATTACGTTAATAAAGAAGGCACTAAAAGTATAATTACAAATAAAAATAAGAACAAAACTCATCAGTAGATCAAAATGATAAGATTTTAAAGGAATATTGTAGAACTTTTAAGCACAACCAAAATTTTAAGTATTTTAGGAACATCTGAAGGTTGCTTGAAGTTTCTCTTGAGGCATGTATCTGCATTGTGCATTCTGCAAAGTTGGCGTGTAGGAGGGAGTCACTTTCATTGTTAAGTATCTATAGCCAGCTGCCCAGTCCCTCTTTGTCAGGTTTTGCTTTTTCTGCTCTTTCTCACATAAACATACAGAAGGAAGCTATGTGTTATTTTGGTGATACTTCAGAATTTGAAGATTCATAAATTTCTGAAACATACTCATGTATATTCCAATGATCCACTTGGCAGCTCTGACCTCTATCTATGTTGTGTGGTTATATAATTTCGTCCCCCACTTTTAAAATATTTTTCTGATTTCCAAAAAATTTTAATGAGCATGTATGTTTATTTTAAATTTTATTTACTGATTTGAGAGAGAAAGAAACATCTATTTGTTGTTCCACTTATTTATGCATTCAATGGTTGATTCTTGTCTGTGTCCTGACTGGGGATTGAAACCACAACCTGGGCCTGTTGAGATGATGCTCTGACCAACTGAGCACCCAGCCAGGATCGCAAGCATATCTGTAAAAGGGAAAAGAAAAGCCTTTATCCAGTTATCAGTTAATAATCCTGGCATTAATCTCTTCTTCATGAGACAATACATTCAGTTCTTCCTTCAGAGTCTCATCTGCTGAAATTCAATTTGTCTTTTACTAATAATATCTGTGTTTTTACTAACATGTTTACTCTTTTCTCTTTTTGGGCATATGGCCAGTGGCCACTGCTGTTGTGGCCATCCAGGTTCACATTAGATTCGGGCAGACCATAAAGAAACAGTGGAGCCAGAAAATGGTGGGCCATTCCTTTATTAAAGTCTCACACTGGCTGATGAGCAAACACACAGGGAAAACACTTACCTTTCACTCAGGGCTCCCAAAGCCCTGATACATTTGCCGGTTCTACAAGCTGGAGAATTTTCTTGGGTTTCTCCTAGAATCAAAGGCCCCACCAGTCTCAGCATAGCTCAGAAAGCCCCTCAGCTCTGGTTCCACATCTGCACACCTTCTTCTCTCTGTAGAAACTAGCTTCTTCTTCAGCACTCTCCATTCTCTCTGCTCTCTCTGCAAAACTGCCTGGGCCCACAAAGACCCCCTGCTCCAGCAAACAGTAGCAAAACAATAGCCCCTCCCAAGCAAGAATGCAATCTGCAATATGCAATCAACTGCCCTGCTCTGAGGGCAAGCACACACAGCTAGCTGCCCAGCACCATTTTTTTAACAATAAAAATGAGCAAACTCAAAAAGTACAAATTTTACAAATTCATTTGCCCAAGGGACATATAAAATACAGTTGTAACTGTTGTAATGTGCTTGTTTATAATACTATAATCTGTGCCATTGGTTCTTACAAATTTACTATTTAATGAAAAAATACGAAATGGAAAAACACATTTGTAACATGGATAAGATACAGTTAAAAAATTCGATATAAGCATGTTATATCACTTACCTCTACTAACTTTTCTAAATGTTGTTAATATTTGTATGTGTCCCTAAATAATATATTGTTTAATTTTACATGTTTTAATATCAATAACTTTTTACTGTGTATATTCTTGTAAAACTTGTTCTTCTTAATATTGTTAGTGAGAGATAATAATATTGATGTATATACTTGTTATTTACTTTTACTCCTTTATTTTGAATGAATATATTGTATTTTATTGATCTGTTCTTTATTTGATGTTCAGTTTAGTTTTCAGCTTTGTGTTTGACAATGTTATTATAAGCATTATTGTACATGTCTTCCTTTGTAGACATAAGGACCTTCTTGGGTTATGTGCTTAGGAATGGCATATTTTAGTCATAAAGATGAAATCTTAGTAGATTATTCCAAACTGATTTCCAAAGTGGTCTTCATTGATCTCTAATTTTTATTTAAAATCACACACATACATATATGCACATATCTACGTGTGTGTATACCCATTGTATATATGTATGTATTTACTATTGCAATTAACATTGTGCTGGATACCTTCCTGCCCAAGTGTATTCAGTTTTTCTTTTAAAAGATTATTTAGCTTGCCCAGGTAGTGGCGTAGTGGATAGAGCGTTGGACTGGGATGCGTAAGACCCAGGTTCGAGACCCTGAGCTCGCCAGCTTGAGTGCGGGGCCCATCTGGCTTTAGCAAAAGCTCGCCAGCTTGGACCCAAGGTCGCTGGCTCCAGCAAGGGGTTATTTGGTCTGCTGAAGGCCCACAGTCAAGGCACATGTGAGAAAGCAATCAATGAACAACTATGGTGTCGCAAGGGCAACAAGAAACTAATGATTGATGCTTCTCACCTCTCTCCATTCTTGTTTGTCTGTCCCTTCTATCCCTCTCTCTGACTCTCTCTCTGTCCCTGTAAAAAAAATAAAAATAAAAAGATTACTTATATGCAGAGGGAGAATCATTGATTTAGCAGATAAGAATTTTTAAATTAAATCAGCCTCCTAAATTACTTTTATTTAATTTAGTTTTACTTGTTATTCAAAAGGTTTGTTAAAAGGTTATTCAAGCCCCGGTTGGATGGCTTGGTTGGTTGGAGCATCATCCCAAAGTGCAGAGGTTGCCAGTTCTATCTCTGATAGGGGTGCCTACAGAAAGAGTTCAGTGTTTTCTGTCTCTTTCTCCCCCTTCCTCTCTTGCTAAAATCAATAAATAAAAATTTATATGTATAAATTTTAAAAAAAAGGTTATTCAAAAAGTTTGCTACAAGGTTCTTGCCAGGAGGCTCTATGGATAAAATGTTCACCCAGAGGACCAGAGGACCAGAGTTCCGCAGGTTCAATCCCTGGTCAGGACCTGATGAGAAGCAATCAGTGAGTGCACAAGTGAATGGAACAACTAAGAGAAACAAGTTGATGCTTTTCTCTCTCCCCTCCTGCATCAATGGAAAATATTTTAAAGTTCTACATGGTTTGTTATTTAAAAAATAACAGTCCCCTGCCCTCTTCTCTGCCCTGTTTACTTTCCCCCAGAAGCAATCAACATTTTTAATGTAATAAACATTTTTTTTGCTGATTCTTTTGGTATTTACTTCTGCATTTCTAAATAACCTGTCAATGTTTACACTTTGTAGGGTCTTTGGCTTCCCACTATGAAGCATTTAGCAAACTAAGATAATTATTCTTTAGTGTTTTGTTTTCAGCGACGGGGGGGGGGGGGAGAGGGAGATGAGAAGCATCAGTTATCAGCTCCTGGTTGCTGCACTTTGGTTGTTCATTGATTGCTTCTCAGAGTTTGTTGGGTTTTTTTAAACAAGGGAGGATGCTAGTATAGGAAGAGGCTGGGAGGGTTTTGGAAATCAATAAGGGGGATTTGAATTGCAAAAGAGGAGTTACTGTTAGTCAACATCAAGCCATAGGTTTCATAAATGGGAGAGGCACATGATGCGAACGTTTATTCTGGTAGCCATGTTTAGTATTGATCAGAACATATAAAGCCTATTAAAATGATTGGCATGTATTTTAGCAGTAAATAATTTTTATGCCATTTAAATATTGGTTTAGTTTGAATACTAAAGAAATCCCAGGAAATAAGTAAAAGATCCAATCCCTGAGATCGAGTTACTACCTGGGCAAAGTATATTAAGTTTATTCTCAAGTTTTTAATTTGAGACCAGAACAGTGATAGTTGGGGGAATTGGAATTCATTTTTGAGTATATTAAATTTCAAAGTATTGAGTACATTTGACAGAACTTTTGTATGCTCAATATTACCTATGCTCTTGATACCTTGTTAAGTATTTTGATTGAATTATTTCCCTTTATTAGATTCATTTTTTCTCAGTGTAAACAAAGAGGAGAGCAGTATAATTTCTTTTACAGTAAAATTAAGAGTCTCATTGTTTTATCACATCTAAGGAGATGATAAATATGTTAAATCCAAATGAATTAGTTAAACTTCATACTGTTATATCTGGACAGTGAGGAAACCAACGTTTTGCTACACAATTAAGTAGCCAAATTAAGGAGTCTTTAATTTAATGCTGGTGACCATGAGTGGATCCAATCCACATTCTAAAGAACTCGTGGCCCTGGAGGAACTCAGGGGTTTGCTTTTAAAGGCAAAAAGAAGCGAGGGAAGTGGGTGAGCACCTAGCCAAAGCAGTTTTACAGAAGCACAACAGGTTTTCAGTTATTTGTGGAACAATCTAAGGAGAGAGTGCACAGCAAAGCATTTACAAAAAGCAAAAGAATGTGCTCGGTTATCTTGGCCTCTTACAAAGGTTGTTAAGGCAGCATCCTGAGGACTTTCCGGAATCTAGACATTGGGGAGCATTTATGGCCTTTACAGAACTCTTCATTTACTCATCTGTAAATCTTGCAAAACTCGTTCTATGGTCAGGGATATAATGTTTCTACATTTCAATATACATTTTTGTATAGGGAAGGAGTAAACAGGTATTAATTTCTATTAAATGTCTAGAAAGATAATTCTGGCTGTATATTCTAATTTATTGAGATTTAATTGTTAAATGTGAGTAATTTGGCATTTTAACACATTAATATATTTTTAACATTGTTATTTTTAATTAAACTCAGAATACTAGTTATTTTTTGTTGTTGTTTTTTGACAGAGACAGTGAGAGTGTCAGAGATAAGGACAGACAGGAAGGGAGAGAGGTGAGAAACATCAGTTCTTCATTGCGGCTCCTTAGTTGTTCATTGATTGCTTTCTCATATATATTTTGTTGGGGGGGGGTGGTCCAGCAGAGATAGTGACCCCTTGTTCAAGCAAGCGACCTTGGGTTTTAACCAGCGACCTTTGAGCTCAAGTCAGCAACCATAGGGTCATGTCTATAATTCCGTGCTCAAGCCAGCGACCCCCTGCTCAAATCAGCAACCCCATGCTCAAGCAGGAGACCTTGGGGTTTCTAATCTGGGTCCTCCATGTTCCAGTCCAATGCTCTATCCACTGAGCCACCATGTGATAAGGCAGAATATTAGTTACTTGATGCTGTCATTGTTTTAACCTAGCCAAACTTAATTTCCTGAACAGTAAAGCCTAATGTGATTTTTTTCATCTTTATTCTTTCACCAAGCAAATTAGAAGACTATAGGAAAAATACTATCTGTCCTTTGAATATAAAGCCTTTTTCTTCCTGAGGCTTGTGGATTGCTCTGGGATGATCTAGTGAAAACAGTTCTGGATTTAAATTCTGCTTCACTGGTTAATAGACAGGTGAATTTGTTCATAATTTGTTAATATTTTTAACAAGGTAAAATACTATAAATAATAGATGCATACATTAAATTAGAAAATATACATTTTTTGCCTAATTTAATGCTTTTACGTATAAGTCTTCAAAAATTATAGCTATTGTTATTAGGATCAGCATTGTCATCTGAAGCCCAGAGTTGCAGTCCCTAGATGTGCTTCACAAAGAGCAAAAGTACAAAACTCGACCGCTGAGTGATTTTATGCACAGATAAAAAGAAGGGGGAAATTGAGTATTATCCCTCCATTCCCCTGGGTGGGGGGTGGTATACTGCTACATTTTTATTCTGTTGCTCCCCACCCATTTTTATATTTATCTGTTTTTATTGGAAAGGAACTATGTGGAATAATCAGTAAGAAAAATAATATGATTCTTCCTCCTAGTTGATAGAACCCTTTGTACTTTAAATCTAGCTTGTTTTTAGGTTATTTCTTTAAATTTTTTTTTAATTTATTGATTTAAGAGAGAGAGAAAGAGAAGAATAGGGATATATATATATATATATATATATATATATATATATATATATATACACACACACAGAGAAGCCGATTTGTTGTTCCACTTATTTATGCATTCATTGGTTGATTCTTTAAGATTTTTTATTTATTGATTTTACAGAGAGGAGAAAGAGAGGAGGTAGTGAGAAGTATTAACTCATAGTTGCTTCACTTAGTTGTTCATTGCTTGCTTGTTGATTGTCATCTTAGTCTTGACGAAGCAAGCCCTGGGTTTTGAACCAGTGACATAGAGTTCCGGTCAACACTATCCACTGTGCCATCACAGATCAGGTTAGTCTGTATGTCTAGTTTGGTTCTCTATGTTCCAGTCAGTATTTTCAGGGTGAACATGGTATTTCCTCATTGATCATTACCACAACTTAGATCACATATAATTTTCTCAAAATTCTCTGAAAAATAAAAATTTAAATATTAGATTTTTAAAATTTTCTATTAATTATAATCCACCCTATATTTACATAGTAGATTAATATATGAAATATTTTGACATTCATTCTCTTATTTTGATCCCAATGATAGTCTTAAGAGTTATGTTGGGTCTTGGCTTGTGGTTCAGCAGATAGATGGTCAGCCTGATGTATGGACATTCTGGGTTAAATTCCCAGTCAGGGAACCCAGGAGAAGTGACCATCTGTTTCTCCTACTCTCCCTCACCCCCTTCTCTACTTTTTCCCCTCCTGCAGCTGGTGACTTGGCTAGATTGGTTCAAGTGTGGCACTGGGCACTGAGGATAGCTCCTGGGAACATGACAGCCTTAGGTGCTAAAAATAGCTCAGTACCTGACCACTGGCCCTAGATGGAGTTACCAGGTAAATCCTGGTCAGGGTGTGTGTGGGAGTCTGCCTCACTGTCTCCCCTCCTCTCACCTAAAAAAAAATAATTATGTTGGCCCTGGCCGGGTGGCTCAGTAGGTACAGCATTGTCCTGGCATGCCGAGATCACAGGTTTAGTCCTTGTCAGGACACATACCAGAGGTAACCAATGAGTGCATAACTAAATGTAACAACTAAGTGGAACAACAAGTGGATCTCTCTCTCTTTCTTGCAAATCAGTGGAAAAAATATTTTTTTAAATGTTATATAGGGAAGCCCTGGCCAGATAGCTTGGTTGGTTGAAACATTGTCCAGAGCATGAAGGTTGCTGGTTTGATTTCCTGGTCAGGGCACATACAGGAGCAGCTTCCTGTCTCTCTCCAAAAAAAAAAGGTTATATAAGGCATGGATTTCATTTAGATACTTTAATTTTTAAATTATAGTTGACATTCAATATTATATTAGTTTCAGGTATACAGTGTAGTGGTTAGACATTTATATAACTTATGAAGTGATCTCCTGGTAAGTCTTGTACCCACCTGACCACATATGTTATTACTGTATTGGTTATATTCCCTAAGGCAGGGGTCCCCAAACTACGGCCCTCTGAGGCCAGTTATCCGGCCCCCACCGCACTTCCGGAAGGGGCACCACTTTCATTGGTGGTCAGTGAGAGGAGCACGGGATGCATCAGTACCCATAGTTCCCATTGAAATACTGATCAGTTTGTTGATTTAAATTTACTTTTTCTTTATTTTAAATATTGTATTTGTTCCCGTTTTTTTATTTTATTTTATTTTATTTCATTCATTTTAGAGAGCAGACACAGAGTGAGAGAGAGAGAGAGAGAGAAAGAGAGAAAGGGGGGAGGAGCTGGAAGCATCAACTCCCATATGTGCCTTGATCAGACCAGTGCAGGGTTTTGAACTGGCGACCTCAGTGTTCCCAGGTCGACGCTTTATCCACTGCACCACCACAGGTCAGGCTCGTTTTGTTTTTTTTTTTACTTTAAAATAAGATATGTGCAGTGTGCATAGGGATTTGTTCATAGTTTTTTTTATAGTCCAGCCCTCCAGCAGTCTGAGGGACAGTGAACTAGCCCCTGTGTAAAAAGTTTGGGGACCCCAGATCTAGGGGTACTTTACATCCCTGTGACTATTCTGTAACTACCAATTTGTACTTCTTAATCCCTTCACCTTTTCACCCATCCCCTCAACACCCCTCCCATCTGGCAACCACAAGTATGTTCTCTGTGTCTATGAGTGTATTTCTGTTTTGTTTTTTCATTGTTTTTTAGATGCCACATGTAAGTGAAGTCATATGGTATTTTTCTTTATCTGATTTATGTCACTTAGCATGATACCCCTTAGGTTAGGCCCATACGTGTTGTTTCCAATGTTTTTTATGGCCGAGTAGTACTCAATTGCGTCACATCTTTATCTATTCATTTTTTGATTAGTGCATTCATATATCTAGATAGATATTGATACATACCCATATATAGGTTCATAAATATATATAAAGTAATTATTGATAGGTTGATAGGTATGCCATTTTGTTTATTATTTTCTAATTGTTTTTGTAGTTCTCTGTTCTTTATTCTCTTGCTTTTTTTCTCTTGTAGGTTGAGGGCTTTCTGTATTGTTGTATTTGTATTCCTTTCTCTTTATTTCTTGTATATCACTTGTAGGTTTTTTGTTTGTGGTTACCACGTGTTTCATATATACCCATCTATGTTTATAACAGTCTATTTTAAGTTGAGGGTTGCTTAAGTCTGAACAAATTCTCTAATCACTATCATTTTTACTCACTTCTCTCTACGTTTGTTTTTCTCATTTTTTATTTATGTGTGTTGTATGTTTGTGTGTATCTCTTAATTTACTGTTGTAATTACACATGATCTTCCTACTTTTTTCTTTTAACCTTTTTGTGCCAGTTTCAGTGTTAGTTGATCCACAGCTTTTGTAATGTGTTTGTCTTTGTCAGTGACAATTTTTTTTCTTTGCAATATCTTCTCATTTTATAAAATTTATTTTCCTTTTTACAGAAGTCCCTTTAACTTTTCTTATAATGCGTTTTGGTGGTGATGAACTCCTTCAGCATTTTTTTAGGGGGAGGTGTTTTGTATTTCTCCTCAATTTCTAAATGATAGTCTTTCTGAGTAGAGCAGTCTTGATTATAGGTCCTTGCTTTTTATCACTTTGAATATTTTGGGTCAGTTTCTTCTGGCCTGCTGAATTTCTGTTGTGGAATCAGCCATGCTATGGGAGCTCCCTTGTAAGTAACTAACTGCTTTTCTCTTGCTGCTTTTATGGTTTTCTCTTTGTTGTTAACCTTTGGCGTTTTAATTATGATCTGTCTTTGTGCAGTTCTCTTGGGGTTCATCTTGTTTGGGACCCTCTGTACTTCCTGGACTTTAATTTCTTTACCCTTCACCAGGTTAGGGGAGTTTTCAGTCATTATTTCTTTAAATAAATTCTAAAGTCCTTGCTTGCTTTCTTCTTCTCGTTCCCTGCTAATGTTATTACACTTGATGTTGTCCCAGCAGCCCCTTAACTATCCTGATTATTTTTTTTTTCTTTTTGCTGCTCTGAATTGTGTTTTCTGCTACCTTGTCTTTCAAATCAGTGATTTGATTCTGTTTTGTCTAATCTCTCTTTATTACATCTAATATATTCTTTGTTTCCATTAATAAATTCTTCATTTCTGACTTTTTTTAATGTTTTCTGTCTCCTTTTTAATGTTCTCTTATCTTTTTTTGAAGTTATCCCTGAGATCATCTTCTTTTCCTGAGTTCATTGAGCAACCTTAAAATGAATGTTCTGAACTCTGCATGTGGTTGATTGTGTCCATTTCATTTAGTTCTTTTCTTGGAGCTTTATCCTGCTCCTTCATTTAGGACATGTTTCTTTTTCTCCTCATTTTCTGCCCCTCTGTTTCTTTCTGTGTATTATATAGCTATATCTACCACTTTTGGCAGAGAACCTTTATGGTAATAGGTATCCTGTGGAGCCCTGTGGTGCAGTCTCCCTGTTTACCTGAGCCGACTGCTTCATGTGTGTTCATTGTATGAACTGTATGTTCTTTGCTGTTGTAGTTGAGCCTTGATTGCTGTTGGCACATCGGTGGGTGGGATTGATTCTTAGATTGACTGGCTATGAAGATTAGCTGTTGTATGGAAGCTGACCAACAGAGCAGGATTTGCTGTAGCCAGGCTCTCCAGCTTGCTGAGGCCACCCTTCGTGTGTGTAATTTGTGCTGCTAATTTTTTGATTCTCTGGTGTGTTCTGAAGCTGGCCACTAGGTGTGTTAGTTCTGGGGACTTTTGAGAGGGACTATTTAAGGACAGCTGCTCCCTGTGTCCAGTCTGAGGCTACCTTCTAGGAGCTACAAAGTGATCTGCAGTTTGTAGCTGCCTATATTGGGCTTGCAGGAGTCTGGGAGTGTTTGTGCTGTGAACCAAGCTGGCTTGGGACCACTTAGCAAAAGGTGCGGGGCATGCTAAAGCCATCCGCAGCTTGTTTGGGTTTTATGGGTCTTTGAGAGATTTTAGGAACATTTGAAGCAGCGCCCCAGCCTGATCCATTGCTTCTCTGGATTAGTCCCTAAAAGAGGTTTGTGCCTTCCTTATGAATTTTAGTGGGGCAAAGTCTCAGAGAATTACCAGTGTGGTGTGACAAGTGTTAGGCAGGTTAATGGAAACTCAGATATGGCAACAATCTGCACCTGGAGGCTGTGTTCTGGGAGGGCTCAATGAAGAACAAGGGCGCTTAGCCTTGAAGCCAGACAATTCAGTTCCTCCCTGTATATCACTGGCAATTTTCAAGCTGCTGTGGCTTTTTTGGAGCTTAGGGCAAATATTTGTGATTGAGTCTTACTCAGGCCCTTGAAGAAGACTCATGGGTTCTACAGTAGCGCTCCATCTCACCTGAACTGAGTCCTGCTGATTTCCACAGCCCAATCTTGTAGGGACTTTTCTTTCTGGCACTGGTGCTCAGTCCTGGGGAGCCTAGTATGGGGCTTGGACCCCTCACTCATCAGTGGGAACCTCCATAGCTGAAAGATCCCTCCTCTTTCTTAACCATCATACATGGGTGTGGGACCAGACTGTTTTGTGCCTCTGTAGTGCATGGATTTTATTTCTATCTATCATCTATCTATCTATCTATCTATCTATCTATCTATCTATCTATCTATCTATCTATCTATCTATCTATCATCTATCTATCATGTATCATCTATCTATTTAGTATTTTTCCAAAGTGAGAAGCAGGGGCAGCAGACAGACAGACTCTGGCATGCACCTGACTGGGATCCATTAGGCATGCCCACCAGGGGATGATGCTCCGCCTATCTGGGGTGTTGCTCCACTGCAACTGGAGCCATTCTAAGTGCCTGAGGTGGAGGCCATGGAGCTATCTCCAGCGCCCAGGCCAACTTTGCTCCCATGGAGCCTTGGCTGTGGAAGGAGAGAGAGAGAGAGAAAAAGAGAGAGAGAAAGGAGAGGGGGAAGAGTGGAGAAGCATATGGGTACTTCTCCTGTGTGTCCTGGCCAGGAATCAAAGCCAGGACTTCCACACGCCAGGTCGAGGCTCTACTGCTGAGTCAACCGGCCAGGGCCCCATAAATTTTAAATCGTTGGCATTTTATAAAAAAAAAATATGAGGGCCTGACCTGTGGTGGCGCAGTGGATGGAGCGTCAACCTGGGAACACTGAGGTCGCCAGTTCGGGACCCTGCACTGGTCTGGTCAGGGCACATGTGGGAGTTGATGCTTCTGGCTCCTCCCCCCTTTCTCTCTCTCTCTCTCTCTCTCTCTCTCTCTCTCTCTTTCTCTCACTCTGTGTCTCCTCTCTAAAATAAAATAAAATAAAATAAAAATTCCTTAAAAAAAAATATGAGGCCCAATGTCACTATTATTGATTTTACTGATCACCTAGTGAGTAAATTATGGGGTAGACTAACTGCAAATGATTTGGAGGATTTTCAGTACTCTTTCCACTATAATAAGGCAAATGACCCGTTAGATATACACATTTTTATAAAACGGTCACGATTGAGGAACAGTTAGCAGTACCATTGTTCGGTTCCCTTTACTTCATATTTATTTGTCCTCTTGTGTAGAACTAATTATTATATGGTGTTCAATCAGCAGACATTTGAGGGCTGCTAGGTGCTTAGCATTCATTGTACTGTATGCTTTAATGTAGTTTTAATTTGGTAGTAGATTTAAATGAGGTATGATAATATGTAAATATTAGGGATGTATTTTAATAAGACAAAGTTTAAAAGTTCTAATTAAGAGAATGTAGTGAAAAGCACATTTGATATTTTGTTGAGTAACTGGAAAAAAAGTCGTCTATCTAAATCAATGTTTGTTAGAAATAATTTATCTTAATAGAATAGAAAATATGAGTTCTTAAGGACATTGTCTGAGATACTTATTGAAACCTTGACCTTTATTTGTAGCATTTTAGTTACCTTAGACTAAGACTCAGCCAAAAATTTTTGAAAAATAATAAATTTCTCAAACTAAATATGCAGAGGCAACTGTTACAAACATTTTGTAGGTATCTTTTCACATTTCTTGCTCTGTGTATATAATTCTATAAAGAATATGTAATTTTACAGAGTTGATTTTTCTGTATAATTTTTTTCATTCAGTAATATCATGAAAGCTTTTCAGTGTAACTATTAGAACTGCATGATCATATAACCTGGAAGCATGCTGAGTTTTCTTTTTCATAATTTATTAATCATTCTCCAAATGCTGAACATTTATTTCAAATGTTTTATTATAGAATAACTTTTTAAAAGCAGCCTTTCAAATTGAGGAAATTTCTATGATTATATATTTATATTAAAATAAATTTGAAAAAATAAAAATAAATTTGAGCCTGGCCTGTGGTGGCACAGTGGATAGAGTGACCACCTGGAACTCTGAGGGTGCCTGGTTCGAAACCCTGGGCTTGCCCTGTCAACAGGCAACCAAAGAACAGCTAGAGTGAAGCAACTATTTCTCATTCCGCACCCCACCTCTCTCTCTCAAATTTAAAAAAATAAATAAAATTAATTTGACATTACTTTTTAGGTAATCTGTTGACATTGTTTTGAATTTATGATCATAATTTATACTCTTTTTTTACCAACTCTATCTTATGTGGAACATTTTGCTCTAGAATAAAGGTATTTATCGAGTAGAAAATGTTTGGGTATTTTTTAAAATATGTAAATTTTAGAATACAGAGTTTGAAATGGAATAGTGTTCAACAGCAAATATTTTGAACAAGTTAGACATGATGCTTTGATATCTTCATGTGTACCTGATATTGAAATATTTAAATGTGTGTGTTTTTTAAAAACAGGTTATCTTTCTCAAGGAATAGACCTTTCTGGAATTGAAGTAATAGAAAATGACCTACTTTTCATTGCAAGAGCTCGACTTGAAGTGGAAAATCAAGCCAAGCGCCTGCTGGAGCAGGGTGTGGAGACTCAGGTATGAAAACCACACCTTTTAATGTGAAAATATGTCATAATACAGATGAACATTAACTTTGAGTTTATAAAAGTAATATGTTTTTACTTTATCACTGAGGAACTATAATATGAATTGGAAAGTAGGGCATTAAGTAAGTACAGTGTAAATTTATTTAATATAATTTAATTCAAAAATTAGATTCTAAGATTTCTAATGTATAATGTATACACTATGAAATATATTTTTATATAATGTATATATGTAAATGGATAGTTAAAACCTGTTGAGCATGCTTACTTTGTTTGAGGCATTGTTATTCATTTAAGTTTTCTAGCAGCTTAGTAAGGTTGGTAGTATTATGAGGACACTGAGAACCTAAATACTTTGTCCCATTTTAATTATATTTTATTTTTTAATTACAGTTTATGACCAATATTATTAGTTTCAGGTGTACAACCCAGTGATTAGGCATTTATATAACTGATGAAGTGATCACCCCAATAAACCTAGTACCCATCTGCTACCATACATAGTTGGTACAATATTACTAAATATATTTCATCTGCTCCATTTTACCTCTTCTTGACTATGTGTAACTACCAATTTGTTCTCCTTAATTCTTTCACCTTTATCATTCATCCTCCCTTAACCCCTCTCCCATCTGACAACCCTCAAAATGTTCTCTGTATCTATGAGTCTGTTTCTGTAGTGCTTGTTTGCTTTTAGATTCCATAATTAAGTGAAATAATATGGCATTATTCTTTCTCTGTCTGACTTATTTCATTCAATACAGTATCGTCTAGTTCTGTCTGTATTGTTACAGGTGATGTAATCTTTGTTTCTTTTCTTTTTATGACGGAATCATATTTTATTATATTTATGCACCACTTCTTCTTTATCCACTCATCTATTGATGGACACTTAGGTTGCTTCCATATCTTGGTTCTTATAAATAATGTTGCAATAAACTTGTAGATACATTTGTGTTTGGTTTTCTTCGGATAAATACCCAGAAGTGAAACTGCTGGATTCTTCTTTGTCTCTTATTTATACTCTTTGTTTTAAAGTCTGTTTTGTCTGGCATAAGTATTGCTACCCCAGCTTTTTTTTGTTTTGTGAAATATCTTTTTCCATTTCCTTACTTTTCAGTCTTGGTGTATCTTTTGATCTGAAGTGAGTCTCTTGTGGACAGCTTATATAAGGGTCTTGTTTTGTTAACCATTCACTCAATATATGTGTTTTGATTAGAGCATTTAATACCTTTGCACTTAAAGTAATCATTGGTAGACAGGCATTTATTGCCATTTTTATAATGCTGATTTGGTGGAGTGGAACTTTTTTAGCTTTTTTATGTCTGGGAAGCTCTCTGTGCTTTGTTTTAAATGACAGTCTTCCTGGGTAGAGGAAACTTGGTCGTAGAGCCTTGCTTTTCATAAATTTGAATATTTCATGCCACTCTCTTCTGGCCTGCAAAGTTTCTGTTGAGAAATCAGCTGACAGTCTTATGGGCGCTTCCTTGTAAGTAACTAACTGCTTTTCTCTTGCTGTTTTTAAGATTCTCTCTTTGTCATTAACCTTTGACATTTTAATTACCATGTGTCTTGGTATGGGCATCTTTGGGTTCATCTTGTTTGAGACTCTGAACTTCCTGGACTTGTATGTTTATTTCCTTCACCAGGTTAGGAAAGTCTTTTATCATTACTGTTTCAAATCAATGTTTAATTTTTTAGTATGGGGGTCTTCAGGTTACAACAGTCTCGACAGACGATGTTTGGGTGTATGATGCTCATTCCCATAAAAACTTGAAAGAATTGAGACGTGAGTGTTTCGGCTTATACCATTAGCATTGTACTTATGGGCTCCATGGGTGCAGTAGTTTGGTTGTATGCAGTGGAAGCATACACATTAATGCAGTGTGTTTGTGTTTTTATGTTCTAGATTATGGTTTTACAGCTGTTAGGATAGGTAAGTGACAGGCTAGGATGTGTTTCCACTTGCACCAAAAATTGGGTTACATCACTGTGGTAGGAATCGAACTGTGTCATACCCAAGGACCTCCTGTATCTCTCTTCTTTATGCGAATGTTGGTACACTTGAAGTCGTCCCAAAGGTTCTTTATTCTATCCTTATTTTTTTATTTATTTTATTTTTGTTGTTCTCAGTGGATATATTCTGCTTCCTTATCTTTTAAATTACTGACTTGATCTTCTGCTTTATACTCTATATTTCTATTCAAATGTATTATTCATTTTATTGATTGTATTCTTCATTTCTGACTGGTTCTTTTTTATATTTTATATTTCCTTTTTTGTGTTTCCTATCACTTTGTTGAAGTTTTCACTAAGTTCATGTACTCTTCTCCTAAGTCATTGAGCATCCTTATTACCAGTGATTAGAACTCTGCATCTGGCAGAGTGCTTGTCCCCATTTTATTTTGGGTTTTTGGAGGGGAGTTTTGTTCTGTTTTCTTCATTTGGGGCATACTTTTTTTTTGTCTCCTCATTTTGGCTGCCTCCCTGTATTTGTTTCTATCTATTAGGTAAAGCCGCTACAGTTCCCAGTCTTGGTTGAGTGGCCTCATGTAGTGGGTGTCCTGTAGGGCTCAATGGCGGAGCCTCTGTTAGGGACGTCAGTTATACCAACCTCCCCCATCCCACTTTGCTAGGTGGGCCGTGTGCACCCTCCTTCCTATTGTAATTGAGCCTCGGTTGCTGTTGGCACATAAATGGGAAGGGTTTATCTTCAGGCCAGTTGCTGCAAGGACTGGCTGAGACCACAGTAGAAGATCTGCTGTGCAAGGGCCAACCCCACAGAGCAGGAGTCACTTCAGTGGGGCTCTGGTGCCTGATGAGTTTGCCCCTTGAGTGTGTCATTCGTGGAGCTGGCTGTGTTATGCATCAGTGTGGTGGTCTAAAGCTGACCACCGGGTATGTTGGCTCTGGATCACCCTAGCAGTTGCAGGCCAAGATCAGCCATCACTTGTGCCCTGCCTGGCTACAGAGTGATTTACAGATGGCTGCTACTTGTGTTGGGTTTGGAGGTGCCTGGGGCAGGCTAAGCTGCAAAGCAAGGCCTAGTGCCACTAGTTCAGAGCTTGGCAAGAGGTGTGGAACACACTGAAGCCAGTTGCTATTGTTTGGGTGGGGTTTTTGAACCTTTGAGAGATTTTAGGAATGTGATTATGAGCCAAGACAGGCTATTTGTATGGAAAAGTCACTGGAAACAGCTTGGGTTGACTTACAAGTTGGATGAGGCAGGGTGTCAGGGAGTCACCAGTACAGGTAGAACTGTATGGTGCCTGCTTGCCAGCTGTGTTGCGGGAGGACTCAGCAAAGGAACAATCACTTCTGCTAGCACTTCTGTCTGGGATCAGGCTGTCCCTCCACCCCTCGCATGAAGTTGAACAATTCTGTTTCTCCCATTATGTCCCTGGTGCCATTCAAAGTGCTGCCCCAGCGCTGGAGCTCAGAGCAAGTTCCATTAAGTCTGTGAGCAGGGGCCTTTGAGAGGAACACCTGAAATTCTAGTAGCCCTCTGTCTGCTTCTGCTGAAATACTCTCTAGTTTTTACAGCCAGAAGATATGGGGACTTCTCTTTCTTACACTGGAACTCTGGGTTGGGGGTCCTGGTATGGGCTGTTATCCCTTGTCCCCTTCAGGGGGTCCTGCATAGTCAAGATATCCTTCCCTATTTTTAATTGCCACGCATGTGATGGGACCAGCCTGTTCTGCTGTCCACCATTTCTGCCAGTCTTGTTGCTTCTTTATTATATATTTAGTTATAGGACTTTATTCAGCTAGATTTCAGGTGTTTCTGAATGATGGTTGTTCTGTGGTTTAGTTGTAATTTTGATGTGGTTGTGGGAGGATCAGAGTACTGCATTTACCTAGTCTGCCATCTTAAACAGCAGCCAAGAGCCTAAATAATTTGTCAAAGGTCAGACAGCTAGTAAATGGTATAGTTTGGATCAAAACGTTAACCACTCTGACCCAGACCTTTTACCCTTAATAAATAACTGTGCCATGATTTTTTTTAAGTTGACTTGAGATTTCTCCTGAGGTGTTAATTTTCCTGATGCTTAATTTTCTGAATTAGAAGAAATCCAAAGGTACTGATATAGTAGAATCAACTAATCACTTGGGGTGGTAGACACTCAGTACAATATACAGATTATCAAACAGAATGTTGGGATGATGTTCTAACCAACTGAGTTACCCAGCAAGAGAGCTCTCTTTGATTCTTGATGAATCTGATTAAAAGTTTATTCATCTTATTTATCTTTTCAAAGAACCAGCTCTTGATTTCATTGCTCTTTTGTATTCTTTTTGTAATTATTTTATTTCTGGTCTGGCATTTATTGTGTTTTTTTTTTTTTTACTTTGGATATTTTCTGTTCTCTATATTTATGGTTAGATTGTTTATTTAAAATTTTTTTCCTTTTTGAGGAAAATCCCTGTATTACTATGAATTTTTCTCTTAGTAGTGCTTTTGCTGTGTCCTGTGAATTTTGTGTTGTTGTATGTTCATTTTCATTTGTCTCAGGGTAACTTTTGACTGAGTTCTTTCTTGAGTTCATTGTTAACCTGTTCACTGTTTAGTAATATTTAGCTTCCATGTCTTTGTGTGTTTTTCAGGTTTTTTTTTCTTGTAATTTCTAGTTTTATACCACTGTGTTAAGAAAAGATCTTGCATATTGCAGTCTTCTTCAACTTATTGATACTTGTTTTGTGCCCTAACGTATGGTCTATCATAGGGAATATTTCATGTGCACTTGAAAATTATGTCTATTCTGCTGCTTTGGGGTAAAATGCTCTGAAAGTAATTCATCTTGTCTAGTGTATCCTTTTGTGTGTGTGTGTGGCAGAGACAGAGTGAGTCAGAGAGAGGGACAGACAGACAAGAAGGGAGAGAGATGAGAAACATCAATTCTTTCTTGCAGTTCCTTAGTTATTCATTAATTGATTTCTCATATGTGCCTTGACCGTGGGGCTATAGCAGACCGAGTGACCCCTTGCTCGAGCCAGCGATCTTGGGCTGAAGCTGGTGAACCTTGCTCAAACCCCATGAGCCTGCGCTCAAGCTGGCGACCTTGGGGTCTTGAACTCTGGTCCTCCACATCCCAGTCTGATGCTCTATCCACTGTGCCACTGCCTGGTCAGGCTCACCTAGTGTATCTTTTAAGGTTGCTCTTCCCTTGTTGGTTTTCTGTCTGGAGGATCTACCCATTGATATAAATGGAGTGTGAAAATCCCCTACTATTATTATGTTACTATCAATCTCTCCCTTTATGTTCATCAAGTTTTGCTTTATATATTCAGGTCCTCCTATGTTGTGTACATTTCTATGTTGTGTGCATAAATGTTTACAAAGGTTATATCCTCTTATTGGATCGATTCCTTTAATGTGTTGTCTCTTGTTTGTATTAAAGTCTATTTTGCTTGATATAACTATTGCTACTCCAGCATTTGTTTGTTTTTTGTATTTTTCTGAAGTGAGAAGAGGGGAGGCAGAGAGACAGACTCATGCATGCACCACCTGACTGGGATCCACCTGGCAAGCCCACTAGGGGGCAATGCTCTGCCCATCTGGGCCATTGCTCCATTGCAACCAGTGCCATTCTAGCACCTGAGGTGGAGCCATCCCCAGTGCCGAGGCCAACTTTTTGCACCAGTTGAGCCTTGGCTGCAGGAGGGGAAGAGAGAAATAGAGAGAAAGGATGGGGGAAGGGTAGAGAAGCAGATGGGTGCTTCTCCTGTGTGCCCTGGCCAGGAATTGAACCCAGGACTTCCACACGCCAGGCCTGTGCTCTACCTCTGAGCCAATCAGCCAGGGCTTTGTTTGTTTGTTTTGATTTTTATGAAATATCTTTTTCATATCTTTACTTTTAGTCTTTATGTATATTTTGTTCTGAGATGGGTTTCTTGTAGACAGCATATATGTGGGTCTTATTTCTTATCCTGTGTTTCTTTTGGTTGGATTATTTAATTGGACAGAAGAAGGGAACGAAGGGAAGGAGGGAGGAGTGGAGGGAGGGAGGACAGGAGGGAGGAAGAGATGGAGGGAGGGAGGAAAAGATGGAGGGAGGGACAGTTAAAAAGTGGCAATAAATAAGTACCTAACAATAATTAATTTTAAATGATAACCTTGTTGGTAGAATAGTATTGGTGGTAGATTCTTGCTTTATACCACTTTGACTATTTCATGTGAATCTCTTCTGGCCTGAAGTGTTCCTGATGAGAAATCAGCTGACAGCCTATGGGAACCCTTGTGAGTAACTGTCTTTTTATTGCTCCTCTTAAGATTCTGTCTTTGTCTTTAACCTTTCCTATTTTAATTATGATGTGTCTTCTTGAAGGCCTCTTTGGGCTTTTCTTGATTGACACTCTCTGTGCTTTCTGGGGAAATATCTTTTTACTTTACCAGGGTTACAAAACTTTTCAGCCATTATTTTTTCAAATAGGTCATCAATCCCTTGCTCTCTTTCTCATCTTCTTGGTATTCGTATGATGTGGATATCGTTATGCTTGATGTCCCTTAAGACATTTTTCATTTTTTAAATGTTTTTTCTTTTTGTTGTTCTGCTTGGGTTTTTCTGTTATCTTATCATCTGAATCACTGATTCAGTTCTCTGTTTCCTCTATCCTGCTATTGATTCCTTCTATTGTATTCTTCATTTTCAATACTATATTTTTCATTTCTGACTGGTTCTTTTATATGGTTTCTGTTTTTATAAAGTTTACTATCTCTTTGTTTATGTTCTCATTGAGATTATCCACTCTTCCCCTAAGTTTTTTGAGCATTCTTATAGCAATTGTTTTAAACTCTGCACCTGCTAGCCTGGTTGATTCCATTTTATATTGTTCCTTCTTTGGGGATTTCTCTTGTTCTTTCATTTGGAGCATATTTCTTTGTCACTCTGTTTTGTCTGCCTTTTAGAGTTTGTCTCTGTATGTCTCTCAATCTTGTTATGTTAGTCTTATGTTGTAGGTGACTTGGGGAGTTCAGTGGTGCAATTCCACTTTTCACTTGAGCTAGGCGCTCCAGGAATGTCCCTTGCGTGGGTTATGTGAGCTCTACTGTTGTGGCTGAACCTTTTATTATACCATTCTTTTTTTTATTTAATTATTCATTTTAGAGAGGTGAGGAGACAAGAGAGTGAGAGAGAAGAGGGGAGGAGCTGGAAGCATCAACTCCTATATGTGTCTTGACCAGGCAAACCCAGGGTTTTGAACAGTGGTCAAGGTCAATGCCTTATCCACTGTGCCACCACAGGCCAGGCCTGTATTTGAGTCTTAAATGCTGGTGGCTTTTTTGTGACTGAAGTTAACCCTCAGGCTGGCTAGCTATGAGGATTAACCCTGACCACAGTGTATGAGCCATTTTGCAGTGTGTGGGGGCTGCCCCTTGAAGCAGAGCTGCCATCGTTTTTTCTTTTCTTTCCCCTCCCCTCCCCTCCCCTCCCCTCCCTTCCCCTCCCTTCCCCTCATTTCTTTTCTTTTCTTTTCTTTTTATGAGAGAGGCAGGGAGAGAAAAAGATGGGGAAATTGTGCTGCTCCTGTATGTACCCTGACTGGTGACTCAAACTGGCAAGGTCTGTGCTCCAGGATGTTGCTGCCCCCAACTGAGCTATCTGACCAGGGTCTTATTTTTACTGATTTTTAGAGATATAGGAAGGGAAAAGAGGGGAGGGGAAGGAAAGCATTTGTTATTCCACTCAGTTGTGTATTTTTTTTTTTTTATTTATTCATTTTAGAGAGGAGACACCGAGTGAGAGAGAGAGAGATAGAGAAAGAGAGAAAGGGGGGAGGAGCTGGAAGCATCAACTCCCATATGTGCCTTGACCAGACCAGTGCAGGGTTTTGAACTGGTGACCTCAGTGTTCCCAGGTCGACGCTTTATCCACTGCGCCACCACAGGTCAGGCTCAGTTGTGTATTTTTTGGCTGCTTTCAGTGTGCCCTGACCAGGGATCAAACCCGCAACGTTGTTGTTTCGGGACGTCACTCTTAACTTAGCTAACTGGACTGAGCTAACTGGATACTGCCCATATATATATATATATGTTTTTTTAATTTTGTTTTACTGATTTGGGAGAGAGAGAGAGAGAGAGAGAGAGAGAGAGAGATAAAGAGAAACATTGACTTACTGTTTCACTTATTGATCCATTCATTGGTTGATCTTATATGCCCTGACCAGGGATCGAACCTGCAACTTTGGCATAGCAGGATAACATTTTAATTAACTGTGTTAGCTGGTCAGGGTCTGCCATCATTGTAAAAGTTAATTACAAGAAAATCAGTGTAGCCAGGCCTGTGGTGGCACAATGGAAAAAGTGTCAACCTGGAATATAATGTTGCCGTTTTGAAACCCTGTGCTTTTCCGGTCAAAACATATAGACAAGAAAGCAATGAACAACTAAAGTGAAGCAACTATGAGTTGATACTTCTTGCTCCCTCTTGCCTCTTTCTTCTCTCTGTAAAATCAATAAACAGAATCTTAAAAAAGAGAAAAAGTAAGTACATTTTTCTTTTTTTAGCATTTTTCCCCAAAACAAAAATTTTAAACTAAATATAGATATTTTTTATTGTAACCATTTTTCCTAGTTAATTTCTTAAATGTGCTGTATTTATTTGTAAGTTTTCAATAGTTTTGTCATATTACAGAGTCATTATTATAATATTTTAAATTTCCTGTTTTAGAAGACACGAAGTAAATAGCTACTTGGATAATGAGGAACTGTTGTTTCTTTCTACATAAAACATGCATAAGTAAACTTCCTTTTTAAAATAATTAATTAATTTGTTTAGCTAGAGAGACAGACTTCCTGACTGACAGGGATCCACCCAGCAGCCCCCTCTGTGGTGCTCGAAATAATCCAGCCACTGGCTGTGGGTGGGAGAAAGGGAAGGGGAAGAGAGGGAGAATCAGATGGTTGCTTTTCCCGTGTGCCCTGACCAGGGATCGAACCCAGGATGTCCACACTAAATCAAAGATTGGCAAACTACAGTTTGTGGACAATTATTATATGGCTCAGGTACTAAGAATTATTTTTACATTTTTAAATGTTTTGAAAAACAAAAGACCATATAACAGAGGCCAAATATGTACCAAAAAGCTAAACTATTTACTGTCTTACCCTTTAGAGAAACAGTATGCTGGTCTCTGCTTTAAATGGGTAATTGTATTTTCTTCATGGTGAGCACTTTAATTTTCCCTCTCTTCCTCCCTTCTATCCTCTCCCCCAACCCTTCCTCTTTTGCAGTATTTCATTTATCATAGGGTATTCCCATATGTTTTTGTTTTATGCCAACTGTAAAGTAGCACTGTTATTCCAATTTCTGTATTATGCAGTCATGTTATTTGCTTAGTCTCCTGTCATGAACAACCCATAGTAACATCAGTTGCTCAGTCCTTTTATTGTATTTTATTGTTGTTATATAGTGTAGATTCACATCTGATAACTGCTTTCAGCTTTAGGGTCTTTTGGCAATTTTTATTTCTTTTTACATTTTATTTCTCTATTGCAGTTTGCATTCCACACTGATATTTTGGCTTTGTTGCTTTCCATGGTTTTCCAGTTTACTGAGCGGCATTTTGTTTTAATTCTTTCTGCCATGTGAATCATTTTTTCGGTAACTGACTAAATTTTTATTGTTTTGTATAAAATTCTATCACTGCATTTTGGTGGAAATTTGGTAATTGCTTTTCAGTCTGTGTGTAATTGTTTTTCTGTTTCTAAAAAATTCAGAACTTTTATATATGGGTAATTTTATTTTCTGATTTTACTTAATTTAAACAATCTTATCCTGGTTCTTTTTTTTTTCTTTTCCAGTTTTCAATGGTTTTATTTCTTCTAAAAACAAAGAAAGTGAACATGGTGATCAATCCTGGTTCGTTTTTATAGTTGTGAATAAAAATATTTTATTTTGTAGTTCAGAGAAAATGGATATCTAGAAGTCACTTTGGGACACTATAAATTAATTTGCATTTTTTATAGTTTTATATAATTGGAGCCATACAGTATGTACTTATTTATGTCTGGTTCTATTATTTCAATATAATTATTTAGAGATTGATTCGTGTTGTGTGCATTGGTAGTTTGGTCCATTTTTTAAATTGCTAATTAGTATTCCATTTTACTGTAGTACATTTGTTTATTCAATAATTGGTGGGCATTTGGGTAATTTCCAGTTTTGGACTATTGTAAATAAAGCTTCCATGAACGGTTAAATACAAGTTGTTGTGTTAGCATTTGTTTTCTGTTCTCTTGGCTAAATACCTAACACAAATTATGGTTGGGTTTTGCAAAGAATTATATTTGCTTTTTTTTCTTTTAATGTTTATTGGATTAATTTTATAGAACGAAAAAAGGTGAGAGAGACAGAAACATCAGTCTGCTCCTATATTCCCTGACCAGGCATCAAACCAGCAACCTCTGTGCTTCGGGATGATGCTCTAACCAACTGAGCCATGTGGCCAGGGCTATGTATGTTTTCTTTTTAAAAAGACTTACCAGTTTTCTAAAGTGCTTCCATCATTTTACATTTGTACATTAGGAGGTTAGGGTTTTGGTTCCTCCAGATCCTCACCAAAGTTTGATGTTGGCAATCTTTTTAATCTTACCCATTTTTCATTGGGAGTGTAGTATGTAGATTCTCATTGTAGTTTTAATTTACCCAACTTTTCAATGCTACGTAGTAAAGCTTCTATGCCCAACATTTAAAGAGTTTATCATTTCTTTTTATTGATTTGTAAGAATTTTTAATGTAACCTGGATACAAGTTATTTGTCATATATATGTGTATGGCTAGGGTCCACTGCCACCATGGCCATGCAGGTTCTCATTGGATTCGGGCAGACAGTAAAGGAACTGTGGAGCCAGAAGATGGTGGGCCGTTCCATTTATTAAAGTCTCATAACGGTGGACGAGCAAGCAGGCAGGGAAGACCACTGCCCTTTCTCCCATCTCAGGCCCCCACCAGTCTCAGCACCCCCAGCCAAACAGATCAGGCAGAAATCAGGGCTCCCAAGACCAGACCTGATGATCTCCAGTTCCACAACCCAGACTCATTCTCAAGACTCACCCTCTGGACTCTAGTGCTCCTCAGCAAAACCAGCTGGGGAAAAAAACCCTTCTCTAGCAAACAGTTGCAAACAATTACCCCTCCCAAGAAGGAAAGCAATCTGTAATGTGCAACCTGCCGCCCTGAGGGCAAGCACCACAGCCTTACATAGACCACACACTGGAGCTGCCCCAATAAAGCTAGCAAACCTAAAAAAACCACTTGTTTACCCAACAATATGTAAATGTTTTCTGCCATTCTGTGGTTTGACGGTTTTTCTTTTAGCATTGTTATTGAAGTATAATTTATATACTGCACTATTCATTCATTTAAGTATGATGAGTTTTGGTAAATTTATAAAACTGTGCAATAATCTCACAACTCAGGATTTTTTTTAAAAAGGAAAACTGTTCTTTCCACAAAATAGTTCCCTCCTGCCTATTTGTGGTCAGTCCTTCCTCTTCCCCCACCCAAAACCTGGGCAGTCACTGATCTGCTTTCTGTCTCTATTGATTTGACTTCTTCTAAAAAATTAATATAAATATAACCATATAACAGGTAATTTTATATATCTAGCTTTTTTTTACTGAGCACAGTGTTTTATTTAGGTTTATCTATGTTGTTCACCTATAAGTAGTCCTCTTTATTGCTGAGTAATAATCTACTCAATGGCTCTAGTCACTTTGTTTATATATTGACAGGAGATGGACATTAGATTGGTTACAGTGTTTGGCCATTAACAATAAAGCTTACTTTTTCCCCACTTGCCACTTTCTTTTTAAGAGCAAAATTTTTAGTTTTGATAAAAGTCAGTTCATGTTTTTGTTTGCATGTTACATAAGAAAGTTTTACCTACGCTAACATTGTAGAGCTTTCTTCCTTTGCTTTCTTTAGAAGTTTTTAATTTTAATTTTTAAGTTTGTTTTATGTACACTAAAAGTTTCATTTTTTTCAGAGAGCTATTTAGTTGTTTTGTTGTCAGGTGCCAAAAGCTACCGAATTAATATTAATATTTTAGGAAGTTTAAAGAACATTTTATTGGTTTGAGCTAGGTATGCAAAGAAAGATTTTGAAAATGATCTTTGTACTTGTGTGATTAGCATTAAAACCATTGTGTTGTAAATGCAGAAGAGGAAAAAGACTTGGATTCTCTGACCTTCCCCATACCTATGGGATGAGGGGTGAATAGCTAGCCAGGTACAGGAAGAAAAAGATTAAATTAAAATCTTTTCTTATACTAATGAACCATTTACAGGCATTTGTCTCTATGAAAACTACCCCTCCCCTCCTGAAAGCATGTAGTTAATGTATGTATCTCTAAACAAAAGGTATAAACTTATGGCGTGATGTCAGGTTTTCTCCCTCCCGTGTATAATTAGCAGTATATAAACAGCCCCTGAACTGTTTTTTGGGGGTGCACAATTTGGGTCTGTTGCCCTGTGTCAGCCATATGCGACCGGCATATTTTATAAATTTTCTCCTTTAATCAAACGTTTCAAAAACTTACTTGGACTACGTGCCTCTACGAAAACCCGTGAAATTGTGGATTGGGTACTTTATAACAGTTTGAGTACCTTTTGTTGAAAAAGAGATTAATATTTGTTCATTAAATTACTTCATTGTAAATTTGTGGTATTTTGCACCCTGAGAATATTTAATTCCCTGTCAAACTTTCTCCTAATGGTTTTAATATCTACTAATGATTTTTAATCAGAGTTTGTGAATGAATGATTTTCAACTTTGATTATTCCTAAATATATTAACTGTCTTATTTTATAAAAAATAGCTTTCACTCATCAACTGAGAAGAGTTGGTTACCCTGAACTGCAGGTTTATTTATTTATTTATTTAATTTGAGAGAGAGAGAGAGAGAGAGAGAGATAGGGGAACTGGAGAGAGAGAAAGAGAAACATCAGTTTGTTATTCTACTTATTTATGCATTCCTTGGTTGGTGGATTCTCACATGTGCCCTGATTGACTGCAGTTTTCTTTTCTTTTTTTTTTTTTTTACAGGACAGAGAGAGACCCAGAGAGAGGGATAGATAGGGACAGGCAGGAACGGAGAGAGATGAGAAGCATCAATCACCAATTTTTCGTTGTGACACCTTAGTTGTTCATTGATTGCTTTCTCATATGTGCCTTGACCATGGGCCTTCAGCAGACCGAGTGACCCCTTGCTCAAGCCAGAGACCTTGGGTCCAAGCTGGTGAGCTTTTGCTCAAGCCAAATGGGCCCGTGCTCAAGCTGGCGACCTCCGGGTCTCAAACCTGGTACCTCCGAGTCCCAGTTCGACGCTCTATCCACTGCACCACCGTCTGGTCAGGCTGCAGTTTTCTTTTTAAATGATTGGTAAATATTTAAATTTTGCACTTTCATTTCTTATTTACAGAGTAATGTGTTGATATAATAGTCATATCCAGTGGTAGCAAATGAGGAATGATTTTTTGAGTATTTTTTAAGTTATATTTTTATATATTGTGTTTCAATCAATTTGGTGCTGGATGAGACCACTAGAGTTTTAACAAGCAGCTAGACCAACAGTGGCTTAGCCATGGTGATATTTCAATGTGAGTAGTTCCAACATTGTTCCAGCTATTTCTTTCTCCTCCCTCCCTCCTTCCCTCCTTTTCTCCCTCCCTTCCTTCCTCTCTCTTTTTCTCTCTTTCCCTCCCTCCCTCCCCTCCTCCCTCCATTTCTTCCTTCTATCCTTTTTCTTTTTTCTTCTGAAGAGTGAGACAGGAAGGGAGAGAGATGAGAATCATCAACTCGTAATCTTGACATTTTAGTTGTTCATTGATTGCTTCTCAAACATGGCTTGATCTGGGGGTTCCTGCCAAGGTAGTGCTCAAGCTGGTGAGCTTTTTAAAAAGAAGCAGAAAAACCTGGGGGTTCCTACTCAAGCCAGTGACTGTAGGCTTCCAGCCAGCAACCTTTGGGCTTAAGGCAGTGACCACAGGATCATGTTGCTGATTCCACGCCCAAGCCAGTGCCCCTGGGCTCAAGCCAGATGAGTCTGTACTCATGATGACCTCTTGGCTTTGAACCTGGGACCTCAGCATCCCAGGTTGATGCTCTGTGTACTGCACCATCTGATGATCTGGTCAGCAGATTCAGGTCTTTCTTTCTCTTCTATCATCCTAATGTTCTCTTGTTTGTCATGTCATGGTCACAAGGATAACTGTCACACCCTTAGACATATGTCCATATTTAAGTTGTGGAGATGCAGCAGTGCCAGTGCCTAGCCAAGAGGTGGTGTTTTAAATCCTTTTCTAAAATGGCCCCAGCAGACTTGTCCTTATGTCTCATTGGCCAGATTTGGGTTGCAGTGTTGCCCCAGCTGTCAGGAGGACTGTGAAATCAAGTATGTTGGCAAAGAGGAACAGAATTGTCAACATTAGCTTTGGCTATTCATGATCCATTGCCTGGGGCAATGAACATTTTCACCTTCTGAGAAAATTGGGTTTTTACTAATATGAAACGGGAAGGGGGGAAAGTAGTAATACTTTCCATAACTAGTCTTGATAAAGCATAGAATGAATAGAATTATTAATTACATTGTTACTTTATATGAAAAATGATCCATATGTGTATCTTTAACTTAAAAATATACCAGTGTGTCCGTAAAGTCATGGTGCATTTTTGACCAGTCACTGGTCAAAAGTTCACCATGACTTTACGGACACACTGTATATTAAAAGAATAAGAGCCTGACCAGGCAATGGAGCAGAGGACCCAGGTTCGAAACCCCGAGGTCACTGGCTTGAATGTAGTCTCCTCCAATTTAAGCTTGGGCTCACCAGCTTGAGCACAAGGTCACCGGTTTGAACGTGGGATTGTAGACATGACCCCATCCTCGCTGGCTTGAAGCCCACGGTCGCTGGCTTGAGCAGGGCTTGCTTGCTTCGCTGTAGCCCCCTGGTCAAGGCACATATGAGAAAGCAATCAATAAACAACTAAGGTGCTGCAACAAAGAACTGATGCTTCTTATCTCTCTCCCTTCCTGTCTGTCTGTTCCTATCTATCCCTCTGTCTCTCTCGCTAAAGAAAAAAAAAAAGTATGAGTTTGACTTTTAATGTTTCATGATTACTTTCATTGTCCTATAAAATTCACTTTATTATTGAACACATTTTAGATTTCTTAAAATATTATCTACTATGATGAAAATGTTTTTCTAGGTATTGACATTACTTAAAAACTTTTATTTAATGCTGAACTATAAATTTACATAGGCTATGCTTTTCAGATTATTTTGTAAAGAAATTTGAAAGTTAAAATACCCTTTTTATTCTAAACTGACTATTCCTTTACTGTCTTCGCCATTTTCTTAGGTCTCTGTGTGTTATCTCTTTTCTGTAGCTCCTTCCTCTTTCAAACCATATTCACTCCTGTTTTCTTTCCTCTGCTCCCTTCCCTTTTATTTTCGCTTCTTTCTTCCTTTCCTCACTATAGCTCTGCATTTTTTTCTGCTTCTTTTTAAAAAGGGCTAGAATAAAGTTGATTTCTGGTTGATAAGACCATATTCTATCAAATATCCTGCTTAGTCTCTAATTTCATTTAGGTTATGCACTGTTGATGTTGATTGTTAACAGGTTCTGAAATAATCAGATTAGGTTAGACGAGAAGTACATATCAAGCATTAATGGCTGCATGTTACTGAATCAGAAAAACCAGTGCAAGCTCTGAATTACAACCAAGGCAGCTAATGTAATTCTTGCTTTTAAATTACATTATTTAATGTGATTCTTTTTCCTTTATTATATGTAATCTCCCATGGAGCTCCATTAAGTTTCTGATGTTTTAGGTATGTTATATCTCCAAGCATGGTGTCGTGAATGTATCATGTTAGGACGTATGCACACAGATATTGTAAATTGCCTTAAATATTTTGTCCTAATATAGATCTGTTATATATAAGGTGTGATTTTATTAATATTACTCTTGATAAATAAAGTATTTGGATTTTAAAGTTACTCAATTACTATGCATGATTAAATGTTCCGTGCTTTTTAGTCTTAAAACTTACCCAAAATTCAGTCTAATTTTATTAAGTATGTATTCTACTGAGAGAGTTGTTTAAAGAATTACTTGTATTTTGGTAAAGATCTGTATCCTTTCTATGCTATAAAAAAAGCTTTATTTTTTTTTTTCAGCATTAAGGATTACCTATATAGCGAGGGATACCTGTTCTTTGAATTTTTGCTTAAAGTGAGTTTGCATCTTTCTTGCGATAACCCCTGTGTCTTTGGGGAAGCCACGTGGGGGACATGCTGACATTTCTGCCTCTCCTTTTTTACCTCCCTTATCTTTTAAAAAGGATTCTTTTTCTTTTCTTTTCTTTTATTGTATATGAAATGATTTACCAAGTAAATTTTGAGGAAATATTGTGGTCCTCAGACCTCCTTTGTAATAAATTATTTGGGAATTAAATTTCATGATCTCTGCTTGTCTTTCTAGTTAAAATCAGTTACAGTCAACTTAGACTTTATCATAGTGCATAAAGCTTTGTAAATCAAGTCATTTTGTGAAATGTTGCCTGGACTATAACAGCTAAATAGCATCAGCAAAATTTATATTCTTTATTTGTCCTTTTTCCTTCCTGAGTGTGCATTTTTCCTTTGTATATGAAACCTAAAGAAAAAATAATTTAGCTGCTGAAAATTATTTAGATAGGAAAAAAAGTAAAATGTGATTGTGAGTTTTTGTGATGAAAGGATTATACGATCCTTTTAGACTTTTAATATATCATTCACAGTGGAATCCTGGTCATGTACATTTATGTCATTTTTGTACTTTGTTTCCAATTAAATCAAATTCTGTCATTTTTTTTCATTTCTAATTTCAGTGATGAGAAACTTAAAATTCTGTCAAACATTTGACTTAATGCTATATTTATGCTCACGAAGGTCATTTCATATTAGCCTATAGCCTGGTAAATGTCTGAATATTGCTTGCTATTTCTTGGAATAATCTTTATAGTAGTATCCCAGTAGAACCCAAGCTCTAGGTCTATCAGGCGTCCCTGATTTGACTTCCCGGTGCAGTGGGACACTCCTGCTTATCAGCAGGCTGGCAGCATCTTGGAGACTACTCTTGAGGAGGCTATGAGGATGCTACTTATCAGTGCCAACACCTACTGACACTGGAGGAAAGACACGAGACTGACACACAAGGTAGTAGCAAGAATCACACAGGCAGTTTATTACTCACAAATCCTTTCGGCATGCCTGGGTACAGTTTAAGGGGACCTCTTCGGCATACTCCTCTCGGCTGGCTTTGGTCAAGGCTCAGAGCAGAGTGGAAATGTTCACCATGGAGTCTGGGAGACTACTGAAGCAGGGGTGTCCTCAGCTTTAGTACGTTTTCTGGCCAGTTCCTTCTAACAGGTGTCAATCTACAGGATTATCACCTCAAACCACCTTTTTAGGAGTTCCTTGCAGGAAGCCCTTTTTATATTAATCTACTGAAATGTTACATCAAGCCACTTTTTAAAAAATTTTAATGAGGTGACATTAATAAATCAGGGTACATATGTAAAAAGAAAACATTTCCAAGTTATCTTATCATTCAATTATGTTGCATACACATCACCCAAAGTCAAATTGTCCTCTGTCACCTTCTATCTGGTTTTATTTGTGCTCCTCCCCTTCCCCCTCTCCCACCCTCTCCTTGCTCCCCCCACCCCGTAAACCCCACACTCTTGTCCATGTCTCATAGTATTGCTTTTATGTCCCACCTATGTATAAAATCATGCTGTTCTCAGATTTTTTGTTTCACTTATTTCACTCCATATAGTGTTATCAAAGTCCATCCATTTTGTTGTAAATGATCCGATGTCATCATTTCTTATGGCTGAGTAGTATTCCATAGTATATATGTACCAAAGCTTTTTAATCCACTCGTCCTCTGACGGACACTTGGGCTGTTTCCAGATCTTCACTACTGTGAACAATGCTGCCACAAACATTGGGACACATTTCTTCTTTTCAAACAGTGCTACGGTGTTCTTAGGGTATATTCCTATAAGTGGGATAGCTGGGTCAAAAGGCAGTTCAATTTTTATTTTTTTGAGGAATCTCCATACTGTTTTCCACAGTGGCTGCACCAGTCTGCATTCCCACCAGCAGTGCAGAAGGGTTCCCTTTTCTTCACATCCTCGCCAGCACTTATTCTGTGTTGTTTTGCTGATGAGTGCCATTCTGACTGGTGTGAGGTGATATCTCATTGTGGTTTTAATTTGCATTTCTCTAATGATTAGTGATGTTGAACATTTTTTCATATGCCTATTGGCCATCTGTATGTCCTCTTTGGAGAAAGAAATTTCTATTCATTTCTTTTGCCCATTTTTTGATTGGATTGTTTGTCTTCCTGGTGTTGAGTTTTATAAGTTCTTTATAAATTTTGGTTATTAACCCCTTATCAGACGTGTTGTCGAATATGTTCTCCCATTGTGTGGTTTGTCTTTTTATTCTGTTCTTATTGTCTGTAGCTGTGCAAAAACTTTTTAGTTTATATAGTCCCATTTGTTTATCTTGCATTTTATTTCATTTGCCGAGGAGATAAATCAGCAAATATATTGCTGCCACAGATGTCTAAGAGCTTGCTACCTATGTTTTCTTCTAAGATGCTTATGGTTTTACGGCTTACATTTAAGTCTTTTATCCATTTTGAGTTTGTGTTTTTGAATGGTGTAAGTTGATGGTCTAGTTTCATTATTTTGCAGGTATATGTCCAATTTTCCCAACACCATTTGTTAAAGAGTCTGTCTTTACTCCATTGTATGCTCTTACCTCCTTTGTCAAATATCATTTGTCCATAAAGGTGTGGGTTTATTTCTGGGTCCTCTGTTCTGTTCCATTGATCTATGTGCCTGTTCTTATGCCAGTACCAGGCTGTCTTGAGTACAATGGCCTTGTACTATACCTTGATATCCGGAAGAGTATTACCTCCAGCTTTATTTTTTCTTTTTAAGATTGCTAAGGCTATTCGTGTTCTTTTTTGGTTCTATATAAATTTTTGGAATATGTGTTCTATATCTTTGAAGTATATCATTGGTATTTTAATTGATATTGCATTGAATTTATAAATTGATTCGGGTAATACAGACATTTTAATGATGTTTATTCTTCCTAACCATGAGCACGGTATATACTTCCAATTGTTTGTATCTTCCTTGATTTCTTTTATCAAAGTTTTATAATTTTCCGAGTACAAGTCCTTATCCTCCTTGCTTAAATTTAATCTTAGGTACTTTATTTTTTTGGTTGCAATAGTGAAGGTGATTGTTTCCTTAATTTCTTTTGCTGACAGTCCATTGTAGGTATATCAAAATGCCTCTGATTTCTGAGTATTAATTTTATATCCTGCCACCTTGCTGAATTCATTTATCAGGTCCCGTAGTTTTTTGACTGAGACTTTAGGGTTTTCAATATACAATATCATATCATCTGCAAATAGTGACAGTTTTACTTCTTCTTTTCCAATTTGGATGCCTTTTATTTTTTTCTTCTTGTCTGATTGCTGTAGCTAGGACTTCCAGAACTATGTTGAATAAGAGTGGTGAAAGGGGGTACCCCTGCCTGGTTCCTGATCTTAAGGGGATTGCTTTTAATTTTTGTCTATTTAGTATGATGTTTGCTGTGGGTGTGTCGTAGATGGCCTTTATCATGTTAAAGAATGTTCCCTGTATTCCCACTTTACTGAGAGTTTTGATCATGAATGGGTGTTGGATTTTATCAAATGCTTTTTCAGCATCTATTGAAATTATCACGTGATTTTTGTCCTTCCTTGTGTTTATGTGATGAATCACATTGATTGATTTGCAAATATTGAACCAGCCTTGCCTCTCCAGAATAAGTCCCACTTGATCATGATGTATAATTTCTTTCATATATTGCTGGATCCGGTTAGCTAATATTTTGTTGAGAATTTTAGCATCTACATTCACTCATCAGGGATATTGGCCTATAATTTTCTTTCTTTGTGTTGTCTTTGCCTGGTTTTGGGATCAGAATTATTCTCGCCTCATAAAAGGAGTTTGGCAGTCTTCCTTCCTCTTGAATTTTTTGAAATAGCTTGAGGAGGATAGGAGTTAGTTTTTCTTTTAATTTTCGGTTGAATTCACTTGTGAAGCCATCAGGCCCAGGACTTTTCTTTTTTGGGAGTTTTTTGATAACTGTTTTGATCTCATTTGTTGTAATTGGTGTGTTTAGGTGTTTTGATTCTTCCAGATTGATTTTTGGAACATTATCTGATTCAAGAAATATGTCTATTTTACCTAGGTTTCCTAATTTTTGGCATAGAGTTCTTCATTGTATTTTCTTACAATACTTTGTATTTTTGTTGTGTCAGTTGTTATTTCTCCATTGTCATTTTTAATTTTATTTATTTGAGTTCTCTCTCTTTTTTTCTTGGTGAGTCTAGTTAAAGGTTCATCGGTCTTGTTTACCTTTTCAAAGAACCAGCTCCTGGTTTCATTGATCCTCTGTTTTGTTTTTTTAGCCTCTATATCATTTATTTCCGCTCTGATCTTTATTATTTCCTTACTTCTACTAGTCCTGGGCTTTATTTGCTGTTGTTTTTTAGTTCGTTTAGATGCAGGGTCAGGTTGCTTATTTGAGCTTTTTCTAGCTTCTCATGGTATGCCTGTAGTGCTATGAACTTCCCTCTCAGTACTGCTTTTGCTGTGTCCCATAAATTTTGAGTTGATGTATGCTCATTATCATTGGTTTCTAGAAACTTTTTTATTTCTTCTTTGATCTCATTGTTAATCCATTCATTATTTAATAACATGCTATTTAGTTTCCAAGTGTTTGAGTATTTTTTAGTTTTTCTTTTGTGGTTAATTTTTAGTTTCATGCCATTGTGATCAGAGAAAATGCTTGATATGATTTCAGTCTTTTTAAATTTGTTGAGATCCCTTTTGTGTCCTAACATGTCGTCTTTCCTAGAAAGTGTACCATGAGCGCTTGAGAAGAATGTATATTCTACTGCTTTAGGGTGAAGAATTCTGAAGATATCTATTAAATCGAGTTGATCTAGTGTATCCTTTAAGTCTGCTGTTTCTTTATTAAGTTTCTTTCTTGAGGATCTATCTAGTGATGGTAGTGGGGTATCGAAATCTCCTACTATTATAGTATTGCTATTATTTTTGCCTTTTATATCCATCAAAGTCTGCTATATGTATGTCGGGGCTCCTGTGTTTGGCATGTAGATATTTATAATAGTTATATCTTCCTGTTGAATTGTTCCCTTTATCATTATGTAGTGTCCTTCGTTATCTCTTACTACAGCCTTTGTTTTAAAGTCCATTTTGTCAGATATAAGTATTGCCACCCCGGCTTTTTTTTCATTTTCATTTTCTTTAAATATTTTTTTTCATCCTTTTACCTTCAGTCTGTGTGCATCTTTTGTTTTAAGGTGTGTCTTTTGTAGCCAGCATATGTATCGGTCTACGATATGTCTTTTGATTGGATTATTTAATTCATTTACATTTTAGGTTATTATTGATATGTAGTTGTTTATTGGCATTTTATTCTTCAAAGCTGTATTCTTCTTTTGCTATATTCTTTCCTCCCTTTGAACTGTTCACACAGGCCCCTTAGCGTCTCTTGCAGAATTGGTTTGGTTTTAATGAATTCCTTGAGGCTTTTTTTTTTTGTCTGGGAAACTCTTTATTTCTTATTCAATTTTAAACGTTAGCCTTGCTGGATAGAGTAGTCTTGGTTGTAGGTTCTTGTTTTGCATTACTTTGAATATATCTTGAGATTCCCTTCTGGCCTCAAGTGTTTCTGTTGAGAAGTCGGATGGCATCCTTATGGGGGCTCCTTTGTAAGTGATAGCCTTTTTTTCTCTAGCAGCTTTTAAAATTTTCTCTTTATTCCTTAGCTTTGGTATTTTAACTATGATGTGTCTTGGTGTAGATTTCTTTGGGTTTCTCTTTAATGGAGTTCTCTGTGCTTCTTGAACGTGTGAAACGTTTTCCAGCCTTAATTTAGGGAAGTTTTCAGTTATGATGTGATTGAACAAAGTTTCTATCCCTTGTTCTTTCTCTTCTTCTTCAGGAACCCCTATAATGAAGATGTTATTTCTCTTCATGTTGTCACAGAGCTCCCTTAGAGTTTCCTCACATTTTTTGAGTCTCTTTTCTTTTTCCTGCTCTGCTTCTGTGCTTCGTTTATTGTGTCCTCTAACTCACTGATTCGATCCTTTGCTTCATCCATTGTGCTTTTAGTTCCTTCCATTGTGTTCTTCAGTTCTGATACTGTATTTGTCATTTCTGTCTGATTCTTTTTTATTTCAATTTTCTTTTTTATACTAGTTGTCTTTTTACTTAGGTGTTTGTAATGACTATCCATTGTTGCTCTAAGCTCTTTGAACATCCTATCTTTATTTTATACTCTGCATCAGGTAGTTTGGTTATATCTGATTCATTCAGGTCCTTTTCTGGGGATTTCTCTTAATTCATTTGTGTTGCATTTCTCTGCCTGTCTATTTTGTCTGTGTGTAAGAAGAGTTTGGCTACTGGAGTCCAATGGATGTTGCCTCTGTGTTCCCTGGGTGTGATCTGTCTGCCGGCCTGCCACCCCCTATGCCGCTACCTAGGACGGATGTGTGTGTGTGATTCCTGCGATGGCCTTGGCAGCTGAGGTCTTCGCCTCGCCTCCGCAGGAGGGGCTGTGTTCTTGTGCCCGGGTCTAGAAGCCTCAGCCGGTCTCTGTCTTAGACCCTCTCTCATGGGTGGGACTGTGCACCACACTCAGGCCACTAACCTGGTCGTCAAGGGCAAGGGTGAGCACTTTTGCTTAGCTGTAGGTCCCTGTCAGCCTGTTCCTCCAGCTGGGAGGGGCTTTAGGTGCGAGCTCAGCTGCTAGCCCAGGCTAGAAGCCCTGCCCCCGCCAACTTCGGCTCCTCGGCTGGGTTGGGTTGTTGCTTTGTGCTCAACCACGAGCTGGGCTTCTACCTCACTCCGCCAACCTCGGTTCCTTGGCTGGTCGAGGCTGTTGCGCTGCGCTCTGGCCTTCCATCCCATCTCCGTGGGCAAAGCTGGTTCGGGCAGGGTTTCAAGCTCTGGAGGCCTGGTGCGGCCATGCATCTTCTTGCCCCTGCCCAGCGGTGGATCTCTGCCCGTTTCTGGCCCCCTCTTTTCCCCCACAGGTGGGGTCGCAGGCGGGCCTGCAGCCGCGGGACCACTTTCACGCATGCCCTCTGCCCCAGCTGTGGTAGACCTAGCTCACACCACCCAGCTCAGCCTCTGCCCCCGCTGGCGGAACCGTGCTTTTGCGTCCCGCAGCCGCCCGCCCTCCAGCAAGCCCTCAGCAGTGTGGGTGTGGGCACTGCAGCTCAGACCCTAACACTCCATACTGTAGTCCTGAAAGCTCCCTCCTTCTAAGCTACTGTGCTTTAATTGCCATAGGGGAGCCTGTTTGGCTGGTGTCCTGCTTCCCTTTGCTGGTTCTAGGGGAAATATTGTTTCAGTTTCATGTAGTGACTCAGCCCAGGGTTTAGGGTGGCTGTCCCTCAAAGCTTTTCTCCCTGTGCCTTCCCCAGACCGCACTCTCTACCCACTGCTCCAATCCTGTCCTCTCTCCCTGTCTCCCGGAGTCCCAGGTGAGTGGTTGTGAGAGAGATTTTCTTTGCCGTCCATTGAAGAAGAATCCTGGGTCTGAGACAACTGTCTCTTTCTCACAAAGAGTATCCTAACCTGTTTCCCAGCTAAACACTGTCCATACGCCTCTTCTCTGTTCTGGTGCTGCAGGCTGGGGCTTTGTTCCTGGGACCCAGGTCCCTCCGTCTCTGCTAAACTCTCTTCCTGCCATGCGGGTCTCTCTAGGCTGCCTTTCGCTCTGGGGAGCTTGGCAGTCCTTTCCGTGTTTTCACTTTTCCTAGCAGTCTCATTGTGGCTTCTTCAGTGTTCCCTTGTTGAAGAGTCCTCTCAGTTCAATTCAACGTTGGTTTATCCAGATGATGTTTCTTATAATCAAGTTATAGTCCACTTTTGTTCTGGGATTTGGAAGTTGGTACGTCCGCTTACTCCATTGCCATCTTGCCCCCCCCTCCAAGCCACTTTTAAGATGTTCCTAAGGAAGCTTCTTGTTTATGTTAACTTACAGAGTTAATACATCAAACCACTTCTTATCTATGTATAACTTAACACATACACTATCTGGGCCCTGCTCAAAAGTCAGAGGCTGTTTATCACATCTGTACACACTATATTAATTCCTATCCAGACGGCATAACTTTATTTAATTTCCTTAATTAATTTTAATTATATCTTAATTACTTTTATATATCTTCCATATTTTTATATTTCTATATATTTAATTACTATAACATTATATTACTACAACAGGGAGTCCACAGATATATCTCTGTTCTGTTAACTCAGTTCTGCTGTTGCTTTGGTTACAGTATTACTGTTTTGGCAAGCTTTTCAAGAATCTTAAACAACTATGCTTTTTTTTGACTGTGCCTTATGGGATTTTATTTTCCTCTCTGTAATCTTACCAAGACATTAAAAAAGAAAGAAAAGATTACATCATATTTATTTAAAAAGCAGGAGAAATAATTTTATTTTAATAAATGAAATGGCTCTGCCATCATCTGAAATGCTGTTAAAGCAGAAGTCTATCTTGATCTACTTATGAAATTATCCTTTCTACTCTATTACGTGGTCTTTCATTGCATTTTATATTATAATTTATGAAGTTGGGTAATTTCCTGTAAGGTTAAATGATTTGTTGAAAGTCACAGTGACAATTTTTAGAAAATTATTCTTAGAATATGAACTTATGTTCATTTAAAGAAAAGACATTGTCTGGAAGTGCTGCTGTCTTTTCAGTAGGAGTTTATCTTTCGAGCATGGTAGTTTTCCTCTTTATTTTTATTTATTTTTAATTTTTTTTAATTCATTTTAGAGAGGAGACAGAGAGAGAGAGAGAAAGAGAGAAAGGGGGGAGGAGCTGGAAGCATCAACTCCCATATGTGCCTTGACCAGACCAGTGCAGGGTTTTGAACTGGCGACCTCAGTGTTCCCAGGTTGACGCTTTATCTACTGCACCACCACAGGTCAGGCGGTAGTTTTCCTCTTTAAATTTATAAACTTTTTTTTTGTTTTATTGAATGTATTGGGGTGACACTGATTAAAATTATACAGGTTTCAGGTGCATAGTAATGTGTTATTTTTTTTTTTTAGCGAGAAAGAGAGAGAAAGATAGGGACAGACATTGACTTCCTGAAAGGGAGAGAGATGAGAAGCATCAATTTTTCATTGTGGCATCTTAGATGCTCATTGATTGCTTTCTTTTTTGTACCTAGATGGGGTTGAGGGGGGGGGCGGGTGGCTCCAGCAGAGCAAGTGACCCCTTGCTTAAGTCAGTGATCATGGGGTCATGTCTATGATCCCACGCTCAAGCCAGTGAGCTCACGCTCAAGTTAGTTGAGCGTGCACTCAAACTAGTGACCTCGGGGTTTTGAACCTGGGTCCTTTGCATCCCAGGCCACTGCTTTATCCACTGCGCCACCTCCTGGGCAGGCTTTGTTCAACTTCTTTATTCTTTAGTTTTCCTGACTTTCAGTAGGGAACAATAACAGCTAATTTGAAGATATTTTGGGGAAAGATTAAATATGTTAAAAAACGAAATTTAATTGAATAAATTTTAAAAATTTAATTAGCTTTACTGAGCAATTGCTAAATCAGGAAACATCCCATCTAGTCGGTAGAAAGGAGCTCCAAGGAGTGCTACAAAGTGAAAGGCTTTGGTAGGCAGAAGGGTAAAAGGAGAAGAAAGGATTACCTCACCTTCCTTTGGGGAATGGAAAGGGGCATGTGGCAGATGATCTCACTGGTGCTGACCAGAACATTCCAGACTAACCACCTAAGACTATGTCATTGGGGAATGTTGTAACTGTTATTATGTTAGGTGTTAAATCATAGTTTGGTGATGCATAAATGACTTTGTTTTTGGGCCTATTGTTTCTTTTGAACAGAAATCATGTATGTAAAGTCCCTAAAATAAGCCGTGGTTTATAATAGGGCTTACTTGATAACTGCAGCAAAGAAATTATTATTTCTACCGCCATAAAAAATACAGATTTCTTGACCTCATTCCTAAACCTATCAAATTAGGACATGTGAAGATGAAATATAGCCTATGTATTTCTTAAATTGTGGCAAAGTCTACATAAAATTTACTATCATGACCATTTTCAGTGTACATCTCAGTAGTGTTGAGTACGTTCACATTGCTGTGCAGGCCTTCTCCAGAACTCTGTGTATTGCAGAACTGAATCTGTGTACTTGTTAACCGTCCCATTCCTCTTTCCCCAGCTTCTGGAACCACCATTCTATTTCCTACCCTCGGTATTGTCTTCATATAACAAGTAATATATAAGTAATACTGTCTTCATAGAAATGCAATTATGCAGTATTCTTTTTTTGTAACAGGCTCTGTTCATTTAGTGTAATATTCTCAAGGTTAATTTATGTTATAGCACGTGTCAGGATTTTCTTCCTTTTTAAATCTGAGTACTATCCCATTTTATGTGTACCACATTTTGTTGCTCCATTTGATGGATACTTGGGTTGCAAGAATACACATTTTTTTTCTTTGCCTTAACCCTCGATTGATTTCCTAGGGCTGCTATAACAAATTACCACAAACAAATTGTCTTAAAACAAAAAAAAATTATTCTCTCACAATTCTTGTGGTTAGAAATCCAAATCAGCGCCTGAGTTGTGGTGGTGAAGTGGAATAAGCGTCGACCTGGAACGCTGAGGTTTCTGGTTCAAAACCCTGGGCTTGCCTGGTCAAGGCACATATGGGAGTTGATGCTTCCTGCTTCCCCCTTTCTCTCTCTGTCTTTTGTTCTCTTTTAAAAAAATAAGTAAAAGTCTTAACAAAAAGAAATCCAAATCAGGTTCTGACCTGACTGTGTACCCTCTGAACACTCCAGGGAAGAATCCTTTCTTGCCTCTTTCAACTTCTGGTGGCTTAAGTCAGTTGTTGAGTTTCCATAGCTTGTAACTGCATAATTCCCATCTTTGCTTCTGTTATCACATGGCCATTTTCACTATGTGTCTGTTTTTCTCTTTATAAGAGCATGAGTCATTGGATTTAGAGTCCAACTTTATCTCAACTGAATCACATTTGCAAAGACCCTGTCTCTAAATAAGGTCACATACTCAAGTCACAGGTAGACATTAATTTTGCAGGGACACTATTCAACCCACTGTACCCTCCAAAATTTAATCTATTTGTAAAGCATATAAGCATTTGACAGCTCAGGCTGCCACTACAAAATATAATAGGTTGGGTGCCTTAAATAACAGAAATTTATTTTTTCACATTCTGAGGGCTGGAAAGTTCAAGATCCAGGGTAGGTAAGTTTCATTTTCTTGTGAGGGCTTTCTTCTAGCTTGCAGACAGCCGCCTTCTTGCTGGGTCCTCACGTGGCAGTGAAAAAGAAGAGGAGAGGAGGATAGACGGGAGGGGATTGGGAGCGGGTGCATGCAAGCTCTCTCTTGTGTCTCTTCTTATAAGGGCACTAATGCCATTGTATCAGGGTCCTACCCTCCTGACTCCTATTCTTATTAGCTTCCAAAAGCCCCATCTACAAATACCATAACATTGGGAGATAGGGCTTCAAATGAATTTGGGGTAGGGGGACACAGACATTCAGTTCCTAACAACATTGAAAACCAAAAAACAAATATATATTTCATATTAGGCAATATTTTAGTCAATTATTTTTGAACACAAGGATATCTAATTGTGAATATGTATATACATACACATAAAACTGTCTTATATTGTTTTGGGAAAAACTATAGAAGATTGATATTTGTTTAGTAGTTTAAATATTCACATAGTGTTTTATTTGGTTTGATGTCTTTGTCCCCAAATGAACTACAAAGCATTTGGATGGTGTTTTTGGTAATAACAAAACAGAGGCTCTTTCTGATTTGCATTTTTTGTCATCATCTGTTCTCTCTTTCATCTCCTATTATTTACTTTAGACTTTTTAATTATAATATAATAAACAGAAAAGTGCATATATTATGAGTTCACCTCAATTTTTCACAGAAACACACATGGTTAACCAGCATTTAGACTAAAAAAACTAAATCCTTACCAGCATCCCACAAATCTTCCCTATGCCCCCCTCTTTTTTAAAAATTTAATGATTGATTTTAGAGAGAGAAGAAGGAGAGGTTGAGAGAGAGAGAGAGAGACATGGAATTGTTACACTTATTTATGCATTCATCGGTTGATTCTTATATGTGATCTGAAGGGGGGTTGAACCTGCTACCTTGGTGAATCCAGATGATGCTCTTAACAACTGAGCTACCCAGTCAGGTACCATATGCAGTTAACAGGTTCTCCCAGGTAATTCTTTTATATATACCAAAAGTCTGAGAACCACTTACATAGGCACCTGGATTTGTAGCTCTCTCATCTATCAGGTATTGTTTTAGTAGGCTTAATTTATAGTGTGTTCTCATTCACAAGCTTTATATATGCTGTTTCTCTGCTTGGTACATGTTTTTTTCTTTTTTTTCTTTTTGTATTTTTCTGAAGTAAGAAGCAGGGATGCAGAGACAGACTCCCGCATGCTCCTTGACTGAGATCCACCTGGCATGCCCACTAGGGGGCGATGCTCTGCACATCTGGGCTGTTGCTCCTTTGCAACTGGATCCATTTTAGCCCCTAAGGTGGAGGCCATGGAGCCGTCCTCAGTGCCAGGGCCAACTTTGCTCCAGTGGAGCCTTGGTTAAGGGAGGAAAAGAGAGATAGAGAGAAAGGAGATGGGGAAGGGTGGAGAAGCAGATGGGCACTTCTCCTGTGTACCCTGACCAGGAATCGAACCTGGGATTTCCACGTGCCGGGCCAGTGCTCTACTGCTGAGCTGACTGATCAGGGTTTTTTGTTTGTTCATTTTTTCTTTGCTTTCCTACTCCCTTACATCTTCCATACCTCCTTACCTCTACTCCCAACACCTTCCATGGCAACTTCATTTCAGGTCTTAGCAATGACTCCTTTCTTTAAAGAGCATTGGCCCTCTCATCCCACTTTCCCAATTTTAAGTTAATTGCTCTTCCTATGTGTTTTCATTAAACTCTCCATTTATCCTCTTATTTATCATAGAACATTCTAATTGCTGCTCTATGTGTCTTTAGCTCTCATCATACCATAAACATTGAATGGTTAGACAGTTGAGTATGTGGTTCTTTTTTTTTTTTTTTTTTAAGATTTTATTTATTGATTTTAAAGTGAGGAGAGAAGTAAGGGAGAAGTGGGAAGCATCAACTCACAGCAGTTGCTTCTCATATGTGCCATAGTTGGGAAAGCCGGGTTTTGACCCAGTGACCAGAGTGTTCCAGGTCAACGCTCTATCCACTGCACCACCACAGGTCAGCCTGCTTCACTGTACCTTGTGAGTGTTCGTACATAGGGGATAACGTACAATGAGTGGTAGTAACATTATTATGTTTTAGTAATGGAAAAAGTTCTAGAGTTTATCAAGTTCAGCCCCCTTATTTTACAGATGAAGAAACCAATAGCCTGAAATTCATTATTAATAAGGGCTAAGAAAAAGTCAGGGGTCAAAAAATACAGTATTTTTCTGTGATAAGAGAAAATGATTGGAAAAGGACAGTAATTTTCAGTATATTTAGGAGATGTTCTTCCTTGAGTCATAACTAGGAAAAATTATTTTCACTTTTGCAGCTGTGACTATTGTCATTTCTGTTCACTCTCACTGATACTGTTCTTTTTTTTTTTTTTTTTTTTTTTTAAATTTTATATATATATATTTTATTATTATTAATTCTAATGGGGTGACATCAATAAATCAGGGTACATATGTACAATGAAAACATCTCCAGGTTATCTTATCATTCAATTGTGTTGCATACCCATCACCAAAAGTCAAATTGTCCTCTGTCACCTTCAATCTGGTTTTCCCTGCGTCCCTCCCCTCCTCCCTATCCCATTCTTCCCTCCCTCCCCCCATCCCATAACCACCACTCTCTTGTCCATGTCTCATACCCTCACTTTCATGTCCCACCTATGTATGTAATCGTGCTGTTCTCAGTTTTTCTTTTTTTCTGATTTACTTATTTCACTCCGTATAATGTTATCAAGGTACATCCATTTTGTTATAAATGATCCGATGTCATCGTTTCTTATGGCTGAGTAGTATTCCATAGTATATATGTACCATAGCTTTTTAATCCACTCGTCTTCTGACGGACACTTGGGCTGTTTCCAGATCTTCGCTATTGTGAACAATGCTGCCACGAACATGGGGGCGCATTTCTTCTTTTCGAACAGTGCTATGGTGTTCTTAGGGTATATTCCTAAAAGTGGGATAGCTGGGTCAAAAGGCAGTTCGATTTTTAATTTTCTGAGGAATCTCCAAACTGTTTTCCACAGTGGCTGCACCAGTCTGCATTCCCACCAGCAGTGCAGAAGGGTTCCCTTTTCTCCACATCCTCGCCAGCACTTATTCTGTGTTGTTTTGCTGATAAGTGCCATTCTGACTGGTGTGAGGTGATATCTCATTGTGGTTTTAATTTGCATTTCTCTAATGATTAGTGATGTTGAGCATTTTTTCATATGCCTATTGGCCATCTGTATGTCCTCTTTGGAGAAATTTCTATTCATTTCTTTTGCCCATTTTTTGATTGGGTTGTTTGTCTTCCTGGTGTTGCTTTTTATAAGTTCTTTATAAATTTTAGTTATTAACCCCTTATCAGATGTGCTGTCGAATATGTTCTCCCATTGTGTGGTTTGTCTTTTTATTCTGTTCCTATTGTCTTTAGCTGTGCAAAAACTTTTTAGTTTGATATAGTCCCATTTGTTTATCTTGCCTTTTATTTCAGTTGCCCATGAAGATAAATCGGCAAATATACCGCTGCTACAGATGTCGGAGAGCTTGCTGCCTATGTTTTCTTCTAAGATGTTTATGGTTTCACGGCTTACATTTAAGTCTTTTATCCATTTTGAGTTTGTTTTTGTGAATGGTGTAAGTTGATGGTCTCGTTTCATTTTTTTGCAGGTAGATGTCCAATTTTCCCAACACCATTTGTTAAAGAGGCTGTCTTTACTCCATTGTATGTTCTTTCCTCCTTTGTCAAATATCAGTTGTCCATAAAGCTGTGGGTTTATTTCTGGGTTCTCTGTTCTGTTCCATTGATCTATGTGCCTGTTCTTATGCCAGTACCAGGCTGTCTTGAGTATAATGGCCTTGTAGTAAACCTTGATATCAGGAAGAGTGATACCTCCTGCTTTATTTTTTCTTTTTAAGATTGCTGAGGCTATTCGTGTTCTTTTTTGGTTCCATATAAATTTTTGGAATATGTGTTCTATATCTTTGAAGTACGTCATTGGTATTTTAATTGGTATTGCATTGAATTTATAAATTGCTTTGGGTAATATAGACATTTTAATGATGTTTATTCTTCTTAGCCATGAGCACGGTATGTGCTTCCACTTGTTTGTATCTTCCTTGATTTCTTTTATCAATGTTCTATAATTTTCTGAGTACAAGTCCTTAACCTCCTTGGTTAAATTTACTCCTAGGTACTTTATTTTTTTGGCTGCAATAGTGAAGGGGATTGTTTCCTTAATTTCTTTTGCTGATATTTCATTGTTGGTGTATAGAAATGCCTCTGATTTCTGAGTATTAATTTTATATCCTGCCACCTTGCTGAATTCATTTATCAGGTCCAGTAGTTTTTTGACTGAGACTTTAGGGTTTTCAATATACAATATCATATCATCTGCAAATAATGACAGTTTTACTTCTTCTTTTCCAATTTGGATGCCTTTTATTTCTTCTTCTTTTCTGATTGCTGTAGCTAGGACTTCCAGAACTATGTTGAATAAGAGTGGTGAAAGTGGGCAACCCTGCCTGGTTCCTGATCTTAAGGGGATTGCTTTTAATCTTTGTCCATTTAGTATGATGATTGCTGTCGGTTTATCATAGATGGCCTTTATCATGTTAAGGAATGATCCCTGTATTCCCACTTTACTGAGAGTTTTGAGCATGAATGGGTGCTGGATTTTATCAAATGCCTTTTCTGCATCTATTGAAATTATCATGTGATTTTTGTCCTTCCTTTTGTTTATGTGGTGAATCACATTGATTGATTTGCGAATATTGAACCAGCCTTGCCTCTCCAGAATAAATCCCACTTGATCGTGGTGTATGATTTTTTTCATATATTGCTGGATCCGGTTGGCTAATATTTTGTTGAGAATTTTAGCGTCTAAATTCATCAGGGATATAGGCCTATAATTTTCTTTCTTTGTGTTGTCTTTGCCCGGTTTGGGGATCAGAATTATGCTCGCCTCATAAAAGGAGTTTGGAATTCTTCCTTCCTCTTGAATTTTTTGAAATAGCTTCAGGAGAATAGGAGTTAGTTCTTCTTTGAATTTTTGATAGAATTCACTTGTGAAGCCATCAGGCCCAGGACTTTTCTTTTTTGGGAGTTTTTTGATAACTGTTTCTATCTCATTTGTTGTAATTGGTCTGTTTAGGTGTTCTGATTCTTCCAGATTGATTTTTGGAAGGTTATATGATTCAAGAAATTTGTCCATTTCACCAAGGTTGTCTAATTTTTTGGCATATAGTTCTTCATAGTATTTTCTTACAATGCTTTGTATTTCTGTTGTGTCAGTTGTTATTTCTCCACTGTCCTTTCTAATTTTATTTATTTGAGTCCTCTCTCTTTTTTTCTTGGTGAGTCTAGTTAAAGGTTCATCAATCTTGTTTACCTTTTCAAAGAACCAGCTTCTTGTTTCATTGATCCTCTGTATTGTTTCCTTAGCCTCTATGTCATTTATTTCTGCTCTGACCTTTATTATTTCCTTTCTTCTACTTGTCCTGGGTTTTATTTGTTGTTGTTTTTCTAGTTCTTTTAGATGCAGGGTCAAGTTGCTTATTTGAGCTTTTTCTAGCTTCTTATGATATGCCTGTAGTGCAATAAACTTCCCTCTCAGAACTGCTTTTGCTGTGTCCCATAAATTTTGAGTTGATGTATGCTCATTATCATTTGTTTCTAGAAACTTTTTTATTTCTTCTTTGATCTCATTGTTAATCCATTCATTATTTAATAACAAGCTATTTAGTTTCCAAGTGTTTGAGTATTTTTCAGTTTTTCTTTTGTGGTTAATTTCTAGTTTCATGGCATTGTGATCAGAGAAAATGCTTGATATGATTTCAATCTTCTTAAATTTATTGAGACCATTTTTGTGACCTAACATGTGGTCTATCCTAGAAAACGTACCATGAGCGCTTGAGAAGAATGTATATTCTACTGCTTTAGGGTGAAAAGTTCTGAAGATATCTATTAAATCAAGTTGATCTAGTGTCTCCTTTAAGTCTGCTGTTTCTTTATTAATTTTCTTTCTTGAGGATCTATCCAGTGTTGTTAGAGGGGTATTGAAATCCCCTACTATGATAGTATTGCTGTTAATCTCGCCCTTTATATCCATCAAAGTCTGCTTTATGTGTGTCGGGGCTCCTATATTTGGTGCATATATATTTACAATAGTTATATCTTCCTGTTGAATTGTTCCCTTTATCATTATGTAGTGTCCTCTTTTATCTCTTACTACAGCCTTTGTTTTAAAGTCCATTTTGTCTGATATAAGTATTGCTACCCCTGCTTTTTTTTCATTTCCATTTGCATGAAATATTTTTTTCCATCCTTTTACCTTCAGTCTATGAACATCTTTTATTTTAAGGTGTGTCTCTTGTAGGCAGCATATGTATGGGTCCTGTTTCTTTATCCATGCAGCTACCCTATGTCTTTTGATTGGATCATTTAATCCATTTACATTTAAGGTTATTATTGATATGTAATTGTTTATTGCCATTTTATTCTTTAAAGCTGTATTCTTCTTTTGCTCTATTCTTTCCTCCCTTTAAACTGTTCACAAGAGGCCCCTTAGTATCTCTTGCAGAATTGGTTTGGTTTTTATGAATTCCTTGAGGCTTTCTTTTTCTGGGAAGCTCTTTATTTCTCCTTCAATTTTAAACGTTAGCCTTGCTGGATAAAGTAGTCTTGGTTGTAGGTTCTTGTTCTGCATTACTTTGATTATTTCTTGCCATTCCCTTCTGGCCTCAAGTGTTTCTGTTGAGAAGTCCGATGTCATCCTTATGGGGGCTCCTTTGTAGGTGATAGTCTTTTTTTCTCTAGCAGCTTTTAAAATTTTTTCTTTATCCATTAGCTTTGGTATTTTAACTATGATGTGTCTTGGTGTAGATTTTTTTGGGTTTCTCCTTAATGGAGTTCTGTGTGCTTCTTGAATGTGTGGAGTGTTTCCCAGCCTTAATTTAGGAAAGTTTTCTGGTATAATTTGATTGAACAAAGTTTCCATTTCCTGTCCTCTCTCCTCTTCTTCAGGCACCCCTATGATGCGAATGTTGTTTCTCTTCATGTTGTCACAAAGCTCCCTTAGAGTTTCCTCACATTTTTTAAGTCTCTTTTCCTTTTTCTTCTCTGCTTCTGTGCCTTTGTTTATTGTGTCCTCTAACTCGCTTATTCGATCCTCAGCGTCATCCATCCTGCTTTTAATTCCTTCCATTGTGGTCTTCAGTTCTGATACTGTATTTGTCATTTCTGTCTGATTCTTTTTTATTATTTCAATTTCATTTTTTATACTTGTTATCTCTTTATTTAGGTGTTCATAATGACTATCCATTGTTGCTCTAATTTCTTTGAACATCCTAACTATCATTATTCTAAATTCTGCTTCTTGTAATTTGGTTATATCTGGTTCATTCAGGTCCTTCTCTGGGGATTTCTCTTGATTCATTTGGTTTGCATTCCTCTGCCTGCCCATTTTTTCTGTGTATAAGCAAGTTGTGGACACTGGAGTCCAGTAGGTGTTGCCTTTGTGTTCTCTAGGTGTGGTCTATCTGCAGGCCCCCCACCCCCTCTGCCGGCGCCTAGGGTGGTTGGGTATGAGCGTTGCCAGCGCCGGCCCACTGTGGCTTTTGCTGTGATTTCTGCCTCTCCTCCGTGGGAGGGGCTGTCACTGAAGCCACAAGATTAGCACCAAGGGTAGAGGCGAGCACCTTTCCTCAGCTGCGGACCCAACCTATTTCCGGACTTCCGCCCAGAACCAGCAGTCGGAGCCTGCTCGCTACAGTTCCGCGGGTTAGGCGGGGCTTTTGACGTGCTCTCAGCTGTAAGCTTTTGCCAGTCGGGAGCCTTAGCCCCGCCCTCGATGCCAGGGCCCTTTGCGCAGGGTCGGAAACCAAGATTTATTGGGGCGGGCGTGTTTGCTGGCTTCCGCCGAGCTGCGTACTTCCGCTCGTCCCGGACTCTACCCCGCCCCCGCGTTTGGAGCCCGCTCGTGCACGTATTAACGCTATCCGCGGTTTCTCCGGCCGGATGGGGATAGCAGCCGTGGGCTCAGCTGTGAGCCTCCGCCTGTCTCGGGGTCCACCCCGTTCCCGCGCTCGGAGCCCGCTCGCGCACGTATACTGGCCAACCGCGGTTTCTCCGGCGGGCGGCGGGGGGTGCGGACTGGTAGCGTCAGCTCAGCCACGAGCCCCTGCCCGTCCCTGGTCCTAGCCCGGTCCCCGCGGTCAGGGCCGGCTTGCGCAGGGCCTGCCTGTTCCTGGCCTCCCGCTTTGTCCCCGTAAGTGGGATTAAAGGCGGGCCCGCAGCTTCCGGACCGCTCTCGCGCTTACCCTCCGACCCTCTGGGCTAGACCGATCTCCCACCGGCTTGGCCTCTGCCCACGCCGACAGAACCGCCTTTCAGCGTCCTGCCGCCCCAAAACCTTAAGCAGCCCTCAGCAGAGTAGGAAGGGACCTAATACTCCACACTGTAGGCCTGGGAGCTCCCTCACTTGTTTCACAGCTCAAAACTGTCCAAACGCCTCTTCTTGGCTCTGGGACTGCAGGCTGGGGCTTGGTTCCTGGGACCCAGGTCCCTCCCTCTCCGCCAAAATCTCCTCCCGCCACACGGGTCTCTCCGGGCTGCCGTTTGCTCCGGGGAGCTGGGCAGCCCTCTTCGCGTTTTCGCTATTCCTACCAGTCTCAATGTGGCTTCTTCTGTGTTCCTTGGTTGAAGAGTCCACTTAGTTTTGTTCAAAGTTGGTTTATCCAGGTGATGGTTCTTAAAATTGAGTTGTAATCCACTTTGGTTCTGGGAGTTGGAAGTTGGTACGTCCGCCTACTCCGTCGCCATCTTGCTCCCCCTGATACTGTTCTTTATTTGCCCCCTTTGTGACTTATGGTTTCTAGCACCCTTGTTTTAATTATTTATTACTTCATTTTGGCATGCTACCCAGTTGAGGTTCCTGTGATTTTCCATTTCAGAAGTATTGTTACCTCCCAAGAATTCCCCATTGGCACCTTTGATTCATGTGTCTAACAGCCAACTATGAATACATTACTAGCAAAAACCTGTACTGTCTCATCCCTGCCTCTCTTCTACCCACTCATCCAGTGGGCTTTTGATTTCCCTTTCTTGTCTCTCATTGTCTCAGTGCCCGCACTTGAGACTTTAAAGATGTGATGGACTTCCTTTCTCCTGTATGTTGTTGTCAGTCAGTGCTCAGTTTTGTTTCAGTGTTTCAGAATCCCTGTATCTGTCCCATTCTTCTTCTTCTTTTTTTTTTTTTTTTAAGAGAGAGAGAGATACGGACAGACAGACAGGAACAGAGAGATATGAGAAACATCAATTCTTTTTCATTGAGGCACTTTAGTTCATTGACTGCTTTCTCAAATGTGCCTTGACCGTGGGGCTACAGCAGACCGAGTAACCCCTTGCTCAAAGCAGCAACTTTGAGTTCGAGCTGGTGAGTTTTGCTCAAACCAGGTGAGCCCGTGCTCAAGCTGGTGACCTCGGGGTCTCGAACCTGGGTCCTCTGCAACCCAGTCTGACGCTTTATCCACTGCGCCACCGCCTGGTCAGGCTTCTGTCGCATTCTTTATATTCTCAGTGCAGCTGTTTAATTCAAGCTGTTTTTTCCATCTTTTAAAAACTATTGCCAAAGCTGATTTACTTATTTTTATTTCCTCAGGTAACTTAGATTACCATATTTAGAAAACATAAATGATTTTTCTGTTACCAACCTAATAAAACCAAATAAAAATTTCACAGAATACCATTCAAGGTTGTCAGTGACCAGACCTTTATTCATCTGCTAAATGTTATCTTATTTTTTTATTAAACAAATTTCAGGCAATAATCTATCTATACTCCACTCCTTAAGTATACTCTGTAGTTTTTCTCTGTCATTTTTTGCATATTTGGTTTTTGCCTGCGCCCCAAAATACTATCTTCACATGAATAAATGGTTCTCATCCTTCAAAGTCTATCAAACTTTTCTAGTCCAGTGATTCTCAGTATTGGTTCTGAAGTGGCTTCCAGATCAACTATATCAGAAGCATCCAAAGAGCATTGAAAGTTTAAAACAACCAGGTCTCAGTCTCGTCCAAATGAATCAGAATTTTTAGAGTTGAGGGCTGTTGTCTGTATTTTTATGAAAAATATCATCAGCCAACTTTGGGAATTCTTGCATTTATCCTTATCATTTTAAAATTTATGAAATTTATTGAGAAACAGTAAAGAGATCTGACTTTCTCAGTTACTCATACAGTATCTATTGGGTAACTTTTCACATTTCAATGATAAGTAAAGATGGAATGATAAGGAAAAATTACTTAGGAACTGGAATAAAGGTTATTCTTAGCGTTCTTTTTAATTTTGGAATATTAATAAATTATCTGAAAGCTAATACTTTCTAGCACTCGTGCTGAGTACCAGGTATTTCATTTTACTGTTTTTAGCAAGAGAAAAATATTTAATTAATACATAACCAAATTTCATATGTAGATATGCATGGGAACTCAACCTCCATGAGAGTCAGAGACCTCACATGTGTGAGAGGTTTAGAGAGAGAAAGGGAACTCTCCATCCAGAGAGTGTGCCCAGGCCATTCTTCCCCACAGGCATGCATCTTCTAAACTGTAAGGTCCCCAAGGGACTTGCAACCAGGGAGACAACGGACAGTGGCAGCTTGTCCTGGCTAACCAGAACCTGTCTCTCAGGCCCCTTTCCTCTGCCTTTTCAGTGAGCCAAAGCAGCGTGCCTGGGCTTTCCTGTTGCTTCTATCCTAAGCCCTTCCTTGGTTCACTGTCCCCAGCTCTAATAAATGTACTCTCAAAATAAAAATTAAGAAAAAATAAAGAAAAAGAAGAGAAAAAGAACATAGTATACAGGGTAAGGCAAAAGTAGGTTTACAGTTGTGTTTACATGAAGTACAGGATTTATTCTTGTATTATTATTTATTATTTTTCATATGAACAACAGTAAACTACTTTTGCCCCACATCATATAAGACATCCTGAAGTATGGAGTACGAGGTGTTTTAAATATGTTTTCTCAACAGTCTTTTGAACAGTCACTCAAAGAATGTATCAGCAAATCAAATCATAACATTTACTCATTCACCTATTAAACTGGCAATTCTTGAACACCTATCTGTCAAACACCTGTACTAGATGTTATAAGTTATAGTAGTGAATAAAACAAACTTTGTACCTTCTCTCAGAGACCTTAAAATCTGATGAGGAAGCAAAATTTATTATATAAAAAAAATGAAATTTTATTAGTGATAAAGCAATTTGCTGAAACGTGCACAGTTTATCTGTAGCACAGCTGGGTTTCTGTCCCGAGGCTCTGTCTAATGTAGAAAGCCCACATCCTGTCCCGTATACCACGATGCCAGCAGATCAAGTCAAAGGCAACTAACGCATGGTGAGCTCTTTCCTGTCTTCCTCAACACTGGATGAGTTGTAAGGGTTAGTTCATATTCCTCTGAGGTTGGTGCTGTTGTTTTTGCCATTGTGCCTCCGTGTTCCCCTCAACATCCCCCCTTACCCCTCTTTCCCCAAAGCCCTCTTCCCTTTTTTCCAGGATTTCCTGTCTTGCTCTCTATAACGCTGTGTTATGTGTATATAATTTCATCAATCTCTTTTACTTCTCTGATCCCATCCTCTCATCCCCTTTTCCTCTGACTGCTTACACTCTGGTCCCTTTGATCCCGCCACTGCCTCTGTTCCGATCCTCAGTTCATATTGTTCACTGGATTCCTCAAATGAGTGAGGTCATTTTCTTTCTCTGCCTGGCTTATTTCATTTAGCAGGGACCCTGGTCAGCAAACTGCGGCTCGTGAGCCACATGAGGCTTTTTGGCTCTTTGAGTGTGGCTCTTCCACAAAACATCACACGTGAGTGCTACCTCGATAAGGAATGTACTTAGCTATGTAGTTTAAGTTAAAAAAATTTGGCTCTCAAAAGAAATTCCAATTGTTGTACTGTTTATATTTGGCTCTTTTGACTAATGAGTTTGCTGACCACTGACTTAGCATAATAGTTTCCAGGTCCATCCATGTTGTCGAAAAAGGCAAGATTTCCTTCTTTTTCACTGCCGTGTAGTATTTCATTGTATACAAGTACCACAGCTTTTTAATACATTCTTCCGCTGATGGGCACTTGAGCTGTTTTCAGATCTTGGCTACTGTAAACAATGCTGCCATAAACATGGGGGTGCATTTCTCCTTTTGAATCATTGATGTGGTGTTCTTAGGATATATTCCTAAAACTGGGATGGCTGGGTCAAAAGGCAGCTTCATTTTTAATTTTTTTGAGGGATCTCCATACTGTTTTCCACAGTGGCTTCACCAGAGTGCATTCCCACCAGCAGTGCAAGAAGGTTCCCTTTTCTCAACATCCTTGTCAGCACTTATTATGTGTTGTTTTGTTAGTGAGCACCATTCTGACTAGTGTGAGGTGATATCTCATTGTGGTTTTAATTTGCATTTCTCTAATGATTAGTGATGTTGAATATTTTTTCATCTGCCTATCAGCCATCTGTATGTCCTCTTTGGAGAAGTGTCTATTCATTTCTTTTGCCCATGTTTTGATTGGATTGTTTATCTTTCTAGTGTTGAGTTTTACAAGTTCTTTATAAATTTTGGTTATCAACTCCTTATGAGACGTATTGTCGAATATGTTCTCCCATTGTTTGGTTTGTCTTTTTATTTTGTTCATATTGTCTTTAGATGTGCAGAAGCTTTTTAGTTTGATATAGTCCTATTTGTTTATCCTGTCCTTTATTTCACTTGCCCGTGGAGATAAATCAGCTAATTTATTGCTGCGAGTGATATCGGAGGGTTTACTGCCTATGTTTTCCTCTAGGATGCTTACGGTTTCACAACTTACATTTAAGTCTTTTATCCATTTTGAGTTTATTTTTGTGCATGGTGTAAGTTGGTGGTCTAGTTTCATTATTTTGCAGGTAGCTGTCCAATTTTCCCAACACCATTTGTTAAAGAGACTGTCTTTACTCCATTGTATGCTCTTACCTCCTTTGTCAAATATCAGTTGTCCATAAAGGTGTGGGTTTATTTCTGAGTTCTTTGTTCAGTTCTATTGATCTATATGCCTGTTCTTATGCCAGTACGAAGCTCTTTTTAGTACAATGGCCTTGTAGTATAACTTAATATCAGGAAGTATGATACCTTTCACTTTATTCTTTTTCAAGATTGCTGAGGCTATTTGTGTTCTTTTTTGATTCCATATGAATTTCTGGAATATTTGTTCTATATCATTGAAGTATGTCATTTGTATTTTAATAGGAATTGCATTGAATTTATAAATTGCTTTGGCTAATATGGACATTTTAATGATGTGTATTCTTTCTATCCATGAACACAGTATATGCTTCGACTTGTTTGCATCTTCTTTGATTTCTTTTATCAATGTTTTATAATTTTCCTAGTACAAGTATTTTCCCTTGTTGGTTAAATTTACTCCTAGGTATTTTATATATTTTGTTGCAATAGTGAAGGGAATTGTTTTCTTAATTTCTCTTTCAGACATATCATTGTTAGTGTATAAAAATACCTCTGATTTCTGAGTATTAATTTTATATATTGCCACCTTGTTGAATTTGTTTATTAGGTCCAATAATTTTTTGACTGAGACTTTAAGGTTTTTTTATGTACAATATCATGTAATTAGCAAATACTAATGGTTTTACTTCTTTTCCAATTTGGTGCCTTTTATTTTTTTCTGTTGTCTGATTGCTGTGGCTAAGAGTTCCAGAACTATGTTGAATAAGAGTGGTGAAAGGGAACACCCCTGTCTTGTTCCTGATATTAAGGGGATTGCTTTTAATTTTTGCGCATTGAGTATGATGTTGGCTGTGTGTCTGTCATAGATGGCCTTTATCATGTTGAGATATATTCCCTGTATTCCCACTTTGCTGAGAGTTTTGATCATAAATGGGTGCTGGATTTTATGAAATGCTTTTTTCTGCATCTATTGATATTATCATGTGATTGAATCACATTGATTGATTTGCAAATATTGTATCAGCTTTGCCTCCGTAGAATAAATCCCACTTGATTATGATGTATGATTTTTTTCATGTATTGCTGGATCCGCTTTGCTAATATTTTGAGATCTATTTTTTTTTTTGACAGGGACAGAGAGAGAGTCAGAGAGAGGGATAGACAGGGACAGACAGTCAGGAACAGAGAGAGATGAGAAGCATCAATCATCAGTTTTTCATTGCACCACCTTAGTTGTTCATTGATTGCTTTTTCACATGTGCCTTGACCCTGGGCCTTCAGCAGATCTATCAACCCCTTGCTCGAGCCAGCAACCTTGGGTCCAAGCTGGTGAGCTTTTGCTCAAGCCAGATGGGCCTGCGCTCAAGCTGGCGACCTCGGGGTCTCGAACCTGGGTCTTCCTCATATCAGTCCGATGCTCTATCTACTCTGCCACGGCCTGGTCAGGCGTTTTGGTGAGAATTTTAGCATCTAAATTCATCAGGGATATTTGCCTATAGTTTTCTTCATTTGTGTTGTTTTTGCCTGGTTTTGGGATCAGATTTATGGTCGCCTGATAAAGGAGCTTGGAAATTTTTCCTCCTCTTGAATTTTTGAAATAGCTTTAGAACAGTGATTCTTAACCTGGGTTCTATCGAACCCTAGGGGTTCGATGAGTAGGTCTCAGGGGTTCAGAGAAGCCTCTGCCGCGGAGGCCAGAATAAAGTAATACCGTAATTTGTTGTGAGTTCATGCACCTTGTTGGTTTTGTTCTTTGAGCAAGGTGATGTTCAATCACGGCTCATTTTGTGCACCAGTAAAGAAACATATACCTATGTCTTAAATTTGGGGAAAAAAATCATATTTTATCACTAAAGAAGGGTTTGGTGATGCGTATATGAAACTGGTGGGTTCGGTACCTCAACCACTGCTTTAGAAGGATAGGAGTTATTTCTTCTTTGAATGTTTGGTAGAATTTGCCTGTGAAGCCATCTGGCCTAGGGCTTTTGTTTGTTGGCAGTTTTTTTGTTAACAGTTTCAATCTCATTTGTTGTAAGTGGTCTATTTAGGTTTTCTGACTCTTCCAGATTGATTTTTGAAAGATTATAGATTTCAAGGAATTTGTCCATTTCATCTAGTTTGTCTAATTTTTTGGCATACATTTCTTCACAGTATTTTCTTACAATCCTTTGTATTTCTGCTGTGCCAGTTGTTACTTTACTCTCATTTCTAATTTTATTTATTTGAGTCCTCTCTTTTTTTTTTTTTTGGTGAGTCTGGTTAAGGGTTCATTGATATTGTTTACCTTTTCAAGGAACCAGGTCTTGCATTCATTGATGCTATTTATTGTTTTTTAGTCTCTATGTTATTTATTTCTGCTTTGATCTTTATTATTTCCTTCCTTCTATTTCCTCTGGGCTTTACTTGCTGTTTTTTTTTTTTTCTGGTTCTTTTAGATCAGTGGTTCTTAACCTTTTTTGAGGTACTGAACCCACCAGTTTCATATGCGTATTCACCAAACCCTTCTTTAGCGATAAATAAAATATGATTTTTTTCCCAAATTCAAGACATTGGTATGTTTTTTTACTGGTACACAAAATGAGCCGTGCATGAACATTACCTTACTCAAAGAACAAAACCAACAAGGTGCATGAACTCACAACAGTATTACTTTATTCTGGCCTCCGTGGCAGAGGCTTCACCGAACCCCTGAGACCGACTCATCGAACCCCTAGGATTCGATAGAACCCAGGTTAAGAACCACTGTTTTAGATGCTGGGTTAAGTTGTTTATTTGAGCTTTTTCTTGCTTCTTAAAGTATGCCTGTAATACTTTGAACTTCCCTGTCAGGACTGCTTTTGTTGTGTCCCATACAATTAGAGTTGTTGTATGCTCATTTTCATTTGTTGCAAGAAAATTTTTTATTTCTTCCTTGATCTCATTGTTAACCCATTCATTACTTAATAACATGTTTTTTAATTTCCAAATGTTTGAATATTTTTTAGTTTTTCTATTGTAGTTGATTTCTAGTTTTATGCCATTGTGATCAGAGAAGATGCTTGAGATGATTTCAATATTCTTAAATTTGTTTAGACTTGCTTTATGCCCTAATATGTGGTTTATCTTAGGGAATGTACCATGAACACTTGAAAAGAATGTATATTCTGCTGCTTTATGGTAAAAGGTTCTGAAGGTATCTATTAAATCCAGTTGATTTAGTGTGTCCTTTAATTCTGCTGTTTCTTTGTTAATTTTCTTTCTTGAGGATCTATTCATTCATGTTAATCGGGTGTTGAAATCATTTACTATTATACTGTTGCTGTTGATCTCTCCATTTATGTTCATTAAAGTTCACTTTATATATTTAGGTGCTCCTATATTAGGTGCATAGATATTTATAATGGTTACATCTCCATGTTGGATTGCTTCCTTTATCATTATGTTGTGACCTTTTTTATCCCTTACTATAGTCTTTGTTTTAAAGTCTATTTTGTCAGATATAAGTATTGCTAACCCAGCTTTTTATTCATTTCCATTTGCATGAAATATTTTTTCTCTCCTTTTTCTTTCAGTCTGTTTGTATTTTTTGTTTTGAGGTGAGTCTCTTGTAGAGAGCATATGTATGTATGGGTCCTGTTTTCTTATCCATGCAGCTACCCTATATCTTTTGATTGGAGCATTTAAACCATTTACATTTAAGGTTATTATTGATATGTAGTTGTTTGTTGCCATTTTTTTCTTTAAATCAACATTCTTCTTTTACTAGATTTTTTTCCTCTGCTTTCTTCTGTCTACAGTAGGCCCCTTAGCATTTTCTGTAGCATAGGTTTGGTTGTGATGAATTTCTTGAGTTTTTTCTTTGTTTGGGAAGCTTTTTATTTCTTCTTCAATCTTAATCGATACCTTGCTGGATAAAGAATTCTTGGTTGTAAGTTCTTGTTCTGCATTACTTTGAATATTTTTGCCATTCCCTTCTGGCCTCAAGTTTTTCTGTTGAAAAGTTGGATGTCATCCTTACTGCGGTTCCTTTGTAGGTAATTGACTGGTTTTCTCTGCCTGGTTTTAGTATTCTTTCTTTATCTCTTAGCTTTGGTATTTTGATTATGATGTGTCTTGGTGTAGGTCTCTTTGGGTTCTTTTTCAATGGGGTTCTCTCTTCTTCTTGAACCTGTGTGATTCTTTCCTGCATCAATGTAGGGAAATTTTCAGCTCTAATTTCTTCAACCAGGTTCTCTATCTCTTGTTCTTTATCTTCTCTGTCAGGAACTCCTATTATTTGGATATTGTTTTTCTTCATGTTGTCACAGAACTCTCATAGTGTTTCCTCTGTCTTTTTTATTCTCTTTTCTTTTTGTTGTTCTGCTTTCGTGTTTTTGCTTATTTTGTCCTCTAAGTCGCTGATTTGATTTTTTGCTTCATCCAGCCTGCTTTTAATTCATTCTAGTGTAGTCTTCATTCATTATATTGTGTTTGTCATTTCTGTCTGGTTCTTTTTTATAATTTCAGTGCTCTTTTTGATGCTTATAATTTCTTTATTTATGTATTCATTAAGTCCATCTATTGTAGCTTTGAGATCCTTAAGCATCTTAACATTCATTATTTTATACTCTGCATCCAGTAATTTGATTTCTTCCATTTTATCCATATCTTTATGTGGTGATTTTTCTTGTTGCTTCATATGAGTTAAGTTTGCTGTCTTTGCATTGTTTTTGTGTGAGGCTTGTAGGCTGTTCAAGTTGTGGTCTCTTTAACTAGTAAAGGTTCTTTAAAGTCTTGATTTGTCTGTTTTCAGTTTACTTAACTCAGCAAGGAGCTTGTTTACTGATCTCAGCAGAAGGCTTATTTGAAACTATCCAAGAATGTGGTGGGTGTGACCTCCTAGAATCTGAAGGTGTGTTCTGCTAGCTCTTCTCTGTGGATGGGGTGTGTTCTCAGTATCAATAGTGGGAGCTGTATCAGATCTCCCTAGAGATCTGAGTTACTGCTCCTCCCCCTTACTTTCTGCTTTCAGCTGTGTCTTTCGTGCTGATTGGAGCCAGAGAGCTTTTTGGAGGTGGAATACCCGGAATCACTTTAGTTTTGTGCTGTGTGGAGGAATCAACCCCTCTCCTCCAGGTATGACCACCTCCACCCTGGAGAATGAGTCAACTTCTCATAGAAGCCCAAGGATTCCTCTCCCCATCATCTTCTGTCTCACTCTCCCCACTTTTCTTGTGGAAGACAGGCCAGTCCTCTTTGTTCTCCTTGCCCCTGGAGCCCCAGCAGGTGCTTGTGAGCAATATTTTCTGCTCTATCCCTTTAAGGCACCCTCATCACTTCCCACATACAGAGCTTTTGCTCTTCTCCTTATTCAGTGCTTTCTGTCTGTCTCCTCCATTCTCTGGATTACTTGGCTGGATCTCCGGTTCTGAGACTGAGGACTTCCATCTTTCACGGTCTCTCTCCTTGTAATGAGAGCCCTTCTGGACTCTCATCCTCAGTTTCCCCTCATTCCTGGAAGGAAGGGCGCCCCTACCACACCCCCGACTTCCTACCAGGGTCGGTGTAGATTCTTGTTTGCTCTTTGGTTTTTGATACCTGTTCTTTTAATCCAAAGTTGGTTTTTCTTGGTGATTGTTTTTGAATTAATTTGCAATCCAGTTTGGTACTGTGAGCTGGCAGTCTGTGCATCTGCCTACTGTGCTGCCATCTTGGAATTCGAGAAACTAAAATATTAGCAAGAGGATATTAGGTATAAGTTTACAGCAAAGATTTGAAAATTTGATGAAAATATGTAATTTCATGAAAAAAAATTTATCCAAATAATAGGAAAAATAGAAAATTTGAATTGTTTTATTGACAAATTGAACTTATTATTAAATGCTTCCCCTCAAAGAAAACTTCAAGGTCAGATAGCTTTACTGGTGAAGTCATTAAAGCATTTAATAAACAAACCAATATTACATAAACTCTATCCTAGAATTGAAGGAAGGAACACCTAGTTGATTATGAGGTCAGTATAAGCTTGATATCAAAATACAGATATTATAAGTGAGGAAAATTACTAGTTGTCTCTTTTGAGAACAAATGTAAAAGTACTAAGCAAAGGTTTAGTAAGTGGAAGTGAAGGATAGCTAAGAGGTATAATTCATCATGACTAAGACAGCCTTAGTTCAGAAGTACAATGTAGTTTCTTCTTAAAGGTAAAAAATTCATAATCTTAGCATATACAGAAAAAGCATTTAATTGAGAAGGCCAAGATGTCCAGGCAAGACTGTCATTAGGTAAACACGGGGCTTGATTCTTCCCACAACCTCGTCAGAATTATAGCTAAACTACAGAATAACCATCATTCAAAACTGCCTCAAATCTCGCTGAATGGAAATCCTACAATTATGAAATGAAAGAAGAAGGAACATCAAGATTGTAGGAGGGGCAGAAATGTAGACAGGCTGGTCCCACACATGTGTGATCATTTAAAATTGGGAGGTATATCTCAGCTGCAAAGGCTCCCACCTGAGATGTGAGGGGTCCTATCCCCCAGCAGGCCTCCATAGTCCAGAGTCCCAGTATAAGGAAAAGAAGTCCCCAGAACTTCTGGCTGTAAAAAACACTGGGGATTGTGGCTGAGGGAGATAGCTGCAGGAGTCCAAGGCAATTCCTCTTAAAGGACCCTTGCACAGACTTACATAGACTTATTCCCTCTGTGCTCTGTGCAGCAGTTTGAAAGAAACCAGGGACATATGGAGAAGCACTGAATTGTCAGGCATTAGAGTGAAAGTGAGTGTGTGGATGGGACTTTCTGCCAAACTTTTGTCTGGCAGAGGCCATTGTTCCGTTTTTGAGACAACTCCCCACATGTACAGAGCTGACAGGCTCCACCATATATCAGTATCCAGCAGCCTGGTTCATACTGTTTGCCCCTCTCCACTCTGGTGATTTCTTTGAGACCCCCACCACACCCAACTTCTGAGTCCATCAAAGCCATTTCTAGTGGATTTTCCTTATAAACAGCCTCTTTTGTCTCATGCTTCAGACTCTCCTAAAATCTGTCAATCAAATGGCATCTGGCCACTGCGTACCCAGTACCTCTTCCTGTGTGGCTCCAGGCCTGGCACGAGTGGCAGCCGACCTTGTTTCACAGCTTGACCTCACCTGGGCACCTCCAAGTAGCAGCCTCCTGTACATCACTCAGCAGCTTGTGCTGGGTAGCTCCAGGAAGGGCACCGGTGGTAGAGGACCTTGCACTTCCCAGGAAGATCCAGATCCAGTGCACGCAGTGGACAGCCTCAGACCACAACAGATTACAACCCTTCTACCTCCATGAACAACATATTTAAAGGGCCGACTAGATGAGTACCAAAGCCCCAATGAAGCAAGTTATGCTTGGTAGTATCAACTCCTGACAGCAGTTCCTCTGCTGTAGTCACAGCTGATCCTCACAGCCTATCAGTCTAGAGGGGTTCATCCCCTCCCCATTACAACAACAGCAATCAAGGCTCAACACAATAGGACACTGCACACAGTCTATACAGGGGTGTACCTGGAGTACCCAGTTTGACTGGGGAGGTTGTGTCACTGGGCCCTAGAGGACACCTACTACATAAGGCCATTCTATCAAGTCCAGGAGGTGTAGCAGCTCTACCTAGTACATAGAAAGTAACACAGGGAAGTAGCTAAAATGCAGAGACAAAGAGACAGTTTCCAAATGAAAGAACAGGAGAATCTCCAGAAAAATACCTAAATGAAATGGAGGCAAGAAAACTACCAGATGCAGAGCTTAAAACAGTGGTTATAAGGATGCTCAAGGAACTTAAAACTGCATGAAAAAGAACATAGAAACCATAAAAAAGAACCAGTGAGAAAGGAAGGATACACTAGCTTAAATGAAGAGTAATTTATCGAGAATCAACAGTAGAGTAGATGAAGCTGAGATTCAAATTAGCAATTTGGAATATAAGGAAGCATAAAAGCAAAAGAATCCAAAAAAGTGAAGATAGTATAAGGAGCCTCTGGGACAACTTCAAGTGTACCAACATCCACATCATAGGGGTGCTGAAAGGAGAAAAGGGAGAGCAGCAAATTCAAAACCTATTTGAAAAAAATAGTGATATAACTTTCCTAACCTGGTGAAGGAAATAGACATACAAGTCCAGGAAGTGATGAAAGTCCCAAACAAGATGAACCCAAAGAAGCCCACAACCAAGAAAAATCATAATTAGAATGCAAAATGTTAAAGACAGAGAATCTTAAAAGCAGTAAGAGAAAAGCAGTTAGTTACTACCTACAAGGGAGATCCCATAAGATTGTTAGTTGATTTCACAACAGAAGCTCTACAGGCCAGAAGGGAGTGACAAGAAATATTCAAGGTGATGAAAACAAGAAGTCACAACCATGATTACTCTACCCAGCAAAGCTATCACTTCAAGTTGACAGACCTATAAAGAGCTTCCCAGACAAGAAAAAAATTAAAGGAATTTATCACCACCAAACCAATATTTCATGATATGATAAAGGATCATCTTTAACAAGGAAAAAATAAAAGATAAAAAATGAACAATAAAAAGGCAGTGAATACATATGTTGACAGTTGAATCTAAAAAAATAAATGAACAAACAGAACAGAAACACACTCATAGATACAGAGACATTTTAACAGTTGACATTTAACTGTAAATGAATAGGAACACCATATTTATGAATTAAAGAGCTCAATATTATAAAGATGTGGTTCTTTCTAATTTTATCTATAGATTTAATACAATCTTAAAATTCTAAAAGCTTTCCCAATGGAAATTGTCAAGCCTATTATAAAATTTATATGGAAGTACCATGAACCAAGAGAAGACTATCCCAATATGACTACCAATTTCAAGAACAGAGGTACAGGACTATCAAACCTTACTCTGAAATAGAAATAATTTACACAGGTGAATTTGTGTAAGGACTCATTAATGGTACAGAATTGCAGGTTCAAAAACCAACACACACCCTTAGAAACTTGATTTATTGCAAAGGTAGCCTTTGAGAGTGGTTTAGGGGTATTGTCCATTAGTTGTGTTTTCAAATAAATTGTGTGTCAATTGCATATTCATATAGAAATCACTAATTATGTCTCCTATCTTACAGTATATTGAAAGTAATTTTAGGTGGATTGTGTATCTAAATGTGAAAGTTTCTAGAATTAAACTTCATGAATGAAGGGCATTTTTATGAATATGGAATGAAGAAAATTTTTAAACAGGATACTGAAAGTGCTAATCATAGATTATAAGGTTAATAAAATGAACTTCACTCAAATTTGAAACTTAAACTACTTCTTGAGAGTGGGATAATATATTTGTAACACATATAATCATCAAAGCAATTATATTCAAAATCTATAAGCAACTTCTATAAATATATAAAAGACAGAAACAACCATGAGATAAATGGGTAAAGGAGATGAATATGCACTTTATAAAAAAAAGGTATCCAAATAGATAATTAACATGCAAAAGGAGATAACTTTTTACCCATCAGAAAAAGGCAAATTAAAACTGCACAGCATTCACCTGGCCAGGTGGTGGCACAGTGGATAGAGCATTGACCTGGGACGCTAAGGACCCAGGTTCACCTGCTTGAGCATGGGATCATAGACATGACCCCATGGTCGCTGGCTTGAGCCCAAGGTTGCTGGCTTGAGCAAGGGGTCACTGGCTTGGCTAGAGCCCCCCAGTCAAGGCACATATGAGAAAGCAATCAACCAATGACTAAAATGCTGCAACTGTGGGTTGATGCTTCTTATCTCTCTTTTCCTCCTGTCTCTGTTCCTGTCTCTGTCTCCCTCCCTCTCTCTCTCTCTCAAAATAAAATAAAATGAAAAGTACTCACTCAAAAGAAGAACTAAAATGGAAGAGACTGATAATTCTAAAATTCTGTAAGGTTTGCCTGATTGGTGATGACACATTGGACTGAGTGTCTGCCGAGGATGCTTAGGGCCTGGGTTCAAAACCCAATGTTACTGGCTAGAGTGCAGGCTTGATCATTGACTTGATCCCAAGGTCACTCAGCTTGAGCTCCCCAATCCAGGCACATATTAGAATCAGTTACTGAACAACTAAAATGAAGGAACTACAAGTTGATGCTTCTCATCTCTCGCCTTCCCCCCCCCACCCCTCCATTCCTGTCTTTCTCTCAAAAAAAAAAAAAAAAAAATCATCAAGGTTGTGGAACACCCACATTCTCATGTGACTGGTGTGGACATGAATTGGTGCAATGACTTTAAGAAATCAGCATCTACAAATACCAAGTATACAGATACCTCATGGCCCAGCAGTTCTGCTCTCATCCAGCAGAAAGGCAAATATGTTCATTAAAAGCCACTCACTAGTTGTTCATTACAGCATTCTTTGAAATACCTAAATAAATGGAAATAACTCAAATGTACATCAACAGTGGGATGGATAGATGCACCAAGATAAAGTTCTACACTGGAAGAGTTGTTAACGCTGAAAATGAATCGGCTACTGCTACATGCAGCAACATGGATAAATTTTTAAAAGTTCAAAGTGGACATTGTCTTTCATCAGCCATGTTTTCTGATATTTTCTACTTTGCCTGTGTGTGTTTGTGCAGTTTGTGCTATTATTAGCACCAGTAGATTTCAGGAACAACCTTTTGTCTTATTTGTAAACTTAACAGTCAAGAATATGTTAAAGACATAATTTAACTTTTTAATTATATTTTTCTACTAACGGACCCTGAATCATAAAAGAAAGAGGAATTTTAGCTTTTTGGGCCTAGGAATACATGTTGGTGTATAGATTCAGGCTTAGTACCATATTTCCCCATGTATAAGACGCTCCCATGTATAAGATGCACCTTAATTTGGGGGCCTGAAATTTGGGAAAAATTGTATTATATAAAGTTATTGAAATCTAGTTTTAGTCATCATAAAATTCATACAACTCTTCATCACTGTTCAAAACTCCCATTCATTGGCTTGTCCTCCTCTGTGTCTGATGACGAATCACTGGCTTCAACAATGAGTCCAAAAACAAGTGAGAAAAAGCGAGAAGTGCAAGTAAAAAAATCTATAACCACTGTATAAGAAGCATCCAGTTTTTAGACCCCAAATTATTTTGGGAAAAGTGCATCTTATACATGGGGAAATACAGTAATTAGGTTGTTTATGACAAATTCAACAATCTATTAATAGTATGATGGACTTACCCTTCTCTTAGATAGTATTTCTACTACCTGGCTTATCACCTTCCTCCCTCTGCTTTAGTCAGTCTGTTCTGGCTAGTAAGGCCTTTTTGCTATTTGAGTGGCTATTAAGCACATTTCTACCTCAGCACTTAACATTGATATCTTTGCTCAGATCTGTAATTCCTAAGTTCTCCTTAAACTCCCCATTATATAGACATCTCTCTTTACTACCATGTCTGAGATCCATCCTCTGACTCTCTGACTCTTCTGTGTAATAATTCCCTTCTCTATTCTTATTTCCTGCTTCATTTTTTTACATTTATTATAACCTGAAATTGTTACATGTATTTTTATACTTTTCTCAATAAATACAAACTCCTTGAAGACAGAGACTTGATTGTTTTTTTTTTCTCACTATATTTCCCACCACCTAGAACCAAGATAGGCATATAGTAATCACATAATAATTATTTATAGTTAGACTGAGTGAATGAAATTTAATAAAAGTTAAGTATCAATCTACATGGCTCAGCCCTCGGTTAACTATGCAGAGTTGATTTATTCTATAAACAAATGTAGAATTGTTGTTAGTTCCAGCATGGCTCTCTATTGGGGATTGCTGGTAATTTTTTTTTTGTTTTGACAGAGGCACAGAGAGACAGAGAGACAGGGACAGACAGACAGGAAGGGAGAGAGATGAGAAGCATTAATTCTTCATTGCGGCACCTTAATTGTTCATTGATTGCTTTCTCATATGTGCCTTGACCGGGGGATTACAGCAGACTGAGTGACCCCTTGCTCGAGCCAACAACCTTGACTCAAGCTGGTGAGTCTTGCTCAAACCAGATGAGCCCGCACTCAAGCTGAAGAACTTGGGGTTTTGAACCAGGGTTTTCAGCATCCCAGTCCAATGCTGTATTCACTGTGCCACTGCCTGGTCAGGTGGTGTTAAGTTTTGAAAACACACTAATCGTATAATAAACTTCTGATCTTATTCTTTAAAGGAGGAGGGAAATCAAAAGGAGTGAAATTTATATATGGAATATTTAACTTTGTCTTTTATGAAATAAATAGCAGCTAATAATAATATTTGCTCCAAATGCATCGTCTTTGTTCTTATCTTTGACAATTTAAAAATATTGTAGTAATTGCTCAAGTACCAGTAAAAGTTGTAGATATATATGTATGTATATTTGTTATATATTTATATTTGTATATATGTATATATTTTTTTCTGTTTATCTTTGTTTCCACCCTACCCACACTTCCCTTTTAAAAGAATCCAACCCAAGTCGGGACAGCTCTTCAGGTTTTCCATAACCTTGGCACTTTGAAGAATACTGTCACCAGTGTCGTGGATGGTTATTGTGCTGGCTTAGAAGAAAGTATCAACAGTGCATTGGATATCAAAGTTTTGACTCAACCTTCCCAGTCAGCTGTGAGAGGTAAGGGTATATATATAGTTTATATGTAGCTTCTTCATTTATTTATAACTGAGAAGTCCTTTGGACAGTATACAAAACACTGCGGTTTCAAAGCAATTTAATGACTCATTTTTTAATTGACAGAAAATGAGTGAAGAAATTATGTTTCAGAATTTATTTATAACATTTTTGTCTAATCAGTGAGTTGAACTGGCCAATTGGCATATTCAGAACTTCTAGATAAAAATCTATAAACTGTGACTTTATTTAGTTCAGAGGAAGCAGATGCAAGAAATAAAAAGGAACATATTTTTTTCTCTAAAAGCCTTATCCTCACATGTACTTCTGAGACAGAAAATATTTTTTAAGGAAATGCCATCTCTACCTTTTAGCTTTTTGGGCTTTTCCATGTGATAATTGTATTCAAGAGCAGTAATGGCTAACTGTGAAGATAGAACCTGATAAAAACCATTGGGAACATTACAGCTATAGTAAACTCTAAAGCAAACTACTAAAGACGTGTAGACTCAATGTGGAGAGGAATAGCCCTACATTGCACCCGATGACACTGACACATATAATACACTTCATAAATGGGAAAGACTATACTTTATGTATTCCTCTCACTTACCTAAGCAATCCCAACTCTGCATTTCTTTCCTCACAGTCTTCTCTCCTATTAATATGGACGCGCTGCACTTGCTCCCTGGTAAAGCCCAGGTACTCCACTTTTGCATGAGATCCCATCACTCAAGGACATTGCTTTAGTGGATCCCCTCTCTCTGCTACTTCATCGGTTTTCAACTTTTACGTATCTTTTCCATCACCTATAATCATGCTAATGTGTCTTCTGCATCAGGACATATATCTTGTCTGTTTCTCTTTTCAGCTTTACTACCCTATTTTATTTCCTCAGACTACAGAATAATTCCCCAAACGGTTGTCTATACTGTTTCCAGTTTTTTTCTTTCCATTTTTCTGTTGAAGAAGGTACTCTAATTATCATAGAGATGTCTTAAAGAATGAAATAACACATGTAAAATTAATAACTGAATTCTTGATACATGGTTAATACTAAAATATTGTTATGGGCAGCCATTATTATTTTTATATTTCTTATATAAACATAACCTTGTAACACGAGATACATGTCACTTATAAATAAGTTGCACTAGATAGAAAGATAAAAGAATCTTAGATCTTAAATGGATTTTTAAAGGTTAGCACTAGCTCTGAATAGGTCTGTAGTAAGACCATTTTAAGAGAGAATTAAACAATAATTGCTAAAGGAGATTTCACTCTCAGTTTTTCCCAGCAACTATTCTCAGAAAGGTTGATCTAAAGATTAAATTTTCAGGAACAGTTTAATCTCACCCCTCTTCTGTTGTCAAAAAAAAAAAAAAATAGGGGAGAAAATGAAAGCCGTTATTCACATGCTGTCAATCCTAATGTATGCTCTTTTGTTGAAAGAATAAAGAGTTTTAAACTCTTATCATTTGTTAAGGAGTATTGATGCTTCTCATATCTTTTTTCTATTTGTCCCTCTCTGCTTAAAAAATGATCAAAATTGGAAATACATACCATTAATACAATTTTAAGGGGAAAATGATACTTATATTTTAAAGCTTATAATTCAATAAGAAAAGGATAAGCAACTCAATTGAAAAAATAGATAAAGACTATGAATAGGAAATTTAAAGAAGAACACATCCAATAAATGAAAAGATGTTCAGTCTCTATCTGGAGGATGAACTATTAGGGAAATACAAATTAAACAAGTTACTATTTCTCAGTCATGAGATTGGCAAAATCTAAGACAGAACTAAGTGTTGTATGAGATCACAAAATCTTGTACTCTAATTGTAGGAGAATAAAATGGTTCAAACACTTGACTCAGTTTTATCAAATTGATCTGTAAGATTTAAAATGTGTATACTTTATGATTTTATTATTTATCTTTTAAGATTCTATCCTAGAGATACTCTGGTATACATGCATAAGAATTTTTATTGCACTGTTGTTTATAATAGTGAAACAGTGAAAACAAGTTTTCTTCAACAGAAAAATAATAAAATTAATACATTTATAAGTTTCTAAATTTAGATAATTCTCAAGCAAAAACATTACATGAAAAAGTAAGTTGCAGAAAGGTAGGTATGTATAGTACAATACTATATTTGAAGTCTAAGAACATGATAGACTTTGTTATGTATTGTTTTGCATATGTAAATATGTATTGAAAGTATAAATATATATATACATACATACATTGTAATATATCAAATTCAAAATAGCATTAGCTCTGGGGGTAGAGCAAGGGAAATGGGACCAGAAAGGGAAGGATTTAAAGGGAACTTTATTTATTCATTCATTTTAAATCCTTTTTATCATTTTATTTTTCAAGACTTCTTTTTTTGGAGCAGTTTTAAGATCACAACAAAATTCAAAGGAAGGTGCCTGACCAGGTGGTGGTGCAGTGGATAGAGCGTTGGACTGGGATGTGGAAGACCCAGATACGAGACCCCGAGGTCGCTAGCTTGAGCACAGGTTCATCTGGTTTGAGCAAAGCTCACCAGCTTGAACCCAAGGTCGCTGGCTTGAGCAAGGGGTTACTTAGTCTGCTATGGCCCCACGGTCAAGGCACATATGAGAAAGTAATCAATGAACAATTAAAGTGGCGTGACGAAAAATTGATGCTTCTCATTGTTGTATTTTAAGTGTATATTTAGGATAACAGTCCTTTCATATGTGTCCTTTGCAAATGTTTTCTCTCAGTCTTGAGCTTGTGTTCTAATTCTCTTGATACTATCTTTCCCACAGAAGTTTATAATTTAATAAAGTCCAGTTTATCAGTTACTAATTTCATGGATTGTGTCTTTGGTTTTGTATCTAAAGTCATATTCATAAACAAAGTCGTCTAGGTCTTATCCTGTGTTTTTATGAGGTTTATAGTTTTGTGTTTTACAGTTAGGTTGTGACCCATTTTGAGTTAATTTTGATGAAGGGCGTCTAAATTTCTTTTTTTTTCTTGCATGTAGACAACATAAGTTTGTGGGGTTTTTTAAAATTTATTTTTCCATTGATTTGAGTGAAAGAGAGGGAGAGTTAGAGTGAGAGAGAGAGATAGAGAGAGAAACATCAACTCATTGTTCCACTTAGTTGTGCACTCATTGGTTGCTTCTCGTATGTGCTCCAACCAGGGATGGAACTCACAACCTTAGCACACCAGGATGACGCTCTATCCACTAGCCAGAGCCTTGAGTTGTGTTTTTTTTCTTTTTCTTTTCCAAGAGAGAGGATGGTAGATAGAGAGACAGACACCCACTTGGCCCCGACTGGGATCTACCCTTGGTAACCCCTTTCTGAGGCTGATGCTCTGCCCATCTGGGGCCATGCTTGCAACCTAGCTATTTTTAGCACCTGGAGTAGAGGCTCCGTGGGGCCATCCTTAGTGCCCGGGGCTGATGTACTGGAACCAATCAAGCCATGGCTGCAGGAGGGGAAGAGGGAGAGAAAGGGGAGGACAGGGGTCAGGGTGGAAAAGCAGATGGTTGCTTCTTTTGTGTGCCCTGACTGGGAATCGAACCTAGGACATCATTACTGCTTTCTTTTATTGCTCTTGTTCTTTGTTTTTATCTTTGTCTTTCACTCTTTTTCTTTTTTATTGTTTGTTTTACATGATTTCATTTATTTCTTTTAATATATCAGTTATACTTCTTTTTAGACGTTTTATACCAGTTTCCGTACAGATTGCAATATAAATTTAGAACTAATTCAAGTCCACTTTCAAATAACACTATACCACTTCAAAGATAGTGTGAGTACCTTGTAATGACAAAATAATTCTAATTCCTTCCTCTTATCCCTTGTACCATTGCTGTCTTTCATTTTAGCTACATATAACTATACATAAACATGCACATATGTACACACATATGAGCTACAAACATGAGCATATATAATCAGATATTGTTGCTGGTATTATTTTGAATAAACTGTTGTCTGTTAGATCACTTGAGAAGTGGTTTTTTTACCCTCCCTATTGCTTCTTCAGTGCTGTTCCTTTCTTTATGTAAATCCAGGGTTTTGGCCTCTATTATTTTCCTTCTCTCTGAATAACTACCTTTAACATTTTTGGCAAGGCAGGTCTATTGGCAAGAAATTTCCTCAATTTTTGTTTAACTGAAAAAGTCTTTAATTATCCTTCACTTTTGAAGAATAATTTTGCAGCGTACAGAATTTTATGTGTGTGTGTGTGTTTTTTTTTTTTTTAATGTCAGCATGTAAATACTCTCTCAATAGTCCACTTTTCTTTCTTGGATGATTTCTGAGAAGTGGATATAATTCTTATCTTTGTTCCTCAACTTTGATTTTCTGTAATTTGAAAATGATATGCTGTTGGGCAGATAAAATATATTATGCTCACTTTGTTAAAGATGGCGCTGCCCACATGGAAGTTTGTTGATATTAATGTGTGTTTTGGAACAGGCTGTGGGCAGGCCGGGTCAATATAGCCTAAGGCTTAGTTTTAAGAGTAAGCTCTTCTCCACACCCTTGACTGATTGGATGATGTAGGGTGGTGCACTCTCCTGAGGAATCCCATTATGCCTCAGATGGGTGGCTTTGTATCAGAGACTTTCTTGTATGTATAATTGGATTAAAGGTTTGGATTTGCTAGGCTATAAACTGGGGCAGTCTGGGAGCTTGATCTCTCTCTCACTTGGTTCCTGAGGTAGAAGAGAGGAGAGCAGATCAAGGCCATGTGGAGGAGAAGTAGCCAAGATGGCAGAGTGCTGAGAAAGAAGTCAGTTTGTTAAGAGTCTGTGCAGGAGGAGATGGGAAACAGAGGTGGATAAGTCTGGTGAGCTAGAAACCTTTGATTCTAGGAAACTTGGATAAGTCAGTAGCTTGTGAGCACTGAATGTGTGGGTTTTGGAGCCCAGTGTGTGTTTTTGCTTGCCCGCCGGGTGCAAGGTAGAATTAAAGCTGATGGCTCACCAGTTCTTGGCTCCGGTGTTTTATTGCCATCTGTCCGAATCCAATGTGAACCTGCATGGGTCAGGCTGCTGTGATGGCGGCCCCGGCTATTGGCTTTATATATGCCTAAATGTATTTTTTTGCTATTTATCCAGGTTGGTGTTCTTTGAGGCTCATGGATCTGTGGTTTGGTATCTGATGTCAATTTGGGGAAAGTCTCAGTCATTGTTGTCTCAAATATTTCTTATGTTCCTTTTGTCTTTCTTCTGGAATTACACCATTACTTGTATATTATGCAGTTTGTATTGTTCCACAGTCCTTGGTTGGTCTGTTTTCTATTTTTTAGTGTTTGTTCTGTTTTCTTTACAGTTTTTGAGGATTTTATTGATATATCGTCACCTCAAAGATTCTTCAGCTATCTCCTGTCTACCAATTATCCTATCATAGGCATGCTTAATTTCTGTTACAGTATTTTTATCTTTTGCATTTCTTTGGCTCTTTTTTATGTCATAGCATTTTCATCTGTTTGCTTAAATTGCTCATCAGTTCTCGCATGCTGTCTACATTGTCTGTTAGACTCTTAGCATATTAATCTTAGTTATTTAAATTGATCTGATAATTGCAGCATCCATGCCATATCTGGTTCTGATGCTTGCTCTCTTTCTTTAGATTCTGTTTTATGCCTTTTAATATTGTCATAAAGTATGTTACTTTAATCCGTGAGTTACATAGAGACACCAAGGCAGGATACAAAAGAAATTTTAGGAGATTTATTAATAATCCGCTACATATGACTTACGTGGGGTATAGCTAACCCAAATCATGCAGCCTCAAATATAGCTCTGAGGCTAGTTACATAGACATGATCACATACAGATTGGGTGTGCACGATGCAAAAGTTATTTACTGATAAGCTTGCAACATTTATCTATAGGATCTATTAAAAGGAAACAAACATTCCTACATTTCAAAACTTACAAGATAACACAATTGTGATAAATGTCATTTTACATATCAACACAATAGGGATAAATATTGTTTTACATATCAAAGACATTTCCAAATCTTCTAGTGTTGTTGCCACAACAGTGAAAACTTTTGCTTAAGATAAGGAAATTACCTTTGCTAAAATTGTTGGGGCTAGATTTAGTTTACAAGTTTTATACATATAAAGAATTTCAAGAGGGATTATTATTAGAAAGCATATAAAATGTTATAGAATGCAGGTTTTTCAAGCAAGGGGAGTGGGCTCGAGATCCCTTTATCTAGAGTATACGTCACTCTCAGGACTCCAGGAAGGGAGGAAGAGTTGGAATCAGTATAGGATATGTAAACATTGTCTCTTAAAGGATCTTATTGAAGGAAATTTTCAGATAACTTTTGCCCCTTTAATCTCTTGCTCTTTTCTTTTTTCTTTTTTCCCAGAAAGGAGGGGTAAGAGGGCCTAACTTGTCCTTTTAAAATACTAATGTTAACAATTTTTTGCAATTCTTTGGCACCTTCTCACATTATCACTTGTATTATTTTCTTGGTAAAAGTAATTGCTGTGAATAGGCATTTTATGTGATGGTAAGATATGTGGGGAGGGGAAGTGTTCTATCATGCTAATACTAGGTCTCACTCTTTTAGTGAGCCTATACCTTTGTCTGTGAACTTCAGAATAGTTTTAAACTTGTTTTCTCCTTTATGTGGTAAAGGATGACTAGAGCAGGCTTGAATTGGCTTATTTCCCTTCCCTGGGTGAGTTAGGCTCTGGTAATAGTCAAGCAGATAAGGGTTTGGTTAATTAGTTTCTCCAGAGAGCAGGCCTTGTTAAGAACAGAGTGCTCTGACATATTTCAAAATGATTCTTTTTTATCTTCTCCTCTGGAAACCTGAGGGGATTTTTCTCTGATATTTACTGTGGAGAACTAGTCAGGCTCCTGAGGTAAATCTCAATATTGTAGGGTCTCTCTGTGACTGGGTGCTCCTGGAATCTAATCTCAGAATTGTCCACACTGGGCCCCTAGTAATTCACCAGTCACCATTCTGGTTTTCCTACCATGGTACTGGTTCCCTCAGCAGTTTTCTGCTAGGGACACTGCTTTGGTAAGCAGCAACTCCCGGTATCTGATGTAGGTCTATTAGTCAGATAAGTTTGTAAATATGATGAATATGTTTGCTCGCTTATAGTTTGCATTGAGTGTGGGGGATAGGCTGTAAGCAGTCTACCTAATGGGTCCTTATAGCCTAAGGCTTAGTTTTAAGACTAAGCCTTTCCCACCCTTTAGTTACTAAGATCTTTTCAAAACTAAGCCTTTCCCACACCCTTGACTGTTGCATGATAGGGGGTGGTGCACTCTCATGAGGAATCCCATTATGCCTCAGATAAGTGACTTTGTATCAGAGACTTCCTTGTTTGTAGATTGAATTAAAGGTTTTGATTTCTACACTATAAAATGGGGCAGAGGAGCCCATGCTGGAGGAGAGCAGAGAAAGGCCACATGGAGGAGAGGAGAAGCAGCCAAGATGGTGGAGTGCTGAAGGAGAAGCCAGTTTGTGCAGAGAGAAAGAGATGAGGAACAGAGGGGAATAAGGATGGTAGAAACCTTTGATGCTAGGAAACTCGGATAAGTCAGAGCACTGAATGAGTGGGTTTTGGAGCCCAGTGTGTGTTTTTGCTTGCCCGCTGGGAGCAAGCTAGGATTAAAGCTGATGGCTCACCAGTTCTTGGCTCCGTTGTCTTATTACCGACTATCCGAATCACATGCGAACCTGCATTGGCCAGGCGGCTGTGATGGTGGCCTTGGCCACTAAGTTTACACTCTCTCTCTCTCTCTTCCTATTCCATAGCCATGGCTCGGTTGATTCGAGCACTGATGATGGCTCTGTGGAGCTTCCACCTCAGGTGCTAAAAATTTAGCTTCTTTGCAAGCATTGGCCCCAGAAAAGGGTTGCCAAGTGGATCCTGGTCAGGGCACAGGTGGGAGTCTGTCTATCTCCCTTCCTCTCACTTAAATTACAAAACAAAACAAAACTTGTGGTACTTGTGATACACAGGTTGAAAACACTGATATGTGGTCATTGGGGCAGTTGTTGCTCCGGGATGTTGAGCTGAGTGTAGCTACGGGTTTAGCAACTTAATAGTAGCTCTGAGAACTCAGGTACAAGAAGTGCAGAGGCCCAACTTCCTTCATAGCCTCCTGGTTCTGTTTTAAGTAGCAATTTTCATTCCATTTCTCCCCATTGTCATCTAATGTAACAGTTCATGAATTTTTATTTTCTTCTATTTTAGGATTTTTTTTTTTTTTAATTTTGGATTATTCTGGAACTTAGTGGGAGTCCCAGTAAAGCCTTTAAGCAATTTCTGTGTGGAAACCTCAGATTCTCTGCTTTTTTTTCACTCTTTTCCCCTCATTTTACCTCTAATAGTCTCCCCAAGCTAATTCTTGTACAATGTCAGTATTATTTTATTAATCTTTCCTTTTCAGCTTTTCTTTCTTTGCCACTCTGCAACATGAACATGTTACTCGCTTCTTCCCTGAACCGTTCATATATCTATCCATCTCAACTCTAAGCAAAGAATCATTGTTCTTACAACTGATTTTAAGAACAATGTCTTCTTTGTTAAATGGTTTTAGATGTCAGCTATCTGGTTTCTTGTTCATTTTGATTTATCGACAGTGAATACATATACCACAATGTCAAATTTGAACTTTTAGTTGATTCCTTGGATTTTTAAAAATTATTTCACACCTCCTTTTAAATTTTTTAAATTAATTATTTGAGAGAGGGAGAGAAATTAATTTCATCTTCCATTTATTTTTGCATTCATTGGTTGACTCTTATATAAGCCAGCAATTGAACCTGCAGCCTTAGCATGTCAAGACGATGCTCTAACCAGCTGAGCCATAGTGCCAGGGCTGTTTCCTTGTTTTTTTGAAGTTGATGTTTTGCTCTACTTTATGTTCTTATTTTCATTGCCTTTCAAGGGATGAAAGTAGAAAAATGATTTTATTCCACTCTAACTGGAAATCACTCTTAAGTATTGTTTTTTGCGGTACTCTTAGTATTATTAAGGTGATAGAAAAAACTTAGTTTATGACACTATTTTGTTTAATGAGTCCCCCTCAAGCTAACTAATAATGGCATCTGTTTTTCTCTTAATTATTCTTTCTTCTCTTTCTTTGTACGGCTTTCCTATGTTCTGTTGATTATTTCTGTTGTATTTATGTCTTAAAAGAGATGTATTTAGCTTATGAGAATAAAAATCTTTAACTACTGTAAAGCCAATAGCCAGGGCCTTTATCACAGCCACCTGGCCCATGCAGGTTCTCATTAAATTTGGACAGTCGGCAATGAAACACCAGAGCTGTAAGGCCAGTAGTCAGGGCCACCATCACAGCAGCCTGGCCAATGCAGGTTCGCATTAGATTCGAACAGTCGGTAATGAAACAATGGAGCCAAAAACTGGTGAGCCATCAGCTTTAATTCTAGCTTGCACCCAGCGGGCAAGCAAAAACACACACTGGGCTCCAAAACCCACACATTCAGTGCTCACAAAGCTACTGACTTATCCGAGTTTCCTAGAATCAAAGGTTTCTAGCTCACCAGACTTATTCACCACTGTTTCCCATATACTCCAGCACAAAATCTTAACAAACTGGCTTCTCCCTCAGCACTCTGCCATCTTGGCTGCTTCTCCTGGCCTCCATGTGGCCTTAATCTGCTCTCCCCTCTGATACTTCAGGAACCAAGAGATCAAGCTACTGGTCTCTCCCACTTTATACCATAGAATCAAAACCTTTAATCCAATTATACAAACAAGAAAGTCTCTGTATAATGGGATTCCTCAGGAATGGGATTCCAATCAGTCAAGGGTGTGGGGAAAAGCTTACTTTTAAAACCAAGCCTTAGGCTATAACAACCTGGCCTGCTTACATTACAGTCTTTCCCCAACACCCATCCCAAGCATAAGGGCAAATAATATCACCTGGGTGACGGGCTTCCATGTGGGCAGCGCCATCTTTAACAAAGTGAGCATAATCTATTTTATCTGCCCAACAGGAGCCAAGAACTGGTGAGCCATCAGCTTTAATTCTAGCTTGCACCCGGCGGGCAAGCAAAAACACACACTGGGCTCCAAAACCCACTCATTCAGTGCTCACAAAGATACTGACTTATCTGAGTGTCCTAAAATCAAAGGTTTCTAGCTCACCAGACTAATTTACTTCTGTTCCCCATCTCCTCCAGCTCAAACTCTGCACAAACTGTTTTTTTGCTCAGCACTCTGCCATCTTGGCTGCTTCTCCTGGCCTCCATGTGGCCTTAATCTGCTCTCCTCTCTGATACTAATCTCAGGAACCCAGGAACCGAGAGAGCAAGCTCCTGGTCTGCCCCACTTTATAGCATAGATTCAAAACCTTTAATCCAATTATACAAATAAGAAAGTCTCTGATACAAAGCCACCCATCTGAGGCATAATGGGATTCCTCAGGAGAGTGCACCACCCTACATCATCCAATCAGTCAAGGGTGTGGAGAAGACCTTACTCTTAAAATTAAGCCTTAGGCCATAACGACCCTACCTGCTTATATTACAGCCTTTCCCCACACCCATTCCAAGCATAAGGACAAATAATATCACCTGGGTGACGGGCTTCCATGTGGGCAGCTCTATCGTTAACAAAGTGAGCATAATATATTTTATCTGCCCAAGAACTACTAAGCTATAAGTAAGAAAAATAAAGCTACTATTTTAGAATTAGCTGAACCTGTGACTGTAACCTTGCTTTTCTGTGTTTCAATTTTCTCCATAATAAATAAGAGAAGAAAATAGTATCTACTTGTATTTCTGCTGATGTTTATTTGGAGAGTAGTGGGTTGATGCATCTCAATTCTTTGTAATGCAACCAAGCTGTACAGTGGAATACTATACAGCTTTAAGAAAGACGAAAATCTCACCTTTTGCAACGGCTTTTACAACAGCATGGATGGACCTGGAGATTATTATGTTAAGTGAATAAGCCAGTCAGGAAAGACAATCACCATATGGTTTCATTTGAATAAGATAAACTAAGAAACAAAATAGAAACAGACTGACAGTTGCAGAATGGATAGGGTGTGGGGGAGTGAAAAGGTGAAGGGATTAAGGGAGAAGAAAACCTCACAGACAACAGTATGGTGATTGTAAGAGGAAAGGGTAGTGGAAAGAGTTGACTTGGGATGGTGAACACATACTACAATACACAGATGATGTGTTATAGAATTGTACACCTGAAATCTATATTAATCCATGTCGCCCAATAAATTCAATAAAGATAAATAAAATTATAGAAATAAAACCAAGCTGTACATATTTCAGGAATTTGATTATCATTTTTAATTTTCACAGAGATACTACATAGCCTTTCCTCACTATCACAAGTTCATTCTTTACATAAGAAACAGTTGCAGATTGGTTCAGTATTACCTCTCTATTCCCTGTATATTTTTCTTTAATATTCTTTGCTAAACAGTGCAAATAATTTAAAATATTAATTATACCTAGATTATTTTTTTATTAAGTGAGTGCCGGAGAGGCAGTGCCCCAACTGGGCCCCCCTGCAAGCCTCCTACCTGGTGATGCTTTGCCCAACTGGGACTGCTGCTCTGTTGCTTGTCAACTGAGCTATTTTAATACCTGAAGCAAGACCACAGAGCCCTCCTCAGCACCTGGGGCCAATTTGCTCAAACCGGTTGAGCCATGGCTGCGGGAGGAGAAGAGAGAGAGAGGAGAGACACAGAGAGAGAGAGTAGGGAGAGGAGTCAAGAAGCAGATGGTCCCTTTTCTTGTGTGCCCTGACCAGTAATTGAACCTGGAACATCTGCTCTCCTGCTGAGCCAACCAGCCAGGACCATTAGACCTAGATTTCAAACAGGAATACTAAAACACTTATATTTTTAAAGCCAATATCTCTTTTCTATATGATTCTCCTTTTTTTTTTTACTTTTGAATTATCAAAGTAAAAATGATCAGACCATCTCCTTACTAAAGGTATGTGTAATTTTCTAAACAGAGTTGTTAAAAAGTTAAAAGTAAAGCAGCTTACAAATACAGCCTCTGGTTTTCTTAATTTTTGCCTTTCTGAAATGCAGGATAGACTATGTAATCACTGGTGAGCTCTTGTACTGTGTGGTTTTTAAGCTTAGTTTGGATTGACATTTATTGTTTTCAACTTGAGACATAAATGTCTTCTTTTATGTTGAAACATTTTAAACATGTACAAATATCTGTGTGTGTAGTACATATAGTAACAATATTAGATATCAATCTCAAATAATTTAACAGATATACCGTATTTCTCCATGTATAAAATGTACCTTAATTTTGGCGCCCGAAATTTGAAAAGAAAATGCATTACATAAAGTTATTGAACTCAGGTTTTATTCATCATAAAATTCATACAACTCCTCATCACTGTCAACATTCCCATCCATTAGTTTGTTTTCATCTGTGTCTGATGATGAATCACTGTTTTCATGTATTGTCTCGTCCTCAGTTCCATCTATGGCATTTGAAATACCACACTTCTTAAATGACTTGACAACCAATGTATAAGATACACCCAGTTTTTAGACCCCAAATTTTTCAAAAACGGGTGCATCTTATACATGGGGAAATATGGTACTAATATTATTTTATATGAAATATGTATTCAATGTTTTCTAGTTGTTACACTAATAGTTTTTACAGCTTTTTTTTTTTTTCCAACTGGAGCCAATGAGGCCCTATTGGTTGTCACTGCCTTTTTTGTCTTTTATGGCATTACCAGGTTTGGAGAGCACAGAAACTTGGATTTGTATGGATTTATCTGATTGTTTGTTCATGATTACATTCAGGGTAAACAAACGGGTAGGGTGGTGATGTGTGTTCCCATTACATCATATCAGGAAGCAGCAAAATTATGTTAGTCTGTCTCATAATTGCTGATGCTAAATGAAATCACTTCGTTACTGTGGTAAATGCCGGATTGCTCCTTGGAAATGTACTCTCTTTTCTTTGTAATTAGTAAGTAATTTGTGGCACATACTTTGAGACCATGTGAACTTCCTGTTTCCTGTAACATTTCTCTCGGTGTTTCCTGTAATATCTTTCTCTCAATTAATTATTTTACAAGTAGTTTCAAAATAGTTACTATTTTCTAATTCTATCATTTCATCTGCACTTATTAACTTCTCTTCTATAAGCAGCAGTTTTACAGAAACATCCTTTTAACATAATTTTTCACTATGAACTTATGAATTATTCATCTATTTTATGTAATCCATTATGATCAGCATTATTTTGGATGGCCAAATACTCCCAGCTTTATTTTGTGCAGTACCCTTAGTCAAGTTCTAATATCCTTGGACATATCTCATTTGTCCTTGAGCATTTCTGTGCTCTCTGCCACAGACCATAGCAGGTTCACGTTCTGTGCTCACTGTTCTAGACACGGGGTCACCCTTTTCCTCAATAAGCCTGCTTTCTTTTCTTGGGAAATGGTATATGCAAACCATAATTTGTGTACTAAGGATGCTCATTTATATTGAGTCATTGTCTGTCTGTCCTTGTAGTGGACAGAATTGAGAAATACCTTTAATCAATCCCCTTTGTATATTTGTATCTTTATTCTGGTTTACAGTAAGAACCTTTATTTGCTCTATTCTAAAATATACCTAAACTAGTTTCAGAATTACTACATCAATACTACATCTAGCAACAAATCTATTATTAAGTACAGCATTTCTCTGCAATTCTGTTTGCCCCTAATATATCTTACTAAAGTCAAGGTTTGTAATTAAAAATTACGAGAATTACTTGTTTTTCCCTGCATGGTTTTGCACTAACAATTTGAAGTACAATTAGTTTTATTTGTTTTTGTATTTGTTTGTATTTAGTTTTAGAGTTCGCTTTTCCATTCTTTTAAAATTTAAATTTATTTTGAAATATCTAAAATATTTGTATATCTCAAAGACTTACTATTTTTATCACTGTTGTTTTTATCTGGGTACTATGTTCTCCCACTTTCACCCCCCACTTCTGGAAACTATTTTCATTTGTGTGTGTGTGTTATCTTTCCTACATGTGTAGGTGAGAGAAAGAGAGAGAGATCTATTTCCCTTTTGTGAACACAGAAGTATATCATGTATAAGAAATTATTTCTTAAAGAACTAATTGTTTAGCTTATATATCCTTTTTTATAATAACATGCGGTTTTTATAATTGGAAAATACATTGTTTGCATTTCTTTGTCACTGGTATTCACAGGGGGACCTGGACGCTCCACCCTGCCCACCCCCGGACACACGGCTGCATTTCGTGCCTCCCTCTGGACCAACTTAGAGAAACTAGCGGATCAGATTTGTACTGTTTGTGGACAGGTAAGTATTTTAGAGAACTGAAAAGAACGTTAGTTATGGATTAATTCCTGGTTATTTAAAGGTTGGGCAGGTTTATTAAATTCTCTGAGCATTCAAAATAACTACATTAGCTGATTATTGTGTATGGAAAGGCTCTGCCAAAACATCACTTCTCTTCCCTTGCTTTTTCTGGTGCCTGCTCCTTACACTTGCTTCATTTGTAAATACCAATTATATACATTCTCCCTCTTCCTCTTTCTAGGTGCAACATCTACAGAAAATATTAGCCAAGAAGAGAGATCCTGTTTCTCACATTTTTTTCATTGAAGAAATAGTTAAGGTATGTTTAAAGAAAAATATATTTATCTCTTTATTAAAGAATGCAAGAAGATAATGAGTTAGATTATTTGTTTCTATCTTACAGAGAGGCTACATGTCCAATAGTAGTAGAAAAATTATTTTTGGCAACCACAATTTTTTTTTTTTGCAATATGTGTATAAATATGTTTATTTATTGAGTAGCTTCTGGCAGTAATACTATTTATGGAATAATTTCTGAAATGCATATAATAATTTCTTTTATATGATTTTTGTAAATGTCTTTTGAAGCTTCACTAGAGAATATGATAATACTTTCTGGTAACTAAGAGATTTAATTAGTGGTTATTACAATGTCTTATAAAGTCTGCACTCAAGATGGTAGGATTCATTCAGTTGTTGATTTTTCATAAACAGCACATTGCTGTATTCATGTTCCCAGTTCCGAAAGATCCCTCCTGTCCTTCGATCTGCTGGCCAGATAAGCAGTAAGAATGCCATTTCTGCATAGGAAACCCCAACTCTACATTTTATTCATTCACTTTTATATACTTTTGATAATAATTAATGGAATAGCTGATTATTCATTAAAGATGAACACTTAGGGCCCCAAAGAAACAATTTCTCTATGGTTCCAGCATCATGATGTAGGTGGTTTCCTTTGTAGTTCAAATTTTACATATTTTATATATCATGTTGGGGATTTCAAAAACTACCTTTCAGTTTGCTGATTCACCAGGAGCGTTCACAGCACCCAGCTGCCGCCATGCTCATGGCTGTGATTTATTATAGTGAAAGTGGGAGAGGCAGAACTAGCAAAGGAAAATGTGTTATGTGGTGAGGTCAGGAGGAAACCTGGTGCACAATTCCGAGTCCTCTCCCACTGGAGTTACACAAACACTCTTCATTCCTATATCAATAAGTTGTGACGTCATATATGAACTGACTTCCAGGGAAGCTCATTTTGGGCCTAGCAGTTCAGGATTTCCATCAGAGGTCAGTGCCTAACATGTAGCAAAATTCTAGATTCCTCAAAGCAAAGCAAGTATTGAGCGTAAACCACAGCATTTGAGCAAAGAGTTTAAATGCAGTGCAAAATCCAATTGTCAGGTGCCAGGCAAGGACCAGACTTGTATGCAGGCATTTTTAACTAGAGCAGTCCTAGACCTTCTATGTTAACTTTTTTCTGCACATATACTTATATTAGTATATCCTGCTTGCATAACCCTGCTTCATATTTGGCTTTTAATTGTGTGAAAGAGACAAAAATATACTTTTGTCAATTTGTATAGTTTTTAGTTTTTACATTTACTAGTAGGGTTACTAATAATCAGATCTTCATTTTTATAGGCAAGCAAATGCACTTGAAATGTTGTCATTCATTTCTTCTATTTGATCATCTTTATATCCAAATTAATTACTTTAATCTTTATATGGAATGGCTTGGTTTCAAACTTTTACTATCTAATCTTTTGTATATATTTTTTCTTTTTAATAGTTTACTTACCATATTCCCCATGTATAAGTAGCACCCTTTTTAAAAAATTTTGGGGTCTGAAAACTGGGTGCATCTTGTACAGTGGTTGCAGATTTTTTTTACTTATATTTCCCGCTGTTTTGCACTGTTTTTGCGCTCATTATAGATTTCTTTACTTGCATTTCCTGCTTTTTCGTGTTTGTTGTCTTTGCACTCATTGTTTGGAACTTGTTACTGGTATATTACAGTAGGGTTACGTTTTGCCATGTTTTGCCCAGAAAACGGCTCAGAAAAGATTTTTGTACAATGCTGAATTCAAGTTAAAAGTGATCAAGTTTGCAAAAATGAATGGAAGTCATGCTGCTGAACATAAGTTTGGTCCTCCTCCAATTGAGAAATCAATCCGAGACTGGCTACGAGAAGAAGAAACCCTACTGAAAACTCCATGGCAGAAGAAGGCCATGAGAGGCAAGCCAGAAAAATGGCCTGATTTAGAGAGGGAATTGAAGATATGGATTGAAGAGCAAAGGGCAATTGGAATTCTGGTGTCCACCAAGAAGGTTCAGCATGAGACAAGAAGGATTGCTGATGAAAAAGAAGTTACTGATTTCAAAGGAGGACACAATTGGTGCTTCAGGTTCATGGAACAAAATGGACTGAGTGTGCATACACGCACCAGACTTGCCCAAAAGATTCCTGAAAGCTATGAGCAAGAAGGTCCTTGAATTTCCTTTTTTTGTCATTCAATGTCGGAAGACACATCAGTTTGAGTTGGGACAGATTGCAAATATTGATGAAGTTTCCCTTTAATTTTATGTCCCAAGTGATAGAACTGTTGATAAGAAGGGGGTGAAAACTATAACTGTGAAGACAAGTGGACATGAAAAGAGCCATTATACAGTTGTTCTAGCTTGTTGTGCCGACAGAACCAAGCTAGCTGCCTGCTGTGCTGAATTCCAAACACAAGAAGACATTCCTCAAGGAGTGATTGTTCACGTTCGTGACAAGGTTTGGACGGATCAGGATGGGATGAAGATCTGGTTTGATAAAGTTTGGAGAAGGAGATCAGGTGGGTTCTTACACAAACCTGCCCTATTGGTGCTTGATCAATTCAGGGCACACATAACAAAAAACACAAAGAAGATTGCTACAGAGCAAAATACAAAACTTGTCGTCATACCTGGAGGCTTGACATCTCAGCTCCAACCACTTGATGTCAACATTAACAAACCCTTCAAAGCTGCCATGAGAGATGAATGGAAGCAATGGATGAAGTCTTCTGGGGACCATCTGACACCAGGAGGAAGAGTAAAGAAACCAACTATAGGAGAAGTTAGTATTTGAGTGAAAAGATCCTGGGATAATATCAGGATTGAGATCATTGTCAAGTCATTTAAGAAGTGTGGCATTTCAAATGCCATAGATGGAACTGAGGATGAGGCAATTAGGAAGACAGTGATTCATCATCAGACACAGATGAGGACAAGCTAATGTTTGGGAGTTTTGACAGTGATGGGTAGTTGTATGAGTTTTATGATGAATAAAACCTCAGTTCAATAACTTTATGTAATACATTTTTTTTTTCAAATTTTCGGCTCCAAAATTAAGGTGCATCTTACACATGGGGGAATACAATAATGTTCTACTAACAACATTATAGTTAAGAATATAAAAAATTAGAAAGAAATAGTGCCATTTAAAAAGGCTTATGTTTGTGATATTATTGCAAAGTGTTAACATTAAAAACTCATATAAATTCTTCTCAACATTCAGGTATCATAATGAATAGGCAGTGGCACCTTATGTATGACCGGTTTTCAATGGGTTTGAATTATTACCAAGTAAAGAGGATTATCAGGAATAAGGATATGTGATTTTATCTTATTAATGCTTTTCATTTACTTACAAAGTTTTCTATTTAATAAAATAAAACCAATAAAGATTTCTTTTTCAAACGTTGTTGTAAAGCTTTTTTAGAATACAGTTATACATAACACATCCACATATTTGTAATTATATATAATTTATTTTTAAGTGAGAGGAAGGGAGATAGTGAGACACATTCCCACGTGCACCCCAATTGGGATCCACCTTGCAACCTCCATCTGGAGCTGATGCTCGAATCAATTAAGGTATTTGTAACACCTGAGATTGATTTGATCAGAACAACTGAGCCATCCTCAGTACTGGTGTCCAACATTCCAACCAGTCGAGCCACTGGCTGTGGGAGAAGAAGGTAGAGAGAAGGGGGAGAATGAGGGAGAGAAAAGCAGATGGCTTCTTCTCTTGTGTTCCTTAACTGGCAATCAAACCTGATGTCCATATGCCAAGTTCACTGAGCCAACCAGCCATGGTTAATATTTATGTGTAAATTTTAAAGTGAATTTTCAGGTTAGTTGATATTTGCAATTTTAGGGTAATATTTACGAAAAAGGAAATTAGTCCCTCTTGAAATTCAGTGTACTTAACTATATTCAGAAGACATTAGATTTTTATTTGTAAAAAGTCTAAAATAACTGCTGACTCTACATGCTTGGGAATGCCAGGGCAAGAGAAAGGTAAAAAGCCTCAAAAGGAAATGTCTGTTATATAATATAAAGATAGCACATACATTTTACTGTATTTACTATAATTTCTTTAAAACAGTCTTTTTAGGGGTGGGCGACACAGGCAGAGGGATAGAGCAAAAAGATTTATGGACATGAACAGCAGTATGGTGATCGCTGGGAAGGGGGGAGATGGAGGAGGTTATAGAGGATAAATAGTGATGGATGAAGACTTGACTTTGGGGGGCTGAACACACACTGCAGTGGACAGAGTTGTGTTGTAGAATTGTGCGCCTGAAATCTGTACAAATGTTTAGTGTCAACCTAGTAAATTCAATTTAAAAACTTAGTCTTTTCATTTATAAAGCTATAAACAAATATTCTTACTAATTACATTAATTATATTACTATCAAGGAACATTATAGTTAAAATAATTTTCAATGGCAGTGAAACCTTTGTAAAAATTGTCGATATTTAGAATGATTTGAGGCTGTAGACAATGATCCATAACATTTTCAGAAAATTTTAAACTTGTGTAGATGATGATATGTTTCTGGTGTCTTAGATCATTGAAGAATAATATCTAGATCAGGGGTGCCCACACTTTTTCAGCTTGTAAGCTACTTATAAGATGACCAAGTCAAAATGATCTACCTACAATAAAAATGCAAAACATAAATTTATTTCTTCTATATTATCATTATTTAAGTTACTATTATTACTACTTAATATTGTGTATTCTTCTTTCACCTTTCTCCTTCTCGGCTCTCTTTTCGGAGGAAAGTCAATGTCATAGTTTTTATGAACAGTCCGAAAAAGCCGCTCCACATTTTCCTTCTTTGGAATAGCAATGGCACACAGACAGATGAGGCAAACGCACTTAGAATATGACATAGTGAAAAAAATCTCTTTCCATTCTGTATGAAAGTGGTAGGTTTTAGACTTCTTACTCGGACCAGCTACGGCACTCATTTTTATACCCTTTGTTGTATTTAGTTTAAATAAATTGAAGGCTAATTACGCAGCAATGTAACTGAACAAGTTAGCGCGGTTTAATGCGCATGCGTAGGGTGTCAAAAGTTCAGATGTCAGATTGGCTACCCTGTATGCCAATCAAAAGACAAATGTCTTTTTAATGTCATGCGATCTACCCACACTTCCTTCGCGATCAACCAGTAGATCGCAATCAGCGTATTGAGCACCCCTGATCTAGACCAAGATCTTTGCATTTCTTTTTGTAATCATTTATTTTGAGAAAAATATTATGAACTAAATGTTCCTACACTATGAGTTTTGCATCTTCAGCATTTTTAAGAGCAACATAATCTTTCTAAACATTTTTTCTAATTTAGTGGTTTAGCCTTTTAAACATTTGAATGTATTTTAAAATACCAAAACTCTGTAAATAATTTAAGGTGAAAATATTAGGATTATACTCTGTGCTTTCTACAATGTCTGTTTAGAAATGATGCTTTTCTCCCTTTGGAGATTATTTCTAGTAAATATCTTTTAAAAATTCAAATCTGCCTTGAACATATTTTTAAAATATGTATTAAATTTTTGTAGACAATAGTCCATATTTTGAAATGTACTAAAAACTAAACTAATAGTTTCTTTTTGGTTTATAAAATGGATTTTAAACAAAATTACATTATTTATTTCATGTTACTAGGGAAATGATGAATCCATTTCCCAGGTGTCTTTGTTTTTAAACTATTTGATTTAATGGTCTGTAATTCACTATAAACTGTGATAGAATTTCCATATTTTATTTCTTCTTGCCAACTTTTTATTACAAAAAAATTATTTTGCATTTTCTTTTGTTAAACAAATTTTGTTATATCTTTTTGTTGTAGTTCAATACCTATGCATTTTATTTATTTTTTATTTTTATTTATTTATTTATTTATTTATTTACAGGGACAGAGAGAGAGTCAGAGAGTGGGATAGATAGGGAAAGACAAACAGGAGCGGAGAGAGAGGTGACAAGTATCAATCACTAGTTTTTCATTGTCATTGTGACACCTTAGTTGTTCATTGACTGCTTTCTCACATATGCCTTGACCACGGGCCTTCAGCAGACCGAGCTACCCCTTGCTGGAGCCAGCGACCTTGGGTCCAAGCTGGCGAGCTTTTGCTCAAGCCAGTTGGGCCCACGCTCAAGCTGGCGAGCTTGGGGTCTCGAACCTAGGTCTTCCTCATCCCAGACCGATGCTCTATCCCAGTGTTTCTTAACCTGCATTCTATTGAACCCTAGGGGTCAATGAGTCAGTCTCAGGGGTTCGGAGAAGCCTCTGCCGTGGAGGCCAGAATCAAGTAATACCGTAATTTGTTGTGAGTTCATGCACTTTGTTGGTTTTGTTCTTTGAGCAAGGTGATGTTCATGCACGGCTCATTTTGTGCACCAGTAAAAACACATATACCTATGTCTTGAATTTGGAAAAAGAAATCATATTTTATTTATCACTAAGGAAGGGTTCGGTGAATGCGCATATGAAACTGATGGGTTCTGTACCTCAAAAAAGGTTAAGAACCACTCCTCTATCCACTGCGCCACCGCCTGGTCAGGCTATTTTTATTTTTTAGCAAGAGAGAGAGAAGGACAGATAGGGTCAGACAGACAGCAAGGGAGAGAGATGAGAAGCATCAATTCTTTGTTGCAGTGTCTTAGTTCCTTGATTGCTTTCTCTTATGTGCCTTGACTGGAGGGGCTCCAGCCGAGCCAGTGACCCCTTGTTCAAGCCAACAACCTTGGGCTTCAAGCCAGAAACCATGGAGTCATATTTATGATTCCATGCTCAAGCCAGCAACCCCACACTTGAGCTGGTAAGCCCATGTTAAAGCCAGCGATTTCGGGGCTTTAAACCTGCGTCCTCAGCATCCCGTGCTGACACTCTATACATTGCACCACCGCCTGGTCTGGCAATACCTATGAGTTTTTTAAAAAATTTAATGTTCTTTAATTTTTATGGCAGCTTTAGGTATATATTAGAATTTAGCAGAAAGTACATCTATTACTTATATTATCATAACATCCATTAAACATTATGCAAAACCCCCAAAACTATACAATATAATGAGCTAATGTAAACTATTTAAACCTTAATGTAAACTATGGATTTTAGTTAATAATAACATATTAATAATGATTAATTGTAGCAGATATGCCTGACCAATACAAGATACATAATGCACTATGTAAATATGTGGCGTCATGTACCGTCGTAGTATTCTACAGAACAGGTGCAGTGGCTTCACTTCTCCAGCAGTAAATCCCTTATGCTGTACCTGTTCTTCTCCCACTTCTCTCTTTAACCCCTAATTACCACTGATCTTTTGTGTCTTTCAGAATGTCATATAATTGAAACCATACATTAGATAGCATTTCCAGACTGGTTTATTGCACTTAGTAATATGCATTTAAGGTTCTTCATATGTTTTTTGTGACTTGATTGTTCAGTTCTTTTGATTACTGAATATGGTTCCGCTGTATGGAAGTATCTTGTTTGTTTCTCCACTCACTTATTGAAGGACATCTTGTAGCTTCCATTCTTTTGGCAATTTTGAATAAAACTGCTATAAACATTCATATGCAAGTGTTTGTGTGGAAATAAATTTCCAAGACACTTGAGTAAATACTGAGGAATTAGTTTGTTGGATGGTATGGCTAGACTATGTTTAATTTTCTAAGAAATCACCAAACCGTTTTTCCAACATGGCTGCATCATTCTGTGTTCGCACCAGCAAAGAAGCAGACTTGTTGTTGCTACACAGCCTCACCAGCATTTGATGTTGTCTGTGCGTTAGGTTTTATGGTGTATATTTTAGATTTTAATAGGTGTGTAGTGTTATCTCATTGTTTTAATTTGTATTTCCTTGTAGATTTTTTAAAAATTAATTTATGGAAAAATATCTTCATTAGTTAAGTTTCTACAACTTTATCCATAGAATCAAGTCTTGCTACACACATTATTTAATAACATTTATCTGTTATAGTCAATCCAAGTGCTTAAAATGTTTTAGAATATTCTAAAATAATTTTATAAGATCAAGTATAGTCTGTTAGCATTTGAAAACCCAAATCTTAAAGGTTTCTTTTTTGAACACCTGTTTAAGTAGTGTCAGGCCCTGGCCAGTTGGCTCCATGCATAGAGCATTGGCCCGGCATGCAGATGTTCCGGATTCAATCCCGGTCAGGGCACACATGAGAAGCGACCATCTGCTTCTCTCCTTCTCTCTCTACCCTTTCTCTCCTCTTCCTTCCCACAGCCAGTGGTTTGATTGGTTCTAGCATAGGCCCTGGGTGCTGAGGATAGCTTCATTTTCCAAGCATCAGCCTTAGGCACTAAAAATAACTTGGTTGATTTCAGCATCCACCCCAGACTGGGGTTGCTGGGTGGATCCCGGCTGGGGCACATGCAGGAGTCTGTCTCATTTAAAAAAAGGGGGGGGGGAGGCAGGGTAGTACAGTGAAGTGGGGCCTTGTGCCTAGTTATCATACAGAACTGAGCATTGTTCTATTGATTATGCAACTATGGGTAGGTTCTGTAATCTTTCATAACATCAAATATCAGATGAGGATGGTATACTACCTATTGAAATGAGGTATTCTGAGGGAAAATGAAATGATATAGACTTAATTCAAATATTAGCTCAATAGTGCTATCATAATTATTTCAATCTTTTGTTTTTAAACCTTGAAACTTTATATAAGGATCTTAAACTTACCATATTCTAGGTGATGTAAAACCTCGCAGTGTGAGAAAGTCAGTTTTGTCTAACATTTCTAATAACGTACATGTATATTAATTCATTCAGATGTACATGTATATTAATTCATTCAGAGTATCAGAAACTTAATGTAAGAAATCATTCTTTCTTGACTAAGACAGTATCAAAGGTTTACTATCAGTGTGTCAGATAGTATATATCTTACTTTATTAAGGTTTATAATCTAACATTTGGTAATTTTGTAGCCATAAAAACTATGTAAATAATTTTTCTTAGTTTTTGTCTGTGAGATCTTGTGAAAATTGTTAAATCGTGTACTCTTTTATTAGGCCATAAAAGGGGGTTTATTTTAAAATATTTTAGTTTTGAAATTAATATTGCCAAATCTACCTTGATGTTTGCAAGATATTTGATTCCTGATGACAAAGGGTTCATATTAGTAGTATTCAGAGTCTCATCTTAAGAATGTTCACGAAGAGCCTGACCAGGCAGTGGCACAGTGGATAGAGCATCAGACTGGGATGCAGAGGACCCAGATTTGAAAATCTGAGGTCGCCAGCTTGAGCATGGGCTCATAGGCTTGAGCACGGGGTCACTGGCTTAAGCATGGGATCATAGACATGACCCCATGGTTGCTGGCATGAACAAGGTTACTCGCTCTGCTGTAGCCCCCCAGTCAAGGCACATATGAGAAAGCAATCAATGAACAACTAAGGTGCCACAGTGAAGAACTGATGCTTCTTATCTCTCTTCCTTCCTGTCTGTCCCTCTTTGTCTCTTTCTCTGACTATCTCTCTGTCTTTTCAAAGAAAGAAAAGAGAAAACAATTCCATCTGATGCCTGACCTGTGGTAGCACAGTGGATAAACCATCGATCTGGAATGCTGAGGTCACAGTTCAAAATCCTGGGCTTGTGTGGTCAAGGCACATACGAGAAGCAACTACTACGAGTTGATGCTTCCTGCTCCTCTCCACTTTATTTCTCTAACATTTAAAAAACAAACCCATATGATAGTTTCTGTAATGCTGTATTAGTTCAGAATGTTATCACTAGATTTTCATCATGTTATAAAGAAGACATCAGCCTGACCAAGTGGTAGCACAACAGATAGAGCATCAACCTGGGAGGCTGAGGATTTAGGTTTGAAACCCCTTGCCTACTTCAGTGCAGGCTCACCAGCTTGAGCGCCAGGTTGCTGGCTTGAGTGTGCGGTTATTGTTATGATACCGTGGTCGCTGGCTTGAATCCGAAGATCAGTGTTTTGAAGCCCAAGGTAGCTGGCTTGAGCAAGGGGTCACTGGCTCAGCTGGAGCCCAAGTCAAGGCACATATGAGAAAGCAATCAGTGAACAACTAAAGTAACGCAGCTATGAGTGATGCTTCTCATCTCTCTCCTTTCCTTTCTGTCTTTCTCTCTGTGTTCCTGTCTTTCTGTCTCTCTCTATGTCTCTTGCTTGAAAAAGAAAAGAATTCATCAAAGTGTAAAGAGGGCATACATGATTTGAGTGTAAAATAAAACTGGACCAATTATATTGGGTATAATAAATCTTAGGAATATAGTTTAAATGTAGACCCTTTTTAAAACTTTTATTTAGAAGATAACTAACTTTGCTTCTGCTTAATTTAATAAATATCCTGTAAACTTGTAAAATTAGCTTATTTTTAGTTCATACTGTAGTTTGAAAAACTACATTTATACCTATTAAATTATTTATGATATTTAAATGTGGAATATACTTTTTTTCTCTTTCCATATTATATTTTATAGTTTACTTGAATAAATAAATAATTTCATTTAAAATTGGACTTTTATACTTTATGTTTTAGATATCAAAAGTTCAGTTTTGGGCTCTGGCCAGGTTGCTCAGTTGATTATAGCTTTGTCCCAATATGCCAAGGTTGTGGGTTCAATCCCTGGTCAGGGTACATACAGGAACCAACCAATGAATGCATAAATAAGTGGGACAACAAATCATTGTTTTTCTCCCTTTCTCTCTAAAAAATTGATTTTAAAATTTTCAATTTTTTTAGATCAATTGAGTTGTAGGATTACTATATAATCATTAATACTATTTAACACTTTGTTTTAAAGCAGGTTAAGCAAATTATTGACAAATTGTTTAGGATCCACATAGTTGAAAAAAGGTTTTAGATTCCCATCCATGGAATTAAGCCTGTTTAGCTATGTGGGAGTAAAGATATGATACTTTCATTTTCTAAGCCAGCAATATTTATCACTGAACAGAATCTTATAATCATGTGTGTAGGATGTATTAGGCTAAATTTGGAATGTGTTCAGCATTTTGAGCAGTTATAGTACTTATGAGAATTTTAACTATGGAAATTAATGTTTTTTGGGGGGGTTCTTTGCTTTTTAAGACATAGCAAATGATTTCATAATAGCATTAGAGACTTAGAAAAAAATTAGGACACCCAAATATAAAATCTTTTTAATTTTATGAGGAAATATTTAGTTTATCTGTGGCATCTCAATTTGATTTAAAAAAAATCAAGTAGCAATAGTTATTTAAATATTTAAGTCATATGTTACCTACAAATACTCTCATCTATAAAGGTTTGAAGATTTATGCGTCTACTACTATAGGGACCAGATATTCTTTTTTTTTAAAAGTTGAGAATGTAATTCTGGGAAAAGAGTTTTGTGTTTTATTTAGTTTTTTACAGGGACAGAGAGAGAGAGAGTGAGAGAGAGAGGGATAGATAGGGGCAGACAGGAATGGAGAGAGATGAGAAGCATCAATCATTAGTTTTTCGTTGCCATTGCGACACCTTAATTGTTCATTGATTGCTTTCTCACATGTGCCTTGACCGTGGGCCTTCAGCAGACCGAGCAACCCCTTGCTGGTGCCAGCGACCTTGGGTCCAAGCTGGTGAGCTTTTGCTCAAGCCAGATGGGCCCGCGCTCAAGCTGGCGAGCTCGGGGTCTCAAACCTGGGTCTTCCGCATCCCAGTCGGACACTCTATCCACTGCGCCATCATCTGGTCAGGCGGAACCAGATATTCTTAAGGGTTGTCTCACTACAGTGCAAACAAATTCTAGATAAATTAGAAAAGGATAGTTTTTAATGCATTGTTGGGTCTGCAAAAAGCAAGAGAGTCTTTGAGGGGTATATGTACATATGCATATACATAAGCAGATAAAATAGTTGAAACTATAGTGGAGATTTCTGCATATAAGTCCTTACAAAAGCAATGTTCATGTCTGATGGGATCAGTCCATTAGGCACTGGGGCTCCAAAAAGGCAGAATACACCAGATAGCTTTGCTCAAAGCTGAGGCCTCTGGCAGTGGCTAATATGGCCCTCAATAATAGTACTTCACTCCTACAAGAACCAACCACATATCTTCTGTGGAACAAAAAATTTCTAGTTTTAGCCATCAGAATTCTCCACAATTTAAGGTCAGCCAAATATGAGCTCACAGGGAAAAATCACCAATCTTATAAATAAACTAGAAGCTCTGACTGAGAATCAGCAGGAAGAAAAAAGACAATGCAAGACAAATTTCAGACTGCTAAAGGACTTTTAAAGGACAATGGAATTCAAAGTTTAGAATTATCTGATACAAACTAAAAATCTCTATTTTGAAAATAAAGAATGGAATAAAAACGATAAATAAATTACTGTTTAAAAACACCATTTAGGTCTGACCACATGGTGGCACAATGAATAGAGTGTTGGCCTGGGATCCTGAGGACCCAAGTTGGAAACCCTGAGGTCACTGGTTTGAGTGAGGGGCCACTGGCTTGAGTGTGGGATCATAGACATGACCCCATCGTCGCTGGCTTGAACCTAAAGGTCGCTCGTTTGAGCAAGGGGTCACTGGCTCAGTTGGAGCCCCTTAGTCAAGGCACATATGAGAAAGCAATCAATGAACAATTAAGATGCCACAGCTACGAGTTGATGCTTCTCATCTCTCTCCCTTCTGTCTGCCTGTCCCCCTCTCTCTCTCCCAAAGGAAAAATAAAAAATAAAATAAAATAAAAACACAATTTAGCTATCAAAAGAACCAAATAAAACATACAGAAATTAAAAATAAAATTACGGAAATAAAAATTTAGCAGATTTATTAAACTGACATTACATAAAGCCAAAGAATGAATTAGCCTGGCAGATAAAATTGATTTAATTATCTGGGCTGTAGCATAAAGATAAAGGTATGGAATATATGAAAGGGTAAAATTTACAGAGAACTAAACGAGACTTTAGTATAAAACTAAGTGGAAAAGAAAAACCAGAAAAGAAAAAACAACAACAATTATATTATCATCTCAATACAGGCAGGAAAAGCATTTGACAGAATCTAATATCCATTCTTAATAAGAACTTTTAGCAAACTTGAATAGAAGAAAGCTTTTTTAATCTCTTAAAAGGCATTTATGAACAATGAATAGGTAAAATCATACATAATAGATAAGAAGCATGAGTGCTTCTCCCCTAAAGTTAGGAAGAAAACAAGAATTTATTTCTGCTTTCATTAATTTTATTAACATTATCCTAGCTAGTACAACGATCAAGAAAAAGAAGTAAAAAACTTCCAGGTGTGAAGGAAGAGTAAAATTGGTCTTTATTTACAGATGACAGGATTATCTATATAAATAATTCAGTGGAATCTACAAGAAAGTGACTAGAACCAATAAGTGATATTTTGCAAGATTATAGAATATAAGGTGAATATACAAAAGTGTATTGTACTTGTATGTGTAATTCGTAATGTATAATTGAGAATTGAAATTTAGTAATTCCATATACAGTAACATTAAAGAATAAGAAATGCTTATCTGTTAAAAGATGAACAATTTGACCTGATCAGGCGGTGGCGCAGTGGATAGAGCGTTGGTTGGACTGGGATGCGAAAGACCCAGGTTTGAGACCCCGAGGTCGCCAGCTTGAATGCGGGCCCATCCGGCTTGAGCAAGGAGCTCACCAGCTTGGACCCAAGGTCGCTGGCTTGAGCAAGGGTTGCTCGGTCTGCTGAAAGCCCGTGGTCAAGGCACATATGAGAAAGCAATCAATGAACAACTAAGGTGTTGCAACGGCAATGAAAAACTAATGATTGATGCTTCTCACCTCTCTCTGTTCCTGTTTGTCCCTATCTATCCCTCTCTCTCTGTCCCTGTAAAAAAAAAAAAAAAAAAAAAAAGAACAATTTGTGCACTGAAAACTATAAATATTGTTGAGAGAAAGTAAAAAAGACCTAAATAAATAGCGGTATCTCATTTATTGGTTGATGGATTCACTGTTGTTAAGATGTCTATTCTTCCCAAATTGATCTATAATCTCAACAGGTATTTTAGAGAAACTGACAAGCTGATTTCAAAATTGAAATAGAAATACAAAAAACCTGGGATGCCCAACACAACTTTGAAAAAGAAAAGCTAAACTGAGGGGATAATAATGCCTGATTTCTTGACTTGTTATAAAACTATAGTATTTAAGAAAGTGTGGGGTTAACATATAGTTAAAGATACAGATCACTGATGTAGAATGGAGTGCAAAAATATATTCACACATATATGGATAACTGATTTTCAAAAAGAAGAAAAGTTGCAGCCCTGACCAGGTAGGTTGTGGGTTCAATTCTCAGTAAGGACAAATGCAAAAATTAACCAATGAATGCATAAATAAGTGAAACAACAAATTGATGTTTCTTCTTTCTCTTTGTTTCTAAAATTAATAAATTAAAAATGTTTTTGTGGGTTTTTTTGCAAGAGGAGAGAGGGGAAATGAGAGAGATGAGAAGTTTTCACTCATAGTTGTGACACTTTAGTTGTTCATTGATTGCTTTTTTTTTTAAATATTTTTTTTCTAAATTATTTCTTTTTTTTTAAATTCATTTTAGAAAGGAGACAGACAGAGAGAGAGAGAGAGAGAGAGAGAGAGAGAGAGAGAGAGAGAGAGAGAGAAGGGGGGAGGAGCTGGAAGCATCAACTCCCGTATGTGCCTTGACCAGACCAGTGCAGGGTTTTGAACTGGCGACCTCAGTGTTCCCAGGTTGACGCTTTATCCACTGTGCCACCACAGGTCAGGCCATTGATTGCTTTTTATAGATGCCTTGAACAGAGGGCTTAAGCTAAGTCAGTGACTCCTTGCTCAACCCAGCGACCTTGGGCTCAGCCCAGTGATCTTTGGGCTCAAGCTAGAGATCCTGGAATCATGTTGATGATCCCATGATCAAGCCAGTGACCCTGCGCTCAAGCTGATGAACCTGAGCTCAAGTTGGTGAGCCTGCACTCAAGCCAGATGAGCCTGTGCTCAAGCCAGATGAGCCTGCACTCAAGCCAGATGAGCCTGTGCTCAAGCAAGTGACCTTGGGGTTTTGAAGTGTTCCAGGTGGACACTCTATCCACTGTGCCACTGCTGGTCAGACATTAAATAAAATTTATTTTTAAGTGCAAAGGTAATTGAGTGTTGATACAATAGTCCTTTTAACAAATAGTGCTGATACATTTATAACCAAATGTAAAACCTAAAATTCTAAAACTTATAGAAGAAAACAAAATTATACATTGTGACTATGGGGTAGACAGAGATTTCTTAGCTGCAACACCAAAAGCTCTATTCATAAAAGGAAAAAATTTGATATTAAGAATTTCTGCTCTACAAAATACTCCAATAAGATAATACAAGACCAGGCATAGACTGAGAAAAAAAAATTTACAAATCACATATCTAATAAAGGACTTATGTCTTAAAAACTCAATAAGGAAACAAAAAAACTGAGTTTAAAAATATACCAAAAATTTGAATAGACACTTGACAGATAAATGTGAAATAAGCAAAATTGAAAAGAACTCATCATACCAAGTGCTGGAGAGGATGTGGAGCAGCTGCACCTCTTTTATCCTGCTAATGGGAAATGTAAAATTGTACAAACATTTTGGAAGACACTGAGACAGTTTCTGAAAAAGTGAAACATACATATATCGTATGACTCAGCACTATATCGTTCAGTTTTACTCTAAGAGAAATGTAAGTATACTGTATATCCATACAAAGACTTGTATACAAGTGTCCATAGCTGTCTTCTCCCTCTGTCTTCACATGCTTTTCCTTCTGAATGTTTCTGTATTCAGATTTCCTTTTCCTATAAGGTCATCAGTCATATTGGATTAAGGTCTACCCTGATGACCCCATTTTAACTGAATTACTTCTTTGATGACTCTATCTCTAAATATGATCCAGTTAAGACTTCAACATATCAATGTTGTGGGAATAGAATTCAGTCTGTAAAGTGTTTTATGTTGATGGCAATGAAAATGGAGAGTAGTGGACTGATTTGACAATTATTCAGGAGATAAAACAGGCAAATCTTAGTGATGGACTAGAGGTGGTATGATGGAGAGGAAGGTATCAAGGATGACAGCACTAATTCTGGTTTGACAAGGGTTCTCGTGGATAATATGTAGTGAGTGATTTCATTTGAGAGCACATCTGATAGGAACGATGAAGAGGTCTTTCTTCAAGTACTCATGTAACATCCAAGTGAAGATGTCACTTAGGGAATGTAATATTTGGATCTGGAACACTCAGAAGAAAAGTCTATTCTAGAGGTATAAATTTGTGAGACATTGTGTCATGGCTGGATAGCTCAGTTGGTTGGAGTGTTGTCCTGATATGCAAAACTTGAGGGTTTGATCCCCAGGCAGGGCACATATGGAACAGATCAATGTTTCTGTCTGTGTGTGTGTCTCTCTCCATTCCTCTCTAAAATCAATAAGTAAAATTTAAAATTTGAGAGACATCAGCTCATAGATGGCAATCAAAGCCATGGTAATGGATGAAGTTGGTTATAGAGAGAAAAGGAAAATGTACCTAGACAGAGTCCCAAGAAAATGCAACTTATTAAATTCACATAGAACTCAGTTTTCAAAAATGGTAGATATACATTTTGACATGGAAAAAGATAGTTATAATTTCTGTTTATATTTTTAAAATGTGTTATATTTTAAATGATTATTTTTTAAACTTTTATTAATTTAGAGAAAGAGAGATGAAGGGAGAGATAAAGAGAAACACTGATTTGTTGTTCCACTTACTTATGCATTCATTGCTTGATTCTTGTGTGTGCCCTGACTGGGGATCAAACCCACAGCCTTGAGATGTCAGGACAGTGCTGAAACCAACTGAGCTACCGGGTTAGGGCCCATTTTTGTATGTTTTATATTGTACATATTTTATTAATACAGGAATATTTGTATATAATTTTGAAACAAATAAGTAAGCCTATATTAGAGTGTAAATTTAAAATTGTTTTACATTCAGTGAGTTTCAGAAACACTGTAACAGAGGAGGCAATAAAGAGTACCCCATTGGAGGATGAAATCAAAGAGAATATGGCCAGGGATGCCAAGGGAAAAGTTTTAAAGAGACTATGGTTCATCCTAAATCTATTTGTACTATATTTAAAATACCAGAACGTCATGCATTCTTACTAAGGGGAGTATTGACCCCAAAAAGGAGATATAGTTCTGTTTTCTGGGGAGTGGCGCAAAATTCTTAGATATCGGGCCTGACCTGTGGTGGCGCAGTGGATAAAGCGTCGACGTGGAATGCTGAGGTTGCCCGCTCAAAACCCTGGGCTTGCCTGGTCAAGGCACATATGGGAGGTGATGCTTCCTGCTCCTCCCCCTTCTCTCTCTTTCTCTCTTCTCTAAAATGAATAAATAAATTTAAAAATATTCTTAGATATTATAGTGGTTAGTGGCCTCCAGAGCTCAACCCTACCCTACAAAATCTTATTCTTTAGTATTTAGTTTTTCTTGTTATGAAGAAAATAAATTAAATTTAAGATTAAATTAATGAAGTACAATTATGTGATTATATAAGTATAATATAGACACATATAATTATTTGGAGGGGTGATCATGAAAAGAAAGGTTGAAAAATGCTACAGTAAGCTACATGGATAGGGTTTTGAAACCTTTTTTTAAAAAGGAGAGTGGAAGGAAGGGAAAAACATTGATTTGTTGTTCCCCTTAAAATGCATTCATTTGCTGATTCTTGTATGTGCTCTGCTGACTGGGGATCTAACCTGCCAGGGCTTGAAACCTTTGACACTGGTTTAACAATGAGCTCCAGGGAAGAGTATGGGATTAAGGGATTTAAGTTTGAAGAGAAACTTAAAATTTTTCCCTATGTATGTATTTCAGTATTTAATTTTTTGCAAGAATTTATTCTTCAACAGAATGGATGGACCTGGGGGGTAAGTAAAACAAGCCAGCCAGAGAAAGACAAGTGTCATATGATTTCACTTATATGTGTAATCTAATGAACAAAATAACAAACAAAATAGAAACAGACTCAGAGGCAAGGAGAACAGACTTGACAGCTGTTAGAGGAGATGGGGATTTGGGGGCTGGGTGAACACTGTAAAGGGATTAAGCAAAAAACAAACAAACAAAAAATACAAACTCATAGACACTGATAACAGTACGGTTATTATCAGAGGGAAATCGGGTTGGGGGAGGTAGAGAGGGTAAAGGGGGATAAATGGTCATGGAAGGAGACTTGGCTTGAGGTGATGAACACACATACAATATACAGATGATGTGTTATAGAATGCTATGCCTGAAACCTATATAATTTTGTTAACCAGTGTTACCCAATACATTTAAAAATTATTTTTTAAAGAATTTATTATTCTGTTTAGAATTAAGTTAAATTATCTGAATTTCTCCTCCAAAAATTTAAAAAGAATGCAGGAAGCATTGTTCAAAGAGAAAAGAATATGATTCCATTTTAATAAAAGCCTACATTTTAATTTTAATTAAAATTCTTTTGGTTGTATGGGCTTTCTCATTTTGCTGTGTTGTGTTCATCTTGAAATCTCTACTGAATTTCTATAGCTTCCTTTTTTTATAATTAGACACAGAAAAATGTCTCTCCCTGAAGGCTGTTTTCCAGTAAAGAAAAAAAATTTTTGCCTTGTATTTGTTTGTTTGTTTTTTAAATTTAATTTAATTTTTTTTCCTAAGGACAGAGAGAGAGAGTCAGAGAGAGGGATAGATAGGGACAGACAGACAGGAACGGAGAGAGGTGAGAAGCATCAATCATTAGTTCCTCGTTGCCCTTGCGACACCATAGTTGTTCATTGATTGCTTTCTCACATGTGCCTTGACCGCAGGCCTTTAGCAGACCGAGCAACCCCTTGCTGGAGCCAGCGACCTTGGGTCCAAGCTGATGAGCTTTTGCTCAAGCCAGATGGGCCCACGCTCAAGCTGGCGACCTCGGGGTCACGAACCGGGGTCTTCCACATCCCAGTCTGACGCTCTATCCACTGCGCCACCGCCTGGTCAGGCTTTGCCTTGTATTTGGTTTGCCAGGATACCTCTGCTTTGAATCCAAGAAATGATTAAGAGTTAATTTAAAATTCATATCTAGTTGGTTTCTTTGATCAAGGCAGGCTTTCTTATTCATTACATGATCTCTCCACAGAGATCTCTGGCATAGACTTTCTGATTTTAACTTAGTTCCTCTGGTTCTCTCTAACCTCCTCTCCCTGAGCATCTAACATGAGCTCTGTGTGGGAGCTGGTCTTCACCTGCCCCTTTCGTCTCAATTAGAAGTAGATTTTATCTGCTCTCTTTCTCAGACTCATCCTTGTATGTTGTTTTTTATTCCCCATCTTCCCCTTTCCAAGGACATCCTCTGCTTCTCGGTATCAGCCTTTCTGGGCTACTTCCTCTCAAGGGTCTACCATCTAAAACCCAAACAAAAACAAAGCTCTTGATCCTTGGTCCTATACCTGCCTCTTTCTTTTCTTCATGCTCATGGTTCAGTAAGCTACTTTAATGTTTCTACTTTCTTGTTTCTGAGTTGCCCCAAATCACTAAAGTCAAGCTTGCACCCTGCTGAAATAATTCCTGATAAAGGCATTCCAGTGACCCACCTTCCAAATCCTCCAGCTGACTCTGACTCCACCGAGGTAATTACTACTTATGCTTCATACTTTCCTTCCTTGCAGTGTCAATGTAGAAACATCCAGACTTGCAGAGAATTTTTGTAAAAGTTGAGCCAAACCTGCTGGGAAACAAGATCTAAGATGCTCCTGAGAATAACAGTTTTGCAGCTTCTTTTGATACTGTACATTTGGATTTAAGGAAATTGCAGGAAGATGGGAGAAAGCAAGGAATGGATTGGATTACAATATAAGCAACAGATTGTGTGTTTCTTTGAGGGTGGCTACGCCTTTGAGGGGTCTGAAAAAGAGGATTACTCTAATATTTCAAAGTTGTGTTAACCTACACATGTTCTGACCAGTGGTGGTGAATTAGATAAAGCATCAACCTGGGACACTGAGGTCCCAGGTTTAAAATCCTAAGGTTGCTGGCTTGAGCACGGGTTTATCTGGCTTGAGCTCAGACTCACCAGCTTGAGTGCGGGGTCACCTGCTTGAGCATGTGATCATCAACATGACCCCCTGGTTGCTGGCTTGAGCCCAAAGGTCGCTAACTTGAAACCCAAGATTACTTGCTTGAGCCCAAGGTTGCTGACTTGAGCAAGGGGTCACTGGCTCATCTGGAGCCCCCCAGTCAAGGCACCTCAGTGAACTACAAGTTAATGCTTCTCATCTCCCTTCCCTCCTGTCTCTGTCTCGTTCTGTCTATCTATCTGACTTAAAAAAACAACAACGTGTTAATGTATATGCACAAGAACAATAGACAGAACTTGTGTAAGGTAAAGACAAACCTTTTACTAAAGACGTTATATGCCTGGGAGGGGGGAGTACCCACCAAGACCTGCCCGGTTAGGAAAATAACCCTGTGAGGTTATTTTTGATCACTGGATTGTCAAATTTCTAAGAGCCCGTTTTTTGTCCACAATGGATACTCCATCTCTTCAGAATTTTTCACTGATTCATTCTGTTTTATCTACCCCTCCTTTTAAAATATTTATTTATATCATTTCAAGCATATACCAAAATAATAGAATCAAAGTATAGGACAGCAAAATTCAATGTGCCTGTTATCCAGACTCAGCACTCACTAGCTTGTGACCAGTCTTTTTAAATAACTGGTTTCACCCACTCATCTCTCTCCACTTTGAATTGTTTCCTCTACCAGCCTTTAATAATGTTTCCCTGGAACCCACCCTGAATATTCTTCTGATGCCACATACAGTCTGTGGAAAAGCTCACATGCTAACAGTTTCTACTCCCTCCAAATACTGATGATACAAGTATATATAAATTATATATACAGTGTGTCCGTAAAGTCATGGTGCACTTTTGTCCTATGACAGGTCAAAAGTGCACCATGACTTTACAGACACACTGTGTGTGTGTGTGTGTGTGTGTATTTGTATTCTTCTGAAGTAAAAAGTGGAGAGGCAGAGAACAGACTCCCGTATGCACCTGACCAGGATCTACCCAGCAAGCCCACTTGGGGGCGATGCTCTGCCCATCTCGGGGAAATTGCTTCATTGCAACCGGAGCCATTCTAGCACTTGATGTGGAGGCCATGGAGCTGTCCTCAGTGCCTGGGCCGACTTTGCTCCAATGGAACCTTGGCTGCAGGAGGGAAAGAGAGAGATTGAGAGAAAGGAGAGGGGGGTGGGTGGAGAAGCAGATGGGTGCTTCTCCTGTGTTCCCTGGCCAGGATTTGAACCTGGGACTTCCACGTGCCGGGTGGATGCTTTACCACTGAGCCAACTGGCTAGGGCCACAAATATATTTCTTTAACCTAGACCTTGTTCTTAAGCAAGAGAGTTATATTCAGTACTCTGTTTAGATTATCCTTACTTGTATGCCCCACAGATTCTAGGAAATAAGACAAGATGAACTGATCTCTCTCTGCCCACCTGCTGCTCATTCTAAAATTACATATTAATTAAGCTCCATATTATAGTCCTAAACAAATATATCTGGTCCTAGTCCTTTGTAAGGCTAGTTGCCATGGCCACCATCACAGCCGCCTGGCCCGTGCAGGTTTGCATTTGATTCAGACAGACGGTAATGAAACAGTGGAGCCAAAAACTGGTGGGCCATTATCTTTAATCCTAGCTCACACCTGGCAGGCGAGAAATACACACAGTGGGAAAACATTTCCCTTTCCATTGAGGGTTCCCAAAGCCACTGACTTATCCAAGTATTCCTAGGATCAAAGGTTTGTACCTCATCAGCCTTATTCCCCTGTGTTCCCCATCTCCTCCTCTCTGCACAAACTCTATACAAACTGACTTCTCCTTCAGCACTCTGCCATCTTGGCCGCTTCTCCTCTGCAATGCTAATTTCAGGAACGGAGAGAAAGAGAAAGAGAGAGAGAGTGAGAACCCCTGGCCTCCCTTATTTTATAGTGTAGAAATTAAAGCCTTTAAGCCAGTATACAAATAAGAAAGTCTCTAATACAAAGTCACTTATCTGAGGCATAAATGGGATTTCTCATGAGAGTGCACCACCCCACACCATGCAACAGTCAAGGGTGTGGGAAAAGCTTAGTGTTGAGAAGATCGTAGTATTAGAAGGGTAGGAAAGGTTTAGTCTTAAAACTAAGCCTTAGGCCCGAGCTGGCGAACCTATGACACGTGTCAGCACTGACACACGTAGCCATTTTCGATGACTCCCGGCCTCATGCGGCCGCATACCAGAGAAGTATGGGGCTGCATGCCGAGGAGGACATTTCATCCTCGGCTACTGCACGGCCAGGTGCAGTAGCTGAGGATAAAACATTTCCTGTAATGTAGACACTCTGTGCCGGACATCTGTAGGCCAAAACAACAGAACTCCGGCACAGAGCGTCTAGTTCTGGGACTTCCGGTTAGGCCGTTTTTATCTAAGTGACACATCACTCAAATTATGCTCGATTTTTTGACGAATTTTGACATACCAAGCTCAAAAGATTGCCCATCACTGCCTTAGGCTATAAGGATCCTGCCTACTTACAGCCTGTCCCTTACACCCAATGCAAACTATAAGTGAGCAAACATATATATCATATTTGCAAACTTATTTGACCTACATCCTTCATAAATATATTTGTCTGCTCATCATGTCCTACCAATTTTTCTGCCACCCATTCTCACTACTTTTCTTCTGCTATAGTCTTTCACCTAGAGTTTTTTAGTAAACTGATAATGGATTTTGTTGTCTGCAGTCTCACTACCTCCTTGAACATGATTTATGATTTCTGTAAAGCACAAGCTTAACCTATGCCCTCGCCAGTGCCACAATGGATAGAGTGTCAGGCAGGAGTGCCAAGGTCACCAGTTGGAGACTGGGGTTGCCTGCTCCATCCCAAGGGTGCTAGCTTGAGCCCTGAGCTTACTGGTTGGAGCCCCAGTCAAATAGGCACAGTAAGGTGGAGCAGTGCATTGATGCTTCTCTTCCACCCTCCTCTCCTCTCTCTCTCAAAAACACACACACACACAAGGTTAACCATTAAAACCCTTAAATATTTTACTGGTGTTTATATAATGAATTAAGATATTACCTTTTTGGATCCTGGTCTTACTTTCCATTTTCATTTCTTTCTTCTCTCCTGAATGCTCCTCACTATGTAGTCAATGGATAGAAAATGGTTTTTCACATCTGTAGGCATTGTTCATTCCTGTCTGAAATGCTCTCTATTCATCTCCTTTTCTGTTTAATAAGTATTCTTTTTATTTTATTTCATTGATTTGAGATAGAGAAACATCAATTTGTTGTTCCACTTATTTATGTATTTGGTAGTTGATTCTTTTATGTGCTCTGACTGGGAATTGAGCTGGCATACTGGAATAATGCTCTAACCAACTGAGCTGTCTGGGCAGGGCTCATCTCTTCTTATCTGTATGGTGAATTCCTATCTTTCTTTATAAAGAATCAATATATCTTGATTCTTTTTATATGATTCTTTTTATAGGATTCACTTATATCTTGATTCTTTATAATAAGTGAATCCTATTAAGTATTACAATCCCTATAGTCTCCATAGTTTACAAGCTCAGAAAGACAAAAGCACCTGTCCATCACTATAGAGCCAGTAAGTGGCAATCCTTGGACTTAAGTCAAGGTTATCTTACTTCAGATCACCCACACCACCTCGAGACACTATTGCCACACTACAGCAAGAATGTTAGCTTGAAGTTTGGACCTTATACTGTGTGCAGTAAGACTATCAAATACATTTGAGCAAGGAAATCTGTGGTTAGTTCCATGTTATAAAGACAGAGAAACAATCCTTTCTGTTTGAAAGTATTTTTATCATTCTAAGTTTTATATATTTAATTACATCAGAATCTATGACAAAGGCATTCAGAGACTAAGCTGTGATTCAAAATAAGAGATTCATCTAAACATAAAAGTTTTAGTATTTTTGTATATTTCATTTTTATTCTATTTATATGTATAAAATATATCTGATTTTGGGTTTATTTTCCAATTATTCTTCTCAGCCAAAGGTTCAGATTTCATCGTTTTAAAAGAATTATACTGTTGTTTCTATTTATAACTAAGAAACAAGGGCCAGAAGTTGTTTTAAATTTTAAACATTTTCCAGAATTGATCCAAAAGCATGATTGCATTGACCTTAGTAAAGTGCTATGGTATGAGTGTTGGTGTCCCACTAGAATTCATATATTGAAATTTCATAAATATGGGATTAGTGCCCATATAAAGGAGACCTAGAGAGCTTCTCCCTGCCACCGAGCGTGTTATTGTGATAAGATGCCATCTCTGAGGAAGCAGGCCCTCCTCACCAGACACCAAACCTGCCAGCTTCTTCACCTGGCACTTTCCAACTTCTAGAACTGTGAAAATCAATTTCTGTTGTTTTTAAGCCACCCAGTTCATGATAATTTTGTTATAGCAGTCCAAAAGCACAGTATTGGGTGTAGATCATAAATGGAGTGATGTTAATTAAATGTCCTTCCAGTTGAAATCTAGTTGAATTATTAAAATCTAGTTGAATAAATTTTATTTCAACATGCTTAGGAACAATTCAGGAGGCTAATTTGATTTGAAAAAATAAGTGAAGTGATCCTTTTTTATATATCTCCATATTTTCCTATTTTATACAGGAAGTTATGTTTATATAATATATATTTTGATGATTCTTTAAAAGTAACATTTAATCTCTATTTTGGCAGAACATATAAATTATATATTTGTATATATGTACGTATATACATATACAAAAACATATACATATATATTTATATGAAATTTTTGTTTTAATGTGTTATTCTACCCCCAAATCTACTTTGTCATCATCTCCTACACTTTTCCCGTCCTTCTGAATCTACTTTATCTCCTTTTATCTTTCCTAAGTACTTTTATTTATTTATTTATCTGTTTATTTATTTATTTATTTATTTAGTGAAAGAGAAAGGGTCAGATAGGGACAGACAGACAGGAAGGGAGAGAGATGAGAAGCTTCAATTCTTTGTCGCGGCACCTTAGTTTCTTATTGATTACTTCCTCATATGTGCCTTGACTGGGGGGGGCAGAGTGAGTGACCCCTTGCTCGAGCCAGCGATCTTGGCCTCAAGCTGGTGAGCCTTGCTCAAACCTGATGAGCCCATGCTCAAGCCGGCGACCTCGGAGTTTCAAACCTGGGTCCTCCGCGTCCCAGTCCAGCACTCTTTATCTACTGTGCCACCGCTCAGTCAGGCTCTTTTCTAAGTACTTTTTATGTCCTTTTTGTTCCAACAATTATATGTCTTCTTTAGTATGCATCTTTGGTAACTGACTGCAGCTCTTTAATAATATGACTGGTCCTTGGATTTGACTGATTGATTTGTTCATTTTTCAGCAATTTTATTAGTCAGCCTTCTTCAGAAAAACAGGACCAATATGATGTATATGTATAAAGAGAAGATTTGTTATAAAAAATTGGCCCATTCCATTATAGAATTTGTTAAGTCCGAACATCAGCAGTTGGCAAACGGGAGACCCTGGAGAGTTGGTGGTGTAGTTCCTGTCTGAATTCAAAGTCCTGAGACCCAGGGGAGCCCATAGTACAGTTCTTCCCAAAGGCCTGCAGGCTCAAAACCCAAGAAGAGCTGTTGTTTCAGTTTGAATTATAAAGCATAAAAAAGCTGGTGCTCAAACACAGAAGGAATTCTCTTAAGCTTTTGGTCTATTCAGGTTTTCAGCTGATTGGATGACGCCTGCACACATAAGAAGGACAACCAGCTTTACTCAGTGTATCCATTCAAATATTAACTGAGTCCAAAAACACCCTTACAGATACACCAGAATTATTTGACCAAGTAGACTCAGAAAATTAATCACTACAGCAATATTAGGTCTACTACGTGGCAATGACTGGAAATAAAATGAGACATATTAGTTATTCCTATTAAATTGCAAATAGTGTTAGCAATTTTGATAAATATTTATATAGTGCTTGCTTTGTCAGGCACTATTTTAAGCACTTCATAAAAATTAATTAATTCAGTCTTTGTGTTAAATGTATGAAATGGATTTCCAATTTACAGATAGGGATACTGAGGTATAGAGAAATTAAGTAACTTATCCCAAGTCACACAGCTTGTAAGTGTAGTTTGGATTTGAGCCTTATTATTCTAGCTCCACGGTTGCTCTTTTTAGCCATTGCTCTGTTCCTTTACTTAGGAAAATATCATTATAATGGGTAATATGCGATGCCATAGAAGTAATATAGCAGAACCCAGGGTAACCAAGAGAGAGACACCTAAACTGAGTTTAGAAGGAGGTACAGGTGTTCATTCTGAGACAGACGGCAAAAGAACTTTCAAGAAGCTGAATTTGAGTGTGGTTAGATCCTTGACCTCAGTGGTGTGTAACAAGAAAAATAGGTTTGGAAAATAGTTATAAAGAGGTTTGTAAGTCTAGTTTAGGGGCAATAATATTAATCAGACCTTATGTCAAATCCTAGTTCTGCTATTTTCTGTATAATTCTAAAAAAAAAATCACATTATCTCTTTGAGCTTTTATATTCTCTCTAGAAAGGACTAAGAATACCTTCTTATAAGATTGTTGTATTCTGACAAGTGGTGCCACAGTGGATAGAGCATTGACCTTTGACTCCGATATCCCATGTTTGAAACCCCAAGATCCCTGGCTTTAGCATGGGGTTGCTGGCTTGAACGTGGGATCATCAACATTATTCCAAGGTCACTGGCTTGAAGCCCAAGGTCACTGGCTTGAGCTCAAGGTTACTGTCTTGAGCAAGGGGTCACTAGCCCAGCTTGAGCCCCCTGGTCCAGGCACGTATAAGAAGCAATCAGTGAACAACAAAAGTGAAGCAACTATCAGTTGATGCTTCTCATCTCTCTCCCTTCCTGTCTTTTTCTCTCTCTCTCTCTAAATAAAAAACATTGTTCAATTTATTCTTTCAATAAGTATTTATTGTGTGCCTTTTATGCCTTCAGCAAATTCTCGATGCTAAAATCACAAAGAAAGAAATTTCATGCTTATCTTATGCTGTACAAAAATTAATTCAAAATGAATTAAAGACCTAAAATTATAAGACTATTAGATAGTATAGAGGAAAAACTGTATGACCTTTGGCAGTGATTTCTTGGATATGATACTAAAATCACAGGTAACAAAAGTAAAAATAGATAAATGGGACTATATCAAACTTCAAAATTTCTGTGTGACAAAGGAAACTGTCAACAGAGTGAGACAGCAATCTACAGAATGGGAGAAAATACTTGCAAACCATATATCTGATAAAGGGTTGATGTCCAGAATATATAAGGAACTACAACTCAAAAACAACCATAAAAAACTCAATTAAAAAATGTACAAAGGAATGGAATAGTTCTCCAAAGAAGACATACAAATGGCTAACTAGAATATGAAAAGCCGATAAACATCACTATTCATCAGGAAATACAAATTGAAAAGTGATATATCAAATCACTGTGCACTCATTAGGATGACTACTATAAAAAACAAACAAAACAAATGTTGGTGGAGATGTAAAGAAATTGGAACCCTGGCCTGGCTGATGGCTCAGTGAATAGAGCATTGGTCCGGCATATAGACATCCCCGGTTTCATCTCCGGTCAGGGCACACATTAGAAGTGACCATCCACTTCTCTTCTCCTCCCTCTCCCCCTTCTCTCCCTTTTCCCCTCTTGCAGCCAATGGCTCCGTTGGTTCAAGCATGGCCCTGTGCATCGAGGATAGCTTGGTTGGTCCAAGCCTCAGCGCCATACAGGAGTTGCTGGGTGGATCCTGGTTGGGGTGCTTTTGGGAGTCTGTCTCTAGCTCTCCTCACTTAAAAAAGAAAGAAATTGGAACCCTTGTACACTGTTGATGGGAATGTAAAATGGTGCTGCTACAAAGATAAACAGTATGGAGGCTCCTCAAAAAATTAAAAGTAGAAGTACCATATGATTTAGTAATCTCACTTCTGGAGATATATATCCAAAAGAATTGAAAACAGGATCTTGAAGAGATATTTGCCTACTCATATTCATCACAGCATTATTTTAATAACCAAGGATAAAAGCAATCCTGGTGTCAGTCAACGGATGAATGAATAAAGAAAATGTGGTGTATATATACAGGGGCATATTATTTTCACCCTACAAAGGAAAGAAATCCTGTCACATTATACAACATGGACGAAATTTGAGGATATTATGCTAAATGAAATAAGCCAATCACAAAAGGACAAATATGTATGACTCCAGTTATATGAGTTATCTAAAGTAGTCACCCTCTTAGAAACAGAAAGTAGGTAAATGGTTGCCAAGGGCTACAGGGAGGAAGAAAAGGGCAGTTGTTCATTTGGTACAGTTGTCCCTATATATTCAAGGATTGGTTCCAGGACAGCCCCCATACCAAAATCAGTGGATACTCAAGTCTCTTATATAAAGTAGTGTAGTATTTGCATATAACCTATGCACATCCTTCCTAATTTAAATTAAATTATCTCTAGGTTAATTATAATAACTAATACAATGTAAATGTTTTGTAAATAGTTGCTATACCATGTTGTTTCGGGGTAATAACAAGTTGAGTACCTAGGCAACCACTGTAGGCTTAACTACATAGTACACATCAACAACAATGTAACTTTTTCCCCAAAATATTTTTCATCTGCAGTTGATTGAAGCTATGGATTCAGAAGCCATAGATACAGAGGTTCAACTGTATAGAGTTTAAGTTTTGCAAGATGAAAAAGTTCTAGAGATCTGTTTCACTACAAGTTGCATGTAGTTAACACTACTGTACACTTAAAAATGATTCAGATGGTAAATTTTATAGGTTTTTTACAACTACAGAAGAGAAGAATATTATGCATTATTTTCAATGAATTTTTAGAATATGAGAACTAGGTATTATTAATTAAAGAGTATACTTTGCCTGTTATTCACTCAACTATAGATATCTTTACTGGAGACACTGGCTGTTATATTAATAGATTTCATAATTATTTTAATACACTTGAAATAAATTTGTTTTCATATCTGAGCATTTTGTACTTGATTCTTAAGCAACATTGACCAAGTTTTCTTCTTTAAATGTATGCATTTGTGTGTATGTGAAAGCATTTATACTCATTAAATTTTCCATATCTTAGAGGGAAAGCTTTTAGTTTTTCACCATTGTGATCTTAGCTGTTAGCTTTCATACACAGCTTTTATTATGTTGCAGTAATTTCCTTCTGTTCCTAACTTGAGTGTTTTTGTCATTAAATAGTGTTGAATTTTATCAAATGCATTTTTGTGCATCAATTGAGATGATTATGTGGTTTTTGTCCTTCATTCTGTTAATGTGGTTTATTACAATAGTTCTTTAATATGGTAAAAAACATAAACTTTAAGTGCATGATATACAATACACATGTTGTATAAAGTCTTAGAAATCTAAAGCATTGCATAAGACATGAACAGTTAGTTATTTGATATGCCTTTTTTATGGTATACAATACCCAGAATTCAAAGCAAAAGATCTATTAATAAAAGAAACAAGTAACAATGAGAAGACAAGTGTACATATAAAAGTGAGAAATCAGTATTGTTTTTGTTGATCATCTCTTCATATATAGCCTTGAAAATTAGAATTTCTTTTGTTTTAAGTATAAAACTAAAACAGTTAACAAAGTTTTTAATTATTCTTTTCTATGAAAGTATTAATATTTGAACCCTAGACAAATTTTATTGATATTTTAGGGTAAACCATGTGAAATTGTCACTTTTGTACTTCAATAATAGAACAATAGCAATCTGTATTGTATTTCACACATGTGTATAAAAAGTACCTTAAAAGTATGTGCTAAAATTTCTAGAAATTTGATTCTATTTTAATGGTATTGAAATACTTTGTCTTGAACTAATATTATCTTTTTTTAATAGTTACTTTCTAAAAAATATATTGAAAGCTGAATGAAAAATATTGTGCTCAGTTAAGTAATAGTAATTTCTGCAATAAAAGAAAACAACAGAAAAACTATATTTATGTTTCAGGCAGTTTTCTTTTGTAATTGGTGAATTATATCCTGGGGACCGTTATGGGTCTAATCATGCTTTGTCCATCGTTTTGTTATGGTCACAGTTGTTTTATTATATCAAAGTGTGATGATAATTGTAATAACTAACATTCATTGTGGATTGATTATATGTCAGGAACTGTCCCAAGATTTAACTTTTATAGACTTCTTAAATCTTCATAACAATCGGAATGAAAATGAAAGAAAGAACAAACAAACAAATAACCCTGCAATGCAGGCACTGTTGTCATCTCCATTTCACAGGTGGGAGGAGGCAGCTTGCCCAGCTCGCAGCTAGTAGGCAGCAGAGCAGGTAATGATTGTTGACCCAAACAGGAGACAGGAGTTGTCTGGGTATTTCTACTTAGTTACTTAATAATTCTGTTGTTTGATAGATGTCTTAGAAATGTTCATGTCAACACATTTTCAATAAATTTTCACATCTCATTCATTAGAATTTTAAAAAGTTAATGAATTTATTCCTTTTTTGGGTCACAGGATGGACAGCCTGAAATTTTATACACCTTCTGGAATTCAGTTACTCAAGCACTTTATTCTCAATTTCAAATGGCAACAAATTGTAAGTATATTATTTATTTTGCAAATTCTTTTCTTTTTTATTAAATAAGTAGTGTGACACTGGTTAACAAAATTATACAGGTTTCAGGTGTGCAATTCTGCAATGTAAATCCATTTTAAAGTTTTTTAGTTACTTTAAAATTTTGGCCCTGGCCAGTTGACTCAGTGACTAGTGGTACTGGTTCATCGTATGGACATCTTGGGTTCAGTTCCCAGTCGGGGCACACAGAAGTGACCATCCGCTTGCTTCTCTTCCCCTCTCGCTCCCCTTTTCTCCCTCTTCCCCTCTCATAGACAGTGGCTCAAGTGATTGAAGCATTGGCCCAGGCCATATCTGTAAGGTACTGGCCAGGAACTGAGGATAGCTTGGTTGATTTGAGCATTGGCCGGGTCCCATATGGAGGTTGCCGGATGGATCCCAGTCAGGGTGCCTGTGGGAGTCTATCTTTCCTCCTCTCACTCAGGGAAAAATTTAATGTCAAGAAGCTTTCCTCTATTGATTTATAAAACATATCTTTAAAACTTCTAACTGCCTGGTTGGGTAACTGTAAAGCCAGTAGTCGAGGCCGCCATCACAGCAGCCCAGCCAGTGCAGGTTCACATTGGATTCGGACAGATGGCAATGAAACACCAGAGCCAAGAACTGGTGAGCCATCAGCTTGAATTCTAGCTTGCACCTGGCGGGAAAGCAAAAACACACACTGGGCTCCAAAACCCACACATTCAGTGCTCACAAAGCTACTGACCTATCCGAGTTTCCTAGAATCAAAGGTTTCTAGCTCACCAGACTTATTCACCTCTGTTTCCCATCTCCTCCTGCACAAACTGTTAACAAACTGGCTTCTTCCTCAGCACTCTGCCATCTTGGCTACTTCTCCTCCACATGACCTTGATCTGCTCTCCTCTCTTCTACCTCAGGAACCAAGCGAGAGAGATCAAGCTACTGGTCTCTCCCACTTTATACCGTAGAATCAAAACCTTTAATCCAATTATACAAACAAGGAAGTCTCTGTATAATGGGATTTCTCAGGAGAGTGCACCACCCTACATCATCCAATCAGTCAAGGGTGTAGGGAAAAGCTTACTCCTAAAACCAAGCCTTAGGCTATAACGACCCGGCCTGCCCACAGCCTGTTCCAGAACACACATTAATATCAACGAACTTCCATGTGGGCAGCGCCATCTTTAACAAAGTGAGCATAATATATTTTATCTGCCCAACAGTAACTCAGTTGGTGGGAGGGTCACCCTGATACAGCTAAGTTGCAGGTTTTATCCCTGGTCAGGGCACATACAAGAATAAATCAGTGAATACGTAAATAAGTGGAAAAACAAATTGATGTTTTTTTCTCTATCATTCTCTCTTCCTTTCTCTAAAATTAATATAAATAATTAATTAGACTCCTAGCTAATTGTCATTTTTTAGGATAGCCATATATTCAGTTTTATAAATAATAAGTTAATTTTTACATTTTTTGTAATTAGTATCTTGAATAAAATTCTCCAGAGAATAAGTTAATTTTTCATCATTCAAACACAGAAGAATTCTGTCTGAATTTTTTCTTTGTGTAAAGGATATAAAGCAATAGATGTTGAAGAAATTAGTTAATGCTTATAGAATTATTTAACTTAAATTTTATAAAATTAAATTTATTCATTACATGAGAGGCAGGGAGGCAGAGAGCCAGGCTCCCGCATGCCCCCCAACCAGAATCCCTGGCAAACCCCCTACTAGGGTGATGCTCTGCAGCTGCTGTGATGGGCCCCTGCTCTGTTGCTCGGCAACCAAGCTATTTTAGCACATGAAGCGCAGCCATGGAGCCTTCCTCAGTACCCGGGACCAACTTTTGTTTCAACTCTTTGAGCCATGGCTGCGGGAGGGAGAAAAAAAGAGAGAGAGAAAGAGAAAGAGGAGGGGGATGGGTTTAGAAGCAGATGGTCTCTTCTCCTGTGTGCCCTGACCGAGAATTGAACCCAGGACATCCACATGCCTGGCCAACACTCTACTGCTAAGTTAACCAGCCAGGGCCAATTTTACTTTTAAATTATTGTGTCCTACTCAATATAACACCCTTTTTTCCCTACATTGTGTGCCCCATGCCCCACGCAAAGTCTAACTTAAAAATATTAAAATGAGAAACTATGTTTTTTTCTTATTGTTAAAAATGAAGACTTATTGAATGTACAGATGAAATATTGGCATTATGAATTAACAGTTGTTTACCCAATATAATCCAAAAAACATTTAAAATTTGTTTTTGCCATGAAATAACAGCACAAGGTGGTTCTAAACAATGAAATATAGAAACTAGCTAATAATTTATGAGTGTTATTGTTTAATTACTGAAGGTGAGAATATTAAATGTGCTAGGCTTTTAAAAAGAGTTTTCAGAGTTTGTATGTAGTTAAATTTTTATTCACAAACTTACTGAAAGTACCTAGTACATAGAAACATTATTTAGTCACTGACAACACAGGATTAAGTAAACCGCACTACCTACCTTTCTATTTCTATTTCTGAAGAAGTATGCAGAAAGGCTCTGTCCATAGAAGAAGTCTTCATTAATGTGTGGCCAAACAACCCTGGCCTGGTAGCTCCGCTGGTTAGAGTGTTTTGTGGATACACTATGGCTGTAGGTTTCATGCCTGGTCAGGGCATGTACAGGAATCAACCAATGACGCATAGATAAGTGGAACAACAAATCTATTTCTCTCTCTCTCTCTCTCTCAGTCTTTCTCTCTCTCTTGTCAGGGCTTAAACTCATGAAATATTTTAGGATATGATTTTTAAAATATTCAGATGTAGTATTATATAAGTATAGCATTTTAGGCCCTGGCCAATTGGCTCAGTGGTAGAGCGTCAACTCAGTGTGTGGAAGTCCTAGGTTCAATTCCCGGTCAGAGCACACAGGAGAAGTGACCATCTGCTTCTCCACTCCTTCCCCTCCCCCTTCTCTTTCTCTCTCCTTCCTCCTCCCTCACTCCCTGTCCTGCAGCCATGGCTTGAATAGTTCCAGCAATTTGGCCCTGGGCACTGAGAATCACCTCAGATGCTAAAATAGCTTGATTGCAGAGCAATGAAGCAGCAGTCCAGATGGGTAGAGCTTATCCCTATAGGGGATTTGCTGGATGTGTTGCAGGAATGCAGGAAGCAACTCCCCAAGGGCAAATGATTCTCAGACAACTTGCTGAAGGAAAGGGGATTTATTTAGCCTTTGGAACAATGTGGCCTAATTGGCTTCAAAACACAAGATACCTGAGGACAGATTTCTTACATCTTATATACTTTTTCAGTGTTTATGCACAAGGTGCATGATTCCTTTGTCTGTAAGCATACATAACCTTCATGTTGTTGCAGGAAGCAACCCGACAGGATAGACACTCAGATAACTCAATCATTAAAGGAAGGAGAAGTTATTAAGCCAGCGGAGCACATGGGATTCGTAGCTCCAAAACACAGGCTCCCCGAAGTTGATTTTCTTACAGGTTATTTACCTTTACAGTATCTAAGCCATGTGCATGTGGTTTCTTTGTTTAAGGTTCCCAGGACTCGAGAGAGGAGGGAAAGTTTCATTGGGGTCAGCAAGGGGGAAAGGGTTTCCAGATCACTGGTCATAGTTACAAATAGATCTTGCTGTTCTTGTTTTGTATTGTATCTATGGGATATAGATAATTTATCACTGACTGACTAGGTTACCCCAGCTGGCTCCTTTTCCTTGTATTCTTTTGATTTCTTCCTTCTAAGCCAAGAGGAAGCCTGCCCCTTCTTCAACACTCCCCACTTTGAGAGTTCAGAATTTCTTTTATACTGGAGTCTCACATTCATCATCTGATCCCAAGGGGGAGGCCTGATAGTGATGGGTAAAGTATACATGGGCCGTGGTTCATTGCTGTACTGTGGCCTCTGTCATGTTCCTTGTGCTGTTCATTAATAATGGCAACAAACACAGACATATTCAGCAAATTCCCTGAGTAGTAAGACTCCTCCTATTAGGGTTTTAAGCTTTTATTTTTTTATTTTACTTTATTTTTACAGGGACAGAGAGAGAGTCAGAGAGAGGGATAGACAGGGACGGACAGACAGGAAAGGAGAGAGGTGAGAAGCATCAATCATCAGTTTTTCGTTGCAACACCTTAGTTGTTCATTGATTGCTTTCTCACATGTGCCTTGACCACGGGCCTTCAGCAGACCGAGCAACCCCTTGTTGGAATCAGCAACTTTGGGTGCAAGCTGGCGAGCTTTTGCTCAAGCCAGATGGGCTCGCGCTCAAGCTGGCAAGCTTGGGGTCTTGAATCTGGGTCTTCCGCATCCCAGTCAGACACTGTCTACTGCCCCACCACCTGGTCAGGCCTATTAGGGTTTTAAACCCACCAGAGGCTGAGAACCATCCCCCCAAAAGGCTATTAGGGTTTCATTTGTGCCAAACTTGCATGGGCACGTGTGCCAGTTTTATCATCTTCTTGATGAGTTCCTCAGCTGCCTGGCCCTGGTCATCTATTTGCAGGCAATAGTTAGTGAGATTGAATTTCCCACACACTCCTCTTTCTGCTGCTAGCAAATAATCTAACGCCAATCTGTTTTAGTAGATGGCATTTGTCATCTGAGTTTGCTGATGTGCAAGGAGGGTTAGGGCTCTCCCAGTCTCATTGGTAATGATTTCTAAAATTGCCTGCAATTGGATAATAAATGGGGGTGCAGTACAACGATCCATTTTCTGCCCAGGTGACAGGTTCATAGTATTGGATTATCCGCTCTGGGAACCACTCATTATCTTTCTAGTCTCCTATCTGGAGTTCCCTTTTTACCCATTGTAAGGGCTGTGGAGCTGGGTAGCCAAGTAGTTCCCCTGTTTCCAGAGGCAAGAGGAAAAAGGAGGCTTTCTCATACCTGTTACACAGCTTCCTTCCCAATCTTGGGGAGATGGCTATAAGCCCCGTTCCCACAGATACAGTAAAGTCCCGTGGTGCTATCCAGACTCTGGCCCTGCCTGGGTTCTGCCAGGTTCCAGTTAGCTTAGGGAATCTGGCTAATGGATTTCTCTCCATCTGTTTTCCCCACCACACTGAATATTGAGTCTGATTACAGGTACAGGTTCCTTTCTGAGTTTCCTCACACTCACAAAAGCTATAGAAAAGCCAGGTGGTGGAGACCTTTTGGCCTTCCTTGGTGACATGGATACACAGTTCATAGTCCTCTGCCCTAGGTCCCCTCTTTCCCCAGAGTCCAATTATATAGAGCCCCATAGCAAGGTTTCTCAAGCTTTGGTCGTGTGTGGACCAGCCAGCTCCCAGTTTTTGGGCTGGAGCAGGGCATGTTGTCCTTATCAGGGTCAATTTAGAAGGGTTGGCAGGGTCAGTCTCTGCTGTCCACAAAGATGTCTCCGCTGGGGTTGCAGGCTTCAGGCGGCTGTGGTGAATCCAGGCGGGTATGCCTTCTACCTTGGCAGCAGTGGGAGTGGTCAGGATCATGGTATAGGGTCCCTTCCACCTGGGTTGGAGGAGAGATGGATTCCAATCCTTGACCCACACTTGGTCTCCTGGGAAAAAGAATGGGCACGGGCAAACAAACTGATCAGAACCCTATCTAATACCCACTTGGATATGTTACTGGCTACCTTGCCTAAAGCTTCTAATTGCCTTTGTAGTTCTCTTTCTCCTAATTCTTGGGGAGTTCCTGGCAAGCAGCATAATATTGGGGGAGGCCTGTTGTATAATACTTCATAAGGTGAATACCCGGTGTTCTTGGAGGAGGTGCACTGAATGATAAGGTATTTTCTGCTGAGGAATTAAGAAGGACGTAGCCACCAAGTGTGGACAAGCAAAAGCTTTATTTAGAGTGCTCCTGGGTGAGGTTCACTGGTCCGCAAGACAGGGGCCAGGGAAGTCGTGCAGCTCCTCCCACCCTGGGGTAATTTATAGCGTTGGTAGAGTCATGGTAAGGTGATAGGTCGTGTTGAAATTTCATTGGACAGTTGTTTATTTTTTCAAAGCGCTCTTGGGCCATTTCTTTTGGCAGTCGTGGATGTGGGTGGTTTTGGCCAAAGTCCCTGGACCTGGTTCTCCATGCGACTTTCCCCCATTGCCAGCCGACCTCACATTTCTACCCTTTGTGTTAGATAGGGGCACCGCTATTTGTCTGGCTATTTCCTGCTGACCAGGGGCATGGTCAGGGAGGGAGGTCAGAAGGTGGTGGCAAATTCCCTGACAGTTGAGGGTGATAGGGTATGTGGAGCTTCCAGGTGATGTTGAGAGAGATGGCGACCTGCTGAACTATTTGTGCTGTGAAGGCCGGGCCATTGTCTGACTAGATGGTAGTCAGCAGTCCAAATTGTGGGATGATACATACGTTCAGTGAGAACGGAGGCAACGGTGTCTGCCATTTCTCAAGAGGTGGGAAAGGCTTCTGTCCCAAAAGGTTTCAATAAAATTTAGGACATAGCGGAGTTTTTTGTGAGGAGACATGTGAGTGAAGTTGATTTGCCAATCCTGGCCTGGCATGTGCCCCCTCAGGTGATGAGTAGAGAAGTGGGAGCAGAGTCCCCCTTGTATAGAGGCTTTGGAACAGATAGTGCATGCTGTGTGTACCTTTTCAGTACTCTGCTGGAGGCTTGGGAAGAAAAAGAGTGGTTGCAAGAACCGATAGAGAGCTTTTGGCCCTCTGTGTAAGGAACAGTGGATATCAGAAAGGAGAGTTTCAGCCTGTCCTTTTGGTAAGGCAATTCTATCCCCAAGAAATATTCATCCCTGGTTGCACACGTCTCCACCCTTTCTGAGGAGGGTCTGTTCTTCCTCAGGAGTGTAGGAAGGTTTCAAGGAGGTGGAGAGAAACATGAGAGGAGTGGGGGAGGCTCCCAGGTTGAGGTTCTGAGCCGCCGCATTGGCCCGAGCATTTCCCAAGGCCACCGGGTCCTGAGAGGTTTGATGGCCCCTACAATGTACCACAGCCACCTCAGCGGGAAGCTGTAATGCCTGCAAAAGTTTAGAAATGAGGGTAGCATTGATTATGGGGGAGTCCTTGGTAGTGAGGAAGCCCCTTTCCTTCCAGAGGGCAGAGTGGCTGTAGGTGATAAGAAAAGCATATTTAGAGTCAGTATATATAGTAACACGTCTTCCCTGGGCCAGAGTGAGTGCCCGCGTGAGGGCAATCAGCTCTGCTTTCTGGGAGGTGGTGCCCTCTGGCAGTTGTTGAGCTTTTAGGGTGGAGGAGGTGGTGACCACTGCATAGGCCACCTGTCGTTGTCTGTTAGGACCCTGTACAGAGCTCTCATCTACAAAGAGTATTAGATCTGGATCTTTTAAAGGAGAATCTGATAATCCATCTTGGGGTCTGTTGAGGAAATTTGTTAGTTCTGTACAAGAGTGGGTGGGTTCCGGAAGTGTCGCTGGAGCTGGCAGTAAAGTGGCTGGGTTGAGTCAGGGAGAGGGCAAGAGAGTGACTGAAGGGTTTTTGATGAACAGGAGGTGAAATTCTTGTAGGTGGGAAGGACTCAATAGAGAAAGAGATTTGTGTGAAAGGAGGTTGGTGAGCCTGTGGGAGGAGAAGACAGTGATGGGTTGGGAAAGGGTGAGCTTAGTAGCCTCCTTGGTGAGTTCAGCTGCTATGCCCAGTGCCTGGAGGCAGAGCTGCCAGCCTTTGATGGTGGTGTCTAATTGTTTAGAGAGGTATGCCACAGGGCAGTATGTAGACCCCACAGGTTGAGTCAGTACTCCAATTGCATTACCGTGCTTTTCATCAGTGAAAAGGTGGAAGGGGCGTCTGGGGTCAGGTAAAGCGAGAGGGGGAGAGGAGATGAGGGTGTCTCAAAGGGTAGAGAAAGCCCCTTTTGACAGTGTTGGGAGATGTGAGAGGTCTCATGGGAGTCTCTTTTGCAGCCTCGTAAAGGGGTTTGGCAAAGAGAGCAAAATTGGGAATCCAGTGTCTAAAGAAGCCTATCAGACCGAGGAAAGAAAGAATCTGATCAGTGGTGGTAGTGGTTAGAGACTGAGGAGAGTCTGAGTTTGATCTAGGGTGAGACCTCGGGTGGTGGTGGTTAAGGCTATGCCCAGATAGACTACAGACTGAGAGTGAAGTTGAGCCTTAGTAGGGGAGACACAATATCCCTTCATGGCAAGGAAGTTAAGAAGGGTGGAGGTGTGTTTCCTTGATGAGGAGAGGGAGGGGCTGCAGAGGAGTAGGTCATCTACATATTGCAAGAGGGTACTTGTCTCGAGATCACATGCAGCTAGGTCTCATGCCAGTGCCTGCCCAAACAGGTGTGGGCTGTCCCTAAAACCCTGGGACAGGACGGTCCATGTAAGTTGTTGGGCTGTATTAGTGTCTGGATCCATCCAGGCGAAGGCAAACAGAAAGTAAGAGTCAGGGTGTAGAGGAATGGTAAAGAAGACATCCTTGAGATCTAGGACCATGAAGTGAGTGGTGTCAGGGGGAATGTGTGAAAGTAACATATATGAATTAGGGACTACTGGATGGAGGGGTACAACTGCTTTGTTAATTAGGAGTAAGTCTTGTACGAGGCGGTAGACCCCTGAGGGTTTTCGAACAGGAAGGATGGGGGTGTTGCAGGAGGAGTCCATAGGGATGAGTAGGCCTTGATTTAATAGGTGGGTAATTATGGGTTTAAGGCCCTGTCGATGATTTGCCGAAATGGGGAATTGGGGTCTAGATGGGAATTGGGAGGGATTCTTCAAGCGGATGTGTACAGGTAGGTGGTGGGTCGCTACCACTGGAGTCAAGGTGTCCCAAATTTGGGGATTGGTGGAATAGGGGTTATGATCGGGTTAGGGTGATTTGTGCTAGTGGGAGAGCCTTCAGCCAGGAGTGGTAGGTGTGGGTGGGAAGATGCTGTCGGGGATGTTGTCAGCTGGACAGTGGCTCCAAGTCTTTGTAGAATGTCCCGACCCAGGAAGGGTATAGGGCATGAGGGCATAACTAAGAAGGACTATGAAAAGGAGATTCTGTCCAAACTGCATGTCAGGGGTGGCGTGTGAAGAGGAAAAGAGGGCGTCCCATCCACTCCCTAACTGAGACATGTGAGGGATCTAGAGATCCAGAGTGTGATGGAAAAACAGAGAAGGTAGCCCCCATGTCCACAAGAAATGAGATGGACTTACCCACTATCTGCAGCATTACCCTGGGCTTGGCAATGGGGTCTTCGAGTACGGGTTGCGTCAGTTGTCCACGAGGCTGAGGAGTTTGAGCGATGGGCCTGCCTGGCTGTCTTTGCCTCCCATTTGGGTGGCTTGTCCTCTGTGTAGAGGTGCTGAAGAAGAGCCTATTACCCAAAGGGGACAATCACTTTGCCAGTGACCGGGCTACTTGCAGTCAGGGCAGGGCTCAGTGGGCGGCCTCGGGTAGGGGCACTGCCAGGCCCAGTGACCCTCTTTGCCACATTTAAAGCAAGCTCCTGGTGGGGTTCCTCTTTGTGGCTCAGACTTGGGTCAGGCACCTCCTATACCTTGCCCCTGTTGATCTGCCGGCCTCAGGGATGCCACAAGAGCCTGGGTTTGGAGCGTTACCTTTTGCTGCATGTGGGCCTGGCGAGCAGCCTTGGCCTTTTCCTCCCGACCATTAAAAACTTTAATTGCCATGTTCATCAGGTCTTGGATAGGGGCTTGGGGGCCTCTTCCTCCCTTTTAAGTTCTTACGAATGTCCGGGGCCGATTGGGAAATAAAGTGAGTAGCTAATACAGTGGCTCCAACATCAGAGGCAGGGTCTAGATGGATATGGAGGACCATAGCGTCCGTGAGGCAGTTCAAAAAGAGGGCTGGGTTTTCCTCAGGTCCTTGAGTGACTTCTCTCAATTTGTCATGGTTAACTCCCTTTTGTGCTGTATCCTGCATGCCAGCTATGAGGCATTCAATCATTTGGTTTCATCGCCTCCTACCTATTTGTCCCGTGTGGTAATCTCAGTTGGGGTTCGTGTCGGGGACCGCCTGTACTCCATCTGGTATTTGGTCGTTTGCAAGGTGAACCTGATCGGCATGAGTCCGAGCCGCCGTCTAGATTTGGTCCTGTTCATCAAAGGTAAGGGTAGAAGACATGATAAAGTAGAGATCATGCCAAGTGAGGTCATATGCCTGAGTGAGATATTGGAATTCCTTGGTATAGGCTGTAGGATTTGAAGAGTAGGAGCCTAAACGCTTTTCGATTGCAGACAGATCAGAGAGAGAAAAAGGAACATGAACCTGACCAACTCCTTCCGCTCAGCCACCTCGCAGAGAGAGGGCAGAGAAGGTTGTCTCCCTCTTGGGGTTTGGAGCGAGATCTAGTGTGAGCACTGACAGGGGAGGAGAGAGAGGGACTGGTATTTGCAGGCAAATGAGAAACAGGATCTGGTGAAGGGAGAGGAAGACCTTGATAGGGCGGAGGGGGTCGGGCAGGAGGGGGAGAGAGTTCCTCAAGGGGGTCAACGAAGGAGGAGAGATCAGGAGCGGAGGGTTTAGCTGAGGTTTCTCTGGCTGAAAGGACTCGTGCGTGCCGTAGAGCAGGCGGCCCAGAGATTAGGACGGGAGCGCAGGTACCAGAAGCCCTGAATGTAAGGGATCTCAGACCATTTCCCAGTTCTCTGGTAGTAGTTATGTAAATCGGGGAGAATGTAAGGTGAAAGTCCCTTCAGGAGGCCACCTGGTCTGGTTATCCAGTGGATGTCATGGCCAGGCCACAGTGGAGCAGATCAGTTTCTTCTTCTTTAGGGAGGGATCTATGTTTGAGAGTTTCCTGATAAGGCTTCTTACGGGTGTTTTTGAGTCAGGTTTAGATTCCTGTGCCCCCATGGCTGCCCTTAGCCTTGGGGTGATCAGAGATGAGAATTGGCGTCCCACAATTTAATCTCTGGCCACCAGACAGGCAGAGTGGGAGTGTCCAGGATGACTCCACGGGCACACACACTCAGAAAGGGTAGGAGGTCTCTGATGAAGCTGCGATTATGGACACAGAGTCTCGGAGTCGGAAAGAACTGAGGGGAGGCCGGAGGCAGGGGACTTACCGCACCATGTGCTGAAGTGGGTGGGAGGTTGGAGGTCCTGGTCTTCCTCAGAAGGGAACTGGAGAGGAGCGGCCCTTGTGGGCTCAAGCTCCTCCCGGGTTTTGGCACCAAATGTAAGGTATTTTCTGCTGAGGAAGAAAGGACGTAGGCACCAAGTGTGAACAAGAAAAGCTTTAGTTAGAGTGCTCCCTGGTGAGGTTCACTAGTCTGCAAGACAGGGGCAGGGAATTCGTGCACCTTCTCCCGCCCTGGGGTAATTTATAGCATCAGTAGGGTGGTGGTGAGGTGATAGGTCATATTGAAATTTCATTGGACAGTTGTTCTTTCTCAAAGTGCTCCTGGGCCGTGTCTTTTGGCGGTCGTGGGTGTGGGTGGTTTTAGCAAAGTCCCTGGACCTGGTTCTCCATGTGACTTTCCCCCATTGTCAACCGACCTCACATGAACCTTAAACAATATTAGAGGTGAGGCTTGTACCCATTTAAAACCTATTTCCTGACATAATTTGTGAAGCCCTAACTTCAGAGTCCTATTCATGCATTCCACCTTTTTCAAGGTCGGGGATCTGTATGCTGCTTGAAGCTTACAGGTGATGTCCAATGCCTGAGCTGTTCCTTGTACTACCTTAGCCACAAAGGCTGGGCTATTGTCAGAGCCTATCCAGAGTGGCATTCCTAACCTTGGAATTACTTCTCTGAGCAATGCCCTTGTTACTTCTCTAGCCTTTTCAGTCTGGGTGGGGTAGGCTTCTACCCATCCTGAATAGGTACACGCTAACACCAACAGGTACTGGTAACCTTGACTCTTGGGCATCTTTTTGAAATCCATCTGTATATCCTCAAAGGGGGCTGCCCCGTAGGACTGAATACCAGGGGACACTGAAGGTCCTTGTTTTGCATTATCCTGATGGCTGACTTTCTTGGCTAGGGTTGCCAAGAGAGGGATGTAGAAATATCTTCCTAGCAGTTTTTCTGTCTTTTCCTGACCCATATAGGTGGCATGTGCAAAGCCTGGACTACTGCTGGCCCCAACAGGTGAAGAACAACAACTGTACCATCTGGCAGTTGCATCCAGCCGTCCTTTAATTCTTTGGCCTCTTCTTTCTCTGTCTACTTTTTCTCTCCCTCAGAATATCTGAGTGAAAGTTCTGGGGCCCATGGGATGAGAGGGGCTTTAGTACCCTTGTGGTAGGGCAGGGTAGAAGCCCTCTTTGCCTCTGCATCTGCTCTGGCATTTCCCTGGGCTTCTACCGTTCCTCCCCTCTGGTGTCCTCGCAGTGGATCACTGCTACTTGCTTTGGCTCCCAGACTGCTTCCAGCGGCTGGAGAATTTCTCCTGGATATTAAAGATCCTTGCCCCCAGCACTTAGGAGTCCTCTCTCTTTGTAATTTGCCTCATGTACTTGGAGAGTGAGAAAGATAAAATGGGAATTTGTAAAGATATTCACTCTTTTCCTTTCACTGAGCTCTAAGGCTCGAGTCAGGGCAACTAGTTCTGCGCACTGAGCAAAAGTAGAGGCCGCACCTCTACATTCTCTGTTAGGGTCACTACAGCATACCCCACCTGCCTTTCTCCCCTTGAGTTGACAGAGCTGCTTCTGTCCACATACAGCTCCCAGTCGGGCTCCCTTAGGGGTTGGTCTAGCAAGTCTGGCCGGCTGGAGTGTACTGAGTCAAGTACTTCCAAGCAATGGTGCTGCATCTTTCCTTCATTCACTGGGAGCAGTGTTGCTGGATTTAGAGGGCTACACACCTCTATTACTAGTCTTGGGTTGTCACATAATAGGCTCTGGTACTTGGTTAGGCGAGCATTAGTGAGCCAGTGATATCCTTTTGCATTCATCAGAGTCAGTACTGAATGTGGCACCCACACTTTCAGGTCTTGTCCTAAAGTTAGTTTGTCTGCCTCTTGTACCAGCATGGCAGTGGCTGCTTGGGCTCTCAAGCATGGTGGCCCGCCCTTTGCAACCCCATCTAGTGGCCTGGAGAGGCAGGCCACTGGTCTGATCCATGAGCCCAAGTCCTAGGTTAATACACGCACTGCTGTCTTGCTCCTCTCTGAGACACACAGCACAAAAGGTTTTGCTAGGCTAGGAAGACCTAGCGCTGGGGCAACTTGTAACTCCTTTTTAAGAGTCTGAAAGGCACAGTCCTGTTCTGGCCCCCAGTCCATGGGCTCCTTTTCTACCCCCTTTGTGACTTCATAGAGGGGCTTGGCCAGTACTGCAAAGTTGGGGATCCACAAATGGCAGAATCCTACTGTACCCAGAAACTCTCTACCTTACCTCCTCGTGGTGGGGACTGGGATGTTCTGAATAAACTGTTTCTGTTCTACTCCTAGCCTCCTTTTCCCCTGCTGGAGAGTGAATCCCAAGTATTTTACTTGCCTTTGGCAGATCTGGGTCTTCTTCTTCCAGACCTTGTATCCGTTCTTCTCTAGATGGTGTAGAAGCTCCTCCGTTCCTCGAGCACATCCCTGGAGAGTCTAATGACCCAGAAACAGGTCATTCACATACTGAAGGACACACCCGATGTCCTGTGCAGGAAACCTCTGGAGGTCCTGAGCAAGGGCCTCCCCAAAGATGGTAGGGGAGTTCTTGAACCCTTGCAGGAGCCTAGTCCAGGTGTACTGCACCTTAGCCCTGTGGCCGGGTCCACCCATTGGAAGGCAAACAGCTTCCAGCTTTCAGGAGCCAGTCTTATACTAAAGAAGGCATCTTTTAAGTCCAAGCAAGTGAACCATGAGACTTGAGCAGGGAGGAGGCATAGGAGGGGTAAGGATTTGGTACTGTTGGGTGTAGAGTCACTGCTGCCTCATTTACGACCCTTAAATCCTGGACTGGGTGATAATCATTGCTCCCTGTTTTTTTGACAGGAAGCAAAGGAGTATTCCAGGGAGACTGGCATGGGATAGTTATTTTGTACTCCTTGAGCCTTTGTAAATGCACCTAGATCCCTTCCAAGGCCTCCCTAGGAATCGGATATTGTTTCTGGCCGACAGGCAGTGCCCTAGGTTTTAACTCTGTCTGCACTGGCACTTGTTTATTGCCAGCTCGGGGGTAGGGTGGGGTGGGGGTGGGGGTTCTTCAGCCCAGACTCCAGGGGTTTTTTTTGTTGTTTTTTTTTTTACCGGGACAGAGAGAGTCAGAGAGGGATAGATAGGGACAGACAGACAGGAATGAAGAGAGGTGAGAAATATCAATCATTAGTTTTTTGTTGCCATTGCAACACCTTAGTTGTTCATTGATTGCTTTCTCACATGTGCCTTGACCGCGGGCCTTCAGCAGACCGAGCCACCCCTTGCTGGAGCCAGCCACCTTGGGTCCAAGCTGACGAGCTTTTGCTCAAGCCAAATGGGCCCGCACTCAAGCTGGCGTCCTCAGGGTCTTGAACCTGGGTCTTCCACATCCCAGTCCGACACTCTATCCACTGCGCCACCGCCTGGTCAGGCCAGGGTATTTTTGAATTAGTTTTTGGCTTGGAGCCTTCCCAGACATGGCAGCAAAATTCCTCCGCCCCTCCTCTCTGGGGATGGTTAGAGTTAGAACAAGCCTGGGCTTAGGCACCTGTAAGTCCAGCTGGCCATTGTCTGCAAAAGATATAGTAGTCCTTAATTTGCTCAGCAGATTACATCTTAATAGGAGCACTGGACAGTCAGGCATGTATAAAAACTAATGTATAACTTCATGACCTCCTATTGTACAATTACGGGGCAGACAGAACGCCTGTTCGTCCTATGTTCCTGTAGCTCCTATAATGTCCACTCTAAGGGTGGAGAGTGGTGTTACTGGCCGGGTCATCACTGAGTTTTCAGCCCCTGTATAAATCAGAAAGTTCATCAGCTGTACCCCTACCTCCATGTGGACCATAGAATCAGTGGGGCCCCCGAGTCCAGTTGCCTCAGTCTTAGAGGGACTCCCCAGCTGTGTTGAACTGAGTGCCTTCCCCTTGGGAGGCGGCTGACAAGCATGCCTCCCCCTTGTTCCGGTTTGGACATTTTATTTTTCCAATGACCAGTTCCCGGCAGATGGTACACTGATCACGTCGCAGGGGAGCTCTGCCTGACTGTCCTTTCTTGCCTTTACCTGTCTTCTGTTTTCGAAAAGGAGAGATCTTCCATTTCCCTTCTGGTGAAGAGCTATGGCTATGAACTCTGCCTTTTTCTGCATTCGGCGTTCATCTTCCTTTCTGCTCGTAATCTCCCTGCTCATGTAGACTTTATTGGCTAGTTCCAGGAGTTGGGACATATTCATTCCTGGAAAGCCTTCTAATTTCTGGAGTTTCTTTTCTCTATCTCCTGCACTCTGGCTGACAAAGGCCATATTAACTTTGGTTCTTTGGACTCTCTGGGTTAAAAGGGGTATAGATTCTGTAGGTCTCACACAATCTCTCATAAAAGTCACCTGGACTTTCATCCTTCCTTTGCAAAGCCTCTACCACCTTGTTGATAGTGGTCTTCCGGCCTCCCTTCCAAAGACCTTGGAGGAGAGCCTCTCTATATCTCCCCAGTTGTTATAAGCCTTCCTCCTCATTCGGGTCTCCTGGCATCTGGGCCCTTGCATATTCCTGGGGTTCTGGTGTTCCTCAGGAGCATTCTCCTCTAGCCATTTAGTTGCCACCTGCAGTATCCGGCGTCTTTCCTCTTGTTGAACAGAGTGAGGAGCAATTGATGGCAGTCTGCCCACATAGAATTGTGGGTCTGGAGTATGGATTGCATGAGATCTATTAGGACCTGAGGCTTTTCTGTATAAGAGGGAGTGTGGTGCTTCCAATTGAGGTGGTCAGTGGTGCTGAAAGGTTTATACACCAGCACTCGCCACTCCACTATATTCCCTGCTCATTTATTACTGTGTTTCTTCTCTCAGAGGCATCTGCATACCAGGCATTGTTTTTAAGCATAACCTCCCAGATGGGGGTGGGGAGCCTGGGTCTGATTCTGGCGGTGCAGTGGGAGTCACCTCCGCCTCAGGCTCTAGTGACTTTATGCTGGGACCTGATATATCTGGTGATGACGGGCTTGAGTCAGTGGCGGTGTCTGGGGTGGACAGAGAGTCAGGTATGGACAGGTAGAGCCTCGCCAGTACATAAGGTGGAAGAGCCAGAGCTTCTGCTTCTTCTGGTTCACTAAGGGTTAAAATTTCTGGCTTTGGCTCCTGCAGCGGCTCCCTGGGTCTGGTGGAACACTTCTCTGCCTCAGCTACCAATACTGTAGAAGCGTGACCTCTAAGCCAAGTGGGTGGGTGCAGAACCAACGTAAGCCAAGTGTCTGTGTAGGGAAACTGATCTGAGTAGCCTGGGTCTCTAGTGACTGCCTGCCACACCTTCTGTACAAGAGACTTGTCCAAGCTTCCTTCTGATGGCCACCCTACCCCAAAAGTGGGCCATTCTAACTCACACAAGGTCCTCAGTTTTTCTTGGGACATAGTAACCCCATAATCCCCTGAGAACCTTTCTTAAAATTCTTGACCCTTGTGGCTAAAGGAGTAGGCTTCCCTGTGAACCTCCCATGCCTCCCTTGACAGATAAGTCACCCAACAAGAAGGAATGGGGGAAGAGGAGGGGAAACTTGGAGAAGATGGCACTCGCTTCAGTCTGTTGCCAGCGCTCCCCTCATGGAAATAGCGGGCCCTCTTGGCTTATGGCAGGCTGATATAAACCATCAGCATGCTATTCTGCCTCTGAACCCAATGAGGTGCTTTACGGAACTGCGGTTCAGGACCCAACACTCACTTTGGCCCTGTGGGAGAGAGTCGGAACCCTCTTCTGGTGTCCATCTCATTCACTCCTCACTCACTCTCTTCCACACAACCTCCCACCCAACAATAAAGGGCAACAAGTCACCACTCCTAACCCCATGGTGCCTATTCCTCACAACCAGTGGAGAGTGCACAGTCGCCACTCCTAACCTATGGAGGGTGATTAGTGACTCTCTGGAGGGTGATCAGGCCTCCCTTCTCAGCTAGCTACCCTTGCCTGGTATGCCTTACCATGTTTCAGATGCGCCCCTGTTCCTGTTCCTTTGTTATCTGAATCTTGCTGGGACTGACAGATGGGAATTCCCCTTTCTGCCCTGTGAGGTGTCCACACTGGAAAATTCCCAGTGCACACTTAGCAGGCACGTCTACAGGACGGTTTAGGGGCTCCCCAATGGGGTACTTGAAGTCTGCCAAATGCAGGTGTCTCTCCTCCTTGCTTCCTGGCCAGTGCATCAAAATTCATTGCAGAAAGCAACCCGATGGAGGATAGACACTCAGATAACTCAATTATTAAAGGAAGGAGAAATTATTAAAACCAGTGGAGCATGTGGGGATTGTAGCTCCAAAACACGGGCTCACGGAAGTTCACTTTCTTACAGGTTATATATCCTTATAGTATCTAAGCAATGGGCATGTGCTTTCTTTCTTTAAGGTTTCCCAGGACTCAAGGAGAGGGGAGGGAAGGTTTCGGTGGGGTCAGTATTGGCGAAGGGGTTTCCCAATCACTGGCCATAGTTACATACAGATCCTGCTCTTCTTGCTTTGTATTGTAACTATGGGATATAGTTATTTTATCACTGGCTGACTTGGTTACCCCAGCGGGCTTCTTTCCCTTGTATTATTTTCATTTCTTCCTTCTCAAGGAAGAGGGGGGCCTGCCCCTCCTTCCACAATGTCTTGGGAGGGGAGGGGGTATGAGGGGAATTTCAGACCATTTTTCTTAATTCTGTACCAATCCTGTTTTTCTTGTTTTGTGCTGCAAGTTGTCCCAGGAGCTGATAAGGGAACTGTAATTAAAGTGGCTGACTCAGTCACTTCTGCAAGTTTTCTCCCTCCTCAGGTGAATTCCAGTTGGGGAGCATGTGGGCGTCTGTCTCTCTGCTTCTCTGCCCCCCTGCCTCCCTACCTCACACTTAAAAAAAAAAAAGTATATCCTTTTAGTAGTTTCTAACTTTATGTATGAAAGTAATGGGTTTTCAGAAGAACAATTATCATCATAAAGTTTTCTTCACATTATAATTCAATTATTTCTAATGGAATACAATTACTAATATACCAATTTTTTAAAAAAATACTCAATTTTTTAATAAAAGAAAGGAAATGTAAATTAGTTGGCCTCATGAGAAAACTTTGTTTTTTCTCAAAAGCTGAATTTGTAGTATGGGCTTCTTTGGTTGTGGGGCAGTGAGCTCTTACTCCATAACAAAATTATATGATGTTTATGATTCACTCCAAAGTAGCTGGTAGTAGCAGGGGAGGATTCACTTGGAAGGTAGATAAACAAGATGACGTTAAGTGCAAAGCACTTATTATACGTTTGACGTCTATAATAGGTTTTTTCGAAATGTCAAGGAAAATGTTTAAGGCAGATAAAAGAAGTCAGCAAAGAAGAATAAGAAAAATCAGAAGAGTAGAAAACCGAGGAGAGAATGAAATCATGGAGAGTTTCTCAAAGGAAAGAGCAATCAACAGAGATCAAATGAGAGATCAGCAGATTAGACGCTGTTCATAGCAGTCAGAATGAGCTTGTAACTTTACCAAAAGAATTTCAGTTGCATTCTGGAAGAGGCAAAAAATGTGTATAGACTATTATTACAAGTGTTGCAACTGTACAGCAAGGAAACAAAGTTTTTGCCAAATGAACCAGAAGTCAAATTAAGGAGTCTTTATTTTTAAGCCAGAGATCATACAGATACCTAAGTCAGTCAAATCATGGGGCCCTGAACAAACTTAGGGGTTTGCTTTTAAAGGCAAAAAAAGAAGCGGGGGGCGGGGTGGTGGTGGTGAACACATAGCCAAAGCAGTTTTACAGGAGCACAATAGGCTTTCAGTTATCGTTGGAACAATCGAAGGAGAGAGTGCTCAGCAAAGCATTTTACAAAAATCCGAAGAATGTGCTTGGTTTTCTTGGCCTTCTACAGAGGTTGTTAAGGCAGCATCCTGAGGGCTTTTTCAGCAGCTGGAATCTAGACATCAGACAACATTTATGGCCTTTACAGACTAACATTGTGGCTTTACACTACTCTTTTCATTTATTCATCTGCAAATCTTGCAAAACTTGTTGTATGGTCAGGGTTTTGGTGTTACTGCACTTCACAAGGAGTGACAGGACAGTAGCTACTAATGAACAGTTTGTACAGTCGAGGGGTATGTGTTGCCATGATATTTGTATTTTTGTTCTTTTATACTATGAGTGCATGTTCAGGCATTTCTTTTTAAGTTAATGGAAAGCTAAATACACAAAGAGAAATAGTTTTGGAGGAGATGAAAGGAAATGGATGGGATTACGTGCAGAAGCTGAAGAGTTGGTCTTATATAGAATGGACACTTGTTCCTGTGAAGCAGTTGAAGACCAGCCTGACCAGTCGGTGGTTCAGTGAATAGAGTGTTGAACTGGGACATGGAGGACCCAGGTTCTAAACCTCTAGGTTGCCAGCTTGAGCACCAGCACATCTGGCTTGAACGTGGGGTCACTGGCTTAAGCGTGGGATCATAGACATGACCCCATGGTCACTGGCTTGAACCCAAAGATCACTGGCTTAAAGCCCAAGGTCGCTGGCTTGGGCCCAGGGTCACTGACTTGAGCAAGGGCTCACTCACTCTGCAGTAGTCTTCTGGTCAAGGCATGTGTGAGAAAGCAATCAATGAAAAGCAATCAAGGAACAGCTAAGATGCTGCAAGGAAAACTTGATGCCTCTCATCTCTCTCCCTTCTTGTCTGTCCCTATCTGTCCCTCTCTCTGTAAAAAAAAAAAAAAAAAAAAAAAAGGAAAGCAAAAGAAGTTGAAAGCCAGAAATATTTATAGGGGAATAGAGGGTTAAAAAGTTGAAGAGATTCTCTTCTGGCAACTTTTCTCTTTTCTTTGAACTAGGGAAAGGTGGTCATCCACTTAAGTGGATTGATTCAGCGTCAGCTAGTCAGGAAGCTGAAGGAGAATGTGTATGGTTTGTAGTCCTGCTAAAAGGGAAGGTTGTGATGTAAAGTGCATACCTAGTTGGGAGTGAATTCTATAACTTCATGCTGCTGCTATAAGAAATGTCCCAGGGACCATAGCTAAATATTTCAGACAGTTACTCCACCCTAATTCTATTTATATATATAAATAATATCTGAGCATATATATATATATATATGATGTGATTTTATTATATATCTATAATTGGGGTAATTTTTAGAGGATTTTTTAGTCAGATTGTCTAGTCAGTACTTAATGTTTCAGGTTTTGATAGGATTTTACATTCAAAGCTTACATTTTATTTTATTAACAGTTTATCTGACATGAGATTTCTCTTGTGTTTTAAAAAGGATTGTTTCTATTCTGATTTTGGCTTTATATTAATAAAAATTATAGTTAAAAAATTAATTCAAAAGGCATATTAATTTTGAATAAAATATACTTTCAATTAATATTAATTCATATAAGCATTTATTTGTTTTTAATATGTGTCTTGGACCACAGAATTCTCAAACCTAGAAGGAAAAGTTATTGCCCCACTCAGTGGCTAAATTAAAAAGGTAATGGTGCATGTTCTGTGGTGGTGCAGTAGGTAAAGTATTGACCTGGAATGCTGGAGTCACTGGTTCAAAACCCCAGGCTTATTAGGTCAAAGCACATATGAGAAGCAACTACTACAAATTGATGATTCCTTCTTCTTCCCCACCACCTCTCTCTCTCTCTCTCTCTCTCTCTCTCTCTCTCTTTCTCTCTCAGCAATAAATAATTTTTTAAACATAAAGAAAAGGTAACGGGAAAATTTACTAATGGGATGATTGACTTACCTATGTTTTATTTTGGTACTTTATTTTCTATTTCTGTAGAGTATTGGGAATATTTTTTCAATAATACTTTAAATAATTATATTTTCCATAATACTTTCAATAATATGTTTTATTCCCTTTTTGTTGAATTTCACTTGTTCAACAAGTGAAATTCAAGATGACAGTGATTAACAAAGTTATATAGGTTTCAGGTGCACAATTAAAAATATATCATCTGTACACTGTATTGTGTGTTCCCAACAATATACTTCTTATAAAAACTGATTTTTGTTTTGTATTAGGAAGGAGTAATATAGTCCATGATACCAATCTTTGAAAAGTAGGTGTTTGTAAGACCACTGTATATCCCTAAATATTTGACTTTCATATGAATTTTGTTGATGTGAATGAAGTATAGTTGATTTTATTATGGCAGGCAGATTCTACAGTGACCCCTGCCTCCTAGTATTTATACCCTGTATAATCTCTTCCTCTTGAGTATAGTAAGAACTTGCTTCTAACCTATAGAACAAGCAAAGGGGATGTCTTTTCTGTGATTAGGTTACATAAGACTGTAACTTCTATCTTGTTCGCAGACTCTATTGCTTTCCTGACTTGCAAACTTTTAAAATAAGCAACCAAGTTGGAGAGGTCCACTTGGCAATTAACTAAGATTGACCTAACCCAGTGGTTCTTAACCTGGGTTCTTCGAACCCTAGGGGTTTGATGAGTTGATCTCAAGGGTTCGGAGAAGCCTTTGCTGCGGAGGCCAGAATAAAGTAATACCGTAATTTGTTGTGAGTTCATGCACTTTGTTGGTTTTGTTCTTTGATCAAGGTGATGTTCATGCACGGCTCATTTTGTGCACCAGTAAAAAAAACATATACCTATGTCTTGAATTTGGAAAAAAAAATCATATTTTATTTCTCATTAAAGAAGGGTTCGTGAATGCGCATATGAAATTGGTGGGTTCAGTACCTCAAAAAAGGTTAAGAACCACTGACCTAACCTCCAGCCAACAGCAAGCTAATATTGAGGCCCTCAGTTTAATAGCCTTCAAGGAATTCAATTCGTGGTAAGCTGCATATGATCTTGAAATCAAATCCTTCCCTACTTGAACATGTAGATGAGATTCCAGCCCTGGCTGACAATCTTGTTATAGCCCCTGAAGCATAGGGCTCAGCATGACTAACCCACAGATACTGATAGGTAGTAAATGTATTTTTAACATAAACAGCTACATTTATAGCAATATCTTTTGTAATAATAGGTATTTAATATAATTATGAACCAAAATATTTTCAAGACATACCAAACCTTAGTATATGACTGGCCTCTGATACTTTTATAATGCTAGGCAACTTGGGTACAAGACCTGACAGTTTATTGGGAACTGAGCCAGTAAGAAAGGAATGAATTAGAAATGGGTAGCAATATACTTACAAAGGAAGGACCCAACCTAGTTATAGAGGCCAGCTCTCCCGCCAGTGTATCTAAAGAGTATTGCAAGTTATTACAATTAGAGCAGCAGCTGCTACTGGGATAATCTACCTTAAGTTCTTTGCGTTTTCCATCTGTTCTGTCTTCCCCAGATGTCCAGATGGGTCATATTCCTCCTTCACTCAGACAGGCCCTCCCTGTCCACAATTTATAAAACACCACTCTCTATCACTATCTGTTTTCTAACCGTACTTTATTTTTCTTCACTGCCTAAAATTGTTGCATACTGATTTGTTTATTGTCATCCTTTCTTAGATTAAAGGTTCCTTATGGGTAGGAACTTTGCATATTTTGTTCATTATTACGAATGTAACGTTTGCAGCAGTACTTGTCATATAGTAAATGATCCGCAAAAATATGTTGCATGGATAAATGATTGAATCTCCTAGGTAGATTTTGCACTCTCCATTATTGAGTTGCCTGAAAGTTGCTGAGATTGCTAAGGAGCACTGCCCATTGTTGGCCGGGACCTCAGTCGCTGGCTAAGGTGTAGTAGCAGCAGTATACATGCACGTCAAGATTTAGCACAGCTACTCAAGACTGAGGCAAGAGCTATGAGTATTACAGCTCTGGGATAAAGCAGATATTAAGGTTGTTCTCTGAAGCCTTGAACTGGGCAATCCTGGAGTAGTGCGGAAATTAACACTAGACTGTTAGAGCCTGAGGAAATTATTTCATTCCAAACCTAGAGCCTCTTTATTCTTTTTTTTTTTAGTTCATTTGTTCACTCAGTTACTCAGTGCCTGATGTCATTCTAGGCAAAGGAAATATAGAGACATGTCAAGTAATATCAATCCTCTCATTAAACTTGATGGTCAGTACAGTACAGACCAAGGAATAACTTCTTACAGTGTTCATTGCTGTAAGGAAAGTAAAACAAAGGTACTGGAATATTGATAGGAAGAGAAAGAAGGAACACAGGGACAATTTCAATTATTCCTTCTCTACATGACTTAGCTAAAGGTTTGGGATGGGTTTCAGCCAACACATTTTTGCATGTACAGAGATATTTATCACAATGAATTAAAGAATACAGAGATAAGGAAATAAAATTAAAGACAGACATTCTTAATGAGGGTTTTTATTTTCCAGAGCCTGACAAAGAAAATGTACATAAACTTATTTTTTCTAAATGATGGAATATGTATTCTAATAGTAATAAAATTGGTTAATCTAAGTTTCTTTTTTTTTTTCTTTTTTACAGGGACAGAGACAGAGAGACAGAGAGAGGGATAGATAGGGACAGACAGACCGGAACAGAGAGAGATAAGAAGCATCGATCATCAGTTTTTTGTTGTAACACCTTAGTTGTTCATTGATTGCTTTCTCACATGTGCCTTGACCGCAGGCCTTCAGCAGACCGAGCAACCCCTTGCTGGAGCCAGCGACCTTGAGTCCAAGCTGGTGAGCTTTTGCTCAAGCCAGACGGGCCCTGTGCTCTAACTGGCAATCTTGGGGTCTCGAACCTGGGTCTTCCACATCCCAGTCCGACGCTCTATCCACTGCGCCACCACCTGGTCAGGCAGTTAATCTGAGTTTCTTCTCCATGGTAGTGCCTGTGTTGGAGTCACTGGTAATTAATAGAAAAGAACAATAGCTTGCACAGGGGATACTCTGGATAATAAATTACTAAGAAACTGGGAATTAGTGACCTGTCATTTTCTTTCTATAAATGATTTGTTAGATTATTAAGGTATGCATTATGTTTTCTACAAATATTTATCAAATGTTGAGTATTATCAAGTTTGTAGTTTATTGTGAACATTTTATAACTGCATATAAAAGAAAAAGAAATGGATTCAATAGTTAAACTTATAAATATTTGTAAGCTTTAAATATATTTGACTTAAGTAACATGAAATTAATCACATGTACTGAGATAATATACTTGAAGTTTGGCTATCTGAAACTCTCAATGATGATTGGTTCTAAATACCGATAAGATTTCTATGAAAGTAAGCATACTGTCCATTAAAAATTTAATTCATTCTATCATAAAGAAATATTTATTTAATTTTTTACTATTTTAGGCACTGTGCTGAGTACCAAATATGCCTCAAATAAAACAAGCATTATTCTTGTCCTACAGGAGCTTATACACAAGTAGGGAAAATAGTCTTTAGCCAAATATAATTACAAATTGTGATAAATGCAAAGAAGGCAAAGAACAGATTGTTGGGGTAATAAGCAAAGGTATATGGTTTGGCTAGCCTGCCAAAGTTTGCTGAATGTTGTCAGAAGACATGACACTCCTGAGTCAGAGCAAAAGGACTTGATTACTCTCAGCACAGCAGCAGCATGAGCCTCAGAGTATTTGTTTGTTGGTTCCCTATGCCTCTAAGTCTCCTTGGGAGACAAAATGGGCCCAAGTGGTTGGTGTACAGCTGTGAGTTCACATTGCAGGTGAGAATCTACCACTTTTGTAGTAAGCAAGAAGCAAGCCTGCTCCTTGTGTACAGGGAGAAGTTAACTTGTCTCTTCAAGTTGCTTGCTACAGATAGGAACCACCTGATAACTGGTCGGATAAAGAGTATTCAGGAGGCCTCTCATTGTAAGCATTCCCTGCAGGAATATGTAGGGGCTCTCAGTGCTATGGTGGATCGCTTCTTTGTCAGGGAAGGAGGGATGTCAAAGAAGTCTTCTCTGAGATTATTATTATTTTTTTTTAATTAAAAAAAAATTTTTTTTTCAAACATATCTTTTTTAAAAAAATTTCTTTATATTTATTCATTTTAGGAGGAGACAGAGTGAGAGAGAGAGAGAGAGAAAGAGAGAAATGGGGGAGGAGCTGGAAGCATCAACTCCCATATGTGCCTTGACCAGACCAGTGCAGGGTTTTGAACTGGCGACCTCAGTGTTCCCAGGTCGACGCTTTATCCACTGCGCCACCACAGGTCAGGCTCTGAGATTATTTTTAACAACAGTTTTACTAAGCTGTAATTGGCATATTGTAAACTGAACATGTTTAAAGTGTACAGTTTGGTAAGTTTTGACATGTACATGTGTACTTATGAAACCATCACGACAGTCAAGGTCAGTGTATAGAAAAGTGCCCTGGTCCCCTATTGTAATCCTCTCCCATCTCCTTCCTCCTTCCTTAGGCAAATGCTGATCTGATTTTTATCACTAAGTATTAGTTTACATTTTCTAGAACGGGTCAGGAATCTATGGCTTGTGAGCCAGATGTGGCCCTTTTAATCAAGTGGTCAGCTAGCTAATTGCAGAAACCCCTTTGTCAAAGAAGATGGCTAAAAGAAGAAAAGATGAGGAGTATCATACTTTTCAGCAGGAATGGACAAAGGAATTCACCTTTTTGGAGAGAGCAGGTTCTGCAGTGTGTCTAATATGCAATGATAAAATTGCATCAATGAAACGGTCAAATATAAAGCAGCACTTTGACATACACGATACTACATTTGCATTGAAATATCCAGCGGGGACAGCGGGAAGAAAGCATGTCAGGAGCTACTGTGCAGAGTGCAAGCTAGTCAGCAGCAACTTTGTGTTTGGACCCAACAAGGTGACTGGATTTCAGCTAGCTTTGCTGGTGCTTTAGCAATTGTGAGAAACGGAAAGCCATTCACAGATGGGGAGTATACCAAAGCATTCATGCTTGATGTTGCCAATGAACTTTCTGACGACTTTTTGGATAAAGACAAGATAATCAAATGAATTAAAGACATGCCTCTGTTGGCAATAATTGTTCACGATCGTACCATCGTGATGACAAATCAAATTGAGGCGACACAAGTGAAAGACTAAAATGCAGCGCCATTGTTTTCTCTCGCTTTGGATGAGTCAACAGACGTAAGCCATTTATCCCAATTCAGCGTGATTACAAAGTATGCTGTCGGTGACACTTCGTGAGGAAAGTCTTGCTGTTTTTTCTATGAAAGAGACAACAAGAGGGGAGAATTTATTCAAGTCTTTCACTGAGTTTGCTAAAGAAAAAAATCTACCGATGGATAAACTTATTTTGGTGTGTACTGCTGGTTCTCTGTGCATGGTGGGGAAAAACGGGATTCGTAGCACTTCTTCATGAACATGAAAAGAGACCCACCCTAAGTTTTCACTGCATCCTACATCAGGAGGCGGTTTGTGCTCAGATGTGTGGCGAGCAGCTTGTTGAGGTGATGTCGCTGGTCATTAGGGTGGTCAACTTTATTGTTGTCCGAGCTTTAAGTGATCGCCAGTTTAAAACACTGCTGGATGAAGTTGGGAATAATTATCCTGGTCTGCTTCTGCACAGCAATGTGCATTGGTTTTCAAGAGGGAAGGTGCTCAGCCATTTCGCGGCTTGTTTGAGTGAAATCCGAAATTTTCTTGAAGTGAAAAACATCTCGAGCATCCTGAGTTAGCTAACACTGAGTGGCTCCTGAAGTTCTACTATCTCATGGACATGACTTAACATCTGAACCAGCTCAATGTGAAAATGCAAGACTTTGGAAATATAGTCTTATCCCTTCAACAAGCAGTGTTTGCATTTGGAAAAACTGGGAGGGTTTAAAGATGCATGCACAGCAAGTGACCCTGCTCAACATCTTGATCTCCAGCAGCTAGCGGGCTTCACATCTAATCTCCTGCAGTCATTCAAAGTGCACTTTGGAGAATTTCGTGAGCGCGCTCATCTTTTTAAGTTCATCACTCATCCATACGATTGTGCAGTGGAGAGCGCCGACCTGAGTTACATCCCTGGTGTCTTCGTCAGAGATTTTGAGCTACAAGCTGGTGACCTGAAGGCCTCACACACGGGGGTGTATAAGTTCAAGTCACTGAATGACGATTTGGAAAGACTTGCACGACAGCAAGCAGAGTTGGCGAGCAAACACAAGTGGGGAGAAATGAGAAAACTTCAATCCGCAGACCAGCTGATTGTCAAAACTTGGAACGGGCCCGTCACATACCACACACTGCAGCATGTGAGTATTGCTGTACTGACAATGTTGTCTCTACTTATGCATGTGAGCAGTCCTTCTCACATCTTAAGAACGTTAAGACCAACCTACGATCACGTTTACTGGATGGAAGTCTCAATGCCTGCATGAAGCTCAACCTCACCACGTATCAACCAGACTACAAAGCCATCAGCAAAACTATTTAGCACCAGAAGTCGCATTAATGGTAAGAAGTACTTTATTCACAGCATAACAAGGTTATTAAAAAGAACTCAGAGACTTACTGTACTTTAAAAGTGTTGGTCTTACATAAAATGCACACATATATTTGTATTTAATGTTAAACATATTGTATGGCTTTCACAGAATTACATTTTAAAATATGTGGCGTTCATGACTCTCTAAGCCAAAAAGGTCCCCGACCCCTGTTTTAGAACTTTGTACAAATTGAATAGCATGTATTAGTTATCCTTATTTGTCTTTCATGCAGCATAATTATAATTAGATTCATCCATATTGTAGTATGTTCTTACTGCTGGATATAGTATCCCATTGTCCCACAGTTTGTTTATATATTCACCTATCATTGGAGGTTTGGATTATTTTTAGTTTTTGGCCACTGCAAATAAAGGTTCTTTTAATATTCATATACAAGTCATCATATGTATTTCTACTGTTACTTTTCATTGTATACATATGTAGAAGAGTGATTTGACCGTATCATAGGCACGTATTTAGCATTTTAAGGAAATGCCAGATTCTTTTGCAAAATATTTATGCACCTTTTTGTTCACCAACAGTATATGAGAATCTAGTTTTTCTTTCCTCACCAATGTTTGATTTCTTAATTTTAGTCATTCTAACAGGTATATAGTCATATCTAATTGTGGCCTTAATTGCATTTTGCTGATGACTAAAGATCTTGACTTTATAATATGCTTATTTGCCAATCATATACCTTCTTTGATAAAAGTCTCACTTTAAAATTAGGTTGTTTTCTTATTATTGAGATTTGACAGTTCTTTATATATTCTATATACAAATCCTTTATCAGATATATGGAAAATTTATTTTCCAAATTTGGAGCTTGTTGTTTCATTCTCTTAGGTGTCTTTTGAAGACTTTTTTTTTTTTTTTTTTTTTACAGGGACAGAGAGAGAGTCAGAGAGAGGGATAGATATGGACAGACAGACAGGAACAGAGAGAGATGAGAAGCATCAATCATCAGTTTTTTGTTGTAATACCTTAGTTGTTCAGTGATTGCTTTCTCACATGTGCCTTGACCGCGGGCCTTCAGCAGACCGAGCAACCCCTTGCTGGAGCCAGTCACCGTGGGTCCAAGCTGGCGAGGTTTTGCTCAAGCCAGATGGGCCCGCGCTCAAGTTGGCTAGCTCGAGGTCTCAAACCTGGGTCTTCTACATCCCAGTCCAACGCTTTATCCACTGCGCCACCGCCTGGTCACGCCTTAGGTGTCTTTTGTAAAAGCTCATGCTTTTAATTAGATAACATTCAGTTTATCAGTTTATTGTTTTATAGATCATAATTTTGGGGTCATATCATGCCTAAGCCAAGGACAGAAAGGTTCTCTTATGTGTTCTTAATCGAAGATTTGTAGTTTTAGGGTTTATATTTGGGTCTTGAATTCTTTCTGTGTTAATTTCTTTATAAGGTATAAGGTATTTAATTTCTTTTTAAAATATAAATATCTAATTGTTACAATATCCTTGTTGAATCATGTCCAATTGTGTACTAAATTGCCTTTGCACTTGGTCAAAATTCGTTTTCTTTAATATATGCATGGGTTTACTTTTGGACTCTATTTAGTCATTTGTCTCTGTTATCAGTCTTTACACTCATACTAATATTTTGATTTGTGTAGTTTTATAAATCTTATAAGCAGGTAGTATTTCTTCAACTTTATTCTTTTGACTATTCTAGGTCCTTTTGCATTTTCTCTTTTTTTTTTTTTTAAGTCCTTTTCATTTCATACGAGTTTTCAATTAGAAAACTCGTATGAAGGGTTCAAATAGAACCCTTCTTTTCAATTTCTACAAAAGAAAGGCTGGGTTGATTTTAATATGTAAATTTGGGGAGAATTTATATCTTAACAATACGGAGTCTTCCAAACTATGTCTCCCATCAGTTACTTAGATCTTCTTTAGTTTCTCTCGGCACTGTGTTTGCAGTTTGTAGTGTTCAGATCTTTCACATATTTTTCAGCTATGTCTCTAAGTATTTCATATTTTTAATGCTATTGTAAGTTATTGTTTTCAGTATTAGTTTCTGATTGTTTATTGCTCATATAGTATATAGAAATATGATTAAATATTACATATTGATCTTATATCCTGTAACCTTGTTAAATTCATTTATTAATTCTTGTAGCCATTTTTGTGGATTCCATTAGGTTTTCAACATAGATGATCATGTCTGTAAGTAAAATAGTGGTATCATACCTGACCAGGTGGTGGTGCAGTGGATAGTGTCAACCTGGACACTGAGGTTCCAACTTTGAAACCCTGAGGTCACTGGCTTGAGTGTGGAGTCATCAACATGATCCCAAAGTTACTGGCTTGAAGCCCAAAGTTGCTAGCTTGAGCAAAGAGTCACTGGTTCAGCTGGAGCCCGCCTCCACACCTTCTGTCAAGGCACATATGAGAAGCCATCAATGAGCCCTTGCCAGTTTGCTCAGTGGTAGAGCATCAACCTGGCATGTAGAAGTCCTGGGGTTTTGGTCAGGGCATACAGGAGAAGCAACCATGTACTTCTCCATCCCTTCCCTTCTCATTCTCTCTCTCTCTTTCTCTCTCTTTCTCTCCTGATCCCTCAGCCGTGGCTCGATTGATTCTAGCATTTTGGCCTGGGCATTGAGGATAGCTTCACCATAGGTGTTAAAAATAGCTCGGTTGTGAGCTTGACTCCAGATGGGGCTTGCCAAATGGATCCCGGTCAGAGTGCATAAGGGAATGGCTCTCTCTGTCTCCCCTCCTCTCACTTATAAATTGAAAAGAAAGAAAATAAAAATAAAAAAAGCAATCAATGAACAACTAAAGTGACACAACTATGCATAGATGCTTTTCATCTCTCTCCCTTCCTCTCAAAAAAAAAAAAATATATATATATATAATATATGTATGTCAGTCCTGTGACCAGTCAAAAGTGCACCATGACATTACGGACACACTGTATATAGTGGTATCAGTTGTGGCTTTCCAAGCTGATTTTTTTTTTTCCTTTTTTGCTTGGTTGTTTGATTGGGTTTTTTATTTGTTTGTTTTGACTTGTTTTTGGTCTTGCTACACTGACTGGAACCTCTAGGATACTGTGAAATGGAAGTGCTGACAGCAGACATTCTTTTCTTTCTTATGTTGGGGCAAAAGCATTGTCTTGTTAAGTATCACATTAGCTATGGCGTGTTTTATAGATGTCTTTTCTGATGTTGAGAATGTTCCCTAATGTTCCAGTGGACAGAGTTTTGGTAGGAATGAACTTTTTATTTTTTCAAAAACTTTTTCTTCATATATTTATATGATCACATGCTTTTCATCTTGTTAACATGATGAATCACATTGATTGATAATAAAATGTTAAACCAACCATAAGTTCTTAGGATAACCTACCTGGTCATATGTATTATTCTTTTTATATATTCTGGGACTAGATTTGCTGAATTTTTGCATGTACATTCATGAAGGATATTATTATTTCTTTTCTCTTTTGTATTTTTTTTGGTTTCCCTTTTTTTTTCTATTTTATCTTTTTTTTTAATCAGTCTTTTTGTCTATTTTTCTGTTATGTCTTTGCTTTTGTCAGGGTAATGTTGGTCTTATAAAAACAGTTGGTGGACCATTTTGAGATCCTGCTTCCAGGCAATGTCATCCGTTTTTACTCAAATAAACTCATAAAAATTCTCCAAAAAAAGAAAAATAAATAAAAGGTGTTGGCAATTGACATTATTTCTTCTTTAAATTGTTTGATAGAGGCCCTGGCTGGTGGCTTGGTGGATAGAACGTTGGCCCACATATGGATACCCTGGGTTCAATCTGTGGTCAGGGCACACAAGAGAAGCGACCATCTGCTTCTCCTCCCCACTCTTCTCTCCCTGTTTCCCCTCCCGCAGCCAATCCCCAGGTGCTAAGGATAGCTGTCTTGATTCAAGCATCATTCCCATATAGTGGTTACCATGTGGATCCCAGTCAAAGCGCATGTGGGAGTCTGTCTCACTATCTCCCCTTCCTCACTTAAAAAAATGTTGTTCGATAGAATTTATCACTGAAGTTATCTGGGCCTGTATATTTTCTCTGTGGAAAGTTTTTTAACTGGAAAATTTAATAAATAATAAAGATTGTTCAGTATATCCTTTTCTTCTTGAGTGAGCTCTAGTAGTTTGTATCTTTCAAGGAATCTGTACAGTTCATGGAAGTTTTCAAATTTATTGGTGTAAGGTTGTTCATAATTCCAGCCCTGGCCAGGTAGCTTAGTTGATTAGAGCATCATTTCAATATGCCAAAGTTGTGGGTTGCAGGTTCAATTTCTGGTCAAGGCACTTACAAGAATCAACCAATAAATGCATAAATAAAATAACAAACCAATGTTTCTTTCTCTCTCTAAAAATAATTCTTTTTAAGTTTGTTTATTGATTGATTTTTAGAGAGAGGGAGAGGAAGAGCGGGGAGAAGCTGGAAGCATCAGCTTATAGTAGTTGCTTCCTGTATGTGCCTTGACCAGGCAAGCCCAGGATTTCAAACCGGCAACCTCAGTGTTCCATGTTGATGCTTTATCCACTGTGCTACCACAGGTCAAGCTAAATAATTTTTTTAACAAATAGGGAAAAGAAATCCAAACACAAAAAAGTAAAAAAGACAAATAAAACCCCATAATTCCTTTATGATCCTCTTAACATCTACAGAATATGTAGTGAGGTCACCTCTCTCATTCCTAATATGGCTACTTTATTTCTTTTCTCCTTTCCTAACCAATCTGTCTAAAAGTTTTTCAATTTTAATTATTTTCTCTAAGAACCAGTCTTTGGTTTTAGTGGTTTATTTTTCTGTTTTATTGATATCTGTATAGATCTTTATTTTCTTTCTTCTGTTTATGTTAGGTTTTGTCTGCTTTTCTTTTTCTGTGTTGTTAAGATGAAAGCTGAGGTCATTCAAAACTTGTCTTTTCAAATATAGGTGTGAATATAAAATTCTCCCCAGTACTCCTTTAGTGACATTCCACAAATTTTCATATGTTGTGTTATAATTGAGTTCAAAATACTTTCTAATTTTTATTTTGGTTTCTTTTATGAACAACATGAGTTATTTATTTAGAAGCTTGTTTTTTAGTTCCAAATATATCTTCCAAAGATATCTTTGTTATTGATTTCTATCCTTAAACTATTTGATTAGAGAACATACTTTGTATGACTTGGAACCTTTTACATTTATTCAGACTGTTTTTTTTTTTTAATTTATTTTTTATTAACTTTAATGAGGTGACACCAATAAATCAGGGTACATATGTACAATGAAAACATCTCCAGATTATCCCATCATTCAATTGTGCTGCATACCCATTACCCAAAGTCAAATTGTCCTCTGTCACCTTCTATCTGGTTTTCCCTGTGTCCCTCCCCTTCTCCCTATCCCACCCTCCCCTCCCTCCCCCCATCCCGTAACCACCACACTCTTGTACGTGTCTCGTAGTCTCACTTTAATGTCCCACCTATGTATGAAATCATGCTGTTCTCAGTTTTTCTTTTTTTCTGATTTACTTATTTCACTCCGTATAATGTTATCAAGGTACATCCATTTTGTTATAAATGATCCGATGTCATCATTTCTTATGGCTGAATATTGTTCCATAGTATATATATACCAAAGCTTTTTAATCCACTCGTCTTCTGACGGACACTTGGGCTGTTTCCAGCTCTTCACTATTGTGAACAATGCTGCCACAAACATGGGGGCGCATTTCTTCTTTTCGAACAGTGTTATGGTGTTCTTAGGGTATATTCCTAAAAGCGGGATAGCTGGGTCAAAAGGCAGTTCGACTTTTAATTTTTTGAGGAATCTCCAAACTGTTTTCCACAGTGACTGCACCAGTGTGCATTCCCACCAGCAGTGCAGAAGGGTTCCCTTTTCTCCACATCCTCGCCAGCACTTGTTCTGTGTTGTTTTGCTGATGAGCGCCATTCTGACTGGTGTGAGGTGATATCTCATTGTGGTTTTAATTTGCATTTCTCTAATAATTAGTGATGTTGAGCATTTTTTCATATGTCTTTTGGCCATCTGTATGTCTTCTTTGGTAAAATTTCTATTCATTTCTTTTGCCCATTTTTTGATTGGATTGTTTGTCTTCCTGGTGTTGAGTTTTATAAGTTCTTTATAAATTTTGGTTATTAACCCCTTATCAGACGTGCTGTCGAATATGTTCTCCCATTGTGTAGTTTGTCTTTTTATTCTGTTCTTATTGTCTTTAGCTGTGCAAAAGCTTTTTAGTTTGATGTAGTCCCATTTGTTTATCTTGCCTTTTATTTCCTTTGCTCGTGGAGATAAATCGGCAAATAAATTGCTGCTACAGATGTTGGAGAGCTTGCTGCCTATGTTTTCTTCTACGATGCTTATAGTTTCACGGCTTATGTTTAAGTCCTTTATCCATTTTGAATTTGTTTTTGTGCATGGTGTGAGTTGATGGTCTAGTTTCATTTTTTTGCAGGTAGATGTCCAATTTTCCCAGCACCATTTGTTAAAGAGGCTGTCTTTACTCCATTGTATGTTCTTTCCTCCTTTGTCAAATATCAGTTGTCCATAAAGCTGTGGGTTTATTTCTGGGTTTTCTGTTCTGTTCCATTGATCACTGTGCCTGTTCTTATGCCAGTACCAGGCAGTCTTGAGTATAATGGCCTTGTAGTAAACCTTGATATCCGGAAGAGTGATGCCTCCTGCTTTATTTTTTCTTTTTAAGATTGCTGAGGCTATTCGTGTTCTTTTTTGGTTCCATATAAATTTTTGGAGTATGTTTTCTATATCTTTGAAGTATGTCATTGGTATTTTAATTGGTATTGCATTGAATTTATAAATTGCTTTGGGTAATATAGACATTTTAATGATGTTTATTCTTCCTAGCCATGAGCACAGTATATGCTTCCACTTGTTTGTATCTTTCTTGATTTCTTTTATCAATGTTTTATAATTTTCCGAGTACAAGTCCTTAACCTCCTTGGTTAAATTTACTCCTAGGTATTTTATTTTTTTGGCTGCAATAGTGAAGGGGATTGATTCCTTAATTTCTTTTGCTGACAGTTCATTGTTTGTATATAGAAATGCCTCTGATTTCTGGGTATTAATTTTATATCCTGCCACCTTGCTGAATTCATTTATAAGGTCCAGTAGTTTTTTAACTGATATTTTAGGGTTTTCTATGTACAATATCATATCATCTGCAAATAGTGACAGTTTTACTTCTTCTTTTCCAATTTGGATGCCTTTTATTTCTTCTTTTTGTCTGATTGCTGTAGCTAGGACTTCCAGAACTATGTTGAATAAAAGTGGTGAAAGTGGGCAACCCTGCCTGGTTCCTGATCTTAAGGGGATTGCTTTTAATTTTTGTCCATTAAGTATGATGTTTGCTGTGGGTTTGTCGTAGATGGCCTTTATCATGTTAAGGAATGTTCCTTGTATTCCCACTTTATTGAGAGTTTTAAGCATGAATGGGTGCTGGATTTTATCAAATGCCTTTTCTGCATCTATTGAAATTATCATGTGATTTTTGTCCTTCCTTTTGTTTATGTGATGAATCACATTGATTGATTTGCGAATATTGTACCAGCCTTGCCTCTCCAGAATAAATCCCACTTGGTCATGGTGTATGATTTTTTTCATATATTGCTGAATCCAGTTGGCTAATATTTTGTTGAGAATTTTAGCGTCTAAATTCATCAGGGATATTGGCCTATAATTTTCTTTCTTTGTGTTGTCTTTGCCCAGTTTGGGGATCAGAATTATGCTCGCCTCATAAAAGGAGTTTGGAAGTCTGCCTTCCTCTTGAATTTTTTGAAATAGCTTGAGGAGGATAGGAGTTAGTTCTTCTTTGAATTTTTGATAGAATTCACTTGTGAAGCCATCAGGCCCAGGACTTTTCTTTGTTGGGAGTTTTTTGATAACTGTTTCAATCTCCTCTGTTGTAATTGGTCTGTTTAGGTGCTCTGATTCTTCCAGATTGATTTTTGGAAGTTTATATGATTCAAGAAATTTGTCCATTTCATCTAGATTGTCAAATTTTTTGGCATAGAGATCTTCATAGTATTTTCTTACAATGCTTTGTATCTCTGTTGTATTAGTTGTAATTTCTCCAGTGTCCTTTCTAATTTTATCTATTTGAGACCTCTCTCTTTTTTTCTTGATGAGTCTAGTTAAGGGTTCATCAATCTTGTTTACCTTTTCGAAGAACCAGCTTCTGGTTTCATTGATCCTCTGTATTGTTTCCTTAGCCTCTATGTCATTTATTTCTGCTCTGATCTTTATTATTTCCTTCCTTCTACTTGTCCTGCATTTTATTTGTTGTTGTTTTTCAAGTCTTTTAGCTGCAGGGTTAAGTTGCTTATATGTTCTTTTTCTAGCTTCTTATGATATGCCTGTAGTGCAATAAACTTCCCTCTCAGAACTGCTTTTGCTGTGTCCCATAGATTTTGAGTTGACGTATGCTCATTATCATTTGTTTCTAGAAACTTTTTTATTTCTTCTTTGATCTCAATGTTAATCCATTCATTATTTAATAACATGCTATTTAGTTTCCAAGTGTTTGAGTATTTTTCAGTTTTTCTTTTGTGGTTAATTTCTAGTTTCATGGCATTGTGATCAGAGAAAATGCTTGATATGATTTCAATCCTCTTAAATTTATTGAGACCATTTTTGTGTCCTAATATGTGGTCTATCCTAGAAAACGTACCATGAGCGCTTGAGAAGAATGTATATTCTACTGCTTTAGGGTGAAAAGTTCTGAATATATCTATTAAATCAAGTTGATCTAGTGTATCCTTTAAGTCTGCTGTTTCTTTATTGATTTTCTTTCTTGTGGATCTATCCAGTGTTGTTAGTGGGGTATTGAAATCCCCTACTATGATAGTATTACTGTTAATCTCGCCCTTAATGTCCATCAAAGTCTGCTTTATGAATGTCGGGGCTCCTATATTTGGTGCGTAGATATTTATAATAGTTATATCTTCCTGTTGAATTGTTCCCTTTATCATTATGTAGTGTCCTTCTTTATCTCTTACTACAGTCTTTGTTTTAAAGTCCATTTTGTCAGATAGAAGTACTGCTACCCCGGCTTTTTTTTCATTTCCATTTGCATGAAATATTTTTTTCCATCCTTTTACCTTCAGTCTATGAGCATCTTTTGTTTTAAGGTGTGTCTCTTGTAGACAGCATATGTATGGGTCCTGTTTCTTTATCCACGCTGCTACCCTATGTCTTTTGATTGGATCATTTAGTCCATTTACATTTAAGGTTATTATTGATATGTAGTTGTTTATTGACATTTTATTCTTTAAAGCTGTATTTTTTTTTTTTTTTGCTATATTCTTTTCTCCCTTTGAACTGCTCACACTAGGCCCCTTAAAATCTCTTGCAGGCTTGGTTTGGTTTTAATGAATTCCTTGAGATTTTCTTTGTCTGGAAAGCTCTTTATTTCTCCCTCAATTTTAAACGTTAGCCTTGCTGGATAAAGTAGTCTTGGTTGTAGGTTCTTGTTCTGCATTACTTTGATTATATCTTGCCATTCCCTTCTGGCCTCAAGTGTTTCTGTTGAGAAGTCCGATGTCATCCTAATGGGGGCTCCTTTGTAGGTGAGAGTCTTTTTTTTTCTAGCAGCTTTTAAGATTTTTTCTTTATCTATTAGCTTTGGTATTTTAACTATGATGTGTCTTGGTGTAGATCTTTTTGGGTTTCTCTTTAATGGGGTTCTGTGTGCCTCTTGGACATGTAGAATGTTTCCCAGCCTTAATTTAGGGAAGTTTTCGGCTATGATTTGATTGAACAAAGTTTCCATTTCCTGTCCTCTTTCCTCTTCTTCAGGTACCCCTATGATGCGAATGTTGTTTCTCTTCAGGTTGTCACAGAGCTCCCTTAGAGTTTCCTCACATTTTTTGAATCTCTTTTCCTTTTTTTTCTCTGCTTCTGTAACTATGTTTATTGTGTCCTCTAACTCACTGATTCGATCCTCAGCGTCATCTATCCTGCTTTTAATTCCTTCCATTGTGGTCTTCAGTTCTGATACTGTATTTGTCATTTCTGTCTGGTTCTTTTTTATTATTTCAATTTCATTTTTTATACTTGTTATCTCTTTATTTAGGTGCTCATAGTGACTATCCATTGTTTCTCTAATTTCTTTGAACATCCTAACTATCATTATTCTAAAGTCTGCTTCTGGTAGTTTGGTTATATCTGGTTCATTCAGGACCTTCTCTGGGGATTTCTCTTGGTTGATTTGGTTTGCATTCCTCTGCCTGCCCATTTTATCTGAGTGTAAGCAAGTTGTGGCCACTGGAGTCCAGTATGTGTTGCCTTTGTGTTCTCTAGGTGTGGTCTGTCTGCAGGCTTGCCACCCCCTCTGTCGCTGCCTAGGGCGGTTTGGTGTGGGCGTTGCCAGCGCCGGCTCACTGCAGCTATTGCTGTGGTTTCTGCCTCTCCTTTGTGGGAGGGGCTGTCACTCAAGCCACTAGCGTTAGCATGCAGGGCAGAGGTGAGCACCTTTGCTCAGCTGCGGACCCGGACTTTTTCCGGAAGGCTTACGCACAGCCCCCTCAGTCCGAGCCTGCTCGCCACCGTTTTGTGGGTTGGGCGGGGCTTTTGACGTGCTCTCAGCTGTTGAGCCTTTGCCCGTCCAGAATTTAGCCCCGCCCTCGAGGCCAGGGCCCTCCTGCTCAGGGACTGAAACCGAAAACCGGGGATTATTGGGCCGGGCGTGTTTGCTGGCGTGCGCACAGCGGCTAGCTTCCGGTCGTTCCGGCTCCTACCCCGCCCCCACGCTCAGAGAAAGCTCGCGCACGTAGAGTGGTACTCCGCAGTTTCTCCGGCCGGGCGGGGGGAGCAGCGTGATCTCCGCAGGGAACTTCCCCTGGTCTCAGTGTCTCCCTCGCCCCCGACTTAGGAGCCCGCTCGCGCCCACAGATGGCACACCGAGGTTTCTCCTTCTGGGCGGGGTTGGCAGCGTGAGCCTCGGGCCCCTCGCCCGTCCCTGGTCTTAGCCCGGTGCCCGCGGTCAGGGCCGGCTAGCGCAGGGTCGCAGGGCTGATCTCTGCCCGTATTTTTCCCCACAAGTGGGGTCACAGGCGGCCCGCAGCTGCCGGACAGCTTTAGCGCGTCACCTCTGCCCCTGCTAGGCTAGCCCGAGCCCTCACTGTTCCGCTCACACCAATAGGACTGCGTTTCGGCGTCCTGTCCCGACCATAGGCTTCAGCAACCTCAGGGGGCTAGAAGTGCCCTAAGTCTCCACACTGTAGGCTTGGGAGCTCCCTCCCTCTAGGCAGGTCTGCTCTAATTGCCGCGGGAGAGCTTGTTTGGCTAGTGTCCTGTCTCCCTTTGCTGGTATTGCTAGTTCCAGGGGAAATATTCGTTTTCGATTAGGGAAGTGACTTAGCCCATGGGTCGGGATGGCTGTCCCTCAGAGTGTCCTCGTGCCTTCAGACCACTCTTTGTTCCCGCTGCTCTGTTCCTCTCCTCTGTCCCAGTTCCCCGGAGCCCCGGGTGCGTGGTTGTGAGAGAGGCTTTCTGAGCTGTCCCTTTAAAAAGATTTTTGGGTCTGAGAAGACTCTCTCTTTTTCCCAAATAGTATCTTCATTTACTTCACAGCTCGATACTGTCCAATCGCCTCTTCTAGGGTCTGGGACTGCAGTCTGGGGCTTGGTTCCTGGGACCCAGGTCCCTCCCTCTCCGCCAAACTCTCCTCCCGCCACGCGGATCTCTCCGGGCTGCCGTTTGCTCCGGGGAGCTGGGCAGCTCTCTTCGCGTTTTTGCTATTCCTACCAGTCTCAATGTGGCTTCTGCAGTGTTCCTTGGTTGAAGAGTCCACTTAGTTTTGCTCAAAGTTGGTTTATCCAGATGATGGTTCTTAAAATTGAGTTATAATCCACTTTGGTTCTGGGAGTTGGAAGTTGGTACGTCTGCCTACTCCATTGCCATCTTCGGTCCTCATTCAGACTGTTTTATTGCATCAAAAATTGTCAATCTGGGGTAAATGATTCATATACACTTGAAAATAATGTGTACTTAGCAGTTTTGAATAATGTCAATTAAGTAAATTTTGTATGTTTAGGTTTTCTATATTCATACTTTTTTACTATGTACTTGTTTTATCGATCATTGGGAGAATGAATTGAAATCTTTAATTGTAATTTTCGATTTTCCTGTTTTTGTTTTTTTTTCAAGTTTCCATTGATTTGAGAGAGAGAGAAGCATCAACTCACTGTTCCATCTAATTGTTCCATTTAGTTGTGCATTCATTGGTTGGTTCTCGTATATGCCTTGACTGGGGATCTATCTAATGCATGACCTCAGCTTGCGGGATAATGCTCTATCCACTGAGCCAACTGGGCAAGGTTCAGTTTGCCTATTTTTTTATAGATTACATTTCAACACATACGGTCCATAAATGTATCAAATGTAGTGAATTGTCTGGATAAAATATTACTGTTACCAGCATTATTTACTTTATTTATTTATTTTACCAACATAATTTTAAAAAGCCTCATTAGAATACATCTGTGTTTTGTCCTGTAATGTAGGCTGTATGTCTTATCATCTTCATATAAAAAAGAAACTTTTATTTGCTGCATTTTATTGTTTTATCATTTATCTAATGCATTTTTTGTTTTGCTTGGCAGCTTCTATGTTTTTGAAACAGGCATTTGAAGGAGAATACCCTAAATTATTGCGCCTTTATAATGATTTATGGAAACGTCTTCAACAGTACAGCCAAAATATTCAAGGACAGTTTAATGCACATGGAAGTGCAGACCTCTACGTTGAACTGCAGCCTATGGAAGCCGATGCCCAGGACACATTCATACCACAAAGGCCAGACTACGAGTACGTTTACTTAAGCAAACCTCTTTGTTAGCATACTAAGAATTTAACATCATGTTATGCTGGAATAGGTTCTATGGTAGAAGAACTGAATCTACTCAAATATGAAAATGCCTTAGATTACTCAGATTTAGGAGATGTTTTGGAAAGCAACATATATCTCAGTAAGTTTAAAGCAACCAGCTTTTCCTGCTATATTGAAATAGAGTATTATCTTCACTGTTTATGTGATTACCAAATTAATTGATTTGCATACCTCTAAACACTAGAATCATATTTGTATTGAGAAGGCTGACTCAAATAACAGTGTCATCACCTACTTGCAAGAAAAATGTTGGATAGATTCATGAATGATATTTAAATGTTTCTCTTTCACTTTTTAAAATTGTATCCTGCAGTAAGAAGTTCTGACTGGTAAAATATAGGAAGTAGAAGTTTTGACTGGAAATATAAATGGAAGAAGAATAGGCTAGAATGATAGAATGAGATTGTATTGTTTTTATTATTTTCCTTTTCTTAAACTTTTTTATTTTGAGAGCTTGTCTGCTAAAACTGGGGACAGTGAAACAAGGAAGGGCTTAGGATAGAAGTGACAGAGGTGAGCCAAGGTGGGGCTGCTTGGGCACACTGAAAAGCCAGAGAAAAGGGGTCTTTGGAGACGGGTTCTGGTTAGCCCAGGACCAGCTGCCATGGCCACTGTTCCCCTCGTTGCAAGTCTGTGGGGACCCTTACAGTTTAAGAGGTACACGCCTGTGGGGATAAAAAGGTGTAGGCATGCTACCTGGAGAGAGAGTGTTATATTGTTTTCTTCAATTAGTCTTTTATGGCAAAACATGGAGATTGAATAAGGATTAATGGAAGAGGGGACAAGGGAAGGAACCCATGTATGGATCTACAAAGATCTAATAATATATCAGGTTTATCAAAAAGTACATAAAATAGACTATCATCCTTTTTTGTTTTAGTTTTTTAAATGTATGTGCTTACACTGAAATAGGTCTGGAGATATACACAGCAAATGGTAAAAGTGGTTTATCTCTAGCAGGCAGTATTTTTATATGCATTTTCTGCTTTTTAAATTCAATGAAAAGAAAAAAATCACAGTGTTTTGAGGAATGGAATGTCATTGTCACCCTTTAGAGGAGTTATGACCTATATTTAAGAACCTCCAAAATCCTGAGTTTACAAGGAAACCAATGCAATGGGTTTTAAAGATTCCTTTGAAAAGTAAGGCAGATAAGAAAACACATTTGACCATATTAGCTGAGTCAAAGGAAAGTCTTTGTTTTTAATAATATAGGGGGAGGTGAGACTGTTTATAGATCGCTAAAGAAATAGATGTAGGAAAGAAAAGAGGGAAAGAATGGAACAAGGCCCTTGGTGAATCAGAATATAGAATAACACCTGAACAGTGGTGCACTGGATAGAGCGTCAGCCTGGGACACTGAGGACCCAGGTTCAAAACCCGAGGTCACTGGCTTGCACGAGGGCCTGTCTGGCTTGAGTGCAGGCTCACCAGCTTGAGTGCAGAGTCACCAGATTGAGTGTGGGATCATGTCTATGGCTTGACCCAAAGGTCACTGGCTTGAATCCCAAGGTTGCTATTTTGAGCCCAAGACCTCTGGCTTGAGCAAGGGGTCACTGGCCTAGCTGGAGCTACCAGTCAAGGCACAAAGAGAAAGCAATCAATGAACAACTAAGGTGCCGCAACAAAGATTTGATGCTTCTCGTCTCTCTCCCTTCCTGTCTGTCTGTCCCTGTCTGTCCCTCTCTCTTAAAAAAAAAGAAAAAGAGGATAAAACGTGAGTTAACCTAGAAAAATGAACAGGGCTGGCTTAAAACCTTTACCTAAAGATGTTGTAGGCCTGGGGCATGGGCATGACTATTAGTCATGACTAGCACAGTTAGGAATTTCTGATCAGATTACCCTGTGAGGTTACTTCCCATGGAACCCCTGTTTTTGATCTACAGCCCTCAGATCCCAATTGGAGGACGTTTTTTGTTTTGTTTTGTTTTGTTTTGTTTGTATTGATTTTAGAAAGAGCATAAGGGGAGAGAGAGACATTGATTTGTTGTTTCACTTATTTTTGCATTAATTGATTTTTTCTTGTATGTACCCTGACCAGAATTGAACCTGCAGCCTTGGCTTATTGGGATGATGCTCTAACCCAGTTGTGTTACTTTCTTTTTTTCTTCTTAAGACTTTATTTATTTATTTTAGCAGAGGAGGATTTAATGGTGGGCGCAACAGGCACGTGCCCTGGGCCCCAACTTCTGAAGGGCCCCACAAAACCCCAACTTTACACTTTTTTCTAGTGACACCAAGTTTGGGTTTATATGTGCAATTTTAACATTAATAGTAATAGATTGCCGGGTGGTGCCGCCAATGAATGAACGAAGAGCCGAAACAGCCAGATGAGCAAAAGTCAGGCTTTATTGGGAGGACTCTGGGCGGGTTCACAGACTTTGGAATGAGAGCCCTAGAAGCCGTGCCTGACTGGTGGAGTTTGAGAGTTTTATACCCCTTCAGGATAGCTGGGGGATTTCCACTGCGGTTTAGGCCTGCAGGTGTCTTGCGCAACCAGGGATGTTAATGGTTGAGGAATTTCTATTGTGTTTTCGGACAGGGTGTGTGTGCTAAAGGTTAGTAATTGCAGAAATGCCAACGATATGAGGGACTTTCCGGCCCCTGCCCGGAGGGTGCTACCGGACAAATAGTACGTGGTATTTTTTATTTATTTAAAAATATGATTAACATGTATTTTTATTTTCACTGTCTCTTTTTTTTAAGGGGTCCAATATTTTTTTCTGTGCCTGGGACCTCAACTGACCTTAATCCACCTCTGCATTTTAGAGAGAAGAGAGAGAAGTAGGGGAGGAGCAGGAAGCATCAACTCCCATATGCGCCTTGACCAGAGAGAAGTAGGGGAGGAGCAGGAAGCATCAACTCCCATATTGCCTTGACCAGGCAAGCCCAGGGTTTCAAACCAGCAACCTCAGTGTTCAAGGTTGACACTGTATCCACTGCGTCACCACAGGTCAGGCCCCAGTGGTTTTTAATTGCTGGTCTGTGGATCACTACCAGTCCACCAGAAATTTCCTGCCAGTCCATGAAAGCAGTAAGCATTCTGATGTTGTATGAAGATTAGACTCTATAACCCATTTGCAGACCAGCAGGAAATAGTCTATAATCTTCACACAGCATCAGAGTGACTACTCTTTTGTGACCAGCACAAAATTTCTGGTGAACCAGCAGTTAAAAACCACTGCTTTAACAGACTGAGCTACCTGTCCAGGGCTTTTTTTTTTTCCTTTTTCTTTTTTTGGAGGTTATCTTTTTTGGAGGAGCAGAGACTCAGTATTTCTCATCTTGCCCACGGCTGCCCATAGGTGAGGCTAAGTTCAGGCAAATGAGATCAAGAGGTAGGTACTCCATATTATGCCTAAGCACTGCTCAGGAGTGGCATCTCTACCTCGTTGTGGCTCTCTGAAAATACTGGAGTCTCAATAAACTTTCCCCTGACTTTTTAAATAGTGACTCCATGCTAGGAGATTCAGGCTCAGAGGACCTCAGGCTGCTGCTCCCTCCCCATTACCACCACCAAGTTTCTAGAATAAGGTGTTACCTGAAGCTTTTTTCTTAGGACAGTTTGATGCTGACCAGAATCTTATATCTTAAAGACTTAACGATTAAGGCAGGGAGTAAATGGGTAGAAAGGAGAGAAGTTCATGTGAAAGAAATGGAGTTTCTGTAAAGTTACAGAATTTATTGAAAGATATTTGTAAAGCCAGTAGTCGCGGCCACTATCACAGCCACCTGGCCCACGCAGGTTCGCATTGGATTCAAACAGTTGGTAATGAAACACAGGAGCCACGAACTGGTGAGCCATCAGCTTTAATTCTAGCTTGCACCCGGCGGGCAAGCAAAAACACACACTGGGCTCCAAAACCCACACATTCAGTGCTCACAAAGCTACTGACTTATCCGAGTTTCCTAGAATCAAAGGTTTCTAGCTCACCAGACTTATTCACCTCTGTTTCCCATCTCCTCCTGCACAAACTGTTAACAAACTGGCTTCTTCCTCAGCACTCTGCCATCTTGGCTTCTTCTCTCCTCCATGTGGCCTTAATCTGCTCTCCTCTCTAATACTAACCTCAGGAACTCAGGAACCAATAGAGAGAACTAGCTACTGGTCTGCCCACTTTATAGCATAGATTCAAAACCTTTAACCCAATTATACAAACAAGAAAGTCTCTAATACAAAGCCACTCAGCTGAGGCACAATGGGATTCATCATGAGAGAGCACCAACCTACATCATCCAATCAGTCAAGGGTGTGGAGAAGAGTTTACTCTTAAAATTAAGCCTTAGGCTATAATGACCTGCCGACAGCCTGTCCCAGAACACACATTAATATCAACGAACTTCCATGTGGGCAGCGCCATCTTTAACAAAGTGAGCATAATATATTTTATCTGCCCAACAATATTAATCTATACATCTTGGACGGGCAACAATCTCCAAGTAAGATTAACTCTGAAAGACCACAAATAGGCAAGTCATATTCTGTATTTAACTCATTAAAATTTTTTTTGTATCACCTTTATTGGCATGTAAATTTTGAGAACAGGATTCTTCTAACTGATTCACTGCTACATTTCCTACACTTAGGAAGTACCTGGCAATTATGAAGACTTAATATTGTTGATAGGAGGGAAGGAAGAGTTAGGGATATGGAAAATTATTCTCAAGCTTGAGAATTTTAGAGTAGGAACACTTTAAAATGTTGACTCAGAAATGCAAGCTCCATAGTAAAGGTTAAATAAAGGTAGGCTTCTGACAGAGGACATAAAAAAGAGAGGTTACTTGTTTTGACAGCTAGCCACCAAAAATTTTAGTGAACTTGAAGAACAGTAAGAGTTTGTACTTAAATTCAGTGCTAAAATTTCTACGGAAGAGTAAAGAAGTTTCTCCTTTTTCTCCTCTGCCTCCTCCCCTCCACCTCCCTCTCCTCCCCCCCCTCTCCCTTCTCCCCTCCCTCCTCTTCTTCTTTCTTTTCCTCCTGTCCCTCCTCCTCCTTTGTAACTTATTGTGTTAAGATTGTTTAATAGAATTATACAGGTTTCAGATAGGTGTACAGTTGTGTAATATATTGCCTATGTATTGTGTGTGGGAAGAAGCTTCTTAAGGTTAGTAAATGACAGGAGGCAAAATAGAGAAGACAATAAATAGATGGCATTGATTTCATTAGTAATTGTCAGAGGAAAACTATAAGAACCAAAAACTGGACTGCTAAATAAAAATCAACATAAATAATTGAAGACATGGGAAGAGTAACAAGGAAACAAGTATTTAGTAGGAGTAGGTTTAAGTTTTCTTTTGTGAAGAATATTGTAAAACAAATTAGAAACTCCAATTGGTATTATTTATGTGATTAAAGGACTTTAAATAACTGTTTGGTATGGGAGGCTGATAAAATCCTAGATTTGTATATGTACTTCTCTCTTGAAGCCAGAAATGTCAGCATTGATGCTGCCTATCACCACCCAGCCAAATAAGTAGAGAGACAGGGATTGAATCTTTATGAACACTTGATTCAGATGGCCTGCAATCTGAGGAGAAGGGTGGGTGTGGGGGAGCTATGTATGCTAACAAGCCATCTCAACTTCTTATTCTGAGAGCAATCTTTTTGTAACTGTAAGAATAGGGTAGGTAAGAGTTTTAGAATTTCAAAGGCAAGTTAATCAGATGATAGTCAAAATTAATTGGATCGCAGCCAGTAGTCCTTGGAGCACAAAGACTTTACTCACAGATCTTCTCAAGCACAAAGGTGGTTACTTGCAGATCTTCCTAAATCATGTAGGCCCATTCAGGTATCCCACTTCCTAAACAAAGCTTTTACTTCCATTAACCGTTAAACCTATTGATTATAACTGAAGCTACTACTACTCAAGCTAGAATTGAGTTCCCCCAATTGCTCTCAGTGAACTTTATGGAAGGTGGAAGCTATGGGTGAAAAGGTTTGAGCCTAGTTACAGCAATTTTCAAATGGTGTGCCACAAGAATTTTTAAAACACGCAATACCTGACTGTTTAGTCCGGGGCACTGACCCCTCATCCCTTAGATTGTCAAATAAAAAATGACAACAGCTGTAAAGCCAGTAGGCGCAGCCACCATCACAGCTGCCTGGACCATGCAGGTTCAAATTTGATTCAGACAGATGGTGTAAAGCCAGTAGCCAGGGCCACCATTATCACAGCTGCCTGCCCAGTCCAGGTTCGCATTAGATTCGAACAGACGGTAATGAAACAACGGAGCCAAGAACTGGTGGTCCATTACCTTTAATCCTAGCTTGCACACGGCGGGCAAGAAATACACACAGTGGGAAAACACTTCCCTTTCCATTCAGGGCTCCCAAAGCCACCGACTTATCTGAGTTTCCTAGAATCAAAGGTTTCTACCTCACCAGCCTTATTCACTCCTCATGAGAGTGCACCACCCCACATAATGCAACAGTCAAAGGTGTGGGGAAAAGCTTAGTTTTGAAAAGATCTTAATATTAAAAGGGCAGGAAAGGCTTAGTTTTAAAACTAAGCCTTAGTTTGCCTGTTTACAACCTATCTCCCACACCCCATGCAAACTATAAGTGAGCAAACATATATATCATATTTACAAATTTATTTGACCGACAACATCCAATGCAACAATATCCATCTGGTGTGTAGAAGAGGTCTCTGCAGACCTGGTATTGTATAAAGATAGGCTTTGCCTCATTAAAAAATTAATTGAGAAGATTTTACAGTGTTACTTCTTTGGGTTTCAAGTGACAAACTTCCTCCAGTAGGTACTAGAGCATGTTATATTGCATTCCTACCTAGGATTTATGTATAAATTAAAATGTTTAGTCTTTAATGAATGTTTAATTATGAAATGTATTTCTAACAATGTTTATACATTTTTAAACAAAGTTTTTTCTTTTCCTGCATATGCAGTTACATCATATTTAGGAGAACGTGTTTTGTTTTTTTTAAAGAAAGGCACAGCCTGCTATAATAGCATTTAGTTTTGTATAATTTCAGTTCATTTTAAATAAATTTTGTTCCCACAGTCCAGAAAAGGCTTTAAAAGACTCCATACAGCCTTACGAAGCTGCTTATCTATCCAAGTCCTTATCCCGCCTCTTTGACCCCATCAACTTGGTGTTCCCCCCTGGTGGTCGCAATCCTCCTTCTTCACATGAACTGGAAGGTATTATTAAAACCATAGCAAGGTATGTGTTTTCTATATACTGGCATGTTATTAAAATGCCTGCTATGTTTGTTAGTCATGTGTGATAGCAGTCTGTTTAGTTTATCTCAAATTATTCAAGTAATTAGTCCTGCAGTTAAATCAAGAGTTTTGCAGTGAATAAGTGCACATAAAATAAGTACTGTACTTGAGATTCCAATTAATAAAACCATTTAAATACAATCTAAAAATAGTTTGTTCTAATTATTTGGATTTTGTTAATAATGCAAAATAAACCTAACTCTTTTTTTATTTTTAATTTTAGTTTATTGATTATAGAGAAAGAGGAAGGGGAGGAGAGAGAGAGGAAAAAAAATAACATCAATTTGTTGTTCCACTTATTTACACATTTATTAGTTGAGTCTTATATGTGTCCTGGCCAGGGATCAAACCTGCAACCTTGGCATATTGGGAGTATACTCTAACCAGCTGAGCTACCAGCCCGAGGATAAACCTTATTCTTTATACCATATTATATTTCTACAATTACACAGGAAAGTAAGTATAGGGATAATTTTACAAATCAAGAGGCATAGCAATATGTTTATTACCTTAAATCCAGAAGGTATATCATGGCATATATAGGATTATAATCCTGACTAGCCTACTGTGTTTACTATTTTAAACTTTCTAAGTGAATGTGACAGTTATTTAAATTGCCCAAATTAAAATTTTTGGTTGCTACCTGAATGCTTGCAGGCAATGTAATTATACTGTTGCCTTTAGACATTTACAGTTACCCAGATTAATTTGCTGTTGCAACTGTCTTCGTTCCTGTCATAGCTAACAAACTGTCATAACAGTAGGTATTTACATTTGTAGATAAACACTTTAAGGAGTAAAAATAATAGTTAGGCAATAGGACCAAGGTATAGAAATGTCTAAACTTCTTTAGACTACAAATTTGATGATACTGAATCTGAGGCATGTTAGAATAAGACTAAAAGCCACAGGTTTAATACACATAAGCATCTCTCCAGCTGCAGATATACCCATGCAGTATGTAAATTGCCCAGTGTCTTGATCCTAAATCTCTCTACAATTAGCTTGACTTTCCAGAGTCCTGACTAGATTTGTTTACCCTAATGTGCTTGTCATTTGTGTAGCATGGTAGTGACAGAAACAGCGAGGGACTCCGCGTGGTCTCTGACTTGCTAATGGGAATAGGAAAGAGGCGTCTCTCCCACTCCTCTGTGCAGCCGACCACACAATCATCAGATATAATGCGGAGCTTACACAGACACATTTATGCCAGGGTTTAAAAGTGAACATTAAAGAAATTCTGTCTCACTACCATATGAAAGGACATTTCTGCCATAGGTAGTATGCACTAGTATTGTTTCAAAGATCTTCATTTTCTTTATAAAGAGAATCAGATAAGTGCCAAGATTTATTCTGCTACTTCAGAAACAATAATTATTTCTGCTTTTTACCTCTGTGTGGGTTTCCTTGTAATTTTTAACTTCTAGTATTCTTTTTATGGCCTTTGTAAACACTACTTTTTGTTTGTTTGGTTGGTTGGTAATCAGCTCCGATGACCCAATTAATTCAATGTTAAGCCCTGGCTGAATAGCTCAGTTGGTTATTAGAGCGTTGTTCCAGTATGTCATGGCTGCAGGTTCATTCTCAGGTCAAGGTACATGTTAGACTCAATCAGTAAATGCATAAATAAATGGAACAACAGATCAATGTATCTCTCTCTCTTCCTCTTTTTCTCTAAAAATCAATCAGTAAAAAGAAATTTTTAAATGTCAATGTTAAAGTTAAAAGGAAACATGACAGCCTGACCAGGTAGGCGGTGGTACAGTGGACAGAGCTTCAGACTGGGATGCCGAGGACCCTGGTTCGAAACCCCAAGGTCGCCAGCTTGAGCACGGGCTTACCAGCTTGAGCATGGGGTTATTGGCTTGAGCGTATCATCACGGACATGACCCCATGGTTGCTGGCTTGAAACCCAAGGTCACTGGCTTGAGCCCAAGGTTGTTAGCTCGAGCAAGGAGTCACTCAGTCTGCTGTAACCCCCCAGTCAAGACACATATGAGAAAGCAATCAATGAACAACTAAATTGCCACAATGAAGAATTGATGCTTCTCATCTCTCTCCCTTCTTGTCTCCCTTCCTATCTGTCTGTCTGTCTGTCCCTATCCTCTGTCTCTCTGTCTCTGTTACAAGAAAAAAGTAAGAATGACAAAGAAATACTTTAAGAATTAAAAATTTTAAGTTTCAAATGAAATGTTTATGTTTGATATACACTACTCACAAAAATTAGGGCATATTTTGTCACTTCATATTCATTTTGAAATATCCCCTAATTTTTGTGAGCAGTATATTTAAAAAACTACACAAAAGAGCATGAATTGGCATAATTTCTAGAAATTGCGTATTTTTATGTATCATATCTAAGTTATATTTTTAGCCCATGTTCTTCCAAGGTCATCATTTCCATTCAAAAGCTGTCATTTCCTTGCAGATGTCTGTGATATGCAGTGTCTCTAATTGCACTTTTCAGTATTAACAAGAGTGCCACTTAAAAAATCTGTACACAATATACTCTCATAATCACAGCGTGAACCCACACATGATATGCTTTTATTAATGAGAAACTGATCATTAACCAAGACATCTGAAAGAATTTTTTCTAACACTGAATTTAGGAGGGAAAATGAAACAATGCAGCCAGTTCTTGCAAGCAATCAATGAAATCTTAAAAAGAATTGCCATATTGCATATTGGTTTTAGGTTTATGTGTGCTCTTTACTTGGTTGATGAATGGTGCTGCTAGTAGTTGAAGTCTGCTTTTGTTTTCTTTAGTGAACTAAACGTAGCTGCTGTTGACGCAAACCTCACATTAGCTGTGTCAAAAAACGTGGCAAAGACCATCCAGTTATACGGTGTGAAATCGGAACAGCTTGTAAGTAATACCACTTCTGTAAACTTTCATGATTTTGTTTAAAATTACTAATTATACAATACTTGACCAACTATAAATATTGAATGGACTGAATATTAATTTACTGGCATTTTTACTTTATTGAACTTTTGAAACTTTTTGATGAATATAAACCAGAAAAAAATGTTACATCTATTAAAGAATGGCCCGCCTACCACTGTTACACTTTCAAAATGCAGGCACGTTTTTTTAAATTAAATCTTTAAAAAAATACATATGCCACTTTATGAGCTAATTACATATTTTTTTAAATAATAATTATTTCAGATTTATTAAATTTTCCCTTCATGTGATCACTCTTTAGATATGCACTGTTACTTAGTGTGAAATTGACTTGAACTGTTAGAGAGCGATTGGAGGAAGTGAAATGCTTTAAGTTTTAATAGAAAAATGTTGATTAACTTTCTAAAGGTTATAACCCTAGAGCAGGAGTCCCCAAACTTTTTACATAGGGGGCCAGTTCACTGTCCCTCAGACCGTTGGAGGGCCAGACTATAAAAAACACTATGAACAAATCCCTATGCACACTGCACATATCTTATTTTAAAGTAAAAATATGGAAACAAATACAATATTTAAAATAAAGAACAAGTAAATTTAAATCAACAAACTGACCAGTATTTCAATGGGAAGTATGGGTGCGGATGCATCCTGTGCTTCTCTTGCTGACCACCAATGAAAGAGGTGCCCCTTCCGGAAGTGGTGGGGGCTGGATAAATGGCCGCAGGGGGCCACATGCGGCCCACTGACCATATTTTGGGGACCCCTGCCCTAGAGCATAGAAGCTTAACTCTAAAATTATTCTATTTGAAACAGCTGTTTGCATATATTTAAAATAATAGCTATATAACTGAATCATAATCTTAATTCTCTACATTAATGTTTTAAAGTAAGGCACACATATTTAATGAGTATATATGTGTGCTAACTGAAATCTAAAAAATAAGGCTTTAGTATGTCTTTATCATTGTAGGGCTAATTTTAACCAATGTGCCGAAATCTGCTATCTCTATTGTCTTTATAAGGTAGCCAACCATCCTTTCAGTTTAGCCTATCCAACTGCTCTGAATTGAAATGTCAGAAAATGAAGTAGTCTGGTTTTACCTATGTCCTAGTAGCTTCACTTGGTTCTGGAATAATTTTTAGGGTAGGTTGGTAACAAATTGAACTGAAGGAATTTGTATAAAATGATCCTTGATGATAATAGTCATAACATAAGCCTTCCTACTTTCATTTCCAAAGGATGGCCATATTTTGTTTGCATATTAATATGTTGATATTTTCTATTCAATTGTTCTTGCAGCTTTGACAAATAATTTGGAAGCATCTTTTTTTTAAAAAAAACTTTGTTTATTGAAAACTGGCCCTATGGGGACCATCAAAGCTCTTTTTAGGTAATTAGATGACTAATTTTTCTCTCAAGCTTTTTTTATAGAAGCTTTATTATGATGTTCATGGCATTTTTAAAAGTATGGTTTAGCCTGACCAGGCGATGGCGCAATGGATAGAGCGTCGGACTGTGATGTGGAGGACCCAGGTTCGAGACCCTGAGGTCGCCAGCTTGAGTGCAGACTCATCTGGTTTGAGCAAGGCTCAGCAGCTTGAGCCCAAGATCACTGGCTTGAGCATGGGATCATTCAGTCTGCTGTAGCCCCCCGGTCAAGGCACATATGAGAAATCAATCAATGAACAACTGAGGAGCCGCAACAAAGAATTGATGCTTCTTATCTCTCTCCCTTCCTGTCTGTCTGTCCCTGTCTGTTCCTCTCTCTGACTCTGTCACACACACACACAGAGAAAAAAAAGTATGGTTTATTTCTATAAATGAAATTTAATACCATATCCAATAGAGTTTAGTATAATTACTGAAAATGTTAGAAAGATAATTCTTATGAGATGGTCCCACCTAAGTACAACATTAGAAAGAAGAACCAGCATATATATAGGAAATAATTTACTTTTGTATAGCAGGAGGAGGCAGTGGTAATGGTAACTTGTGATTTCATTTAAGCCAATAATAGCAGAAGGTGTTGACAAAATTAAAATATATTAAATTGATAATGATCAAATTGATACTGTTGGGAAAATACTTAAATTACTCAGACCTACTAAACCCATATGCTAAAAGCTAGCAGAAAATCATTGAGTTTTAAAAATTTTTAAGTGGCGCATCCTCGGATAAATCAATATTGGGGATTCGATCCCAGGTCAAGGCACAATTGAGGATGGGAAGGGAATATAAACATTGAGACAACAGCAGATATTTAGATGATTTCATAGTTTAATTAAGAAATAACAGGGACTATGGCCGGTTGGCTCAGTGGTAGAGTGTCGGCCTGGTGTGTGGATGTCCAGGTTCGATTACCGGCCAGGGCACACAGGAGAAGCACCCATCTGCTTCTCCTACCTTCCCCCTCTCCATTCCCTCTATCTCTCTCTTCCCCTCCCACAGCCAAGGTTCCATCGGAGCAAAATTGGCCCGGGTGCTGAGGACGGCTCCATGGCATCCACCTCAGGTACTAGAATGGCTCTGGTTGCAATGAAGCAACACCCCAGATGGGCAGAGCATCGCCCCCTAGTGGGTGTGCCGGGTGGATGCCAGTCAGGTGCATGCGGGAGTCTGTTTGTCTGCCTCCCCACTTCTCACTTCAGAAAAAATAAAATTTTAAAATTTAAGAAAAGAAATAATAGGGATTGCCCCTGGCCTATTGGCTCAGTGGTAGAGCAGCCACCTGGTATGTGGATGTCCCGGTTCGATTCCTGGTCAAGGCACACAAGAAAAGCACCCATTTGTTTCTTCACCCCTCCCCCTCTCACTTCTTTTTCTCTCTCCTTCTCGCTCTTTCTATCTCTCCCTGTCTCTGTCTTTTCGCCTTCTGCAGCCATGGCTTGATTGGAACAAGTTGGTGCTGGGTAGTGACAATGGCTCCATGCCTCTGCCTCAGGTGCTAAGAAGAGCTCTGTTGCTCAGCAGCAGAGCAACACTCCAGATAGGCAGAGCATCGCCCCCTGGTGGGCATGCCTGGTAGATTCTGGTTGGGGCATGCAGGAGTCTGACTGGTCCCCACTTCTAACTTTGGAAAAATACAAAAAACAAAACAAAAAAAAAGAAAGAAATGGTAACTATTAAAAAACCGCAGGCACCAAGGACATTCAGAAGAGATGACACTCAAATACTTTCTTTTAAAAATTAGATTATGAAAACTAAAATCCACTTCATTTGAGTATAAAAGACTCATTTGCATTCCAGAAGCTATTGATTGTCTTTACTCTTTACTTAGCACCTAGCACACTGGACTAAAGGGGTTCTTAGGGAAAGTAATTCACAGGGTGATCTTTCTGATTATAAATTCCCAACTGAGCAGTGATGATGTAATGAATAGTCATGCCCAGGCATGTAACTTCTTTAGCAAAAAGTTTATCTATGCCTTAAGTGAGCCCAACCCATTGTTTCTGTGCTTCCTGGTTGACGCACCTTTGAAATGCCACTTTTCAGACCCCTCAGAAGGGAAACCATCCTCAAGAGAGCATATACTTCTGTTTTGTTTTGTTCTGTTTTTTATTTTTTTTTAATTTCTTTTTATTTATTTATTTTAGAGAGGAGACACAGAGTGAGAGAGAGAGAGAGAGAGAGAGACAGAGAGAGAAAGGAGGGAGGAGCTAGAAGCATCAACTCCCATATGTGCCTTGACCAGACCAGTGCAGGGTTTTGAACTGGCGACCTCAGTGTTCCCAGGTCAACGCTTTATCCACTGCGCCACCACAGGTCAGGCCTGTTTTTTATTTTGACAGAGACAGAGAGTCATAGAGAAGGACAGATAGGGACAGACAGACAGGAAGGGGGAGAGATGAGAAGCATCATTTCTTTGTTGTGGCACCTTCGTTGTTCATTGACTGCTTTCTCATGTGTGCCTTGACCAGGGGGCTACAGTAGAGTGACTGACACCTTGCTCAAGCCGGTGACCTTGGGGTTTCAAACCTGAGTCCTCTGCATCCCAGCCCGACTATCCACTGCACGAATACCTACCTGGTCAGGCGAGTGCATATATTCTTGTTAACTGTCCTGTACATGTACATGGATTTCACAAAAGTCACTTACAATTTTTGGATAAAAAAGTGCTGTGGCCCTGACCAGGTGCTCAGTTGGTTGAATCATCGTCCCAAACAGGTTCGATCCCAGATCAGGGCATATACAGGGATCAACTAATAAATGCATAAATAAGTGGAGCAACAAACCAATGTTTCTCTCTCTCTCTCTCTTTCTAAAATTAATAAATTAAAGTTTTTAGAAAACAGAAAAAATAGTCTTAAACTGGGGGTCAAAAGGCAAATTAAATTTGTAACAAGTAGAAAGAATGAATAAAAAGCAGAATCAATCAAGGTGAAAACAGAAACCAATAAAGAAAAATCTTTGAAAGCAAAAGCCTGTTTTAGAATTTGTTGGTATTAGAAACATCCAAAACCTATAGAGATTTTTTTTGTAAGAGTTTATTTGAGCCAAACTGACAGCAATTACCTGGAAGCAAGATCACAGATGCTCCTGAGAATGACAGTTTTGCAGTTTCTTTTATACATTTGGAATTAAGGAGGGAACTTAAAAGAATATCACATGAAGGTAGCAGAAAGTAAGATACAGGATAGTTAACACCACAATGTGCTCCCTTGAGGATGGCTGTACTTTAGGAGATCTGGAAAAGAGGATTACTCTGGCATTTCAAAGGTGTATTAGCCTAAATGCACAATAACAACGGACAGAGCTTGGTTAAGCCTTTTACTAAAGAAATTTATAAGTTTAGGACATGCCTTCCCATCATGACCTTCCCAGTTAGGAATTTATAATCAGTTCACCCTGTGAGATTATTTTTGGTTAGATTACAGTACTACTTTTTCTTAAAAAATTATTTTTTTCTTTATTGATTGCTTTCAGAGGTACAGAGAGAGGAAGGGAGAAAGAGCGAGAAAGAGAGGGAAGCACCCATTTTTTGGTCCACTTATTTGTACATTCATTGGTCACTTCCCATATGTGCCCCAACCAGGGATTGAACATATTTCAGGATGATGATCTAAAAGACTAGGGCCATGGCACTACTTTTCACCATAAAATTTTAATTAACTTTTGTGAAATCAATGTACATGGAAGGGAGGAATGACTTTTCCTCTAACCCTCCTAGGTTTAATAGCCAGGTCTATGAAATAAATTGACAACAGAGAGGTTAAAAGGAGAAAAATTATACCTGTTAATTTTACATGTATGAGGGCATCAGAGGTAAAAATGTGAATACCCAAAAAAGGGATGAAATTTGAGAGTTTATATCCATTTAATAGGGGAAGTGGAAGGGGAAATGGAATATCAGCCATTTAGGGGAGAAAAAATTATTTTTAGAAAAGATGAATGAGCTTTTAGAAAAATAGATGGACTATATGATAGTTTGTGATAAAGTTTGTATTGGTGTGATGTTTACTTCTACTTTCCTTTCCTGTGAGTCAGTCTTTCCTGGTTGATGAAACTCCTCCTGGGAATTTTTTTTTTTTTTTTTTTTACAGGGACAGAAAGAGATTCAGAGAGAGGGATAGATAGGGACAGACAGACAGGAATGGAGAGAGGTGAGAAGCATCAATCATTAGTTTTTTATTGCCATCGCAACACCCTAGTTGTTCATTGATTGCTTTCTCACACGTGCCTTGACCACGGGTCTTCAGCAGACCGAGCCACCCCTTGCTGGAGCCAGCGACCTTGGGTCCAAGCTGATGAGCTTTTGCTCAAGCCAGATGGACCCGTGCTCAAGCTGGCGAGCTCGGGGTCTCGAACCTGGGTCTTCCACATCCCAGTCCAACGCTCTATCCACTGCATCACCTCCTGGTCAGGCCTTCCTGGGAAAATTGATGATAATTGAGTTACTTTGGGAGGATCTGTCTTTAGGTAAAGAGATGAGTTCAGAGAAAGCCTCACTGTATTTGTTGTTTTTCAAAATAATCAGTATATCTATTTAGCATATATTTTAAAATTGAGTTTATTGTGTGACATTTTTTTCACAAAACCATAAAGGTTTCAAGTGTACAAGTTAACAAAATATCATCTGCACAGTGCATTGTGCGCCCATCGCCCAAAGCAAAGTCTGTTTCTATCCCCATTTATTCCCTTTTGCCACTTCCACCTCTCCCCACCCCCTTCCCTCTGGCTGTCATCACACTGTGGTCTGTGTCTGACTGTTTTATATATATTAATATGTATGTGTGTGTGTGTGTGTGTGTGTATATATATATATAATTTAATTCCTTTACCTTTTTTTTACCCAGTCCCCTAACCCACTTCCCTCCTGACAGCTGTCAATCTGTTCTGTATACTTATGTTTCTGTCTTATTTGTTAAATTATTTTGTTCATTAGATTCCAAAAATAAGTGAAATCATTTGGTATTTCTCTTTCTCTAACTGGCTTATTTCACTTAGCATAATATTCTCCAGGTTCATTCATGCTGTCACAAAAGGTAATATTACCTTTTTTATGGCTTTTTTTATTCCACTATGTAAATGTACCACACACTTTTATCCACTCATATACTGATGAAGATTTAGGCTGTTTCCAAGTAATGCTGCACTAAACATAGGGGTGCATATCTTCTTTTGAATTAGTATTTTGGGTTTTTCAGATAAATACCTAGAAGTGGAATTACTAGGCAGTTCTGTTTTTAATTTTTTGAGGAAACTTCATACTGTTTTCTACAGTGGCTACGCCATCTGCATTCTAATCAACAGTCCATGGGGTTCCCTTTTCTCCAGATTCTCACCAGCACTTGTTTTTAGTTGATTTATTTATGATCGTCATTCTGACAGGTATGAGGTGGTATCTCATTGTGGGATTTAAAAATAAAGTTGATTTGAGAGAGAGAGAGATCGAAATGTTGTTTCACTTATGCATTTATTTGTTGATTGTTGTATGTGCCCTGACTGGAGATTGAAGTTGCAACCTTGGTATATCAAGACAATGCTCTAGAGCCATTGTCGGCAAACTCAGTCAATACAACCAAATATCAACAGTACAATGATTGAAAATTCTTTTGAGAGCCAAAATTTTTAAACTTAAACTATATAGGTAGGTACATTGTTATTAACTTAATTAGGGTCCTCCTAAGGTGGCCAAAGAGCCACATGTGGCTCATGAGCTGCAGTTTGCTGACCACGGCTCTAGAGAGACAAGATGGCCACAGAGTAGGCAGACGCTTCAACTCCCACTTTCCAGAACCAAGGTGGAATTCAACTTAATTCTGAGAACACTCATCTTGAAAGACCAACTTTGGACTAAACAAAGAGGATTTTATACTGAGGACCACCAAAGAAGCCACACTGAGACTGGTAGAAAAGGCAGAGATGTGGAAAGGGCTACTCCACTCTCGCGACAGGGAGGGTTGCTCAGAGAGTTGGGGGTCCTCAGCCCCAAAACCAGAATCCCAGCCTTGAGCTTTGGAGCCTGGAAGGGACTTACAGACTATATTTGGCTGAGAAAAGAGACTAGATACCATTTGAGAGAAGGAGGCAGAACTCTTGGATTCAGACTCTGTATTAAAGGGACTGCATGGAGAGCCTCGCTCACAGCCACTTTCCTGGAGCTCCAGAAGCGGGGAGCACTGGGAGGACTGGAGTTGCCAGGAAGAGAGTGGTCTCGGAGACACGGGGGGAGATACTTTGAGGGATGGACATACTAGCCCCGTGATGGCTAACCTATGACATGTGTGTCAGCACTGACACATGTAGCCATTTTTTTAAAAGACTTTATTTATTTATTCATTTTAGAAAGGAGAGAGAGAGAGAGAGAGAAAGGAGCAGGAAGCATCAACTTCTATATGTGCCTTGACCAGGCAAGCCCAGGGTTTTGAACCGGCAGCCTCAACATTCTAGGTCGATACTTTATCCACTGCACCACCACAGGTCAGGCCATGTGTGGCCATTTTTGATAACACGCAACCGCGTACGGCCGCATGCCGAAAAGGACGTTTTATCCTCAGCTCCTACACGGCCAGGTGCTGTAGCTGAGGATAAAACATTTGCTGTGGTGTAGACATTCTGTACTGGAGGTCTGTAGGCCAAAACAACAGAACTCTGGCACAGAGCATCTAGTGCCGGGACTTTCGGTTAGGCCATTTTTCTTGAAGTGACACACCACTTGAGTTATGCTCGGGTTTTTGGCAAATTTTGACACATCAAGCTCAAAAGATTGCCCATCACTGTCCTAGCCCCTGGACTGAGTCACTCACCAAATCTAAAGTGAACATTTTTCCTGAGAACAGCAACACCAGCAGAGGGAAGAAATTACCCTGTCCACTGGAGGCTGTCCTACCCCAGTTAGAATTAAGAAACGCTTAGAGGCAGGCAGCACAATGGGAGAACCTGAGCCACACCCACTGGACCCCTGTGACTACACCCTACTGGGTGTTGAAAAAGAAGAAAAAAGCAAAATAAAATAAAATAAATAAAAACTCTAGGTAGAATGAAACTTGAGGCTAAGGGGCAGGCCATATCCAATACCATACCTAATCACTGAATTACAGTACTGAGCCCAACAAGTAGCCAGCAATAAGAGACAACAGAAAGCAGATCTCAGGTGAACTTGAACTTTTAAAGGAACTTCCCCCAAACCAAGAGTATATAAAAGCAAGCATAGGAGTGCAGCTGATATTTACAATGGCACCTGCGCCCAGCAGAGAAAACCACAAGATCTGGATCGCCTGTAGCTCCAAAAAAGCTGATAAGAGCCAGTCATACACAGTGAGTCCCCACTAAACTGCACCAGGCCACAGACAGAGAGGTCCAGGGTAAGCACATTCAGCAGCCAAATACAGAAAGCAGCAGTTCAGGACCTAACAAAATTAGAGTGGAAGCTTAAGGAAGGGCCTCTCACACTTGAACCAGCTAAGACATAGAAAAGGCCGACACAAACAGGAAGAAAAACAGTGATAGAAGATAAGTAGCCCACAGCGGATTATAAACAACAGCTGATGCCAACCCAAGAAGACCTAGAAATAACAAAACTGAAAATTGGAGGCAGACAATACCAACTCTAGACTTAGCTTGCTTCATAAAAAACACATGCAAATTAGGAATGTATTACACAGACAAAATGGGAGACAGAGAAATGCAATTTAAATGAATCAATAAGAGAAATTCCCAGAAAAATAACTGAGTGAGATGGAAACAACCAAACTACTGGATGCAGAGTTTAAAATAATGATTATTAGAATGCTCAAAGATCTTAGAGAAACAATGGATGGACACAACAAACACCTAAATAAAGAGATAACAAGCATCGAATCAGTGATTTAGAAGACAGGATAAATGAAAGCACGGAAGTGGAGCAGCAAAAAGAAAAGAGGCTCAGAACGTCTGAGGAAACTCTAAGAGAGCTCTGTGACACATGAAGAGAAACAACATCTGCATCATAGGGGTTCCTGAAGAAGAAGAGAAAGAATGAGGAATAGAGACCCTGTTTGAAGAAATCATAGCTGAAAACTTCCCTAAATTGATGCAGGAAAGAGTCACACAAGTTCAAGAAACACAAAGAACTCCATTAAAGAGAAACCCAAAGAAGCATACTCGAAGACACATCATAATTAAAATACCAAAGCTCAGAGATAAAGGAAAAGTACTAAATGCTGCAAGAGAAAAACAGTCAATCACCTACAGAGGAGCTTCCATAAGGATGACATCTGACTTCTCAACAGAAACACTTGAGGCCAGAAGAAAATGGCAAGAAATATTCAAAGAAATGCAGAACAAGAACCTACAACCAGGACTTCTTTGTCCAGCAACACTACAGTTTAAAAGGAAAGAGAAATAAAGAGCTTCCCAGACCAAAAAATATAACTCAAGGAATTCATTACCACCAAACCAATGATGCAAGAAATGTTAAGGGGTCTGTTATAAGCAGAGGAAAGGGGAGGGGGGGAATATGGTGAAAGAGGAATGTAGATTTAAAGAATAAAATGGCGATAAACAACTGCATATCAATAATAAATGATCAAATCAAAAGACATAGTGTAGCTGTGTGGATAAGAAAAAAGGACCTATACATATGCTGTCTACAAGAGACACATCTCAAAACAAAAGATACACATAGACTGAAAGTAAAAGGTTGGATAAACATATTTTATACAAATGGAGATGAACAAAAAGCTGAGGTAGCAATACTTATATATGACAAAATGGACTTTAAAACAAAAGATACAGTAAGGGACAAAGAGGGTCACTACATAATGATAATGGGAGCAATACAACGAGAAGATATAACCATTATAAATAACTATGCACCTAATATAAGAGCACCTAAATATATAAAGCAGACATTAATGGACATAAAGGGAGAGATCTACAGCAATACTATAATAGTAGGGGATTTCAGTACCACACTATATCACTAGATAGATCCTCAAAAATGAAAATTAACAAAGAAACAGCAGACTTAAAGGACACACTAGATCAACTGGATTTAAGAGAAATCTTCAGAACTTTTCACCATAATGCAGCAGAATATACATTCTTTTCAAGTGCTCATGGTACATTCTCTAGGATAGACCACATGTTAGGGCACAAAAGGGGTCTCAACAAATTTAAGAAGATTGAAATCATATCAAGCATCTTCTCTGAACACAATGACATGAAACTAGAAATCAACTACATCAGAAAAACTAAAAAATGCTCAAAACACTTGGAAACTAAATAGCATGTTATTAAATAACAAATGTTTTAACAATGAGATCAAAGAAGAAATAAAATAATTTCTAGAAACAAATGATAATGAGCATACATCAACGCAAAATTTATGGGACACAGCAAAAGCAGTACTGAGAGGGAAGTTCATAGCATTACGGCATACCTCAAGAAACTAGAAAAAGGTCAAATAAACAACTTAATCCTGCATCTAAAAGAACTAGAAAAAGAACAACAAGTAAGGACCAGAGGTAGTAGAAGGAAGGAAATAATAAAGATCAGAGTGGAAATAAATGACATAGAGGCAAAAAAACAATACAGAGGATCAAGGAAACCAAGAGCTGATTCTTTAAAAAGGTAAATAAGATTGATGAACCTTTAACTAGACTCACCAAGAAAAAAAGAGAGAGGACTCAAATAAATAAAATTAGAAATGAGAGTGGAGATATAACAACTGACACAACAGAAATACAAAGGTTTATAAGAAAATACTATGAAGAACTATGCAAATAAATCAGACAACCTAAGTGAAATGAACAAATTTCTTGAAACATATAATCTTTAAAAATTAATCGGGAAGAATCAGAAAACCTAAACAGATTGATTACAACAAATGACGTCGAAACAGTTATCAAAAAACTCCCAACAAATCAAAGCCCGGGGCCTAATGGCTTCACAGGCAAATTCTTCCAAATATTCAAAGAAGAACTAACTCCTATTCTCAAGCTATTTCAAAAAATTCAAGAGGAAGGAAGACTTCCAATCTCCTTTTATGAGATGAGCATAATTCTGATTTCAAAACCAGGCAAAGACAACACAAAGAAAGGAAATTATCGACCAATATTCCAGATGAATTTAGATGCTAAAATCCTCAACAAAATATTAGCAAACCGGATCGAGCAATATATGAAAAAAATAATATATTATGATCAGTGGTATTTATCTGGGGAGGAAAGGCTGATACAATATTTGTAAATCAATGTGTTTCATCACATAAACAAAAGGAAGCAGAAATACCACATGATAATATCAATAGATGCTGAAAAAGCATTTGATAAAATCAAGCACCGATTTATGATCAAAACTCTCAACAAAGTGGGAATACAGGGAACATACCTCAACATGATAAAGGCCATCTATGACAGATCCACAGCCAACATCATACTCAATGGGCAATAATGAAAAGCAATCCCCTCAAGATCAGGAACAAGGCAGGGGTGCCCCCTTTTACCACTCTTATTCAACATAGTTCTAGAAGTCCAGCCACAGCAATCAGACAAGAAGAAGAAATAAAAGGCATCCAAATTGGAAAAGCAGAAGTAAAACTATCATTATTTGCAGATGATATGATACTGTATAAAGAAAACCCTAAAGTCTCAGTCAAAAAACTACTGGACCTGATAAATGAATTCAGCAAGGTGGCAGGATATAAAATTAATACTTAGAAATCAGAGGCGTTTTATACACCAACAATGAACTATCTGAAAGATAGATTAAGAAAACAATTTCCTTAACTATTGCAATAGTGAAAAATAAAGTACTTAGGAGTAAATTTAACCAAAGAGATTAAAGACTTGTACTCAGAAAATTATAAAACATTGATTAAAGAAATCAAGGAAAATACAAATAAGTGGAAGCATATACCGTGTTCATGGATAGGAAGAATAAACATCATTAAAATGTCTATATTATCCAAAGCAATTTATAAATTCAGTGTAATACCAATTAAAATACCAATGACATACTTCAAAGATATAGAACACATATTTCAAAAATTTATATGGAACCATAAAAGAACACGAAAAGCCTCAGCAATCTTGAAAAAGTAGAATAAAGTGGGTGATATCACACTTTCTAATATCAAGTTATACTACAAGGCCATTGTACTCAAAACAGCTTGGTACTGGCCTAAGAACAAGCATACAGATCAGTGGAACCGAACAGAGAACCCTGAAATAAACCTACACCTTTATGGACAATTAATATTTGACAAAGGAGATAACAGCATACAATGGAGTAAGGACTGCCTCTTTAACAAATAGTTCTGGGAAAATTGGACAGCTACATGCAGAAAATGAAACTAGACCACCAACTTACACCATTCACAAAAATAAACTCATAATGGATAATAGACTTAAATGTAAGCCGTGAAACCATAAGCATCTTAGAAGAAAACATAGGCAGTAAGCTCTCCGATATCTCTTGCAGGAATATATTTGCTGATTTATCTCCACAGGCAAGTGAAATAAAAGACAGGATAAACCAATGGGACTATATCAATTTAAAAAGGTTTTGCATAGCTAAAGACAATATGAACAGAATAAAAAGAGAAACCACACAATGGGAGAACATATTTGACAATGCATCTCATAAGAGGTTAGTAACCAAAACTTACAAAGAACTTGTAAAACTTAGCACCAGGAAGATAAACAATCCAATCAAAAAATGGGCAAAAGAAATGAATAGACACTTCTCCAAAGAGGACATATAGATGGCCAATAGGCAGATGAAAAAATGTTCAACATCACTAATCATTAGAGAAATGCAAATGAAATCCACAATGAGATATCACCTCAGAGATGTCAGAATGGCTCTCATTAACAAAATAACACATAATAAGTGCTTGCAATGATGTGGAGAAAAGGGAACCCTCCTGCACTGCTGGTGGGAATGCAGACTGGTGCAGCCTCTGTGGAAAACAGCATGTAGATTCCTCAAAACATTAAAAATGGAACTGCCTTTTGACCCAGTCATCCACTTTTAGGAATATATCTTAAGAGCACCATATTACTGATTCAAAAGAAGAAATGCACCCCATGTTTATGGCAGCATTGTTTACAGTAGCCAAGATCTGGAAACAGCCCAAGTGTCCATGAGTGGACGAGTGGGTTAAAAAGCATTGGTACATATACACAATGGAATACTATTGGGCCATAAAAGGGAAGGAAATCTTACTGTTTGTCACAATATGGATGGACTTGGAAACTATTATGTTAAGTGAAATAAGCCTGGCAAAGAAAGAAAAATATCATATGACCTCAGTCATTTGAGGAATCCAATGAACAATGTGAACTGAGGAATGGAACTGAGACAGAGGAGGGATCAAAGGGACCAGAGGAAAAGAGGACAGAGGGAAAGGGGATGATAGCATGGGATAAATCTGAAGGGAAGGGAAGAGGGCGCTGTGGGCAGTGGGGCAAGGGAGATGTTGACGGTAATAAGGGGGAGGGTAGAGGCATTTGGGGTGACACTGTATCTATGTAAACACAATGAATTAAAAAAAAATGACAATACCCAACTGAACTACCTGACCAGGGCCTCTCATTCTGGTTTAATATGCATATCTTCAGTAATTAGTGACATTGAACATCTTTTCATATGTCTATTGGCCATCTGAATATCCTCTTTGGAGGAGTGTCTATTCATATCCTTTGCCCAGTTTTTAATATTTTAATTTTAAGTTTTATTTATATATTGGTTTTAGAGAGACAGACAGACATTGATTTGTTGTTCTACTCATTTATGCATTTATTGGTTGATTCTTGTATGTTCCCTGACCGGGTATTGAATCTGCACTCTTGGCATATTGGGATGAAGCTCTAACCTAGGGAGCTATCCAGCCAGAGCCCTTTGCTCATTTTTTTAATTGGATTGTTTTTTTTTCTTGGTGTTGAGTTATATATATTTTTTACTTATTTTAGATATTAATCTCTTATCAGATGTATCATTGGCAAAATATGTTTTCCCATTCAGTGGATTGCCTTTTTCTTTTCTTTTGTTACAGGGACAGAGTGAGAGTCAGAGAGAGGGATAGATAGGGACAGACAGACAGGAACGGAGAGAGGTGAGAAGCATCAATTATTAGTTTTTCATTGCATTTACAAAACCTTAGTTGTTCATTGATTGCTTTCTCATACGTGCCTTGACCACGGGCCTTCAGCAGACCGAGCAACCCCTTGCTGGAGCCAGCGACCTTGGATCCAAGCTGGTGAGCTTTTGCTTAACCCAGCTGGGCCCGCGCTCAAGCTGATGGAGCTCGAGGTCTCGAACCTGGGTCTTCCACATCCCAGTCCGATGCTCTATCCACTGCACCACTACCTGGTCAGGCAACTTTTTCATTTTCTTGATGGTTTTTTTTTTTTTTTTTTGCTGTGCAGAAGCTTTTTAATTTGATGTAGTTCGATTTGTTTACTTTTTCCTTTTCATTGTTTGAAGAGATATGTCAGCAAAGTTATTGCAAAGAGAAATGTCAAATTTTACTTCCTGTCTTCTTCTATGAATTTTTTATGGCTTCACAACTTACATTTAAATTTTCAATCCATTTTCAGTTTATTTTTGTGTATGGTAGTCTAATTTTATTTTTTTGCATGTATCTGTTCAATTTTCCCAATATCATTTATTGAAAAATTTATCTTTACTCCATTGTATGTTCTTGCCTCCATTGTCAAATATTAATTGACCATAAAGACATGGGTTTAAATTGGGCTCTGTGTTCTATTCCATTGATCTGTATGCCTATTCTTATGCCAGTACCAGGCTGTTTTGCTTATTATGGGCTTGTACAGTTTTTTATCAGGTAGTATGGAACCTCCAACTTTGTTCTTTTTCCTCAAGATTGCTGAGGTTATTCAGGGTCTTTGGTGGTTTCATATAATATTTGGAATATTTGTTATAGGTCTGTGAGATATGCCATTGGTATTTTAATAGGAATTAATGTATATATAGATTGCTTTGGGTAACATGGACATTTTAATTATGTTAATTTTTCCTTTCCATGAACATGGCCTATGCTTCTACTTTTTGTATCTTTCTCAATTTGTTTTTTCAGTATCCTGTAATTTTCTGAGTACAGGTCCTTTATACCCTTAATTAAATTTATTCCTACGTATCTTTTTTGTTACTTTTGCAACAAATCAGCATATTTTGGAGTGGCATGTCCTGAACTCTATACATAGCGTCAGTGTAAGACATCCAAACCTGCAGAGAATTTTTATAAAATTTTATTTGTGTCAAACAGAAGGTATGCCTAGAAGCAAGATTTCAACCAGTTGAGAAAAATGCTTTGGAAAATAACAGTTTGTAGTTTCTTTTTTTTTCTTTTTTGTGACAGAGATAAAGACAGAGAGAAAGACAGATAGGAATAGACGAACATAAAGGGAGAGATATGAGAAGCATCAATTCTTTGTTGGGGCGCCTTAGTTGTTCAGTGATTGCTTTCTCATATGTGCCTTGACGGGGGGGGGGGGCGGTAGGGGGATACAACAGACTGAATGACCCCTTGCTCAGGCCAGCTACCTTGGGCTCAAGCTGATGAGCCTTGCTCAAACCAGATGAGCCCGTGCTCAAGCTGGCGACCTCTGGGTTTCAAATCTGGGTCCTTTGCGTCCCAGTCTGACACTCTATCCACTGCACTACTGCATGGTCAGGCTGCAGTTTCTTTTATGCATTTGAAATGATGGAGGGAATGTATGGAAGATTACATGAAGATGGGGAAAAGCAAGGTGGGCATATGCTGGGGATCGGATTACAGGATAGTGAGGATTATGTGCTTTCTTGAGAATGGTAAGGCTTTATAAGGAGGGATCTGAAAAGAGGCTTTTCAAAGGTATACAGAGTTAACCTAGCTGTGGCCTGGTAGCTCATTTGGTTATCGTTGTCCCTATACGCCAGGGTAGTAGGTTTGATTCCCTGGTCAGGGTACAAAGAAGAATCATCCACTAGCCTGACTAATGGTGGCGCAGTGGATAAAGCATCGACCTGGTTGTCAGTTTGATACCCCAGGCATGCCTGGTCAAAGCATGTATAGGAATTGATGCTTCCTGCTCCCCTCCCCCTTCTCTCTCTATCTCTCTCTCTTCTCTAAAATGAATAAATAAAACCTTAAAAAAATAAAAAGAATCAATGAATAGCATTGTGGAAGCACAGTGGATAAAGCATCAATCTGGAATGCTGAGGTCACTGGTTCAAAATCCGGGCCTTGCCTGGTCAGACCACATACGACAGACAAGCAATGAACAACTAAAGTGAAGCAACTATGAACTGATACTTCTTGTTCCCCCCCATCCTCTCTCTGTAAAATTAATCAATAATTTTTTTAAAAAAAACTTAATAAACAACAACAACAACCAATGGCCCTGGCTAGGTAGCTGGATTGGTTGCAGTGTTGTCTCGATGTGCCAAGGTTACAGGTTCCATCCCAGGTCGGGGCACATGCAAGATTCAACCAATGAAGAATGCATAAGTGGAGCAGAAAATTGATGTTTCTCTCTCTCCCTTTTTGTTTCTAAAATCAATTTTAAAAAATTCTGTAAAAAACGAATTAGCCAATGAATGCATAAATAAGTGGAACGAGAAATCATCTTTCTCTTTCCTCTCTCTCTCTAAAATCAATAAATAATTTTCTGGCTGGTGGATAGAGTGTTGACCTGGCACACTGAGGAACCAGTTTCAAAACCCCAAGGTCACCAGCCTGAGTGCAGTTCATCTGGTTCCAATGCAGGCTCACTGGTGTAAGCTCAGGATTGCCAGCTATATAGCATAAGATCATTGACATGATCTCATGGTTGCTGGTTTAAGCCCTAAGGTTGCTGACTTGAGCCCCAAAGTCACTGGCTTGAGTTCCAAGGTCAATGGCTTGAGGCTCAAGGTTGCTGGAAGGTTGCTGGCTTGAGTAAGGGGTCACTGGATTGGCTTGAGTTTGTTGGTCAGAGCACGCAATCAATGAACAACAAAGTGCTGCAACTATGAGTTGGTGCTTCTCATCTCTTTTCCTTCCCACCCTGTTCCCCTCTCACTAACAAACAAATTAAAAGACTAAAATAAATAAAAAATTTAAAACTAGAAAAGTTATAATAACCTAGATGCATAGAAAAAAATGGACAGGTAGCTTAAGGCAAAGTTCAGACTTTTATTGAAGAAATTATATTCCTAGGGCAATGGTTCTAAAATGTGGTTTTTGAAGTTGGGGCACATTTAAAATTCTACAAATGTAGGCACACTGTATACAGATTTCTGAGAAATATGTTATAATAATTAAGTCAAATATTAAAGAAAAAAATGTAAAGTCCAAGCGTGCTTTTATGGTAATTAAACAAAATAAATACTACAAAATTAAATTTATTCTGACATTAAAGAAACACTTTTATGTTATGTTTTTTGAGTTATGCTTTTTAGAATTCATAAAAAAGAGGGGTTAAAAAATAAAAAAATGACAAAATAGTTATCTTTTTATATATCTAGATACATTCTTAGTAATATTTAGTAAATTTGGCAAGTCCCGGCATGAATGTGTTTATGAGAAACATGAGCCTGATATGTCCTAGCAATTTCTTCAATGTTTGGGCATATATTTGAAAGGCAAACTCTCATTTTCTTGTCAATACATTGAAGAATTCCTCTCTTTTTACTCTTAACTGTGGTAAGTGCAGAAATCCCCTGGCATACATATCATCTTAACTTTACACCAAACAAAGGATAGAAGAAACTTGCCTCCAGTCTTTCCAGGGAACAATCCAGCACCACAGCTTAACAGCCTTTTGCAACCTAATCAGGCAGGTGAGGTGGGGGTTGTCAGACTGTCAACTTACAGCCAATTCCCCACACCTCTGTCCCCCTAAAGCTAAACCCCAAAAACCTTGTTGGTTTTTTGGTCCCCAAAAGGCACATACAGTGTGTCCGTAAAGTCATGGTGCACTTTTGACTTTTGACTGGTCAAAAGTGCACCATGACTTTACAGACACACCGTATTTCTCTGGAATACCGTAGCGCGCACCAGTGCACCCTGACGCACACTTTGAGAACCACTGTCCTAAGGCTTGAATACCCACCATGACCTGCCCAGTTAGAAATCTGTGATCAGATCACCCTCTAATGTTACTTTTTATAAGACCCCTTCTTTGTCCACAGTAAGATATATAAAACACTATTTCTATTTACCAGATACAAACAGAAAATAGATTTTTTTTTACAGGGACAGAGAGAGAGTCAGAGAAAGGGATAGATAGGGACAGACAGACAGGAACAGAGAGAGGTGAGAAGCATCAATCATTAGTTTTTAATTGCCGTCGTAACACCTTAGTTGTTCATTGATTGTTTTCTCACATGTGCCTTGACCAGCGGCATTCAGCAGACTGAGCAACCCCTTGCTGAAGCCAGCGACCTTGGGTCCAAGCTGCCGAGCTTTTGCTCAAGCCAGATGGGCCCGCGCTCAAGCTGGCGAGCTCGGGGTCTCGAACCTGGGTCTTCCGCATCCCAGTCGGACGCTCTATCCACTGCACCACCGCCTGGTCAGGCAGAATTAATTTTTTTAAAAAACTATACTATTTATAGTGGCATCACAAAATATCAAATTCCTGTGAATAATTTGATAGAGTATGGGCAAGACTGAATTGAAAACTATTTTATATTGAGATAAATTAAAGAATAGTGAAATACATGATAGCATATACTGACTGTATTCATAGATTATACAACTTAGTATTAGAAACATGTCAGTTTTTCCAAAATTGATCTATGGATGTAATGGAACAGAATACTCTTTAACAACACAGGAACATTTGTTCTGCTAGATAGATATCAAGACTCTATAAGCCTACAATAATTGATGTAATGAAGTATTAGTTCAAGAACAGAAAAACAGAACAGTGGAAGAGAAAGAGCACCACACAGGTATGGTTCCTTGCGGTGTTACAGAGATGGCACTGGACAGCAGTGGGGAAAGGATGGTTCTTCTGGTAAGTAGTGATGAGTTAGTTTAATAGTCCAGTGCAAAGAAATGAAAGTTAACCCTAAATAAAGAGAAAAATGAATTTCAGATGTCTATGAAAGTAAAACCTAATACAAATGCCCGCATGTGTACACTCAGAGATATGTATAGCAGCATTATCTGTAAGAGCTCCAAACTATTATAGAAACAACCCAAGTGCACATCAGCAGTAGAATGGGTACGTAAATTCTGAGCTATTCACCAGTGGAATACTATACAGTATTGAAAATGACTAAATTGCAGCTTACGTATATTTCTATATAGTGAATCTCACAAACTTAATATTGAGCAAAATATAAATATACCTAATAATATTAGTGTAAGTCAAATAATAATATATCTGAAATTATTCCATTTATATAAAGAAATAGTGATTGAGTTGGGACCACGGGGAGGGTTTTTGGAGTGCTAATCATGTTTAATTTAAATTTTTTGTCTGTTAGTGGTTACAACAGTTTTTTATTTGTGATCATTCATTTATCTGTGCATTATTTTTTATACATTTCTCTTTATTTTATTTTTCAATTAAAAATACTTAAAACTGTACTGGGATGTGCTAGGTGGAACAAAATGTATCCTAGCTTTTTCAGAGAATAATCATTCATTCTAGGACTTGAAAGGGTATGAACACTTTTATAAATGTTGTAAGATATTTAGTGAATCTCTAATATTTAGTAAGTAATCTTAGGGAAAAAATGAAAAAGGCTACAAATCAGGAGAAGTGACCCAGGGATTCCATTGCTGGGTATTTATCTGAAGAAACCCGAAACACTAATTTGAAAGAATTTATGCACCCTATATTCATTGCAGCATTCTTTATAGTAGCCAAGATATGGAAGCAGCTCAAGTAACAATCAATAGACTAGTGGGGTAAAAACTCTGTGGTCCATTTATACAATGAAATATTGCTTGGTCATAAAAAGAGTGAAATCTTATCATTTGCAACAACAGGGATTCACCTAGAGTGTTTTATGCTCAATGAAATAAATCAGTCAGAGAAAGACTAATGCCATATGATTTCACTTATATGTGGAATCTAAAGGAGAAAATAAACAAAACTGAAACAGACTAATAGACACAGAAACCAGACAGACTGGTGATTGCCAGATGGGAGGAGGCTTGGGGGATGGGTGAAAGAAGTAAATTAAGTACAAATGGGAGTTACAAAACAGCCGTAGGGATGTAAAGTACAGCATAGAGAATACAGTGAATAGTATTTCGATAACGATGTATGAGGCCAGGTGGGTACTAGAAATATCAGAAGGAACATTGTAAAGTGTATGATTGTCTAAAAACTATACTGTACACCTGAAACCAATAAAAATAATACTGGAAAAATGTTTTTTTCCCTTAATTAAGCAACCACTCACATCTCCCCAGTTTAAATATCTAAGAACTTTCTAAAATGAACTAACCAAAACTAAATATAAATATCATATGCTATGTATTTTGAAAATATGGAGAACATAGAGGGATATGTGTGTGAGTCTGTTTGTGTATATGAGGCATCTTTTCTTGGAAGTAGATTTCTTCTTTTCACTTCTGTTAATTCAAAACATATGTGAGCACTGTCTTTGCTGAGAACCCTATTTAATTGGGAAATTGCATTTCTCACTAATTCTCTTAGCCTTCAAAGACAGACAGTGATAACAAGGAACACTGAGCTCTGAGGAATTTGTGTCTCCTTTTCTTTCTCGAGCATCCACAGAAAACGCTTCAAGAAAATAATGATCATTTGGAAGCTTGATTACAGATTGGTGAGGGAAATACTTTATAGTCTTATAAACATTTCTATGTGCTGATTTGGAAAAGTCTCTACAATCTAGTGTATTATTAGGCTTATAAATGAAGTTGAAGCTTGATCAGGCCGTGGCGCAGTGGATAGAGTGTCGGTCAGCCTGGAACGCTGAAGATCCAGGTTCAAAACTCTGAGGCTGCCAGCCTGTGTGCGGGCTCACCAGCTTGAGCATGGAGTTGCCAGCTTGAGCATGAGATCATAGACATGACTCCATGGTAGCTGGCTTGAGGTCAAGGCCATTGCCTAGAGCAAGGGATCTCTGGCTCAGCTGGAGCCCCCCTGTCAAGGACATATGAGAAGCAATCAGTGAATAACTAAGGTGCCAGAACTATGAGTTGATGCTTCTCATCTCTTTCCTTTTCGGTCTATCTGCCTGCCTGTCTCTCTTTTTCTCTTGCGCTTAAAAAAAAAAGAGTTGAAAATAGTAATGTAGTTGTCTCACCTGTAAGAAAAAGAATAGATACATAAATAAATGTTTTATGCTTTTTCTTCTTTCTTTTTTCTTTTTTTTTTCCTGGCAGATCACAAGACACTGTTAGTGTTTAACTGTGGATGTTGGGGCTCAGGATGTGGAGAGAAAAATGTTGTTTTTCAGTTTATGCCTTTCAGTTCTATTTCAGTTTTTATCATATGCAAGTTTTTAACAGAAGCAATAGTTTAATTAGCAGCCAAAGGGACTGAGCACACTGAATAGGACTTCAAGTCATTTAAAAGCCAACAGAAGTCTGACAGTTATTAAAATAGTTTGTGTTCTGGACTTGGATTTATCCCATCATAAAGTGGTATCTTCAACCCACAGCCTCTAGTTCTTGGGTCTGTTTCTTCAACCTTGCTTATATGCTTGGATTCCTGAATTCTGAGAGACTGTAGGCTAATTCAATGCTCTTCCCTTTCCTAGAATTACTGTGATCCATTGTAATATACATGAGACTGTGACCTTAACTCTAGATTATTCCAGCCCTTGCAAGATATAGGAAGGGATACAGCCTTCACTCTGAGCAAGAGAAAGCCATTTATTGGTGTAACAAAGAAGTAGGAAATCTGACTCAAAGGATTGAGTAGCAAGAAGTAATAGAAAGCACAAATATTGGTAAACATTTAGGTAAATCTAAGTCTTAATTCCATAAAACAAGATATAATAGCCTGACCAGGTGGTGGTGCAGTGGATAGAGCATCAGAGTGGGATGCCGATGACCCAGGTTTGAAACCCCAAGGTCGCTGGTTTGCGTGCGGGCTCATCAGGCTAAGTGTTGGTTCACCAGCTTGAGCGCAGGGTCGCTGGTCTGAGTGTGGGATCATAGACGTGACCCCATGGTCGCTGGCTTGAGTCCAAAGGTTGCTGGCTTGAAGCCCAAAGTTGCTGGCTTGAGCAAGGGATTAATTGCTCTGCTGTAGCCCCCACACATCCCCGGTCAAGGCACATATGAGAAAGCAATCAATGAACAATTAAGGTGCTACAATGAAGAAGTGATTTTTATCTTTCTCCCTTCCTGTCTGTGTGTCCCTCTCCTTCTCTCTGTCTCTGTCACCAAAAATAAATAAATAAATAAATAAAAAGAAATAACAGTGACTGATTTGGGACATATAAACAAGGTAGAACGAAAATACAGGTCCACATTGAAGTTTAAAGTGAAGAACAAATAATGAATTTTGAAGCATTCTAAATTACTTGTATGGTTCAGGAAGACGATAAAACCATACATATACTTTGACTTAAGTTGAGAATGAATTTTAACACTTAAGAGCACTAAGAGAATAGAAATATATATATATAACTTCTAAATGAATTTATGGGAAAATGAATAAAAAGAGAGAAAGGTACCAGTTTAGTAAAAGGCTGATAACTAAACAGAATAAAAAGAAGCAAAATAAAAATGATAAAAAGTTCATATAAGATAAATTCCAGATATATCATTAATCGTGATGAATATAGACTAAACTGGTTATTTTCAATTTGGATAGAATCAATAACTAAATCTATTTTTATGAGATATTAGCTAAAGCATAAGAACATAAAGGATGAAAGTAAAGGAATTGAGAGAAAAAGAATTCAGGCAAATACTAATTATATAAAAATTGATGTAACTGTACTATCATCAGAAAAAAACAGACTTTAAAGCCCAAAGCATTATTATTGAGTAGGGAAGGGAGCCAAAAAATGTGAATAAGAACAGTTTACTAGGAAAGTATAAAAATTATGATACACGTTTGACTAGTGGTGGCTCAGTGGATAGACCTGGGGGCTGAGGACCAAGGTTAAAAAACCTGAGGTCATTGGGTTGAGCAGGGGCTCACCAGCTTGAGTGCAGGGTCACTAGCTTGAGCGTGGGATCATAAACATGACTCCAAGGTTGCTGGTTTGAGCCCAAGGTGGCTGGATTGAGTAAGGGGTCACTGGCTTGGCTGGAGTCCCCCACCCCCTCATCAAGGCACATATGAGAAAGCAATCAGTGAACAACTAAAGTGCTGCAACTATGAGTTGATGCTTCTTATTTCTCTCCCTTCCTGTCTGTCCTTGTTTGTTTGTGTCTCTCTCTTTCTCTTGCTTAAAAAAAAATAATATATAGGGAAAGTCTCATTTGCTTGGAATTCAATAATATAAAATTATTAAAATATTTTTATTGATTGAGTTTAGATATAGGAGACAGATAGATGGACAAAAGCACTCATTTGTTGTTCCACTTAGTTGAGCATTCATGAGTTGCTTCCAGTATGTGCCCTGACCAGGGATTGAACCCACAACCTTGGTGTTTTGGGACAATGCTCTAACTCACTGAGCTAATCAGCCAAGGTTATTGAACCATCCTTGTGATTCCGAGATGAATCCCACTTGATCATGATGAATTTTTTAAATGTGTTGTTGTATTCAGTTTGCTAGTATTTTGTTTAGGATTTTAGCATCTGTATTCATTAGCGATATTGGTTAGTAGTTTTCTTTTTGTGTGTTGTCCTCGCCAGGTTTTGGTATGAGGGTTATGTTGGCCTCATAAAATGTGTTTGAAAGTATTGCTTCTTCTTCAATTTTTTGGAAGACTTTGATTAGAATAGAAAACAAATCTTCTTTGAATGTTTCACAGAATTCTCTAGTATAGCCGTCAGTCCCTGGACTTTTATTTTTTGGATGGTTTTTGATACTTGTTTCTATTTCTTCCCTGCTTATGGGTCTGTTTAGGCTTTCTACTTCTTCGTGACTCAGTCTTGGAAGATTGCATTGTTCTTGGAATTTTTCCATTTCTTCTAGATTGTTAAATTTGGTGGAATATAGTTTTTCATAGTAATCTACGATAATTCTTTGTATATCTATGATGTCTGTGGTGATTTCTCCTATTTCATTTTGGATTTTTTTTTTTATTTTATTATTATTAATTCTAATGGGGTGACATCAATAAATCAGGGTACATATGTACAATGAAAACATCTCCAGGTTATCTTATCATTCAATTGTGTTGCATACCCATCACCAAAAGTCAAATTGTCCTCTGTCACCTTCAATCTGGTTTTCCCTGTGTCCCTCCCCTCCTCCCTATCCCATTCTTCCCTCCCTCCCCCCATCCCATAACCACCACTCTCTTGTCCATGTCTCATACCCTCACTTTCATGTCCCACCTATGTATGTAATCGTGGTGTTCTCAGTTTTTCTTTTTTTCTGATTTACTTATTTCACTCCGTATAATGTTATCAAGGTACATCCATTTTGTTATAAATGATCCGATGTCATCGTTTCTTATGGCTGAGTAGTATTCCATAGTATATATGTACCATAGCTTTTTAATCCACTCGTCTTCTGACGGACACTTGGGCTGGTTCCAGATCTTCGCTATTGTAAACAATGCTGCCACGAACATGGGGGCGCATTTCTTCTTTTCGAACAGTGCTATGGTGTTCTTAGGGTATATTCCTAAAAGTGGGATAGCTGGGTCAAAAGGCAGTTCGATTTTTAATTTTCTGAGGAATCTCCAAACTGTTTTCCACAGTGGCTGCACCAGTCTGCATTCCCACCAGCAGTGCAGAAGGGTTCCCTTTTCTCCACATCCTCGCCAGCACTTATTCTGTGTTGTTTTGCTGATAAGTGCCATTCTGACTGGTGTGAGGTGATATCTCATTGTGGTTTTAATTTGCATTTCTCTAATGATTAGTGATGTTGAGCATTTTTTCATATGCCTATTGACCATCTGTATGTCCTCTTTGGAGAAATTTCTATTCATTTCTTTTGCCCATTTTTTGATTGGGTTGTTTGTCTTCCTGGTGTTGCTTTTTATAAGTTCTTTATAAATTTTAGTTATTAACCCCTTATCAGATGTGCTGTCAAATATGTTCTCCCATTGTGTGGTTTGTCTTTTTATTCTGTTCCTATTGTCTTTAGCTGTGCAAAAACTTTTTAGTTTGATATAGTCCCATTTGTTTATCTTGCCTTTTATTTCGGTTGCCCATGAAGATAAATCGGCAAATATACCGCTGCTACAGATGTCGGAGAGCTTGCTGCCTATGTTTTCTTCTAAGATGTTTATGGTTTCATGGCTTACATTTAAGTCTTTTATCCATTTTGAGTTTGTTTTTGTGAATGGTGTAAGTTGATGGTCTAGTTTCATTTTTTTTCAGGTAGATGTCCAATTTTCCCAACACCATTTGTTAAAGAGGCTGTCTTTACTCCATTGTATGTTCTTTCCTCCTTTGTCAAATATCAGTTGTCCATAAAGCTGTGGGTTTTTTCTGGGTTCTCTGTTCTGTTCCATTGATCTATGTGCCTGTTCTTATGCCAGTACCAGGCTGTCTTGAGTATAATGGCCTTGTAGTAAACCTTGATATCAGGAAGAGTGATACCTCCTGCTTTATTTTTTCTTTTTAAGATTGCTGAGGCTATTCGTGTTCTTTTTTGGTTCCATATAAATTTTTGGAATATGTGTTCTATATCTTTGAAGTATGTCATTGGTATTTTAATTGGTATTGCATTGAATTTATAAATTGCTTTGGGTAATATAGACATTTTAATGATGTTTATTCTTCCTAGCCATGAGCACGGTATGTGCTTCCACTTGTTTGTATCTTCCTTGATTTCTTTTATCAATGTTCTATAATTTTCTGAGTACAAGTCCTTAACCTCCTTGGTTAAATTTACTCCTAGGTACTTTATTTTTTTGGCTGCAATAGTGAAGGGGATTGTTTCCTTAATTTCTTTTGCTGATATTTCATTGTTGGTGTATAGAAATGCCTCTGATTTCTGAGTATTAATTTTATATCCTGCCACCTTGCTGAATTCATTTATAAGGTCCAGTAGTTTTTTGACTGAGACTTTAGGGTTTTCAATATACAATATCATATCATCTGCAAATAATGACAGTTTTACTTCTTCTTTTCCAATTTGTATGCCTTTTATTTCTTCTTCTTGTCTAATTGCTGTAGCTAGGACTTCCAGAACTATGTTGAATAAGAGTGGTGAAAGTGGGCAACCCTGCCTGGTTCCTGATCTTAAGGGGATTGCTTTTAATCTTTGTCCATTTAGTATGATGTTTGCTGTCGGTTTATCATAGATGGCCTTTATCATGTTAAGGAATGATCCCTGTATTCCCACTTTACTGAGAGTTTTGAGCATGAATGGGTGCTGGATTTTATCAAATGCCTTTTCTGCATCTATTGAAATTATCATGTGATTTTTGTCCTTCCTTTTGTTTATGTGGTGAATCACATTGATTGATTTGCGAATATTGAACCAGCCTTGCCTCTCCAGAATAAATCCCACTTGATCGTGGTGTATGATTTTTTTCATATATTGCTGGATCCGGTTGGCTAATATTTTGTTGAGAATTTTAGCGTCTAAATTCATCAGGGATATAGGCCTATAATTTTCTTTCTTTGTGTTGTCTTTGCCCGGTTTTGGGATCAGAATTATGCTCGCCTCATAAAAGGAGTTTGGAATTCTTCCTTCCTCTTGAATTTTTTGAAATAGCTTGAGGAGAATAGGAGTTAGTTCTTCTTTGAATTTTTGATAGAATTCACTTGTGAAGCCATCAGGCCCAGGACTTTTCTTTTTTGGGAGTTTTTTGATAACTGTTTCGATCTCATTTGCTGTAATTGGTCTGTTTAGGTGTTCTGATTCTTCCAGATTGATTTTTGGAAGGTTATATGATTCAAGAAATTTGTCCATTTCACCAAGATTGTCTAATTTTTTGGCATATAGTTCTTCATAGTATTTTCTTACAATGCTTTGTATTTCTGTTGTGTCAGTTGTTATTTCTCCACTGTCCTTTCTAATTTTATTTATTTGAGTCCTCTCTCTTTTTTTCTTGGTGAGTCTAGTTAAAGGTTCATCAATCTTGTTTACCTTTTCAAAGAACCAGCTTCTTGTTTCATTGATCCTCTGTATTGTTTCCTTAGCCTCTATGTCATTTATTTCGGCTCTGACCTTTATTATTTCCTTTCTTCTACTTGTCTTGGGTTTTATTTGTTGTTGTTTTTCTAGTTCTTTTAGATGCAGGGTGAAGTTGCTTATTTGAGCTTTTTCTAGCTTCTTATGATATGCCTGTAGTGCAATAAACTTCCCTCTCAGAACTGCTTTTGCTGTGTCCCATAAATTTTGAGTTGATGTATGCTCATTATCATTTGTTTCTAGAAACTTTTTTATTTCTTCTTTGATCTCATTGTTAATCCATTTATTATTTAATAACAAGCTATTTAGTTTCCAAGTGTTTGAGTATTTTTCAGTTTTTCTTTTGTGGTTAATTTCTAGTTTCATGGCATTGTGATCAGAGAAAATGCTTGATATGATTTCAATCTTCTTAAATTTATTGAGACCATTTTTGTGTCCTAACATGTGGTCTATCCTAGAAAACGTACCATGAGCGCTTGAGAAGAATGTATATTCTACTGCTTTAGGGTGAAAAGTTCTGAAGATATCTATTAAATCAAGTTGATCTAGTGTCTCCTTTAAGTCTGCTGTTTCTTTATTAATTTTCTTTCTTGAGGATCTATCCAGTGTTGTTAGAGGGGTATTGAAATCCCCTACTATGATAGTATTGCTGTTAATCTCGCCCTTTATATCCATCAAAGTCTGCTTTATGTATGTCGGGGCTCCTATATTTGGTGCATAGATATTTACAATAGTTATATCTTCCTGTTGAATTGTTCCCTTTATCATTATGTAGTGTCCTCTTTTATGTCTTACTACAGCCTTTGTTTTAAAGTCCATTTTGTCTGATATAAGTATTGCTACCCCTGCTTTTTTTTCATTTCCATTTGCATGAAATATTTTTTTCCATCCTTTTACCTTCAGTCTATGAACATCTTTTATTTTAAGGTGTGTCTCTTGTAGACAGCATATGTATGGGTCCTGTTTCTTTATCCATGCAGCTACCCTATGTCTTTTGATTGGATCATTTAATCCATTTACATTTAAGGTTATTATTGATATGTAGTTGTTTATTGCCATTTTATTCTTTAAAGCTGTATTCTTCTTTTGCTCTATTCTTTCCTCCCTTTAAACTGTTCACAAGAGGCCCCTTAGTATCTCTTGCAGAATTGGTTTGGTTTTTATGAATTTTTGAGGCTTTCTTTTTCTGGGAAGCTCTTTATTTCTCCTTCAATTTTAAACGTTAGCCTTGCTGGATAAAGTAGTCTTGGTTGTAGGTTCTTGTTCTGCATTACTTTGATTATTTCTTGCCATTCCCTTCTGGCCTCAAGTGTTTCTGTTGAGAAGTCCGATGTCATCCTTATGGGGGCTCCTTTGTAGGTGATAGTCTTTTTTTCTCTAGCAGCTTTTAAAATTTTTTTCTTTATCCATTAGCTTTGGTATTTTAACTATGATGTGTCTTGGTGTAGATTTTTTTGGGTTTCTCCTTAATGGAGTTCTGTGTGCTTCTTGAATGTGTGGAGTGTTTCCCAGCCTTAATTTAGGAAAGTTTTCTGGTATAATTTGATTGAACAAAGTTTCCATTTCCTGTCCTCTCTCCTCTTCTTCAGGCACCCCTATGATGCGAATGTTGTTTCTCTTCATGTTGTCACAAAGCTCCCTTAGAGTTTCCTCACATTTTTTAAGTCTCTTTTCCTTTTTCTTCTCTGCTTCTGTGCCTTTGTTTATTGTGTCCTCTAACTCGCTTATTCGATCCTCAGCGTCATCCATCCTGCTTTTAATTCCTTCCATTGTGGTCTTCAGTTCTGATACTGTATTTGTCATTTCTGTCTGATTCTTTTTTATTATTTCAATTTCATTTTTTATACTTGTTATCTCTTTATTTAGGTGTTCATAATGACTATCCATTGTTGCTCTAATTTCTTTGAACATCCTAACTATCATTATTCTAAATTCTGCTTCTGGTAATTTGGTTATATCTGGTTCATTCAGGTCCTTCTCTGGGGATTTCTCTTGATTCATTTGGTTTGCATTCCTCTGCCTGCCCATTTTTTCTGTGTATAAGCAAGTTGTGGCCACTGGAGTCCAGTAGGTGTTGCCTCTGTGTTCTCTAGGTGTGGTCTATCTGCAGGCCCCCCACCCCCTCTGCCGGCGCCTAGGGTGGTTGGGTATGAGCGTTGCCAGCGCCGGCCCACTGTGGCTTTTGCTGTGATTTCTGCCTCTCCTCCGTGGGAGGGGCTGTCACTGAAGCCACAAGATTAGCACCAAGGGTAGAGGCGAGCACCTTTCCTCAGCTGCGGACCCAGCCTATTTCCGGACTTCCGCCCAGAACCAGCAGTCGGAGCCTGCTCGCTACAGTTCCGCAGGTTAGGCGGGGCTTTTGACGTGCTCTCAGCTGTAAGCTTTTGCCCGTCAGAAGCTTTAGCCCCGCCCTCGAGGCCGGGGCCCTTTGCGCAGGGTCGGAAACCAAGATTTATTGGGGCGGGCGTGTTTGCTGGCTTCCGCCGAGCTGCGTACTTCCGCTCGTCCCGGACTCTACCCCGCCCCCGCGTTCGGAGCCCGCTCGTGCACGTATTAACGCTATCCGGGGTTTCTCCGGCCGGATGGGGATAGCAGCTGTGGGCTCAGCTGCGAGCCTCCGCCTGTCTCGGGGTCCACCCCGTTCCCGCGCTCGGAGCCCGCTCGCGCATGTATACTGGCCAACCGCGATTTCTCCGGCGGGCGGCGGGGGGGGGGGGGCGGACTGGTAGCGTCAGCTCAGCCACGAGCCCCTGCCCGTCCCTGGTCCTAGCCCGGTCCCCGCGGTCAGGGCCGGCTTGCGCAGGGCCTGCCTGTTCCTGGCCTCCCGCTTTGTCCCCGTAAGTGGGATTAAAGGCGGGCCCGCAGCTTCCGGACCGCTCTCGCGCTTACCCTCCGACCCTCTGGGCTAGACCGATCTCCCACCGGCTTGGCCTCTGCCCACGCCGACAGAACCGCCTTTCAGCGTCCTGCCGCCCCAAAACCTTAAGCAGCCCTCAGCAGAGTAGGAAGGGACCTAATACTCCACACTGTAGGCCTGGGAGCTCCCTCACTTGTTTCACAGCTCAAAACTGTCCAAACGCCTCTTCTTGGCTCTGGGACTGCAGGCTGGGGCTTGGTTCCTGGAACCCAGGTCCCTCCCTCTCCGCCAAAATCTCCTCCCGCCACACGGGTCTCTCCGGGCTGCCGTTTGCTCCGGGGAGCTGGGCAGCCCTCTTCGCGTTTTCACTATTCCTACCAGTCTCAATGTGGCTTCTGCAGTGTTCCTTGGTTGAAGAGTCCACTTAGTTTTGTTCAAAGTTGGTTTATCCAGGTGATGGTTCTTAAAATTGAGTTGTAATCCACTTTGGTTCTGGGAGTTGGAAGTTGGTACGTCCGCCTACTCCGTCGCCATCTTGCTCCCCCCGACCTGGATTTTTTTTTATATGAGTCCTTTCTCTTTTTTTCTTGCTGAGTCTTGCCAAGGGTTTGTCAATTTTGTTGATCTTTTCAAAGAACCAGCTCCTTGTTTTATTGATTTTTTTTATAGTTTTTCTGTTCTCTATATCATTTATTTCTGCTCTGATTTTTATTATTTTCTTTCTTCTGCTGGTTATAGGTTGTCTTTGTTCTTTTTTTTCCTAGTTCCTTAAGATGTGATGTTAAGTTGTTTACTTGGGCTCTCTCTTGTTTGTTCATATAGGTCTGTAGTGATATGAACTTCCCTCTTATTATTCCTTTTGCTGCATCCCAGAGATTCTGATATGTCATATTGTCATTTTCATTTGTCTGTATATATCTTTTGATCTCTGCTTTTATTTCTTCTTTGACGCACTTATTTTTTAGAAGGATGTTGTTTAATTTCCACATTTTTGTGGGTTTGTTTACTTCTTTTTTCCAGTTGAATTCTAGTTTCAAAGCTTTACGGTCAGAGAATATGCTTGATATAATTTCAGTCTGTTGATGTTAGTTTTGTGGCCCAACATATGGTCAGTTCTTGAGGATGTTCCATGTACACTGGAGAAAAATGTATACTCTGATGTTTTGGGATGAAATGTCCTGTAAATGTCTATCATATCCAATTTTTCTAGTGTTTTGTTTAAGGCCAATATTTCTTTATTGATTTTCTGTTTTGATGAATGATCTAGAGCTGTCAACAGTGTACTGAGGTCTCCAACTATGATTGTATTTTTGTCTGTTTTTATTTTTAGATCAGTTAGTAGATGTTTTATATACTTTGGTGCTCCTTGGTTTGGTGCATATATATTAAGAAATGTTATGTCTTCTTTATTCAATGTCTCCTTTATCATTATGAAATGACCATCTTTGTCTCTGATTACCTTTACTGTCTTGTATTCAGCATTGTTAGATATGAGTATGGCTTGTAGATTGCACACTTGTAGCTTAGATGTGTTTCTTGAAAGCAGCATACAGTTGGATTTTCTTTTTTGATCCACTCTGCTACTTTGTGTCTTTTTATTGGTGAGTTCAATCCATTTACATTTAATGTAATTATTGACACTTGAGGATTTTCTATTGCCATTTTATATATTGCTTTCTGATAGTTCTGTATCTTGTTTGGTTGTTCTCTTTTGTTTTTATGTCATTTGTTTTTGTTTGGTGGTATTCCATACTTCTTTCCTCTGTTTCTTCTTTTTTTAAGCCATGTATTTCTATAGTGTTTTTTTTTTTCAGGGGTGGTTACCATTAGGTAATAAAAAGAATATATATCATATTCATTGTAGTCCATTATCTCATGAGTGCTTCTGCAGTCCATTCTCCTTTGCTACTATTAATCTTTGTCCTCTCCCCTTTTTTGTTTTTTTTTTTTTTCACAGATTAATCTTGTTTTTCCTGTGATCTTGTTGGAGCTTTTACTTGTAATTTTGTTTTGTTTTGTTCGTTGTATCTGAATCTCCTTTAGTATTTCCTGAAGTGGGGGTTTTCAGGTGATAAATTTCCTTATCTTTTCTATATCTGTGAATGTTTTTATTTCCCCTTTGGATTTGAAGGAAAGCTTAAATGGATGTAGTATTCTTGGCTGGAAGTTCCTTTTTCAGTGCTTTAAATATTGGGGTCCACTCTCTTCTGGCTGTAGAGTTTCTGCTGGGAAATCTGATGATAGCCTAATGGGTCTTCCTTTATATGTTGTATTCTTCTTTTCCCTGGCTGCCTTGAGGATTTTCTTCTATGTCATTGCTTTGTGATGATTTCATTATGATGTGCCTTGGAGTAAGCCCGTTTGGGTTAAAGTAACTCGGTATTCTGTTACTTCTTGGATTCGTGGCTCTAATTCTTTCCACAGGGTTGGGAAGTTCTTATTGATTATTTGTTTGAATGTGTTCTTCATTCCATTTTTTCTCTCTTCTTCTGCTATACCCGTCATTCTTATGTTGCTCTTTCTGATGGAGTCAGAAAATTCCTGTAGGATTTTCTCTCTCTCTCTCTTTTTTTTTTTTTTTTTTGTGAGTCTCCCCTCTTCTCTCTGTAGTATCTCTAGTTGCCTATCTTCTATGTCACTAGTTCTCTCTTCTATCTTGCTTGTTTTATTAGCTAAGCTTGTTACCTCATTTTTCAGTTCATGCATTGAGTTTTTCATCTCTGGTTCCTGTTACTAGTTTCATTTTCCTTGGTGAAGTTTTCTTTCTGTTCATTAAATTGTTTTTTGAGCTGTGTAAATTGCCTTTCTGTGCTTTCTTGTATTTCCCTGAGTATTTTTAGGATTTCAATTTTTAATTCTCTGTCACTTAACTCCAAGGTTTACAAGCCATTGGAATTTTTTTCTAGAGATTTTTCATCATCCATCTGGGCTACATCTCTGTCTTTTGTATCTATGATATTTGATTTCTTTTTTCTTAATGGCATTGTAGAGTGGTATTGTTCATAACACTAATAAGAGATAATTAAAAACATAAAATAAAATTTGAAAAGATAGAGTGAAAAAATGAAAATTCTGTAATGATAAGTGGAATTAAAACTACAGAGAACAAGAAACAGGAACTAAGAAAAAACGATAAGATAAAAAATGAAGTAAACAACATGCAAAATGCCACAAAGAAAAATATGAATCCAAAATTTAATAATTTGTTGATAAATGACGATTGAGATAAAAAGAGGAAAAAATAATTAAAACGTATAGTTTTTTAAATGAAACTCTCATAAAAAAAGAATGAAAAATGTAATAACTATGGATAATGAGGTTCAAAAGGAAAAGAAAAGAAGATAAATTGACCAAAATGGAAAAAATAGAATTATAAAAATGTAATTTTTTCCTGATTTTGATAGGTAGCTTCTTCCTTTTTTTTGGCAGGTGACACTGTTCTACCAGTTTTGCCCCTGTGGGGCTCTTGCGCAGAGGTTTGCTGTTGTGTCACTGTGTCGATGACGTAGGATGGGCCTCAGTCTGTCTGGTAGGCGGGGCTTGTTAGGGCTTAGAGTCTCGGACAATGGAAGTCTCGGTTTTCCAGGTGACTCTCTTCACATCTCTCCTACCTGAGCTAGCAGCCTGGGGCCTTAGTTGTGAGGTTGCCCCAGCCACTGCTTGTAGAGCAAGAGACTCTAAGAGAAGCCAGGTTCTTCCTCCAGTACTGCTTAAAGCACAGTTCTGGGTAAGGCTGTGCCAACCAGAGCTGCCAGTGAGAGCAGGCAGGGTTGGAAGCCGATTGTAGATCTAGTGCCTTTCTAAGGGCCAGTGCACAGGTCTGACACATCTCAGTGTGTCGCAGGCTGGTAGCTTATTGCAGATCAAGTGCCTTTCTACGGGCCTCCAGGCATGTCTATATGCTTCAGTGCTCTGCGGGTCTAATCTTCACAAGTTTCTCCCTTGTGCACTGTTTGGTAGCCTGCAGCAAGTCACATGTGTGCCCTGCCCCCACGACTTCAGCAGTGCACACAGAGGCCTGCACTCGCCCATTTAGGTGCACAGCGCCTGTGATCTCAGTCAGAGTCGGGAATGCAGGAATGCACTTAGAAGCCTGTATCAGCCCTGTGGAGGCATTCCACCCGGGCAGTCCCCGGCCCAGGGATGCTGGCCTCTGCGCACATCCCATGCTGGTGGTCATCCAGCTGGGAATGCACAAAGACTCTGGCAACAGCCCACGCAGATGTCTATCACTGATAATCTTGGGCTAAGCCCTTCAGCCTGCGAGTGCACGTGCCCACGCCAGGGGTGCCTGGTGTTGCCACTCACACACCGCCCATGATGCAGAGCTGGGAGCGCACAAAGCTATTGGTGTCGGCACCGGCTCCCACGGGCATACCACACCAGTAACCTTTGTCGGAGGCTGCTGCCCATGTGCACCCATTGTCCATGATCTCAGGCAGAGGTGGCATGTTCTCTCTTCTGCTTGATCATTCACCCCAGCCCTGCTCCTTCCCTCTGCCTCTGACCCTCCACTTCGCTCAGCTCCAGATGAAGCATTTCTTCCTCAGATCAGTGAGGAAAGCAAAATACTCTATTCTCTGTCTTATTTCCTTCAGAGTCTATTATATATTCAGCCAGCTTTTTGCCCAATTATACCTTTGTCTGGTGTGTGTATATTTCAGGTGCTCCTGAGATTTTTTTCTGTCTTTAGTTGTTGAATTTGTTTCAATTTCAAGGGGAGATATTGGGAGCTCCCCTTGCGGCACCATTTCTCTGACATCACACTATTAGCAGTGTTTTCAAACCTCCAGTCAGTGGACAGGTCTGCTGGAAATTTTGTGCCAGTTTGTGAAAGTCCAGACATTGTATGAAGGTTATAGGTCCAATAATCTTAGTCAAATTCACTTGTGCTCTGGGTGATTTCTGCCTTAACAGTCCCTGAAACAATTCTCCTATTTTCACCAGTCCCCAAGTGTAAGAAGTTTGAAAACCAGAGTTATAGCATTCATTATTGAAAAATGAGAAAGCTCAGTAATCTGACAGTGAATAGTTCTTTCTTCCTCAAAGAATTAAAAATATGCAGACTTTTGACTCTAAATTTAATTAACGAGGCCAGTGATTAGGTGCTAGTGATTGGTTGTGGGTAGGTAGAAATCCATCTGTTGTTCAAAAGTATAAGGTCCTTGAGGAAAAATAAAGTGAAAGCTCTAAATTATCCATTCTTAGCTAATTGTGTTTGCCTTCCCCTCCCACTGTAGTTACCAAATCCCATGTGCCAAGTGGAAGTTTTGACTTAAAGGACAGGAACATAGAGATGTAGAGGAGGTTAATGAGAAAGGCAGGTTGATAAAAGGGCTGTGTAACAGAAATGCAAGCTATCTGAGCAGTACAGCTTTGAATTACAAGCTATATTTTATTCCTGTGTGCTGGTCTTGCTCATCTCTTTTGTATAAACAAGATTGTATTTTGTTTCTAGCTTTCTGGTTATATGTTAACTATTCAAAACGGAACCCATCTCAAGCTGTTTGATACTCTTTGATAACAGATTTGAAACTGTGGATGTTTAGTGTGCTGTCAAGAGGTAATGTTAGCACTGAATCTGTTCTATGATTGAATGAACCACTTCTTATTTTAGGTACATTTGCCCTGGCTGGGTAGCTCAGTTGGTTAGAGCCTTGTCCCAATATATCGAGTTTATGGGGGTGATCCCTGGTCAGGGCACATACAGGAACAGAGTGATGTTTCTCTCTCTCTGTCTGTCTCTCTCCCTCTCTATCTCTCCCTTTCTTCCTCTCTCTAAAATTAATAAAATTTTAAGTAAAAAAAAAGGAAGAAAGAAAATAAGAGTAATTCCCTCTTTTCACCACTCCTTTCATTGGAATATTATGGTGGCTGTTAAATGCACATAGGATCTAGGTTTATTTTTATTCCTTCCTCCTCACTTCCTCCCTTTCTGCCTCCCTCTTTCTCTTTCCTAACAGTTGCCAGAAAGTGTTCCCTAGGAGTACTATGCTAACATATCAAAATAACGACAGCCTTTCCTCCTCCACTTCCTCCAGACAGTATATCCTTGCTTTCTTTCTCCTAAATTCCAAGGGCCCTTCTTTTACCTCTTTTACTTGTTTCCTGAGCCCACACATCCCAGCTGGCTCACTTCTTCTACCTCTGTGACTTTTTAAATAAACATTTGCTTGTAAAAACAAAACAAAAAAGACATACTGGGCTTGAGCTTTGGGTCACACCTGCCAAAGCTTGGCCTGAGTATTTCCAGTTAAAATCCTGTCAGAGGGGCATTAATTCCCACACCCCAGTTAAATAGGAACTATCACTGTGGTAGTTTCTTTTTTTGGTAATTTTTATGGTGTTGAATTCTTACAGCTCTCCACACAAGGAGATGCAAGCCAGGTGATCGGGCCTCTTACTGAAGGGCAGAGAAGAAATGTGGCTGTGGTGAATTCACTGTTTAAGTTGCACCAGTCAGTAACAAAGGTAACATTTTAAAAATTCTTTTGACTTAATTTTAAATTTTTGTTTCTTTTTGCCTCAATATTAGACAATGTACAAATTAATTTCTTTTTGCAAAAATAACAGAATGAAAACATTACGATTATAAAATAAGATGAGAAATAACTCTTTACACAGTCTTTGACCCTGGTCTTTTTTATTTGTGGTGATTTTTAGCTAAACATTTAGTTTAAAACAAATGAACTGTAGACTCAAATTTGGTTGTTATGATAAAGCTTATTGGACAAATGATTTAAGGGTAAATAATCTGTCTCATACCTATTAAAAAAACATATTATGATACCATATGGGTGGTAGTCAACTACCGCACAGGTAGTAAAATAAGCTGACAAAGTAAGAACTCTAAGCCCTCCAATGTGTCAAAAGATTTTATTTTTCTTCACAAAAGAAGGAGAAACTGCATTAAAACTGCATTTTTATGATACAGTCACTGATGACTACTTTCAGGTAGAAAATATATATTCCTTTTGCCATTAAAGGAAAAGACTGAATTTTAACTTATTTGCGTTTATATACAGTGTGTCCGTAAAGTCATGGTGCACTTTTGACCGGTCACCATGCAAAAGTGCACCATGACTTTACAGACACACTCATTTTGTCTAAGATGACTGTATTCATAATGACTAGAAAGCACTTTCACCCCATTTTTGACTTTTGAGCAGTTTGTGTTTACTCTATAAATCATCTTCAAACTAGTAGGTAGGAAGATAAATGTTTAGAAGCCTGAAGTATGCTAAACATTAAATGTGCTTTAAAACTTGACTTCTAACATGAACTTTAATATGCTAAATTGTACTTTAGAATAATTATTTGACTATTATTCACTTACTGAACTTAACAAGTCTTTATTACATAGGGGTTTCCAAAAATGTGTATTTCACACACTAAGTAAAATATATTTTTTAAGGGTCATTATCAGGTAATTCTCAGAAACATAAAGAAAAGAATACATGATGGCCCTAGCCAGTTAGCTCAGTCGTAGAGCATCAACCCAGCTTGTAGAAGGAAGTCTTGTGTTCGATTCTTAGTCAGGGAACACAGTAGCCACCATCTGCTTCTCAACCCCTCCCTCCCTGATCTCTTTCTCTCTTTGTCTCCCTCTTCCCCTCCCGAAGCCATGGCTCGATTGCATTGGCCACAGGATCTGAGGATGGCTCCGTGGAGCCTCCACCTCAGGTGCTATTTAGCTTGGTTGCAAGCATGACCCCAGATGGGAGTTGCCCGGTGGATCCCAGTAGGAGTGCATGCAGGAATCTGTCTCTCTACCTCCCCTCCTCTCACTTAAATTAAAAAAATAAAAATGTATTTTTTGTTTTCTTTAATTATTTCTCTAAAGTACAAGCAATGAAAGGTTGTATTTATTTAGCCTAATTTAAATGTCTTTATTGAAAGTTTCAGAAGTTTCATAATGTTTGTATTGATTTATATGAAGGGAAATGTTTGACATTTATATTTTAAAGACATTGAAAATTACAATCAACCTAAAAATGTTAACTTTTTAAAGAAATGCATAAATATGGCTTTAGATTGACCTTTTCAAGTTAAAACTTTATCATTTAATCTTGTGTAGACTGATTTAAAGAAAGCTAGCTCTTAGAATTCTTAATGTTTCGATTACTCGAAGTGCACATGTATGTATTTGCTTTGTACAGGAAAGTGTGTTTCAACCTATTTTAACTAATAAATACTAATGAGTTTTTAAAATATTTATGAGACATTACACTAAAGTAATGATAATGTTTTATATGTGGTTTGTGGAAACAGCTTTATTTTGTTATGATTAAAATCAATATTTATAAATACAAATGGCTTAAGCAAAAGTATAACTGGATAAAAACCTTGTTTTAGGTGGTTTCCAGTCAGAGCTCATTCCCACCAGCAGCTGAGCAAACTATAACTTCAGCCCTAAAGGTAAAATAATTGAATTTAATCTTTGACTCTGTAGATCATAGTGGGTTATAAAATTATTTGTTTGAATGAGTGGGACATGTCACACTTTTAAAATAATTTAGAATCCTTTACATGTACCAAAAGTAGCATGCTGCTAATTATTCTAAAGAGAGAGGATAATGTGTTCATATTTTCTAGAATTTAAAAATAGACCCTGTTCTTGTCTGCAGACTGTATGCTACCTCTGATAATTGCATCCTAAGTAGGAGAAGCTAAAGTCTCACAAGCACTCACTGTAGCTTCAGGCAGCGCCCCCGAGTGTTATCCTAGTGAAGCTGTGGTTCTCCACAGGCTGATTTTGTCCCCTCTGGACGTTTAACATCTGAAGACACTGTGATTGCCACAGCTAGGAAAGGTGTGCATCTAGTGCCAGGATGCTGTTAAACATCCTGCAAGATAGCTCCCCACAACGAAAGAATTATTGAGTCCAAAATGTCAATAATACCAAGGTCGAGAAACTCTGATGTGTATCTGAGAGGTATGAACCCAGAGTAAATACCCTTTCTTCTTATACACTAACATAAATATTCTCCCTTTCTACTACTAAGGAAGTTTAATGAAAAATAATGTTGGTACGAGATTTAGTCATATGTAGTTGATCGTAGGTAACTCTTTTAAAAAGCAATCAAATTATTCATCCTAATAATAGTAAGAGATACCCTTTAGTACTAGCTGCTTGGTACTATCACCTGAAATATATTGGAATATTAAAACAACTGAAATACAAGTTATGTCTTTTTATTCCCATTTTATTTAAAAACAATAACTTGCTCAAATTTATATTGCTGGTAAACCTAGACCTCACTGACTCAGAAGAGCCATGTATGCTACATTTGCCATCATTAGGAATTCATTAATTTACTATTATAAATAAGTGAGGCCTTATCACAAAGATGCTGAAGCCAAACTACCTTTATATGAACCTCATTTCAGCTGTTAATTAGCTGTATGAGCTCAGACAACTTAAGTTCTCTCTTGCCTTAGTTTGCATCTATAAAATGGTACAATATAACAACACAAAAATGTCAACTATTAGATAGGATTTAGATCACTTGGGTAGTGTTATAAAGAGAGAGAGGGAGAGAGACTACCAATAAACTTTAAGGAGAAACATTTATATTTAGAGAGTAAAGAGGATACAAAGAAAGAGTGAGCAAGAAAATTGGGAGAGAACAGTGTCACAAGTCCTAAAGGGGAAGGGAACTTCTAAGGTCAGATGCTATCCATAAGTGATATGAATGGCGATTTAACAGGCCCCAAATTTAAGAACACTAAATTTGAAAGTGAGGTTGAGAGGAGACAGTCTTGTTTTCCCCCACCGTGTTACATGCATAAATGGATGTTTTCTTTGTATCCTTTTCTTTTTCCACATACTCATCTCATTATGATAAAATATTATTAAAGCTGCCATAGTAAAATAATTGTTTTTATTAAGAATTGTCAAATTTATTGATGGTCATAAAAACAGTATAAAATCAGGTTTGTGTGACAAACCCAAAGGTCTTAATATTCTTGATCCCAAGTAGGAAATACATGTAGTTTTCTTTCTTTAGTTCCACATTCTTTCCTTATGTTCTAGCAGTAGCTGTCAGACATCTTTTGATCACTACCCAGGATAAAAATACATGGTACTTTGTCACCTCATACATAAGATGTAAGCATTTATAATTATACATACACACAAAAAATGCATGCATATATATATATATATATATATATATATATATATATATATATATATATATATAATATACATCTATATACCTTTTCATAACTAAAACAAAGGTTTCACAAAATAATACTTTATTTTGTGATATACTCTGTTATTTTTCTATACTCAGATATTAATTTTTAAAACATTTTGATAGTGATCCACTAAACTGACTTTTTGACCCCTAATGATTACAACTCATAGTTTGAAAAAGTTCATTCTGTGGGTTAAGACAGAGTGTCTACAGTTTGCCTAATGATAAAAAAAACCCTGGCAAAGTTAAAAATAGAAATTCCTCTGAGACTATAAATTTGTATAGAGTAAACTCTCTGAATCTGTATTTTAACATACATGAAAGTTTATTCCTAATATTAGTCACTTTCGTCTGGGAGATGAGGTCAGTGCAGGAAAATTACCTTGATTTTGGGCGAACGTCCTCACTCTGGGGTTTGTCCACCAGAACCAGTGTTTCATGTGGCTAGGGGGAGCTGCACTTTGCTGAAGCATCCCCGGTTTTGCACTTGAGAACTAAATGAGAGGAGGTTAGCAATCAGTTTAAGGTCACCCTGCAGTGGCCCTGCCAGTTAGAGACAACTGCTTATGTTAACACAACTCAGGGAAAGACTTTGACATGACTTTTTAGTTAAAGCTTATAAAAATCATTATGAAATTTAATTTTGAAAACTAACAAAACCCTCCATCTTAAAAAAAAAGACTATTCCATAAAATTGCATTTCATGAAATTGTAGGAAACTGATTATACCACTTAGAATTAGGGATAGAGGCTATGATGTATAAATGACTGTAGCCCAAGAACCAAAAATCTATATTTTTATTATTTGATAGAGAAAAATTTAAACATACCTTTTTACTTACTGAAAATATAGGTCAAGACACATAATAGTCTTTTCTTCTCTGCCTTATTGAGATTTTATCTAAAATTAAATGTTATTTTAGGTCTGAAGTTCAACATCTCATAAGCATTATCTAGTTTGTCATGAATGGCATAATTACTATTACTGAATATACATTTTAAGTCATTTCATTATTATATTCAGCTATACATACCATTTACACACTTTGGCCCAGTTATTTTGATCCTTTATTACTATGATTGTCTGATGCAGATAGTGATTGTATTGCTAAGCTTATATGTGACAGTTTTTCATTTCTCCCTTGTTGTAAAGGTTTGATGTTCTGTTTGAGTGAATATATATTCCAGATTGCTGAGGCTTCAATATTTTTTAATCTTATTTTGGGTAAATTTTTTTAAAATGTATGACACAATTCTCTACTTCATAAAGAGCTTATGAGATATAATTTCATCTCCTTTCTCAATTTTCTCTGCTAGCTATTAATCCTCTCTACCTGTCCTGGAAATGCAGGCATTCCAAAATGCTCTCTTCTCTTCTTACTCACATTTTCCTTAAGTAGGGAATGTACTCCAGCCCCACAGTTGTCTGTGTAAACCACCATATCACATACAAATAGAGGCAGTTTTAGTTCTTGCTTTCTGCCCTTTATGCCTATTTCTTCATGCTTTGTTTTATGGCTATGCCCTCTAGTACAGTCTTCAATAGAACTGGTGAGAATGACCTTGTTAACGAGGGAAACTCAGTATTTTGCTGTGTTAAGTATGATGTTAGCTGTTGGGTTTATTTTAAATAGTCTTTTTCAGGTTAAGCACATTGCCTTCTATATTAGTTTACAGAAACTTTTTAAAAATTATAAATGGTATTGTTTCATCAAATAGCTTTTTCTATATCTGTTGAAATGATCATATGGTTTTATTCCATTTTTCTCTTAATAAAATACTTTATAGGAATTTATTTTCAAATCTCAAACTGACCTTGGTAATGATGTATTACCCTTTTTCTATATTCTTGTATTTTATTTACCTAATTTTTGTTATAGATATTTATTATATCTATAACCATAAGGAATATTGGTCTATAGTTTGCTTTTCTTATAACTCTTTGTTTGGTTTTCATATAAAGTTAATACTGTCTTCACTAATTAGGTCTGGGAATGTTTCCTCCTCTTTTCTGGAAGAATTTGTATAGAATTTATACTGTTTTCTCTTTTAAATACTCAGTAGAATACACCAGTGAAGCCATCTGGGCCAGCAGTTTTCTTTGTAGAAAGTTTATAGCTACATATTTTTTTGTTTAACATGTAAAGAGTTATTCAGTTTATCTTTTCTTCAGTGAGCTTTGATACTTTGTGACTTTTTAGGTATTTGTTTATTCATCAAAGTTATCTAATTAGGGTAATGGATATACTGTTCTCTTACTGTCCTCTTAATATCTTCAAGACCTATAGTGATAACATATTTTTCATTTTTTTTTTATATTTTTCATTTTTATATTGATTTGTGTTCTCTTTCTTTCTTGATCATTTTATTGAAGGTTTATCAATTCCATATTTTCAAAGAACCAACTTTTGGTTTTGTTAATTTTTTCTTATGTTTGTGTTCCTATTTTATTGATTTCTACGTTTGTCTTTTTTATTTCTTTTTACTTACTTTGGATTTTCTTTGCCTTTTTAAACACATTTTTTAAGCCATATACCATTGATTCTTAGACCTTTTCTCCCCCCAAAATAAATATTTAAATTTGTAAATTTTTCTTAGAGTATGGTAGAAATAAACAGACAAAAAGATTTCATTAGGAAGGGTTGGTTTTCTATCCTGATATAAAGGAGTGAGTGTTGCCCTGGCCTAATGGCTCAGTGGTAGAGTATTGACCCAGTGTGTAGATATTCAGGTTTGATTCCTGGTTAGGGCACACAGAGGAAGTGCCCATCCGCTTCTCCATCCCTCCCCCTCTTGCTTCTCTCTCTCTCTCTCTCTCTCTCTCTCTCTCGCTCGCTCTCTCTTCCTCTCTTGTAGCCATGGCTCGATTGGAATGAGTTGGCCCTGAGTGCTGAGGATGGCTTTATGACTTCTGCCTCAGATGCTAAGAAGAGCTTGGCTGCTGAGCAATGGATCAACACCCCTAGTGACCATGCTGGGTAGAACCAGTCGGCACTCATGTGGGAGTCTGTCTCTGCCTCCCCTCCTCTCACTGAATAAAGCAAAAATTTTTAAAATACAGGAATGAGTGTTTATTACACATCCTCCTACAAGTAATTATGGGAAAATATACCCAAAACAAAACAAATAAAGGATCTATGGAGGGCTCTAGAAATGGAACAAAAGCATGTAGTTTTGTAAGGCTATGGCAATCTGGAGCAAGCAGCAAGAACAGAATGAGTTGTCCATTTTTTGTGATATGATCTAAGAGTGACTACAGACATGGTAGAAGCAAGGCTGGGTGGCTGAATCTCAGAGAAAAACAACACAACAGACTTTCAGGTCAAAAGAACATGGGGCAAAGCCCTGGTTCAGCCAGAGTTGCTGGAAAGTGAGAGACAAACCTTGGAAAGGAGAGCCTGAGAACAACATCTAATGCTCTATTCAGACTCAGCTCTAGTTTTCATCTGAGTCATCAACGATTCATGTGAAGAGGAAACTAAAAGTGGTTTTTGCAAGTATGGCTTAAAGAATTGAACTGAGACCTGAGGCATGGCCAACTGCAGGCATGCAAGAGCACAAATTGATTCTAATTAAGGTAATTAAGTTCTAAAGAAACATCAACACTCTTAGGAGCAATATCAAAAAATACCTAGTCTACACAATATAGCATTCATAATATTCAGGGTATATTAAAATTGCTACATATTTAAAGATCTACAAAATGTTATCATTGTCAAAGGAAAAGATAGTATCTGTCAACCTTGAGAAGACCCACACTTAAAATTAGCAGACAGGAACTTCAGGTAAAGAAAAAACTGCTAAAAAAAAATCTAATTATAATAATTAAAAATTCGGGGGGAAAAACCCGAAGTGGCAATTTGGTTCTGTTTTCTATGTCTCCACGCCTGTTTCTCTCGCCTCTGACGTGGTTCAGGTGCTCACCATTTTGCATCTGTACTACTATTCTGTCCTCCTGCCTGCAATCTGATTTATCAAGTCTACCATCCAACAGGACTTTTCCCAAATTCAAACCTTTAACCTCATGCTTCTATTGCTTATGACCTGTCACTGGTTTTCCAGTCCCTTCAGGAAAAACTCGAGTCCTTAGCAGCCACACAGGCTTGTCTACTCTGCACTGTCTTCCGCAGAGGCCAGACCTCACAGTGCACTGAGCTCTGCTGTGCCCCAAATGCGTTGTCTTTCTCAGGCGCCCCTGTCTTTAACACGAGCCTGCTGAGCTCCACCTGCTATCAAGTGCTTCTTACCAGTTTGTCCTTGGAAATTCAGCTCACACAACACCTTTTGTTTTTCACATGCTTGGTATAAGTTGAGATTTCTTTTTTGACCCCATAGCACTCTGCTGAGCACTGATGTCACTGTAACTTGTCTGTTGTCACTAGGTTAGAGCTCCTCAAGGGCTAGAAATGACATTTAAGAATTTATAAGGATCCTATTTAAACTTTTCTCATCGTTTGAAATCATTTGTATGAGCTAAAACCATCTATCTTCACTCTGTGTATAATCATCAGTGAAACATGTATAATATACTTAAATGTGAGATTGAGTGTTTACTGAGGCCCAGTGAATATGTTCACACTGGAACCTGTAACTAGGTCTCTGATCTTCCATAAGCTAAGCACTGATGACCCTTCCTGTAGACCAGCTGCTCAGCGTCAGCACGGTGACCTTTTAGTTCTTGGTTGTGGGGGACTGGCCTGTGGGATGTTTATCAGCATCTCCATCCTCTGCCCACTAGGTGCTAATAGCAAAACTTTCCTCGTACACCCCAGTTGCGACAATCAAAAACTGTCTCCAAACATTTTCAGATGAGGGAGCAAAATTGCCCCCAGTTGAGAATCACTACTGTAAAATTTTAAACAGAAAACTTCATGAAATGCCTAACTTGTGCCCTATAAGAATCACCAGTATATATATAAAAATAAGTCTAAATACTCACTCTGGTTACAAGCATATGATGTTGTTCCAGTTCTTTCTCTCCCTCTCTCTCTCTCTCTCTTTCTTTCTTTCCCTCCCTCCCTCCCTTCTTCCCTCCCTTCCTTCTTTCTTTTTTACTTTATTTCTTTTTATTGATGAGAGAGAAACATCAATTTGTTGTTCCACTTATCTGTGCATTCATTGGTCGAGCCCTGACCACGGATCAAAAAAAAAAGTAAAAAATCATTTCTGACAGTAGTTAGTGAAAGGAGCAGACTTCTGTTGAGTTATTATAATTAAACTGTATATAATTTGAATTTGATATAATATGAAAACTTTTAGTCAAATGCTTCTCATTTGTCAGATTTCTTTGTGTTAGTTTTCTTTCATTTTGCCTCTTCTTCCTTTTTTCTTCTTTTCAGATGATCCATGTTCTTATGGGAAATGCTGTGCAACCCTTACTGACTTCTGTGGGAGATGCTATAGAAGCCATAATCATCACCATGCATCAAGAAGATTTTTCTGGGTAATAACTTTAAACCAAAATATTTACTAATCTTTTATTATTATTATTATTATTATTAAGTAAGAAGCAAGGAGGCAGAGAGACAGACTCCCATATGCGCTCCAACTGGGATCCACCTGGTAAGCCCCCTATCGAGTGATGCTCTGCCCATCGGGGGCTGTTGCTTTGTAGCTCTGTTGCTCAGCAACCAAGCTATTTTAGGGTTTGAGGTGAGGCCATGGAGCCATCCTCAGAGCCTAGGGCCAGCATGCTAGAATCAATCGAGCCATGGCTGTGGGAGGTGAAGAGAAAGAGAGTACAAAGAGGGGGAGGGGTAGAGAAGCAGGTGGTTGCTTCTCCTGTGTGCCCTGACTGGGAATTGAACTTAGACATCCACATGCAGGGCTGATGCTCTACCACTGAGCCAGTCGGCCATAGCCTATGTTCACTAATTTTTATTGCATTTGTTTTCATTCTCCCCTCTACCCCTACTCCTTAAAGTTTCCTGACATCTAGAACTTGTTCCTCCTATGACAGGGTTGGCCTCCAACTTTATCCTACTTTATTCATTGTGAGCACCATTAGCAGAGAAATTATTTTCAGTTCTTGTTTTTGTCATTTCTCTCCTGTTATTGAAACATAGAATCATTAACATCTACAGGACTCAGCGTGGCACCTCAGGACTTTCGGTAGATTATTCTCTCTTCCCGTTTCAATTTTATCTTTTTCTTTACTTTCCACAAACACCCTGTGCTTGAATTCTGGCAGAGGCATGGTATTTCTTGTATGAAATCCCAGTCCTTCTCTGGCTCTGAAGGCGAGCTCCTGCCCAACTTCTCCCAGAGTGATTGTCCTTTCTCAGAGTTTTGTGGCAGTCTGATCTAGCCGTATTACATGCAGCTATAAACATTTGTTATTCCATAGCTATTTCATGTTTGCTGCTTACCCATATCATATTATCTTGAGAATAAGAATGATATAGCTCCTAACCCAGTGTTTACTGCAGTTCTTTTTTAAAATTTATTTATTTATTTATTTTTTCTTTTATTAATTTTAATGGGGTGACATTAATAAATCAGGGTACATATGTTCAAAGAAAACATCTCCAGGTTATCTTATCATTCAATTATGTTGCATACCCATCACCCAAAGTTAAATTGTCCTCTGTCACCTTCTGTCTGGTTTTCCCTGTGTCCCTCCCCTCCTCCCTATCCCACCCTCTCCTCCCTCCCCCCACCCCATAACCACCACACTCTTGTCCATGTCTCATAGTCTCACTTTTATGTCCCAGCTATGTATGAAATCATGCAGTTCTCAGGTTTTTTCTGTTTTACTTATTTCACTCCGTATGTTATCAAGGTCCATCCATTTCGTTGTAAATGATCCGATGTCATCATTTCTTATGGCTGAGTAGTATTCCATAGTATATATCTACCAAAGCTTTTTAATTCACTCATCCTCTGACAGACTTGGGCTGCAGTCTTTTTAAGTAAAATGATTTTGGCTCATCGTTTTAGAAAATTGTTTATGGGGAATTTGGAATAGTTATGGTTGACATAAGAAATGTCCAAACCTGTAGAGAACTTTATAAAAATTTATTTGAGTGAAACAGAGGATACACTTGGAAGTAGGATCTCAACAGACAAAGATTAATGCTCTGGAGAATAATAGTTTGTAGGGTTTTTTTAAATGCATTTGAAATTAAGGAGGAACATAAAGAATTACCTGAAAGTGAGAAAGAGCAGCAAGGGGATGGGATGACAAGGTAGTTAAGATTATATTCTTGCCTGACCAGGCGGTGGTGCAGTGGATAGAGCATCGGACTGGGATGCGGAAGACCCAGGTTCAAGACCCCGAGCTCGCCCAGGTTCAAGACCCCGGGCCCATCTGGCTTGAGCAAAAGCTCGCCAGCTTGGACCCAAGGTCGCTGGCTCCAGCAAGGGGTGGCTCGGTCTGCTGAAGGCCCGCGGTCAAGGCACATGTGAGAAAGCAATCAATGAACAACTATGATGTTGCAACGGCAACGAAAAACTAATGATTGATACTTCTCATCTTTCTCGGTTCCTGTCTGTCTGTCCCTATCTATCCCTCTCTCTGACTCTCTCTCTGTCCCTGTAAAAAAAACAAAAACAAAAACAAAAAAAAAAAAAGATTATATTCTCTTGAGGGGTGTTAAAGGGGGCATTTCAATGGCGAGTTAACCTAGATTGCACAGAAACTATGGACAGGGCTTGCTTAAAACAAAGATAAACCTTTTACTAACGTTAGAAGCCTGGGAGGTGACCACCCAGTATAAACTGCCCAGTTAGGAATTTGTGATCATTTCACCCTGCTACTGACACTACTTCCCATGGAGCCCTGTTCTTGTCCATATTATTTACACTGCTAACGGTGATTTAAAAGACAACCACCACAAAACTTAACCATACTCTAGAGTTAAACATTTAAATATTAAATGTGACTATCGAAAAATTGTGTGATTAGTACACTGTCCTTTAACTTTTCAAATCATTTATCTTTTTATTTACAAATATCTCCATTTTTTTTTACTATTTTTCCCAATTTAATATTTATTTATTTATTTTCAAAAATTAATTTTTTTGACTTTTTATTTTATTTTATTTTTTTATATATATATTTTATTATTATTAATTCTAATGGGGTGACATCAATAAATCAGGGTACATATGTACAATGAAAACATCTCCAGGTTATCTTATCATTCAATTGTGTTGCATACCCGTCACCAAAAGTCAAATTGTCCTCTGTCACCTTCTATCTGGTTTTCCCTGTGCCCCTCCTCCCTATCCCACTCTTCTCTCCCTCCCCCCATCCCGTAACCACCACTCTCTTTTCCATGTCTCATATTCTCACTTTTATGTCCTACCTATGTATGAAATCATGCTGTTCTCAATTTTTCTTTTTTTCTGATTTACTTATTTCACTCTGTATAATGTTATCAAGGTACATCCATTTTGTTATAAATGATCCGATGTCATCATTTCTTATGGCTGAGTAGTATTCCATAGTATATATGTACCATAGCTTTTTAATCCACTCGTCTTCTGACGGACACTTGGGCTGGTTCCAGATCTTCACTATTGTGAACAATGCTGCCACAAACATGGGGGGCGCATTTCTTCTTTTCGAACAGTGCTATGGTGTTCTTAGGGTATATTCCTATAAGTGGGATAGCTGGGTCAAAAGGCAGTTCGATTTTTAATTTTCTGAGGAATCTCCAAACTGTTTTCCACAGTGGCTGCACCAGTCTGCATTCCCACCAGCAGTGCAGAAGGGTTCCCTTTTCTCCACATCCTCGCCAGCACTTATTCTGTGTTGTTTTGCTGATGAGTGCCATTCTGACTGGTGTGAGGTGATATCTCATTGTGGTTTTAATTTGCATTTCTCTAATGATTAGTGATGTTGAGCATTTTTTCATATGCCTATTGGCCATCTGTATGTCCTCTTTGGAGAAATTTCTATTCATTTCTTTTGCCCATTTTTTGATTGGGTTGTTTGTCTTCCTGGTGTTGAGTTTTATAGGTTCTTTATAAATTTTAGTTATTAACCCCTTATCAGATGTGCTGTCGAATATGTTCTCCCATTGTGTGGTTTGTCTTTTTATTCTGTTCTTATTGTCTTTAGCTGTGCAAAAACTTTTTAGTTTGATATAGTCCCATTTGTTTATCTTGCCTTTTATTTCATTTGCCCGTGGAGATAAATCGGCAAATATACTGCTGCTACAGATGTCGGAGAGCTTGCTGCCTATGTTTTCTTCTAAGATGCTTATGGTTTCACGGCTTACATTTAAGTCTTTTATTCATTTTGTATCTCCATTTTTTTAAATATGGAACACTTCAAAAATTTGCATGTCTTTCTTGCACGAGGCATGCTCATCTCTGTGTCATCCAGTTTTAGTTGCCTGTACTGCAAACTGGGCACCACAGAATGGTGAAAAGTCAGTCTCTGCTTTTCACACTGGTAGGAAGCCCAGAAAGGTAATGTGGATTCTACAGAAAAGAAATATAGTGCCTTACCAGGCAGCAGCTCAGTGGATAGAGCATTGGACTGGAACACAGAGGATCCAGGTTCGAAACCCTGAGGTTGCCAGCTTGAGCAGGGCTCATATGGCTTGAGCATGGGCTCACCAGCTTGAGTGAGGGGTTGCTGGCTTGAGCATGGGATCATAGACATGACTGCATGGTTGCTGGCTTGAGCAAGGGGTCATTTGCTCTGATGTAGTCCCCTGGTCAAGGCACATATGAGAAAGCAATCAATGAACAATTAAGGAGCTGCAATGAAGAATTGATGTTTCTCATCTCCCTTCCTGTCTGTCTGTTCCTATCTGTCTCTCTCTGTGTCTCTGTCACAAAAAAAAAAAAAAAAGTATTGCTCCTTTAGCAAAAATTTTCCACTTTCTGCAATATTGTTATTAATAATTCTGATAGGTCATGTCATATATGTATAGTTTACATGAAATAAAAGGTAAATTTAACCCGACCAGTGGCAGCACAGCGGATAAAGTGCTGACCTGGAATGCTGAGGTCACTGGTTTGAAACCCTGGGCTTGCCTTGTCAAGGTACATACAAGAAGCATCTACTGTGAGTTGATGCTCCCTACCCCTCCCCACTTCTCTCTCTCCTTCTCTCTCCTTTCTCAAAAAAATCAATAAAGAAAATCTTTTTTAAAGAAAAGAAAAAGAAATATAAGGTAAAGTTGAACTAAACCATTCAAAAGGTAGCCATCACTTTTATAGTAGAGCTAGCTCTAGGGGACACACTTGGAAAACAAAGTAAACACCTGCCCTTCCAAGCCCTCTACATATGTTCTAGGTCAGTGGTTCTTAACCTTATTGAGGTACCGAACCCACCAGTTTCATATGCACATTCACCGAACCCTTCTTTAGTGATAAATAAAATATGATTTTTTTTTCCAAATTCAAGACATAACTATATGTTTTTTTACTGGTGCACAAAATGAGCCGTGCATGAACATCACCTTGCTCAAGAAGCAAAACCAACAAAGTGCATGAACTCACAACAAATTATGATATTACTTTATTCTGGCCTCCGTGGCACAGGCTTCTCTGAACCCCTGAGACCGACTCATCGAACCCCTAGGGTTTGATAGAACTCAGGTTGAGAACCACTGTTCTAGGTGAAAGGAATAAACCAGGTTTACCTTCCTCTAGGCCAGACTTATCTGTAGTGTGGTTACAGAATTCCCCTGCTATTTAAAAAAGTAATCCCCAACACGGTTTTCTGATATTTGAAATATATTTACTAGGACCAATGTTTTTGCTTTTTTTTCCCCCAACATTGGGTAGACTTTAAATTGTAAATATCTGATTGACATAGTACATTGATTGAAAATTTTTATTCATTAAATTATTTCTTAAAATTTTTTTTATTGATTGATATTTTAGAGAAGGGGGAAAAACATCAATTTGTTGTCCCACTTATTGGTCTTAATTTTATCTTTTTAGCAAGCGAGAGAGAGACAGGAAGAAACAGACAAGATGGGAGAAATGAGAAGCATTGACTTATAGCTGAGGAACTTTAGTTGTTCATTGATTGCTTCTCATGTGTGCCTTGAATGGGGGTGAGGGGTCCTCCAGCCGAGCCAGTGACCCCTTGCTCAAGCCAGTGGCCTGGGGCTCAAGCCAGCGAGCATGGGGTCATGTCAATGATCCAACACTCAAGCCAGTGACCCCGCGCTCAAGCTGCTGAGCCTGTGCTAAGCCGGCGACATGGAGGTTTCAAGCCAGGTTTCTCAGCGTCCCAAGTTGATGCTATATCCACTGTGCCACAATGACTTATGCATTCATTGGTTGATTCCTATATGTGCCCTGATTGGATATCGAACCTACACCCCTGACATATTGGGACAATGCTCTAACTCCCTGAACTACTCAGCCAGGGGTGAAATTCTTTTATGTAATGTAAAATAACTCATGTTTAATTATTTTTAATGGAGGAGTGAAGGCAATAAAGTAGGAGGACCCTCGATCCTTGAAGTGATAGACTGAGCACCCAAGAGGAAGGGAGAGTTACACATCCTCACTAAAAAGACTGGTGATTGGAAGACGATCATCAAGCACTTCTCAGGTGTACATTTGTAGTTCATTTTCAGCTTTCATATAGTCTCTCGTTGTAAAGACCTTACATTTCCGCACAACTTATTACTAGATCAGTTGAAAACCTCTTACTAAAAGTTTTGATGTAATTTGGAAACCTGACCTTCAATAATTAATCAATTTTTTTTTTATTTTTTATTTTTTACAGGGACAGAGAGAGAGTCAGAATCAGAGAGAGGGATTAGATAGGGACAGACAGACAGGAACGGAGAGAGGTGAGAAGCATCAATCATTAGTTTTTCATTGCCGTTGCGACACCCTAGTTGTTCATTGATTGCTTTCTCATGTGTGCCTTGACCGCAGGCCTTCAGCAGACCGAGCAATCCCTTGCTGGAGCCAGCGACCTTGGGTCCAAGCTGGTGAGCTTTTGCTCAAGCCAGATGGACCCGTGCTCAAGCTGGCAACCTCGGGGTCTTGAACCTGGGTCTTCCACATCCCGGTCTGACGCTCTATCCACTGCGCCACCGCCTGGTCAGGCTCAATTTTTGTATTCTAGTAAATTTATTTGTTTATTTATTTATTTAATGACAGAGAGAGGGACAGATAGGGACAGACAGGAGGGAGAGAGATTAGAAACATCAGATAGTTCTTCATTGCGGCTCCTTAGTCTCCTTAGTTGTTCATTGATAGCTTTCTCATGTGTGCCTTGACTGGGGGCTCCAACAGAGCAAGTGACCCCTTGCTCAAGCCAGCAACCTCGCACTCAAGCCAGTGAGCCCGCACTCAAGCCAGATGAGTCTGCACTCAAGCCAACGACCTCGGGGTTTCAAACCTGGATCTTCTACATCCCAGTACGGTGCCATATCCAGTGGGCCACTGCCTGATCAGTCTGTATTCTAGTAATGTTAAATCAGGCTTGTAATCCACACTGAAAATTGGTAATATATATTTAAACATTTTGTATAATAGATCATTTTATTTTTAATTATATCATCACATGCTTGTGGCACTTATGTTAGTATGTTATTTTCTAATTCTTAAGAAAATCATTTCTACTGACCAGATTAAAAATTTTGGAACAATTCTCCAGAGTAGTTTCAATGTAACAACTGTGCTTTTGATAAGGCATAAGAAGATACAAAAGGCCCTAGGCAGTGGCTCTGTGCATAGAGTATTGACCTGGCATATGGATGTCTCGAGTTTGATTCCCTGTCAGGGCATACAAGAGAAGGAACAATCTGCTTATCTTTCCCTCCCTCTCCCCCTTCTCCCTCTTCTCTCCCTCTTCTCCCCCTCTTCTCCCACAGCCAGTGGCTTGAGCATTGGCCCCAGACAAGGTTGCTGGGTGGATCCTGGTCATGGAGCATGCAGGAGTGTCTCATTATCTCCCCTCCTTTCCCTAGGAAGGGAGGGAGGGAGAAGTGGGAGGAGGGAGAGAGGGCAGGAAAGGAGTAAGGGAGGGAGGGAAGGAATGGAGGGGAAGGGAGGGAGAGAGGGCAGGAAAGGAGGGGAAGGGAGGGAGGGAGGGAAGGAATGGAAGGGAAGGGAGGGAGGGAGGGAAGGAATAGAAGGGAAAGGAGGGAGGGAGGGAAGGAATGGAGGGGAAGGGAGGGAGGGAAGGAATGGAGGGGAAGTGAGGGAGGGGGGAAGGAACAAGGGAGGGAGAGAGGGAGGGCAGAAATGAAAGGAGGGAGGGAAGGAGGAATGAAGGAAAGAAGGAAGGGAGGATGTGAAGAAGGGAGAAAGATATGATAGTTTTAGGTTTTTGGTGTTTTTTTTTTTGCCATCTAACCTTTGAACCCATGAAAGTGTAATCAAGATAGGCCATGCAGGGTCTGATTCTGGATAAACCAATCCCTGTGTGAAGACTGCCATCATTGACTAAAGCTGTGCCTGTACTCTGTAGCACACAGCTCTCAACCCTGTGACACTGAAAATAGTAGCATTCCACCATGCCCTGTCAGTGGCATTGGCATAGGCTGGTCTTTCTTACACCTGAACAAAACCTCTCTCTGTTGGAACTTCATAAGCTTATTTTATCTATTTTACTTATTTTCTTTTTTTAATTTTATTTTCGGATTACAGTTAACATTCAGTATTGTTTTGTATTAGTTTCAGTGGTTAGGCACGCATGTACTTTACAAAGTAATCCCTCAATATTTTAAGTACCCACCTAGCACTGTACATAGTTATTACAATATTATTGACCATATTCCCTGTGCTGTACTTGACATCCTCGTAACTGTTTAGAAACTACCAATTTGTATTTCTTAATCCATTCACCTTTTTTACCTAGTCCTTCTAAGCCCCTTTCCCCTCTGACTACCATCATCTGTTCTTTGTATCTATGAATCTGTTTCTGTTTGTTTGTTTATTTTGTTCTTTAGATAATACAAATTAGTGAAACCATACGGTATTTGTCTTTTATTGTCTGACTTATTTCATTTAGCATAATACTTTCTAGGTCCATTCATGTTGTCCCAAATGGTAAGATTTTATTTTATATGGCTAAGTCTATTATGTATACGTACCACTACTTTTTATCCACTCATCTATTGATGGGCACTTGGGTTGTTTCTGTATCTTAGCTATTGTAAATAATGCTGCAATGAACATAGAAGTGCATATATGTTTTGGGATATTTTTATTTAGTTACTTTAAATTTTCTTATTGATTGATCGGTTTTAGCGAGAAAGGAAGGAGAGAAAGAGAGAAACATCGGTTTGTTGTTCCACTTCTTTATGCATTCGTTGGTTGATTCTTGCGTGTGCCATGAATGAGGATTGAATCCACAACCTTACCTTATTGGAACAATGCTCTAACCAACTGAGCTATCCCACCAGGGCTGTTTTGGGTTTCTTTAGCTATATACCCATAAGTGGAATTGCTGGATCATAAGGTAGTTTCATTTTAAATTTTTTGAAAGTTCCATTTAAAATTTTGGTAGTTTTCTAAAGTGGCTGTACTAATCGGCACTCATCCAGCAGTGCACAGGGGTTTCCTTTTCTCCAGATTCTCATCAGCACTTGTGTTTTTGTTTTAAGATTTTATAGGTTGGGGGAGGACGAGAACCAGTTGTTATACCCTCGCTGTTCATTGGTTGCTTGTCATATGTGCCTTGACTGCGGACAAGCCCAAAGTTTTAAACTAGACAATTAAGTGTTCTGGGTCTGTGCTCTATCCACTGTGCCACCACAGGCCAGGCCAACTCTTGTTTTTTGTTGATTTTTTGATGATGATAGCCATTCTGATAGATGTGTGGTGATGCCTCATTATGGTTTTAATGTGCATTTCTTTGATAATTAGTAATATTGGATATTATTTTATATGTCTGTTGGCCATCTATATCTCCTCTTTGGAGAAATGACTGTTCAGTTCCTCTGTTTTTAAATTGGATTGTTTGGTTTTTTTGGTGTTAAGTTGTATAAGTTCTTTGTAAATTTTGAATAGTAACCCCTTATCCAGTACATCACTGGCAAATATCTTCTTTCATTCAGTAGGTTGTCTTTTCATTTTGTTGATGGTTTCCTTTTGAGTAAAAAAAATTTAGTTTGATGTGGTTCCATTTATTTGTTTTCTTTTCTTGCCTCTTGCCCAAAGAGATTTATCTGAAAAATATTGCTAAGAGAAGTGTCAGAGATTTTACTGCCTATGTTTTCTTCTAAGAGTTTTATGGTTTCAAGTCTTATATTTAAGTCTTCTATCCATTTTGAGTTTATTCTTGTGTATGGTGTAAGAAGGTGGTCTAGTGTCATTTTTTTGCATATGTATGTCCAATTTTTTCAACACCATTTATTGAATAGACTACCTTTCCCCCATTGTATGTTCTTGTCTCCTTTGCCATGTATTAATTGACCATATAAGTGTAGATTTATTTCTGGGTTTTTCATTCTATTTTATTGATTCACATGTCTGTTTTTAGGACAATACCACAGTTGTTTGGTAATATAGCCTGTAGTATAGTTTCATATCAGGCAGCATAATACCTCAAGCTGTTCTTACTTCTCAAGATTGCTGTGCCTATTGAGGTTCTTTTGTGGTTCCATATAATTTTTTTAGATTATTAGTTCTAGTTCTGTCAAATATGCCATTGGTATTTTGATAGGAATTACATTGCTGTAGGTTGCTTTCGGTGGTATGGAACATTTTAACAATTTTAATTCTTCTTATCCATGAGCATGGTACATGCTTTCATTTATTTGTGTCTTCTTCAATTTCTTCAATGTTTTACAATTTTTTGAGTATGGGTCTTTTAGCTCCTTGGTTAAATTTATTACTAGGTATCTTTTTTAATGCAGTTATAAATGGGATTGTTTTCTTAGTTTCTCTTTCTGATAGTTTATTATTGGTGTATAAAAATGCAGCTAATTCCTGGATATTTATTTTGTATCATGCTACTTTACTGAATTCATTTATCAGTTCTAATAGTTATTTTGGTAGAATCTTTAGTGTTCTCTATATATAATATGATGTCACCTGCAAAATAATGACAGTTTTACTTCTTTTTCTCTAATTTAGATGCCTTTTTCTTCTTTTTATCTGATTGTTGTGACTAGCACTTCCAATACTGTGTTGAATAAGAGTGGTGAAAGTGGACATCCCTGTCTTGTTTCTCATCTTAAGGAAAATGCCTTTTGTTTTTTTCCTGTTGAGTATGATGATAACTATGCATTTATGATATACAGTCTTTGTTATGTTGAAGTATGTTTTCTCTATTCCAACTTTGCTGAGAGTTTTTATCAAAAATGAATTTTGTCAAATGCTTTTTTCTGCATCTATTCATGTGGTCATATAATTTTTATCTTTTATTTTGTTTATGTTGTATATCATGTGAATTAATTTGTGGATATTGAACCAGCATTGAATCCCAGAAATAAATCCCACTTGATCATGGTGTCTGATCTTTTTAATGTATTGCTGAATTTGGCTTGATAATATTTTTTGAGGATTTTTGCATTTATGTTTATCAGGGATATTGACTTATAATTTTCTCTCTTTTAATGTCTTTATCAGTTTTTGAAATCAGAATAATGCTGGCCTCATAAAATAAGCTTGGCAGTCTTTCCTCCTCTTGATGTTTTAAAAAAATTTGGGGGGGGGATAGTATAAGAAAGGTAATTGTTCATTCTTTTTTGACTATTTGGTAAATTTACCTGCAATGCCATCCATTCCAGGACTTTTGTTTGTTAGGAGTTATTTGATTACTTTTTTGATTTTGTTGTCTCTATGTAATCAGTCTGTTCAGATTTTATGTTTCTTGTTTCAGTTTTGAAAGATTTTATTTCTAGGAATTTATTCATTTCTTCCAGTGTTCATTTTGTTGGCATGTAATTATTCATAGTATTTTCTTATAACCCTTTGCATTTCTGTGGTATCATTTATTACTACTCTTCTTTTGTTATTTGTTTTATCTATTTGGATTCTCTCTTTTTCTTAATGTGCCTGGTTAAAGGTATATTAATCTTGTTTATCTTTTCAAAGAAACTGGTCTTGGTTTTACTGATTTTTTTTTACTGATTTATTTTTATACTATTATGTTTATTTCTTCTCCGATCTTTATTGCTGCCTTCTTTTCTACTCACTTTGCTCTTTGTTTCGTTGTTTGTTTTTTTTTTAGTTAGCTTTGTAGGTATAGGGTTAGATTGTTTATTTGAGATTTTCTTGTTTCTTGAGGTTTGTCTAGAATGCTATCAATTTAGTTCCCTTTTAGGACTGATCACACTGATTGATTTGCGAATATTGAACCAGCCTTGCCTCTCCAGAATAAATCCCACTTGATCATGGTGTATGATTTTGTTTATATATTGCTGGATCCGGTTGGCTAATATTTTGTTGAGAATTTTAGCATCTAAATTCATCAGGGATATAGGCCTATAATTTTCTTTCTTTGTGTTGTCTTTGCCCGGTTTTGGGATCAGAATTATGCTCCGCTCATAAAAGGAGTTTGGAAGTCTTTCTTCCTCTTGAATTTTTTGAAATAGCTTGAGGAGGATAGGAGTTAGTTCTTCTTTAAATTTTTGGTAGAATTCACTTGTGAAGCCATCGGGCCCAGGACTTTTCTTTGTTGGGAGTTTTTTGATAACTGATTTGATCTCATTTGCTGTAATTGTTCTGTTTAGGTGTTCTGATTCTTCCAGATTGAAATTTGGAAGATTATATGATTCAAGAAATTTGTCCATTTCACCTAGGTTGTCTAATTTCTTGGCATAGAGTTCTTCATATTATTTTCTTACAATGCTTTGTATTTCTGTTGTGTCAGTTGTTATTCCTCCACTGTCCTTTCTAATTTTATTTGAGTCCTCTCTCTTTTTTTCTTGGTGAGTCTAGTTAAAGGTTCATCGATCTTGTTTACTTTTTCAAAGAACCAGCTTCTGGTTTCATTGATCCTCTGTATTGTTTCCTTAGCCTCTATGTCATTTATTTCTGCTCTGATCTTTATTATTTCCTTCCTTCTACTTGTCCTGGGTTTTATTTGCTGTTGTTTTTCTAGTTCTTTTAGATGCAGGGTCAGGTTGCTTATTTGAGCTTTTTCTAGCTTCTTATGATATGCCTGTAGTGCAATGAACTTCCCTCTCAGTACTGCTTTTGCTGTGTCCCATAAATTTTAGGTTGATGTATGCTCATTTCATTCGTTTCTAGAAACTTTTTTATTTCTTCTTTGATCTCATTATTAATCCATTCATTATTTAAGATCATGTTATTTAGTTTCCAAGTGTTTGAGTATTTTTCAGTTTTTCTTTTGTGGTTAATTTTTAGTCTCATGGCATTGTGATCTGAGAAAATGCTTGATATGATTTCAATCTTCTTAAATTTATTGAGACCATTTTTGTGTCCTTACATGTGGTCTATCCTAGAAAACGTACCATGAGCGCTTGAGAAGAATGTATATTCTACTGCTTTAGAGTGAAAAGTTCTGAAGATATCTACTAAATCGAGTTGATCTAGTGTATCCTTTAAGTCTGCTGTTTCTTTATTTTCTTTCTTGAGGATCTATCCAGTTTTGGTAGTGGGGTATTGAAATCCCCTACTATTATAGTATTGCTGTTAATCTCACCCTTTATATCCATCAAAGTCTGCTTTATGTATTTCGGGGCTCCTATATTTGGTGCGTAGATATTTATAATAGTTATATCTTCCTTTTGAATTGTTCCTTTATCATTATGTAGTGTCCTTCTTTATCTCTTACTACAGCCTTTGTTTTAAAGTCCATTTTGTCAGATATAAGTACTGCTACCCCGGCTTATTTTTCGTTTCCATTTGCATGAAATAGTATTTTCCATCCTTTTACCTTCAGTCTATGTGCATCTTTTGTTTTAAGGTGTGTCTCTTGTAGACAGCATATGTATGGGTCCTGTTTCTTATCCGCACGGCTACCCTCTCTCTTTTGATTGGATCATTTAATCCATTTAAATTTAAGGTTATTATTGATATGAGGTTGTTTATTGCCATTTTATTCTTTAAAGCTGTTTTCTTCTTTTGCTATATTTTTTCCTCCTTTTGAACTGTTCACAACAGGCCCCTTAGTATCTCTTGGAGAATTGGTTTGGTTTTAATGAATTCCTTGAGGCTTTCTTTGTCTGGGAAGCTCTTTATTTCTCTTTTAATTTTAAACGTTAGCCTTGCTGGATAGAGTAGTCTTGGTTGTAGGTTCTTGTTCTGCATTACTATGATTATATCTTGACATTCCCTTCAAGCCTCAAGTATTTCTGTTGAGAAGTCAGATGTCATTCTTATGGGGGCTCCTTTGTAGGTGGTAGCCATTTATTCTCTAGAAGCTTTTAAAATTTTCTCTTTATCCCTTAGATTTGGTATTTTAACTATGATGTGTCTTGGTGTAGATTTTTTTGGGTTTCTCTCTAATGGAGTTCTGTGTGCTTTTTGTACGTGCGTAATGTTTCCCAGTCTTAATTTAGGGAAGTTTTCAGCTATGATTTGATTGAACAAAGTTTCTATTTCCTGTTCTCTCTCCTCCTTTTCAGGAACCCCTATGATGCGAATGTTGTTTCTCTTCATGTTGTCACAGAGCTCCCTTAGAGTTTCCTCACATTTTTTGAGTCTCTTTTTCTTTTTCTTCTCTGCCTCTTTGACTTTGTTTATTGTGTCCTCTAACACACTGATTTGATCCTCAGCGTCATTCATCCTGCTTTTAATTTCTTCCATTGTGGTCTTCAGTTCTGATACTGTATTTGTCATTTCTGTCTGATTCTTTTTTATTATTTCAATTTCGTTTTTTATACTTGTTATCCCTTTATTTAGGTGTTCATAGTGAATATCCATTGTTGCTCTAATTTCTTTGAACATCCTAACTATCATTATTCTAAATTCTGCTTCTGGTAATTTGGTTATATCTGGTTCATTCAGGTCTTTCTCTGGGGATTTCTCTTGATTCATTTGATTTGCATTCCTCTGCCTGCCCATTTTTTCTGTGTATAAGAAATTTGTGGCCACTGGAGTCCAGTAGGTGTTGCCTTTGTGTTCTCTAGGTGTGGTCTGTCTGCAGGCCCTCCACCCCCTCTGCCGCTGCCTAGGGCAGTTGGGTATTGGCGTTGCCAGCGCCGGCCCACTGCATCTGTTGCTGTGATTTCCGCTCTTCTCCACGGGAGAGGCTGTCACTCAAGCCACAAGCCTCAGCACCAAGGGTAGAGGTGAGCACCTTTGCTCAGCTATGGACCCAGCCTGTTTCCGGGCTTCTGCCCAGCACCCACGGTTAGAACCTGCTAGCCACAGTTTTTCAGGTTGGACGGGCCTTCTGACGTGCTCTCAGCTATGAGCCTTTGCCCGTCTGGAGATTTCGCCCCGCCCTCGAGGCCAGGGCCCTGCTGCACAGCGTCGCAAACGAAGGTTTATTTGGCCGGGCGTGGCTGCTGTCCTGTGCTCCGCTGCTAACTTTTGCTTGTCCCGGGCTCTACCCCACCCCCGCGTTCAGAGCCAACTCACACACGCAGGATGGCAAACTGTGGTTTCTCCGGCCAGGCGGGGCTGCTGGCATGAGCTCAGCTGCGAGCACCCGCCCGTCCCTGGTCCTAGCCACGTCCCCGCGGTCAGGGCTGGCTTGCGCAGGGTCGCAGAGCAGATCTCTGCCCCTTCCTGGCCTCCCACTTATCCCCCGCCAGTGGGGTTACAGGTGGGCTCGCAGCTGCAGGACCTCTTTCGCGCATCCCCTCTGCCCCTGCTGGGCTAGACCAAGCTCACACCGACTGGGCCTCCTCCCCCGCCGACAGAACCGCTTTTCAGCATCCTGCTGCCACCATCTCTCCAGCAACCCTCAGCAGAGTAGGAAGGGCCCTAGCACTCCATACTGTAGCCTGGGAGCTCCCTCCCTCTAAGCAGCTCTGCTCTAATTGCCGTGGGAGAACTTGTTTGGCTGGTGTCCTGTCTCCCTTTGCTGGTATTGCTAGTTCCAGGGGAAATATTCGTTTTTGATTATCGAAGTGACTTAGCCCAGGGGTTAGGGTAGCTGTCCCTCAGAGTGTTTCTCCCTGTGCCTTCAGTCCACACTCTCTTTCTGCTGCTCTGGTCCTCTCCTCTGTCCCCATTCCCCGGAGCCCCGGGTGTGTGGTTGTGAGAGGTTTTCTGCGCTGTCCCTTTAAAAAGAATCTTGGGTCTGAGAAAACTGTCTCTTTCTCACAAACAGTGTCCTTATTTCACAGCTCAATACTGTCCAAACGCCTCTTCTAGGCTCTGCGACTGCAGGCTGGGGCTTTGTTCCTGGGACCCAGGTCCCTCCCTCTCCGCCAAACTCTCCTCCCACCACTCGGGTCTCTTTGGGCTGCCATTTGCTCTGGGGAGCTGTGAAGCCCTCTTTGCTATTCCTTCCAGTCTCAATGTGGCTTCTTCTGTGTTCCTTGGTTGAAGAGTCCACTTAGTTTAGTTCAAAGTTGGTTTATTCAGATGATGGTTCTTAAAATTGAGTTATAATCCACTTTGGTTCTGGGAGTTGGAAGTTGGTACATCCGCCCACTCCATCGCCATCTTGCTCCCTCGCCCAACCTATGTGTTTTGATTGGAGTATAACCATTTACAATTTTAAATGACTATTGATAAGTACCTAGTTATTGCCACCTTATTATTCCTATTCATGTTTCTCCTTTATTTTTCTTTGCTTTTTTCCTTATGGAGGTCCTTTATTTAAAATTTTATTTTGAAAATTAAATTTAATGGGGTGACATTGATCAATAAGAGTACATAGGTATCAGGTAAACATTTTTATAGCTTTTGAACTGTTGATTGTGTTATGTGTGCATCACCCAAAGTCAAATCATTTTCTGTCACCATATAGTTGTCTCTCTCTCTCTCTCTCTAAAATCAATAAATAAAAATTAAGAAAAGATTTTTTGTTGCTTTGATTGGGTGTAATCTGGTTTTGATTACTTGTAGTGTATTCGTAATTTCTCTTATTGTATTCTTACTTTCTGACTAGTCCTCCCCCCGCCTTTGTTTTTTTTGTTCTTGTTTGTTTGTTTTTGCAATAGAGACAAAGAGACAGGGAGAGAAATGAGAAGCATCAACCCATAGTTGTAGCACTTTAGTTGTTCATTGATTGCTTCTTTTAGGTGCCTTGACTGGAGGACTTTAGCCAAATCAGTGAACCCTCGCTCAAGGCAGCAACCTTGGGCTCAAGCTAGCAACCTTGGGCTCCCCCAGTTTTCTGTTTTGTTTCCATTTTTATGAAGCATCTTTTTCTTTCCCTTTCAGTTTTTTTTTTCTATCCCAAGTTGGTCTCTTGTAAAGAGCATATAAACTAGTGACCATGGGATCATGTTGATCCCACACTCAAGCCAGCCGCTCCACACTTAAGTTGGTGAGCCTGCTCTCAAGCTAGATGAGCACGTGCTTAAGCTAGCAACATAAGGGTTTCAAAGCTGGGACCTCAGTGTCCCAGATACACTATACACGGCACCACCATCAATCAGGCCTGACTGGTCCTTTATTATGCTGTTGAAATTCTCACTAAGATTCTTGAGCATCTTTATAACTATTTTTTTTAACTCTGTGTTGTGTGGTTTGCTTGTCTCCATTTCATATACCATATTTCTCCATGAATAAGACGCGCACTTTTTTCATAAAATTTGAGGTCTAAAATCTGGGTGCGTCTTATACAGTGATAGTGGGGGGTTTTTTTACTTGCATTTTCCACTCTTTCACGTTTGTTGTCTTTGCACTCATTGTTTCGCACTTGTTACCGGTATATTATAGTAGGTTACATTTTGCCACATTCTGCCCATAAATGGCTCAGAAAAGATATTTGTACAGTGCTGAATTCAAGTTAAAAGTGACTTGTTTTGCAAAAGTGAATAGAAATTGGGCTGCTGAACATAAGTTGGGTCCTCCTCCAACTGAGAAATCAATCTGAGACTGGCTACAGGAAGAAGAAACCCTTCTGAAAATGCCATGGTAGAAGAAGGCCATGAGAGGCAAGTCAGCAAAATGGTCTGACTTAGCTTGACCAGGAGGTGGCGCAGTGGATAGAACGTCGGACTGGGATGCAGAAGACCCAGGTTCGAGACCCTGAGGTCGCCAGCTTGAGCTCAGGCTCATCTGGTTTGAGCAAAAGCTCGCCAGCTTGGACCCAAGGTCACTGGCTCCAGCAAGGAGTTACTTGATCTGCTGAAGGCCCATGGTCAAGGCGCATATGAGAAAGCAATCAATGAACAACTAAGGTGTCAAAACGGAAAACTGATGATTGATGCTTCTTATCTCTCTCTGTTCCTGTCTTTCTGTCTCTATCTATCCCTCTCCCTGACTCTCTCTCTGTCTCTGTAAAAAAAAAAAAAAAAAAAGGCCTGATTTAGAGAGGGAATTGGGATTGAAGAGCAAAGGGCAATTAGAATTCCTGTGTTCACAAAGATGGTTCAGTATAAGGCAAGAAGAATTGCTGATGAAAAAGAAGTTACTGATTTCAAAGGAGGACACAATTGGTGCTTCAGGTTCATGAAACGGAATGGACTGAGCATGTGTACACACACCAGACTTGCCCAAAAGATGCCTGAAAGCTATGAGCAGAAGGTCCTTGAATTTCCTCGTTTTGTCATTCAATGTCGGAAGACACATTATTAGTTTGAGTTGGGACAGATTGCAAAGATGGAGAAAGTTCCCCTTCAGTTTGATGTCCCAAGTAACAGCTGTTGATAAGAAGGGGGTGAAAACTGTAACTGTGATGACAACTGGACATGAAAAGAGCCATTGTACAGTTTTTCTAGCTTTTTGTGCTGACGGAACCTAGCTATCTCCTATGCTGATTTTCAAGCACAAAACAATGCCAAAAGAAGACATTCCTTGAGAAGTGATTGTCCACATTCATGACAGGGATTGGATGGATCAGGATGGGATGAAGATCTTGTTTGAGAAAGTTTGGAGAAAGAGACCAGGTGGGCTCTTACACTAACCTGCCCTATTGGTGCTTGATCAGTTCAGGGCACACATAACAAAAAACACAAAGAAGATTGATGCAGAGCAAAAAACAAAACTTGCCGTCCTATCTGGAGACTTGACATCCTAGCTCCAACCACTTGATGTCAGCATTAACAAACCTTTCAATGCTGCCATGAGAGATGAATGGAACCAATGGATGAAGTCTTCTGGGGACCATTTGACACCAGCAGGAAGAGTGAAGAAACTAACTGTAGGAGAAGTTTGTACCTGGGTGAAAAGATATTGGGATAATATCAAGATTGGGATCATTGCCTGACCTGTGGTGGCACAGTGGATAAAGCATCAACCTGGGAACACTGAGGTCGCCAGTTCAAAACCCTGCACTGGTCTGGTCAAGGCACATATGGGAGTTGATGCTTCCAGCTCCTCCACCCTCTCTCTCTCTCTCTCTCTCTCTCTCTCTCTCTCTCTCTCTCTCTCTCTCGTCTCCTCTCTAAAATGAATAAAATAAAAATAAAATTAAAAAAATTTCTTAGAAAAAGATTAGGATCATTGTCAAGTCATTTGAGAAGTGTGGCATTTCAAATGCCATAGATGGAACTGAGGATGAGGCAATATATGAAGACAGTGATTTATATAATCAGTCACAGATGAGGACAAGCTAATGGATGGGAATTTTGACAGTGATGAGGAGTTATATGCATTTTATGATAAATAAAACTTGAGTTCAATAAATTTATGTAATACTTTTTTTTCCCCAAATTTCGGGCCCCCAAATTAATGTGCATCTTATACATGGGAGGTGTCTTATACATGAGGAAGTATGGTAGGTAGTTCTTTTTGGAGAGTTTTGTTCTTTTACTTGGGGCATGTTTTTTCCCTTCATTTTGGCTGCCTCTGTATTTGTTTCTGTATATTAGTTAGCTCTGCAATGTCTACCAGTCTTGGTAGGGTGACTTTATGTAGAAGGGTTTCTGTGAGACCCAGTGACCCAGTCTCCCTGGTCACCTGAATTCGTTGCTCCAGTAGTGTCTCTCTCTCTTTTTTTGAGAGAGAGAGGGAGGGAGAGATATAGGAAGAATTTAGTTGTGCTTTGATTGCTTCCAAGAGAAGGAAGGAAGAGAATGACAAGTGTCTACTTTAGTTGGTTTCCCTCTAATTTTACATTGAGCTTTTTTGTACGTGCCTTGACTGGTGCCATGCTAGTGTCCCCTTGCTCAAGCCAGTGATTTTGGGTTTTTCATGCCAGTGATCTTTTGGGATCAAGCTGGCAAGCTTTTGGTATCATGTGGATGATACCCTGCCCAAAGCAGTGATCTCTCACTGATGAGCTTGCACTCAAAGCTAGCAACCTTGGGGTTTCAAACCAGCAACTTCAGTGTTCCATGTCAATGCTTTATCTTTTGCATCACGACAGGTCGGGCACCAGTAGTATCCCTTGTGTATGTTATGTGAGTCCTTTTGTTGTAGCTGAGCTTTGATTGCTGTTGGAATGTCCGTTGGTAGGGTTGACTCTCAGGCTATCTGTGAGTATTGGCTCTGACACAGCATACAAGCTGCTGTGTTGGGGCTGGCCCCAGAGAACAGAATCCACCTCATCAGGTCTGGTCTCTTCCAAGAACTCCTTTTAGGTGTGCTACTTGTGGAGTTGATAAGGTCATGCTCTGTTATTGTCTGAAGTGAGCTACTTGGTATGTTGATTCTGGGGCCTCTGGGGAGGTACTCCAATGAAGGTCAATGTGGGAAGCTGTCTGTGACCTGCCCTTGGTTACCAATTAGGAGTTACAAAGTGATCCATGGTTGGTAGATGCCTGTGCTTAGCTTGGGTGCACATGGGATTGACAAGCTGTATACCAAGACCAACTGCCACCAGTACTGGGCCTGGGGCAGGTAAGCAAAAGGCCCAAGGCACCTCAAGACCTGCTGCTGCTTCTTGATGGGCTCCACCACTGGAAGAGCCCTAGGTAGTGTGTGAGTTGTGTGAGGTACCAGGTAAGGGCTAGTGGTATTCACTAGGTTAGTACAGATGGAAACTCAACGCCAAGGCTGGGTCTGAGGCCACTCAGCAAAAGTCTCAGGGTACACCAAGGCCAGCCACCATCTGTTTGGGGCCAGAAGATTATTGCGATGCCACGCAATAATCAACAGATGATATCAGCTGGTGCTTCATTAAGTGCTATTTATAACTCATAATAATACTGGTTCTCAGGAGCCAGTAGAATTCATCAGGCTAAAGCAGATGAAAATTGGGCCATGTGAAGGGATGGCTCAGAGTAGGAAATGTGGTGCCCATTGGGTGTGTGGGAAGAGGCCTTCACCATAAAGCCACAGAACTTAGCCTGTCCCTGTGTGTTTCTGGTACCCCCACAGCCTACGCAGAACCCTTCAAGAGTTTTTCAAGAACAACTGCAGCACAGGCCCAGGCTGGGCACCACCAGCAGAGCCCAAAGCCATGTGCCAGCTGGGCTGGGTGAGGCCTCAGGGAGTTGCCAGGGTGAAGCTGTGCTTTGCTTGAGGCTGGTGGTAGTGGTGGTGGTGTGTGTGTGTGGGGGGGGGCAAGTTGGGGTGGATGGAAGAGAGCCCAGCACAGGAACAGTGACATAGATTGGGCACAGGGCAAAAGTAGGTTTCTTCCTAAATCCACAGAACTTACTCTTTCCTTGTGTGTCTGTGGCACTCCCTGAATTTGCCTCAAATTTCTAGCCACTTAATTTCTCTCTGCCTCTGGAAGTGGAAGACCTCTTATTAGCGTCCTATTTATAATTGCCATTGCTATATTTGAAAATAAGTTTACTCCATTTTCTTACTCTAGGCATTTAAGCCAGTTCTTCTCTAGACCATTGCCAGTTCCTGTACGTCATTCTCAGAATATGGAAACATTATTTTTTTCAAATTTAAAAAAAATTTATTTAGAAAGTTACAGAGGTAGTAGAAGTGAGCCAGCTGGGTTGTATGGGCTCAGGAAACACATTGCAGAGGCAGAGGAAGGAGCTTAGGAGAGAGAAAGGCAAAGGTAATGTGCCCTGGGGTGTGGGGAGGAGCGGGAAGGGAAAGGTGCAGATGGATGTGCTCTGACTTAGAGAGCAGAGAGCGCCTAATTTTTTAGAATACGATTCAGTATTGTATAGCCAGTGATCTCATTGGCTATCTAATTAATATCAGGTGATTTCCAATTTGGGTATAACTCTTCTTTCCTATTAATATTTCACATTCTTTTAATATATTACTTAAAGAGCAATTATAAGCACTTACAAGTTGTAAATAGTATTTAATGGAGCACCAGCTGGCATCATCTGTTGATTGAAATTAAAGCCTTTCCAAACCTCATCAACTGGGAGGAAAAAAATGCATACAATGTGTATTGTTACATAACCAGTTCCACAGTCAGAATTCTACCACTGGACTGATCGGATTAAATAGTACAAGAGCAGAAATATCTTTGCTACAAATTTGTTTGAGAAAGGTAGCACGTACTGCCATTACAAAGTGTAAAATCCCATTTCAGGATCCATTATTCATTTATTCACTAACCAAACAAAACATGAGTGGATGAAGAGTTAGTTGTAAGGTGCAGGACAGAGAGAGATGGTGGGGTGGGGGCAGGTGGAGCAGGAAAAAGGAGGTTAAATGGTGATGGATGGAGACTTGATTCAGGATGCTGAACACACAATACAGTGTACAGATATGTGTTGTAGAATTTTGCACCTGAAATCTGTATAATTTTGTAAACCAGTGTCACCACATTAAATTCAGTAGAAAGAAAAAATTTTTTTAAAGGAGTTATAAAGTTAGGAGAAACCTTAGAGGTCAAGTGAATAAGGCATTCACATGAATTATCCAGTACAAATGGTTGTCTATTTTATTTTTAATAATCTTTTGGTAAATTGATTCTATGATTTCTTCAGTAATCTTCCTAGTTCTGAAAACAGCCTTTAGAACAGTGGCTCTTAACCTGGGTTCTATCGAACCCTAGGGGTTCGATGAGTTGGTCTCAGGGGTTCAGAGAAGCCTCTGCCACGGAGGCCAGAATAAAGTAATACCATAATTTGTTGTGAGTTCATGTACTTTGTTGGTTTTGTTCTTTGAGCAAGGTGATGTTCATGCACGGCTCATTTTGTGCACCAGTAAAAAAACATATACCTATCTCTTGAATTTGGAAAAGAAAATCATATTTTACTTATCACTAAAGAAGGGTTCGGTGAATGCGCATATGAAACTGGTGGGTTCGGTACCTATAAAAAGATTAAGAACCACTGCTTTAGAATATATACTGCTCACAAAAATTAGGGGATATTTCAAAATGAATATGATGCGATAAAAAACATTTTTTTATTAAACAAGAACATCAGAAAAGCAAACAAGTAAAAGAAAGTTGTTCAATTATGCAAATTAATACAAAATCAATTTTTATTTCATTGGTAAAAGTGCACCAAACAAAAAAGGCTGAAAGTACTGGAGTACCTGCACGTTCCCTGACCTTCTAATTTTTGTAATTTAAATGTTGTTTTATGCCTTTTAACTCTTTGCAGAAATAAACAATGCCTTTTCTATACCTGGGGAGGGGGGATGCTTAAGATCCATAGGCAAGGGGGTAAACAAAGGTAAAATAGTCCCTCTTAGTGCACTGGCTGGTGTTTTCTTTTGCAGGTCGTTACCCAGCTCAGGAAAGCCCCAGGTTCCGTGTTCTCTGTACATGAAGGAGCTTCAAGGCTTCATTGCCAGAGTTATGAGTGACTACTTTAAACACTTCGAATGCTTGGATTTTGTCTTTGACAACACTGAAGCTATCGCCCAACGAGCAATTGAACTTTTTATCCGAAATGCCAGTCTTGTAAGACCTCTTGGTGAAGATGGGAAAATGCGCCTGGCTGCTGATTTCGCGCAGGTAAATTGATGAGTGGCTACAAAGTGGAAAAAGGCTCCGCCTCAAGGTTATCTGTTTAGTAAAAGAACAAATACATATTTTTCAGTGTCTTAAAGAGTTGAAGCATGAAAAAAAATAAATTTATTTAAAACTAATTGGTAAAAGAAAATACTTAAAAAGTTTAAAGGTACTTTCATAGAAAATAATTCATAGTGGATGTTTTTTCTTGGTATTTAACAAAAGAATCATCACTCATCTATGATACTTCATGGTTAAGGTGAAGTCACTCATTCCACAGGAAAGCAGCATTTTTCACTTTTATGCGCTTTGGGCTTTCTCACTATGTTACTACCCTGCCAGGGCAGGGCAGTATTTTTAAGAGTGATTGCTAGAAAATAATGTAGGCAATGAAACACAGCCTTCATTATTTTTTTTCTTTTTGTCATGTAAAGAAAGAGAACTCCAAGACATCTGTAATCTTCTGGTGGCCAGTTCAGCACTCAGTGACAGTGTTTTAATTCCTTTAGCTGCACAGTGGGCCAGGTAGATTAGGAGTCTGAATATTTGGTTGCCTTTATTAAATAGAGTACCTTTCTTGTATAAGGTCAGCTCGAAATCATTCCAGGCTAGGTGATATGGATGAGATAAAATGACATTAAAGTAACAGAACCATAATCAGCTTTTACAGAAAGGATTTCCTCCACTTTGTCCTTTAAGACATATGTTTTAAGCCTTCCAATAGTATCAGAGGCAAAGAACAACCATCTCAAACATACACATTCATTAAGAGATAATTTGTGACGCAGGCCAGTTAGCTCAGTTGATTAGAGCATCATCCAGAAACACCAAGATTATGGGTTCAATCCAGATTAGGGCACATGGGGGAAGTGACCAAATGAATGCACAACTAAGTAGAACAAGAAATGAATGCTTCTCTGTCTGACTCTCGGCACCTCCTTCCTTCTCCCCTTCCTCCTCCCCCTCCCCCTCCCACTCTCCCTCCCCTCTTCCTCCCTTTCCCCCTCCCTCTCCCCCTTCCTCTCCTTCTCCCCCCCTCCTCCTCCTCCTCCCCTCTTTATCCCCCTCCTTCTCCCCTCCTTCTCCCCCTCCTCCTCCCTCTCCTTCTCCCTCTCTTTTTCCCTCTCCTTCTCCCTCTTTTTCCCTCTCCTTCTCCCCCTCCCCCTCCCCTTTCTTCTCTTCCTCCTCCCTCTCCTTCTCCCCCTCCCCCTCCCCTTTCTCCTCTTCCTCCTCCCTCTCCCCCTCCCTCTCTTTCTCCCCCTTCTCCTCCCTCTCCCCCTCCCCCTCCCCCTCCCTCTCCTTCTCCCCCTCCTCCTCCCCCTCCCCCTCCCTCTCCTTCTCCCCCTCCTCCTCCCCTCCCCCTCCCTCTCCTCTGTCTCTCTGAAAAAAAGGAGAAAGATTCAGATAATTCACATTTATATAACATGTCAAAAGTTAAATCATTTTTGAATCTTTCAAAGCTGTTAGCTTTGCTAGTCTAAATAGTTATTCAAATGGATTATTCGTAGTGGTCTCCCAAACCCCCTGCTATAAAAATAGACAGACTGTAGTGTTCCTGCTTTTTCCTGTGTGTATCTGTGAGCAAGTCCTTGTTTATTCTTCCTACACAGAAGAGTGTGGCAGGCTGCTTGTACTAGGTGGTGGTGTCTGACGCTCCTCGCACCTGGTAGAGTCACAAAGGAACCAAGTAACATAACCTAATATTTAGAAAGCTAGAGTATATCAGTTGGCCTAGAAATAAGTTAGTTTTATCCCCAAATGATATGCCTCAGACTCACCACTAGACCATAGTAAAGAGCCTTCCTTTGGGAAGTATGCCTTTGTTAGCCTTAGCTTGAAAATAGAAATTGTTACCGTTAATGTGGCTCCTTTTATCCTTTTAATCTTTGTCAGCTTCTTTCTGAGGCACCTGTGCGTTTTTCTTTGTTATTTCATGTTAACTCAGCTTACAGAAAATTACATATGGTGTCTTACTTGTTCCTTATAGGGCTTATAGACTGTCATTGAAATGAAGACACAGTGACATACCAAAACCTGCTTGTATTTATTAAGACATTACAAGCTATACTCAAATGAATGTCCTTCTGAATTTGTTTTTCTTTTCCTGGCCTCTTCTCATGGGCTCCCTCACCCACCCGTTCATTTGCATTCTGCTCCAGCTGGTTCTTGAGTCACTTTCCTGGAGGCAGCACTTCAAGTCCAATTAGAGTGGCAGCCAAGGGGACGAGTGGGAGATGGCCAGAGCACAGTGCTGGAGGAAAAAGGTGTTTCGGTTTTGCTTTTCATTTTAATAGTATGTTCCCCATGAGTCTTGGGAGATGGAAAGCATCACCCTAGCTCTCCCCACTGCCTCAGCTCTGCTCCCAACACTGCCTCACTCAGGATTCTGTATGGCCTTCCTTCTTTCTTGAGACATGCTGCCCAATAGACCAGACCTTTTACTTCCCAGGTTTCTTCCCTTAAGGGAAGTGAGACGCTTAGGGTCCAAGGCGTCCTATGTTGTTCATTCCTTAACTACACAGAGAAAAGGCTCTTCTACACAGCGTTTCCTTGGTGTGAGCAGCACGTGTCCTGGCCACACTGACAGTGGCTGCTGCCATCTGTCATGCTGGTTTCTGTGTCACTCCTGTCCAGCGCCCCAGTTTTAGCATTTACTAACCTTTTCTCTTGGGGAGGGCTTCCCGGGCCTGGGGGTAGTGGGCACAGGAAAGATGGGCAGTGAAGGAGTTCTGTCAGCAATCATATTCATGACCAGTAATATTGGCAGATATTATGCAGCTGCTATATTATGCCCTCGCCCATATTTTTAAAAATGAAAGTGAGCTTAGGTTTGGTTTGGTGTGGTGTTTCGCCACAGCTGCAGTTATGTGTTCTGCCTCAGCTTTCAAAATCGTGCTTGAGTAGAAGCGTTTTTCTAGGGCCAGCCAAAACACTTAAATAGCATCACCCTAACACTTATACTCATGACAGGCGTCAACTGGGAACTAGAAAGCCTTAGACTGCCTCATTATTGCAAGTTCTAGCGATTGGCATTCAAAATTAAACAAAGCCATTGAAGCCGGTGGAATCAGGAATACACAGATCCTCTGTGGGTGTAAAAAGAGTTCTTGTGAGAAAAGTGCCTGCTATTCAGGCAGAAATAATAGGAAAAGAAATTGCTCAGGAAGAGACAACTGGAGTGTTTGGAAATGCTGATTATTTGGCAGAAAGTCCAGTTGCAGTGACAGATAATGATATATTTTGAAGATCTCTTTAGGAATCCTAACTTCTCCACTGGCACCATTGCCCAGGTGAAAGAGGAGGTGGGTACAAGGGTGTCATCTGGAGGGTTTGGGGCAAGGAAGAGCCCAGCACACAGTCCCCTTAGGAATCAGGTCACAGCACAAGGTGCTTTCCTGCAGGTAATTAATTCCTTGCTGTGGCCACATGGCCTCCTTGTCTGTACTGATCACGCAGCAGCTCTAAAGCACCAAGCTTGTCCAACGCCCTGGGCTTCTGCTAGTTAGGATCTCTTTAGGGTCATTTCCACAGTGTCCTCTGAAGCACACACTCCCCTCTGCTTCTCAGTTATGTTTTTTCCTTAAAGGAATAGATAACTATTATGTATTAAAACTATCTCTTTTTAAATTTTTTTAATTAATGTTTTTAATTCATTTTTATTTATTCTAGAGAAAGAGAGACATCAGTTTGTTGTTCTACTTATTTATTATGCATTTACTGGCTAATTGTTATATGTGCCCTGACCAGGGATCAAAGCTGCAGCTTCAGCACATTGAAATGATGCTCTAACCAGCTGCGCTACCAGGCCAGGGTGGGAATGGATGACTGCTGATGTTAGTATTAAATTATTTCTTCAATGGTACTTCTAGCCATTTTTTTTTATAAGGCTTCTGGTGTCCTTGAAGTGAAATCTGTATTTCACTTTTTGCCTAGAAGTATAAACTTAGAAAAAAAAATAATCAAGATTCTAAGCCCTGTTCTAATTTCTGTTGCCCTGTTCCAATTTTCTTCTGAGCAATCTATGTATGGCAGGAGTGTCCTAGGAGCATCGAGAGATGCCCTATGTCTACCCAAATATCTTGGATGGGCCAGGAGCAGCTATGTGATTAGTTCACTGGCCTGCAGGGTCACTTCCTTTGAAAGTAACACTCCCACCCTTTAGAAACATGGCCTTTATTATTTATTAGTTAATGAAATTCTGGCAGAAGAAAATGTTTTTCAGTACCCTAGAGGTCCTTTGTGGATAAGAAATTAATTTTAAGCACTTAACATTTTGAAAGTGTCCTGTGGCAGAGATGTCTCCTGCTTCCTCATAGATTACACAGCCATTTGAGATCATGTTCTCTGAGACTTTTTTCCCCAGCCATTTACTTGTTTTAACATTCGATCCTGTTCAATAGTAAAGGCAAAGGTTGTTTTGTTTAATCTTTAAAGATGATGAAATTCACTAGAATAATTTAAAAAAATGACAAAAATATTTCACGAAAAATACTTCACATAATTTCAGTCTGTAAAAAAACATCACGTAGCCTGACCAGGCGGTGGCGCAGTGGACAGAGTATTGGACTGGGATGCAGAGGACCCAGGTTCAAAACCTCCAGGTCTCTGGTTTGAGCATGGGCTCATTGGGCTTGAGCGTGGGATCATAGACATGACCCCATGGTCGCTGGCTTGAGCCCAGAGAAGGAGTCATTCACTCTGCTATAACCCCCCTTCCCACATCAAAGCACATATGAGAAAGCAATCAATGAGAAACTAAGGTTCCACAATGAAGAATTGATGCTTCTCATCTCTCTCCCTTCCTGCCTGTCTGTCCCTATCTGTCCCTCTCTCTCTCTCTCTGACACACAAAAACAACAACAGCTTGACCAGGCGGTGGCGCAGTGGATAGAGCGTTGGACTGGGATGCAGAAGACCCCTGTTCGAATCCCGAGGTCGCCAGCTTGAGCGCGGGCCCATCTGGCTTGAGCAAAAGCTCGCCAGCTTGGACCCAAGGTCGCTGGCTCCAGCAAGGGGTTGCTCAGTCCGCTGAAGGTCCGCGGTCAAGGCACATGTGAGAAAGCAATCAATGAACAGCTATGGTGTCGCAACGGCAACGAAAACTAATGATTAATGCTTCTCATCTCTCTCCATTCTTGTCTGTCTATCCCTATCTATCCCTCTCTCTGACTCTCTCTCTCTCTCTATCCCGGTAAAAACAAACAAACAAACAAAAAAAACAATAAAACAAAACAACAACAAAAATCACATATATGTATATACATATGTGCACACAGAATTAGGTGTATGACTGAAATTACCAACTCAAATACATGATAATCACATGTTTACTTTGTGCTCAGTGTAAAATCAATGACACAATCTGAAGAAAACCAGAAACTCCCACAGAGTGAATCAACTAAACAGGCCCTATAGAAGAGCCCATCACCCATTGTCTTTTGAGTTGAATACCAACTCAAGTCTGCTCTATTTTGCATTTTTAGCAAGAATCCTGACTTCTTTCTTAGGTTTTTCTCTTTTTATATACTTACTCTTCTCTATTTTAGCAGCTTTTTCAAACCTGTGAGTTTTCCTCTAGGACATATAGTGTATTTTCTGTTAAGATAGATACTTGCTTATCCGGAAGTCACCCTCAAGACCATCTCCAGGACACTGTGCCCCAGTTCTCCTGACACTCAGTTCGTACATTTGATACCACTTGTCATTTTGCTGACTGATCATTATTGTGGATATGTGTGTATATGTATATACATGTATCTATCATATGACTTTATAGAAATTATATCATTTAGATATATATCAATCACATAAATATATAAATATATATATCTTCACTAAATTTGAGAGAGCTCCTTGAAACCTAGACAGTCTAATTCATCTTCTCATCTCCATGTCTAGCTTTGTGCCTGCCATGAATAAGGAAGTCCAAAATCTTTCTAAAAATAGTGAGTGTTTAGGTGCCCATGGTGTTCCAGTAGCAAGGAGACTTGAACGGCTTTCAGAAGGATGGCCAGCAGGATGGCCGGTGGGAGGGAAGCCCCACCTCCCTTCTGTACGCTTTTCTTATGGAAAGATGCTACATTACCAGCGAGGAGCCTTTTTTCCCAGTTCTCTTCTAAACTATTTGTTAGTATAGTTTATACTATAAAACATCCTCTATAAAGCAAGAGTGGAGAGACTTGAGGGACTTATCATCTGAGTGCCACGTATACCATTGCACTTGCAATTGGAAGATAAAGAATAGGGAGCCCAGCCCTGGCAGGTTGGCTCAGCGGTAGAGCATTGGCCCGGCATGTGGAAGTCCTGGGCTCGATTCCTGGTCAGGACACAGGAGAAGCACCCATCTGCTTTTCCTCTCTTCCCCCCCTCCTTTCTCTCTATCTCTCTCTTCCCCTCCCGCAGCTAAGGCTCCTTTGGAGCAAAGGTGGCCTGGGCACTGAGGACGGCTCCATGGCCTCTGCCTCAGGTGCTAGAATGGCTTCAGTTACAACAGAGCAACAACCCAGAGCATTGCCCCCTGGTGGGCATGCTGGGTGGATCTCGGTCAGGTGCATGCAGAAGTCTGTCCCTCTGCCTCACTGCTTCTCACTTCAGAAAAATACAAAAAAAAAAAAAAAAAAAGGAATAGGTAACCTAGCCCCCTGATCAACAAACTGCAGCTTGCGAGCCACATGTGGCTTTTTGGCCCCTTGAGTCTGGCTTTTCCACAAAATGCCATGTGCGGGCACTACCTCGATAAGAAATGTACCTACCTATATAGTTTAAGTTTAAAAAATTTGGCTCTCAAATTTCAATTGTTGTACTGTTAATATTTGGCTCTGTTGAATAATGAGTTTGCCGACCACTGGCCTAACCTGACCAGGTGGTTGCGCAGTGGATAGAGCATTGGACTGGGATGTGGAGGACCCAGGTTTGAAACCCCGAGGTTGCCATCTTGAGAGTGGGGGCTCATCTGGCTTGAGCATGGGCTCACCAGCTTGAGCATAGGGTCACTGGCTTGAGCATGGGATCATAGACATGACCCCATGGTTGCTGGTTTAAGCAAGAAGGGGTCACTGGCTCTGCTATACCCCCCTGGTTAAGGCACATTTGAGAAAGCAATCAATTAACAACTAAGATGCTGCAACAAAGAATTGATGCTTCTCATCTCTCTCTCTTCCAGTCTGTCTGTTCCTATCTGTCCCTCTCTCTGACTCACACCATCTCTGTCAAAATAAATAAATATATATATATATATATATACACACACACACACACACACACACACACACACACACACACATATATATATATATATATATATATATATATTCTAAAACTCTAGTTAATGAAAGAATTTCCAATCAAAGGAGGAAAATAAAGAGTAATGATACCAATTGATAAATTATTGAGTGAGGATGCAAACTAATTGAAGTGGGGGAAATTTTAAAAATACTGATAATAATTGTCAACATTTATTATTTATTATTATTTTTAATTTATTCATTGATTTGAGAGAGAGAAAGAAACATCACCTTGTTGTTCCACTCATGTATTTATGCATTCATTGGTTGATCCTTGTATGTGCCCTAACCGGGGATTAAACTCACAGCCTTAGTGTATCAGGACTATGCTCTAAACAACTGAGCTACCCGGCTGGGGCAATCATTGCCAGCATTTAAAGAGCTCTTACTATATATGCCATGTGCACAGTGCTTTGTGGAATTATCTATTTATTTGGATAATTTCATGAAGTCAATATTATCTCCATTTGACAGATAAGAAATCTAGGACTCTAAGAGTCATTGTAGATGGGATTCTTCCACAGATGTGCTGCCTCCAGAGGCAGTGCTTTTATTCACTTGGGCCAGCCTAGTAAAAATTGTCTTTCTTCATGTTGAATATAAAAAAGCTTGTTATGCCTATGTGAAGTATGGACACACAGTCAGTCTTGACAGTCTTAAATTTTCTGATTTTTTAATTGAGAAATAAGTCTAAACTTTTTCCTCTTACATAACAAAAAAAAATGTTTTTCTTTTTTCATGAAAGAAGTGTCTCATTTTATGCCTCTAAACTAAATAAGTGTAAAAGTTATCTAATTTCTTATATTTTAATAAATTTGATTGATTTTTAAAACTTGCCTAATAATCCAGACAAAATTAGGTTTAACACAAGCTACAACTTTCTACGATCCAGGTATGTCCCCAGTTCACCTTAGGATTCTGACATTAAAAGCTATGCGTATTATCTTTTCATATTTCAGATGGAGTTGGCTGTGGGTCCATTCTGCAGAAGAGTATCTGACTTAGGAAAGTCCTATCGAATGCTGAGGTCATTCAGGTGAGACATAATCCTGTTATTGTTGTTAGTATATCCATATCCCATTGGCAGATAAATCCTTTGCTGCTATTTATGCTGAATTATATGAAATTGTCAATATTTAACCATTTTGTGACCTACAACAATGGCGTTTCATATGGTTCATCTTAAAAGTTATGCAAACTAGAAACCTGTATAGAATTTCATGCAATGACTAATGAGTGTGCATAATATTTGAGTTACAGTTCACAAGATTGAGCTGGTAAATATTATGCTCTTTCTAGGAGAATTTTTAAATTCATTTTTTACAGAAATACATTGAATAATAATGCCAGATAGTTTGTAATTATATAGACATCTTTTTATGAAATTTTTATTTATTTACTTCATACATTTTTAATCCACTGTACTTCTAAATATGTCATAGGTTACATCCTATAGCAAAACTATTGAATAGAATATTAAAGACTACTTAGTGCCTGACCAGGCAGTGGTGCAGTGGATAGAGCATCAGCCTAAGACGCTGAGGACCCAGGTTGCAAAGCCCAAAGTCATCAGCTTGAGCATGGACTCATCTGGCTTGAGTGTAGGATTATAGGAATGACCCCATGGTCGCTGGCTTGAGCCTAAAGGTCTCTGGCATGAAGCCCAAGGTAGCTGGCTTGAGCAAGGGGTCACTGGCTTTGCTGGAGCCCCCCACCCCTGTTAAGGCACATATGAGAAAGCAATCAATGAACAACTAAGATGCCACAACTATGAGTTGATACTTCTCATCTCTCTCCCTTCCTGTCTGTCTGTCTGTCTCTGTATCTCTCTCTCTCTAAAAAAGAAAGAAAAAAAAACTATTGATGAAACATAGCAAGTAACTGTCAGTGTAGTAGATAATTTAGACTAAAGATGGGTAGTGTAACTGAGCACAAAATTTAGAATTGAGCTTCCTAAAAACCAGTTCAAAAAGGAAAACAGGTTAATTCCTGCTTATAATATAAGAATATACCAGTTTAGTGGAAAACTCCTTTTCAATGCTGAATGCTTATATAGATCTTTTACTAATTCAGATTTTAAAGGTTTGGATCCTGCTCACAGTGCCAGTAGTTTGCCTGACCAGGTGGTGGTGCAGTGGATAGATAGAGTGTCAACCTAGGATACTGAAAACCCAGGTTCAAAACTCTGAAGTTGCCCGCTTGAGCACGGGCTCACCAGCTTGAGGCCAGGGTTGCAGGCTTTAGCATGGGATCATAGACATAACCACATGGTCACTGGCTTGAAGCCTAAGGTCACTGGCTTGAACCCAAAGTCACTGGCTGGAGCCCCAGGTATAGGCACAGATGAGAAAGCAATCAATGAACAACTAAGGTGCTACAACAACAAGTTGATGCTTCTCATCTCTCTGCCTTCATGTGTCTCCCATCCTGTCTCTCTGTCCCTGTCTCTCTCTTTCTCTCTCTCTCACTAAAAAAATAAAAGATTTCAAGGAACATTGAGTTGCTTAATGATTCGTGTCTTCAATCGCAGATTATAGAAGGTAAGGTGTTCATGTGGCTGTTTATTCAGTAAGCCAGGACTTCCACACTTTTTCACACCATAGCATACCTAGAGCATGTGTACATTCAGACAGATGGTCATCCCTGAGGGCTGATAACACTTCCCACCAATATTTGTGGTCACAGCACAGCAGGTAGGAATCCTTCATATAAACTATCTGTGACACTCAAGCAGGGGTCCCCAAACTTTTTACACAGGGGGCTAGTTCACTGTCCCTCAGACCATTGGAGGGCCGCCACATACAGTACTCCGTACACTGACCACCAATGAAAGAGGTGTCCCTTCCGGAAGTGCTGCGGGGGCCGGATAAATGGCCTTAGGGGGTCTCAATTTGGCCTGCGGGTTGTAGTTTGGGGACCTCTGCACAATAGCATAAAGTATGGGCGAAAGTACGTTTATAGTTGTGAGTATGCGAAACAGAGTTTTCTTGTATTACTATTTATCAATTATTCTATTTTCCAAATGAACAACTGTAAATCTACTTTTGCCCCACCCTCTATAATGGACTTTGAGTGGATTTCTGTGAATATAATATAAGAGAGTTTAGTCATAGAATTTTTAAAAACTGGACTCTACTGGAAACTAGAGTAATCAATAAGCAGTCCTTTAAATAATCAATTTTCTCTCTTATTTCATCCAAGTTTTTGGCAGTAAAACTTTTAGGTGTAATATCACTTGATATATAAGAATCCAAGGTTGGTGATTGAAAAAGCAGTCCTATTCTTTGTAATTGGCAAAGATTTTTTTTAATGCCAACACAAAAGCCTGAATTATCTCAAATACCCATGTGTGCAGAGGTGATTTAAAAAAAAAAATTTTAAGTGGACTCCAAGGGAGGATTTCAAAAACTTAAAATGAGACGCTACCAAACATGGAGAAGTTGAAAGATTAAGAGGTTCTGAGGTTACTGATTCACCAATCTGTCTGTACCACAAAACTAACCTCAATAAAGCACCTGTAAAATCACTTCTTTGAGTAAGATGGGAGCAGAGCACTCCCATAAAGGTAACTGAATACTGCCCTCAGCAACAGACTCAGCATAGTAGGGGATATTAACCAGCTAGTTATTGAACAAGACATGGGAAAAGTTATAGTTTTGGATTTGCTATTGTAAAATTAGACTATTATTTTTCATAGACCTAGCTTTCATGTTTAGTTGTGTATTGCATGTGTTTGTATCAAAATGGTGCTTACCTTCATGTTTGTTGAGGCAAGATGCCCTTTATTAAAGTTGTGCCACAAGATAGTGGTATAAGTTCTGAGGATTTCACATAAGACCGATTGTTAAAATGGTCATTTAAAACGGGAATTTTCTGTTAGCCCCCCACTTTTCACATGAAAAGAGGACTCTAAAGGAGCATTTAACAGTTTGAATAGTGACACCTTCTATTTATAGAAAATAGGTTTATCAATGTATTATAAAAGAAAATCCAACCTGACCAGGCAGTGGTGCAGTGGATAGAGCATTGGACTGGGACACAGAAGATCCAGGTTCAAAATCCCAAGGTGGCCGATTTGAGGGTGGGCTCACCAGCTTGAGCACTGAGTCAGTGGCTTGAGTGTGGAATCATAGACGTGACCCCATTGTCACTGGCTTGAAGCCAAGGTCACTCACTTGAGCAAGGGGTCACTCGCTCTGCTTTAGCCTCCAGGACAAGGCACATATAAAAAAGCAATCAATGAACAACTAAGGAGCCATAATGAAGAATTGATGCTTCTCATCTCTCTCCCTTCCAGTCGATCTGTCCTTATCTGTCTGTCTGTCTCTCTCTCTATCTCTGTCACACGCACACAAAATAATCATGCGTTTTTTTATGTCTAGCTTCTCTCATGGAGCAGTAGTCAACCTAGATAGTTCCAAACTTTTCTTTTCACTTTTCCATTATTTTAGGGGGCAGTAGGGAAGGGGAGAGAGAGAGAAGGAGGGAGGGAAGGAGAGAAGCATCAACTCGTTCTACTTAGTTGTTCAATTTAGTTGTGCACTCATTGGCTGCATCTTCCATGTTCCATGAGGTATCAAAGCTGCAACCTCAGCATGCCGGAACAACATTCTATCCACTGAACCAACTGCCAGGGCCTAGATGGTTCCAAACATTTTTTTTTTAATTAATTGTGTTTACATAGATTCCAGGGTCACCCCGAATGCATCCCTCCTCCCCCATATTCCCCTCAATGTCTCCCTTGCCCCCCTTCTACAGCGTCCTCTCCCCTTCCCTTCAGGTTTATCCCATCCTATCATCCCCTTTCCCTCTGTCCTCTTTTCCTCTGGTCCCTTTGATCCCTCCTCTGTCTCAGTTCCGTTCCTCAGTTCTCATTGTTCCTTGGATTTCTCAAATGAGTGAGGTCATATGATATTTTTCTTTCTCTGCCTGGCTTATGTCACTGAACATAATAGTTTCCAGGTCCCTCCATATTGTTGGAAAAGGTATTTCCTTCTTTTTCATAACCCCATAGTATTCCATTGTATATATGTACCACAGTTTCTCAATCCACTCGTCCACTGACGGACACTTGGGCTGTTTCCAGATCTTCGCAATTGTGAACAATGCTGCAATAAACATGGGGGCACATTTCTTTTTTTCAGTCGGTGATATGGTGTCCTTGGGATATATTCCTATAAGTGGGATGGCTGGGTCAAAGGGCAGTTCCATTTCTAAGTTTTTGAGGAATCTCCATACTGTTTTCCACAGTGGCTGCACCAGTCTGCATTCCCACCAGCAGTGCAGGAGGGTTCCCCTTTCTCCACATCCTCACCAGCACCTATAATGTGTTGTTTTGTTAATGAGCGCCATTCTGACTGGTGTGAGGTAGTATCTCATTGTGGTGTTAATTTGCATCTCTCTAATGATTAGTGATGTTGGACATTTTTTCATCTGTCTATTGGCCATCTGTATGTCCTCTTTGGAGAAGTGTCTATTCATTTCTTGTGCCCATTTTTTGATTGGATTTTTTGTTTTCCTGGTGTGGAGTTTTACAAGTTCTTTAAAAATTTGGGTATTAACCCCTTATCAGATGTGCTGTCGAATATGTCCTCCCATTGTGTGGTTTGTCTTTTTATTCTGTTCTTATTCTCTTTAGCTGTGCAAAAGCTTTTTAGTTTGATATAGTCCCATTTGTTTATCCTGTCTTTTATTTCATTTGCCTGTGGAGATAAATCAGTGAATATATTGCTGCAATAGATGTCGGTGAGCTTACTGCCTATGTTTTCTTCTAAGATGCTTATGGTTTCAATACTTACATTTAAGTCCTTAATCCATTTTGAGTTAATTTTTGTGCATGGTGTAAGTTGGTCTAGTTTCACTTTTTTGCAGGTAGCTGTCCAGTTTTCCCAACACCATTTGTTAAAGAGACTGTCTTTACTCCACTGTATGCTCTTACCTCCTTTGTCAAATATCAATTGTCCAGAAAGATGAGGGTTTATATCTGGGTTCTCTGTTCTGTTCCATTGATCTATATGCCTGTTCTTATGCCAGTACCAAGCTGTTTTGAATACAATGTCCTTGTAGTATAACTTGATATCAGGAAGTGTGATACCTTTCACTTTATTCTTCTTTTTCAAGATTGCTGAGGCGATTCTTGTTCTTTTTTGGTTCCGTATAAATTTTTGAAATATGTGTTCTATATCTTTGAAGTATGTCATTGATATTGCATTGAATTTATAAACTGCTTTGGGTAATATAGATATTTTAATAATGTTTATTCTTCCTAACCATGAACATAGTATATGCTTCCACTTGTTTGTGTCTTCCTTGATTTCTTTTATCGATGTTTTATAATTTTCAGAGTCCAAGTCTTTAACCCCCTTGGTTAAATTTACTCCTAGGTGCTTTATTGCTTTTGTTGCAATAGTGAAGGGGATTGTTTTCCTAATTTTTCTTTCTGACATTTCATTGTTCATGTATAAAAATGCCTCTGATTTTCTGTGTATTAATTTTATATCCTGTCACCTTGCTGAATTCATTTATTAGGTCTAGTAGTTTTTTGACTGAGACTTTAGGGTTTTCTATATATAGAATCATATCATCTGCAAATAATGATAGTTTTCCTTCTTCTTTTTCAATTTGGATGCCTTTAATTTCTTCTTCTTGTCTGCATGCTGTAGCTAGGACTTCCAGTACTATATTGAATAAGAGTGGTGAACAGGGACACCCCTGCCTTTTTCCTGATTTTAGGGTAATTGCTTTTAATTTTTGTCCATTAATTATCATGTTTGCTGTGGGTTTGTCATAGAAGGCCTTTATCATGTTGAGGTATGTTCCTTGTATCCCCACTTTGCTAAGAATTGTGATCATAAATGGGTGCAGGATTTTATCAAATGCTTTTTCTGCATGTATTGAAATTATCGTGTGGTTTTTCTTTTTTCTTTTGTTTATTTGGTGAATTACATAGATTGATTTATGAATGTTGTACCATCCTTGCCTCCCCAGAATAAATCCCACTTGATCAGGATGTATGATTTTTTGCATGTATTGCTGGACCCGGTTTGCTAATATTTTTTGTGGATTTTAGCATCTATATTCGTCAGGGATATTGGCCTATAATTTTCTTTTTTTGTGTTGTCTTTGCCTGGTTTTGGAATCAGAATTATGCTCACCTCATAAAAGGAACTTGGAAGTGTTCATTCCTCTTGAATTTTTGAAATAGCTTGAGAAGGATAGGAGTTAGTTCTTCCTTGAATATTTGTTAGAATTCACCAGTGAAGTCATTGGGTCCAGGGGTTTTGTTTTATAGGAGCTTTTTGATAACTGGTTTGATCTCTTTTGTTGTAATTGGTTTGTTTAGGTTTTCTGATTCTTCCAGATTGATTTTTGGAAGATGATGTGTTTCAAGGAATTTGTCCATTTCACCTAGATTGTTTAATTTCTTGGCATACAGTTCTTCATAGAATTTTCTTACAATATTTTGTATTTCTGTTGTGTCAGTTGTTATTTCTCCACTCTCATTTCTAATTTTATTTATTTGAGTCCTCTCTCTTTTTTTCTTGGTAAGTCTCTTTAAAGGTTCATTGATTCTGTTTACCCTTTCAAAGAACCAGCTCTTGGTTTTATTGGTCCTCTGTATTGTTTCTTTAGCCTCTATGTCATTTATTTCCACTCTGATCTTTGTTATTTCCTTCCTTCTACTACCTCTGGTCCTTACTTGCTATTCTTTTTCTACTTCTTTTAGATGTAGGGTTAGGTTATTTGAGCTTTTTCAAGCTTCTTAAAAAATGCATGTAATGCCATGAACTTCGCTGTCAGTACTGCTTTTGCTGTGTTTCATAGATTTTGAGTTGTTGTATGTTATTCATTTCTAGGAATTTTTTTTATTTCTTCTTTGATTTCATTGTTAACCCATTCATTATTTAATAACATGCTATTTAGTTTCCATGTGTTTGAGTATTTTGCAGTTTTTCTCTTGTGGTTGATTTCTAGTTTCATGCCATTGTGATCAGAGAAAATGCTTGATATGATTTCAATCTTCTTAAATTTGTTGAGACTGCTTTTGTATCCTAACATGTGGTCTATCCATGAGCACTTGAAAAGAATGTATATTCTGCTGTTTTAGGGTAAAAGGTTCTAAAGATATCTAATAAATCCTGTTGATCTAGTGTGTCCTTTAAGTCTGCAGTTTCTTTGTTAATTTTCTTTCTTGAGGATCTATCTAGTGATGTTAGTGGGGTATTGAATTCTCCTACTATTATAGTATTGCTGTTGATCTCGCCCTTTATATTCATCAAAGTTTGTTTTATATATTTAGGTGGTTATATCTTCTTGTTGGATTGCTCCCTTTATCATTATGTAGTGACCGTCTTTATCTTTTACTATAGTTTGGGTTTTAAAGTCCATTTTGTCAGACATAAGTATTGCTATCACAGCTTTATTTTCATGAAATATTTTTTCCATCCTTTTACCTTCAGTCTATGTGCATCTTTTGTTTTAAGGTATGTGTCTTGTAGACAGCATATGTATGGGTCCTGTTTCTTATCCATGCAGCTACTCTATGTCTTTTGATTGGCCCATTTAATCCATCTACATTTAAAGTTATTATTGATATGTAGTTGTTTATTGCCATTTTATTCTTTAAAGCTGTATTCCTCTTTTGCTATATTCCTTTCCCCCTTTGATCTGTTTACAAGAGGCCCCTTAACATTTCCTTCAGCATTGGTTTTGTTGTAATGAATTCCTTGAGTTTTCTTTTGTCTGGGAAGCTTTTTATTTCTCCTTCAATTTTAAATGATAGCCTTGCTGGACAAAGTAGTCTTGGTTATAGGCTCTTGTTCTGCATTACTTTGAATATTTATTGCCATTCCCCATGGAGATCTGAGTTACTTCCCCTCCTCCCCACTTCTTGTTTTCAGCTGTGTCTTGTTGGGCTGATTGGAGCTGGAGAGATATCTTGAGATGGGTGACCCGGAACCACTTTAGTGTTGTATAATGTGGAAGGATCAACCCTTCCCCCAGCTATGGCCACCTCCAGTACTGGATGAGTCAGCTTCTGAGGTCTTCCCATGCATTCCTCTGCCCGTCACCATCTGTCTATCTCTCCCCTCTTTTTTTTTTTGGAAGACAAGCCAGCTCTTTCAACATACCCCGTTCCCAGGTCCCCAGGCAAGTGGCTGTGAGCGATATTTTCTACTCTTTTCCATGGAATGGGGGCCCTTCTGGGCTCTCAGCCTCACCACGCCCCTACGTTCCTGTAAGCAGGGGAAGCTCACCGCTCATCGGCACTCCCCACCAGGCTCGGTGTGGCTTCTTCTTTGCTCCTTGGTTTATGAGAGCTGTTCTTGTAGTTCATGCTGTTGGTTTTTCGCACTGATTGTTTCTAAATTACTTTGTAATGCAGTTTGATGGTGTGAGATGGGAGTCTGTGCATCTGCCTACTCCACTGCCATCTTCTGGTCTCCTTATTTAACCTCCCCCAAACTTTTTTTTAAGATTTTATTTATTGATCTTTTAGAGAGAGGGAGAGAAGTGAACTTGTAGTTGCTTCACTTTAGTCATTCATTGATTGTTTCTTGTCTGTGCCTTGAAAAGGGCAGGCCCGGGGTTTCGAACTGGTGACCTCAGCGTTCCTGGTCAACACTACCCACTGTGCCACCACAGACTTTGACTCTTAACTCACAATAATTGTTATTCTGTGTTACAGTTTGGTATAGATTTGCATGCACACATGCAAGCATGCTTAAATCCACATACATGGCACACATACACACTCATGTGTCACGAAGCATTAGTTATTCTCACATGAGATGTGCTCTGACATTTCTTTTTTGTTCGATTATTTTAGCTCACTAAATTGGTTTCATGACTCATTAATGGTTTGCATCCAGCAGTTTCTCACCTTTCTCACAAAGTCACACTTCTGCTGCTCTAGTAACAGGGGCAGAGTTTGTGCCTTTCTACAACTGTAAAGATGTATGCCCTTTACTTTTGGGGTGTTGGCACACCTGACCTCCTCCTGCAGATAGCTCTTTCACTCCCAAGGCCTCCGCACTTCTATCATAATGGCATCTTACCTATTGACACTCTCCGTAGCTTGAATTCTGTAAAAAAATTCTAACAGATTTGTATCTGCCAATATATTTCTACAGTCATATTGAATCACAAATACGTATTGAATAGATCCTACCTAGTATTTTCTCAGTTATTTAATAGTACTTGGACAACCATTTGATAAAGATTTTAGGATTAACTGAATCAGAAAGTAAAATGAAAGCATAGTGTATTCATATTCTGAGGTCAAATCCAGCCCTAGCCTGCAGTGACTATTATTAGGTCCCATCTTCTGAGAGGAAAGATGTCGTCATTACATCCCACTGCCTCTGCCTGTAAATGTCGGCAAAGCACCTGGCCTTGCCACAGGCTTCTCCACAGGTGTCACCTGGAAAGAATGGACTGAGGAGGCCTTACCTATTTGGAATGGCCTACAGGATCCCTTCCTAGAGAAGAGTAAATCAGTACAGAGCAATTTTTATTCCAATAACCCAATTCTAGACTCTTTATTTGCCTACCTGCAAAAACTTGTTAGAGATGTGTCTCTAATCCAAAATTAGTTATGAGCAGCTGCAGTGGAAGGGCCCACTCTTATTAGTCCTGCCATCTGTGCTGTGGGTCGTGACAAGAAGTAGGTATCACCCAGTGGCCATGTATGGGATCGGTTTGGCTCTTGTTCATGGTCTCTCCTCCACACAATTCTGAGTGACGTTCTGAGTCACTCAGAACCAGCCAAATGGCAGTCAGCAGAATATTGGCCAAATAATATATGTCGTATTCATAGGATCGAATACATGCCACAGTAAGCAATTAGTTAATAACTAATAATTTGCAAGATCCTTCCTGATACATCATGAAATGAAAAAACAGCCTACTAAACAGTATATATGATGTGATCTTTGCTATTTTTTAAATAATAAGTGTGTGTGTGTGTGTGTGTGTGTGTGTGTGTGTGTGTGTGTAAAGGAAAAGCCAAGAATGCTAAACATCACAGTGTTATATTCATATAGTAGTATCATTGCTAGCAATTTTTCCTTTAAAGGCTTTCTGCAATTTTCACATTTTCTACCTTGGCTGTTTTATAGTTGTAGTTAAAAAAGTCAGTAAACATTTTAAGATTCTTCTTGCAATGTTTTTCCCATTTTAAAAATAACAAGGGAGCTAAAAAGCAATATACAATATACTAAAACATTATGCAATGTGTGCAGGTGGGGGAAGCAAGAGAACAGGCCGCCGTACAAGCCCTCCCCCGGCAGGTCGGGCCTTGGTCTGAATCAGTGGTCATGGCTGCAGGAGAGGGCAGTGAGCCCTTCGCAAGGGAGAGTGACAGTGCCAGCCAGAGAGCCTGGCCCAGGCCCAGTGCCATGCCCCTCACACACAGACGCAGCTCTGCAGGGCCCTGTCCCCCGTCACGCAGCCATCTGCTGCAGGGCATTTTCTTACTGACGGTAATATTAATGGACTACTTAATTAAACCAGCAAGCTTCCTGCATACATTTCCATTTCTCTGTCTACATTAGTGTCCAGCAGTAGGAAGCTTTTCTTACCCTGTACAGGATGCCGCCTTGGAAAGCTGTCGACATCAGGGACTTGCCTGGGATGGTTTCTGTTTCTACACAGGCAGTCAGAGCTCTGCCTACCAGGGGCCAGCAGCTCTGGCTCTGTCATTCTTAGTGCTGATCTTTGAGGTAAATGATCGAGAAAGGACCGTATGTCTTTCACTAGCTCCTGGACACAGACCCTGCCTCGAGGCAGACACTACAGACTTTGCTCTGGAAGGGGCAGCTTTGCTCCTGAATTTGGTCCACAGCCTGCTCTGCTGGGGGTTTTGTTAGGTTTAAAGAAGGAGCAGCAAAAGCTGTCAGGAGATACAGGCTGTTAGGGTGGGCCTGTTGGCACGGGACCTTGGAAGGAGAAAACCCTCAGTAACTCTCGAGTGTCATGTTCGTGTCAGCTAGTTTTAGTTGTTAGCAAGATGAGGGTTTTCTGTGTCTACAGTTTGTGTTGGAGACCATCTGCTGCTGAAACCCCCGCTCCCGGCCTGTGTGTCTGTAGAACTGAGGCAGCCGTCTGGGCAGCACCTGTCTCAGCACTCGGACACGATGTGTTCTGTCCTTTCCTTCCACTTGTGAACCTGGAGCTAATCAGCCCAGCCCCTGAAATAACGATTTCCCAGGGTTTCCAGATTCTCAACCCTGAGTTTGAGATTTCAGTGCTGTAGCCAGAAGGCAGCCACAGCTTGGGCTTGGCTTGGTTTGTCATTTGCCAACACTTTGGCAGTGCCAGGAGCACCCAGAAAACATGGAGGGATGGGTTTTTAGTGTATTATCATTTTAATTCTAGCAATTGTTATTTAGTCGTTTACTTTATACTAAGTCTGTGCTTAGTGTTTTACTGGTATTTCTCATTTTGCCCTCACAACACTTGCAGTTATGGGTGGCCCAAGGCAGTGAATGCTGAGGGCTGGCAGGTTGCCAGGATGGCAATTTGGAAAATATTGAGAGAATATGGAGCTACATTTCAGACACAGGGCTGTGTGGTCTCAAAGCCTGTGCTTATAACCACTGTACCCACTTCCTTTTCCAGGAGTCCCCGTGTGTCTTCGCTCAGGTCTTAGACCACTTTGCAGTGCTTCTGTGAGTCATCTAGGGGGAATGTCAGAGAATTTAAGAGCATCTACCCCTCACACACACTTTGGTGAGGACCTACTGCTGTGAAATGCCCCCCTTCACTGTCTTGCCACCTACAGGCTCCAGGAGATGCCTCAGGACCCTGAGCCCATGTGCCATTTATGCTGTAGGCTGTCTGCCTGAATGCTCGCCTCCTTTCATTCTGCTCTGCTGCGGTTGGCAGTCCAGACCTTAAGACAGGCACCTGGAAGTCCACTAGCCTCTCACCCCCCAGTCACAGCCTCCAGCTTCACTCTCTTCTGGGATTCACAGGACCCGCCCTTGCCACAATATCTGGGCCTTCTTAAAAAAAACTCCATGGAGGCCTTCACTCCTGCAGGCCTCCAACACTCACTGGACACTTGCCTCTTTTCCCTAGTCCTCCCAGGAACCTTCAGCAGGTCCTAGGGGGGAGGGGGGAGGGGGGAGGAGTGCTTCCCGCCTGCCTCGCTCCTTACTGCACTGCTTCCTGCTCTTGGCACACAGCCTCAAGCCTCATCTGGCCGGCCACTGTCCCAGGCACCTCACCCAAAGGGGGTTTGGAATGGGGGTAGTGGCGGGTGCTACAGGCCACCACTGTTGTTGAGTATGTACATGGGACAGCAGAACTTTTTCTTTGTAATCATCCTTAACAGGTTTACAGCTACGCAGCTATCAGTCACTTCACTGTTGACATCTTCTACTAGAAGTATAGTTTTTTCTAATGAGACCTAATATTTGATTAAGCCTACCTGCTGGCTGTAGAGTTTAACCTTCAGAGTGCTGCTATGTTTATTTTTCTCTAAGAATGATATTGTGGCATTTGGGGTATCTGCATTTTCTAAAATCTAAATTAATTTCCTTTTGTTCCTTCTATCTTTTCATGGTGATCTATTTATTAAATTGCTTGTGTTTCAGATTCCACTTGGATTCAGGGAGAAAGGAGGTTCTCATGTTGTGTTCTATCAGACTCTTAAAAAAACACCAGGAAGAAAATGTTTGCATTTGATGTTTACAGTTAATTACTCTGTGTCAGTGACGCATAAAATGGAGTCAAATTCAGCTCTGCCTCTACAGCTGTTTGGTAACCCTGACAGTAGTGTAACTGCTGTGACTCAGAGCTCCCAAGGGTTAGGTGATTTACTAAAAGATCCCATTTTAATCTCTTTTTTTTTAATGGATTTAAAAAAAAATGGATTTTAATGGATTTTTAAAATGGATTTTAGAGAGAAAGAAAGGGAAGAAAGAGAGAGAGAGAGAAAGAGAGGGGAACAATGTTCTGTTCCTGTATGTGCCCTGACTGGGGATCGAACTGGCAACCTCTGTGCTTGGGCTGACACGATCAACTGAGCTAAAAGATCTCATTTTAAAATGAGCTGGGTTTTACCAGGCCTGGCTTTTGCAAGCAGCTCAGCCAACAACCTTCGTGTTCATCAGCATGCTGGACACGGCACATTACAGATCGGTCCTCTCTCCTGTCTGACCCACTCCTTCCCGTCCTCCTTCTCTATCTGCCAGTGCATCGTTTTTAGTTTGCATCAAGAATATATTGAAGGAAATTAAAGGAAAACGCAAATATTCATACTATAAAACTAATTTATTTGCCACAGGTAAGTTTCAAATTTGACTTTCAAGTTTCTGAAACCAAAGATAAAAGAGAAACAGAATCAACTCTGTAATTCTCATGTTTAGAGGAAGGAAATCTATCTATTCCCATGAAGAAGTTCAGTGTTCTTGGTCCTTCATTGTAAAGCCCTTTTACATGGGACTTCATATAAGGAGCACCAAGAGAACGAGGGACTAGAATTCTTGGTTATCTGTTGTTGAGGCCAAAAGAGTACTACAGGGCTGTTCTTCAGTAAGTCAGAGACTGTCATACTGGACTGACCTCCCAGGTCTCCTTGTGTCAGAAACTACTGTTCAAGTCTACGGCCATACCACCCTGAACATGCCCGATTTAGTCTGATCTGGAAGCTAAGCAGGGTCAGGCCTGGTTGGTACTTGGATGGGAGAAACTGGTATTCAAGATGATTCCTACCATATCACACGGCATAGGCAAAGGGTGGGCTTTCCTGGCCAACCCAGAGTCAGCCCTTAGAGGCCTTTAAGACTGAACCGCTCGGTGCCCCACAGGAACTTACCAGTCATGCCAGGTGAAAATAATTCCAAGAGAGGCTGTGATGATGTGGTTCAAGTATGTAGGCAACTTGAGTCCACTTTGACCCAAAGAGAGAATTTGGGTTACCTAAAGAGATAAAAATTGCATGGGCTTCAAGTGGTGTATAATTATTTTCAGGTTGGTTGATTTTTTTAATAATTTTTATTTTTCAGTTACAGTTGGCATACAATATTATGTTAGTTTTAGGTGTGCAACCCAGTGATGAGACATTTATATAACTTATGAAGTGCCACCACGATAAATCTAGTACCTATTTGACACATACATAGTTATTACATTATTATTGACTCTGTTTTCCATGTTGTGCTTTACATCCGTAGCTCTTCTGTAACTACCAGTTTGTGCTTCTTTTCTTAAGGTTATTAAGCAATATGATAAAAGCTACAGATGAGCAGCCAGATAAAGAGATACGTAGGGTGAGGTCCTGTCAGGTCCTGACAGCCAGACCTTCTGTCTCCATGGAGTTGGGGTGTGTCCTCCCTTGTGAGTGTGCTCACCAGCCTGGAAGCTCTCCAGCCCTGACCACTGGAGTTTTATGAAGGCTTCCTTCCATAGGCACGATCAATTACTAACTCCACTTCCTGTCCCTCTCCCTCTCTGGAGGATGAAGGCTGAGGCTGAAATTACAGTTTCTTTTTCTTTTCTTTCAGGAATTCAATTTCTCTTTAGATAAAATAAGAATTAAAGTCTCAATACATTTGGGTTGTGTAAAACCAGACCTTTCCTAATTATTGTAGGCCACAATCTCTTTTTCTTCACTGCCTTCTAGAATATACAGTGTGTCCGTAAAGTCATGGTGCACTTTTGACCGGTCACAGGAAAGCAATAAAAGACAATAGAAATGTGAAATCTGCACCAAATAAAAGGCAAACCCTCCCAGTTTCTATAGGATGAGTGGCAGCGTGTGTGCATGCGCAGATGATGACGTAACACCTTGTATACAGCGGAGCAGCCCACGGCCACCATTGTTCATGAGTTTCTGGATAGAACATTCCCCCAGCAGTGGATAGACAGGGGTTCTGTCAAGCCATGGCCACCACAATCTCCGGATATGACGCCCTTAGACTTTTACTTTTGGGGTTATATAAAGCAACATGTGTACATTGAACGTATCAATGACATTAATCACTTAAAACAGAATTACAAACGTTATTCACTCTGTTACACCAGACGTCCTTACTCATGTGTGGCAAGAACTTCACTATCGTTTGGATGTGTATAGGGCAACAAATGGAACCCACATCGAACTGCACTGAATAGGTATGAAACTGGGGGTTTTCCTTTTATTTGGTGCAGATTTCACATTTCTATCGTCTTTTGTTGCTTTCCTGTGACCAGTCAAAAGTGCACCATGACTTTACAGGCACACTATGTACTAACTGAAAAAATTTCATCTATTTTGTATTTCTCACAGGCAGTGTAAGTTTATTATTTAATGTTTCATTTTGTTAAGTCTTCCTTCTCCTCTATATGACCTGTAAACCACTGATGGACAATGATTGTAATAATCAAGGCTGGTAATAATTTGAGAGGTTACTATATACCAGGTGTATTAGCCAGAGTGGACTAGGTTATGCTGTAATAGCAAATGACCTCGAAATCTCAGTGGCTTAACAGTTATTTTTCCCTGCACATAGTATGTGTCCATTGGAGTCATCAGGCAGCCTCTGCTCCACATGGACTCTCAGGATCTAGATTGACAGAGTCTCTATAACAACCTGTGCTCCTGTCTCCCGGCAGAGCAAGGGAATGTGACACACTGTGCATCATCTCTCTCTTTTTTTTTAATTTATTGAATTTATTGGGGTGACATTGGTTAATAAGATTATATAGGTCTCAGGTATAGAATTCTATAATTCATCATCTGTATATTGCATTTTGTGTTCACCACCTCAAGTCAGGTCTCCTTCCGTCACCATTTATCCCCCTTTACCCTCTTCTACCTCTCCACACCCCCTTTCCCTCTGGTAATCACCATAAAACGCTGTCTGTGTCTATGAGTTTCTGTGTGTTTTTTACTTAATCCCTTCACCTTTTTCACCTGTCCTCCTAATCCCCCTCCCATTTGACAACCATCAAAATGCTCTCTGTATCTATGAATCCACATATACGTGCAATCATAAGGTATGTATCTGACTTATTTAATTCAGCATGGTACCCTCTAGAGCCATTCATGTTGTTGCAGATGGCCAGCTTCCTTTTTTTTTTAATGGCTGAATCATATTTCATTGTTTTTATGCACCACTTCTTTATACATTCATCTGTTGGTGGACACTTAGGTTGCTTTAATATCTTAGCTATTATAAATAATGCTGCTATGAACATACGGATGCATAAGTCTTTTCAATGTAATGTTTTGGGTTTCTTCTGATAAACGCCCAGAAGTGGAATTGCTGGGTCCTTCATTGTTTCTTGTTATACTCTTCGCTTTAAAGTCTATTTTGTCTGGTATAGGCATTGCCACACCAGCTTTTTTTGTTGTTGTTGTTATTCCATCTTCATGAAATATATTTATCCATCCCTTTCTTTTGTATCTGTGTATGTGTGTGTCTTTTGATCTGAAGCCAATCTCCTATAGGCAGCCTATATAATTGTCTTGGTTTTTCATTCATTTAGCCACCGTATGTCTTTTCTTTTTCTTTTTCTTTTTTTGTGGTAGAGACACAGAGAGTCAGAGATAGGGACAGACAGGAAGGGAGAGAAATGAGAAACATCAATTCTTCATTGCAGTTCCTTAGTTGTTCATTGATTGATATCTCATATGTGTCTTGACCTGGGAGCTACAGCAGATCGAGTGACCCCTTGCTCGAGCCAGCGACCTTGAGCTGAAGCTAGTGAGCCTTGCTCAAACCAGATGAGCCCGCGCTCAAGCTGGCGACCTCAGGATCTCTAACCTGGGTCCTCCACGTCCCTGTCCGACGCTCTATCCACTGTGCCACTGCCTGGTCAGGCCCACCGTATGTTTTTTGATTGAAGCATTTAATCCATTTGCATTTAAATTAATTGTTGATAGCTATGTATTCACTGTCATTTTTTTATTCATATTTCGATCATTTTTTTTCTTCTCAAAAAAGACCCTTTAATATTTCTTGTAATGGTGGTTTGGTGGTGATGAACTCCTTTAAGTTTTCTTGTCTAGAAAGCTCTTTATCCTTTAATTCTAAATGATAGCTTTTCTGGGTAGAGTAATCTTGGTTGTAGGTCCTTGCTTTTCATCACTTTGAATATTTCATGCCAATCCCTTCCAGCCTACAAAGTTTCTGTTGAGAAATCAGCTGACAATCTATGGGAGCTCCTTTGTAGGTAATTAACTGCTTTTCTCTTGCTGCTTTAAGATTTTCCCTTTGTTTCTACCCTTTTGCATTTTAATTATGATGTGTCTTGATGTTGTCCTCTTTGGTATCTTGTTTGGTACTCTAAGTTTCCTGGTCTTGTGTGTCTATTTTCTTTACCAGATTAGGCGATTTCTCCATCATTATTGTTTTCAATTTCTTGCATTCTTCTTTTTCTGGCATCCCATGATGTGAATATTGGTGCGCTTGAAGTTGTCCCAGGGGCTCCTTATACTATCCTCATTTTTTTGGATTCTTTTTTCTTTTTGCTGTTAATTGGGTGTTTTCTGCTTGCTTCATCTGTTGTAGTATTGATTCCTCCGAATGTAATTTCCATTTCAGTTATTGTATTCACTTGTGACTGGCTCTTTTTCGTTTCCTCGATCTATTTTTATGTTTCCTCTTTGTTGAAGCTCTCACTAAGTTCACTTACTCTTTCTCTAAGTTCATTAAGAATCCTTATAATCAGTGTTTTGAACTCTGCATCTGGTCAATTGCTTATCTCTATTTAGTTCTCCTTCTGGAGTTTTGTTTTTTTATTTAACTTGGAACATGTTTCTTTATCTCCTCATTTTGGTGGCCTCCCTGTTTTTGTTTCTATGTATTAGATAGAGCGGCTATGTCTCCCGGTCTTGGTAAAGTGGCCTTGTATAGTCGGTATCCTGTAGGGTCCAGTAATGCAGACTCTGGTCAGCTGAGTTGGGCATTTCAAGTGAAACCCCCCCTCCCATGTTGCTGTGTGCACCCTCCTATTGGAGTTGGGCCCTGATTGTTGTTGGTATGTCAATGGAAGTCATTTATTCACTCCCAGGCTGTAGGCTATGAGAACGCACCCCAAGTAAAGTGAAGGATCAGTTGTTCAGCAGCCCCCCGACAGAGCAGGACTCACTTCAGTGGGGCTCTGCTGCCTCATGAGTCTGCCCTGTGAGGAGGTGGCTTATGGAGGGTTTGGGTGGTGCTTTGGTGTGGTCTAAAGCTGACCACTGGGTGGCTGGCTCTGGAGCCTCCTGGGAGGTGCAGGCCAAGTTCAGCCACTGCCTCTGCTGTGCTTGGTGCCACCCAGCATGAGCTACTGAGCAATGTGCAGATAGCTGCTTTTTGTGCTGGGCTTGGAGGTGCCTGGGGGAGACCAATCTATGACCCCAGTATGGCTGTTACTAGGGCCTGGGGCTACTTAGCCAGAAGTATGGGGCATGCCAAGGTCAGATGCTGTTTGTTTGTGATTTGTGACCCTTTGAGATATTTTAGAAAAGTCTGCAGCATGAGCCAAAACAGACTTTATATGGAAAAGCCACTGGAAGTTGCGTGGGTGGGCTTGCAAGTTGGGTGGGGCAGGATCTCAAGGAGTCACTGTGTAGGATAAACACTGTTAGCCAGGTTGATGGGACTCAGATATGGCACCCACCTTCTGGCTCTGCCTGCTCTGTGGGGAGGACTCAGTGAAGGGGCAGTGGCCTCTGCCAGCACTTCTGTCTGGGAGACGCTGCTTTCAGCATTGGAGGTCAGAGCAGATAAGTCCAAGGAAGTGCACAGGCCCTTTAAGAGGAAAGCCTGAGACTCCAATAGGCTTTCTTCTCAGCCACAATCCCTGCTGGTTTTTACATCCAGAAGTTATGGGGACTTCTCTTTCTGGCCCCTGACCCCTGGACTGGCAGACCCAGTGTGGGGCTGGGACCTAGGCAGCTGAGATACCCCTCCCAATTTTTAACCACCATAGGTTGTACAGGACCTCTCCATTCTGCTATTCTGCCCTTCCTACCAGTCTGGCTGTGGCTTCTTCTGTATATCCTTAGTTACAAGACTTCTTTTGAGCTAGAGTTCAGGTGGCTGTGAATGATGATTGTTCTATAGTTTAGTTGTAATTATTTTAAAATTTATTTTATTTTATTCATTTTAGCGAGGAGACATAAAGTGAGAGAGAGAGAGAGAGAAAGGGGGGAGAAGCTGGAAGCATCAACTCCCATATGTGCCTTGACCAGACCAGTTCAGGGTTTTGAACTGGCGACCTCAGTGTTCCCAGGTTGATGCTTTATCCACTGCGCCACCACAGGTCAGGCTGTAATTTTTTTTTAAGTGAGAGGAGGGGAGATAGAGACAGTCTCTCACATGTGCCCCGACCAGGATCCATTCAGCAGTCCCTGTCTGGGGCCGATGCTCAAATCAGCCAAGCTATCCTCAGCACCTGGAGCCAAGCTCAAACCAATCAAGCCACTGGCTGCAAGAAGGGAAGAGAGAGAGAAGGGGGAGACGGAGGGGAAGCAAAGAAATGGTTGCTTCTCGTGTGTGCCCTGACCGGGGATCAAACCTGGGATGTCTGTATGCCAAGCCGATGCAGGGTCTGTTTAGAGCTTACGGGTCTCTGGTGGCAATGCAAATGAATTATTTCAACAATAACTAAATAAAATAAATTACTGATAAATGTTATTTTTTAATCTTTTTTGATAAATATTTGATAAACAGTTGAAATTAGAAAAATCTTATCAGAGGTAGATTTTACTTATAAAATAGTTAATATAAAGATATTCTTTCTAATAATATTCTGGATGCTACAAGAACCCCCTGTCTGTTGAGAGCACTCCCCACTTGGCACCAGTGTGAGGCAGCCGCCACCTCTGTGCAGCCCTCCAGGGTAGATAAGTGATGACAGCAGGTAAGGACAGCCTGTGATGCAGGCTATGTTCCGTCCTGCAACGTCGCTGCTGCTCTGTCAGGAGGTGTCACTGCCATCTTACCTCTTGAGATTCAGCCTCTCCAGCTATGCCTCTAATCACCTGTTGTCCATCAGAGCACAATGGCAACGAGAGGTCAGTAAGAGTTTGTCTTTGTTCCTGCCAGCCTTTTGACAAGGTGATGGTGATTGGCAGTCGTGCAGGCTTGCCTGCATGCTCCTGTGGAGTGGTGCGCATGATCCCCAGATAGGACTGCACTAGACAGCAGCTGGCATAAATCTTTGATGGAATGTTCAGCAAAGGAATAGCTTTATATCTACAAAGACATAATCGCCCTTTGAAATGTTGTATAAAAAATATTTGAATTGACTCACTTTAGATGATAGCCCAAAGAAGGAGTTTATTTAAAATGAAAACTGAAAGTTTTGATGAAGATAATTTGTTAGTTATAACTTCCTGAAGGCTTTACTGTGTGCCTAGTTGATGAGCTCTAAGAGGAGATTTTTGCTGAGTCACTAGGAAGGAAAAGGAGACCAATTGGCCAGTGAGCAGGGGGTCAAGGAGAGAGCTGAAGGGGAGTGTCTGTGCCCAGACTGAATGAGGGGATAGGAAATGGTTAAGAATTGGCCAGTTCAGGGAGAAGCTGTTGTTGGTTTATCTGTTGTGCTGTTACACTCCTATGCTGTTGTATTAATATACTATTATGGGTTTTCCAGCAAATTACCTCTTTTACTGGTGAACAGCACACAGTGACTTCTGCTTTTCCTCTTTCAGACCACTGCTCTTCCAGACAAGTGAACACGTGGCCAGTAGTCCTGCACTGGGAGACATTATTCCTTTCAGCATCATTATTCAGTTTTTGTTTTCGAGAGCGCCTGCTGAGCTGAAATCCCCCTTCCAGGTAATACAGGGAAGCATTCACTGAATGCATTCCTGGCCTTCTCTTTGTCCTATTTTGTCATGGATTTCTGTCTTAGCAGCAAATCATTAAGGAAGGAAAATTCCCACTGCCCTGTAGTGTGAGAATTACCTGAAGAATCTAGAATGATCTGTCTAAGTAAGGACACAAGTGATTTATATTCATAAAGCTTTTCTGATAGAGGCCCCATTTCCTGTGCTGACCCAACTGCAATTGGCAAATCCATAGGTTCCTTGGAAGTTAGGAAGGTGCCCACCCAAGGGCTGTGCCCACCCAAGGCTAGTTGGTGTGGGAGGTGTTTCACGTAGGGAGCACGTTTTGAACTAGCGCTTGCTGCCATCCACTGAAGAACTGTGTGCACGTCTCTAATTGTGTCTCAACCCTGCAGAGGGCAGAGTGGTCCCATGCGCGCTTCTCCCAGTGGCTGGATGACCATCCGTCAGAGAAGGACAGGCTCCTGCTCATCAGGTAAAGACGTGTGCACCAGAGGCACCTGTGTGTTCTCAGAAGCGCAGGCAGAGTGGGAACCGCGGGCCAGTGGACGGCACTATGGCGGCGCCCTCTGGCGGCTGGTCGCCTTACTGCAGGGCTCACGGTGGGGAATGCGGCCGGCCGCCCCACTGGGCACCAGTATTGCTTTCCAGGCCCTTCGCGTCCAAATCTTCATGTCCCTGTGTGCTCGCCCACGCCTGAGGCAGCCTAAGAACTGTGCACTTGTGGTTTTGAGAGCCAGTCTCAGCTGGGCTGTTAACTCTCCTCTGGAGCACAGATGCGAGTCCACTGTTAAACCGACTGAAACCTGGTTTCGTTATTGGTAGGAAACCAGGGTGAGGCAGCAGCTGCTTAGATGCCGGCTCCTCCGTGGTACCCACACAGTTTCCACGTCCTCCCTGTGTCCCCGCCCCCCGCCCCCCTGGCAGGAGGCTTTAACTGTCACGCGTCAGCCTCTTTCTTCCATCAGCACTCTTGGAAATGTCTTCACCACAGTCTCCAGAGACCTCTTAGCACCACATCCAAGCGTCTCGCGCTTACCCTCTGCAGCTTAGCTGGGGTTGACCACCTCCTTCTTGAAACTACTCCTCGACTGACTGACTGACTTTATTTCTATTGACGCTGACTCTGTGCCATGCCTGAGGACACGGCAGACTGAGACACAGCCCTGCCTTCTCTGAGCTAAAATGACGCCACAGCCACCTCTCTCTTTCTCTTTCTCTCTCCCTCCCTCCCTCTCTTTATTCAGGAGGCAGAGACAGACTCCCACATGCACACTCCGGCCAGGATCCACCTGGCAAGTCCACTAGGGGGCGATGCTCTGCTCATCTGAGGCTGCTCCATTGCTATTTCAGCACCTGAGACTGGATGGTGGAGCCATACTCATAACTGGGGGGCAAGGGAGGCAATTTGCTCAAACCACTGGAGCCATTGGCTGGCAAAGGGAAAAGAGGGGGGGAGGGCAAGGGCTGGGGAAGCAGATGGGCGCTTCTCCTGTGTGCCCTGGCCAGGAATCGAACCCAGGACTTTCACATGACAGGTGGATGCTCTACTGCTGAGCCAACCAGTCAGGGCCCACCTATTTGTGTTCTAACTTTTCTTGCCACTTTTTCCCTCAGTCTCATTTGCTGAGTTGTCTTGTGTCTGCTCCTGAAATGCCATAATTTCTCACAGTCACAGCTTGTTCCTGGCTCATTTTCCTTAACATTCTGTCTGTCCTTGGGTCTCCAAGTGAGCTTGTTCAGACCATGTCTTTAGTGCTGTCCTCTGTCCCATGGCTCCCAGGTCTGTCTCACCTTGATTGCCTAAGGCCGGGCCAGCAAGCTTGCTGTCTTCTGTTGCCCCTCAAAGTTCCAGAAAAATCAAATAATCTTTCCTCTCATATCTGCTTATTCTTCTAGACTCCTTGTCTTGGATAAAGTGTCACTGTCATTTATCCAGCAAGTGAGAAAACCTTTGGGTCATCATTCAGCTCCTTGTCACATTTCTCCTCCAAATCAACAGCTCTGGAAACCATTCTCGGTTCTCCCAGATCCCAACAATGTTGCTCTAGGGGTCACAGACCCGGGCAGGCTTTCTGAGCCTGAGTGCAGGGGATGAGTTGGGTTACCTAAAGCCTCTGTGGTGATGTGCTGTCAACTAAGTTTGCACACAGGAGTCACTCACAGAGCTGTGAAAACCCTGGTGTGCAGGCCACACCCCTGACTGGCTGAAACTCTAGAGCCGGGACCTGGTCTCAGGTTTCTTACAGCTGCCTGGTCAGTTCTGCAGCACAGCCAGGGCTGAGCCCCTGCCCGGTGCCAGGTGCCAGGCCCACCAGGGAGGGTGCTGTCGGAGGCCAGGGAGGGACACAGGTCCAGCCTCAGGGAGGGGCACTTAGCCCTCAGGTTTGGTGCCTAGAGCCTGCCTGAATCATTCAGCCTCTGTGCCTCTGAAGAAAAAGTGGATTAGTTTGGGCCCTGCTCTTCATACTTGCTTATATGTTACTCTTCTCGGCCATGAGCATCTGACCAAGCATTGGGAGGGTGCTGGGCCAGCCTCCCCACAGCCCTGAGACTGGCTACAACCACCCCAAAGAAGGTTTCTAGGCCCGGTCTAACTCAGGACTCTGCAGTGTCCGGGGATTTTTTGTTCTGAGTCTCTAAGACTTGCTCAACTGCAGCCCACTTGGTAATAGAAGAGTATTTAGAATTCAGATCATTGAACAGGGATCAGTTTTGTCTTCTTAACCAGTTGGAATGAGTTCACCCTCAACAGTTGACTGCTATGTACACATCACAAATCCTTTTCCTTTGATTCTCTTTAGACATATCTCCTGGGTGATTTCATCAGAAGCACTGTTGCTAAGCCTATATTTAGCAACTGAAAATCATGCTAAAAAATAATGTCATGCTTTTTAAACAAGCTCTAACCCCCACGTGCGCTATCAGAGTTTTGTGCTCTGAGCTGCAAACCAAGCCCTCCCTGCGGCATTCCGAGCACTGCATCCTGCTGGGGCCCAGGCTGTGGACGAGGCCAGCACTTTTTCCTGGAGCCTGTTGTCTCTTATCTGTTACTGCAACTGACTCTATCCCTGCATGCTGGATGAGTTTCTTCCCCTGTAGATAAACCCAGGGTGAGTGTTGCTCTTTAAATGTCAGTAAATTTGTTTTGGCTCTGCGGGGAAACCTTGCCATATACTCTTCTGTTCCTCCCAGCACAGTGTGTCAGCTTGTCATAAAATAGGGCAGCCTGAGGTAGCGTGCCCCTGCTGCTGAATAAGTGGCAAATACTGAATACTGAACTCTCGCCTGCCTTGCTGCTTCCTGTGACACCACGTTTCTCCAGAGCTTCCTTTCTGTTCCCTTTTGACAGCAGATGTTTCTCTAGAGTTATCTAAATGAATACTTGCCAAGTTAACTTGAAAATTAGAGTAAGCACTGGCTCCTGGGGCCAAGCAGGGGAGACTGTTTCTACTCTGCGCCCACCAGCAGTGCCCTGCCATGGGTGCCCTGGGTGCACAGGCTGCCCGGGGAGACCTGCGGTCTCTAATGTGTTTTCAGTAGAGATGAAGACCGAGTGTTTGGTGAAAAGATTTCTCAAGCTCTGCAGAAGTGGGAGGGTTGATCTCTAGCCCAGTTAGTTTTTTGTTTGTTTTATGAGACAGAGACGGAGAGGGCCAGGCAGGAAGAGAGAGAGATGAGAAGCAACAACTCAGAGCTGTGTCTTTTTAGTTGTTCATTGATTGCTTCTCATATGGGCCTTGACTGGGGACCTCCAGCTGAGCCAGTGACCCCTTGCTCAAGTGAGAGACCTTGAGCTCAAGCCAGTGACCTTGGGCTTCAAGTCAGCGACCATGTGGTCATGTCTATGACCCCGTGCTCAAGCTGGTGAGCTTGCGCTCAAGCCAGCAACCTTAAGGTTTTGAACATGGGTCCTCAGCTTCCCAGGTCGACACTTTATCCACTGTGCCACCACCTGGGCAGATAGGCCCATTTAGTCTTTTTCTTACTCTAACCTGCTTCTCCCTCACTTTTCCCTTAGTCTAGTTAGATCACCTGTACGATGTCAAAAATGTGTCCAGATATTACTGTCCCATTGGTATTTTTTTATCTCTACAGCAGAGGTACTGAACCCACCAGTTTCATATGCGCATTCACCGAACCCTTCTTTAGTGATAAATAAAATATGATTTTTTTTCCAAATTTAGTTTTGCCGGTGTGAGACTAGAGTTGCTCAACTTGGCACTGCATATCATGCAGATAGGACGCTGACTCCCATCCCGTTCTGTGATACCTGTGAATCCACGTTGTACATATTCGTCCGACCACTTTCTTTTTTTGCTCGACATAGTTAGTATAGATTAAAATATTAAGAAAGAAACCACACGACGTACAACTACGACAGCCGTTGACTACTGCCCGCACTAAATTCCCCGCAGCACTGGTTAGCCAAGCAATGTAACGTGATCTTCTGCAGCAAGTGATGGCCAAGCGGGGAGTGTCATCACGACTTTACACAAGTGTGTCTTTACCTCCGTGGCAGAGGCTTCTCCGAACCCCTGAGACCGACTCATCGAACCCCTGGGGTTCGATAGAACCCAGGTTAAGAACCACTGCCCTACAGTTATCATACAGTTCTGGGTGCCAGATGAGTCCTTGGGCGCCTTGCCCTGCTGCCTTGGTCCAGGGCCCAGAAGCTAAGAAGCATTCCCTCAGCTCCTGAACTTCAGGTTCTGTAGATGGAATGTAATATTCAGTCTCCCCTGGTGTCCCTGTGGCACTAGATACCCACTAGTTCTGGAAACTAGTTGCCTGAGATAAGACCCAAAGGGAGGATGGAGCCAGGGAACATAGGGCCTCACCTGCCCCTGAAGGCAAGCGGCATATCTTGCAGTCATGTATGTATTTCAGTACTAATACACTTCTACATAATGCTTGACAAACAATTCTGTATCCCATAAAAGCCTCCACTTGGCTAGTTTATATCATGTTGAACAGTGTTGCCATGTTACAAGTTATTCCTGTATTAATTGTTTGCACAATCTCTACACTAATTCTTTTCAGGAAGGGTAACTAATGATCTGTTATGATTACATACCAGAGTTGGGACCAATTCTTACATAATACTTAGCCTGACTTTCAAGAAAGCTGATGTTTTGCTCAAGCAAATGAAGTAATTTAATAATTTCTTGAAAATCTTGCTCTGATTTTATGTGGGAGGGTAGCTTTAATCTTTTATTCTTTACATAGTTCTAATGGTGTTTTTGACAACTATCAAAAAAAACCTAACCAAATTGATTTCTGAACTTTCTTCTACATATTGTGTAGTTCGTGTCTTATCTTTTTAAATGAAAATGAAGCTAAGTTGATTTTTGTATTAGATAAAATGGATCTAATCCACTCATTACAGAATAATTACAGTTTCTGAGAATTTCAATGCAATAATTTCTTAGCTTGATATATATTGTTGTCTCAAAGACAGTTGGACCCTTGAGGATTTTTCTTCTGTGTACAAGTCTTCAGGGACTGCATTTTGGGAGCGGGGTGATTGCCTAGGCAGGATGCCATGGCAACTTGAAAAGTTACTAAAAGAAGCAAGTCTTTTTTTTTTCTCATAAAGAGATAGCCTCATTAAGGCTCAGCTCTGACAGGAAATAAGGCATCTCTCGAAACAGTCTTCTCTAAGAGCGTTAAACGGACTTGCACATGCCTTTGCTTCTCTGGAGGACCCCACCATCATGTTTCTCTTTCCTTTCTCCTGTACTTCTCCTTGCCTTTTCATCACAGTTCTTCCTGTATTTCTAATTCTTTTTTTTATTCATTCCTCATGCATTTATCAAGCACTCAGTCCTAGGGTTACATCAATAAAGAAAACAGCCCCAGCCTTCAAAGTTAAGTCGTAAGGGGAAACTGACCAGCAACAGGCTAGTCTAGTAGATGTTCTGCTCAGTTCATGAGGTCTCCTGGGAAGGGTGCTGGGGACACAGTGTAAGTGCTTTATTAGGCACATAGTTGTATCTGGAAGAGAGCTAGTGCTTCAGAGTGCAATCTTTTAATTCTCCTAACTGTATCATGAACATATTACTTCCATCTCGCAGATGAGCAAAGCAGCTCAAATGTAGCCCAGACCATACTGCATGGGTTGGGGGAGGGGGGTGAGCCTGATACACCAGTGAGGCAGCTTAAACAGGGGCAGCCAGTCCTCAACATCGTTTGAACAGCACATAGCGCCAGCCTTCAGGGGTCCCAAATGCTGGGATCTTGCTAAGCCAGGGCTGTTGATGCCTGGAGTTAGGAGTCTTTCTCAAAAACTGCATTTGAGCTGGGTCCTAAGTAAGAGCTCTACCAGGAAGAAAGCAAGAAAGGGAAGTAGAAGAGAAACGGCACAGACGTCTCTATGCAACCATGTCTGCACACCCCTGGTCTCTCCCTGGTGGGCACTGGGGCTGGGCCTGGAGCCACAAATGGGGAAAGCTGCATGTGTTGGTAACACAAGCAATGGGAACTAAGGAGTTGAGAGCCCTGTTTAGGCCACAGCGAACTGTCTAGAACAGCATTGGGGGGTGAGTTTACCCATTGTCCTAATAGGTCTGGGGCATGGCCAGTGATGGACTGCAGGCAGATGGCTCTGGCTAGCGTGGGGATGAGGACGCCAGGATGGCCAGCATCTGCAATGCCACAGCAGTAATTAAGGCACATAATGGCAGGACTCAGACTGAAGCAAAGGGGGAGGAGGGGCTGGGTGTGGAAATGCAGAAGACAAATTAGTAGGACTTGGTAACTGATTCAGTGAAGCACTGAAGGAGAGCTTTTAGAGAGAGATGTTGGTGCCTTTCGTTCAAACAGGGAAAGGTGGGCAGAACAGCCCAGAGGTGGTTTTTTTCCTGTTTCATTTGTTTTATGGCAGAACTAATTTTTTAGAGCAAATTTAGATTGCAGCAAATTTGAGAAGGTACAGGTATTTCTCATACAGCCCCCCCACACACACACATGCACAGCCTCCCCCATTATCAACATCCCCACCAGACAGTCCATTTATAACAATCAATAAACCTACACTGACAGGTACTGCCACCCAGACCAAGCACATGGTTTGCACTAGGTTAGGTTTTATTCGTAGTACGTCCATTCTGTGGGTTTGCACTACCCTAGGTTTCTGACAGGTGAGTTTGAGGGATACTTGGAAAAAATCAGGTAAAATACCCAGAATGCAATTAGAAAGAAATCAGGAGGGAGGTCAGGGCTGGAAATAGGGGACTGGAGATTTCATTTTGTAGGAGCTGAGGCTGTGAGCGTAATGGCGGTGCTGGAGGGGCACTGCCGAGTGTCGAGCTGGACAGCTCCAGGCAGGTGTGTCCCCACAGTTAGATGGAAACTGAACAAACCTGAGCAAGGATTAACACTATTTTCAGTGTTTGGGAGCAAAACTACCAGTTAAGAATTAGAGGGGAACTAAAACTGAGTATGTGAGCTAAAGTATTAACTTACATCTTTACAGACAGGCTAAGTTGTGAATATTTTTAAAAAAATTATGATAAAAATGTGTTGTATCTGGGACTTAAATAGACCAATAATAATAAAAAGATCTTTTAACCATTATTTTGGCTACACTTAAACATGATCTAACATTTAAACAGATCATCTGGTTTAAGAATTGAAAACTTTCCATGAAGGGCCAGATACTAAATATTTCTGGCTTTGCATGCCATGTGACCTGCCTGCCTATTCAGTTCTGTCACTGTAGTGTACAAGCCACCAGAGGCAATATATAAACCAAAGTGCATGAGCTGGATTTGGTCTGTGGGCAGTTTGCTACCTCCCTCATCTAATTCAGAGAACACTGTAATCATAAATAGCTGGCTGGTATCACATACCCTTGACTAAATTCAGGCTGCCTCATCATCCTATCATTTGTCAAAAATTTGAGCGCAAGAGCAATTCTCTTTGTGGGTTCACGTTCCATCAAATAACAAGAGTACAGAGCACCTACTGGTGTTACTGTGTACACCCGAGGGCCCCAGCCCCATGCTCTGAGCAGACCTTCGCAGGCGTGAGCTCTGCATAGGCTTGAGCTGCATGTGGCTTTTCAGAAGTCCAAGTGGGAAACGGGAAAGGAAACTCGAGTACAATGCAGACTGAAATGGCGGTTCTGCACCCCAAGCACAGCATTAGCAATAAACGTTGGAAGGCTGTGGTCACTTAGCTTATGGGACTGGGCAGGGCAGTTCCAGAAACGGGCTTTTATGTATTGACCCCCTCTAAGCTGTTTTATTTATGTAATTCTTTTGACATTGTTTTCATTTTGGTTTTCAGGGGAGCCTTGGAAGCTTATGTTCAATCAGTAAGAAGTAGAGAAGGCAAAGAATTTGCACCAGTGTATCCCATAATGGTTCAACTGCTTCAAAAAGCTATGTCTGCTCTTCAGTAACAATGTGAAGAATTCCTTCGTCTCCACTTTGCGCTAACCCATGCAGGGTTGACGGTCAAACGAAGTAACACACACTCTAAAAGACAGACACCACTTACTGTGTATTTTAAGAATGTTATCAACTTTCCTGTATTTCCTATTGATCTTTTCCTGTTTTTATCTTTAGCCCCTTTGCTTAAGTAGCAGCAAATGTCAAAAATCACCTCCACCTTCAATTCCAGGACCTGATTTCCCAGAAAAATATACAACTCTTCTCCTTCCCAGACCTACCAGGCTAGTCCCTGTAGGTATGCACACATTAGGTCCCTACTGCTTTTAAAGGTGTCAAGTTAGTCAGTGCCCTGCTTCCTCCAACCACCTTTTTTTCTCATTAGGTATGTAGCCCAGTGGTTGCCACATCTGGTTGTATGTTAGAATCAGTAGTGGAAGCTTTAAAAAATCCTAATATTAATTTGTACACATCTGGGTAGGAGCCAGGCAATAGTATTTTTAAAAAGCACCCTCTGCCTGGCCTGTGGTGGCGCAGTGGATCAAGGATCAACCTAGACCAGTGAGGTCACCAGTTTGAAGCCCTGGGCTTGCCCAGTCAAGACACACACAGAAAGCAACTACTGCAAGTTGATGCTTCCGACTACTCCCCTTCCCCCCCCCCCACCTTGCCTCTAAAAATCAATACAATTCTTTAAATCAAAAGCATCCTCAAGTATTTCTAATATGAACAAAGTATGCGAACCACAGGCATGTCCCAAAGCCAAGATATACAGCTAAATGGGGTTTGTTGTGCTGGCTAAATGTTGCTAAACACACACCGTGTCTGATAAAGACAGAGCAAGGCTGGCTTTGCACTTTGTGTGTCATTTATTAAAAGCAGACTTTTGGGGCTGTTTAGCTTCGTAACAGAGATGCCAAGTTAAAAATAAAAACAATTTTTGCTTTACAAAGATTCTAATAAATAGTGGATAATGATAGCTCTTTTTCTATTGCCCTCATCCTGTTAACATTTTATTTATAATTTAATGCCTAAAACCCCATCAGCAACTTAATTTCCATCCCCTGAACCTGCTATTGTGACATCTCGTAATTTTCAATCAAAATCAATCAACAGAAGTCAGAGATAAACAATTTTTTTCATTTTATTTGAAATAATATACAAGAATATAGTGTGCAAAATTTTGGGGCAACATCATGAAGTGTAATGAACTGAAATAAATTTTACAGCTGTGATTCCTAACCAGAAACACCACTTGGTAAGTAACATGAAAGCCATGATTGTAGCTCAGAGCAAAGGCAGCTGTATTGCCAATGTATTTGCTCTAATTTGAGACAGTCAGAGGAAAAGTAAAGTGCAAGTGTTGCACTGCAGTAAGTGCAAAGTCTGCCCCACCATAAGGATATGATGACAAAATAAGATATTTAAGCTATGTGGCTGAGGAGATACAGAACAAAGTGTAAAAATACAATGGTATCCACTGTTAATAGCACCATCACAGTGACTAGATCCCAATGCTATTAACTTCCCCCTGGCCTGGGCCAGGGCTTTCCACTGGAAGTGGATGGGTGCTGCCACCTGGTGCATCAGCTCGGGATGCTTGGTAACTGCAGCAGGTGGCTCTGAGGCTGGGACGCGGACACCAGCCACCTGCCACACGCTCTGGTAGCCTCTTGGCACTGGCCAGACTAGGAGCTCCTGTGTTTGGCACAGATGCTGAGCCATGTGGTGATTGCTCAAAGAAAGGCCAACCCCAGCTTCTTTCATTCCGTATGTGTACAATACAGATTAATAAGCAGTAAGGAGCCAATGTATAAACAGCAGTTACATATTTTTAAATTCCCCTTTTGTACAATTTAAAATAAAACATGTATACACTTCTCCTCTCTTTCTATTGTACTTTAGCACCACAGGATATCAATTTTCAAGCCTATTATTACCTGATAGACATATGTGAAATTTGGAAGGAAAATAAGGCAATTTGGTTTACAATGTTGATAGTTTTAGCTTACTTAATGCTCTAATGAAAAAGCAAATCCTCACTCTTATTATTAAATCATTTCAAGACTCGATGCTATCAGTATCTTATGGTCACACAGATTCAGGACAAATGGTGAGACCATGATCTTCTTAAGTCTTTCTGTCAACAGTCCATGTTTAGGCAAATGCAGGCCTAATATAAACGTCCTGCCTTAATGCTGCTGTGAGCCCTGCAGAGAGAAAAGTAAAACTCAGTGAATATTGACCAATCAGTAGACACAAATTCTAAAAATGAAAACTAAAATGGGTATGTTTATAAACTTAACACTTTCTCAAAGGGTCACTAATATCTGATGGCTCAAGCATTCAGAAAATTTATGAAGATAGAGAGAAATGATCTAGGCTATGCAGAAAAAGGGATGCAGGCTGATCCGTAAGGGAATCAAGAACTTCATAAATCCACTCAGCCCCCTTTTATATTGGAATGTGACCACTACTGCTTTAAAAGAAAATCTTGAAAAATTTGAACAGATGTGAACTCTTAAGTTCCTATACATAAATAAGCATAAGCACAGAAAAATTTCAGACTTCTGGCCAGCCTTCCTGCTGCAAACTTCTTCATTTCATTTTTATATATTCAAATTGAGTTCATTCTGTTCCATCATGTGACATTTTCTTGTATTTAATCTAAAAACACAACTTAAAAGATGCTAATCTGGTAGTGGAAAAGCTCTAAGAACCAAGACTCTAAATGTAGTACTATTATTAGGGTGCAAACTTCTTACCAGTCTCCCTGGGCCTTTTTAATCTAGAAGTTCTATACGGATGTCAGAAGTCCCTGTGAAGGTTGGGTAATGCACCCCTCTATCTCCAATCCCTTTATCACCCCTCACCAATTAAGGCTGTTGAGACATACATACCAACCCAAAATAGGAAAAAAATTCCTTTGATATTAATGAGTTAATTAACACCCATTGAGAACCCGGCTAGAAATACTACATTCCAAAATTATTTTTATGCTGTGACATTTCCGGACAAACACTATTCTTAAGCATGTCTGGTATTTCTGCCTGCCATGCTTAAAGAGTAAATGGCACTGAATGAAGAAAGCAAAGCCGCCTGCTTTACCTGACGGCATAAGAACATTAGGTTCTGAAGTACAAAGAAGCGAAGCAACAGCATAACAACCTCTAAGGGACAACAGTAGCCCAACAAGCCAGCACGGTTTGGGGATGGACACCATTAAGCAACCGCTTGCTCAAACGTACTGAATTGGTTCTTTTCCTCTTCCAACAGTCAGGGTTTAAACGCTTTTGTTCTTCAGCCAAGGCCTTTGCTTCTAGCGTATACATCCTTCTCTCCTCATTCTTCATTTTCTTCCACCTGTCACCCAGGATCACACTGATGGCTCTGTGGAAATCAGTGTTTACACAATGGTGAAGGCAAGATTGTCATTAAAACTCATGTCAAGTGCTGCCACTTCAGGAAGAAACGTAAATAGGAAAAAGAAAGACAAAAATCTTGTCCAACATAGAGGAGGAAAAAGGTCAAGACTATGGTAGTCATTTCCAGTAAAGTCCCATCACATGGTTCATTTATCATGATCTTGGCAGTTCAAGACTCTTGGAACAGTGCCAAAATTTCCTATTGTCAAAGGGTATCTAAAAATAGCTAGAAAATAGATGTCCTACAAAGCACAGATTTAAAGAAAAATATTTCAAGAAATGGTTTAAATCTGGTTTTCAACTGCCATCCGTGGACCAGCAACTGAAACCACCAGTTTAGATCACCACTGGGTCCACCCTGGATATTAAGGCAGATACTATTTAGTTCAGCAGTACCCATAATATCAAATAATTATGGTAGGTCTTTTTTCATTCACGCAGCCATAGTGAGTGTCACCAACAACGCACACCTTACTGTTTACCTCCCGGACCGAATATGCCTGAGGCAGTCTTTGCATTTACCACTTGGGGCAACTAGATAAACTCAATGGGAAAGAAGTCAAAATGATAGAAATTTGAAGTCATTTTCTGTATTTGTTAATTTGCTTCCAAACCTCCTAGAACGGTCTCATTCAGGAAGGGTGGACATAAACCGTTTTACTTCCATGAGGAGCTTTTAACCATTTCATGACACTCGTACAAAACAAAAGGTCCTGAAATGACTTTATAATAACTGACAGGGAAGCTAGAGACACACATCATAGCTTTAGAGAAACAGCTGTAATAAAAAAGGAATCAGCTGTGTAATAAATACTTTAACCCAATGCACTGACGCAGCCGACTTACTGTCCTGCACAGCGAGCCAAACCCTACTCTGCACCTGCCTTCACTCAAATGAAGAGGGTCGGTGGCTGTCCCTAGAGATGCCACAGAACAGTCGACACAGCAGTTAAACTGATAAGAAATCAGAGATGTGTGTGATACAAGAAGCTTCTCTTTTTAAATGTAAATACTTATAATTAAACTCACAAAAACAAACTGGTAGTTACCAGTTATGGGGGGGGCGGGATACAAAATAGGTGAGGATGGTCAAAAGGTACCAACTTCCAAGTCCTGGGGATGTAACATACAACAGAGTGACTTGTAGTTAAGAATACTGGATTGCTTATTTGAATGTTGCCAGGAGAGTAGATCTTAAAAGTTTTCATCACACACAAAAAAACTATTAACTATGTATGGTGATTGGATGTTAAGTAGTAGACTTACTGGGATCATTTTACAATATGTACAAATATTGTATCATTTATACACCTCAAACTAATGTTAACTACATCTCAGAAATAGATACATAGTATATAAAAAATAGGCTCACTTAACATTCAGCCCTAATTATTGTTGTATGTGGATAATCATTTGACTTCTCATGATATCAAGGGTAAAGGAAGCAGTGGTTTTGACTGGGAACTAGGAAGACTGAAAGAAGGTAATTTTCATACATGGAGAACTTGGCTGGTCTGAGAAGGCGTGAGCAGCAGAGGGCTCTAAGAGGTGGAGTAAGGATACAGAACAGGAAGGACTTGAGTGCGTTTTTACCCCTGGTCTCTACTGAGGACACCTCTAGGTTTAATCCTGACAAATCTGGCAATTATTGCAAATTCCCAATGTCTGCACATTGCATACTAGGACATATGGATATGAGGGCAATCTGGCTGCAACATCTGTCACCCCACTGATCGCCAGGGTTGATTCGGCTGATCTGGCTGGCTAGGCGGGTGTCCCCTTCCTCCCTCACGGTTCCATGTGCGTCCCTCCCGAAGCTGCGTGCTCGGTCGAAGAGGACGACATTCCCCGATAGAGGAGAGGACCATTCTTCTGTCAGGGGTATACGAGTAGCTGCGCTCCCCTGCTAGAACCTCCAAACAAGTCTCAAGCTCCATTTGCATACTAGGACATAACTGCAGTGTGTCCGTCAAGTCATGGTGCGTGTCAGTCCTGTGACCGGTCAAAAGTGCACCATGACTTTACGGACACACTGTATTAAATGAAATCTGACTCAAGGAAGTGCTAGTCTTTTCTGTAAGGCTTTTCAATAAAGATGGAACTGTCAGTTGTTAGAACTGTGTCCTTTAAGAGGCAAATGACATTTAACACTATTTCAGAAGGCAGGTCCTTACCACTTAGGTAGCCTACTTATCCCTCCAGGTATTATAATTACAACCCTAAAAATTCCACTTAAACTTTTTATAGTCAACCTAAGAAATCAAAGAACTCAATACCAAAAGCAGTCCCAGTTCCTGTGAAGTACACCAAAGTGTTACTCAATTATCAGAATCATCACTATGATGCCTGACTTGTGGTGGCACAGCAGATAAAGCGTCGTTCTGGAATGCTGGGTTGCTGGTTCGAAACCCTGGGCTTGCCTGGTGAAGGCACATATGGGAGTTGATGCTTCCTGCTCCCCCCCTTAGCTCTCTTTCTCTCCCCTCTGTATAATGCATAAATAAAATCTTTAAAAAAATATATTACAAAAAATAAAAGAATCATCACTACATTTACCTGTTATCTTTCCCTGGATACATCTGAGTATATTCAACTCTGTATTTTTTGGCAAAAAGCATGAAGGCATTCATTGGTCTTTTGCACTTGTTAGGAGATGTGGCACTCACAGTCCCTGAGCTGTGGGTTTTGACAGCTTTCGCATACAAAGAACCAGAAGAGAGCTGTGATGAGCCAGGGGAGCCACAGTTCTTACTGAACCCGGATCTTGCGAAGTCTTGACCTCCAGGTCCTCCACATGACAGGGACGCACGACGCTGACGAGCCATGCTGCTTAGCACGTAGACTGCAGAAGAATCCATAGGTGTGAAGTCATAGCTTAAAAATAAAATAACATGGTTTTAATTCAGTTTAATCACCTGATTTGTAAAAACAGGATTTGAAAAAAAGAAAAGAAACCCTTAGCATCTAATTGGAAATTTCAATGTACTTTCCCCTATATACTTTTACCGACATTAGCAACTTTGCCACTGGTAGTTACTTATAAAATGAAAACGCATGTATGCGCTGACTAAAATACATTATTTTTTTTAAATCTGGGAATACAAAAGTTGAAAATTAAAACAGAATGGCTAGTATACTCCAGGCCTCAGACTACACAGATGATAAACATAGCCTAATAACTTAGTATCAGCTCCAACTCTACAAGCCTGCCTGACGAGTATCACTACCCTGCCTTTTACAGGAAGAAACAGGCTAAACAATCGTTACCCCGCCATGTGACACAACTCCTAGAATCTAGACCCAGATCTGCCTGTCCACCTCCAAAGCCGCAGGTGTCCACACCAATACCGTGGCACCTCGCACTGCCACTGGCTCACCTCAACAAATAGTAATCATTAACTGAAAATTAGAGCAAAAGCAGACCACAGCCTATATTTGGTAAAGGATATACCTGTGAAAAGAATTCTTTTGTTCCAATTATGTTAACTCCTTCTGCTTATACTTTGTCTTACCAGAAAACCTTTCACACATTTCTTTTTCTAAACCCAACTCCTCCTCCTCTCCCAGACACAGAAATTCTGGTAATACATCAAAACAGGTTGATATCAGCTGTAAGAGTATTTATTATCTACCTAAAGGTAAAGCATATGAGATTATTAATTATTCTAACGACAAATGGAGAGAGCTAAACGGATGAGGTTCATGCTACTAACTGCACATAGTAAAAATACCTTATACCAGTTACCAACCACTGTGTCTTTCTGAAGGGTATTACATGAAATAAACGTACTTAAAGTGTGACTCCAAAATCATCTAATGAATGCACAGCAATCAGTATTAAGTCAGAGAAGTAATTTTTGCTATTGTAAGCAACTCCTAAATATAATTTTAAAAAGCAGCAAACTTAAGTATACTGCTCACAAACATTAGGGGATATTTCAAAATGAATATGCAGCTATAAAATATCCCCTAATGTTTGTGAGCAGTATATTATAAATTAATCTGATACTAATTATTAATCTCTACTGAAGGCAAATATTTAATTACAATTTGAAATATTAGAAAACATGGACAGACCTTGCGGACACTATGTATGCTAAGTGAGATAAGCCAGACAGGAAAATACTGCCTAACTGTGAGTGGGTCAAGCATCTACCCAGAATGCTGAGATCTCTGGTTTGAAACCCTGAGGTTGCCAGCTTGAGCACAGGATCATCAATATGATCCCAAGGTCGCTGGCTTGAGCCCAAGGTCACTGGTTTAACCTAAGGCACCCAACTCAAGACACGTATGAGAAGCAATCAATAAACAACTAAAGTGAAGCAACTACGAGTTGATGTTTCTCACTGTCCTCCATCTCTCTCCTTCCCTATCTCTAAAATCAAAAAATAAAATTTAAATAAATTAATAAGAAAAAGACAAGTTCTATGTAATCTCACTAACATGTGGAATCTAAAAAAGCCAAACTTGTAAAAACGGTTACCAGGGAATGAGAAGTCAGAGGTATAGGACAGACGTTGCCTAAGAGTATAAACTTGCAATAAGTAATATATATAAGCCCTAGAGATCTAATGCACAGTACAGTGAACGTAAACAACAATTTGTATTATCATCAAACTCGCTAAGAGACTAGAACTTAATTATTCCAACCATGAAAAAGAAATTATGTAACATAATAGAGGGGCTAATTATCACAATGGCAATCATATTAAATATATTAAATCAGCATGTTGTGCCTGACCAGGTGGTGGCGCAGTGGATACAGTGTTGGACTGGGACGCAGAGGACCCAGGTTTGAAACCCTGAGGTCACCAGCTTGAGCAAGGGGTCGCTGGCTTGAGCGTGGCATCATAGACATGACTCCATGGTTACTGGCTTGAGCCCAAAGGTCGCAGGCTTGAAGCCAATGGTCGCTAGCTTATGCCCAAGGTCGCTGGCTTGAGCAAGGAGTCACTCCCTCTGCTGTAGCCCTGCGGGGTCAAGGCACATATGAGAAAGCAATCAATGAATAACTAAAGTGCCATAACTACAAGTTGATGCTTCTCATCTGTCTCCATTCCTGCCTGTCCCTATCTGACTCTGTCACAAAAATAAATAAATCAGCATGTTGTACATCTTAAATTTATACAAATGCTCTGTCAAATATATTTCAATAAGAGATCTTAAAATAAAATAATCTAATTAACCACTGAAATTTGAAAACTCCACCATCTAGTGGCACAAATATAATCATCACTTATTTCTAGTATGGATACAATTTTTAAAAGTTTGAAATATTCAACCACAGAGTTCAGGATTTTGATATAACTACAGCATTAAAATATTACGTAGACTATCTAAAAAACAGCCTGGCCTTTTGCTACACCACCTCAGCATCTATTTCTTCACTGTCTGCAGTTCCTGAAATGTGCCTTGTCTCCACTGCTGCTTTTTGTACACGCAAATCATTGAACGTAGAATGCCTTTTCTGACCTTCACTATCACATCATTATTCTTAAAGAAAAACTCCCTTATAGTATAGTCTCTATTAATTATGTCTTATGTATTAATTCATTTAATCTTCCCTTGAACATTATCCTTACTTTACAGATTAAAAATAATAATAAAAGAGCCATAAAAAGTTAACTCACCCCAGCTTCCAAAGCAAATGTACCTCAGAGCCAGGACCTGCACCCAAGCCTTTCAGCCTGAGGCTTGTCTGCACCAGGCTGCCCTGTCTAAATCAGCATTCACCAGTGCGCTTCTTTCTATAGACTAGAAGCGAAGGGGCAGGCCCAAGTCTTTTTTATAATTATTATTTATTTATTCATTCATCCATTTTAGAGAGGAGAGAGAAAGAGAGAGGAAGGGAGGGGGGGTCAGGAAGCATCAACTCCCTTATGTGTCCCGACGAGACAAGTGCAGGGTTTTGAACCGTCGACGCTTTACCCACTGTGCCACCACAGGTCAGGCCCATGTCTTAAGTGATTTTAAATCCCCAATGCCCAGCATATACTAAGTCCTCAAATGTAATGAATGAGAGGATAAAATAATTTTGCAAAACATAATAATTCAAAATTTGGGTTCAAATCCCACCTCTGCCACTTACTAATAATATAACCTTGGGCAAGTTAAAACCATTTCGCCTCAGTTTACATATCTGTAAAATGAAGATAGCACATGCTGTGCAATGGTATACTGCTAAAAGGAATCTAGACATAATAATGCTTAGGGCAGAAGCTGGCATACAGCAGGGACTCAGTGGGAGCTATCAATTAATGTATACTAAATCTGGAATCCTTGCAAGTTACTGACTTGCATCCCAGTTCTAATACTAACTGGCTGTTTGGGGAATACTTCTTTGACCTCTCTCAGCTTTAGTTCTCTCTCTTGGTAAAATGAGGATATAACCTACTAACATGGTAGTGAAAATTAAGTTAACATATGTATAGTGCCTGGTCATAATAGGCACTCATTATGCTTGTTAAATCATATTACTTGAACAGAAATGTCAACTTCACAAAGTCAGAAGTAACTGTTTTTTAAACCTGCCTGATGCCTGGAAGACTGATATCTACTCTCAGTGTCTAAAAAGAACGTCTTCACATCATGCTCCCACTTAGAAACGTCTTTCTCTAGGAGAGCTACAATTCTGTTTAAGAACTCATCAATTTATTGCTTATTTCTGGTCCTTACCAAGCTAGAATCTCTTCTAATGTCTTCCCTGTACAGTGTGACTCAGGGCTTGTCCCAAGCCTCCAAATGGGGCCAGGGAATTGACTCCGGAGTTTCTGGTCCCCTCAGACTGAGCGTCTCTTCCTTCTGCCTTTCATCATACCAGGGCAGCGTCTCCTCTAGCACCCACCCACCCCGCCACAGGTCGTAATCCAATCCACAATGAGAATTTATCAGCTTCCTACTTCTCAACTGTTTCATTGTGTCTCCTTGATGAAACTACCTACTCCACCTCCTTCTGGAAGGGGAAAAGACGAGAGATATTGTCACTCCACAGTAAAATAAGACTAATATTAGCCAAGGTCATCTGAACAGTGACTGCTACTCAGTGGTACCAAGTGATGAGAATCTGCCATCTTGGCAAAACAGGAATTAGGTAGTCAAATGTTCTTTTGCTTAAAAAATGAAGTTTTGCACTATGCAATGCTTGATATATAAACATATACAACATATATGCTATAAAGCATAGAAATAAAAATGAATGAACCCAAAAACAATTAAGAGATAGAGTATTTCTAATATCAATGAAGTTCCACATTTGCCACCCTCCATAGATAACCATGGTTTATCATTCCTTTTTTGGTAATTTTATTGTAAAAATAATGAATTATGTAAACACAAAATACAGATACTATAACATATAACAGCATTGTGTTCATGTCAATTTATTAACAATATAGAATACTGTTTTTGTTTTTCAGAGTTTTTTTTTTTTCAGTGAGAGGAGGGGAGACAGATTCCTGTATGAGCCCCTACCGGGACCCACCTGGCAAGCCCCGTCTGGGGCCAATGCTTGAATCAACTGAGCTATCCTCAGTGCCCCGGGCTGACTCTTGGACCACCCGAGCCACTGGCTGCAAGAGGGGAAAAAGAAGAAGGGGGACGGAGGGGAGAAGCAGATGGTAGCTTCTCTTGTGTGACCTGACCAGGGATCAAACCCGGGACATCTGCACACCGGGCCGACATTCTATGCACTGAACCAACTGGCCAGGGCTAATAATTTTTTTAATTGATTAATTTTAGAGGGAGAGGGGGGGAGGGAAAGAGAAGCATTTATTTGTTTTTTCCACTTAGCTGTGCATTCAATGGGCACCTCCCATAGGTGCCCTGATGGGAGACAGAACACACAGCCTTGGCATTTAAGGTTGACACCAACTGAGCTAACCGGCCGGGGCCTGTAATATTTTGTTTGCAGAGAACTAACATAGCAGGCCTGAGTGCTATCAGAGGTTTACTTACAAGGTTGGCCCTTGATTAACTTGGATTTCGGAAAGGTTCCCATCATTCCCACAACTGAGCGAGTGGCTCATTATGCCTGAACTGTGTACAAACAACACGGTTTACCCTGAATGCCTGCTTTCCCTTTGGAAGTTTAGAACTGGGTATGTGCCAAGCCTGAGGCAGCCTAGATTACCAGCTCCCAATAAGAACCCTACTGAGTGTCCAACAAGCCTCCCTGGCAGATAACACTTCATACCTGTCACAACTCACTGCTGACAGAAATAAGCAGGTCCTGCCTGACTCTACTGGGAGAGAGTCTTGGAAACCTGGTTTCTCCCAGTTTTCACCCGTGCCTTTAATTTTCCCAATTTTGCTTTGTATCCTTTCACTGTGTGCCCAGTTGAGACCTTGAACGAGAGGTGGTCCTAATGACCTGCAGCATAACTGTATATGTGTTATATATATTATACATATAATTATATTTCTAATTGTAGTAAATATATACTGCTCACAAAAATAAGGGGATATTTCAAAATGAATATGAAGTTATAAAATATCCCCTAAATTTTGTGAGCAGTATATTTAAAAAAAACATCCGATTCCATAAAAATGGAAGCATACTAAAAAAGAAAAAAAAAGGAAGCATACTGTATTTTTTAGACTAATTTGTACTTGACATTATTTCTAAAATGGATAGATGTTTTAAAATCTATATCTAAGGTTCATTAATCCTCCACTGACAGAGAATTCCACTGTATGACTATATCACAATTTATGTATTTACTTTCCAGTTAATGAATATTGATTGATATTGTTTCCAAGTTTTATTATCATGAATATAGCTATGGAATTGTTTACATAGCTCCAAGTGCATATCTAACAGTTTATTTTCCTACAGCATATATACAGAGGAACAGGATTGCTGACATTGTGTTGTAAACAAAAGACAAATTATCTTCCAAAATTTAATTTACACTGTTACCAAAACATAAGAGTTATCATTGATCTACGTAATAAAAGTATCATACCATAAAGTTTTGTCTCATTTTCTAGTTTTTTCAGAGTGTATACGAGGGCTGTAATCAAATGGCTTTGAGATCCCAATCTTTAAGATGTTAATGAGTGCCTGACCAGGTGGTGGCACAGTGGATAGAGCATCAGCCTGGGATACTGAGGACTCAGGTTTGAAACCCTGAAATCACCGGGCTGAGCACAGGATCGCTGGCTTGAGCACAGGATCATAGACATGACTCCATGGTCAATGGCTTGAGCCCAAAGGTTGCTGGCTTGAAGCCCAAGGTCACTGGCTTGAGAAAGGGGTCATGGGCTCAGCTGTAATCCCTAGGTCAAGGCACATATGAGAAAGCAATCAATGAACAACTAAGGAACCTCAATGAAGTATTGATGCTTCCCATTTCTCTCTCTTCCTGTCTATCTGTCCGTTTGTTCCTCCCTCTCCCTAAAAAAAAGTATAAAGTATAAAGTATAAAGGCCGTGGCAGGTTGGCTCAGTGGTAGAACATTGACCAGTGTATGGAAGCCCCAGGTTCGATTCCTAGTCAGGGCACACAAGAAAAGTGACCATCTGTTTCTCTTCCCCTTCCCCTCCTGCTTTTCTCTCTCTCTCTCTTCCCTCCCACAGTCATGGCTCAATTCGGGCACACTGGCCCAGGCTCTGAGGATGTCTCCATGGAGCCTCCACCTCAGGTGCTAAAAATAGCTCTGTTGTAAGCATGGCCCCAAATGGGCAGAGCATCAGCCCTAGATGGGAGTTGCTGGGTGGGATCCTTGTTGGGGTGTACGTGGAAGTCTATCTCTCTCCCCTCCTCTCACTTAGAAAAGACAAAAAAGAGATAGATAACTACAATGTACTATTAAGAGATTTATCAACTGGTTAAAAACAAATAGCCAGATTTTTAATTCTTGGTCATCTTTAGTGTTTTATGTACTCACTTTCCCTCTATGACTACCCTGTATAACTCTCCATAAGCTGTTATTTTACTTTACCTAACGTTTTTTCACTTAACCATGCATATATACTTTCTCTAAGTTGTTTTTTTTAATTCTCAAAGTTTCAAAGGTCTAACCTCTTAAATATTTGACTTAGTTAGCAATCACTTGGGAGACTTAAGAGTAAACTATAAAGGGAAAAAAAGAATACAATATTACCTTTTAAATGTATCAAAAACACCTGAATCATCAAAATTAATGGCATCAGGGTGTCCAGGAGGTAGACATACGTCACCAATATGAATCTCACAACACGGAATGCCATGCTGCACCACAGTCAAGCTTGGGTAAAACGATGACCAACCTAAAGTTAAATCAAATAACAGTTGTATAAAGGATTGACAGAAAGCATCCAAATTATTTATTATAAGACATATAATTTCTGACTCTTAAAAATGAGTCCCCAAAAGATTTTCTAACAAAAGTCATGTAAATTTGCCATAAATCTTTAAGCAACATAAAAGCCCTCCAAAATGTAGCTTAATTTAACATTTTATTAACAGTCTATTAGTCAGCACATCCATCAACCTACACGAGAGTGATAAATGATGAGCGAGACCATAAAATACTCTCTGAAGTATTTAACATGGTGGTATTGTAATAGGGGTCTGAGGTGATTCAGGTATATAGCAGATTTGGTAACCCTAAACCAAAATGCAATTATCAGAATATTTGTTTCCCTGAACTATTATTATATACCAAGATTACAGAGAGCTTACTGTAGTAAGCTACACGAATCTAAGTGATTCATACCCATAGGAAGCAGAGCTCGGTGTGACTACCACTAAGACATTTAAGCATCATAAGGCATTTCCTAAGGTAGTTATATTTAGTTTGAAATTTTCACTTCAAATTTCTCAATCATCAAAGAAATTATGCCACAATACATATTAATAGATTTAAGATTTCTTTAAAAAGTTACAACAAATTCAAATTGAAGCCCTACCTTTATTTTTAACATAGAAAGGATGATCCAGCTTACACTCTACAGTTAGCAAACCATCTTCTACTGTACCAGGATCAAATGTCAACTTCAGTACAGACTCGCCAAATGATACACTTTCTTCATGTGACAGCAACTTTAGGCCATCAGAACCATAACCCTGAAAATACATACACACAAAGAATGAACTGGCAACATTCGATTTAAAACATGGTTAAGTTCCTATTATGGGTATATCTTTGTTGAAAAGGTAAAAAAAACAAGACAGGATCCCTGTCGTTAAGGCGCCTCTGACCCAATAGTGAAAAAAGCTCCCCCCCATAAAAAGCACATATATAAATCACATATAAGGCAGAATAAAATAAGCATTTTAATTCAAGTATAAAGGATGCTAATGCAATTTAATAAAGGAGACATTAACACCAAGAGAAAGAGATTAAGAGGCTTCTGATTCCTATTTGAACAGGATAAAAGAAAAAAATTGAGAAAGGCAAAAGGACATGCCTCACACCAGGAAGAGCTGCAACTAACAACTACTTTGAGGCGTGCTGAGTATTTACTAAAAATACAATATGAGTTGGGAGATGGGGCAAGACTGAAAAGGAGGGGCCAGCTAGTAAATAAAAGTTCTCAGCAAAAGGTACAGGACTTTCAACTTTCCTTTGAGAGGGTACTAAGGAAGTCATTAAGTATTTTTATTAATATGATTGTTTATTTTAAGGTAACAATAAAGACTACAGAATAAAAGTTACCTCTAATATTCAATTTATTTCAAGATACCAATAAGAGAAGCTCATCACAGTCTTGAATTGACAAGTACAGGGTGGCAGAACCAGGCTAAATTTAAATTCAACAAATCTTTATTGAGCATCTAGTACATGCCAGGTAGTAGGCTTTGAAAATACAAGCATTAACAACACTTTATCCTTACCCTTAAACTTAAGGATAAACAAGAGACAGACATGCCAACATCTTGGTATAATATCCAATTATTATTACACTAGTGCATGAACAAAACAAAGAAGGGAAGAAAAGGACTGTAAAAATCTTTAAGGGTCTGACCAGGCAGCGGCGCAGTAGATAGAGTGTTGGACTGAGACACAAAGGACCCAGGTTTGAAACCCCGAGGTTGCTGGCTTGAGCATGAGCTCTTCTGGTTTGAGCACAGGCTCACCAGCTTGAGTGTGGAGTTGCTGGCTTGAGTAAGGGGTCACTCACTCTGCTGAGCTCCCCACAACCCCTGCAAAGGCACATATGAGAAAGCAATCAAGAACAACTATGGTGCCACAACAAAATATTGATGCTTCTTATCTGTCTCCCTTCCTGTCTGTCCCTATCTGTCCCCCCACCCTCTCTGTCAAAAAATAATCTTTAAGGAACTAGAACTGATAACTAAATATGAAGGGAGGAAATGGAATACTTAACTTCATGGTTTTGAATCTGGCAATCAAGAAGAATAATATTACCTTTTAAAAGAAAAGGATTAAAAAGTAGGCCAAGAAGAAAATAAAATGGTGAATCCATTTTTGGTTAAATGAATTAGCTGAGTTTCAAGAACTGATTGGAATTCATGTACAGATGTCTAATACACAGTTGGAAACACGCAGGTGAAGGCTATAGACTAGTGGTTCTTAACCTGGGTTCTATCGAACCCTAGGGGTTCGATGAGTCGGTCTCAGGGGTTCGGAGAAGCCTCTGCTGTGGAGGCCAGAATAAAGTAATACTGTAGTTTGTTGTGAGTTCATGCACTTTGTTGGTTTTGTTCTTTGAGCAAGGTGATGTTCATGCACGGCTCATTTTGTGCACCAGTAAAAAAACATATACCTATGTCTTGAATTTGGAAAAAAAATCATATTTTACTTATCACTAAAGAAGGGTTCGGTGAATGCGCATATGAAACTGGTAGGTTTGATACCTCAAAAATGGTTAAGAACCACTGCTATAGACATATATCTGTAAATAACTGAATTACAGAATCTTCTAATTCTTGGAGCTAGCTACTAGACCTTAAAACTAATCCAATCCCATTTTACACATCAGGAAGCCAATGCCTAGGAAATTTAACAATCTGCTCAAGGTCAGTCATACACATATTTACTAGAAGAGCTAACAGAACCCTGAGTTCAAGTCCAGAGTGCTTTCCACAGGCAACTGAGAGGAAGGAGTTGGGGGGGTGAGGAGGAGCAAGAACCTTCCTTACATTCAACATTATGAGCAGGCAAGCTACCAAATACTGATTCAAAGAGAATCAGGGCACAGCCATGCTACATAAATCAAGAAAGACAATGTCAGAAACTACCCCATGACAGATGTTACAAAGATGTCAGAGCAAGCAGAAGTCTCTCTAGAAATCAGAACAAAGCTAAAAACCATTGAAGCAGAAGTCTCTCTAAAATCAGAACAAACTAAAAACCTTTGAAACAACTGTAAGTGAGCGGTACAGGCCAAAGTCAGACCATGTCAAACTTCACTAAAATGAAGAGGATATTAAAGATGGCCATGGCAGGACTAATTTTCTCAAGAAACTCAATAGTACAGGTAACAAGATCAAACTAGAATTTTAAACAAGCACACTCCACATGCCCAATTTCTCTGCCTGCAGTAGACATGGAGAAATTAAACGTTTCAAAGACAAAGGTACCAATCAATAATTATGCTACCATTGCCCACTACTTTTGCTTATCAACTAGCAAAGGTCAGTATTTTTGATTTTTAAGTAGGCGCCCCCCCAAAAATTGAGATAAAATAAGTCTCTTCAACAAACTGTGCTGGGACAACTGTATATCTACGTGCCAAAAAAAAAAAAAAAAAAGCCCTGGCCGATTGGTAGAACATCGGCCCAGTGTGTGGATGTCTGGGGTTCAATTCCCAGCCAGGGCACACAGAAGAAGCGCCCATCTGCTTCTCTACCCCTGTTCCCCTCTATCTTATCTAATCTATCTATCTGTCTTATCTATCTAATCTTCTCCTCTCCTCCTGCAGCCATGGTTCAGTGGAGCAAGTTGGCTCCATGGCCTCCACCTCAGGCAGTAAAAAAAAAAAAAAGGCTCAAGTTGCAATGGAGCAAGTGCCCCAGATGGGTAGAGCACTGCCCCCTAGTAGGCTTGCCTAGTGGATCCTGGTCAGGGCACATGTGAAAATCTGTCTCTGCCTCCCCTCCTCTCACTAAATAAAAAAAAGAAATAATTTTGACCATTAGCAAACACCATATGCAAATATTACTCAAAATGGATCAAAGACCTAAATGTAAGATCTACAGCTATAAAATATCTTAGGAGAAAACACAGTGAATCTTCATAACCTTGAATTAAGCAATGGTTTCTTATATACAACACCTAAAGCACAAGCAACCAAAGAAACAAATTGCACTTCATCAAAATAAAATTCTTTTGTGCATTCAAAGGACATTAGCAAGAAAGTAAAAATACAACCCACAGAATGGGAAAAAATATTTGCAGATCTCATATCTGATAAGGTATACTTTCCAGAATATCTGAAGGACGCTCACAAAGGAACAATAAAACGACAACCCAATTTGAAAGTGGGAAAATTATTTGAATGGACATTTCTATGAAGATAATATACAAATAACCAGCAAGCACATGAAAATATGCTCACCATTATTAGTAATTGGGAAATGTTAATCAAACAAGGGGATACCAGTTCATACACACTAAGATGGCTTTTGAGTGAAACGGAAGGTAAGTGCAGATGAAGATGTATATATTAGAACTTCCATACATTACTAATATGGATGTAAAATGGAGCATTCACAGTAGAACACTTTTATGGAAGTTCCTCAAAATGTTAAGCTTGGAGTTACCATATGACCCAGTAATCCCTAAGAACCGTATCCCCCCATGTATAAGATGCACCTTAATTTTGGGGCCCGAAATTTGGGGAAAAAAAATGTATTACATGAAGTTATTGAATTAAAGTTTTATTCATCATAAATTTCAAACAACTCCTCATCATTGTCAAAACTCCCATCCATTAGCTTGTCCTCACCTGTGTCTGATGACAAATCAGTTTTCCACAATGAGCGCAAAAACAAGCTCAAAAAAGTGAGAAATGCAAGTAGAAAAAAATCTACAACCACTGTATAAGATGCACAGAGTTTTTAGACCCCAACATTTTTTGGGAACAAAGTGCATCTTATACACAGGAAACACAGTATATAACAAGAGAAATGAAGACATGCTCACGCAAAGTTCGTACAAGAAGGTTCATAGCATTATTCCTAACAGCCAAGGAGAAGAAACAAGCCAAGTGTCTTTTAGCTGACAAATGAATAAATAAATCCAATATACCCATACATAATATTATTCAGTCATAAAAAGAACATAGTTCTTACATACATAATTACATAGATGAACCTTGAAAACATTACACTAAGTGAAAGAAGCTAACTTTCACAAAAGGTCACATATGATTTCCTTCCTTCACATGAAATGTCCAGTATAAGCAAATCCATAGGTACTGAAAACAGATGTGGGACTGGCAGGGTCCAAGGAGAGGGAAGGAATAGGAAATCATCTCTTACACTTAAGGAGCTTCCTTTTAACATGATGAAAATATTTTGGAATTAGATACTTGTGATGGTTGCACATTCTTATAACATACTAAAAAGCAATGAATTGTACATCTTAAAACGGTGAATGCTATGGTGTGTGCACTATAACTCAGTAAGATTTAAAATATAATTGAAAACTCACAAAAACAAAAATGCCAGTCTTTTTATGGAGTCATTTAAAAAGTAATTTAAGCCCTAGCAAGATAGCTCAGTCAGTTAGTGTCACTCTGAGAAGTTGCAAAGGTCTGACCCCCAGGCAGGCACATACAGAAATAAATGGATAGTTCTTTCTCTAAAATCAATAAATTTTAAAAATAAAAATAAAAAGTAACAATATAATCAACTCCCAATTATCTTTAGGGGAATTAACCACTTTGTAGATTACCAAATAAAGCTCTGCTTCATTTACTTATATATTCCTCACCGAAGAAAGCATGACTACAAAGGTAACCTAAAGCCTCTCCCTCCATCAGGCTGATCAGCAATAAGTCACAAAACCACTACCTAAAATGTAAGATATCACTTACATATGGAAGTAAATGGAGGATACTGTTGTAGAGTAACAAAAAATCTTCTCTTTTTGAGAGAGAGTCAGAAAAAGGTTTAGGGACAGACAAGAAAGATGAGCCGCATCAATTCTTCGTCTGGAGCACCTTAGTTGTTCATTGATTTTTTTCTTATGTGCCTTGATGGGGGGGGCTAGAGCAGAGCAATTGACTCTTTGCTCAATCCAGCAATCTTGGGGTCAAGCCAGTGACCATGGGGTCACATCTATAATCCCATGCTCAAACCAGCAATCCTGCACTCAAACTAGTGACCTAGGGGTTTTGAACCTGGGTCCTCTGCGTCCCAGTGTGACACTCAATCCACTGTGCAACCACCTGGTCAGGCGAATAACAAAAAATTTGATGTTACATTTTGAAAATTTTTTTAAAGAATTTCAAATCAACCTTGTGAGTGCCCATTTGGAGATCTTCCTCATTCTCACAGCCTTCAGCTCTAGCAAAATCTTCAACATCCTGCCATTCCTTATTGCTTCCCTTATGAAAGCAGAGCCGTGTGCCTAAAGTTTAAGTAAAAAACATATATTAGGTCTGTGACAGTGCTACACAAGTAAGCTATACACAAAATCAAGTTTTTGGGTTTTTTATTACCTTTCAAAAAACAGTGCCAAGCAGTCGACGGCCAAGAATTGCACCACCCCAAATCATCATCATCTGAGAGGGAGGACATGCAGAAAATGCCAGACTCGGACTCACTATTTGCCTGTGAAAAATAACATTATACACTTTTTTTCCTTTAAGACATCTCTTGTTATTAGCTGACACTATCTGGCTTTCGGCTCTCCTATTAAGGGATAACTTAACCATTTTAAACTTAGAAAAAGTACACCTTTGAACACCAAAGTTTATAATAGGTTTTGGTATATAGTCCCATTTGTAACAAACTTTTCTAACAGTTAATAGAGCTGTCCATAAAACTGAATTCAGATCACTAGCAGAACAATGAGACACACTGTTATCCATCTGTGCTTCAAAAGACTTTTTTAGAGAGGGAAGGTTAATATATTACAACTATTGTGCAAACTTTGTAAAAGTTTAATCTCATGAATAAACTCACCCTTTCATGTCTGACTGGTGTTTCCTCCTTCCAGTGGTGAGGGAAGGCTGGCTCACTCTTAGAAGAAGAGGACACTGGTGGAGGGCGTGCATAGGAATGTAAACTTTTACTAGTAGCTATGATGTGTACAGGAGATGATCTAAAATAAAGAAGCAGTTTTAACCATAAAGCATAGGTCCTTAAAGCAGATCTTTGCTTCTGATGAAAAAAACTTTATATTCAAATTCCAATGTTATTACATATAAGACACCTATGGGCCCTGGGGCTGGATGACTTGGTTGGCTGGAGCATCGTCCCTGAAGCAGAGGCTGCTGGTCTGACCCCCAGAAAGAGCGTATAAAGGAACAGCTTGATGTTCCCAACTTTCTCTTCCTTTCTCACCGAAATCAATCAAAATAAATAAAAGAAAAGACAACCATGGAAAACACTAGTAAAGACACCAAGATTTCATTTATGTGTTGTTCCTTATTCAATTTACCCAAGCCCTCCTCACATATTTTATAGGGTTTTTCATATCTGACAGTGCATTTCAAGTTCCAAATTACTGTTTCCTTTATTCATTTGCTTTTATATTAACATTTATTTTAAATGTTAGCATTTTCATTCATGACTAATAACCCCTGTGCAGGGCTCCCTAACCATTCCTTTTCCTTCTTTGATGTTGTCGTAAGTCCTAACATGAGTGAATCACCCCCGGTCGGTTGGCTCAGTGGAGAGCGTCAGCCCAGAATATGAATGTCCTGGGTTCAATTCCTGGTCAGGCACACAAGAGAAGCACCCATCTGCTTCTCTACCCCTTCTCTCTCTCTCTCTTCTCCTCTCCGCCTACAGCCATGCCTCAGTCAGAGCGAGCTGACCATGGGCACTGAGAATGGCTCCATGGCCTCCGCCTCAGGCACTAAAAAATGGCTCCAGCTGCAACAGAGCAAGGGCCCCAGATGGGCAGAGCATCACCCCCTAGTGGGCTTGCCAGGTGGATCCCAGTTGGGGAGCATGTGGGAGTGTCTCTGCCTCCCCTGCTTTCACTAAAATTAAATTAAATAAATAACACTGAACTCTTCACCACCAGCTATCACTGGGCAACAATAAACTATCTTAAGCTAAAATGCTTAAACCTGTTATAGCAGAAAGCAGACTATTTGCAACTTCTTGTAACTGGACACCATTTCTTGTTTCTAATACAAACTTGTTGAAAAGCATCTACACATAAGATCTAATTATTTTCCCCCAGGATCACCTTTTAAGAAGTAACCCCTTGCCTGACCTGTGGTGGCACAGTGGATAAAATATTGAACTGGAACGCTGAGGTTGCTAGTTCAAAACCCCGAACTTACCTGGTCAAAGTACATATGGGAGGGAGATGATGCTTCCTGCTGCTCCCCCACCCCTCTCCTCTCTAAAATGAACAATTAAAATCTTAAAAAAAAAGGAAAAAAAAGTAACCTCTTCCCCAGTTTTCTCCTCAAAAGTCTCTTTAGCAGGCAGTGCTCTCTTTAGAGTACCTGCACTCCCAAGAACATACTAGGATCCTCTGCCCATAAACAGATCAGCTATTGATAGGAGAGAAGAGGTAACAGGAAGAAGCAGTCCCTAATGGATGACCAGTGCTGTGACTGACAGGGAAGTTTGGAAAGCAGCAAGGGAGACAAGGGGGTAAACCTGTCTGAAGTTCCCAAATCGGGACAATTCTTTGCAATACCAAATAGGGATTTGATCTTTAACAGAAAAAAGTTGATTCATATCTGTACTAACATCGTTTTTAAACAGGGGAAGAAGATATCTTTCTTTCCAATTCCTCCCTATTCCCTGAGAAATTTTATTAGCCTCTCAATTTTAATTTTATCCTCATTAATCATTTTTCATTACAAATTTTTATAATAAGGATCTATGAAATCACACTTTGTTTTCATGTTCATACCACTTCTTAAATAAAACCCCCACCAATTTCCATTTATTTTATTTAGCATGCTCTCCAATCAATTTAGGAATTTTAAAATACAAATATTAGCCTGTCCAGGCGGTGGCACGGTGGTTAGAGCGTTGGACTGGGATGCGGAAAACCCAGGTTCGAGACCCCGAGGTCGCCAGCTTGAGCACAGGCCCATCTGGCTTGAGCAAAAGTTTGCCAGCTTGGACCCAAGGTTGCTGGGTCGAGCAAGGGGTTACTCGGTCTGCTGAAGGCCCACCGTCAAGGCACATATGAGAAAGCAATCAATGAACAACTAAGGTGTCGCAACGAGAAACTAATGATTGATGCTTCTCACCTCTCTCCTTTCCTGTCTGTCTGTCCCTGTCTATCCCTCTGTCTGACTCACTCTCTGTCCCTGTAAAAAACTAAAAAAAAAACCAAAAAAACAAAAAAACAAATATTAAATGTTTTGTCTTTAACTAATTTCTTCCTTTTATTATACATTTAAAACTTGCCTGACCAAGCGGTGGCGCTATGGGTAGAACATTGGCCTGAGACCAGGTTTGAAACCCCGAGGTCTCCGGCTTGAAACCTAAGGTCACTGGGTTGAACCCAAGATCTCTGGATTGAGCATGGGGTCACTGGCTCGACTAAAGCCCCACGGTCAAGTTATAAATGAGAAAGCAATCAATGAACAACTAAGGTGCTACAACAAAGAGTTGATACTTCTCATCTCTCTCCCTTCCTGTCTGTCTCTGTCTGTCCCTCTTTCTGTCTCTATCACTAAAAAAAAAGAACTCCACAGTCCTGGCCGGGTAGCTAAGTGGGTTAGAGCACTGTCCCTATACACCAAGGTTATGGGTTCGATCCCAAGACGGGGCACATACAAGAATCACCAATGAGCCTGACCAGGCGGTGGCACAGTGGATAGAGCATCGGACTGGGATGCGGAGGACCCAGGTTCGAGACCCCAAGTTTGCCAGCTTGAGCGCGGGCCCATCTTGTTAGAGCAAAAGCTCTCGCCAGCTTGGACCCAAGGTCGCTGGCTCCAGCAGGGGGATATTTGGTCTGCTGAAGGCCCATGGTCAAGGCACATATAAAAAAGCAATCAATGAACAACTAGGGTGTTGCAACAAAAAACTGATGATTGATGCTTCTCATCTCTCTCCGTTCCTGTCTATCTGTACCTATCTATCCCTCTCTCTCTGTCCCTGTAAAAAAAAAAAAAGAAAAAAAGAAAGAAAAGAATCACCAATGAATGTATAAATAAATGGAACAAAAAAAAATCAATGTTTCACTCCCTATCTCCCCCTCCTTCCTCTCTCTCTAAAATAAATAAATAAATAAATAAATAAATCTTTATGAAGTGTTAGAGAATAGTCAAACTGCTAAAAATCCCTAAAGTTCATTCCTGCCTTCATAACTAACAAGATTATGTATGAGTTTTTTCAATTCTTCTGTTTAACCATTTAAGAGAGATAACAATGCTATGTTCTAAAATCTATAATAGCCTGGATTATCTGTAAAAATTAACATGCTAAACATATCGAAAAAACTAATACCATTGGTCTCTCCATCCCTCTATTTACTCAGGGATAATAAAAAGTTCACCTGGCCCCAACCCCTTGGTACTGTACAGTTAAAACTTCAGACATCCAAAGCTCAATAACTAACATAACTGAACAGTCTCTAAGAAGCTGTGTGAACAGCCACTGACAGTCTTAGATGGCAGGCAAGACAGCAGAGCATGACTCTTGGTCTTGTTCCCTAGGAAGAAGGGAAGCATAGAAAATGCTGCAGCAAATAAATTTAGATCTTTAGGGAAATACTCCTTTGCTTATGTTTTTATTTATATTGATTTTCTTCTGAAAGGTTTATTCAACTTTTAAGAACTACTATAATCTTAATGAATTTGTGGTGAAAAATGAAAAGTATTATCTCTAAACTAGAAACGAGGAGAAAAAAGTCCAATAGCAAAATCAGGGTTTTGGATATTTTTTAAATGTAAAAAAATTTTTTACCTTCTTTATTATTAAGATAACAAAAACTGGGACTATAAAGGATATAATACTTCAAAAGGTAAGTTTTCTTTCCTGGAGAAATTTTCATGGAATTAAACTGAAAGTTAACTAAAATGATTTTGCTCTAATCCAGACAAATATCCTGATGAATAGAAGAAAAGCAGCATAATTTAATGGGTTCTAAGAAAACCAGGTTTCACACCTAAAATGTTTACTCTTTAGCAAAGAATTATACTAAGAGAACTTACCAAAACTGACTTATTTCTACATCACCTAGTGTGAACTATGTATGGTCTATCTTCCCAGATGACTGCAAATCTGGGCATTTCTTCCCCATAAAAACTATATTTATTTGTGTCATCTTACATAGATAATTTTATGATTTTAGGCGTAATAAAATATCCAATTTAGGTCTCTCTAGAAATACCGCTTGAAAGTTTCTATAATTTCATAACACTACAACTCATTTTCATGAACTCTGGTCCAGGTATATGGAACAGTGGTTTTCACCAATGGGTGTCCACTTTTATAAGTTGAAGATTTTAAGATTAGCTAATTTTAATATTAGCAAACAGATAAATAACGCAAAGCCACATACAATGGAAGAAAATAAACCTAGCCATAAAAGAAACTGAACTCAAGTTTAAAAAAAGTTCTTTAGAGAAATACAATTTTGATTGCAATAAATAGAAATATAGTATAATAAAAGTATTACTTGGTCTGATTTATTTTCTAGTGACTTTAAAACATTTATGAATATTCTTCATTTACTGTTTTCGTATCAGTTTTATCTAATTCTCAAGAGTTGAAATGTTATTGAGCGAAATAGCTCTTTGAACATTATAAGAAGCTTAATGCTAATAATTTTACTTAAATCCTAATGGTTAACAGCATTGCTTTTAAAACTAGAAAAAAAAATAACAGGTACTTCTAATGACAGAAGTGTTCAATAAAAAGACAGACAGTGTTGTTACCTGTTGTAAAATGAGCACTGCATAAGCGGACTTTGTGGACTGGTGGCAATATTTGCTAATTCTGTTAGCCAATCTACCTCATTTTCACGGTAAGAATTTTCTGATATATCTGAGGTATTTTGGTTCCAAGATGGTCTTGGATATTCTTGATGTGAAACATGTGAACTTAGCTGGTATATGGCAGATTGGGTAGGATCACTTTGAACAGCCTGAAGTTCAGGAAGATCATCTGCAAATACATATCAAAATAATAAAAAGGAAATTACTAATATAGGGTAATACTATAATTACAGTTGGAAGAGACATCTTCAAATTTAGCAAATTAGTTATATGAGAGTAAAAGAATACATTCAAAATAATGAGACAAGTTTCTATTTTAAAAAATAATACCTAGTACAACAAGTGAATCCAACCAATGTAAATGTACAAACAACTTCACTACCTAAACCAGATAGTTACCACAACTGTTCATAGATTGGAAAAACAAGGCTTGTGCTTCCTGATTTTTCCTTTAGTTTTTTTATACTTCAAAGAGGAGTAATCCACATGTTATTGAGACATCTGTATATAAACACATTGAGGGAAAAGGAATTTTATGTGTGCATGCATATATTTATCATTCATATATAGTACTTTTATTAATCTGTTATACAAAATTACTGCAGTAATAAAAAAACAATTAAAAAATCATATATATAAATTTTTAGGTATTCTTTATTCAACTTTAAATAAGCCAAATTATTTTTTACTGAGAGATTCTGAACTCAGTAATATTTACTGGTATTTTTTCCTGTACATGTGTATGTGTTCCCAAAAGGTACTTTATGATAGGCTTTTACTCCCCAAGAGAGAAGACTAGAAATACACACTACCCAAGCACTACTCTTGTACACACTAAGGCTATGAACACTGTAAGGAATGCTAAAATACTGGGGGAAAAAATACACACACACACAAAGGGAAGAAAAGTATCTTGGAGGCCTTAAAAAAATCTCTATGAAACACACACCTATACATTCTACAGATCCACTGGTTCCCTTCAAATATGTCAAGAAACTCTTCCTAGTTTTAGGAGTTGTCCTAAACTATCACTATAAATGTACTTACATATAATTCCTATTCAGGCATATATTCCAGAATAGCCTACTAAAACTGAAATGTCTCAGAAGTACTGATTCAGAATATCCATTCACAAAACTGAGTAAAAGGCATCCCCCCCTTCACGGAGAGCCAAAATATCGTACCAATTTGAGATAACTGCACCACAAAATTCTCATGCTGGTGTAGCCACTTCCCTCATTGCCAATATCCTTCTTTGACCATCACTTCTTTTTTATTATAAAAAGTTCATTTCTGTATCTCAAGTTCAGAAAATTATGGTAACTGCTTTTAAACTTAAGTCATTCTGGATGGTACAAATTTTTGAACCCTGCCAGGTCCCAAGTGTCTCATTTTCTCCTGAAACCTAAAATGTGATGGTGGAGAATCACTTATCTGATTAAAATGGTGTCTTTTCACAACAGTAACCACTACTTAATGAATATTAGGGCCCAGGAAACTCTTGGCATTCAAACAGGTTATGTCCAAAGACTGAGCATCTCCAGATTCCCACACACAGCACTCCAGCATATAATCTCCTCTATTTCATATTTTGTAAAATGAGGATAATACATCTTCTCAGGGTTTTTGTGAACATTAAGGAAAACTGCTTATTAAATGGGGACAAAGCCAAGCTAAAAGCTGGGCAACAAGCCAAGGTTACTACTCATTAGCTTTTTACTCAACATCTCAAAGAAATACTTTATTAAAAATCATACCTACCTCAACCGGTCAAATACTTTTGAAATAGCTCAGCAACAGTGATAACCACAAGTGTCCAACCCTCAACACTGTAATTTCCCCATCATACTAACAAGCCAGCCATGAAGAATGGCCAAGCATTCCTTACTGAGCTCACCGGGATGTTTCAAAAGTAACACCTGTTGAAAAGCTACACAGCAGGGGTTTCCTTAAGGTGTTGAATAGCCCCATTTTTACCCACAATGTAAGGCAGGTTAATATAATAATTTGTAAATGAGTCTCTCTGATAACCATAAATAGCTCAAATTTATGTTGGTTTTAATATTTTATAAGCAATAACAAGTGAACATTAAAAACTAATGTATAACACTTCACATAATTTTTAGCAGTTCGAGGGAGGCTAAACATGAAAATTAACCCAAATTTCAGTGTTAAAATCTTTAATGTTATTTACCGAGCTCCATGTGCTCATCACAGGAGTTGTAGCCAGGTGAGGACGGCAGATTTTCATTACACTGCAGCAACTCCAGCGAGTCATTCATTCCCGCAGCTCTCTTGTCCATTACCAGCAGGAGTTTCTGTACTGCATTAGGCATCTGATTTGTCTTCACTTCCCACACCATGTTATGGTGCTCTGACTTTAAAATAAAAAGAAAAACATAAGAAAATATAAAAATATAAGGAAAAATATGTCAAATCTGGAGATTATATAAGTATAGAATTAATCAGAGACATCACAATGTTGTATCTTTAATCTATACATTGCTATTTATAGCCCTATCTAATCCTTTTAAATTTTTTTTTCTTAATTTTGATTTTTTGAGGATCTGACAAGAGTTAGGTCTAATGTTGATTCATTCACACCAGATTTATTGATTTTAAAGAGAGACAGGAAGGGGACAGAGAAAGAAAAAGAGATAGAGTGATAGAGAAAAAGAGTCAGGAACAATGAGCTGTTCCTATATGTGCTCTGACCAGGAATCAAAATGGCAACCTTTATGCACATTCCACACTCTTGACAGAGAAATCCTATAATTTTTTTAAAATAAATTTTATTTGTTGATTTTAGAAAGGGACAGACAGACAGACACATTACTCTGTTCCTGTATGTGCCCTGACTGGCAACAGAAGTGGTAATCTCCGCATATACAAAGGACACTTGAACCACTCTAACCAACAGAGCTATCAAGCCAGGGTTGCCAGGGCTGACTTTTCTTTTTCTTCATTTACTGACTTAGATGGGGGGGGGGGAGAGAGGGAGAGAGGAGGGAGACAGAAAAGGAGAGAGGAGTAAGAGAGAAGGGAGGGAAGAGAGGGAGACAGAAAGGGGGAGGAGGACGGGGAGGAAGGGGGAGGAGAGAAGGGAAAAGAGAGAAATACTGATTTGTTGTTCCACTCATTCATGCACCCTTTGGTTGATTCTTGCATGTGTCCTGACCAGGGATTGAACTCACAACCTCGGCAGGTCTGGACTATGTTCTAAACAACTGAGCTACTATACTAGCCAGGGTCCGTATCCCTATCAAATTGTTTATATCAGGATGAGTCCCTGATAATTTTGGCTGGCCTACATCCATGTAGTCAGCACTAAATTATACCCAAATCCCAAAGAATTTAGTATCCTGAATTTTTAAAAGCTCTTTCTTCTCAATAATAATAGAGCAGTTTATAAGTCAAGTATCTTTCAGATTCCTAATACTGAGACCAATAAAACTTTTTTCAACTTGTATCTTCAAATTTAAAAGAAAATTAAACTTTCCTCAATTAAATTCAAAAAGACTATGCTATTTTTTCATTTAAGATTCTACTTTAGCCTGACCTGTGGTGGTGCAGTGGATAAAGCATCGACCTGGGAACACTGAGGTCGCCAGTTCAAAACCCTGTACTGGTCTGGTCAAGGCACATATGGGAGTTGATGCTTCTAGCTCCTCCCCGCTTCTCTCTTTCTCTCTCTCTCTCTCACTGTGTCTCCTCTCTAAAATGAATAAAATAAAATAAATAAATAAAGATTCTACTTTAATTTCTTTATTTACTGTGTTCCTTATTTTGTTTTCTTATCTTCCAAAAGTAAACAAGTTTAACACACTTAAAAAAATCTATCATTTGAGTTTCTTTAAATGGTCATATATTATATTACTCATAAAAGTAAAAATGTTCTTATGTCTTAATGAGAATTTGGGGCCTAACCTTAATAAAAAGATAACTGTTCTCAATAGGCTATTATTTCTAGAAAAATGAATATTAATCATGAGAGATTTAGCTAAATAAACAAACTACCTTCATCTACAAGGCCACAAAGTTATCACAAGGAAGAAAATAATAGATGTTAACACACCTAAATAATTTCTCAGGGAAGTCTGCCAACTAAATTTTGTTATAAGAATTCATGTGCTATATACCTTTTACACTCTTGCCTTTGGACATGATAAATTGGTTATTTAGCACAGGTGACATGAGCAACATTTCCTGATTTCTCAGGCTCAACTTCAGATCTCTTTTTTTAAAAAGTTCTGGGCTAATATGAGATATACAAAAAATCATGAAAATATAGTTTTTTTTTCCCCTCAAGTAAAATATGTATTTGTTAAATGTCACTAAAAGTATCCCAGCCCAGCTAATCAAAAAATGCAGTGAAAAGATGTGAAATTCTTAATATTTATACCAGAGCTTTCTTTCCTTTTTTAAAAAATTTATTTTAGAGAGGGAAAGACACACACACAGAGATAGAAATTAAGAGAGAGAGCCTGACCAGGCGGTGGTGCAGTGGATAGAGCGTCGGACTGGGATGCGGAGGACCCAGGTTCGAGACCCCAAGCTCGCCAGCTTGAGCGTGGGCCCATCTAGCTTGAGCAAAAAAAAAAAAAAAAAAAAAGCTTGCCAGCTTGGACCCAAGGTCGCTGGCTCCAGCAAGGTTGGCTTGGTCTGCTGAAGGCCCGCGGTCAAGGCACATGTGAGAGAGCAATCAAAGAACAACTATGGTGTCACAAAGGCAATGAAAACTAATGATTGATGCTTCTCACCTTCAGCAGACCCGGGGTCAAGGCACAACCCCTTGCTGGAGCCAGTGACCTTGGGTCAAAGCTGGTGAGCTTTTTGCTCAAGCCAGATGGGCCCGTGCTCAAGCTGGTGACCTCGGGGTCTCAAACCTGGGTCCTCCGCATCCCAGTCCAATGCTCTATCCACTGCGCAACCGCCTAGTCAGGTAATACCAGAGCTTTCTAAGTCATGACATACTCACCAAGAACACACTGGCAATGCTGACGATTTTTTCCTACAAAGGCTATTTTATAATCCCTTAAATTAAGAAACTTTTCTCACTATAAAATACATAATCACTGTGGCAAAAATTTTAAGTCTTTTTAAAGAAAAACGTAAAATAATTACTTCCAATCCCACCAACCAGACTTGGATACTGTTAATATTTCGGTTTATTATCTAACATCTTTTTCATGCCCATGATTGTATTTTCTTCATATATCTTTTCCTTAACAGAAGTTCATAAGCATTGTTGTATGTCATTAACTTTTTTCAAATACCTATTTTAAATAATCATACATCATATGGAGGTACCAAAATTCATTTATTCTTCCTATTGCTAATGTTGTTCAAAATTTTTTCACTCAATTATATTTTTTAAAAATAGGTATTGGCTTATATCTGTTATTTCTAAAGAGATTCCTACAAATAGGTGGATGGGAACTAACTATCTTCCAAAAGTTCATGACACATATAGTCAAACTGCATATTACCTTACTTTATTTTCTAATATTCTATTTTTTGGTGCTTGCTGCCTGCTCGGCTCAAAAATGACCCATATTCTGGGAATTGCTTTAGAGCCTTACTCAATATCAACTGTATTTTGTACTACGGAGTAGTGAAAAGGGCACTGGGTTAGATGCAGAAAACATGGGTTTTGATTCCAGCTTGATCACTTACTAAATATATGATCTAAGGGCTTGAGCTACTCACTCAATATCCTCACGTGTAAAAGAGGATTAATGATACCTGCCCAACTTTCCTCCTAGAGTACATGTAAGAATGAACTGAAACAAAGTGAGTAAAAAAAACAAAGAAAAATGACTCCTTTAAAACTTGTTTTATTTAGTGACACAGGGCAAATATTATACATACACTCTGGGCACTTAATATTCTACATAGAACAGTTATTGGGACAGAATAGTTCACAACAGGAGACCAGATAGCTACTCAGCTTCAGCAATTTCCTCTCTGGGAACTATGGTAAGGTATCCAACATCTCAATAAAAGTCATGTGTTATGTCATTATTCTGGGAAAATAACAGTTTTATCTATCTAGAACATATCTGAGGCATTCACAAGAAATTAACAGTTTTCCAGTTTAATATAATCTGCTACAGGGGTCCCCAAACTTTTTACACAGGGGGCCAGTTCACTGTCCCTCAGACCGTTGGAGGGCTGGACTATAAAATAAACTATGAACAAATCCCTATGCACACTGCACATATCTTATTTTAAAGTAAAAGAAACAAAACGGGAATACAACATTTAAAATAAAGAACAAGTAAATTTAAACCAACAAACTGACCAGTATTTCAATGGGAACTATGGGTGCGGATGCGTCCTGTGCTCCTCTCACTGACCACCAATGAAAGAGGTGCCCCTTCCGAAGTGCGGCGAGGCCGGATAAATGGCCTCAGGGGGCCATAGTTTGGGGACCCCTGATCTATTATGTACTGATTAATCAGTATTATAAAGTGGTTACAGCAAATCTGCTGGGGTCTAACAAATTCCTACAAAATCAGTGGCTACAAGAAATACGATTAATAACACAAACTGATTTAAGTAAAAACTGGCCAAATCGTTATTCTGAGCCTCCGCCTTCTCACATCAAAATGTTAATAGATTCTGGTTTTTCTTTATTAATTTTAGAGGGTAGAGAGAGAGAAAATGTGGAGGAGAAGCAAATTGTAGTTGCTTCCTGTACGTGCTTTGACCAGGCAAGCCCAGGGTTTCAAACCGGGGACCTTCAGCGTTCCAGGTCGACGCTTTATCTGCTATGCCACCACAGGTCAGGCAAAAACAGAAGTAATTAAAAAATAAGAACAGCCTAAAAACAGCCTAAGTCTGACCTGTGGTGGCGCAGTGGATAAAGCGTCGACCTGGGAACACTGAGGTCGCCAGTTCAAAACCCTGCACTGGTTCGGTCAAGGCATATATGGGAGTTGATGCTTCCAGCTCCTCCTCCCTTTCTCTCTTTCTCTCTCTCACTCTGTGTCTCCTCTCTAAAATGAGTAAAATTAAAAAATTAAAAATAAATAAATAAAACAGCCTGAAAGGTCAGGCAAAAATAGAAGTAATTAAAAAATAAGGACAGCCTTAAAACAGCCTGACCTGTGGTGGCGCATTTAAAAAATGTTAAAAGCAGTTGGGGGCCTTAATGAAGTTCTTCGAGAATATTTTCTATGAAACTGTGAACAAAAGATTTCAAAGAAAGGTTTCTACAGCTTGTTTGCCATTGTGCTAAGGAAAAAAAAAACTCCACACCCAACAGTGAGTTAGATTTTGTGTGTGTGTTTTATTTTATTGATTTGAGACACAGGAACTGGGAGACAGAGAAGCAAAAACATCAATTTGTTCCTGGATGTGCCCCGGCACCCTCTGTGCATCCAGACCATGCTCTCTACCCAACCAAGCATTCTGGCCAGGGTGAGGTAGATATATTTTTGGTAAAATATACTACTATAGAATATCACTTACTCTCAATATGACTGAAGAATTTAACTTGTATACCTCAGTTTTCCTATTTATAAATAGGACCAGTACTTGCCTACTTATCATAATTACTGTACGCATAAGAGATACATCCCACATGCTTCCCTAATTCCAAAGCACTCTTCTATCTCATCTCTCACTGCTGCCCAGACCAGAATCCCTGCCTTTGCTGGTCAGTGCCAAATCACATTTATTCAAATTCTTATTAATTCTGAGCTGATCTCACACAAACACTGATATTGATGAAGATAACAGAAAACCCACAATACACCACTACAAGAAGCCATGCACAAACTTGTTTAAAAGAAGACTGTCAATTCAAATAGTATTCAAAATGAAACACTGTATGAAAAAATTGAAATCATCCAAAATTCATATATGAAACTTGTTTTCCAAAACTTGTTTGTACTCCTAAAAAATTTTAATTACCTATAATAACTTGTAAAAAAAGTTTTTCTAAGCTACTATCAATAGCTTTAAAAATATTAGAAAAATTTTTCTATTCTTTATGGAAAATGATAGTATAAAGCACCAAAGTAAATGCAAACCAAAATATGAAAGAATATGAATACCACTGATGTGTCTGTCAGGTAGTTAACAAGAATATCATTTTTTTCTGAATTCTGTGAAATATAAGCTATTTGTCAGCTTTAAAACTTTTAAATTTTATTGTGATTTTTATTTTCATTCTAAGTAAATATTCATTTTCATATTCAACACATGCAAAACATCCCTGCACTGTCTCATGAACATGGTAGTAACCTATAACTTATGACAGAGAAAAAAAGTACCAATACCTCCATTTCAAAGAGAAATACAAGACACCAACCAGCTTGCAATTCTCCCTCCAGGAAAACTTGAGGGCCTATGAGTCTATTCTTTCATTAAGCCCAGGACATATACCCGTACCTCTCTCCACTGTGTGAATCATGGAAGACTGTGGAGACAGGTGTGCAGGGAAATCCTGGCAGAAAGTAACCTTTTAACTAATGTATGTACAAGTGAACAGAATTTGAGAAATGAAAAAAGGGGAAGGGTTTTTAGACAGAAAGAAAAGATAACACTGGGGAACAAAATTAGTGTTGCAGCCACAAAAACACTTGTTCATACCTTTTTCGAGTGTGCTGATCTCAAATCTGACAGAGTTTTTCTCTGTAAGCTGCAGTTTATTTGCAATTCAAGATTTTAGGTTTTCATCTTATTGTAAAATTTTCAGTATTTAGTTTAACATAATGAAGTAGAATGTCTTCTTGGGCATCATCTTTGTGAAAATATAATATTTATATAATGTAGTAAATACACTAATACACTAAAAGATATGATTGCATCAGAATTTGTCTACAAATTCAAAATAGAACATATTAAAACACTTATTTTAATCATAAAATTTGCGCAAAATTTATTTAAATTCTATTCAGGCAAAAATTTGCATTTGTAGCTCTTGCGTTTGTGTACTTGTTGAGGACAATCTCATTTGATGCTCCAGCAGTAGTCTGCTCATCACTAACAGCTCCAAGATGTTCGGGAAAGTTATCATGGCAACTGTTCAGGAAGTGATTCTTAACGCTCATGTTCCATCCAATGTCACGGAAAACCAACAGCATCCTTTGAACCAGTTCACAGTTTTCTGCGTTTTTGTTGCCAAGAAAGTTTGTTGTAACTGCCATGCTGCTTTCTCCTCCTTATTCATCTTCCTGGGAAATTCTTCATCATGTACGAGGGTTCGAATCTGAGGTCCATCGAATACACCTGCTTTTATCTTAACGAAAGACAAGGCAGGAAAAGCAGAAATATGTAGAAAGTATTCCCTTTCTCTATTCAAAGCCTGAACAAACTGCTTCATGAAGCCAAGTTTGATGTGAAGTGAGGGAAAAATGATCCTGTCTCGATTAACTACAGGTTCATTCACAGTATTTTGCATTCCTACTTCCAGAGCTTCACCTTTCGGCCACTCCTTCTGTGTCCAGAGTTTCTCCCGAGCTCAGCTGCCCCACAAACACAGAAAGCAAGATACTTCCTGAAACCTCTCTGTTGTCCTAGCAGAAAATTTACCATTTTAAGTTAAGATCCACACAAATGATCCAGTTATGCTCAGAAAGTCGAGGACATATTTTTTGTCATTATAATCTTCTCGCAGATGAGATGAATAACCAATTGGAACCACTGCATAAACATTATCGTTGTGTAGAAAACATTTCAGACTTTGTTTACAGTTGTCAATAAATAGCCGCCATTCACCTGACCAGGCAGTGGCGCAGTGGATAGAGCGTCGGACTGGGATGTGGAAGACCCAGGTTTCAGACCCCGAGCTCGCAAGCTTGAGCGCGGGCCCACCTGGCTTGAGCAAAAACTCGCCAGCTTGGACCCAAGGTCACTGGCTCCAGCAAGGAGTGGCTCAGTCTGCTGAAGGCCTGCGGTTAAGGCACATGTGAGAAAGCAATCAATGAACAACTATGGTGTTGCAAAGGCAACGAAAAACTAATGATTGATGCTTCTCATCTCTCTCCATTCCTGTCTGTCTGTCCCTGTCTATCCCTCTCTCTGTGCCTGTAAAAAATAAAAAAATAAGAAATAGCTGCCATTCTGTTGGACTGTAAGTGATAACACCTAGCTGGCTGAGAAGACTACTGATATCATGACAGTAAACAAAGTGTTTGATTTCGGGAAAAAAAGTCCATGAAAATTTGTTCACGCTTCCTGAAATGGGATACTTTAGCTGACCAGTAAAGTACATTCTTTTCTTGAAGCCTAGAGGCTAATAACTCAGCTGCTTTCTTTGATAGGCCCAAATCTCTTACTAACTCATTCAATTCAGGTTGGCTAAACTGCTGAGGGGTTAATGACTACTTGGCATCAGAAGAAGACCCTTTAGATTCTACAACCATTTCCTCATGCATCTTATCAAAATACACTTGATCACCACGTTCACTTTTTTCATCCTTAGAAGAAATAGAACCATTGAAAACTGGAACCGGGAATGTCTCAGAGCGTGGGATAAGTCGTATTGCTGAAGGAATATTAGGATATGCGATCATATGCTGTTTTTTCTTGACGATGCCCTTTGTATAGATCAGACAGAAATAACAGCCACTGCTGTGGTCATTAGGTTCACGCCAAACCATGGGAATACCAAAACCTTTGTGTTTTCCTTATGTCCAGTCATGAAGCATTTCCTCACAATTATGATACATAATATGAGGAGCCCAATTCTTGTCTTGATCACCAAGGGGAACTTGAAAATAAGCAATACATGTACGTGTCACAAATGATGAAATATTGCACCTTTGACGTCAAAGTGTGTAACAGCCATGTACTTAACAGAAGGTGTCAGGACTATTCTTATATTTACGCCTACTCGAAGAAGCCATGATTCAATCTTAAAACAAAATAAGAGGGTGTTTTTATCAGATAACTTATTACATTTAAAAACTAAAATTATGTAAAAGTGATGTTTGTAAAACATTAATTTCCTTGTGGTTATATTCAATCCAAGAGTCGTTTCCCTTTAACTCCAATTTAAAAACCAATGCATGCCATTAACTGTAACAAAAAGAAATTAAAATTGCATAAAAACTAGAGCATGCACCAAAAAACAGACTTCAGAATTGGAATCAGCAATTCAGAGATATATAGAAACAGTTCTAAAACCTCATGCAACAGATAATGAAAAAGAAATTATTCCCCAGTGTAGACTTGTGAAACTACATAAAATGGACTAGAAAGTGAAATCAAGTTTTCATTCTATAATGTATTAATCAAATGAGAATAAAGAGCAGCATTCTGTTGTTGAAGGCTTTCTTAAAAGTATAAAGTAGCTCAAAGAACTTAAGAATGGCCTGACCAGGTGGTAGGCACGGTGGATACAGACTCGGACTGGGAGGACCTAGGTTCAAAACCTCGTGGTCGCAGGCTTGAGCGTGGGTCACTGGCTTTAGCGTGGGTTCATATACATGACCCCATGTCACTGGCTTGAGCAAGGGGTCACTAAACTCTGCTGTAACCCCAGGTCAAGGTACATATGAGAAAGCAATAAATGAACAACTAAATAAGGTGCTGCAAGGAATAATTGATGCTTCTCATCTTCCTCCCCTCCTGTCTGTCTGTCCCTATCTGTCCCTTTCTGACTCTCTCTGTCAAAAAACAAAAACTTAATAGATTTATTCTTTTGAAGGTATTTCAAGTTTCCTTAAAACGTGCCAAATATTGCCAACCCAGAAAGAACTGGGTAGTTCAATCACGAAAACTGAACAAACGGTCCTAATGTTCTTCGTTAGCAAGGTAAAGCAAAAGAAACAGCACAAACAAACCCCAAAAGTTCAAGGAATACATTATAAATGTAGATTAATAGTTAAATAATAGAAGAGTATTCACAAATGTTAAAATTATCCTAATTCTCAAGTTAACTTTAATTTCAAAACCACTGTTGAGTCATCTCTTACACGTACTTAGATGGAAATAAATCTAGGGCACTTTGTAGGGAGTAGGTGGTCGGACTCCAACATTTCCTCGTATACACAACTCCCTTTTACCCCTCCGTTTTACAGCATCAGTGGCAACCTGAGCTTTTAAAAACTCTTCGAGTGTGCCCTGCTGTCAGTGCTCCTTTTAAAAGCGATTCTTGCTAAAACTTCATAAGAATGAACTCTAAGTATTGTAGAATGCACAGAAGCAAGAGAAACCCTCTAGACAGCATGCAACGTTTAATTAAAGAAGCTACAAAAACCTAGCCCCCTCGGTCGACTACGCCTGGATTCTTTTTTGTTTTGTTTCAATCTGCCTGGGGCAGCAGCATAGGTTGGAAGGCGGAGACTGGAATCGCCTGCCAAGTCTCGGCTCTCGGTCACACAGAGGCAGCGCCCGCAGGTTAACGCCAAGTCCATCCCCCACCCTCTTTCGCCATTCATCGCGTTCCTCTCCCCTCCCCCCGTCATGTGACCGCAGCCTGGACTCCAGACTTGTTTTTCCCCTGCGCTCTGCCTCAGCGCGCAGGCGCCTCGGAGCCCATTCATTCGAACTGCGTAACAATGAGCCCCGGGGCCCAGCGTGTCCCCGAGCTCCCCAGCTCCGCCCGTGCCCTTCTCCGACCCGAAGGAGGGGGCGCCTCACTGGGGTCCCCCATCTCCGGCCGGTCCTCCATTGCAAGCCAACCTCCGACCCCCACACGGGGGAGATGAAGTCAAACTTTCCTGGGCAGCCCCGGCACCGCATCATCCCGTCCCCCACCCAGATTCTCCCCATCTGGGCACCAAGTCCGGCCACCCACCGCGCACCCGGGCCCGGAGCAAGTCCTAGCCGGCTTCTCCTCTACCCCGCCCCGAGACCCCTCGAGCCGCGCCGCCGCCAAGCCCAGGTGAGCTCGCGGGGGTCGCCGACGCGGTGGGTTCGCAGCGGGCAGTTACCAGACGGTTAACTGCCCCACCGTGAGGACAACCCTTCGAAGACAAGGAGCGCGGACCCGACCTCGCCCAGCCGTCCGTTCCCCTCAGGACCGTGCCCCTCCCTTCCCCACCCCCACCCCACCCGAACCGACACAACAAACCCGCCGCGGAGTGAGGGAAGCCCCGGCGCGGCGGCCCTGGCAGCGACAACACCACCGGAAGCTTATGTAAGCCCTCCCCGACTGACGCCGGCCTCTCAAGCGTGCGTTACTTCTCCCGCCACAGCTCTTACTCCTCAACCGAAACTTTCCTACTTACCAAACCCGTCGCCATTACCAAGTCTTTCAAGCTTCGTCTTCCCCCTCCCTAAACCCCCCTGAGGGTTGAGCCTCCTCCCAGCCTTTTCGCTTTCTTATTGGCCTGCAGAACTGCCATTCGGTGACTCTTCTTTCCCATTGGCTGATACTGTGGCCCCTCTCGGTTGGCGGGCTTGTGTTGACTTTTCTGTTGTGTTTACTGGAGAAGATGGCATGTCAGTCACTAAAATGAGCGTTTCGGATTGGATTGCTGCCGGGACTCCGGGAACCTACGCCAAACTTTGCCCCCGAAATGGATTGTGGGTTCGTAGTCTGACCCTTTCTTGTTACCGCTGGGAAACCGCGCGCGGAGGAACCGGTTAGACTACATATCCCAGACGTCCGTGAACAGCGCAGTCTTGATAGTAAACAAGAGTCATAGGGACACGTGTATCAGCTCGTTTGTTTTGGTGTCTGGGACAAAAAGGAGGAGGCGGAGGAAGGAGTGTTTTAAAGCTTTGGCCTCTTCTCTTCCTCTGAACCTGTCCTAGAACTCAGAGCTGCCCCAGCCTCTTGTAGCACCGGGTCCGGCCATAAACAGCCAAAGTGTCTCGCTGCCCAAAGTTTGGCAGCAGGCCAAGGTATTGTTTTAGTGCTAGGGGAAGGAGATGACTACACACAAGCGGAAGCAGTGCAGCCTGGGGAGAGACCCAGTCACCCACAAATCTCGGTCCCAGTCATGATGGGGACAATAAAGGTGGTGCTGAGCTCCAATAGAAAAAACTAGCTTTTCTTTATCCTGAGACTTCCGTCGTCACCACCCCCTCCCCCAAAGACAGCGACAAGGTTTCTTTGCCAGTTCAATTCGGTTCACACAAGATTTGTTGCTGGCAATATGCCAGGCATTGAAGCTTGGGAATGGGCAGTTGAGAGAAGCTAAGGATCTGGAGAATTTACAAAGCTGTTAAGGGCAGGAGGTGGGCAATTACTATTTGTTTTGAAATTGAGGGAAGTCAGAACAGTGTTTTCCATATTGACTAGCTTGCTCGTACATTACTGTAATGGAAAGGGGTAAAATGTGACTTAAGCTGATTTAATTTGTGAATTATCACGTAAGTTTCACTCGTAAGTTTTTGATAACCATTTTTCCTCTCCAGATGGCTTCCCATGGATGAGAGAAAGAATGTCTTTCCACTGTTTCTACTGGGAGTTCCTCCTTAAATTATTAATGCCCCGCTGACTCACTAGAGGATGGCTTCTCTGCTTTACAGTAGCCTTCACTTTAAACATGGCTGTCCATCACAGCCCATCTAATCTGTAATTGATGTGTTTACCATTCACATTACCAAGGCATTGTTAAGCCTTTTCCCTCTGAACCTTTAGTGTTTAATCATTTAAGCTATGCTTTGGGTTTTGTATCTTTAGATCATTATATGTATGCTTCAAGTTTAAAAGGAGGAAAACTTACATTAGTAAAAAATCAGTAAAGCCAAGCATTTGGAAAGAACCTGAAATCATAGCTAATTATTTCTTTTTATTTTATTATTATTTTATTTATTTATTTATTTATTTTTTGCAAGAGAGAATGGAATGGGATAGACAGGGAGAAAAAGGAAGGGAGAGAGATGAGAAGTATCAATTGGTTATAGCACCTTAGTTGTTTATTGATTGCTTTCTCATGTGCTGTGACCCCTTGCTCAATCCATCAACCTTTGGGCTCAAGCCAGCGACCATGGGGTCATGTCTATGAGCCCACGCTCAAGCCAGCCACTCTGCATGCAAGCCAGATAAGCCCGTGCCCAAGCCAGATAAACCCTTGCTCAAGCCAGTGACCTCGGGGCCTTGAACCTGGGTCCTCAGCATTCCAGGCCAGTGCTCTATCTGACTGTGCCACAGCCTCATTAGGCACTAATTATTTTTTAAATTAATTTCTTAATTATATTTCTTGAATTTTTTAAAATATTTTATGTATTGACTTTAGAGAGAGGAGGAGGTGGGGAAGGAGCAGGAAGCATCAACTCGTCGTAGTTTCTCTTCATCTGTGCATTGACCACGCAAGCCCAGGGGTTTCAAACTGGTGACCTCAGCACTCCAGGTTGACGCTTTCAGGTTTACATGTATACAGCATCTGAAACAAAGCTTTTTACTTGCATTACAGGTTTACAGCATTCCAGGTTGCCACCACACGTCAGGATACATTTTCTGAATGTTTAGATCTGCCTAAAAGCCACATAACTCATGAAATCCAAAGTTACTTTCATACATTGAATTAAGTTTTCAAATTCTTTTAGGGATTCCCTGTGTGGACAGACAAGGAGTCATATACTAAACTAAACCTGACTAAAATAACCCATAGGATGATATGAAATTAAAACTTTCTAACTAAAAATCAGTCATGACAGGTAGTCACGTCCTAGGCTGGTATCTTCGCTGACAAAAGCCAATTGTTACCTTGACTAAGCCTATCTGAAACCAGGAAAATATTCGCATTCGTGCTGCCTGTCACCACTCGGCCAAACAAGTAGAGACGGGGTGAATATGGGCATTTTATTCAGATGGCCAGTGATCTGAGGAGGTGGGGGTTTTGTTCCCAAAATACATCTTAATATCTAGTCTCAGCCAACCTTTTTCATAAGGGAAAGAAAAAGGTAGGTAAGGGGTCTGGAATTTAGGAATGTGGGGTTGATGCTGGACATGGCCCTTCCTCCTCCCCAGTCCCTGACACCATGGTCATAGATTCTGATCACGAGCTATGGATGATAGAGTAATAAAACTGCACCTGAGGTTTTACTAAATACAAAGTAACTGAGTCACCAGATATTATCAAAGAGAAACAGCATAGAATGGTGCGTACACTCCCCCACTACCTTGAGGCTCGAGCAGCCCCTTTGTTAGCAAAGAGGTAAGGAAAAGTGCACAAAATAATGACTCAAGAACCAGACTCCAATCTGCAGGGACCTCCAGGACCAGAGGGAGTTAGAAATTTCACCCTTGTCCTTGGATCCCTTTCCTGGCTGCAGTCCCCACCCACCACTGCCTCACCTATCGGGCTGCCCTTGGTGTATAAGACACCTGCATTTTCAGCTCTCAAGATGGATTTGAGTATTAGTTCTCCCATTTTCTCAACTTCCTTTCTTACTCCCAACTCTGATATTGTTGTAAAATACCCGTACCTCAATTCTGCGGGTTTACATAGAGACATCAAGTCCAGGTGAATTTTGAAGGGTTTTATTAAAGGAGGAGATTTATTAAATATGCCGGCCGCATATGGCTGACATGGGGCAGTTGCAAACCCAAGTCGTGCACCAAAAACATTTCAGGGGCTGGTTATATACCCTTTATCACACTCGGGCAGGGGTTAGCATATCATGGCACAAGCTTACAACATTTGTTTCGGGCAGTGGTTCTTAACCTTTATTGAGGTACCGAACCCACCAGTTTCATATGCACATTCACCGAACCCTTCTTTAGTGATAAATAAAATATGATTTTTTTTCCAAATTCAAGACATAGGTATATTTTTTTTACTGGTGCACAAAATGAGCCGTGCATGAACATCACCTTGCTCAAAGAACAAAACCAACAAAGTGCATGAACTCACAACAAATTATGGTATTACTTTATTCTGGCCTCCACGGCAGAGGCTTCTCTGAACCCCTGAGACCTACTCATGGAACCCCTAGGGTTCGATAGAACCCAGGTTAAGAACCACTGGTTTAGAGGATACACAGAAACATTAAGACTTTTAAGGTAACACAATCAAAGATGTTTACAATTTTTTTTAGGGTTCATCTTCCCTCCTTTGACTACAAGTATGTTACTCTCAAGATTACAGGAAGGGGGAGAACTTCAATCAATGTAAGGTGGTATGTAAATTTTGTCTCCCATTGAAAGAAAAGAAGTTTCTAGGTTAACCTTTATTTTAGATTTAAAACTAAATGACCCATTGTTCTCACAAGCCAGAAACTTTTACATTCTTCTCCCTCCCCTCCCCAAAGGAAGGACAGGACAGGAAAGCCTGACCTTTCCTCCTAGAATATCAATATTAATTTTGCAGCTTTTTGGTACCTTACAACACTATGTTGAATATTGGCCTTTCTTTTGAAGCATTGGGCACATGAACCTTCACATGCCTTAGTGGAGATATTCTTATTGGTGGATACTGTGATGGGAAGAATAACTTTAACCTCAGATCAAGGTATTGTATGTCATTATAACTAATACTTTATCTCTTTTTAAATTTTATTTTTTAAAATGTTTCTTAAAGCAGAGGATAGTGAAACAAAGAAGGACTTAGAATAGAAGGAGCAACAGGAAAGAGCCTAGAAATATTATGGGGAAAAACAAGCTTACTCTGGGAAGTCAGAAAAGAGGAGCTGGAGACAGGTTCAGAGGGTAGCCCAGGATGAGCTGCCACCACCCATTGCTCCCCTGGTTGCAAGTCTCACAGGGACCCTTTGAGTTTAGGAGGTTCATGCATGCCTTAGGGGGACAGAGAGGGGAAAGGAAAGGTGCAGTGTGCTCCATGGAGGGAGAACACATCAGTATATATTTTAATAGCACTGTAAAGTTGTTTCTGGCCCTGGCCAGTTGGCTCAACGGTAGAGCTTTGGGCCAATGTGTGGAAGTCCCGGGTTTGATTCCCGGTCAGGGCACACAGGAGAAGCACCCATCTGCTTCTCCACCCCTCCCCCTCCCCCTTCTTTCTCTCTCTTGGCCTCCGGCAGCCATGGCTGGATTGATTTGAGTGCTTAGGGCCGCCCCCCCCCCCTGGGCGCTGAGGATGGCTCCAAGGAGCCTCTTCCTTAAGTGCTAAAAATAACTCAGTTATGAGCATGGCCCTAGATGGGCAGAGCATCGTCCCCACACAAAAGATTGCCCAGTGGATCCTGGTTGGGGCAATGTGGAAGTCTGTCTATCTCCCCTCTTCTCACTTGGGAAAAAAAGCTGTTTCTATTCATTCATTAAAAAATATTTAGTTCCAATAATTTGTTGACCACTTCGCTAATTGATAAGGATCAAAGATAAAATATTTTGACATACTTTCAATTCTTCCCAAGTCATTGAAAAAAGAGTAAAATTCTAATAGTTTAGTCACAACTGATTAAATGTCAGCATTAGAATTCTCTACACCTTTAAGTGGGCAATTAGTCCTATTTTCTGAATTCATGAGAAGCTAAATAAATGACCACATTAGTACCTTACATATATTTAACAGGAATAGCACCATTAACTCCTGGGTGACCATTACAAAACCAGTCAACCTGAAAGCCAAAACTAAGATCAAAGAACAAAACTAGTAAGATCTCCTTGGAAATCTTTACCAGTGTAAATTCTGCTCTTTCACTAAAAGAGGTATATAGGGGTAGGCGTAAAAGTATGTTTATAGTTGTATGTGAAAATTTATTCTTTAATGTTTTTCTTTTAATTTTTTATTCATTTTTTTTTTTTAGAGAGAAGAGAGAAAATAAGGGAGGGGAGGAGCAGGAAGCATCAACTCCCATATGTGCCATGACCAGGCAAGCTTGGGGTTTTGTACTGGGGACCTCAGCTTTCCAGGTTGACACTCTATCCACTATGCCACCACAGGTCAGGCAAAAGTTTATGCCTGTATAATTATTTGTTAATATTATTTATTTGTATTACAACTGTAAACTTATTTTTGTCCATTCCTGTAATATTTTATGAAAATTATTTATTTATTTATTTATTTTGAAAAGTATTATTTTAAAAAAATTTATTGATTAATTTTAGAAAGAGAGAGGAAAGGAGAGGTAGAAAAAAATGACTTGTTCCACCCATTCATGCACTCATTTGTTGACTACTGTATGCACCCCTGCCAGGGATCGGGTTGCAAGTTGGGACAATGCTCCAACCAACTGAGCCACCTACCCATTTTATGTTTCTTAAATTAAAACTCACATTAAGTATTATTTTGTATTAGTTTCAGGTGTACAGCACAGTGTCAGACAAGCATACACTTCCCAAGGTACTCCCCCTGATATATCTAGTACCCACCTGGCATCATACAGGATTATGACAATATTATTGACTATATTCTCTATGCTGTATTTTACAAAAATCCCCTCCCCCCAACACTGACTATTTTGTAATTCTAATCCCTTCACCTTTTCCACCCAATCCCTCAAAACTCCTTCCTCTCTGGCAACCACCTATCTCTTCTCTGTATCTATGAGTTTGTTCCATTTTATTTGTTTATTTACTTTGTTCTTTAGATATCACATATAAGTGAAATCATATGGTATTTGTCTTTCTCTGACTTATCCCTGTAGGCCATTCATGCTGTTGGAATTAATAAAATTTCATTCTTTTTTATGGCCAAGAAATATTTTTTGTATATATGTACAACAGCTTTTTAAGAGGTAACCAATTTTTATCTGTTCTTCAGATGTTTCCATGATAAAACCGACATTAAAAAAAATAAGTTATGTGGATAGAGCAGGCAGTGGCGCAGTGGATAGAGCATCAGATTGAGACGCAGAGGACACAGGTTTGAAACCTCGAGGTTGTGGGCTTGAGCGCTGGCTCATCTGGCTGGAATGCAGACTCACCAGCTTGAGCACAGGGTCCCTGGCTTGAGCACAGGGTCCCTGGCTTGAGCCCAAAGGCTTGAAGCCTAAGGTCACTGGCTTGAGTCCAGGGTCACTGGCTTGAAGCCCAAGGTTGTTGGTTTGAGCCCAAGATTGCTGGCTTGAGCAAGGGGTACTGGCTCGGCTGAAGCCTCCAGTCAAGGCACACATGAAGAAGCAATCAATGAACAACTAAGATGTTGCAACTATGAGTTAATGCTTCTTATATCTCTCCTTCCTGTCTGTCAGTCCCTCTTTTGGTGTCTCTATCTCCCTCGCTTGGTGAGGGAAAGGGAAAAGGTGAAGGGGAAAAAAATCAGTTTTGTTAAATAACACCTATTCTTGGTTAGTACGGATACAATATATTACACATACTATGGCCAAAATATGTCAAGAAGTTGTCGTCTAAAAACAAGGTCTTGACAACATTTTGTACAATTCTGTTATTTAAAAAGAATGTTCTTGGCCCTCGCCGGTTGGCTCAGGGGTAGAGTGTCGGCCTAGCATGTGGAAGTCCTGGGTTCAGTTCCCAGCCAGGGCACAGAGAAGTGCTCATCTGCTCCTCCACCTTTCCCCCTCTTCTTCCTCTCTGTCTCTCTCTTACCCTCCTGCAGCCAAGGCTCCATTGGAGCAAAGTTGGCCTGGATGTTGAGGACGGCTCCATGGCCTCCACCTCAGGCGCTAGAATGGCTCCAGCCGCAATGAAACAACACCCCAGATGCACAGAGAATCGTCCTCTGGTGGACATGCCTGGTGGATCCCTTTCGGGCGCATGCGGGAGTCTGACTGCCTCCCCGCTTCTAACTTCAGAAAAATACACACAAAAAAGATAAAGAATGTTCTCATTTAAAGGTGGTAAAAAACAAAAACTAGGTAAATGCTATTAAGTCAAATTAAAATATATTTCTTTTGATTCTACCACATTTGGCAGGTCATTGACTACTTTGCTATACTAAGGTTCAAGCCCAGACTGATTGCTTAGTTGGCTGCCGCATCATCCTGAAGTGCAGAAGTTGCCGGTTCAGTCCCCGGTCGGGGCACATACAGGAACAGGTGTTCCTATATCTATACCTCTCTCCCTCTCTCTAAAATAATAAAATAAATAAAAAGGAAAGAAAGAAGTTCAAGCATGGGGCATTGCGTGAATACTGAGAATATTGCTGCTCATATTCTCATAAGATGAGCAAATCAAGTACTAAAATTAAGAAATGGAACACATGTATGGTTTGAAAACTAAGTGCTCTAACTGTTCAGACAGTATCTTTCTGGTAGATTATTTAAACTCACAAAAATATCCTTCCATGTATTACTATACTTTAAAATGAGTTCATTTTATAATTAGTTCAAACATAAGTAAACTTAAATTGTAATGAAATGCCTAGATGATTAGTGGCATTTTAGAACTGAGTAATAATACACGTCTCTTTTGCTTGTTATTATTAATGCAGGTAAAAGCTAAGATTTGGCCCTGGTGACGATGAAGCAAGACCTTTGGTCAGTGGTCCATGTGTGGGTGTGTTATTACTCTCACCAGCAGGAGGACAAATCAAGGGAAAAGGAGAAATTAAGAATGGTTGTTTGGGCCCTGGCCAGTGGGCTCAGCGGTAGAACATCAACCTGGTGTGTGGAAATCCTGGGTTTGATTCCAGCCAGGGCACACAAGAGAGGCGCCCATCTGCTTCTCCACCCTTCCCCATCTCCATTCTCTTTAACTCTCTCTTCCCCTCCCGCAGCCAAGACTCCACTGGAGCAAAGTTGGCCTGGGCGCTGAGGATGGCTCCATGGCCTCTGCCTCAGGCGCTAGAATGGCTCTGGTTGCAATGGAGCAACGCCTCAGATGGGCATAGTATCGCCCCCTAGTGGGCATGCCAGGTGGATTCCAGTCAGGCGCATGTGGGAGTCTGTCCTTTGCCTCCCTACTTCTCACTTCAGAAAAAAAAATAGTAACGGTTGTTTGACCTGACCCTTGGTGGCGCTGTGGACAAAGCATCAGCCTGGGATGCTGAGGCTGGCTGTTTGAAACCCTGGGCTTGCCCGGTCATGGCACATACGAGAGAAGCAACTACTAGGAGTTGATGCTTCCTGCCCCTCCCCACCCCGTTTTCTCTCTATCCTAAAATCAATAAATAAAATCTTTAAAAAAATTTTTTGTTGGGTTTCTAGTTTGGGTTGAGTTGCTGGCTTGGGTAACTGGTATGCTGATGCTATTGACTAAGATAGAGAATGTTGTAGAGAACAGATTGGGGACTGGGAGAAGGATTCTACTTTATATGATGAACTTGTTGTGCAGACAAGATATTTGTGAACAGGGTTTCTGTAGCAGCTGAACATATTTGGAGTTTATGAGATCCGAGTGTAGAGAAATAAACTTGAGTGTCTTAGGACATAGACGGGACTACCCTTTGTGGTTTCAATTGCCCTCAAAAAGTTTTTGTAAATAGTTCAATTTGGTATAAATGAAAATGTATTTATGGAAGGCAACACATAATTTTCCTTCGTTTTACTTCCAACTTATAAAATCAAAAAGGGATATGAGGGTTTTTATCCATTCAAATGACTTCTCATGGCTTTCATTTCAAATTTTCTATATAATTTGTATCTTAACTGTTTAACACAAATTCCCACATATTTTCTGCTTCTATCTATTTGGTATCCCTGGCCTTTCTCTATGTATTTTTTTTCCTATGTATTTTTAGTTGCCTGTCAAATGGACCTCATTTTGGAGACAATTGAGTCTGATAGAAAGCAGTTAAAATCGTAAGAATAGTGTGTACATAGGACTTAAACACAGTCCTACACTTGGTATTTTGCTTACATTTGCATCCCCAAATCATGATCTCCTCCTGCCTTATTAGTCACCAACTCTTCTGCATTTTTTGGTCTGGTTCATCTCATATACATCTTTTTGTCTGAGCAATCAATAAATGCCTGCTGAAAAAATGAAAAGTTGGGAAAAAGAAGTAGGATGAATTTTCTTAATATATAGTGTCTTATGTGTTGTGCTGTTATGTCATATGCTTTTTTGAACATTAACTCTGTTAAATAGCTTCCATGTTCTATATATTCATCATTATTATTTGAGAGTAGGTCTCATCATCCAGCTACATTATATATAATTAGCACTATTCTCATTTATTTTGCCTCCTTATGGTGAAACAGATTTTCAACTTCTCAAATGACCTCTCAAACAAAAGCAAACAATATTTGTGTAATTAATTCACTTCTGTTCTTGAAATTACATAGCTTATCGTAATGTACTATAGCAGTGATTTTCAACCTTTTTCCTCTCATGGTATAAATAATTACTAAATTCTGCAGCACACCAAAAAATGTATTTTTTGCCAATCCGACTAAAAGGTGTAATGTTGATTTATTTAACAAAATAATAATAATAATAACCTACCCTTTTTGCTCCAAAGTGACTTTTTAAAAACTCAGGTACCTATACTGGTATATAAGGATTTCTGGTACCAAGAATTAACCAATCAGATGCAACCTTATTATTGATGTGACCAATAAGATGTAACTATTATATGACCTATATATTTAAGTTTCAAGACAGGGCATTCACACTGGACAGCTGTTGTTGTGTTGGCTGTTGTCATTTTTTTATTTGACAATAAGGGGAAAAGAGGTCAGTACTCCTGACTAAATAGGTATAACATGTTTTAAACATTCTTGCAGCACAGCAGTTGAAAAATCACTGCACTATAGCAATAAATATGCTGAGGATATTTAGGTTCAGCTTTAAGGAGCAATTATGAGAAAAAGACTTGCAAAAGATAGCTTTATAGCAAGCACCTTGCCTAAAATAATTAAAATATTGTTTGGCTTTAAAAAGTGTCAGTCATATACATTTCAAAGAATAAAGTCATCATGTAAAGGGAAGTACAATTGTATTACGGGTCAGCCTTTGGCCTAAAAGAGGCAGCAGAGTTTTAGGGGTGTACGTTTATTCTCTTGTTCCTCAGCAGGATCCAGGCAGGTTTTCAGTTAGGACAGAGATGGAAAATCAGCAGGTGGAAAAAACTCAGCCAAGATTTTAACTGGTCATATTTACTGCTCATAAACTCATTCATGGGTTCTATTTTGCTTTGTTTGATGTCAAATAGAAAGCAGTTAGGCTTTCACGTCTGAATTATCACAGTTAGAGCCCAAGCGTTTAGTCATCTCAGAGCTCATTCCCTGCTTACATGTTAACGTTCCCTTGCACCTGGAATAAAGTCACTTTCTGTTTTTTCAAAGGTAGTAAAAAATGCATTCACTTACTATAATTAATGGTATAGTTGTTACTAATAAAATATTTCATATATATATATATATATATATATATATATATATATATATATATATATATATAGTTTTGCAGTTTGGTTTTTTTTGGGGGGGTGGGAATGGCAAGACTTGAGCTGTGGTTAAATTCAAATCTTGGGGCCTGACCAGGCGGTGGCACAGTGGATAGAGCGTCGGACTGGGATGCGGAAGACCCAGGTTCGAGACCCCGAGCTTGCCAGCTTGAGCGCGGGCCCATTTGGCTTGAGCAAAAGCTCGCTAGCTTGGACCCAAGATTGCTGGCTCCAGCAAGGGGCTGCTCCGTCTGCTGAAGGCCCGTGGTCAAGGCAACATGTGAGAAAGCAATCAATGAACAACTAAGGTGTCGCAACGACAACGAAAAACTAATGATTGATGCTTCTCACCTCTCTCTCCGTTCCTGTCTCTCTGTCCCTATCTATCCCTCTCTCTGACTCTCTCTGTCCCTGTAAAAAAAAAAAAAAATTTCAAATCCTGGGAAAACCACCTACCTGATAGGTAGCATTTCATTCATCAGTTATCATCACATGCTTCTTCAGGATTTCCTACGAAATTTGAGATTTACAAACAGCATAAAAGGGACAAAATAAACCTGGCTGGACAGCTCAGTTGGTTAGAGCACTGTTCTGATACACCAAGGTTACGCGTTTGATCCCTGGTCAGGATGCATATAAGAATCAACCAATGACTGCGTAAATAAGTGGAGCAACAAATTGTTTTTTCTCTCTCTCCCTTCCTTTCTCTATAAAATCAATCAATAAAAAATTTTGCCTGATCTGTGGTGGCACAGTGGATCAAGTGTTGACCTGGAACGCTGAGGTCACTGGTTTGAAATCTGAGCTTGCCCAGTCAAGGCACATATGAGAGCTGATGCTTCCTGCTCCTCACCCCCTTCTCTCTCTGTTTCTTTTCTCTAAGATGAATAAATAAGAAATATGTATTTTAAAATAAAATAAATTTTGCTTGACCCGTGGTGGTGCAATTGATAAAGCATCAACCTGGAATGCTGAGGTCACTGATTCAAAACCCTGCACTTGCCTGGTCAAGGCACATATGGGAGTTGATGTTTCCTGCTCCTCCCCCCTTCTATCTCTTTCTAAAATAAATAAAATCTAAAATAATATTATTTTAAAGGGACAGAATGACCCAGATCTGTTGGCCAAATATTAAAGTTTTCCCTCAAAATAATGTCTGTATTGGACACTTTCTAGAAATTTCTCTATGTTAAATAACATCACTATTAGGAAACTACCTGTATATGAAGCCAAGAATTATACAAGGAACCAAGAGATTTTAATTATCCATGAATTCTACCATAGAGCTACAAAGTAAATGATTTTGGTTAAGTCATCTCAGTCATAGAGCTGAATTAAGCCCTCGTGATTACTGTTGGGCACACAAGTTGTCTGGAAATAGCTGATGTACTTTATTGCTTATATTTGCATAATTATACTTTTTTTGCGTGTGTGACAGAGTGAGAGGAACAGATAGGAACTGACAGGAAGGGAGAGGTGAGAAGATGAGAAGCATCAATTCTTCATTGCAGCTCTTTGTTGAAGCTCCTTAGTTGTTCACTGATTGCTTTCTCATGTGCCTTGATTGGGGGGGGGGGGCTACAGCAGAGCAAGTGACCCCCTGCTCAAGCCAGCAACCATGGGCTTGATACCATGCTTAAGCTGGTGAGTCCGTGCTCAAGCTGGCGACATAGGGTTTTCAAACCTGGGTCCTCTTCATCCCAGTCCAACGCTCTATCCACTGTGTCACCACCTGGTCAGGTTGGTATTTTTAAAATTAATTTTAATGGGGTGACATTGATAAATCAGGGTACATATGTTCAGAGAAAACATCTCCAGGTTACTTTGACATTTGATTTATGTTGCATACCCATCACCCAAAGTCAAATTGTCTTCTGTCACCTTCTATCTGGTTTTATTTGTGCCCCTCCTCTCCCCCTACACCCTCCCTCTCCTCCCCCCCTCTAGCCAGCACACTCTTGTCCATGTCTCTGAGTCTCATTTTTATGTCCTATCTATGTATGAAATCATATAGTTCTTAGTTTTTTCTGATTTAGTTATTTAACTCAGTATAATGTTATCAAGATCAAGTTTTTAATACTCTTTCAAAGATACCTGTGAAGAGTAACAACTATATAGTTTCAACTGTGCAACCAGTTTTGCTGCCTTCAAAAGTATCCTGGAACAGGTAAGATTGTCTCGACTCTTTTTAATTTTTTTAAAAAGATTTTATTCATTTTCAAGAGGAGAGAGAGAGAGAGAGAGAGAAAAGGGGAAGAGCAGGAAGCATCAACTCCCATAAGGGCTTTGACCAGGCAAGCCCAGGGTTTCAAACCAGCAACCTCAATGTTCCAGATTGATGCTTTGTCCCCTGTGCCACCACAGGTCAGGCCAAGTTGTCTCAACTCTTATTCGTTTCTTTTTTTCAAAATTCTTGTATTTGGTATCAGACTATTGTATACTACTTTTATTTTTAGAAGCCAGCATTCCTTATAATTCTATTCTCCATTACATATTAACATAATTAGGTAATAGAATCCCTTCTTCAGTTATTTAACAAACCCTGGGCTTATCCAGATGTATTACTTACCCCTCTTAAGCTTGCACATTATTTTAAGAATGCCAAAGATCATCTAATCCTTGTCATTAACATATTTATTTCTAGAGAAATGTAGGGAAGATTATATCATTAAATAAGCTTTAGAAAGGAAGAAGACTCAGCACTTAATCTTATATATTTGGAGGGGCAAGAAAGAGAGACAGGAAGAAAGAGATGAGAAGTATCAGCTAGTAGTTGCTTCACTTTTTAGTTGTTCATTAATTGCTTTAATTGCTTCTCATATATGCCTTGACTGGGGGATCAAGCTGAGCCAGGGACCCCTTGCTCAAGCCAGCGACTTTGGCGCTCAAACCAGCGACCCCATGCTTAAACTGGTGAGCCTGTGCTCAAGCCAGCAACTTCCTGGTTTCAAGCCTGGGACCTAACCATCCCAGGTCAATGCTCTATCCACTGCACCACAAGTCAGGTTTAATCGTACACATTGCAATAAAATCCAAAGTCCCTGTTTCAGGCCCTAAGTTTCACTTGCAGCATTTTTTAGCACAGTAAATGGTCTGCTAGCCATAGTATATATTAGTAAGCCAAATATATTTACCTAACTTGTATCACAGGTATTTATGTTTAAATATATACATCAAATCTTAGTTTATATAAATATGAAAGCACACACACACTTTATATTTAAAATAAGGGGAAGGACCCTTTTTGCTAAAAGAATGCTTTCTGAGAATTTTTACCTAAACACAATACTCCTTGAATAAAACTTTGAAAATTCCCAAGTACTAGTCAATATTCTTGATTAGTGATTAAATAACATCCACAAGTTAAACTAGAAGTGTTTTAGATACTTTAGACAAATTCCTTAGTTAGATTTGGTTATTCTAATATAGCATAATAATATAAACATACCAAAATTATATGAGAATAAATTATTTAAAAATCTATTGCCATTCAGAAGCATGCTATTTTGCTACATTGTGCCCAGAGGGTTAGTTCACATGCTGTATCTCTGTTATGATCTCCACAGGGCAATATGCACTATGGAAGTCATGTTACAAAAACAAGTCAAAATAAAAAACCTTCATTAAACACAACATAGTTTATTATAAAAGTGTACTTTATTATAAGGAAAATTTAAATATAACCAACAATACTGAAAATAATATAACTGGCATTTATAGCCTCAGTCAGTTCTTTATTAAACAGGCATTTTTTGCTATTTCATTAATTGTTCACAATCAGTTATGCAACAAGAAAAACTGAATAAAGAATAAAGAATGATGAACTGGAAATCTGGTGTTCTGTGTATTTTTTTAACATGGCATTTAAAATAAAATCGAATAGAAAACAAGTAATCTTCTCCAACATGTTGAGTTTAGTTCAGGGCAACTTCCGTGATCTGTTAATTAAAACTGTGAGACACTGAAACCCAAGCTAGGGGAGAGGACTGAATAGAAAGCATTGCTCTATTCATTAACCTCCCAGTCTATGAAGAAAAAAAAAGTCATCTTTGAGTAGTATGCTCTCTTCCTACAATAAAGTTTGTGAAATTGTTAAACCCTGTTCTAAAATGTGGCTGACATTATGCTTTACATACTTTAACTTCTTATATATACACTATTTGCTTAACATTTTAACCACACTTTCATTATACAAGTAAGACCATAAACATTCTTGAATAAGACCACACTAGCCACAGAAAATCTTTACCTATGTATATTTTTCTTTAAAATATCTTTCCCAAAATGGAGTTGCTCATTTAAAAGTGAAGTGATTAGAATTAGTCTCTGTAGACAGCGGGGTCATGTAGGCTAGAAACATAAAGCTAAATTACTTTGGTTGAATATAATTCATCTCATGTAGTCAAAAATAAGGATATCAGTTATCGATGAAAATCTATTCTGGTTCAGTTCATTCTGCACTTTTATTTATTTATTTATTTTTATTTTTTTAACAGGGACAGAGAGAGAGGGACAGATAGGGACCGACAGACAAGAATGGAGAGAGGTGAGAAGCATCAATCATTAGTTTTTCGTTGCCATTGCAACACCTTAGTTGTTCATTGATTGCTTTCTCACATGTGCCTTGACCACGGGCCTTCAGCGGACCAAAGCAACCCCTTGCTGGAGCCAGCGACCTTGGGTCCAAGCTGGTGAACCTTCGCTCAAGCCAGATGGACCTGTGCTCAAGCTGGAGAGCTTGGGGTCTCGAACCGGGGTCCTCCGCATCCCAGTCCGACGCTCTATTCACTGCGCCACTGCCTGGTCAGGCTCATTCTGCACTTTTAAGTATGAATCTATACTGAAGTGAATGGCAAGGCCTAATAGTACATTTAGAATGGGCAGAAATTCCTTTTATCTTTGCATATGACTTTGTCCATAAAAATTTATTTCTACTATTGTGGAGGAACCCCATGGAGCAGATATCTGAAAGAATTGTATTACAGGTACCAAGTGAAGAATAAAGAAATATCCTATGAGCATGTTGATAAGAACCCCAAATTATTTTTGATACTGGAGATTTTTTTTTGTAGTATATAGAAGATCTTAGACTTTTAGAAGACAACAAAGTAAATTTAAGTAGCTTTTTAAAAAACCTTGCGACATTAAATGTCAAACTCAAAATTTTAAAGGTAAAGAATACAGAGAATTCCAAATGAAAAAGGAAGCAGAGACACATGCTCTGTGCAGAAAGTGTGTGAATGATCTCTCATCTAATAGAGACTCTTCCCTATTACGATGACTAAACTGCCTGTCCTTGAAACCACTGGTTACTGACATTATGCAAAAGGAGTCAAAAATGTACTTTGTTGAAAAAATAGAAAAAGTTTTAAATTGGCTAAGATGTTGTATACCATTTCACCAATAGACCAAAGCCAGTACATAACTTATCAAGCCAGAAAACCTTTAAAACAAAAATGATTAAAATGTACTTACTATATATATAATGAGTTGTAAAAAGGATGTGACGCCATGCTGTATACCATGATACATTGCCAAATTCTCTCTTAACATGAATAGTCACTGATATCTATCAATCTGCTTAAATCCAAACATACACAAATCGCCTGATAACTCCTTTAATTATCTTCTTAAACACAGATACTTTCAGTATATTACAATCATTTGAATAAACCTTTCAGTCAAGTTTGTGGAGTAGATCATTTTATCAGTATGTCAATATTTTTATGATCTACACTTTATAAATTATAGTGATGTTAAAGCCTATTGCCTATTAACTCACTACTCTTGTTTACTGATACATGTAATTTACTGTAAATGTAAAAAAGGAAAAACCAGAAATCACAGAAAATGCGTGGCATCTACACAAACACATTCTCAGTGGACTAACCACTACTGTATAATTTTGTCACTATAAGTCTTCTTGCTCCATACTTTCACTTCATGCAGTGGGTTCAACAATATTCATGTTTGTTCCAAACAGGGCAACTAATTGTTCTTCATAGGTGGTAATGTTCCTTTTCATAATTTCCATGCAAGGTCCCAAAAGCCTTTCAAATGCTTGTACATCCATGGCTAGGAAAAGGAGAGAATAAAACAAAAATGAGTAACATTCTTTCAAAATCTGCAGAATTTCTGGGTCATTTATGATACCATTCTGCATATGTCAATAATGCAATGGTATTTCTAGGTAAATATACAAGAAGAAGGCATAAAGATAAAAAAGTTCCACTTCAGACGGAAGTAGCCAGAGTCCCTTAGCAATATGATGCGCAGTGCGAGGCTGGTGGGAGGTCCCTGATTCAGGCTGAGAAAAGAATGAGGGGCTGTGCTGTCTAACTTAAAAAAATTAGTTCTGATGTCATCACCTGCGTAGATATAAACTCAGATAGACGGCAAGGGAATGTTTCCTGTTTTCCCTCAGGGTTTACAATGCCACATTTTAAAAACAAATGTTAACTTTTACAAATTTTACTTTCATACTATTTGTCTAGTCTCCTCAAAATGGCAGCCATTATAACTATATATATAATACTATAGTTATAGATGTTATATGTCACTTTGCTTGCCTGTTTCTTTTTAATTATTTTTTTAGATTTTATTTATTCATTTTTAGGGAGAGAGAAGGAGAGAGAGAGAGAGGGAGAGAGAATGAGAGAGAGAGAAGGTCGAAGGAGCAGGAAGCACCAAGTCCTATATGTGCCTTGACCAGACAAGACTAGGGTTTCGAACTGGTGACCTCAGTGTTACATGTTAAAACTTTATCCATTGTGCCACCACAGGCCAGGCACTTGCCTTCTTCATGCATTTTAAAAACTAAATTTATAATACATACATGAAAAATATGATCACTCTCTACCACAGAACTATGAATTAGAATACATTTTATTTGCCTTTCAAATTTGCAAAGTTAAAAAAGGCAATGTTTATAAATAAGAGCAAATGCACATTCTTGCACTGTTGGTAGCATGTAAATTGGTCCAAATAAAAGTGATCTGGAAAAATGTATCAAAAGCTGTAAAAAGAGCCTGACCAGGTGGTGGCACAGTGGATAGAACATCGACCTGGGATGCTGAAGACCCAGGATCAAAACCCTGAGGTTGCCGATTGAGCATGGGCTCACCGGCTTGAGTGTGGGATCATAGTTGTGACCTTATGGACACTGGCTTGAACAAGGGGTCATCGGTTCAGCTGAAGCCCCCTCCCACCCTGGGTCAAGGCATGTATGAGAAAGCAATCAATGAACTAAAATGCTGCAACAAGTTGATGCTTCTCATCTCTCTCCCTCCCTATCTGTCCGTCCCTGCCTATCACTCTATCTCTCTCTCGCTAAAATAGATAGAAAGATAGATAGATATAGATAGATAGATAGATAGATAGATAGATAGATAGATGCTGTCAAAAGAAAACACACTTCTAAAAGTTTCTTTTAATTATTAAAAAAATAATTTCTTTTTAGTGAAAGAGGCAGAGACAGACAGAGAGAGGGAGAGATAGGGACACACAGACAGGAAGGGAGAGATGAGAAGCATCAATTCTTCATTGTAGCACCTAAGTTGTTCACTGATTGATTTCTCATATGTGTCTTGACCAAGGGGCTCCAGCCAATCCAAGGACCCCTTGATCAAGCCAGTGACCTTGGGCTCAAACCAGAGACCTTGGGCTCAAACCAGTGACCTTTGGGCTCAAGCCAGTAATCATGGGATCATGTCTATGACCCCATGCTCAAGCAGGCAACTCTGCACTCAAGCTAATGAGCTCACACTCAAGCTGGTGACCTCTGGATTTCAAACCTGGGTTCTCTGTGTCCCAGGCTGATGCTCTATCCACTGCATCACCACCTGGTCAGGCATTAAAACCATTTCTAAGGAGAAATCCTATGTATGGAAAAGTAGTCTATACAAAACAAAAAAAGCCCCCCTACACCCCAAATGAAGCTAAACCCCTCAAAATATTTACCAGTGGGGAATCATTAAATAGTTTATAATGTGCATATTTCCCTAAAAGAATATTACAATTTGATGTAATAAAATGAGAAAACACCAAAGTTATAATGAATAAAAAAATCAGTTTACAGAATTGTTTAAAAACAGAAAATCCAGCTCATGCGTGGGACAGCAAGGTGATGAACGCTGTGGGGTGCGGCCGTGGCTGCTAGACCCAAGTGTCCCACATCATCTCTACAGCGCAACCCATGGGCTTCATGGCAAACCTCTCAGTAATGCAGAAAAACTAAAACTGAGAAATGCAACAAACCAAATGGTCATGGGCACAATTATAAAGATTGATCCTGTTACAGGAATGGTTATGAATTTGACCAACCTCAAATTCATGGAGGAGGCAATTTTGAAGCCCCTTGATTGTTATAGAATCTGGATCTAGATGTGCCATACTTCGAAGATATTGTAACAACAGCAGAAAATGTAGCTGTATATAACTAGGAAAACTTACAGAAATGTTTTCCTGTGGGAATTCTTTATTAAGTAAAAGTATATGAAACAGACAACAACATTGTAGTCTATAAAGGAGAACAGCCCCTTAGGGGTTAATAATACAGAAAAATTTAATCTCCATATTTAAAAATACCTTTATCCCATTGGATTATTAAGAAGTCATCATATAATTATTGCACCTCCACACTGTGTTTTGGAGTGTCAATTGAAATCATATGAGTAAAATAGTTCAAATCTATTTTAGAACTAAATTTGTAATATATCCTGAGAATCATTTAGAGTCTTTTTTCTATAGATTAAAAATCGTTTTGCATGAGCAAAATGTTTTGGTGTGGAACTGTTTGAAAGTAAAAGCCATTTAAGTCTGTTTTTCCATTACCTTATTTTTAGTATTCATTTTGTTTCTGGTATAAGTGGCAGAAATGTTTATGAGACCTACAATTGGTGAATCTTTAAAAATTAAAATACAGATGATCACAAAGTCTAGAAATACAGGTTACATATTTTTAATATATTGAATATTTTTTATTTACTTCTTCTAGGGTGTGTTATAGGCACAAGTTTATTCAGTGAAAATTAGAAACAAGTAATCAGAGGCAATGCACTGTGGATGGATAAGCAAAGTTTAATGAGATGCTACTTTTGTGCATTGTTCAATGCAATTTTGCACAGCTTATTTTTGAAGTGTGAATTGCCAGTGAAGAACAGCACACTGAACATCTTACAGAATATCAGTAAGCTACTTGTTAAATATATTTGTTTCCAGACCTTATTGTCACCAGAACAATATTAACTCAGAAGAGTAAAAAATAATCACCTATATTAAACCCTGTTAAAATAATCAACACGGGAAAAATATATTACTCTGTAAAGCAACTCTTACATGTAATTTTTCTTATTGATTTTACTTTGTTCTGATCATTAAACTTACCTGCTTAACTTAAAACAACAACAAAAACCAAAAACAGGAAACCCGTGTAGATAAAAGAGGAGTCGGAACTACAATAGGACGTGGGAGTCATCGAGTGGTGGTGGGGGCCTCTTAGTTTCTCCTGCCTTTTCTTACTTCTCAGAATTCTTTTAATATGAATGTTATTATAGAAAAAAATTAATGGGCTTTTACTCATATCACCTTTGCTCTGTCTATTATCTCTACCTGGGAAATCAGCTGTCAGTTTCTGTCTTCTCTTTTATCCAAGTATAACACTTGATTAATATGATACTTTAAAACCTTTTCAAAAGTGACTTCTCTAAGAAGTTAACTCTGAGAATACTAAGTTTTTTTCTATTAAGCTGGATGAAGAGAATATAGTGGCTAATTATTGTTGGATCACTTTTTAAATTATTTTTAATTGATTTGCGAGAGAGGAAGAGGAAGAAGGAGGCGGGGGGGGGGCAAGGGAGAAAGAAGCATAAATTTGTTGTTCCATTAGTTGTACTATTTAGTTGTGTACTCATTGCCTGCTTTATATGTGCCCTGACCAGGGATTGAACCTATGACCTTGGTACACTAAGATGACACTCTATCTATTGAGCCACCTGGCCAGGGCCTGTTGAGTATTTTATTTTTCTTTTTTTTAAACAAAATGTCATCTGGGCCCTGGATGGTTGGCTCAGTGGGTAGAGCATTGTCCCAGCATGCAGACGTCCCAAATTCAATCCCTGGCCAGGGCACATAAGAGAAGCGAACATCTGCTTCTCCTCTTCTCATTCTCCTCTTCTCTCTCTCTTCCCCTTCTGCAGCCAGTGGCTCCACTGGTTCGAGCATGGCCCTGGGGAACTGAGGCACTGAGGATAGCTCAGTTGAGCATCGACCCAAGACAGGGTTTGCCAGGTGGATCTTGATCAGGATACATGTCGTAGTCTATCTCTCCGCTACTCACGTACAAAAAAGGAAAAAAATAAAGAAAATGTTCTCACTATTGACACCCCCTGAATTATATTTTTCATTACTGAAGTAAGTTATTTCTCATATTTAAAATCTCATCTCCCAGCTAAATATGGCATTTTGCCAAGATATTACACAGTATAATAAGGTAATTAAACAGCTAAACAATAAAATTTTACTGTTCTTTGACAACCTAAACCTTTGTTTCCAATACTAGAATAAGTGTTCCTGCAGACATTCTGCACAGACCTTAATTCACTCTATAAAAATACTGGGGTTTTCTTTAAACAATTTTTTAAAATAAAAAAAATACCTTTTTTTGAGGAAAATAGTGCATGTTGTTAATTTGGAAAATCGGCTATAAAACTTGGTACTCAGGCCTGAGCAGGTGATGGTGCAGTAGATAGAGCATCGACCTGGGATGCTGAGGACCCAGGTTCAGAATCCCGAGGTACCTGGCTTGAGCGTGGGAACACAGACATGACCCCATGGTCACTGGCTTGAGCCCAAGGTCACTGGCTCAGCTGGAGTGCCCCCCAACCCCATCCTGGTCAAGGCATATATGAGAAAGCAATCAATGAATAAAGTACAGTGTTGCAAAAACAAATTGATGCTTCTCATCTCTCTCCCTTCCTGTCTGCTTGTCCCAGTCTGTTGCCCCAATCTTGCTTTAAAAAAAAATCTTTTTCATACTCAGAATTCTTGTATTAAAATAAAATACTATTTTCATGCCTATAAAAAAGAACACAAATGTATATAAAGCTCTTTTTATTTTTTGTATGTGAAATTTCTTTTAAGAAAAGAAAATGGATGCCTGACCAGGTGGTGGCACAGTCAACAGAGCGTCGGACTGGGACGCAGAGGACCCAGGTTTGAAACCCTGAGGTTGCCAGCTTGAGCGCGGGCTCACCTGGCTTGAGGGCTCACCAGCTTGAATGCAGGGTCGCTGGCTTGAGCGTGGGATCATGGACGTGATCTCATGGTCACTGGCTTAAGCTAAAAGGTCACTGACTTGAGCGAGGGGTCATGTCAAGGCACATATGAGAAAGCAATCGATGAACAAGCAAGCATTGAACAACTAAGATGCTGCAACAAAGAATTGATGCTTCTCATCTCTTTCCCTTCCTATCTGTCCCTATCTGTCCCTCTCTCTGACTCTGTTTCTGTTAAAAAAGAAAAAAAAGAGAGAGAAAAAAAGAAAATGGCCTCTAAAAACTGATTTTATAATACAATGAATGCTTCCCTTGTTATATTTTGTGAGGACCATAAAACCTGTGAACCCAATAAAATAATCTGTACAACATGGATACATAAAATGCAGACATAACAATTCCAACCAGGAGAAGCACGCCCACCATTGTGAGTCCTACCTAAACACTTGACAGTCCCAATGGCGTGTGCAGAGGCTGCTCGAGGTTTGTTAGTTACCAGAGCAAGTTCTCCAAAGTACTGTCCCCGAGAACACCGAGCGATTTCTACAGCACCATTCTCCTCCACTTCTGATTTACCCTGACAAGGCAATTAAAAGCATCAGATTTTAATCAGCATGTTGAAAAAAAAAGTTAATCCTAGTCTGAACATCAAAAAGAAAATTTATTATGTTCCTAACTAATATGTGGACTTTTTTAGAACTCACACTTACCTTCCTTTTCATAGTAATTTTCACTTCTCCAGATTCTACAATGAAAAAAGAATCAGCCAAATCTCCCTATTAGAATAAAAAAAACACAAAAAATACAGGATGATAATGCAAATTTAGTTGATAAAAATCCCCTTGCCAATCATAACCCTAAAGTCCATCCAACCCCAGTGTACAGATGATTTGCCTGGACAGGGAAAATCCATAGGAACAGCGCTTTCTCACTTTCAAACAGAAGTTACAATGGACAATTATGTAATAATGATTTCATTTGTAAGAGTATTTAAAATAATATACTGTCAGTTTTTTTGAGTCAAGAAAATATGGCAAGGAACACTGGGGTAAGAACTGCAACCCCAACTTCAGCCTGGATAACAGCACGCACAGGAAAGGTGGGGATGAGGGGGGCCTGCAGCAGCACCTCCTTGGCCAGCAGGGCCACACGCTGACAACCCTGTGTAGTCCGAATGGAACAAGCATTAGCATGGTCGTCCGTGGTAAGCTATTGATGCTCCACGAGGAGAGCACACGGGGCTTGTTCAGAACTATCGATTTGAGCCCTGATGTTTTGACTGCAGTTAGCTAGGGATCAGCTCTGAGATGCCATTTTATTGACAGTCCACCTCAAGGCCTCGAAAAGACTTCTGAAGAAAAAGTATTGGGGGTGGCAGGCCGTGTGAAAAGAGTGAACAGATTAAGAAAAAAGTCAAACAAACAAAAAAACGAAAAAATAAAACCTTTGAGAAAAAAATGAAAACTTTATCGTTTCTAACTGCATATCCATTTTTCTTTGGTGGTGGTTTTGATTAAACTCTGCCTTAATTTCCAATGATGCCTCTGAATTAAATAGTATTAACACAGAAGATAAACAGATACTGACTTTCCTGAGCCTCTCAAAGTGATTTTGAAGAAACAGGTTCTTCAAAACTCTAGCATAATTCAAGAAATACAGTAACAAATTACATCACAACATACTGAGTCTAGATTTATATAATATAGTACAGACATGTACCGTATGTTTATAAATGCTTAAAACATAGTATCTCAAAACATCCTTAATAAATCCAAGTGTAGTTACACATATCTCCTTCTCCTTATCTTTACATTAGGTTTTCATAAGAACTGCATGCTAAATTTTCAAGTGTTCAGAATCAAAGTAGCGATACTGACTGCTGTGTGATTTGGTTGAAAACATGCTCTAAATGCATGTAAACCTAGTGAAGCTGAGTGAGGTCTGTGGACTTGGCCAACGTCAGCTCCCTAGTTCTGCCACTGGGCCGTATGATCAAGATGCGTGGGGGAAACTGGGCTATGAGTGGGTAGGGCTTCTCTGTACTATTTTTGTAACTTCCTTGAAACTGTAATTATTTTAAAATCAAAATCTAAAAAAAGCACTTCAAAAGTGCTTTATACTTTGTTATTAATTCATAAATTAGAACCTTAGCCTTATTTTCTAAGCTATTTCCACCTCTTCCCAATCCTGCACAGCTCCAATCTGTGTCTGTTGTGGGGGGTGAGGGTGGGGATGGGGGTGGGAGAGGGACAGAGAATAATTTAATTATTTGACTTCTAAAACAATTTTTTCCTCAGCCTCAAACCTTGAATCTCGTTTCACACTAGGGGTTGAATCGCATGTGGCCCCTCATTTATTGCCTGGAAGGCTGACACAGTACACGGTACAGTGTGTTCCCTTCCTGGCTAATTCTATCAGGGAGCAGCCTCAGGACGCGCCATTGTGAATTGATAGAAAAAAAAAATTGAAAATCTTCCAATACACCTTCTGAGTCCTTATTAATCACATGGAGCACTCACCTGTTCTTTTCCTCTTATAAATGGCATCTTATTCTTTTTATACATGTCATGTACAAATATAAAATTATGCAGAAATCCATTCATATTAATTAGCAGTTAATTATATAAAGAAAATAGTCAAATAGTTGTGAATTAAACCATTTTTAACAGGTAAAAGTAATATTCATTTAATCTATCATTACATGCTAATTATAGATATAAAAATTCATCAAGATTTACAATGTATAAAAAACCTTTTGAAATTTAACCCTAAACTAAATTACGTGAAAAGGATTATACCTGAGCAATGATTTGTTCTCCGTCGTTGTATACTTTGGTGCCTATCACATCTACCACTTTCAGGCGTTCAGAAACCTACAGAAAACAGAAGACTACTAAATAAAAAGATTAATTAGGTAATGTTATGTATTTCAGACATTTAAAAATTGGTAGCCTATACGCCAAATAAACCAAGTACTGTGTAGGTTTATTTATGTGTTATTTTAATCAACAGCCAGCATTTTAAAATAAATTTCTTAGAGAAATTTGAACATCCACCTTCTCTTGAAAAAGCAGGCGAGTCAGCAATACTCAGCTCGTCTTTCCTTATGGCGACAGTGAATGGTGGTGGCAGCGCAGCTGTTTCTTCAGACGGAGCACATGCTCTCCAGGCCACCAACACCACAGCCTGGCTTGCCTTTTCTTCTTTATGTTACTTGCTTAGTTTGGAAGGCATTTGGATATCCAACCCCTGATCTATTTTTATTTAAACAGATATGCAGCCAAAGGAGATCAGCTGCCTAATAGGCATTCTGTAATGTGGCCAAAATTTCTGCCAGGCATATACTGAAAGTACAGCAAAGACACTGCAGTGGGTGAACTGGTACTAACCCCAAAGATGCTGGCCAAGATGCCTGGAAGGACGGTGTTGCCAGCCACCAAGGTGGAAAAGAGAGAGGGAAGAATAGAGTTAGAACATGAGGATTGAGTTGTCTATTCAGGTGTCCAGGAGGAAAGGTTAAATGAGCAGTTAGATAAATGATTCTGGCATTCCAGGGAGGGACCTTGTCCAACAATGTCAGGGTTTTTTTTTTTGTTTTTTTTTTAACATTTTCTTTTTAAGGTTTTTTTTTTTTTTTTTTTTATATTATTATTCATTTTAGAGAGGAGACAGAGAGTCAGAGAGAGAGAGAGAAAGAGAGAAAGGGGGGAGGAGCTGGAAGCATCAACTCCCACATGTGCCTTAACCAGACCAGTGCAGGGTTTTGAACTGGCGACCTCAGTGTTCCCAGGCCGACGCTTTATCCACTGTGCCACCACAGGTCAGGCTAATGTCAGTTTTATATATATATATTTTAAAATATTTTACTGATTTTACAGAGAGAGGAGAGAGAAGGGTGGGGAGTGAGAAGTATCAAGCCATAGCTGCTTCACTTTAGTTGTTCATTGACTGCTTGTCATATGTGCCTTGACCGGGCAAGTCCAGGGTTTCGAACCAGTGACCTCAGCATTCCAGGTCGACATTTTATCCACTCGCCACCACAGGCCAGGCTGACATGTCAATTTTAAAAGGCATCAACATACAGTGTTTAAAGCCGGGGGAATTGACAAGTTCACCAAGTGAGAAAGAGTAACCTGAAAAAAAGAGACTGGAATGCCAATTTTAAGAGGAACAAGAAAAGGAATAAAAAGCAGAGATGACTGAGAAGTAGAGGCCAGTAAAGACACCTTTTTTTGGTAACTGGAAGGATTTATTTTTTGGTGAGGAGGAAAATTTTGATTTTTCCCCCTGGTATGTTTATAATACATATTTGTAATATTGACTTAATATCGACATTTTGAATTTAGATAACCTCTCCCTGTAAAGGTGGTAACAGTGGCTACTATTTACATGATTATATAAGTCAAGTCTGTTTATAGAAAGAGACCACCTTTAACTGCTATAGATGCTCACAGGACTCTATTATACACAATAAAACAAATGCAGTTATAGGTAGTAAAAGAAATACTGAGCTATGCAAAAACCATAATTAAATTTTTTTTTTTTTTTTTTTTTTACAGAGACAGAGAGTCAGATAGGGACAGACAGGAATGGAGAGAGATAAGAAGCATCAATCATCAGATTTTTGTTGCCGTTGCAACACCATAGTCATTCACTGATTGCTTTCTCACATGTGCCTTGAACGCGGGCCTACAGCAGACTGAGTAACCCCTTGCTGGAGCCAGCGACCTTGGGTCCAAGCTGGTGAGCTTTTGCTCAAGCCAGATAGGCCCGTGCTCAAGCTGGCGACCTTGAGGTCTCGAACCTGGGTCTGCCGCATCCCAGTCCGACGCTCTATCCACTGCGCCACGACCTGGTCAGGCCATAATTGAATCTTGTAAGTGAAAACACGAGTACATTTTTATTCAAAGAAACTTTTGTTCTAATATTCCTAATGAAACAAGCCTTTAAAGCAAAATAAGTGTAAACATACTTACTTCCAAAGATTTAAGGAATGGCAGTGACTCGATAAAACTTTCATACATTTTTCTCTTTTTGGCATTATTTTTTACAATTATTCTCCTGAAGGTTACCCTGTCCTAAAGGCAAAATATCAAAAACAAATACAGTTAAAATGTTTTCTGAGAAAAAAGAGTATTAAGAGATAGTTTCATTTTATTCCCAATAAAAAACAGTAACTGTAGATTTTGAAATAAGGTTAACATTGTTATACTTTTAAAAATTTTATTTATTGATTTTAGAGAGAGAGAAAAATGGAGAGAAAGAGAGAGAAAGACAGAAGTGAGAAATACCCATCTGTTCCTGTATGTGTGCTAAGAGGGGATCAAACCTGCAACTTTTGCTTTTTGGGACAATGCTTTTTAACCAACTGAGCTATCTATCTAGCTAGGGAGATATTATAAAATGTTTTTTTTTGTTTTTGCTTTTTTATGACATTATTATAGTTTTAATCTAACATATTTAGGATTTTTATTCCTTCAAGCATAAAATATAGAACCATATAAACTACTATTTTCAGTTTTCTTTAATTTAGACAATTTTAATGAGGTGACACTGATCAACAACAGTACATAAATTTAGAGAAAACATCTCCACATCACTTTGACATTCGATTATGTTGTATACCCATCACCCAAAGTCAAATCATCCTCCGTCACCTTTTATTTGTTTCTCTTTATGCCTCTCTCCTCCCCCCACTCCTCCCTTCCCCTGCCCCTGGTAACCACTGCACTCTTATCTACGCCCATGAGTCTCAATTTTGTGTCCCACCTATGTATGGAATCATACAGTTCTTAGTTTTTTCTGATTTACTTATTTCACTCAGTATAATGTTATCAAGGTCCATTCATGGTGTCATAAATGATACTATGTCATAATTTCTTATGGCTGAGCAGTATTCCATACTATATAGTACAACCATTATGGAAGAAAGTATGGTGGTTCCTCAAAAAATTAAGAATAGAACTACCACATGACCCAGCAATCCCTCTACCTGGGTGTATACCCCCCAAACTCGAAAACATTGGTACGTAAAGACACATGCAGCCCCATGTTTATCGCAGCATTGTTCAAGGTGGCCAAGACATGGAGACAACCTTCAACAGAATATTGGATAAAGAAGATGTGGTACATATATACTATGGAATACTATTTTCAGTTTTTTTAAGGAAGTGTCAGTTTACTTTTATTCAGAACAGATCACCATATAATTAGGCTAAATCCACAAGGTGGCACTGTTGCATCATTTTAAAAGCTAATACTAGCATCATGACTTTTCCGCCTCAGTTTTGATATGCAATTGACCTATATTGTGTAAGTTTAATGTATATATGTGTTGATTTGACAAACTTATACACTGTAAAATGACTACCACAGTAGAGCTAGTTAAAGCTTCTATCACCTCAGTTACCATTTCTCCTTTGTAGTGAGACCATTTAAGATTTAGTTTTAGCAAATTTCAAGTACATAATACAATACTGTTAACTATAATTATTATGTTGTACATCTGATCCTAGAATTTATTCATCTTATAACTGGAAGTTTATAGCCTTTGGCCAATATCTCCCCATTTCCCCTATCCCCTGGTACCCAGCACTAAATTTCTGAGTTCAAGAAATCTAGTACTCAGTTCTTTAACCATGGATGACAGCCCTAGAGTATTACAAAATCAATTTGAAAGACATGACCAACATTTTTTTTTATTGAGGTATAACATATCACATTACTTTCAGGTGTCAAAATATATATAAATAATCACAATAAGTTTAGTTAATATCCAGCACCTGACATAGTTATAAAAACGTTTTTCTTGTGATGACTTTTTTGTGTGTGTGACAGAAATGGTGGGGGGGAAGATAGGGACAGACAGGAAAGGAGAGAGATGAGAAGCATCAATCCTTCTTTGTGGCTCCTTAGTTGTTCACTGATTGCTTTCTCATATGTGTCTTGACAGAGGGGGGGGGGATTGGTGGGGGCTACAGTAGAGTGAGTGACCCCTTGCTCAAGCCAGCAACCTTGGGCTTCAAGCCAGCAACCTTGGGCTTCATGCCAGCGACCATGGGGTCATGTCTATGATCCCATGCTCAAGCTGGTGAGCCTGTGCTCAAGCCGGATGAGCCTGTGCTCAAGCCAGCATCCTTGGGGTTTCAAACCTGGGTCCTCCATGTCCCAGTCTGACATTTGATCCACTGGACCACCACCTGGTCAGGCTCTTGTGATAACTTAAAATCTACTCTCAGTTAGACTTCTTTTATTTTAATTTAAATAACTTTAATTAAAAAATATATTGAGTTGAGAGAAAAATACTGATTTGTTGTTCCACTTATTTATGCATTCATTGGTTGATTCTGATACATGCCCTGACTGGGGATCAAAGCTGCAACCTTGGTGTACTGGGATGATGCTTTAACCAACTGAGCTACCCAGCCAGGGCCAAATTATTTTCTCTGAGAATTTTCATGTTTACTTGAGCCAAAACTGACAATTGCCAGGACGCAAAATCTCAAATGCTACCTCACTTTTATTTATATATTTACTTACTTATTGACAGAGACAGAGAGTCAGAGAAAGAAAAAGACTTAAAGGGAGAAAGATGAGAAGCATCAATTCTTCATTGCAGCACCTTAGTTGTTCATTGATTGCTTTCTCATATGTGCCTTGACCCAGGGGGCTACATCAGAGTGAGTGATCCCCTGCTCAAGCCAGCGACCTTGGGCTCAAGCCAGTGACCTTTGGGCTCAAGCTAGTGAGCACTGGGGTGTCATGTCTACAATCCTATGCTCAAGCCTACAACCTTGGGGTTTTGAACCCGGGTCCTCTGCATCCCAGTCCAACGCTCTATCCACTGTGCCATCGACTTGTCAGGCTGCTACCTTAATTTAAAAAATTTTCATTTATACTTGACATACAATATTGTATTAGTTTTAGGTGTATACCCAAGGATTAGATTTTTTTTTAAATTTCTTTTAGAGAGAAGAGAGAAAAAAAGAGAGAGAGAGAAAGGGGGAAGAAGCAGGAAGCATCAACTCCCATATGTGTCTTGACCTGGCAAGCCCAGGGTTTCTAACCAGAAACTTCAGCATTCCAGGTTGATGCTTTATCCACTGCCCCACCACAAATCAGGCAGGAATAGATCTTATATAACTTACTAAGTGATCATTCCAATAAATCTCTTACCCATTAGACACCATACACAGTTATTAGAATATTACTGACTATACTCCTTATGCTGTACTCTACATCCCCATGACTGTTCTGTAACTATCAACTTGTACTTTATTTTCCAAGAGAGAGGGGAAGGGAGATGAAAAGCATCAACTCATAGTTGTGGCAGTTTAGTTGTTCACTGATTGCTCCTCATATGTGCCTTGACCAGGGGGTTCCAGGAAAGCCAGTGACCTCTTGCTCAAGCCAGCAAACATGGGATCATGTCTATGATCCAATGTTTCAGCCGGTGACCCCTCGCTCAAGCTCGTGAGCCTGCACTCAAGCCAGATGAGCCTGTGCTCAAGCCAGCAACCTCGGGCTTTCAAACCTGGGACCTCAGCATCCTAGGTCAACATTCTATCCACTGTGCTACTTACTGGTCAGGCCCAATTTGTACTTCTTAAATCACTTTACCTTTTTCACCCAATCTTTCAACCCCCCTCCCATCTAGCAACTGTCAAAATGTTCTCTATATATTTTTTTCTTCCTCTTAAAGAAGATCCTTTAACATTTCATATAACAGTGGTTTGGTGGTGATAAACTCCTTTAGCTTCTCCTTGTCTGGAAAGCTCTTCATCTGTCCATTGATTCTAAATGATAGCTCTGCATGGTGGAGGAATCTTTGGTTGTAGGTCCTTGCTTTTCATTATTTTCAATATCTTTTACCAATCCCTTCTGGCCTGCAAAGTTTCTGTTGAGAAATCCGCTGATAGGGAGCTCCCTTGTAGGTAACTAATTGCTTTTCTCTTGCTGCTTAGATTGTCTTTAAACTTTTAATTTTAATTATGCTGTGTTTTTGCATTTTAATTATGCTGTGTTTTGCTGTGGGCCTCTTTGGGTTCATCTTGTTTGGGACTCTGCACTTTCTGGACTTCATTTTCTTCACCAGGTTAGGGAAGTTTATTATTTTTTCAAATAGGCTTTCAATTTCTTGCTCTCTATCCTCTATTTCCGACCTCCCTGATGTGAATGTTGGTGGTCTAGAAGTGGTCCCAGAAGCTCCTTACACTATCTTCATTTTTGAATTCTTTTTTCTTATACTATTCTGATTGGTTGTTTTTGCATCCTTGTATTCCAAAGTGCTGATTTGATTCTCATTCATCTACTGTACCGCTGATTCCCTGCAAATTATTGATTTGTTAGTGTATCTTTCATTTCTGACTGGTTCTTATCATTTCCATGTCGTTTTTCATGCTGTTGAAGTTCTAAGTTCATTGAGCATCCTCATAAGCAATGTTTTAAGCTCTGCATCTACTAGACTGCTTTTCTCTACTTTGTTTAGTTCTTTTTCTGGAGTTTTGTTCTGTTCTTTCATTTGGGATGTGTTTGTCTCCTCATTCTGGTAGACTCTCTGTGTTTGTTTCTATGAATTGGGCCAGCGGTCGGCAAACTCAGTCAGCAGAGCCAAATATCAACAGTACAACGATTGAAATTTCTTTTGAGAGCCAAATTTTTTAAACTTAAACTATATAGGTAGGTACATTCCTTATTGAGGTAGCGCCTGCACGTGGTATTTTGTGGAAGAGCCACACTCAAGGGGCCAAAGAGCCGCATGTGGCTTGCGGACCGTGGTTTGCAGACCACTGAATTAGGTAGAGCTGCTACTTCTCCCAGGCTTGGTAGGGTGGCTTTATGTAGTAAGTGTTCTATAGGGTCCAGTTGCACAGCCTCCCCGAATCACCCAAGCTGGGCATTGTAGGTATGCTACTCCCCCCCACCCCACCCCGCAGTGTAGGCTGTGTATACCTTTCTCTGATAATTGAGCCTTGATTGCTGTTAGCATGTCAATGGGAGGAATTTATCTCCAGGCCAGTCAACCATAAGGACTAGCTGTGACCACTGACCACCATGGAGGATCAGCTGTGCAATGGCCCACACCCATGGAGTAGAACTTACTTTATCGGGGCTATGGTGCCTGCTGAATCTGCCCCTGCCTCTGCCCCTGCCCCTGAGTGTGTCGCTTGTGGAAGTGGCTAGGTGGCGCTTCAATGTCGTGGCAGAAGGTCCTCATGGGAAGTGCAGGCCAAGGTCAGCCGCTGTCAGTGTTCTGCCAAGGAACACCCAGCATGAGCTATGAAGATTTACAGGTGACTGCTGCCTGTGCTGAGCTTGGAGGTGCCCAGGCAAGGCCGAGCTGCGAACCAAGACCAGCTGCTGTTAGTGCCAGGGCTAGGACCGCTTATATTGAGGTAGGGCACGCTGAAGCCAAATGCTGCTTGTTTGAGGGATTTTAGCACAGTCTGACACAAGAGCCAAGATACACCATTTGAATGGAAAGGTCACTGGAAACAGCTTGGGTGGGCCTACAGGTTGGGTGGGGCAGGGTCTCAGGGAATCACCAGCATAGGTAGAACAGGGTGAGCCAGGTTGGTGGAGACTCAGATGCAGTACCTACTGCCAGCACTGTTGAAGGAGGGCTCAGAAAAGGAACAATGGCCTCTGCCAGCACTTCTGTTTGGGAGAAGGCTGCGCCCCAAGCTCTTGCTCTGATGCCAGACAATTCAGTTCCTCCACATATGTCCCTGGTGCCTTTTGGGCTGCTACCCCACCCAGCACTGAAGCTCAGAGCAAATAAGCCTATGTGCAGGACTTTTAAGAGGAATTGCATGGGCCTGACCAGGCGGTGGCACAGTGGATAGAGAGTCAGACTGGGAGGTGGAAGACCCAGGTTCCAAACCCCGAGGTCACTGGCTTGAGCATGGGCTCACCAGCTTGAGTGCGGGGTCACTGGCTTAAGCATGGGATCATAGGCATGACCACATGTTCACTGGCTTGAAGCCCAAGGTCACTGGCTCGAGCCCAAGGCCACTTCTTTGAACAAGGGGTCACTCGCTCTGCTGTAGCCCCCCACCCCACCCGTCAAGGCACATATGAGAAAGCAATCACTGAACAACAAAGGAGCTGCAAAGAAGAATTGATGTTTCTCGTCTGTCTCCTTTTCAGTCTATCCCTATCTGTCCCTCTCTCTCTCTGTCTCTGTCAAAAAATAAAAAAATAAATAAAAGAAACTGCCTGAGACTCCAGTAGCCCTCTATCCCTGTTGGTTTTTACAGCCAGAAGTTATGAGGACTTCTCTTACAGGCATTGAAACCCTTAGATGGTGGTCCTGGTGTTGAGGTGGGGCCTTCTCACTCTGAAGGGGGGACCTCTTCAACCCAGAAATCCTTCCCAATTTTTATCTGCCACACGAGTGTGGGACCAGCCCATTCTGTGTTTCCTTCTCTCCAACCAGTCTCGATATGGCTGCTTCTTTAAATCCAAAATTGTAGGACTTCCATGTAGCTAGATTTAAGGTTCTGAATGATGGCTCTTCTATAGTTTAGTTGTAGTTTTGATGTGGTGTGGGAGTATGTGAATACTACATTTACCTACACCACTATCTTGACCAAAGTCAGCAAGTTTTAAATACATAATACAGTATTATTAACGATTATCCTCATGCTGTACATTATATCCCCAGGACTTTTTATTTTATAGAACCGGAAGTGTGTACTTTTGACTCCCTCCACCCAGACCAGCACTTTTTATAAAAAAATAAAGTAAAATAGAAAATAGTATGCATCCCTTTTAGTAAAGTGTTTTTGGCTATGTATTTGAGTTATACACAAACACATACAAAGATATGCACTGACTGTGATGTTTCCTGATGTGATTTTTAGCATGAGTTGAAGTAAAATATACATAAAAAACAGTATTACAATTTTTTTATTATAAAGCAATTATAATGTAAGAGTTCTTGAAAAATTCATTTTCTGTCACATTTACATTATATCAGTTCTTTTAAAAATGTTCATTGAGAAACTAAATTTTCTTTTTCTTTTTAGTGAGAAAGAGAGACAAAGATGAACAGACAGACAGGAAGAGAGAGAGATGAGAAGCATCAATTCTTCGTTGTGGCACCTTAGCTGTTCATTGATTGCTTTCTCATACGTGTCTTGACCAGGGGCTGCAGCTGAGCGAGTGACCCCTTGCTCAAGCCAGTGACCTTGGGGTCATGTTTATGATCCCATGCTCAAACCAGTGACCCCCATGTCAAGCCAGAGACCTTGGGCTTCAAGCTAAAGACTTCTGGGCTCAAGCCAGCGACCATGGGGTCATGTCTATAATCCCACATTCAAGCCAGCAAGCCCACACTCAAGCTGGTGAGCCCATGATCAAGCTGGCGAATTTGGCATTTAACCTGGATCCTCTGCATCCCAGGCCAATGCTCTATCCATTGTGCCACTGCCCAGTCAGGCTAAACTTTGTTGAGTAAAGTCTAATTCCAGTGTTTACTCTATGTTCATCATTCCAAAATGTTCCTATGTTTACACTACTTAACCTCAAACACACAGAACTCATTTAAGGAACTAGAGAAATTTTAAAGATAACAGCTCAAAAAATGGTTTTCCTGCAAGTTTTATTTTGAAAAAAATTCCTGTAAAACATTATTTTTGTTCTTAGTAAAGAGTCTGAAGAATTGTTAAGTTTAGCATAACTTGATAAATAATGCCATTTTAAAAAATTGTACTGATTTTAGAGAGTGAGTGGGAGAGAAACACTGATTTGTGTACTACTTATTTATGCATCATCTATTGATTCTTGTATGTGCCCTGACTGGGGATCAAACTTGCAAACTTGTCGTATCAGGACGACACTCTAATTCTGCTACCTGGCCAGGGCAATAATACCCTTTAAATATAAAATAAAATTAATTAAAATATGTGATTCAGGAAGCTGCAGCTAGTTGGCGCATTGGCGCATGGGTCCAGTATCAGCAGTTTGATATACGAGTTGACTGACTTACGAGCTCAGTTACACAACGAATTAAATTTGTATCTCAAGGTACCGCTGTAACTTACTGCTCCACTTAGTTGTTCTATTTAGTTGTACATTCACTGATGGCCTGTCATACACACCCTCACCAGACACCGAACCCACGACTTCAGTGCACTGGCACTGTGCAGCATCAGCTAAGCCACCTGGGCCAGGCCTCAAACAATATTTTTATCAACTGAATTAAAATTTTTTTCAAATTTATTGATTTGAGAGAGAGAGAAAGGGGGGGGGGAGAGACAGGAACATAAACCTGGTTCCTGTGTGTGCGCTTACTGGGGACTAAACCACAACCTTTGTCCTTTGGGACAATGTTTTATCCAGCTGAGCTATCGAGTCAGGGCCAGCTGAATCCACTTTAGATTGAATAAATGTCTAAAGCTACAGTCCTTATAAATTAGATTAATATAGTTCTTATCATCTCAACCTCTCCTCCTTTGACAAAGGATTTGAGAGAAATAACCTGATAAATGCATATCAAAACTGTAGAGTGGGCCCTGGCTGGATGTTCTTGTCTCTCTCTTTACATGCCTCTCTTGCTAAAATCGATCAATAAAAATAAAATAAAAAACTGTAGAGTGGGATGTTTTCAACAATTAAAAGGAAAAACAGAAGTGTTGTAAAAATTCTCTTCAATCAGTACTGTGGAAAGGGTGTCCCGGGCTTTAGCAGCTCTGGTGTTTCCTGGAGCTTATTAGAAATGCAGAGCCACAGGCCTCATCCCAGACCCACTGAATGAGAGTCTGCATTTTAATTAAATTCCCAGGTGATCTGTACAAGAAGCACCAGCTTAAACAGTCTCCAGAAACAGCTGCGCTACAGCCTGCTACTCTGTATCTTGACATCTTATGAAAAGAATCTCTCTTCACACCTCACCCAAATGTCACTGAACCAAACTTTTAAGTCTTATAGGAAAAACCACCATTAAGAAAGTTATTTTGGTCTTACCAGTTGGTGGCACAGCGGATAGAACATCGGACTGGGACACAAAGGACCCAGGTTTGAAACCTTGAGGTCACCGGCTTGAGCATGGGCTCACCAGCTTGAGTGCAGAGTTGCTGGCTTGAGAGTGGGATCAGAGACATGACCCCATGGTCACTGGCTTAAGCCCAAAGGTCTCTGGCTTGAAGGCCAAGGTCACTGGCTTGAGCCCAAGGTTGCTGGCTTGAGCAAGGGGTCACTCGCTCTGCTGTAGCCTACCCCGTCAAGGCTCATATGAGAAAGCAGTCAATGAATAACTAAAGAGCCGCAACGAATTGATGCTTCTCATCTCTCTCCTATCTGTCCCTTTCTGTCACCAAAAAAAAAAAGTTATTTTGCTCTGGCTGGTAGCTCAGTTGGTTAGAGTGTCATTCTGAAACACCAAGGTGTGGGTTCGATTCCTGATCAGGGCACATACAAGAATCAACCAATGAATACATAAATAAGTAGGACAACATATCAGTTTTTTTTTTTCTCTCTCTCTCTCCTTCTTCTCTCTAAAATCAATAAATAAAAATATCAAAAAATTAAAGAAAATTATTTTGAAGGCCCAGGTCCCACCCCTGGAGTTTGATTAAATTTGCCTGTGGTGGGGCCTAGTCAAAATCATTTTAACCCCCTCCCCCAATAATGCTGATATGCTTCCAGGTGAAAGGCAGAAGCATCAATATATTTTCTCTACATAGCTGCTTTTTAATGCCAAGTTGTTACCAAACAATTTCTATCACACCAAGAGAACCCATTTAGAGCAGTTCCTCACACTCCCGGGTACACTGAGTCACCAGGCAGGCTTGCTCATCCATGAACTGCAGGGCCCCAGCTCTAGAGTTCCTGATTCAGTGGGTCCAAATCAGCACACATGATACTGGTCAGGGAACCACACTTTGGGAAATATATTGATGCTTCTGCCTTTCACGGAAAGCTTTGGTTGGTTGGCTGTTACTGTGTGGCTGGTGGGCTAAGAGTGAGTATAAGGGGACCCGCTTGGATCGGAGCGTCCTTCCCAGGCAGTGCACTGAGTCCTTGACGTGACTGGGGAAAGAACATGAAGACTGCACTCACCTTGGTCTCAGTGCCCAACAGTTCAGCGTGTAATAGTTGCTTAATAAAATCCCCAGTCCCTGGTGATGAGGCCAAATAAATCTACCTATCAAAACTAAAATATTGTGTCTACCTGACTTTTGTCACAATACTTTTTACAAATAACATTCAGGTCAAAGAAATATTTCACTCACCAAGCCCCACAGAGCGCCAGGGGAGGTAGCAGTGATGGTAGCTGCTCGGGGAGTGTTGTACATTAAGGCCAGCTCACCAAAGCTCCCACGGTTATCATAGTTACCGACACATCTTCCGACACCATCGCATTTTACATAAATATCAAATGTTCCTCTGTTGGACAAAGGAAAAATAAGAGTAATCCAAGTAAACTCTCATTACAATAAAACCTGATTTGAGAAAAAAGTCCTGTGCAAGAAAATCTCCTCCCTAGCATCCCTGTGCCCTCTGACGACAATAAGCAACAGAAGTGAATTCGTGTGTGCCAGAGACACTATCTGACCTTGACGAGCATGAAGAACCGTCACCTAAACCAGGGTGAGGACCTGCATGTGCTTGCTGGGGAAAAGGAGACAAAACAATAAAAAGCCGACGTGATATATGATAGAACTGTAGTTGATAGTACTGCATGGTAAAATTTAAATGTTCTCACCAACCTCTCCCCCGAAAAAAAAGAAAAAAGTAATATATGTGAGTTAATCACTGTGTTAACTTGTGGGGGAAATCCTTTCATAGTATATATGTATAGCAAATCATCGCATTGTGTACTTCAAATAACTTACAACTTTATTTGTTAATTATTCCCCAATAAAGCTGCATAAATATCAGGGGGGTATACAGGAACACCTTCATCTCTAAGCATAATGAGGATTCCAGGAAAATTATCTAATTAAAGAGTTTTTGTTCCTAAAATGAACATGTATTATTTTTGAGATCAGAAGAAAATAACTTAAAAATACGTATGTAGCTCTAACAGTCTGGACAGCCATTACTGGACAGTACTTGTGAGGGTCCTTTATAATCTAAAGGAGGGTGGGCCCACTGCAGCCCACACTGGCTGCCCACTTGCGTACACAGTGTTACTGGATCACAAGCACAGTGGGTTCTGTCAATCTACAGCTGATTTGTGCTACAGCAGAGCTGAGTAGCTGCAACAGAGATCACACGGTCCCAAAGCCTAAAAAGTTTACATCATCTGGTCCTTTATTTTGGATCAACCCCCAATCTAAGTAAATTCATAAAAAGTGGTAGAAAATCAGACTAAATATCTGATCCTGGTATTTTTGTTTTTCTGTGCTCTTTTTTGTTTCCTGTGCTTTATCTTTTTTTTTTTTTTTTTAACAAGGACAGAGAGAGAGAGTCAGAGAGAGGGATAGATAGGGACAGACAGACAGGAACAAAGAGAGGTGAGAAGCATCAATCATTAGTTTTTCATTGCCATTGTGACACCATAGTTGTTCATTGATTGCTTTCTCACATGTGCCTTGACCACAGGCCTTCAGCAGACTGAGCCACCCCTTGCTGGAGCCAGTGACCTTGGGTCCAAGCTGACAAGCTTTTGCTCAAGCCAGATGGGCCCGTGCTCAAGCTGGCGAACTCGGGGTCTCGAACCTGGGTCTTCCGCATCACAGTCCAATGCTCTATTCACTGTGCCACCGCCTGGTCAGGCTGTGCTTTATCTTTTAATTGGAGTTCTTTTCTAAGCAAATAAGCCTGTCCACACACCACTGCACCACGCCTCACCCTGACCCTGTCTGTCTCTGAATGCCACTCCTGACAGGCAGGGCAGCGCCTTTCCATGCACTGTGGATGGTGAGGGCATGCTTTCAAGGCTTGCTGAAGCAGCTGTGATAGCAGACAGGAGAGGATCTTTGGTTTTATCTTACTGGCTAAACCCTAACAAAGACAAACAAGGGAATGCTTTTATTAAAAATAGATTATGAATGGTAAAAACACAATACAAGCAGAAACATAAGAAAACAAAGATCTTAATGACTAAGGAAGAGAATAATTGGTTTTTAATATAATTCACAGATAGAATGGCTGCTTCAAGGATATCGTCTAGAATATTTTCATCAAAATTACTTTTGAAGTATAGATGAATTCTTCTGTTACACTTTTATGTTAAAACTGTTCTCTACATTTTCTACTTTGAATAAGATAAAATACACAAGAAATGTGTGGATGAGAAGCAAAATGAGCTAGTCAGTTAAAATCAGATTTGTCTAAAATCTGTTAAAATACTGTGTGCTGCCTTTTAATGTAGATCTCTTCTGCAATAACATGAGACCTCAGGCATGGTAAGAGCACGAATGGTGGCCAAGAGCCCACCTAGTCTGGGGGTGGGCACTGCACTAGTAATCTGGGTGACCTGAGCCCAATCATTTCACTGTGTGTGCCTGAGAGTTTTCATCTGTCTGATGGGTAATTAGGATCTACCTGAAAAGTATGTACTGTACACCAATGTAAGGGAATTATTATAGTCAAAATACCTACTAAAAGAAGAGTAACCCTGTATTCTACTTGGGGTTCACATACACACCTACGATTAAATTAAACAGTTGAGTAAATTTCTGATGTGTTTCACAGATGAAAGCTGTTAATGATATATCAAAACCATGACTTCAACTTACAGATGAGATAACTGCTTCTGTTCTACTCTAAAGTCAGAGTCTACCTCACCCCGGCTCCTGCCCTGGCAACAACTCTCTAAGGTCACCAGGGCATCTGGGATGAGGAAATGGGAGGAATGGGTGAAAACCTTAGATTCAGAGTCTGTACTACGACTTATGAAAGATACCACTTAGAGCCAAGGTCGAGGAATGAGGATAAGCGGACAGATGGGGAGTAATTTTCCACAAGGCTTCTGAGTTTAACACAAGTCTACTTACTCAGAGAAGCAAATGTAACCCGGTAAGTAGCTCAGGCTGGGAGATGATCTGTGTTCCACACAAAACGAGAAGAGACTGGGCTACCAACTGTCTCCAGAACACCTCAACATCACTTTATAAAAGTGAAGAAATAAAGACTCGGTTCACCCTGCTCTCCTACTACATTTTAGGACTCTATCACTAAAAGCACACTTGTAAAACAATTTTATCTATTGATTTTAGCAAGAGAAGAAGGGGGAGAGAGAGAGAGCCAGGAACATAGCTGTGCCCTGACCAGGGATCGAAATGGCAACCTCTGTACTTGGATGATACGTTAACCAACTGAGCTATCCGGCCAGGGGTAAAAGCATACTCACAGTATCAAGTTTTGATGAAGTAAAGCTCAACTTTAAGTTTCCTAATATTAAACTTTATTCAATATTGACACATGCCTTCTTATTTAAATATTTTATAGTTTTGGAAAGACAAATATAGTAACACATAAACAATTTCTAGAAGGACACACAAAGCACCACTCTACTGACTGTATGATGCTGAAGCAGTAGGAGGTGAGAAGACATTTTACCTCCTGCCCCTTTGATTTTTTAAGCTATAAGCATGTTTTACTTTATAATTAATAAAAAACATAACACAGGTTGAGTTATACTGTGATTCAATATCCCAGTTGCTGCATTACGCTTCTAATTCTCAGTGTAATAGGCATCTATATATTACATACAAACTACCTCTCAAACAGGTGTTAACAAAGGAGAAGGTTCACAGTAAGTGACTAAAATGTAGATTAAAAGACCCAAAAGTCATCAGTCCTACTATAAGCAATACCTCTTCATGCTCTAGTATGATCTCACTGCATGTATTCACAGCAGGTTCACAATGCCTGTTATGTTGTCATAAGGGCAAAAGCAACTATATACTAATTTGTCATCACTATAACCATTGAGATTTTACACAAAAGGTTCATTACGGTTCAGTGTGAAGTCACCTATCAATTATGTTAGAATTCAGCAAAACTTACCTATCAATGACGTAAAAGTTGTCACCATCATCACCTTGATCAATTACATGTTCCCCTTCTTTGACCAATTTTTCAAACATGGCATCTAATACTTGAGACATCTGCTCCTATTTTTTAAAAAGGTAAGATATGATCTCTATGTTTATCTAGAACATGTTTTCTTACTTAAGTAACCAAAATTAGCTTTATATTTCTGTGAACAAGTGCAAAAGATTGAAATATTATCACTGCTACTTAGTCTTATGAAAAAAAAAGCACAGTCTTTCTGACCCCATACAAATGAGATGATTATAAATTTACTCTCATATTCAGTATCTAAATGAAAGTAATTATAATTAGTCTATTTCAGAATACTTGCAATTATCACCACTTTAACATGAAAACTTAGCCACAAAACCACATACACCTTGTAAAATATAATCTCAGCAAATAAAATGAGCAGGTTAAATAAAGAACTAACTCTTTTTTAAAAATCTGTTTCTAAAATTTCCTTATATTAGTCATCACTAGAATTTATATGGAGATTACCTAAATACTTAATGAATTTAAATCCCGATTCCAATATTTTCTGGCTTAGTACCAAAAACAAAACAGAAATAAAAACAAAACCAAAAATGACTGTGGCAAGCCTGACCAGGCAGTGGTGCAGTGAATGAAGTGTCAGCCTAGGATGCTGAGGACCCAGGTTTGAAACCCCAAAGTCGCTGGCTTGAGCCCAAAGGTCACTGGTTTAAGCAAGGGGACAATGGCTCAGCTGGAGCCCCGGTCAAGGCACATGTGAGAAGCAATCAGTGAACAACTAAAGTGCTACAACAAAGAGCTGATGCTTCTCATTTCTCTCCCTTCTTGTCCCCCATCATCTCCCCCTCACTAAAAAAAAAAAGAAGTGGTGAATATTCTATCACTACTCTGTTACCAAGGTTCTCTTCTATAAGCATCCATTCACTTCCCTAGTCTGCAACAGCATGAATGGACCTGGAGATTATTATTCTAAGTGAAATGAGCCAGTCAGAGAAAGATGAATACAGTAAGTTCTCACATGTGGAACCTAATGAACATATTAAACTGACAAACAAAGTAAAAACAGAGATGTGGATACATGGAATAGACTGACAGCTGTTGGGGGTGGGTAGGTTAGATGACTGAATGACAGAAGGTGAAGGGACTAAGCAAAAAAATAATGCGTGTGTGTGTGTGTGTGTGTGTGTGTGTATCTATGTATAACACACAGACACAGACAACAGGGTGGCAACTGCCAGAAAGACAGGCAGGTGAGGGGTAGGTGGAGATGGGCAGAGCCGGGAAGTTAGGGTGGGGAAATGGGGACAGAAAAAGACTTGGCTTGGGGTGACTGGAACACAATGCAGTGTGCAGATGATGTTTTATTGAGTTGCACACCCGAAACCTGTACCCAGTTCAATTAAAAAAATATTTTAAGCCTGAAGCCAGAAATACCAAACCTATTATCCAAAAACTGCTTAAAATACATAAAATTTTTATTCTGCTAAAGTGTGGTTGACAAGGCTTCATTCAGGATACACTTCAACTAGTGAGAGTAACCTAGGACATAAAAGAAATCCTTTCCCAGGACAAACACAGAAACAATTCAACGCTTCAAACAGACAAAACAAATGGATATGGAAACACAGTATGGCCCTGACTGGACGGCTCCGTTGGTTAGAGCTTTGTCCCGAAGCACAGAGGTTGCCAGATCGATTGCCAGGTCGGGGTACATACAGGAGCAGACTGATGTTCCTCTCTCTCTCTCCCTTCCTCTTTCTAAAATCAGTAAAATAAACATTAACAGAATAGTATGATGCACAGTTATAGAAAAGTCAAAAGACTTTAGAGGGTTATTTGCTTTGCCATTTATTAGTTAAGGACATTTGATCAAGTTACCCTCTAGGGGAATTAAAAGGGTACAACACTAACTTGCCCAGGCCAAAATCAATAATTACTGTAAGTTAAGGAGCTGAAGGCAGGTTGGAGGTAGGGAATACACAAGTGGAAAACACAGGTTGAAGAACAAGGTGCTCTATATGGCTCTCTCCTTTTCTAACATTTCACAGGGAGTATGGAGGTATGAATACACACAGTACGGAGCATGGGAAGAGGAAACTGCTGGAAGGGCGCTATCTGTGGCACTGGTGAATTAAATGGGACGTGGCAGAGAGAGAAGGCGTAGCCCAAAGCAGGACAAGGGGGCCTGCAGCATGAAGGGGTCAACCAAGCATTAGGGTATTACCAGGTAGGAAACACCTGGTTTGGTCAGGATGGGGCTGAGCCACAGCTAAAAACAGACAACTGACTCAGAGTCCTACATGATCAGGTGCTACCTTCCCAAATGCCCCCACCCGAACACTGAATGCCTAGCAACCCAGTACTGACCCCGACTCTTTCTAAACAAAACTTCAGTCAGGTTTTCTTTTTTCTTAATTAATTAATTTATTTATTGTGTTTACATAGATTCGTAGTGTCTCAGTCAGGTTTTTGGCAGAAACTAAACAGATAAGAAAAAGTTCGAGAGCTTTTTTTTTTTCTACTATGACTTCTGGTCCAAGTAGTCATAGAAACTACTAGAACAAAGACATTCACTTGCTGACTTTAGGGGTACCCCCAGGCAATAGCCAATTCCCTGTCCATTCAACCAAACAATCACTACATTGTTTGAATTTTTGTAAATTGTATAGGTATATTGATGTCACATTTTTAATTAATTTGAAAACCAAACTCTCTATCTAAACAAAGACCATAATACTGCATCTACTGTGAGCTAAGAAAAACTTTTGGGAGAATGATGGTGGTGGGTCTGTAGAAAGTGTTTCCATCCCTGCCCAGGCTCTGTGCGAGCTCTGCCTCCCATCTGGGAACCAGCGGCCAGGGCTAAAGATGATGCCAGTGAGGCAGCAAAGCCATGTCTTCTGGCTGAGGTACTAACTGACCCCACAGGGACCATTCACCCAAATGAGTTTATGAACCAGGCAACATATGGTCAGCTATCAAAATTATGAAGTTTGACTAAATAGTTTACTCATATTTTGCTTTCCTTACTTTTATACTTCAACTGTTTTTAGGGTAGATAGATGGAGGGAGAACATCAACTTTACTGATTAGCTCGGGCTGTAAATGTCAAATGAAGAAAAATGTAAAAAACACTATTATAGTAAATATTTTTGCCATCTTCGAATTAAATGCATTTTAAAACATAAAGCTTGAGAATTCATATATGGATATATAAAAATGTAAATCCTGATAAAATAGAGAACAAAATTATTTCTTCTAGAATTTCTCTATGTGACAGGTATCTATCCTAGTCAATCAAAATAATTTCTCCATAATTATGCACGGGGTGGAAAGAACGTAGGAAATACTGAATATGCAGAAGCTTATCACAATGACTGACAACTGCTGTTGGAAGGCCACATCTTATTCTCCTACAGAATGCAACTTCCAGACTGAGCTCAGTAAAAGGGCTCTTACTCACTTAAAAAATAACAATTTACTCTCTGTTAATGAAAGAGCCTATCATATAGGTTAGGAAAATCATTTCAGTTTGCCTCATATCATAAATATTTCTGAAAAAAATGGCCTACTAAGTTGAATATTAAAATATTCATGAAAAGATTATCTTCAAAGAGACAAGTAATTATAAATGCTGTGCTCAACATATGAATATACAGCATGCCAAGGAAAAATGTGCTGAGGCCTAGGAGGTGCAAGATTTTTGAGATAAACAATGACTTCAATAAATGGTGCTGGGGAAATTGGAAAGTCACATGCAGAATGATGAAACAAGTATACCTTGTCCCCTGCACAAAAATTAATTCCAAATGAATTAAAGACCTAAATATAAGATCTGAAACAATAAATTACAGAGAAGTACTAAACAGAGGTACTAAACTTAGGAATCTTGGTCTTATAGAACATTTTGTGAATTTGACCCCAAATGCAAGGGAATTAAAGGCAAAAGTAAATAAATGATACTATATCAAACTAAAAAGCTTTAGTACAGCAAAAGAAACTGACAACAAAACAAAAACACAGCCAACTGAATGGGAGATGATATCTGTGAACAACAGCTCTGATAAGGGCTGTTATCAGAGCTGGGGGTCACCAAAATACTTGGAACTTAAATCTGATGAGGGATTCTAACACACATACGAAGCAGTCGGATAAAACATGATAAATGCTGTAATGTAGTCAGGGCACTAAGAGAGGATGAGGGTCTCTCAGCCGCATCTGAGGATTCAGGAGGCTAGAGAGCCAACTCAGAAAATGAGGAGGGAATTGCCAGTTGAAGAAAGAGACTTCTCCCAAGACGCTACAAATGGCCAACAGATATTTGAAAAAATGCTCATCTTCACTATTAGAGAAATGCAAATCAAAACTACAATGAGATATGACCTCACACCTGTTAGATTAGCTATTATCAACAAGACAGGTAATAACAAGTGCTGGAAAGGCTGTGGAGAAAAAGGAACCCTCACTCACTGTTGGTGGGAATGTAAAGTAGTACAACCATTATGGAAGAAAGTATGGTGGTTCCTCAAAAAATTAAGCAACAGATTCAGCAATCTCTCTACTGGCTATCTACCCTAAAAACTCAAAGAACATTGGTATGTAAAGACACGTGCATGCCACGTTCACGGCAGCATTGTTCACAGTGGCCAAGACATGGAAACAACCAAAGTGTCCATCAATAAAGGATAAGGTAAAGAAGATGTGGTACATATATACTATGAAATACTACTCAGCCATAAAAAATGATGACATCGGATCATTTACAACAACATGGATGGACCTTGAGAACATTATACGGAGTGAAATGAGTAAATCAGACAATACTAAGAATTATGTGACTTTACAGAGAGGGGATATACACATGACACTCATGGACATAGCCAAAAGTGAAGTGGTTACTGGAGGGGGATAGTGAAGAGGGACAAATACATGGTGATGGGCACACAACACACATAAAAAGATCATCTTCAAAGAGACTAACAGTTATAAATGCTGTGCACAATATATGAATATCCAGCACGCCAAGGAAAAATGTGCTAATGTGCTGAGGCCTAGGAGGTGCAAGATTTTCAAGACAAACAATGACTTCAGGAAATTCAAATGAGATAGTAGACACAAAGCCAAAATTGTTCTTCTTGCTTGTCAGTAATTACTGCTTTCTGCTCCTCAATCAGGTGTCCCCATTTCAGGAAAAGCTACCACCTTCACAGTCATTCTGCAAGACTGGGAGCCACCCTAGGTTCTTTCTGTCAGGGCCCAACTCACTCAGTCACCAGGTACCAACTCTTTTCCCTGGATCATGGCATTGTTTCCTCACTGAGCTCCATTCCCTTGTTCCTGCCCGTCACTCTCCCACTTTTACTCTACCCTCTCCACTGTCACCACAGTGAACTTAGACACGTGATTGTTACATTCTGTTTAAAAAGTTTCAGTTGAACTCTGGGCTTGCCTGGTCCAGGCACAAATGAGAAGCAACTAGGAACTGATGTTTCCCACTTCTCCCTCTGCCTCCTTCCATTCTCTCTCTCCCCTCTCTAAAAATCAATAAATAATATCAATAAATAAAAATAAATTATACAGTAAGTGTCCCATGCTACAGCAAGGTGTCCAAGAATTGTCACAGAATGCACGTCTTAGCCCCCACCACTGGACTTCTTCCACTTTAGGCTCTGGTGATAACACTCTCTGTGCTTTTCTTCTTTTCCAAGTAAGAGGAAGGGAGATACAGACTCCTGCATGCACCCCAACCGGATCCAACCAGCAACCCTCCTCTGGGGTTGATGCTCTGCCCATCTGGGGCTGTGCTCACAATCGAGCTGTTTTTAGCACCTAAAGTGGAAGCTTCATGGAGCCATCCCCAATGCCTTGGGGAGATGTGCTCAAACCAATCGAGCCATGGCTGCAGGAGAGGAAGAAAGAGAAAGAAGGGGTAAGGGGAGGAATAAAGAAGCAGATGGTTGCTTCTCCTGTGTGCCCTGACTGGAATTGTACCTGGGACATCCACATGCAGAGCTAATGCTCTACCACTGAGCCCACAAGCCAGGGCCTCTCTGTACTTTTCCTCAACTGGCAATTCCCTCCTCATTTTCTGAGGTGGCTCTCTAGCCTCCTGAATCCTCAGATGGGGCTGTGAGACCCTCATCCTCTCTTAGTGCCCTGACTACATTACAGCATTTATCATGTTTTACCCAACTGCTTTGTGTGTGTGTTAGGATCCCACATCAGACTTAAGTTCCAAGTATTTTGGTGGCCCCAGCACTTCAGACAGACCCTGGAACACACTGGGTATTCAAGGAACTGAACTAAGAGAAGCTGCTGCACAATAAGCAGATTATAGAGTTGAACATATAATCCAATTTAAGTATACTTGGGTTAGGGTAAAAAATGTATGCTATAAAAAACTAGAAAGCTACTTGAAATATGAGATTATCGTCAAATTTTCAATGTGCCATGTTTGAAGACACATCTCTTAGTACAGGGGTAATTTACTGAGAAAAATTAACTAAAATTAACTTTTACTTATTTATATTCTGTATCTTTCCTAGAAGGCAAAGTGAGATAGTGGAGAAATACGTCCAGATGGTTTGAGCTCAAACTCAATGAAAGGTTTTTTTTTTTTTTGACAGAGACAAGAGAGAGACAGAGAGGGACTGATAGGGACCCACAGACAGGAAGGGAGAGAGGTGAGAAGCATCAACTCTTCGTTGTGGCATTGTTTTCTCATATGTGCATTGACTGGGGGCAACAGCAGAGAGAATGACCCCCTCCTCAAGCCAGGGACCTTAGGCTCAAGCCAGAGACATTGGGCTTCAACCCAGTGACTTTTGGGCTCAAGCCAGCAACCATGGGATCACATCTATGATTCCATGCTCAAGCCAGCGATCCTGCGCTCAAGCTGGTGAGCCCACACTTGAGCCAGATAAGGCCGGTGACCTTGGGTTTGGAACCTGGGTCTTCTGCATCCCAGACCAATGCTCTATCTACTGCACCAACGCCTGGCCAGGCAATGAAAGATCTCTTAGAAACAACTATGTCAATAACATTTGCTTCTTCCATATAAAACATTAAATAATGATAATTCATGAATTAGTAGTTTCATGAACTGTTTTTTTTCTTTTTTTTATTCAGTGAGAGAAGGGGAGGCAGAAACAGACTCCCACATGCACCCCAACCAGGATCTACCTGGCAAGCCCACCCAGGGGCAATGTTCTATACCCATCTGGGGATCTGGGGCTTGCTCCGCAACAGAGCTCTTCATAGTGCCTGAGGCAGAGGGCATGGAACCATCCTTAGTGCCTGGGGCCAACTCACTCCAATCAAGTCATGGCTGCAGGAGGTGGAGAGAGAGAGAGGAAAAGAGAGAGAAAGAGAGAGAGAGAGAGAGAGAGAGAAGAGGGGTAGGGGTGAAGAAGCAGATGGGTGCTTCTTCTGTGTGTCCTGACTGGGAATTGAACCTGGGACATCCACAAGCTGGGCCGACGCTCTACCACTGAGCCAACCAGCCAGAGCCTCTTTTTCTTTTAATAATTTTTATTTATGGATTTTAGTTAGAGAGGAAGGGAGAAAGAATGAGTGAGACAAGAACATCAGTCTGTTCCAGTATATGCCCTGACCAAGAATCAAACTGGAAAACTTTGCTCCAACCAACTGAGCTATCTGTCCAAGGTTCAAACTGGCTTTTTCTTTGTTAAGAAAGTATATATTGAAGACCTTTAAAAAATTATATATATATATATATATATGTATATATATATATATATATTTTTTTTTTTTAATTTATTCATTTTCAGAGAGGAGAAAGAGGGAGGGAGCAAGAGAGAGAGAGAGAGAGAGAGAAGGGGGAGGAGCAAAAAGCTCAACTCCCATATGTGCCTTGAGCAGGCAAGGCCAGGGTTTTGAACCAGTGACCTCAGCATTCCAGGTTGACGCTTTATCCACTGCGCCACCGCAGGTTAGGCTAAAATACATATATTGAAGAACTTCTACAAAACAGCAAAAGAAGTCTAAAAAAATTTCTATTGTTTATAAAAGTAACTAATTTAAGCAAAGATAATTCTTGCCAGAATATACTAGCAAAAGTTTTCCTAAAGAAACCATTTTAAATGCAACCAAAATATGCACACTGTTTTCAAAGAGTTAAAGTTGAAACGACAAGAAAAACAAATTTAATTTAGAGGATGGGCGAGGATAGGCAGGCTCTCAGGAAAGTATAACTGAGGACTATTTCACCAAGACCCCAGAACACCACTGCTTAGAAACTTCTAAAGCATTAAAAGACCGGTTCAACTGCACAGGGAAATGCAAACAAAATAACGTGGTAGCACCACAGAGCCCTGAGCTAGAGCATCTCCACGTCTGGTTGCACAATCTGCTACTGGACATGTGGTTTGGGCGCAGAAACATAAACACTACCTGGGAGCTGGTGAGAAGAGCAGACCCTCAGGCTCCATTACAGAGCTTGGAAGAGAATCTGCATTTTTAACAACATAAAGTTTGAGAATCACTGTTTTTGGTGACCTCTAAAATTCTCCAATGTCAAGTTCTGTTGAAAAATAGAGAATCTCCTTGGCGGAAGCCTACACCTAAGAGTAGAACTAAGGGTTAACTTTTTTTTTTTAATTGAAAGTGGCTTAAGGTCAGGGTCAATTTACATTATTTTATAAAGAGAGGAAGTAGAGAGAGAGAGAGAGAGAGAGAGAGAGAGAGAGAGAGAGAAAGATTAATGTGTTCTGTATGTGCCCCAACCGGGGATTAAACCAGCAACCTTTATGCTCCAGGGAGATGCTCCACCAACTGAGCTATCCAGCCAGGGCTAAGGGTTAATTTTATAGCTGTCTTCTGTATGCATCTTGACAAGAGTTAAATTCCAAATTCATTTATTCTACTACCAAAATTATCATCTTGTACACACACACACACAACTTGTATCTTTACAATAATAATTTGGACTCATACTGGTGGGAGATCATGAGAGATCACACAGTTTATTGTCCTTTATCTCACAGATTCATTACTATTCTACATAAATGAGATTTGGGATTATTTAGAAGCCCATCAACATTTCCCAAATTCCCTTTAGTCTCTTATTCCACTATTTAAACATATGGGAAAATTTCCATGTGTAAACTAATTTTTTTTTTTTTTTTTTTTTTGCAAGAGAGACAGAAAGAGGGACAGATAGGGACAGACAGGAAGGAAAAGAGGTGAGAAGCATCAACTTTGTTGCAACACATTAGTTTCTCACTGATTGCTTTCTCATATGTGCCTTACCGGCAGGTGGGGGGAGGGGCTACAGCAGAGCTAGTGATCCTTTGCTCAAGCCAGCGACCTTGAGCTCAAGCCAGTGACCATGGGGTCATGTCTATGATCCCATACTCAAGCTTGCCGCCATGGGGTTTCAAACCTGGGTCCTCAGCGTCCCAGTCCAACACTCTATCCATTGTGCCACCACCTGATCAGGTATAAACAAAATTCTTAAATTTCCTATCTTAATTCCATTTCTTAGGCTTCCATAATTACAGAGAATAACCAGCAACACCATTCTTTACAGCTAGCTCCTACTTTTGCAAACTCAGGGATAATTCTGGAGGATCTGGATCAAACTATACAAAACTTGTAATGCATGGTCCTAAAACAAGATCTCCAAAGGCACAAAATGTACTCCGTGTTCCTGGAGAACATGATATAAACATAAATGATATTAGGAACACAGCTTTAGCCTGACCAGGTAGTGACACAGTGGATAGAGTGTTGACCTGGGACACGGAGGACCCAGGTTCAAAAGCCCAAGGTTGCCAGCTTGAGCACAGCCTCACCAGCTTGAGTACAGGGTTGCCGGTTTGAGTGTAGAATCACAGACATGACCTCATTGTCACTGGCTTGAGCAAGGGGTCACTGGTTCAGCTGGGGCCCCCTGGTCAAGGCACATATGAGAAAGCAATCAATGAACAATTCCAAGTTGATGCTTCTCGTATCTCTCCCTTATTGTCTGTCTCTGTCTCTCTTGCTCGCTCGCTCTCTTGCTAAAAGAAGAAGAAACACAGGAGCTTTAAAACTTATTTCAGTTTGTAATAACACCCAGTGTAGAAGACCTGGTATAATACAGTACATTTCCCTTTATAAAAATGGCCTTTTAGAGAAAACTTCACCTTAATACTTTCTTCTCTAGGCCATCAATCTGAAAACTAAAACATTGAGTCTGACCAAAAAAATGGTGAGATTAAGTCACAAAAGCTGACTCAGTTTTCCCATTTGGAACATGGCAGCAGGGGTTCTTTCCCAAATGACCACATAGCAACAACTAAGCACAATCTGTGACAATGGATGCAGAACAGGGCAAAATCTGAGCAGCATGCCCTCCCATACTGAGAGGGGGGATTCTAGAAGTATACCCCACACCAAAACTAGACATTTTAAAAATCCTTACAATAAACTAAAAAATCTCTCCTTTTTTAAATTGCTTAATTTTAGAGAGAGGGGAAGGGAGAAAGCGAAAGAGAGAGAAAAAAACAGCAATGCTTCTGTAAGAGCCAGGTTGTGGGTCAAACCGTCAACCTCTGTACTTCAGGACAATGCTCTAACCAACTGAGGTACCTGGCCAGGGCAAAAATCCCCTACCTTTAAGCCATGTAAAATGTGACTTTAAAAATATGTGTAAGAGTTATATTAGAATACAGTTATTATTACCAGCGGCTGAGAGACAATCCGCCATGACCCTGCATGTCTCTGCATGATCCAGCTGGGTGTACAAAGAATGCAAGGTCCTCACTTCCCTTCAGCTGGGCCGTTTCTCAGGGCTATGTTTGTAGCTGAGTAACTTTGAGGGGTGAGATAATATCTTCCACAGATATATGGTGGGTCTGCTTACTCCTTGTTCTAATAGCAGTGTACCTCCCACACTCAATACAAGTACAATACAACCCTTACAATACAACGCACTGCATGTACAGGTATCCACAATGGGGCCTTTACATTGCTCACGTGATGTTAGCATGTAAGGGATGAAATCCAAGAGCTGCACAGTTCTTCACACTGATCCTGCAAACACCATTTCTATTACTGAGACTTATCTTACCGGATCCAGGTTCTTAAACAGCAAGATGTCTTTGCAAGCCTCTTGCAATCTATTCCTTTGATCATCAGTTTTTGGATGTATTATCTAAAAAAATACCAAATAAACAATTAGTCTACTCTTCTTACTTATAAGGGATAGAATTTCCTAGCAGGATGTTGGAAGGAAGAATTGTGAGTGTTGAGGTTTACTTCAGGTGACTAGACACCTATCAACCTAATAAGTAGGGGAAAATAATATTTTGTTTCAGGGAGGGTTACACACTGATTAATGCCTCAGTTGAATATTTCCTTTTAAATTTTTCAATTACACTTGACACTCAATATTTTATTAGTTTCAGGTGTACAACATAGTGGTTAGACATTAGTTATTATAATATTATTGACTATATTTCCTATGCTGAACTTTACACCACCATGACTATTTTGTAACTATCAATTTGTACTTATTAATTTCTTTACTTTTTTCACCCAGCCCCTCAACCCCTCTCCCACCTGGCAATCATCAGTTTGTTCTCTGTATCTATGAATCTGTTTCTCTTTGTTCATTTACTTTGTTCTTTAGATTCCACAGATGAGTAAAACCATACAGTATTTGTCTTTCTCTGTCTGACTTAGTTCATTTAGCATAATACCTTCTAGGTTCATTCATATGGCCACAAACGATCAGATCTCATTCTTTTTTCTATGACCAAGTAATATTCCATTGTATACACAGGTGAGAGACAAAAGCAGGCTTACAATTGTTTGTATGGAAAATAACACAATAATTAATAAGTAATGATATAAGAATAAACTGTGTTTTGCATACTTACAGCAGTAAACCTACTTTTGCCCCACCCTACATGTACCACATCTTTATCACTCATTTACTGATGAGCACTTACATTGCTTCCGTAGCTTGGCTATTGTAGATAACAATGCAATGAACACGAGTGCATATATCTTTTCAAATTAGTGTTTTGGGAAACACTTGAATGGTTCTCTTCTTTTATTTTTATTTATTAATTTTAGAGAGAAAGAGGAAAGGAGAGAGTGAGAAATATTGATTTGTTATTCTACTTATTTATATATTCATTGGTTGCTTCTTCTATGTGCCGACTGGGGATCAAACCCACAACCTTGGCACATTGGGCAACATTCTAACAAACTTAGCTACCAGGCCAGGGCTTGAATGTCTATCAAAGGAGTATTTCCCTCAGTTCAGCAAGTTTACTTTGTAAAGGTTTGTGATCTTCACCCCACAAAGACACCCAAGCTCCCAGCTAGGGGGAACATACAATAAAACAACAGGTGACAACAGATATGGGAGATCTGGAGACTTCCTTTATTTTGTTTAATACTCTTTTAATATTCTTACTCTTTACAACTGAGTTTTATACTCTTTCAGAATGTAGTTCTTTCCTTTGAAATTTGATAAAGTCTTAGAAGCAAGTAAATTTTTACCCATACAGTGCATTAGATGTTAAATACATTTTTATGCATAATATATTTAAATACTTCCACAGAGAGCAACTTTCCAAAGGGAGAGAGCAACCATGCCATGATACATCAAGAAGGAAGATTTTGGAAAAAATGAATCCAACAGTTCTGATGTGCTCATTTTAGAATGAACTCAAAGAAACCAGTGCCCACCCTGGCCAATCTGCTCAATGGATAGAGCATCAGCTGGCATGCAGAAGTCCCAGGTTCGATCCCCGGTCAGGACACATATGAGAAAACAACCATCTATCTGCTTCTCTTTCCCTCCCTCTCTCCCTTCTCTGACTTCCTCTCTCACAGCCAGTGGCTCAAGTGGTCTGAGTGCTGGCCTCAGGCACTGAGGATAGCTCGGTTGATTCAAGCAACAGCCCCAAACAGGGGTTGCCCTGTGAATCCCAGTCAGGGCGCATGCAGGAGCCTATCTCCTCTCCTTCTCACTTGAAAAAAAAAAAACAAGAAAATAAAACCAGTACCCTATATTCTTATTAAACTTTCACTTGAGGGTACTGACCAACAGCTCTGTGTAAAGATAGCCTGCTAACTCTTCAGACTCCCTTTTAGTTAGCAGAAGGCACAACTGACATGGACCAAATGGTCTATTTTTTCATGAACACTGGTAGTTTGTAAACTTTATAAAATGAGTAAGAGGGGCAAAAGACAATCATAAAAGCAGCAGGCAACATGCTGGTCTCCTGGAGATCTATAAACCAGTGTTTTCCAACCATGGATCTGTGGACCAGTCCACCAGAAATTTTGTGCCAGTACATGGAAGACTTAACCACCCTGATATTGTATGGAAATTATAGATCCAATGATCTTAGTTGAATTCATTTCTACTCAGTGTGATTTCTGCTATTTTCACCAGTCCCCTTGTATAAAAAGGTTAAAAATGAGTTCTATAAACCAATTTTCCCTATTCTAATGGTCACTCGAAGAGTGACTGTGGGAGATGATGACTGATGTCCCACCTCTTCAGTCAGCCAACCCCACACCAGAGCAACCACAATCAGGCAGCGATGAGTTCTGTGCCTCTGAATATATCAGAACTTACAATAGGAAATGAACACTGGCACTTTAAATTCATTGCAGATGGCTAAAAATTAATGCAAATCAGGCCCAATAACAATTGAGAAAATTTATAGTACACCTTATACTATTTATGTGTGTACTGTTTATATACTACACAAAAAACTATTGGTGAAAGGGAGTCACTGCATTTTTTCCTATAAGGGTAAGATATATGCAAACTTTTGTTCACTATCTAATCAGTACTCATCTCAAGCTAGATTCTAAGGTGACATGTGAACACTGAAAAAACAGATTTGATGTCTACTAACTCACTGTATTCAAGAAACTTTTAAAATTTGAGTATTAAAGTAAATCATGCTAACCAAAATTCACTTCTCCCTACTTTAAATAAGAAAAACTAACTAATAACACAAAACAAAAAGTTATTCCTTGCTTCATGAAATTTATCTAGAACTTTAAGCCAAAGAATTGTAATGTCTACCTGATGAGAAGCTCTATCTATCCTTGGAGAAAAAGTTGGGTATCCCATGTCACCACTGTTGAAATAACTTTCTAGGTCCAATATGGAGCTGCTTCCACACAGGGTGCCACATCGGAAAACCAAAACTCTGATAACTTTTGTGTACTTGCAAATGCTCGACTTCCCCAGAAATGTGATATATCTAATAAGCCAACCCCTGAAAGCTAAACAAACTCTGGTCTCTACAGTAATTTCTTTGTTCCTTATCAGTTTTCTATTATTTTCCCCAACCCTGGGGGGTGCTCGGGATCCCCATGGTGGGAGTGTGAACTGTCAGTTCCCTGAAGATACTCTGGTCATATCCGTGTCTTGCTATCACTAGATCATGCATATATTCCAGAAAGGTTAATGCTGCAATGCTGCAATGACTTAGGGATGCAGCATCTGCTTTTCCATATTAAACTGCAATCTTACTGAAGCATTTTTGAGAGCTACAGAAATAGATTATATATATATATATATATATATTTCTTTTTTTTCCTTTTCTTTTTCTCCCCAAAGTTAGAAGCCGGGAGGCAGTAAGACAGACACCCGCATGTGCCCAACAACGGATCATTCTAGCGCCTGAGGCAGAGGCCATGGAGCCATCCTCAGCGCCCGGGGCCAACTTTGCTCCAATGGAGCCTTGGCTGTGGGAGAAGAGAGAGACATAGAAGAAGGAGAGGGGTGGGGGGTGGAAAAGCAGATGGGTGCTTCTCCTGTGTGCCCTGACCAGGAATTGAACCCAGCAACTTCCACACGCTGGGCTGATGCTCTATGGCTGAGTCAACCAGCCAGGGCCAGATTTTTTATATTTTTAAAGGCCAAATAGAAAAGGGAGATTTTGGAAAGAATGTATTCAAAAAGTAAATTGTTACTACCATTACCAGGCACAGTAATCTCTTATTTAGTTTACTTTTATGAAATAAATAATAGAAAAATGGAGCTAAAGAACACAGCTTAAAAATTTGCTTGAAACCAAACTGAACAAATTTTTACAAAAACATCTGGAATGCTAATAAAAATCAGTTTCTTCCCTGGCCAGATAGCTTGGGTCTTAGAGCATCATCCCTGAAGCACAGAGGTTGCTGGTTAGATTCCTGGTCAGGGCATATAAAGGAAGAGGCCAGTGTTCCCGTTTCTCTGTCTCTCCCTTCCTGTCTTTCACTAAAACAAATGAATAAAAATTAAACCTCAAAAAATTAAAAAAATAAAACTATGTTATTACCCAGCTATCCCACTTTTAAGAATATATCCTAAGAATCCCAAAACACTAATTCAAAAGAAGATATGCACCGCATGTCCATTGAAGAATTGTTCGTAATAGCCAAGATCTGAAAACAGCCCAAGTGTCTGTCAGTGAATGAGTGGATAAAAAAGCTGTGGTAGACTGACTAGGTGGTAATGCAGTGGATAGAGTGTTGGACTGGGATACAGAGGATTCAGGTTTAAAACCCCAAGGTTGTCAGCTTGAACGCGGGGTCACTGGCTTGAGTGTGGATCATAAACATGACCCTATGGCAGTGGTTCTTAACCTTTTTTGAGGTACCGAACCCACCAGTTTCATATGCACATTCACCGAACCCTTCTTTAGTGATAAATAAAATATGATTTTTTTTTCCAAATTCAAGACATAGGTATATGTTTTTTTACTGGTGCACAAAATGAGCCGTGCATGAACATCACCTTGCTCAAAGAACAAAACCAACAAAGTGCATGAACTCACAACAAATTACGGTATTACTTTCTTCTGGCCTCCGCGGCAGAGGCTTCTCCAAACCCGAGACCAACTCATCGAACCCCTAGGGTTCGATAGAACCCAGGTTAAGAACCACTGCCCTATGGTCACTGGCTTGAGCCCAAAGGTCACTGGCTTGAAGCCCAAGGTCATTGGCTTGAGCAAGGGGTAACTGGCTCAGTTGGAGCCCCCCCCAACCCCCCCCATCAAGGCACGTATGAAAAAGCAATCAATGAACAACCAAAGTGCTGCAACTACAAATTGATGCTTCTCATCTCTCTCCCCTCCTATCTGCCTGTCCCAGTCTCTCCCTTTTTCTCAAAATCAAAAATAAAAACAAAGGAAATGGTCAAAAGACTTGAATAGATACTTCTTCAAAGAGGAACCATAGATGGCCAATAAACATATGAAAAGATGCTTCATGTGACTAATCATCAGAGAAATGCAAATTAAAATCACAATGAGATATCACCTCACACTTGTCAGAATGGCTATCATCAATAAATCAACAAACAAAAAATGTTGGTGGGGATTTGGAGAAAGGAAACCCTCCTGCACTGTTGGTAGGAATGGAGATTGGTACAGCCACTGGGAAAGCAGTATGGAGTTATTTCAAAAATTAAAAATGGAACTGCCTTTTGACCCAGCCATCCACTTCTGGGAATATATCCTTAAAGACTGAAACAGTAATTAAAAAGAATATATGCACCCCTGTGTTCACTGCACCGTTGTTTACAATAGCCAAGATCTGGAAACAACCTTAGTGCCCTTCAGTGAATGAGTAGATAAAAAGCTGTGGTACATAATGCAATACTACTCAACCATAAAAAAGAAGAAAATATTATTTTTTGCAAAGCATGGATAGATCTAGAGATCACTATGCTAAATGAAATAAGGCAGTCAGAGAAAGACAAGCAAATAGACACAGACTCATAGAGAGCAGGCTGACCATTGGGGGGAGGGAGGAGAGGAGGTAGGTGAAGGGATGGAGCCCAAAAAGACAAAAAACAAAAAACTCATGGAGACAGACAACAGTGTGTGACTGCTGGAGAAGGGTATGAGGCCATAAACTGTTGATATGGGGAGACCTGACTAGGAGTGTGTTTGAACAGATAATACAGTGTTCAGAAACATGTTATAGAATCAGGCACCTGAAACCTGTATAATTATGTGAACCAGTGTCACCCTAATAAATTCAATTAAAATAAAGAAGAAAAAATGAAAAGAAAAAGTAATGCTGTGAGAAATATCTGAGGTTTTACTGCCTTTGTTTTCTGTTAGGATTTTTAGTTTCTAACATTTCAGTCTTGAATTCAGTTTGCGTTTACTCGTGTACAGTGTAAGAAGGTGGTCCAGTTTCATTTTCTTCATGTACCTGTCCAGTTTTCCAAACACCATTTATTGAATAGACTGTATTTACCCCATAGTATGTTCTTGCTTCCTTTGTCAAATAGTAATTGACCATATAGGCATAGGTTGATTTCTGGGCTCTCTATACTGTTTCACTGATCTACACAGCTGTTTTTATGCTGACACCATTCTGTCTGATTATTATGGCCTTGTAGTATAGTTTGATATCACGTAGGGTGATTCCTCAAACTCTGTTCTTTCTCAAGATCGCTGTGGCTATTCAAGGTCTTTTGTGGTTCCACATAAATTTTTGGAATATCTGTCCTAGTTCTGTGAAATACACCATTGGCATCTTGATTGGCATTGCACAGAATCTATAGATATCTTGGGGTTTACCGTGATTTTTTTGTTTCAGAATAAGCATCTGTTGTTATAAATTAGTAGGAAAAGAAGGCTCTTCCTAGTATTTTCTTTACTGGAAATACTACAAAAATAAATGATCACTATGAGAAAGCTGCATTTTTACAAAAGAATTAAAACCACAATTGCAGTGAGTTTTTATATTCCCCTTACCTTCGGCCAAAGGGAGAGACACTTTGGATAAAACTCATCCTATAGAACTTAAATGAGAAGTTAGCTATCAGAGATAAGAACAGGAAAAGAAATAGTCAAAATATTTCCATTATGTCTTCTGTTAAACTATATGCTTGTTAACATCTTCTCTATTATCATTTTCCTTACCCAATACAAGAGTAACTTAAAATTTATTTATTCAGTATATTACATACCCTGGACTCTGCATCATCCTCTTCTTCATCAGGATTATAAGCTTCTGCACATACTATAAAAATAAAAATGGACATTTTAGAGATTCTTTCATCAAGAAACATAAGTGTCTTTTAAAAATTAATAAACAAAAAGAGTACCATAGTGTAAAAACCATTAATTCACCTCATCCAGGGCAAGCAATTTACCCCCTAAACTGGATTCCTCTGGCAGTATATGTGGAATTTATTAAAATACAGAGCTGCACTTTAAAACACTGATAATCGCTTTTTGCTCTCTCTCATTCAGAGAAACATAGTTTAACCTTTCACTTCCATTTCCAAGCTATAGAAATGCAAAGATCTAAAAATTTCTTTAAAGAATAGACAGCAAAAAAATAAAAAATCTAAGTCTGCTATGAAATGATAAATTTAATTATATAGTTAAGAGTAACTTCTGTAATTGTCCAAAACCCAATCTTTCCAGGAGCAAATACTGTTGTTTCATTTTGCATATTCCTAGCCAATCTTTATTCTGAATTCAGTTCATAGTGCATATGCAATTTTAAAACCTTTTTATTTCATTTAACATCATAAGAATTTCACATGCCATTGGAAACATTCTATAAATATTTTTTTAATGACTGCTGATTGTTCATCATAAGCAACAATTAACCACTCCCCTATTGGGACACTAAACTGGCTTCTATAAAAACAGCTTGCAAAACACATCTTCATGCAGAAATAGTTGTCTATACTCCAGATCAAGGTTGCTCAATACATCGATCGCGATCTATTGGTTGATTGCGAAGAAAGTGTGGGTAGATCGCATGACATTAAAAAGACATTTGTCTTTTGATTGGCATACAGGGTAGCCAATCTGATGTCTGAACTTTTGACACCTACATATGCGCGTTAAACCGCGCTAACTTGTTCAGTTACATTGCTGCGTAGTTAGCCTTCAATTTATTTAAACTAAATACAACAAAGAGTATAAAAATGAGTGCCGTAGCTGGTCCGAGTAAGAAGCCTAAAACCTACCACTTTCATACAGAATGGGAGGGGATTTTTTTTTCACTATGTCACATTCTAAGTGCGTTTGCCTCATCTATCTGTGTGCCATTGCTATTCCAAAGGAAATGTGGAGCAGTTTTTTCAGACTGTTCATAAAAACTATGACATTGACTTTCCTCCAAAAAGAGAGCTGAAAAGGAGAAAGGTGAAAGAAGAATAAACAATATTAAATAGTAATAATAGCAACATAAATAATGATAATATAGAAGAAATAAATTTATGTTTTGCATTTTGATTGTAGGTAGATCATTTTGACTTAGTCATCTTATAAGTAGCTTGCAAGCTGAAAAAGTGTGGGCACCCCTGCTTTAGATTATACTGTAGGAATTATTCCCAAATGTTATTTGGGGTAGAGGTTTAAAAGATATGACAATTTTTTTATAAGGTGAAAGGAGGGGAGATAGTGAGGGAAATTCCAGCATGTACCCTGACTAGGATGCATCTGGCAACCCCATCTGGGGTCAATGCTCAAGTACTGAGCTATTTTTCGTGCCTAAGGCTGATGTGCTAGGACCAACTGAGGCATCCTTAATCCCCTGGGGCCATGCTTGGACCAATTGAGCCACTGGATGGCAGGAGGGGAAAAGGGAGAGAGGGGAGAAAAGGAGGGGGAGAAAATCAGATGCTTGCTTCTCCTGTGTGGCCTGACCTTAATCAAACTCAGGACGTCCATACGTCAGGCCAATGCTCTATCCACTCAGCCACCAGCTGGAGCCTAGATATGACAATTTTTAAATTTATTTTATTATTATTATTTTTTACAGGGACAGAGAGAGCGTCAGAGAGAGGGATAATATAGGGACAGACAGACAGGAATGGAGAGAGGTGAGAAGCATCAATCATTAGATTTTTGTTGCCATTTCGACACCATAGTTGTTCATTGATTGCTTTCTCACATGTGCCTTGACCGTGGACCTTCAGCAGACCAAGCAACCCCATGCTGTAGCCAGCGACCTTGGATCCAAGCTGGCGACCTCGGGGTCTCGAACCTGGGTCCTCCGCATCCCAGTCCGACGCTCTATCCACTGCGCCACCGCCTGGTCAGGCTAGATATGCCAATTTTTAAGAAGTACTTATCACTAAGTTTCTTTCCAGAGAGATTGTACCCATTCACTGTCCTACAAAGAATATCTGTAAGGAGACTTCTCTAAACTTATACAACAAGTTGGACGTTAATGCTTAAAAATTTTTCCAATTTAGAATTAAAAATGTTTAGTTATTGAATTTAAAAATTTTTCAAATATTTATAAGCTGACTATATTTCCTCCCTTGTCCTTACATGTGAGGAATTTATGTATGCATTTGGTTTCTTTTTGACTTATACCAGTTTCTTAATACCACTGTGTCATTCACAATCATTCTACCCAGTTTGCCTGTTAACTATAATTACAAAATTTTTATGAATTACACATATTTATTTATCTTTAATGTACTGGCACCAAGGAAGAAAATTCCCCAGTATAATTTAAGTTAAAATGTTAAACACCACAAAATACCACCGGTTCCGATCTTGGAAATCCCTCTTTTATTTGCAAGTTTAAAGATTTGCTACTTTTCTTTTCTTTCAGTTTTTAAAAAGTAGATCTTGCCTGACTGGTGGTGGCGCAATGGATAGAGTGTCAACCTGGGATGCTGAGGACCCAGGTTTGAAACCCTGAGGTCCCTGGCTTGAGCCCAAAGATCTGTGGCTTAAAGCCCAAAGTTGCTGGCTTGAGCAAGGGGCACTGGCGTGGCTGGAGGCTCCCCCACCCCAGTCAAAACAGTATGAGAAGCAATCAATGAACAACTAAAGTGATGCAACTACAAGTGGATGCTTCTCATCTCTCTCCCTTCCTTCCTGGGAAAGGACACAGCATGGAAATGTGGTTGTCGTTGTTAGGCAATCAATAGTTCAGGCTTCCAAACACAGAAATAAGGCCACAGAGCCCGGATGCTCCATAAGCTTCCCCAAATTACCTCCCTTTACCCTTAGTGACAGGTTGTGGAGCACATTATCTACAAACCTAAGAACTGGTACTACAGAATCACTTTTTCCCCTGAGCAAAGGGTGCAGTCTGTGATAGGTCCTGGCACAGGGGGGGCATACAGAGGGTTGAGGTTGCCATTACTGGGAGGGAAAAACAATAAAGAAGCCAGCCAGGTTCCCCTAACCTAACCACACCTGTGGATTGTTGCTACACTGATGGTACAGTTGGCTGCAGAGGACAGCAGTGGGACTTCATGGATTTGCAGACCCACCACCCACCATGTTACCCTGCAGTATTACCAGATAACACGGAGGAAACAACTACCCAGGAACACACCCACAGAGATTTGAAAATACATAAATGTACAAAAGAATTAAAAAACTTGTGATTCAGTGCCACCTACTGGAAAATAATAGAAATATCTTTTTGTATTAATTAGCTAGAGAAGTTGCACTCACATCTCACATATAGATGCCTATATACAGAAGGGATTCATCAAATAGGCAGCTCAAAAAGAAAATGAAAAATCTCTAGAAAACAAACTTAAAGATCTGGAATATTATATAAATGACGGAGAACTCAAGATTGCAGTTCTGAAAAAACTCAACAAGAGGAAAGAAAATACAATCAGGCAATTTAATGAGCTCAGAAAACAAATCACATAACAAAACAAGTACTTTACCAAAGGGACTGAAACTTACAAAAAAAAAAGAACCAAATATAAATTATGGAGATAAGGAACTCAATAAAAGATATCATCAAGAATGAATTAGCAAGCACAGGAAATAGAGCCAATGTGATGGAGGAAAGAATTAGTGATATTAAAGATAGAAAGCTAGAAGTGATGCAGAGGGAAGAAGAGCCTTGAGTATAAAAGAGAAGAAAGAACTCTACTAGAACTATCTTACTCCATCAGAAAAAGCAATATAAAAATAATAGGCATAACAGAAGAAAAAGAGAGGGAGAAAGGAATGGAAGGCCTATTCAAACAAATAGTTGATGAGAACTTCCCAGACATATAGAAAGAGCTAGATCCTCAAACCAAAAAAACTAACAGAACACTAATTACCTCATCTAAAAAGGTCTTGTTTGACTAGGCAGTGGCACAGTGGATAGAGCGTCGGAATGGGATGCGGAGGGGCCCAGGTTCCAGACCCCGAGGTCGCCAGCTTGAGCGCGGGCTCATCTGGTTTGAGCAAAAGCTCATCAGCTTGGACCTAAGGTCGCTGGCTCGAGCAAGGGGTTACTTGGTCTGCTGAAGGCCCGAGGTCAAGGCACATATGAGAAAGCAATCAATGAACTAAGGTGTCAGAACGAAAAACTGATGATTGATGCTTCTCATCTCTCTCCGTTCCTGTCTGTCCCTATCTATCCCTCTCTCTCTGTCACTGTAAATAATAATAATAATAATAATAATAATAATAATAAAAAAAAAAAGGTCTTCTCCAATGCATATTGTACTAAAACTGTCAAAAATTTAAAAAAACCACAAAACAGTTCTCAAGGCAGCCAGGGAAAAGAAGAAAGTAATCTATAAAGGAAAGCCCACTAGCTTACCATTGGTTATCTCAGAACAAACTCCACAAGCTAGAGGAGATTAGAACCAAATATTCAAACCACTGAACAAGAGAAATTACCAGCCAAGAATATACCCAGCAAAGTTACCCTTTAGATATGAAAAATAAAGATTATTCCAGACATAAAGAAACCAAGGGAATTTATCACCAGAAGACCTCCATTGTAGGAAATATTCAAAGGGGTTGTTCTACCTGAAACAAAGAACAAAAGGTCACAAAAATACAAGTAAGATCACCAACAAACTTTCAGCATAAATGGAAACAATTTTTGACAAAAAACACATAAAAGCAAAGGAGTAAAAGTCCAAATTAGTAAAGGAGGATGGAGAACAGATGCATTCAACAGAATAAGGGGCTACTGTATATATGAAACTTTCTTTTTCAATAACCTAATATAACCATACAAAAAATCTCCAACATATATCTTAAAAAGAGAGGAAATAAGTGTGGAATAACACCAAACAATAACGACAGAAACACAAAGGAAAAAGAATCAATGGAAGCACAGAGCTACCAGAATAAATGGCTAGAGGAAATCGTCATGCAACAGTAATCATCCTTTTGACCGGTCACAGGAAAGCATGCACCATGACTTTATGAACACACTGTATAATGGACTGAATTCACCAATAAAAAGGCACAGAGTAGCAGATTAGATCAAAAAACAAAACCCAACTATATGTTGCCTTCAGAAGACACATCTAAGCTGCAAAGACAAAGTTAGTCTCAAAGTGAAAGTATGAACAAATGATTCTCCAAGCAAATGGCGCCCATATAAAAGTAGGTGTAGCCATACTCTGTCTGACAAAATAGGTTTCAAGATAAAAGAGGTGATGAGATAAAGATGGACATTTTATAAAGACAAAGGGGAGGCTACATCAAGACATAACATTTCTCAGTATTTGTGCACCCAATCACGGAGCACTGAAATATATACAGCAACTACTAACAGAGTTAAAGGCAGAAACTTAAAAAAGCACAATCATAGTTTGGGACATAAATACCCCATTGACAGCTCAAGACAGATCATCCAAACAGAAAATCAATAAAGAAATGGAAAACTACTGAACCTCAATTTAGAACAGTGGAAGTATATGGGAGAACTACAGAAATGATTTTCATTTATTCAAACTACTACCACGCTCACTACACTGCTGACACAGATATGTGGGTTATTTCTACACTGGCTGATTCTCCAAAACTGTCTGGGTGTTTTACATTTCAGTCCAATTCTGACACTACCTACTTAGTTAGCATCAGATCCCATAAAGGTAAGGGTTCAGACCTACAGGACCACCCTCCACTTCAGATGTTAATGGCAGGTGGTAGGTACCAAGATTACCCACAGCGTCTGACATGGCCGCACACTGGAGGTTACCGCAACCCTCTCTTCAGATCTGGTCATTTGCTAAAATAGCTCACAGAACTCAGGGAAAACAGTCAGATTAAGAGATATGTAGGGCAAGGTCTGGTAGGGTCCCGAGGGCAGGAGCTTCTATTCCAGTGGAGTCAGGGTGTGCTTCTCTTCTAGCCCATAGATGTGTTGAGCGAACTCGAGACTTTGGGGAATTTTATGGTGGCTTCATCATGTAGGCATGATTGATCATTAACTCAATCTCCAGCCCTTTCCCCTTCCCAGAAGATGGAGGTAGAGCTGAAAGTTCTAAACTTCTAATCATGGCTGGTCTTCTGTGACCAGCTCTCATCTCGAAACTATCTAGGAGCCCACCATGAGTCACCTAACTAAAACAGAAGACACTTCTATCACTCAGGAAAACCAAAGGGTTTAGAAGTTATTTGTCAGGAATTAGGGTTAAAGACGAAATATTAGAACAAAAGATGTCCCTAGTGCTATTATTATGTAGAAAATTACAGGGTTTTAGGAGCTCTATACCAGGAACTGGAGAAATGAGAAGAAATAACAACCAAAAAATGTTTTTGAAAAACATCAATTTACAGATCCAAGAAGCTCAATGAACCTTAGTCTAGAACAAACACAAAGAAATCCATACTTAGGCACATTTTAATCAAACTGTTAAAAGTTAAAAACAAAGAAAATCATCAAAACAGAAAAAAAAGATTATACAAGGGAACAATAAAACAATTAATGGTTAAGTTCTCATTAGAAACAACAAAGATCAGAAGGCATTAATAGTATATTCAAATTCCTGAAAGAAAAATAATGTCTCATAATAATTCTGTATTCTGCAAAAAAAAAAAAAAAAAAAGATCCTTTAAAAATGAAAGTGAAATGAACTTATTCTCAGATAAACAAAGAATGAGAATTTTTTGCAAGCAGATGTGCCCTGAAAGAAACCCTAAAGGAAGCTCTTCAGGCCAAAAGGAAGTGACACCAGATGCTAACGCAAACCGACAGGAAGAAATGGGGAGCACTAGAAAAGGTAAAGATGTGAGTAAATGTAAAAAACTGGATCAACACATACTTTTGCTCTTTTTTTAATTTTTACTTTAGAAGACAAGACTGCATAAAGTTATAATTATAACACTAAACTGTTGGGTTTATAACAAATGTAATACATATGTTAGCAACAGCCCTGTGGGCTGACAATCTAACTCTATTACCCTCAAGTCCTAGTTGACACAGCTGAGTAAGGCAGTCTGATGGTTACATGCGGCTATGCCCAGAAAGACATCCTTTCAGTTTGTTCCTGGGTGATGAGCAAGGTGAAAGAAGTGTGGAGAATAATATGGACCTATTTTGAAATTTCAGAATTCTATCCAGACCATTCCTGGTCATACACAACTCTTATCAAAATTAAAAAAAAATTTTTTTAAGTGAGAGGAGGGAAAATAGTGAGACTCCCACATGTTCCCCACAGGGATATGCCTAGCAACCCTTGTCTAGGGCCGATGCTTGAATCAACTGAGCTATCCTCAACACCAGAGACCAATACCCAGACCAACCAAGATACTGGTTGCGAGAGGAGAGAAGAGAGAGAGGGAAGGGAAGAGAAGCAGTTGGTCGCTTCTTATGCGTGCCCTGACTGGGAATTGAACCCGGGACATCCGCATGCCAGGCCAACAGTCTATCCACTGAGCTAAATGGCCAGGGCCATCAGAAATTTTTAATGCTTCCCACAACATACCATACAGAATAAAATCTAAACTCTTGCCATGAGTTTCAAGGGTCTCTATGATCTGACTCAAACCTATTTTTTGACACTTTCATCCCTCTCTAATATAGTAAGGCCCATAAATTTCTAACTTCATTAAACTATTCACTATTCCCTCAACACAATTTATTTGCTGAGGTTTGCTCAATGGGAAATTCATCGCTTCCACTCCCCATTCCCACCTATCACAATCTGACTTTTCTCCCAAAACTCTGCATAAATGCTTCATAATCCCCAGCACTTTCCCAAGCACAAAGTTAGAATTAAATATTTCCTTTTATGTAGGAACAGAGAATGCATCTTGTTTGTATCTTTACTTCAGTGTAATCACACATTATGTGGGGGTAAATTCCAAAGGCAATATATGAGGCAAAAATCTCCAACAGTCAATGTTGTTCTTGAAAATGCCACAGCAATCCATTGCTGAAAATGGACATCAGGCCCCGCAATAAATGCACAGCAATGGGGTTTACCCTCCAGCATTAAAACTGACTGCTTTTTCTTCTCTTGAGCACTAGAAGCTGGCTTAAGTTAGAAGCTACGTGTAGAAAATGTGTACCTTTAAACCCTAGAAATGCTCAGACTTGGAGAGGCATGCAGGAACTGAGCAGGCCAGCAGGAATGACTGATTCACATCTCCTCCTTACCCACTGAGAGCGCACAAACTCACTGAGGGGTGTGTCTCTCTGCTCCTTTGCACTCAGGCTCTCTGTGGATTGTGTCGAGTGGAATAAGAGTGGGTGGCGCTGACCATAACCCAACTCTTTCTGGTAGGACAGTCATGGGGATGCAGGGAGCTGTTTCAGGGGCTTGGGCACAAGCTATATCTTCCTCAACTTTAGCAATCTCACAGTATGGGGCACAAGCTATATCTTCCTCAACTTTAGCAATCTCACAGTATGCACAGAACAGTCTTACAAATAGTTAAAGATAAACGTTTCTTTCACTGAAATGATAGCACAACCCATCTCTTCTACAGTTATCAGAGAATAAACATTCCCAAAACATTTTTACACAAAGAAATTATCCTCTTACAAATTAAAATCACTTTCAAGTCTAGAAAAAAAAATTCAATCTGATTTGCATAGTATGAAAGAACCAGGTGGTTGGCTGCTCTTCCCGTTCCGAAGAAGTAACATCAAAAAGAGTTTGTATGAAGAAAATTACAGTGACCTTTAGTCTCCCACTTTATCTCTTTGAAAAACTTGTGGGATGAATATAAAGTATTCTTTCTCCTCGGGGGTTTTTCCTTTAGAAGCTAGATGAGCTGATATGCAAGATAATAGTTCCATTCTTTTGAAGAGAAGCATTTGTCTGGTATTGTTCTTTATTATCATTCTATGTATAAAGTATTATTCTATCATAAAATGCTAATATTTCTCCATAGAGAAAGACACATCCAAATGGGTCACCTGCAGTGCTACAGGCAGGTGGTACACACCTTACTTGAGTTTACCTCATACACAAGAGCTCAGGCTTGTCAACTGTCTGTGATTTACAAAGGTGCAGAGTACACTACAAATGTCCCCCTGGCCCAGAAGGACACTCAGTAGGCCAACAGAGAAGCTGCCTTCCACAAAGAAAGATAGAGGGTTCTTCAGGGCAGCTGCTCTTAACTAAGAATTAGCTAGCAGAGATCATTTCAAGAATCCAAAGTAGATCAATTAAAATTAGTCCCAGGGGAGGTTGGGTTTCTCAGCCCTATGTCACAGCAGTCTCTCCAGTGGCAGTCAACCTGGTCCCTACCGCCCCCTAGTGGGTGCTCCAGCTTTCATGGTGGGTGGTAGCAGAGCAACCAAAGTATAAATAAAAAGATAGATTTAACTATAGTAAGTTTTTTTATAAGCTGCCCACAGTGAGAAAAAGTAGAGAAGTAGAGGCAAAAGAGGGGAAGATCTTTCTCTAAGGCTTTCAAAGCCCATGCTCCTATTGCTCCTGAGGCCTAGCTGCATTCCTGTCCTCCACTCCTAACATTTTAATACATTTTTCATTTTCACTTAATTAAATTCAATCTGTGTTTTAGTAACTCACAACCAGGAGACATCAGAAACCAAGGGGAACACTAGTTCAAAAAGATCAGGGCAACCAGGAAAACAACATAATAAAGGTTCATCCAATTACCAAAAATAATTAAGCAGAGCTATCATTAATAAGAAAGTGGTATTTGCAAACTAACAAGTTTAAGCTCTAGTGACTATTCAATGACATTCTAACAAAACTTGATGATATATATAACTTGGGACCATACATGGTTCTAAAATACCCACAATTGTTCATCTATGATATTAGAGAATGTAAATGATAAACGAGGCCCACAAAATCGAAATTATTCTCTGCCACCAAGTTTTGCTATCTTGCAGAACAAATAATCCTGGGCTTAGGTCTTTGATTTAGTTTTTATGTCCCATGGACTTCAGAACCACTGACTGGTATTTTTAAAAATAGCTTTACTGTTTTTATGAAAATGATACATGCACCCTGCAAACAACTTATCTGTTACCTATTAAAATTCTGTTTTATTATATTTATCATATACAAAATTCTTCCAGCTTTAGGGAAACTAACTCTAACTATTTGTAAAGCTGTGATTGGTATTTATGATGAACCCAAGTACTAAGAACTAAATAGGGTCTCCGTACTTGACTAGCTTACAACCTGGTTAGGGAAGTTAATTCATCTGTTATCTGTGGTTATATAGAGAGGGACTGATATCCAGTGTGGGGAGAAGAGTGCAGGATTCAGACAGAACGTGGCATGTCTCAGCTCAGCCATTTTTTTCCTGCCACGTATTAACTGCATGAACTTTATACATTATGAAGCACTATGAATCTCAAACTTTTCAACTGTAAAGTGTGGCTATTATGAAATACCTAGAGTTACTATGATTAAGTAAATAAATATCAGCTGTATCGAAATCACATGAGGAATAAACAGTGAAAAATAGATTTGTATATGTGCCTTAAGCACAAACACATACTGATAAAGTAAACACACATTCATACGTTCCTATAAAAGAGAGGGAGCACCAGGCCTCTGTACGTAGAATCCCCTGGAATGCTTCCCTCATCCCAAACCCTGTCACCCTCTTATTCCCAGGTCTTGGCTGAAACACAACCTCCTGGGAGAGGCATTCTTCCCCCTGTAAAGAGTTAATCCATGTAAATAGGTGTCACGTGTCACTGAAGAGCTGAGTCACCCCACAGCTTCTCATTTAAGAAGACACATGAGTAGGGCTTTTGCCCCCAAGAAAGGCTGTGCAAAAAGCCCACATCTGAAGAAAACAACCTTTGGCTTCACTCCAAACAAAATGAGGGACCTTGGACCAGTTACTTAACTTCTCTGTGCCTCAGTTTCATTGTCAATAAGATAGGGATACTAATAGTACCTTGCTCAAAAAGTTGATGGGAGGGTTACACAATATATTTTAAATAAAAGAATGTTCAGGCCTTTCCGTTGGTGACACAGTGAATAAAGTGAGACCCAGAACACTGGGGTTGCTGGTTTGAAGACCCAAGGTCAACCAGCTCTAAGGGCAGGCTCAGAACAGGGTCATTGGGCAGGGAATTGTCCACCTGATCCCAAGCACACCAGCTTGAGCCCAAATAGTTCATTAGAGTGAAAAGCCCAAGGTCAGTGGCTTGCACCAGGGGTCACTGGCTCAGCCTTGGTCAAGGCACGCACAAGAAGCAATCAATGCACAACTAAAGTGAACGCAACTACAACTTGATGCTTCTCACCCTCTCTCTCAAAAATAAGTTTGTAGCACAGTAGGCAACCACAGCTTGGTTGTAGGACAATGTTCTTGTTAGGGGTAACAGAATACAAGGTGGGATAAAAGTAGGTTTACAACTGTGAGTATGTGAAGCAGAGTTTATATTCTTATATTATTATTGATAACACTGGGGAACAAAATTTTTGTTGTATCTACAAAAACACTTGTTCTTACCTAATTCGAGTGTGCTGATCTCAAATCTGACATTAGTTTTTCTCTGTAAGCTACAGTTATTTTGCAATTTAAGATTTTAGGTTTTCATCTTATTGTAAAATTGTCAACATTTAGTTTTAACATAATGAAGTAGAATGTCTTTTTGGGCCTCATATTTGTGAAAACATAGTAATTTATATAATGCAGTAAATACACTAAAAGATATGATTGCATCAGACTTTTTCTACAATTTTGAAATAGAACATATTAAACACTTATTTAAATCATAAAATTTACGCAAAACTTATTTAAATCTATTCAGGCAAAAATTTGCGTTTGTAGCTCTTGCATTTGTATACTTGTTGAGGACAATCTCATTTGATGCTCCAGCGGTAGTCTGCTCATCACTAACAGCTCCAAGATTTTCGGTAAACTTATCAAGGTGACTGTTCAGAAAGTGTATCTTAACACTCATGTTACATCCAATGTTGTGGAAAGCCAACAGCATCCTTTGAACCAGAAGTTCATAGCTTTCTGCTTTTTTGTTGCCAAGAAAGTTCTTTGTAACTGCTACAAAAGACTGCCATGCTGCTTTCTCCTCCTTATTCATCTTCCTGGAAAATTCTTCGTCACCTATGAGGGTTCAAATTTGAGGTCCATTGAATACACCTGCTTTTATCTTCTTGAAAGACAAGGCAGAAAAAGCAGAAATAATATATTGAAAGCATTCAATTTCTCTATTTAAAGCCTGAACAAACTGCTTCATGAAGCCAAGTTTGATGTGAAGTGGGGGGAAAATGATCCTGTCTCGATTAACTACAGGTTCATTCACAATATTCCACATTCCTACTTTCAGAGCTTCACTCCTTCTGTGTGCAGTGTTTCTCCTGAGCTCAGCTGTCCCACAAACACAGAGCAAGGATATTTCGTGAAATCTCTCAGTTGTCCTAGCAGGAAATTGACCATTTTAAGATCCACACAAATGATCCAGTTATGCTCCTCATACTTCAGAAAGTGGAGGACAACTTTTATGTCATTATAATCTTCTTGCAGATGAGTTGAATAACCAATTGGAACTGCTGCATAAACATTACCGTTGTGTAGGAGAACATATTTCAGACTCCGTTTAGAGCTGTCAAGAAATAGCCGCCATTCTGTTGGGCTGTAAGTGGTAATACCTAGCTGGATGAGAAGACTACTGATATCATGACAGTAAACAAAGTGTTTGTCTTTGAAAAAAAAGTCCACAAAAATTTGTTCACGCTTCCTGAAATGGGATACTTTAGCTGACAGGTGAAGAATATTCTTTTCTTGAAGCCTGGAGGCTAATAACTCAGCTGCTTTCTTTGATAGGCCTAAATCTCTTACTAAGTCATTCAATTCAGGTTAGCTAAACTGCTGAGGGCTTAATGACTGCTTGGCATCAGAAGAAGACCCTTCAGATTTTCAAACCATTTCTCCATGCATCTTATCAAAATACACTTGATCACCATGTTCACTTTCTTTGTCCTTAGAAGAAATAAAACCATTGAAAACTGGAACTGGGAGTGCCTCAGAGGATAGGATAGGTCGTATTGCTGAAGGAATATTAGGATATGCGATCATATGCTATTTTTTCTTGCCAATGCCCTTTGTATGGATCAGACAGAAATAAGTCACTGCTGTGATCCTTAGGTTCACGCCAAGCCATGGGAATACCAAAAGGCATTCCTTTGCATTTTCCTTTTGTCCAGTAATGAAGCATTTCCTCACACACAATATGAGGAGCCCAATTCTTGTCTTGATCGACAAGGGGAACTTGAAAATAAGCAATATATGCACGTGTCACAAATGATGAAATATTGCACCTTTGACATTGAAGTGTGTAACAGCCACATATATAACAGAAGGTGTCAGGACTATTCTTACATTTACGCCTACTCGAAGAAGCCATGATTCAATCTTAAAACAAAATAAGAGGGTGGGTTTTTTTTGTTTTTTTTTAAGAGGGTGCTTTTATCAGATAATTTTTTACATTTAAAAACAACTGAAATTACGTAAAAGTGATGTTTGTAAAACATTAATTTCCTTGTGGTTATGTTCAATCCAAGAGTCGTTTCCCTTTAACTCCAATTTAAAAACCAATGCATGCCATTAACTATAACAAAAAGAAATCAAAATTGCATGTAAACTAGAGCATGCACCAAAAAACGAATTTCAGATTTGGAATCAGCAATGCAGAGTTATATAGAAACAGTTATAAAACCTCATGCAACAAAAATAATAAGAAAAATTGTTCCCCAGTACATTATTGTATTATTTTCCATACAAACAAATGTAAACCTATTTTGCCCTCCCTGTATAGTATTGTAATTTGAATATTGATTAAAAATATATAGATTTTATCTTGTGTGCTATGTAGATTACGAAAGAGATGTACCAAATGAATTAGAAATAAAGAGGAAGACTATAGCAAGAGAGATTGTTTAGCATCCCTATGGCAATGTGTGTTCATGGTAACTGGGTGACAACAGAAACAGAAAGCAAGTAAAAGCAAGCATTAACCCACTGACAAACTAGATACAGGGCCAATGTTATTAAGTGTACACATTAATAATTTAGTTAACAGGAATGGTTTCTATCACTATAAGGCCCTGACCAGTTTGCTCAGTGTTGGCCCAGGTTTGATTCCCAGTCAGGGCACACATGACAAGCGACCATCTGCTTCTCTTCCTCTACCCTGTCCCTTCTATCTCTCTTCCCCTCCTGCAGCCAGTGGCTCAGTTAGTTAGTGCCTGGGCCCTGGGCCCTGGGTGCTGAGGATGGCTCAGCTGGTCGGAGCATCAGCTCCAAACAGGTGGCCGGGTAGATCCCAGTTGGAGCGTATGCAGGAGTCTATCTCCTCTCCCCTCACTTAGGAAAAAAAAAAAAAAGAACTCACTATCGTACAATAAAATCTAATTATAACATTACACTCAGTTACTAAATATTACAAAAATGTTTCCAATGAAACAAATGTGGACATTAATAAGTATAATCAAATAAGAAGTAATATAATTTAAAAATTAATGCCAAAATGACATAAATTTCTTTTATAGTACAAAATACAGAAATGAATTATAGCACAGTACTGTAATATACCAATACCAATGCAAGGACATCTTAAGAAAATAGTTGGTTATTATGTATTTTTTTGTACTTAACTCTTTCAAAATGATATTTTTATGAATACTAATTCTAAGTTATCCTGAAAATATCAACTTTCTCAATATTTGCCTAAATAACAATTTCAAATAAAATGTATTTGAATTAGAAAAAATGTGGCATTTTGGTGAGAAAAAAATTATTTATAGGAAATTCAATGTAGCCCCTCCACCTGCATTTATATCTTTTGCTGAAAATTATTATGACTAGAAAATGTAGAGAAGGGAGGAAATCAATGATTACACAGCCTTTTCTACGTCAAGCACTGTGCTAGGAGCTTGTGCTCACTCAATCCTAACAACCACCCAAGAGGTAGGCTATTCAACGCCCAGTTTATAAACGGAGACACTAAGTAAGCTCAGTGTTCGCACGCGGCTTGTACGTGGTGGAGCTCCTGCATTGTTACCCAAGCCTTCACAAAGAACAGGGATCTCTCCTCACTGAGAGCCAAGGGAGGGAATTCACAAACCCATCAAGTAAATGAAAAAAGTATGAAGAACATTCATCACTATGAAAAACTTCCATAAACTATGGACTTGAATTTGCATTTTGTTTCCACAAGAGTGTACACCTCATGTGGGCAGGGGGCTTGTGTGTCTTACCACAGCATGGCACTGCCCCGGTCATTGACTGAAGAATTTCCACACACTGTAGGCACCCAATAAACATCTGCTGAATGGAAGTAGTTCCATCTTTGTCAGTAGATTGAAGTATACTGCTCATAAAAATCAGGGAATATTTCAAAATAAAAACGAAGTGATAAAATATCCCCTTATTTTTGTGAGCAGTGTATTTAAAAGAGCACAGGTTCTGTAGACAGAATGCCTGAATTTGCATCCTGTCACTGCCTTCTGTTACCTTGGGCAAGGACCACCTCTGTGGATACCCATTTCCTTAACTGCAATATTGAAACAATAACAGTACTTGTTGTGTAGAACTGCTTTAAGAATAAGATGAATTAATGTATACACAAAACACTCATGTAAAGAACAGTTCCTGGCTCATAGTGAGCCCTCAATAACTGGTAGCTACTAGGATTACTCAGTGTTTCTCATTGGTATTCCAGGTTCTAATTATATATAGTATGCTTGTATACAAAACATACCCCCAAGCACGGTACCCAAATTTTTACTTTTCCAATGTAAAATACCTTTACCCCATGCACATCACATTTCTAATGCCCTTAGTACTCTGAAGTTAAAAATGAAGAGTTAAGAAGTCAGTATTGGACGAATGAAAATGGTTTTAGGAAGGATAACTATGAGATGTAATTTGCACAAAAGTTCCCAATGTATTATTTCATTTCTCTGTTAGATTCCCAATACAAAACCAATCCTAATAACAGAATTTGTGTAATCAAAACAATGTAACATACTATTTCAGAAGTGCACAGATCCTTAAAAGGCACAAATTTAGAACATGTTAGACCTTCCTTATGTATGAAAAGTTTTATTGCAGTTTTATAAAACCACAATGACTAGAACATTTCAAACACAATAAATGCTTTTTGTTGAGGTCAGCAGGTGCTTCAACTAATACCAGAGAAAACCTGGATATACTTTTTTGTTTCAGTTGTGCCATTAATTTTTTAAATATCAGAAACATTATCAAATGATTAGGTAGTATAAAATACATTGTTGGGTTCTCAGAGTCTTAAAACCCAATGAAAGTAACATTATCTACTACTCGGCTCCAAAACACAGCTGGTTCAATCTGATTGAGGGAAAGGTGGTAAATCTGTACATATCTGTTTGAAATTAAAGGTTAAAATTTAAAAGGCAGATCAATTTATTTTCAAAATAACAGTCCACAAATACAACTTATAGTTTAGGGGAGAATAAAGTTGCTTTTGTGTTTTTTATCTAAAAAGCTAAAGGATGTTACATTTCAGAGAAATCTCTCCCATCTCCCACAAAATCTCCATACAATATTAAATCAATCCAAATTTCAGGTAAGGTAACTGTCAGAGATACACAAAATTATGTACTTTCGCCAACTAAAGTTAAGTGGGATAAATTATAGGAAGAAATAACAGAGATTCTAATATTATGACAATTTTATTTTAAAAATTTGATAAATTGAGCTTACTATGTGTCAGGCACTGAGCTTTAACAAAACAGTGTGCTTGTATTCTCATCATGAATGACAACAACCCAGTTTACAGATGACTTGAATAAGTTGTTCAAGGTCACAAAGCTAAAAAATGATGCAATTAAGATCCTAAATGTCTGTTTGCCTCAGGCCAACTGCAGTGCCACACACACTCTAGGTTTTCATTGAAATTTTAGTATATAAATGAAAGGATGGCCCAAATGCAAGCTCTTCCCGTCTATACCACACTGCCTTTCTACTTAAGGTAAGTATCAGGAAGTTACAATGCTCTCCCTGGAACCTGACAGAGTCAGCCTTAAAGAAAGCCCAGTTATCCATTTTGAATTTGTTTTTGTGCATGGTATAAGTTGATGGTCTAGTTTCATTTTTTTGCAGGTAGATGTCCAATTTTCCCAACACCATTTGTTAAAGAGGCTGTCTTTACTCCATTGTATGTTCTTTCCTCCTTTGTCAAATATCAGTTGTCCATAAAGGTGTGGGTTTATTTCTGGGTCCTCTGTTCTGTTCCATTGATCAATGTGCCTGTTCTTATGCCAGTACCAGGCTGTCTTGAGTATAATGGCCTTGTAGTAAACCTTGATATCCGGAAGAGTGATACCTCCTGCTTTATTTTTTCTTTTTAACAGACACTGTGGAAAACAGTTTGGAGATTCCTCAAAAAATTAAAAGTCGAACTGCCTTTTGACCCGGCTATCCCACTTTTAGGAATATACCCTAAGAACACAATAACACTGTTTGAAAAGAAGAAATGCGCCCCCATGTTCGTGGCAGCATTGTTCACAATAGCGAAGATCTGGAAACAGCCCAAGTGTCCGTCAGAGGACGAGTGGATTAAAAAGCTTTGGTACATATATACTATGGAACACTATTCAGCCATAAGAAATGATGACATCGAATCATTTACAACAAAATGGATGTACCTTGATAACATTATACGGAGTAAAATAAGTGAATCAGAAAAAAAAAATCTGAGAACAGCATGATTTCATACATAGGTGGGACATAAAAGTGAGACTATGAGACATGGACAAGAGAGTGGTGATTACGGGATGGGGGGAGGGAGGGGAGGGTGGGATAGGGAGGAGGGGAGGGACACAGGGAAAACCAGATAGAACGTGACAGAGGACAATTTGACTTTGAGTGACGGGTATGCAACACAGTTGAATGATAAGATAATCTGGAGATGTTTTCATTGTACATATGTACCCCGATTTATTGGTGTCACCCCATTAAAGTTAATTAAAAAAAAAAAAAGAAAGCCCAGTTAAACAAGTACTTCATTAGGAACTAAAGACCCTAGAAGCAACCATGCCCTCCACCCTGTTATCCTTGGTTATCCACAACATGCAAGTCCCTCCGGACAGCTGCCTTTTCCCCAGTGTCACGTTCACTATCCTTTAAGCTTCCCTATTAGACTGTGCGTAACGTGAGGGCAGGGAGTGTTTGCTGCTGCTGTACTCAGTGCCTAGCACAGTGCCTGGCAGTGGTAACTGCTCGATAAATATTTGCTCAACTGAACTGCTGACCTATGGATTCCTCCTGTCCACCATGATCCTTCTTTCTAACACTTTACCTATACCCTCCAGTGCTTTCATAAAACATTTCCCTCATTTTTCTGCCTTAGCTAGAATGTGGTTCTCCTTCAAGAACGCCACTTCTCTTAAAAGGACCCACTCCCTGCACACAGTGAGATCGGAAAGTAGTGAGGGGCCCTCGCAGCTCACCACACTGGTATCCGGACCACTACTGGGTTCTCCCATGCAAACACCTGTGTTTCTCTGAGATTCACAGCATCCATGTTGGTACCTGACTCAATTTTCTTCCCACTCCAGTTTTGCCATCACAGAATTTTTCAATGTCCGAGCCCATCCTCAAATTGTGTTTAGTTCTTCAACAGCAATAAAACTTCATCCACTTGATCGCCCTGGCCTAGTGGCTCAGATGGTGAGCAGCGTTTACCAACTGCTGGTCCATGGACCAGTCCGCCAGAATTTTTCCTGCCAGTCCATGAAAGAGTCAACCACCCTGATATTGCATGAAGATTTTAGACCTAATGATCATACTAAAATTCGCTTATGCTCAAAATTCGCTTAAGGGTGATTTCTGCCTTAGCAGTCACTGAAATAATTCTATTTTCACCAGTCCCCAAGTATAAACAGGTTGAAAAATACTGGGTTAAAGAGTCGTCCTGACATGCCAAGGTTGAGAGTTCAGTCCCCCATCAGGCACATACAAGAATCAACCAATGAATACATAAATAAGTGGAAGAACAAATTGATCTCAATCTCTCTCTCTCTAAAAATTAACTAAAACAATAAAAACTCATCTACTCTAGCAGTCTCACTTTGTAACCACATACATGGCTGGTCTTTCCTTCAAGACCCTAAACCTTATTACACACATCTAGCCAAATCCTCTCATCCATCCGGTACCCCCACTCTTATTTCTGCATTCTACTTTTTCTTTTATTTCACCCAGAAATACTCTTTCTCTTAATTCCTCAATTATGATGCTCACAGTTCAGTAGAGGGAAGGAGAGCGACATCTGGACAAACTACAATATCCAATGGTGTGTAATTGTAACAGCAGCAGGAGTGTGTGCACTATGTGCAGACAGCATCTGGATGTAAGGGAACATGCTGGGGTGAGCTGTAGCCAGGCCAGATAAGCAAACAAGCACATGCTAGCAGCAGCAGTGACACCGTATCACGGACTCGGAGCAGGGCTGCCGCTTACCATGTGCTGCCTCTCTGAGGCATAGTTCACACTGCACTCTGTTCTTATAAAATGTCCAAGTGGCAAAATAAGGTTTTTGGTCTTGTTTTAATATGCAGTTATTTTAGATAAATGTAATTTTTCCTTATAAAAGTTTTTTATGAGAACTTTCGTAACTCCTACTGAGCACACCAAGGCCCCAATGAGATAAGTGCGTACACAGAGTGGGAGTGTTTAGGAACTATTATAGCTCTTTGACTGGGCAGTGGCAATTTTATCATATTTTACAAAAGTACTGGTCTGCAATGAATTAGGGGAAAAACTGACCCTTCACACAGAGAACTGAAGTAGTGACCTACAACTCTGATCAAAGTTAGAGAATGGTTGCAGTAAGCTCAAATGTCCACTCTATCTGTCCATGTCTGTTTTATAGGCAATGCCCAGTGACCAGGACACACAGGGGCTAAGCAAGCTACACAGGCTTCCCACGTCATTTTTCAAGCCCCTCCTAATCTCCTGACGTGAAGAATATAAGGTCCAGTTAGGAACAGAAGGAGACACCCACCCTTCCCTGCTCTGAACTGTTAATCACGTTTTTACTATTGTGTTCCTCTCTCTCTTCCCTTTAGGATTCAAAGATCACTTTGCAGAAAATGTAGTAAGTTCAAGAGATAACTGAATTTTTCAGTGGTCTTAACATGGTTTACCAGCATTCCTGGGCCTAACAAGAAAGAACCAGACTCAACACTTCCCATAGATTGTGTTGGAATCCAATTCCCACAGCAGCTGAAGCCTGCAAGAACACAGTGTGCTTAAGTAGCAATAAGTGAGCACTGCTAGAATATGAAGGAAGATACAGAAGACAAGGACGAGTGGGAGTGGCACCTACTCTGTTCATTGCTTTTATTTGTAACCATCCACAGGGGAGAATCCATTTTAACATGGGCCTGGGCTGTAGGGAATCACCCATCTAACCTTGAACCCTCTATGACTTGGATTGGGGAACTTTAGTTAAAAGCCCTGAGTGAATATCTCTTGGATGCAAACACCAAGAAGCTGTGTGAGTGAGTGACCTTTGTGAGGACACACAGGAATGCATGTGAATGGGCTTTAGAAAATTAGCCTAGAGGTTCTAGATTGCCCCTTCCTTTGTCTTGCTAATTAGCAAAAGAAAAAGAATGTACAGTCCTGACCAAATTAGCCCTTTCTCCATGTCAGCAAAATGGCCATTAGTCATTCTTTCCCCTTATCACCTGGCCTCCCTCTCTTGTTACTCTTTTACCTCTGTTCTGCTTCTGATCAATGAAAGCTGAGGGAGAAGGAAATTTAGGTCTTCTTTGCTTCCCTTGGCAGGTCTCCCCCTCTTCTTCTTGACATCAGTTTGTGTCTTGAGTAGGTTTCTTCCATGTTACACTGGTAGTTCCCAGTGGGCTGGAGTGCTACACTGGGCATAAAGGGATAACAGGTGCCTGCAGTGGTTGAAACCACTTTCACCCCATCTGAGGAAGAAGCCTAGACAAAGAGTCCCAGAGACTGTGCTCTGGCATCTCAGAGACTCTCTCTAGGTCCACCTCTATCCTCTCTTCTCACCTCCCAGGCCCAGTGTGGGCATCTCTGGTTTCATCCTGTTGCCCTGGTTGAACTCTCTGACTTTTGTCGGGACACTTGGTTTCAACCTCACCCTACCATCTTTCTAAAAATTCTTCAGGTCTAGCTTTGCAGTCCATGAACTACTCTGACCCACTTCGATATCCAGTCAACTCCTGGATACCCCTGCCTATCCAGGAGACACATTTGGACAACAGGCTGGTACTGGGAAACAAAACCGGACAGAATACTGTTAAGTGCTTTTCATAGATTGACTGTTTAGTCATTACAACAATCTTGTTTTTTTCGTGTTTTGTTTTGTTTTGTTTTTAATTTTTTTTTTCGATTTTATTTACTCATTTTTAGAGAGACAGGAGAGAGAGAGAGTGGGAGAGAGAAAGGGGGGAGGAGCAGGAAGCATCAACTCCCATATGTGCCTTGACCAGGCAAGCCTAGGGTTTTGAACCGGCGACCCCAACATTCCAGGTCAATGCTTTATCCACTGCACCACCACAGGTCAGGCTTGGTTTTTCGTTTTTTATTTTTATTTTTTTGCAAGAGAGATAGAGAGAGAGAGAGGGATAGACAGGGTCAGACAGATAGAAAGGGAGAGAGATTAGAAGCATAAATTCATTTTTGCAGCACTTTAGTTGTTCATTGATTGCTTTCTCATATGTGCCTTGACTGGGGTGCAGGACGGGTCAATGACTCCTTGCTCAAGCCAGCGACCTTGGGCTTCAAGCCAGTGATCACAAGGTCATGTCTATGACCTCATGCTCAAGTCAGTGACCCCACACTGAAGCTGGCGAGCCTGTGTTCAAACTGGTGACCTCGGGGTTTCGAACCTGGGTCCTTTGTGTCCCAGACACACGCTCTACCCACTGCCCCACCACCTGGTCAGGTTACAACAAACAATCTTGTGAAATGAGTACTATTCCTATTTTCTACCTAGAAAAATGGAGCTTTAAAAAGTCTGTGCACACATGCACTCACTCACACGCACACACTCACTTTTCATAAATAGACATGTGAGTAGCAGAGGCAGTCCTCTGACCCAGGTCTGCTGAACCCAGAGCCCAGGCTGCCTGCTCTAATAAAACACTCACATTTTGAAACAATGGTAAGTTAAAGGCAAAATAACTCTTGGCCTTAAGCCCCTGCAGGCCATGGCCATGGGCATCGGGTTACTCTGTGCCGCAGGTGCTTGATGGCAGCGTAAAGTGCAGAGCAGCATACTATGAAAAAAGACTTTTTATACTAAAAATACCTAGTTATTAGCAATAAAGCACAAAGGCTCCTCTTATTTCCTATTCAGAAACCCATGTATGAGCCTAAATTTACAGACCAGCTCAAATGGCACCTGTGAACCACACCCTGGAAGAACTGTTTTCTCCTTTTCTCTTTACGGATATTGTGGTATTTACTACACTCTGAGTCACAGCCAGCTTCCGTTCTAAACTCTGAACTGCCCAAGGGCTGTATCTGACTCTTCCGGCAGCCCTAGCACTTTATCTGGCACACAGTAGGGACGCAGTAAATGTTTGCTGAATGAATCAGGATTCTCCTTGTCGGCATTATCTTTCTAGTGTTGGTGATGACCAAACTTGAACTTAACTTCCAAAATATTCACTTCAAAAACAAAATATAAAATGTAAATATGTTCATACCAGCAAATTAGTTTGATAATCTGAAAATGACCTCTGGAAGAAAACATTGGGGGGTCAAATATCTCATCAAATAACTTCAGAGTAAAAACAATGAACTCCACGGCTACAAAATATTTCCAAAACAAAACAAAAGGAAGCATATGTTCCCTGAATCAGATTCAAAACAAGATCTGAACTTCGCTACTTCATCACCTTCTTGGGGACTAATCATCTTCTGTTTGGGGTGATTTCACTGTTTTTATTTTTTTTTTATTTTTCCAAAGTTAGAAGCTGGGAGGCAGACAGACTCCAGCATGCACCCAAGGGGGATCCACCCAGCATGTCCACCAGGGGGCGATAATCTATCTGCCCATCTGGGGCATTGCTCTGTTTCATCCTGAGCCATTCTAGCACCTGAGGCAAAGGCCATGGAGCCATCCTCAGTGCCCAGGCCAACTTTGCTCCAATGAAGCCTTGGCTGTGGAAGGGGAAGAAAAAGATAGGGAGGAAGGAGAGGGGGAAGGGTGGAGAAGAAGATGGGTACTTCTCCTGTGTGCTCTGACCAGAAATCAAACCTGGGACTTCCACATTATGGACTAATGCTCCACCGCTGAGCCAACTGGCCAGGGCCTCACTGTGTTTTTAATATGTCATTTTACTCAGTGGGTGTGTGAGATTTAAAAACTTAATTTCACCTCTGAACTACTCTAAATGCTAGTTTAGAAAAAAATATAAAGTTTTAACTCTGCTAAAAATACACTATAAAATTCAAAGTACACGTTAATGGCTAAAAATCTAGATGTGGTTAATTATATACATGAGAAAAGAAAATCAGCAAATTCATAATTTAGAGTTTGACTTCACTTTTATTATAAGAACTAATTATGTTTTAGAACAAGTAATGCTCTATAGTAGTCCATGAAAGCAACACTAAATGTCAATGCAAAGACTTCATGCATATCAATGGGACACAGTGACCAGACAGTGGATGTACCCATGCAATCTAAGAATTTATAACAAGTGATGCAGCAAACTGTTTCATTGTTAGGGATATCTTTCAGAACTCGACAAAAGCAAATTGCAATAATTTCAGGAAGTCAATTTATTAAAGACAAGAAAAGCACAGTTGTGACAAATTTACATAAGAGTCTTGAATAAACGTGAATATAAAAAAGAGGGAGGACATATCAAGACAACTGAGGAAATTGGACTCAAGACTGTAGATTAGATAACAGCATTGTATCAAGATTAAGTTTTGTGTGTTATATCATGTAGAAGAATGCCCTTGTTCTTAGGAGAGAACCATGAAAGATTTAGGATTTCTAAAAGGCTCAGTGAAAAAACAAAAGTGTGTGCATGTGTAAGGAAGGAAGAAAAAAATGTGCAAATGTGGTAAAAACTAACAATTGGGAAATCTAGACAAAGGTGTTCACTGTGTTAGTCTTCACACTTTCCTTTAAGCTTGACTTTTTTCAAAATAAAATCATGGTGTTAAAAAACATTCAGAGCGGTCTTACCTCATGCTGGAAGTCACTGTCTCAAGATTACCAGATACTTCTGGAAATTTTTATTTTTCAATTCAGAGGGGTAAAAAACCACAGAGGAAAATTATTAAAACATTTTTAAAAATTGTAAAGTGTGCCCTGGCTGGTTGGCTCAGTGGAAGAGTGTCGGCCTGGCGTGTGGATGTCCCAGGCTCGATTACCGGCCAGGGCACACAGGAGAAGCGCCCATCTGCGTCTCCACCCTTCTCTCTACTTTCTCTCTATCTCTCTCTTCCTCTCCCACAGCCAAGGCTCCACTGGAGCAAAGTTGGCCCGGGCACTGAGATTGGCTCCATGGCCTCCACCTCAGGCACTGGAATGGCTCTGATTGCAGCGGAGCAACACCCCAGAAGGGCCAAGCATCGCCCCCTGGTGGGCATGGGGGGGGGTCCTGGTCGGGCGCATGCAGGAATCTCTCCATCTACCCCTGCTCCTCACTTCGGAAAAATACAAAAAGAAAAAAAAAATCGTAAAGTGCAAACAATAAAAAGAAAATTTTATATTAAAGATGACTACCAAATAGTGTTATAATTCTTAAGGCTTTTTTAATGACAGGCTAAGCACAGAGCTCAGGGTTTTATTGTTTGCTTTGTTTTAAACAATCTTCTAGAGAAGAACCACTAACACTTTGAGAGCCTAAACATAATGCTTTATAAAAACCACCTAACTTGTGCCTGACCTGTGGTGGTACGGTGGGTAGAGCTTTGACTTGGAACACAGAGGTTGCCGGTTAAAAACCCTGGGCTTGCCATGTTAAGGCACACACGGCAAGCAATGAAAACTTAAATAAAACAGCTATGAATTGATATTTCTTGTCCCCCCCCCCCTCTGTAAACTCAATAAATATAATAAAAAAAAATGAAGTATCTAACTTCACTATTACAACCAATATGGATTAGGTGGTATGATCTCAAACTGAAAGAAAATGAAAATAAGTAAAACTCAATGAGGTAAAGAACTTAAATGCAAATTCAGAGTAAATGGGTGGCCTGAACTCAAGTCTATATAACTTTACAGTCTAGGGCAGTGGTTCTTAACCTTTTTTGAGGTACCGAACCCACTAGTTTCATACGCACATTCACCGAACCCTTCTTTAGTGATAAATAAAATATGATTTTTTCCCCCAAATTCAAGAAATAGGTATATTTTTTATTTACTGGTGCACAAAATGAGCCGTGCATGAACATCACCTTGCTCAAAGAACAAAACCAACAAAGTGCATGAACTCACAACAAATTACGGTATTACTTTATTCTGGCCTCCGTGGCAGAGGCTTCTCTGAACCCCTGAGACCAACTCATCAAACCCCTTGGGTTTGATAGAACCCAGGTTAAGAACCACTGGTCTAGGGTCTTTCCCACATGATATATTGTTGTTTGGTTAGTTTTTCTCTTCAAAGTTTTATTGAGTTACTACATCTATCACCCACAGCTAATTTTTAATAATTACAATAATAAGTGGTGTATTTTTATTTTTCCATCAAAAAAAATGACCTTCTAAAACAGAAAGCCCATAAGTTTTAAGAAAAATTAAACTCCAAACTTTCAATGTTAGTTACTGAAATTACAAAACAGACTGTGTATAACTTTTGTGTATTTAAAAAGATATACACATAAGAAATAATTTCTAAGAGTAGAAATAAGATTAAAAAGAACAAAAGCAGTATTTCTTTGTTTGGTTAAAAATAGGATTATGGGGTGCTATTTAAAAATAAGGTTATTGGTCATCATATTGTATGCAATATAGAAATGTATCAAATCAACACACTACATTTTTGTGTGTGTGTGTGTGTGACAGAGTAGAGACAAAGAGAAGGACAGAAAGGGACAGACAGACAGGAAGGGAGAGAGATGAGAAGCATCAATTCTTTGTTGTGGCTCCTTAGTCTCCTTAGTTCATTGATTGCTTTCTCATGTGTGCCCTGACAGGAGGGGGGAGCACTACAGCAGAGCGAGTGAGCCTTTGCTTAAACCAGTGACCTTTGGGCTTAAGTCAGCGATCATGGGGTTATGTCTATGTTTCCATGCTCAAGCCAGGGACCCTGTACTCAAGCTGGTGAGCCCAAGTTCAAGCTGGCGACCTCTGGGTTTCGAACCTGGGCTCTCCGCATCCCAGTCTGACGCTCTCTACCCACTGCACCACCACCTGGTCAGGCAACACATTGTACATCTTAAAGTTACATAATTATAAGCCAACTGTATCTCAATTCAAAATAAAAATAAATAATTAAACTAAGGTTATAGGGTGTTGCAAGATATGGAAGGTAAATTTTACCTGAATTTCAGGAGATACCTTACACCAGGGGTCCCCAAACTTTTTACACAGGGGACCAGTTCACTGTCCCTCAGACCATTGGAGGGCCAGACTATAAAAAAAACTATGCCGGACTATAAAAAAAACTATGAACAAATCCCTATGCACACTGCACATATTTTAAAGTAAATAAAACGGGAACAAATACAATATTTAAAATAAAGAACAAGTAAATTTAAATCAACAAACTGACCAGTATTTATTTCAATGGGAACTATGGGTGCGGATGCATCCTGTGCTCCTTTCACTGACCACCAATGAAAGAAGTGCCCCTTTCGGAAGTGCCGTGGGGGCCAGATAAATGGCCTCAGGGGGCCGCATGCGGCAGGCCGTAGTTTGGCGACCCCTGCCTTACAGTTTCAAGCATCAGAACTTACCCAGTTTAACTGGCAGGACTCTGTTCTTCCAATGCTCACCTATGTTTGTTTCTGTTAATCATACTAGACTCTATGCCTTTCCTTCTTATACTAATTGGAAAACTGCTTATTAAACCCTGAAACCCCTACAAACTCTTAAGATTCTAGGAATTTGTTTGAAAATACTAAGTGAAACTGATTCCTTTTACTTATAGAAATAAAAAGTGAGTTTTGTGGGCAGCTACTAAAAATATGAGAAGCATTTAGCAGAAATAATAGTGTTACTAAAAGTGTAAAAATGATCCTAAATAATGTACTTGTTAAATACTCTCTTAATATAAACATTCCTCTCATCTTCATGAACCACAGTGAAAGAAAAAGGAGTAAAAGGGACAAATGTTTTGTTTGAATCATTCAAGTTAAAATATTCTTTTTTTTAAAATTTTTTTTAAATTTCTTTTTATTTTATTCATTTTAGAGAGGAGACACAGAGTGAGAGAGAGGAGAGAGAGAGAGAAAGGGGGGAGGAGCTAGAAGCATCAACTCCCATATGTGCCTTGACCGAAACAGTGCAGGGTTTTGAACTGGCAACCTCAGTGTTCCCAGGTCGACGCTTTATCCACTGCGCCACCACAGGTCAGGCAAAATATTCATTTTTGATAGATGCAGAATGAATATCAAAAGCCAAAACCTCAAAGATGTGGGAAACTCAGTCAGAAGATTAAAAATATAACATTTTTTCCATTCAATCAATAGCAATTAAACACCTTAGCACTACACACAGTATATTTATTGTTGTAATATGTACACTCACCATTTGTTGTTGTAATTATTATTAAAAAGTAGATGAATAAGAAAAAAGTCTCATATCATATAGATTTCCAGTTGATTTAACCTGACTTATTTTCTTCCCCTAAATCATAAGTCTTACATTAAACTTTTACAGTTTATTTTTGAAAAGGTATTTCTAAAATAAAACTCCATCAGAGGCCTGATATTTGGTGGAGCAGTAGATAAAGCTTCAACCTGGAATGCTGAGGTTGCCAATTCAAAACCCCAGGCTTGCCCAGTCAAAGCACATATGATAAGCAACTACTACTTGATGCTTCCTGCTCCCTCCCTCCCTTTCTCTCTCTCTCTTCCCCACACTATAAAATCAATCAATTAAAAAAAGAAAATAAAAATAAATTAAAATTCCATCAGAAAAGATAGCCTAAAATATTTTTAATTATCAAATATGACCACCTATACTAAGCAGACATTTATTTTCATTTTCAGGAAATGCTACTTGAAAAGAAATTGATGTACATCTCTTCTATGAAAATAAATTACTTTTAGCCACTAAATTAAATTAATAGGCTTTGCCCAGTGGCTCAGTGGATAGAGAGTCAGCCAGCAATATGGATGTCCCGGGTTCAATTCCCGGTCAGGATACATAGGAGAATCAACCATCTGCTTCTGTCTTCCCTCTCTCCCTTCTCTTTTTCTTCCCCTCCCACAGCCAGTGGCCCAATTGGTTCAAGCATGACTCAGTTGGAGCGCATCAGCCTCAGGCACTAAAAATAGCTTGGTACTCGAGCATTAGCCCAGATGGGGTTGCCTAGTGGATCCCTGTCAGGGTGCATGCAGGAGTCTGCCTCACTATCTCTCCTTCTCTTACCTAAAAAAAAAATATATATATATATATATATATATATATATATATATATATATATACACACACACACACACACACATACATATATATATATATATATTAAATTAACAAAGAAAACTATAGAATTTCCTCTTCAAGATGTCTTAAGGCTGTTACTATATTCTTCTTTGCCAGAAAATTTTTAGACAAATTTTTATAAAAAATAAGAAAGTCAATATAAATTGTAGATATGTAAACATTAAATAGATCCCATTCCTTTTTTTTAATCACTGTTGTTTTTATCTGAGGTAGTAAATATAATCCTATTTCCCTTGCTTGAAAGACTGAAACTGTATATAAAAGGATTAATCCCTACCTACCAGGGCCACTCCACAAATTAGTTCTCTTTACCTTCCTATAATCAATGTCAAGATTCATTCTCATAATGGTTTTTCCAGCATGTTATATTAGGGTAACAATTTTTACTCCTTTTAAGGGTTATTGCTGTATATAACATGATTCTTGTACTTGGTATCACTTTATTATTTTTCTTTAAGTCAAACTGCTTCTTAAGGTTTTCACTGACACTATTCTAGGAAAAAATGCAACATCTGACTTCAACGTACATTTTGCTGGTATGCCCTCTTCAGCCAAGCCCTACTGTGATACACTGCTCATAGATTGGGGGGGGGGGTGTTGGGGGGGGGGCTTAAATAACAGTGTTTCAAAAGTAACCTACATACTGGAGCCTAAAAGAATGAATTGATGACATGTATAATGTACAATAAATACTCATGGAACTTGCCCAGACACAGCTCACGTCTAAGATTCTTAACTGTTTATATGGAAAGAATTTTAAATCACAAAAATAACACAGCACACTACCGATCTTCTCTTACTGTTCCTCCTTTGTTTCCACGATTGCTCATAAAAAACTGCTCTATTTCAGGATAAAGTATGATGACGTACTGACAAACATAATATTTCATTGCACAAAAGTTATTACAATTTACTTTTTGCTTTCAACATTTACAATAAATATGCCTTGAGATTACAAAACACTCAGGAGGGCAGAGTAGATGCCATCCCAATATAGCACATTTTTCTAGTTCCTGTCTTTTCCCTTATAGACCTGGTCACTACATAATAAGTGTAAACTGTTTCAATAACTGCTGACAAAAATAAAACGCTATCTTAAAACACCTTTGGTAATATAGCACAGATGCAAATAAGGCAATTTCATGAAATATATTACTCATTTGTATTATATAAATATCAAAGATGATCTGTTTGAAATATCTACCATGTGTTTTTCAACAAAAAATATCTAGTTATATTTAAAATAGAGTAATTTTCTCAAACTAAATATAGCAAGACTTCATTTGTTCTCTATCTTCAGAGAAGGTATTCCACAAAGATGCATTCTTCAAACATAGTTTATTCCTATACCCAAACTTCTTACTTAAACCATTCTGGATAAAAATATCTCCACTATGACCCGTATTTCCCTAGCAATGAAGGTAGTGAACCTAACTGAAGCACTTGTTAGTGCTAAGGTTTATCACAGTGAATATGCGTTAGGTTACTGGGGTATCTTTACTACAGCAATGACCACAGGGGTACTAACACATGGAGTGCAACTGGTCCCATGAAGACAAGTTCTTATGGTATCTGCATTAAGTTTTCCTAATCCTTACCTCATCCATTACTGTTTCTAGAGTGTCCTTTACCCCAGTGGTTTTCAACGTTTCTACACTTGGGGACCAGTGAAAATAGAAAATTATTTTCAGGGACCACTAAAGCAGAAATCACCATGAGCATAAGCAAATTCAACTAAGATCTCTTGGTCTATATACTCTTCATACATCAGGGTGGTTAACTCTTTCACAGACCAGCAGACCAGTATATAGACCAGTGGTTGAGAAACATTGCTCTACCCAATCTTCTAAATCATTGCTTCTAAACTGTGGCTTGTCAATCAGATAACCATGCAGATAATAACTGGTCAAGAACAGGAATAAACAAATTGGGCTAAGAGTATCCATTTAAAAAGGTACACTAGACTCAGTGCACAATGTGATTTTAAGTTTACACAATCAGAGAATATTTCCAATTATTTCCTAGGTCTTGCTTATATTAGAGGAAATGTTTTATCTGTGAAAATGACAAATAAATTATTTCTCTATAGCAGCTATTATTAACCTTTCTGATCTCATGGCAAACATAAACTAATTACTAAAATTCTGCAGCTCACCAAAAAATATATATTTTGCCAATCTGACATGTCAAAATAGGTATAATTTTGATTCATTCACACTGGACAGCTATTGTTGTATTGGCTGTTGTCAGTTTTTTGACAATCTAAGTAAAAAAAGGTCTGTGCCCCTACGTGTAAAATGGTGTTGTCATTTAAAAATTCTTGTGGCACACGGTTTGAAAACTGCTGCTTTATAGCAATTATTCTCTTCATACAATCTTCTCCAATACTTGATCATTTAAAAAGTGTCACTATTAGGAAGCAAAATCCATAACATAGTCAGGCTTACCTGAGGCACGTCTTGTGAATCGGTTTATTACTGGAGCTAAAAGGAAAAAGAAGTAGAATAATATGATTAGATGAAATCTAAGACAGCCACAGCCCTGAAAAGAACCTAAATTGTTAAGTGATCCCGTAAGTTAAATATAAGAAAAATAAGTGAATAAATAATAAACACCATAAGTATATGAAAATAAAATGTTTAAATTTACAAGTAGCCAAAGAAATACAAATTAAAATATTTCACCTGTTAAATTAGTTTCTTCAAAACACTTTTAATAAAAAAAAAAAATCTCTAGTTATAGACAGCTGAACCTACTTAACTGAAGACAGTGTAAATCTATAGAATATTTTCATAATTTGGCAATTACATCAAGTGCCACGAAAGGTTTGTGTCCTTCAATGGAATAATTCTACCTTTTGAGATCCTAAAGAAAGACTACTAGAGAAAGAAAAGGCACTGTGTGTATATAACTATTCAGGAGCATAATTTTTATAATGAAAAACAAGTTAGAAAAAACAATTTTAAATGTTCACGTATACTAGAATTATTATTAAGTGAAGGACAATATATCCCTGATATTCTCAGATTTAAGATATGTGATTTTGATAATTTTTCTGTAACCCACAGGTCCATAACATACAAAGGCTGCGATACAATTTCAGGCTGGTTGTGGGAGTGCACCACTCAACTAGTGTCATTCCCCAGACTCAACTCAGCTCGGCGGTTTCTTCTTCATTCTGGTTTTAGTTATCTCTAGAAGTGAGGTGTTTTGTTTTTTAAGACTTTATTCATTTTAGAGAGAGAGGAGAGTGGGAGAGAAGAGAGCGGAAAGAGAGGGGAGAGAGAGGAGGGGAGGTTAAGGAGGGGGGAGTGGGGGAGGGAGAGAGAGAGAGAGAGAGAGAGAGAGAGAGATGGAGCAAGCGCAGGAGGAATCAACTCCCATACTTGACCAGGCAAGCCCAGGGTTTCTAACAAATGATCTCAGCATTCCAGGTTGATGTTTTATCCACTGTGTCACCACAGGTCAAGCCTTGAGAAGTGAGGTTTTTAAAAATTTTATTTCTTGAGAGAAGCAGGTGAGTTTACTGTCCATATTATTTACATAAAGAATATCATGTACTACACAGTGTGTTTAGTGGCAGAATGTCACAGACTTTTTGTAATACTTTTTAATACTTCAATACTTTCAAAACTGTAATTATAAAGTTGTTTGTATTATGAAAGTAGGTCAAGTAAAAAAGACATAATTTTAATCAGCACTATGGTTATATTGCATGAAAAATATGGATGCATAGGAACAAGTATTAGGAGAAAACTGTGTCAGATGTTTTACATTAGTCCTTGCAACCCTGCTGCTATTAAACATTAGCATCACTGTATTACCGATGAGGGCAATTTATAGTAAGGTTTAAAGATATTAATTTGCTTTGGATCACACAGCCACCCTGTGGCAGAACTGGAGAATTTGAACTTAGGTGCATCCAGCACCAAAATGCTGCCCCATAAAGAACAGAAAGCAAAAACACTGATTCCTGAAATAACAATAATAGCCAAGTACTTACCTCCATATTGATACCTATTGTTATTAAAGATTAATTTTGTTAAATAATTCACGAATCCGCCTGACCAGGCAGTGTAGCAAAGTGGATAGAGTGTCAGACTGCGACGTGGAGGATCCAGATTTGAAACCCTACGGTCGCTGGCTTGAGCACAGGCTCATTCAGCTTCAGCTCCAGCTTACCAGCTTGAGTGCAGGTTGCTGCTTTGAGCATATAATCACAGACATGACCCCATGGTCACTGGATTGAGCCCAATGGTTGCTGGCTTGAAGCCCAAGACTTTGGTTTGAGCCCAAGGTTGCTGGCTTGAGCACGAGGTCACTGGCTCTGCTGTAGCCTCCTGGTCAAGGCACATATGAGAAAGCAATGAATGAACTAAGGAGCCACGCCAAAAATTGATGCTTCTCATCTCTCTCCCTTCCTGTCTGTCTATCCCTATCTCTCTATGGACAATGCCATCACAGTACCATGAGCTTCTGGTCTGAAATGTTGGGAAATCTTTGTTCTCTTGGGGTCCCTTAGGTTTCTGTGACTCTCTGAAGTGCTTAAGGCAGAGATTTTCAACACAAGTGGCACTGTCATCTCAAAGGTGTACTCTGAATTAGGGCAATTTTTTCTTTGTTACTATAATTCAGAAGACACCCTTGGCATTTGGAGGACAACACAGAGGACAGTCCTATACTGCCGCGCCCAGCGTGGGGAAGTAGAGACCTGAGTGGGGGCGATGGAGGATGAAGGAAAACACAGAGACACAGATAAAGTTTGGGCCAGGTGGGACATTGTGCTCTCATGGAGACACAATGACTCCAAGCCTGTATTCAGGCTGGCAATCTCTTGGGGCTTCGAACCTGGGTCCTTTGTTATCCCAGTCTGAAGCTCTATCCATTGTGTCACCGCTGACCCTGCTTTTGGCATCAACCACCAACAGCCTTTCAGTTGTTTTAGTGACCTGCCCTGCCAGGTCCCTCAAGGCTGAGCAGGGTCCTTCCTCTGCTCTCAGCGGCACGTAGGTCGGACGCATTCAGACGCAGTGGCTCTCTACACTATACAACAAAGAACTGTTCTGAATCCCACAAGTTTTGTCCCGTTCTGCTTTCAAATATCCCACTGGACAGTCACGTTGGCAAAATTCAGTTTAGAAATATCTGAGCCTAGATATGAATACTGTTCTATATAAACATGATTATTTTATATCATGTTTTAATACACATCAAATTTCCCACAACATAAATTAAAGAAATTTGGGGTGGACAATTGTATTTTGTTTTGTTTGGAATTTTCCAAAAGATTTTCATCATTTCAAGAAGTCATGTCATGGCTAGAATGCTGATTCATATTCTCTGTGATTTCCCATGGAAGTGGGAAAATCTAACTACGTTGTCTTCTTGTGTACGTATTGATGTACACACATACCAGAATACCTTTTACTTACTATAAATTACTTTCCTTTACTTCTCCTTCATTCTTTTTCTAGAAATTATATCCTTTATTTTTTTTTTTACAGCGACAGAGAGAGTCAGAGAGAGGGATAGACAGGGACAGACAAACAGGAATGGAGAAAGATGAGAAGCATCAATCATCAGTTTTTTGTTGCGACACCTTAGTTGTTTATTGATTGCTTTCTCACATGTGCCTTGACTGCGGGCCATCAGCAGACCGAGCAACCCCTTGCTCGAGCCAGCAGCCGTGGGTCCAAGCTGGTGAGCTTTTTGCTCAAGCCAGATGGGCCCACGCTCAAGCTGGTGACCTCGGGGTCTCAAACCTGGGTCCTCCGCATCCCAGTCCGATGCTCTATCCACTGCGCCACCGCCTGGTCAGGCAAATTATATCTATTTTTAAACTGCTGATAGATAGGATATATGAGTATGATTTCCATTTCCCAATTGTTAATGGGGCATAAGATCAGGCAGTTAAAAAGATGGTTGCCCCAGGCAGATGGTATACAGTAGCCAAGGTAAACACTGGATTTTGACAGTTCCCAAAAATCCAATTTCTCATATCCATATTGCTCCATATCCACTTGCAGGAATGAAACACACATTTCCTACACAAACTTTTGGCAAGCTAGTAGTCACTTTCACAATTTTTCTAGAGTTTTTAGTCTAGCTACTATGAGTGGTAGCCTTGCAGGAAATAAAACAAGGTACGCCTGGTGCTCTCTCTCAGGAAGCTCAGCGCAGGGAAGGAGCAGGAGGAAGGGGGCAGGGTCTCCCACATTCCTCACCCTTGCTGCTGAGGGCTGAGACCCAGAGCAGGGTACCGCTGGGGTCAGGAGGCTCAGGCTCCGCCCACTATTGGCCAGGCTATCTTCTGTGAAATCTTGGATGAATCAGGTAACTTTGAGTTAAATTCTCAATTTGTAAAATATTAAAAAAACAGACCCACCTTCCTTTTTTTGCGGGAGGAGGGGAGGCTTATGAAGAAAAAAATATAAAAATTTTGCAATGCCTGTAAACTATAAATTCCAATTCAAATATAAGAGATGGAGCTCACACATTCGTGTGAGCTAAGGTTACCAATTTAAATTTTATCATTTTTAACATATACAAAGTGAAGAGCAGTCAAATTTACAAAAAAGTTAACAGATGATGTTTTAAAATGTGACAAATCAAATGAAATTTTCTTGGACTCTTGATTTCCACCTTTATCTTCCTACCTGTAAATATTGTATGAATATATTTACATACACCCACACCAAAAGACAAAAACCAATACTAGAGACTAAGAAAACATGGAAAAAAATAGGAAGTATATTATGGTCTGGAGCAGTGGTAGTCAACCTGGTCCCTACCGCCCTCTAGTGGGTGTTCCAGCTTTCACGGCGGGCTGTAGTGGAGCAACCAAAGTATAAAAAGAAAGAGATAGATTTCACTATAGTAAGTTGTTTTATAAAGTTTTATTCTTCCAAACTTAGCAAAAATTTGACATAAAGTATTTGGTAAGTAATTATTATATGCTTTAACTTGCTGTAACTCTGCTTTATACATTTTATAAAGTAAAGTTACTTCCTTACTTTATAAATCACCATTACTGTGGAACCAGTGGGCGGTTAGAAAATTTTACTACTAACAGATACAAAAGTGGGCAGTAGGTATAAAAAGGTTGACTACCCCTGGTCTATAGAAACATGAAATATGACTTTAATATACTAAACTAGTAAAAGTTTAAAGAGATATAAACTAAGATCTTAGTGAACCCTTAGGGAAAAATGCAGAAATATTTGTATCACTTTGACTTTCTTCGAAATGCCACTCCAGTGGAACACTGAGAGTCCTGTGTTCCTGTGAATACTTTCACGCTCATCTAACCGGAGCTTCCCTCAGATCCCAAACCATATTCCACTAGATGATGGTCTTCATTCCTCTGCCCTCAGGAGACCCAGACGTGTAACTGCTACAAGTCCTCTTTAATCTTGAAGTATTCTCACAAGAGAAACCCCTCAGTGACTTGAGGTTAGCTGAGTGAGCCTCCCTATTCCAAAACTCTCCCACACTTCGACCCCACTGGTGCCTGCAGGACCTGCTTATCTTCCCACTTCTTTGTCTCAGTGCCTACACTGTGCCTGGTGGGTAGATAAGCTCGGGGCTGTGAACGGAGCAGGCTCCCTGTCCCACTTCCTTTGCTGCTTTATCAAAGCAGGAAACGCATCCCTGCTCCTGAGGAGCCTGCCAAAGGCCAGGTGTACTTTCAAACGCAGTGACTGCAAAGCTTTACACCAGGCAAGCAGCTACCCAACCAAAAAAAATAGATAAAAAGAAATTCCATGGAAGGCTAAAAGCCTTCAGTTCTATAAAAACAAAAGCATTCAGCGGGATGCATGAAATGGGGAGTTTGGTCTTCAAGAAGGAAAACCAGGGTGATAGTGGGCGCACATACATAGTTTGCATCCCGGAGCAAATGCTGGGAGACATGTTCCAAGTTAAAAACGTAACAGCCCAGAGTCTGATCCGTGACCACTACACACACACACACACCCTATCTACTGAAGCTCAGTAGTTAACCGGACCTTATGCAGAAGATGGTCATGTACCCTGAAGTGAGATGCATATCAATAACCTTGGAGTCAGTGGAATAATGAGCTCCCTACCCTCCAATTAGTCTCCTTGTCCAGCAATAAACACTTTCTGAATCTGTTAACTGTCTAAATAAAAGATACTAGAAATTAGGTAAATTGAAACCACGTAAATGAGTTATTTTTAACAGGGTAAATACTTAGCTCAGAATACATTAATTTCTCTAATGCCCATACTTCAAAAATTAAAAGTGAAATAACGCTTACCCTTGAACCAAGGAACAATTAACGCTTTAAAAAGATCAATAGCAGAAAAACAAATAAACAACAAAACCTAAAATATTTTCCTACTTAACCTAACATGATTTTCAAAGTTTCTGTGTTTAATTCCTGACACAGAAAATGACCACTTACTTTCTATATTTTTGTAAAAGACTATGAGCTTTGAGCACTTTTATCAGTACTACTTAGAGATGCTCTGTTGAAACTGAGTGTTTGCAGACACACTGAGTCTCTGAAGGGCTCAGGGGCACTAGGAGCAAACCACAGCTGGAGGGAGCCCCCCAAAGCTTCCCAGTCTCAGTCCTAAGTAGACAGATCACTGCTCCTGTGTCCTCCCCGTACTTCTGAGCGAACATTCCGGGGTCTTCTTCTTCCTTTCTCCTTACACAGATGCCATCAGGTGTCCAACCCACCCAGGCAGAATGAAGCAGGGCCGGAGGCAGAGCAGAGTGAGATGAAATACAGACACTTGAGCTTTTAGAAAGTGCCAACTTTAAGGACCACAAGAAAGATACATATTTTCATTTTGTCTATTCATGAACCACATGCCTCAAAATATAACTGATATCTTAAAATATTGTGGCAATAAAATATAACTATTACATTAAAAAAAACCACTCGTAGTCATTTTTGCTTATGAACTTGATTCTCCACTGGTTAAGCCATGGGAACTTTTCCAAAAATGCCTTCTTAGGAACCTAAAGAGAAGGGTAGATTAAGAGTCCTTAGTAGCTAAGCTTATAAACTGCAGAGTTGATGCAGTAACAGTGGTGAGAGAAGGGCTCCCAGGAACTCCTAGGATTTTTACAATGTAGTTCCAAAGAGGAATGGGACACAGGAAGGAAGGCTGTTGTCACAATTGCAGAAATTCAATCTCTGCTTCTGCATATGTCAATACTGTCTCCTCTAGATCTCTGTGGTCAAATATGTAGAAAGGGAAGATTTACAGAGACAAAATGTTCTTTTTCTAAGAGTGAACAATGCAGACTAAATTACTAAGAGCAGGAAAGCCAAAAGCTTAAGAGTTCAGATTGTCTCACAACCATGAAGTCACAACAAAACAGATCCATTAAAGGGTAATTAAGAAAAATATAAGGGCTTTGAAATTAAGAACACTGAGAAAATCAGGGGATGAGATTATGGTTGGCATAATCATAAAAGTACAGTTATAGAAACTCCTCTCTCCCTATCTTCACAGAATGAAACTGTTCCTGCTATTCCAGTCTCAGCTTAAACATCCCTCCTTGGGAAGCCTTTCTCTGAACAACCACTTTAAAGTATCCCCTCCAGTTCCTCTTAATCACAGCATCCCTTCTCATTATCTTCCCAGTGGCCAGTGCTGTCTAAAGGGATCTAGAGTATTACCTTAATCTTCCTCCCGCACTAGGCTCTAATCTCTGTGAGGGCAGAATCTTTTCTTGTGTGTCTGCTTCACTACTGCATCCCCAGGGCCTAGAATGCCGCTTCATATAAATACATTAGGACTGACCAAGCAGTGGCACGGTGGATAGAATATCGGACGGAGCGCAGAGGACCCATGTTCAAAACCCTGAGTTTGTGGACTCATCTGGCTTGAGCACAGGCTCACCAGCTTGAGCGCAGGGTCGCTGACTTCAGTATGGGATCATAGACATGACCACATGGTCACTGGCTTGGGCAAGGGGGCATCACTTGCTCTGCTGCAGCCCCCGGTCAAGGCACATATGAGAAAGCAATCAATGAACTAAGGTGCCACAACAAAGAATTGATGCTTCTCATCTCTCTCCCTTCCTGTGTGTCTGTCCCTATCTGTTCCTCTCTGTTTCTGTCACAAAAACAAAACAAAAAAATAAAATAAAACATTAGGTTCAACAAATGCTGAATGAATAGTGCTAATGAAAAATTAATATAACAGGGGTTCACCCTGACACCTAAGATAAGTGATATTTATACAAGTATAAAATTTGTGAAACCAATAAAGTAAAATACAGTACTGACTGGAAACATAAAATGGACTTAGAAACAGTAGAGCTTGACTAGCCTTTGGCTTTTTGTACAAGTAGCAAAAAGCAATCCCATTTATGTCCCATAATTATGAAAATGTAACCCAGATGTTAGTGTTCAGCAAAAATAATGAAAATTTCACAAGATAACCAGTGTAGAAAGCAATGGTACTTTTCAATTAAAATATGGAGAAGGGGATTTCAAGAGCATCCATGTTTTCAATTAAGGTGAAAAACTGACATACATGAAATGCACAATTGCATAAGTTTTGACAAATGTATATATTCTTATGTAACCAACACTCCAATCAAAATAAAAAAACGTTTCCAGCACTCTGGAAAGGTCCTTTGAGTCACCTCAGTCAATTCCCATAGAAAGCTACTGTTAGGATTTCTACCACCATAATTTAATTTTGCCTGTCTTTGATCTTCATATAAATGTGAGATTTATTCTTGCTATTGAGAAGATCAGTAGTTTGGAAGGAAGAAAGGGAGGGAGGAGGGGAAAAGAGGGGAGGGGAGAGGAGAGAAAAGGAAGGAAGGGGAAGGGAGGACATGGGAGGGGAGGGGACGGGAGGGAAAAGGAAGACAAGGGAGGGGAGGGGAGGGGAGGGAAAAGGAAGACAAACCCTCCTACAAATCAGTAAAAAGGCTACAATCAGGCAGATTAGAAAATGGCAAAGACTAAGAAAAAAATTTTTTTTCACAGAAATAAACTACATATATGATCAATGAACACAGAAAGATACTAAGCATCACTAGTAATCAGGGAAAAACAAATTCAATTCACAATATGATTCGATCTAAGAAGCATTCTATTGGCAAAGCTTATTAAAATCTGACAATACTAAATGTTAGCTTTAATGTGGAGAATCAGGAACTCTGACACTGTTGCAGAGAATGCAGACTGCTGTAACAACTTTGCAGAACAAGTATGGCAGTATGAGGTGGTCATAACCTACAACCAGCCTTCCCATGCTTAGTTATACTCTCTAGAGCAGCAGTCTTCAATCTTTTTGGTCTCAAATTTTACACTTTTTTTTTTTGACAGAGACAGAGAGTCAGAGAGAGAGTCAGAAAGAGGGACAGACTGTCAGGAAGGGAGAGAGATGAGAAGCATCAATTCTTTGTTGAGGCACCTTAGTTGTTCACTGATGGCTTTCTCATATGTGCCTTGACTAGGGGGTTACAGCAGAGCAAGTGACCCCTTGCTCAAGCCAGCCACCTTGGGCTTCAAGCCAGCGACCTTTGGGCTCACGCTAGTGACCATGGGGTCATGTCTATGATTCTATGCTCAAACCAGCGACCCTGGCACTCAAGCTGATGAGGCCATGCTCAAGCCGGAGGAGCCTGTGCTCAAGCCCGCAGCTTCAGGGTTGCAAACCTGGGTCCTTTGTGACCCAGTCCGATGCTCTATCCACTGCGCCACCACCTGGTCATGCTCAAATTTTACACTCTTAAGAGTTCTTTGTTTATATGAATTATATCCATTGATATTTACTATATTAGAAATTAAAATCAATAAATTTTAAAATGTTACTTTAAGAGCAACAAAACAATTACGTTACCCTAATATTTTTATACACAATAACTATTTTTACCAAAAACCCCCAAAATTTAGTTAAAAAATTATTTTTACATTTTTGTAAATCTAGTATAATAAAAAACAGTTGGATTCTCATATCTGCTTCTGCATTTAGATCTGTTGCTATATCATGTATCATGTTCCTCTGGAGACTTCTACTATATACTTATGAAAGAATGAGAGGGAAAAAAAGCAAAGAACATCATTATTATTATTACTGTTATAGGTTTCACCCCACAGACTCCCTAAAAGTGGTCTAGAATGAGAGGGGAATGGTATTCCACGGGTTCCCAGATCACACTTTGAAAACCACCTTAAAACAGTAGTACATTAGTGTAACACACGGACACGTTTACTACATACAGCATTGTAATAATGACAAATTGGAAACAACCAAAATACTTATCAAAGAATGAATAAAGTGTCTATTTATACAAGCGTATATCACAGAGCAGTTTAAAATAAATGAACTAGAGTTAAATGAATCAATGTGACATCATCTCAAACATTGTTCTCAAAAACAAGTAGAAAGATGATAATTTACATAAATGGAACTTTTGAAAATGGCACATTTGAAAATATGCAAAATTGCACTATTTCTAATCTTAGGATAAATGCCTATGTACTGACAGCACAAAAACATGCATAGGAAAGAGAAAAACCAAATTTATCATAGTGACGGTGTCTGCAGAGAAGAAATGTAAGAGAATGGGTGAGAGGGTGCACAAGGGGACTCCTATTGCACTTGTGCTATTTTTCTGAAAAGACCTCAAGTGTTAAAACGTTAACATTTTTTATGAGCTCCAGACGGCTTATGGGAGTATTCTTTATTTAGTCTCTGTTCCTTCCTATATACTGGAAATATTCACAACTTTTAAAAGAGAAAAAATGTTCTGCTTTACTTGGTTTTGGCAAATAAAAATCTCTCACTATGCTCTACTGCTCTCATCATCAGCCCAACCATATTAGTTCACATATTTAAATTAACATCTTTGCATAATAAAAATTGTACATATTTAAGGTTTACAACCTGATGCTTTGATATATGCATACACAGTGAAATGATTAATCATGATTAAGTTAAGTAACTTATCACCTCTACATTGCTCCCACTGTGTGTGTGTGTGAGAGAGAGGGAGGGGGGGGGAGAGGGAGAGAAGGGGGGTGATTTAAGATCTATCATCTTAGGAAATTCAAGTATACAATCGGTACGGTACTGGTAACTATTATCTCCATACTGCTGTACATTAGGTCTCCAGAACTCATTTATCTTGCATTAACTGAAATTTTGTACCCTTTTAATGCTGTTTCTAAAATATTTTTTACAAAATATCCTTTACACAAATAAATGTTGAAGTTCAAACACTGAAATCCTTTTTGATTCTTTTAAAGAAATTATAAGAAAATTATTTTAAGGAATTATTATAATTCAAAAGTTCTATTATTACTTAGTTGGTAAACTGTTGTTAATGACAGTCAAATAACAACTCAAAGACCTGTGAACAACTCCGTAAAACACTTAATCCAAAAGGACTGTGTTTTCCTTCTAAAAATATAGTAAGCTAGCAATCTGTAGTACAGCAAGTACAGAATTATGAATTTTTGGAATAAAACCACATTGTAACATAAAACTTAGGTATAAATAAACTTACTTTCATAAATATTATGACAATGAAGAAATGGCAACAAGCTGTCAATTTAATGCAACTAATATTTTCCAATTAATTTCTATTTCAGACACACATACTAATGTTTTTACTATAAACATCTGCCTCATTTAAATAAAGTGACGATTTTCAATACTCCTACCATTTCCTAAGATGTTTTAAAATGATTTGTTAAAACTTCAACAAAATCACAAATTTGGAGATTTTACATGCACAAGTTTATGTACTCTATCAGTTAAACACTGATCCGCAAGGTGGTGAGTTGGTGTGAAAATACAGCAAAGCTTTATCCCATTGCTTCTGTGACTTTTTTAGAAAGGTTGGACAAAATGTAAAGGAAGGCTTGAGATTTAAAGGAGGATTTTTTAAAAGTTTGAAACAGCTTAAAAACCTAGACTATTTTTATATTTTTCACTAACAGTTTTAAAGAGTTACTATTAATAACACTGTCTTGAAAGCAACCTCTTGTTCTTATATTTCCAAACTGTCCCATTCTTACAGATGTCTAAAACTTACTTTTCTTTTCCCTCTCTCCCACCCTCCCTCCCTTCCTTCTTTCCTCAACAAACTCATAATAGTAAGTGTATGCCAGACAGTGTTAATTCATTCAATTCTTACAGTAACCCTCTGAGGGAGGTTGTAGGAAAATGGCCGGGAATTAGACTGTTGTCCTGAGACAAGTCTTCGGTGCGGACTTTGGAACACCAAGTCCTGGGGGGTAGAACACTGCCCGGGCAAGCACTGATAAAATTGTTTAAAGGAAACAGCTGATCCCTATGGCCTTTTCCTGCATACCTGAAAGAAAGCTATTAGTTAATTATCCTTCTCTGCACCTGAATCCATTCTAGGCTAATCTGACCCAGGCTCTGCTAATGTACTTGATGAGCAAAGACATGAATAAATACGAAGAGGCTGCAGAGACTGGGCTCTCAGTCCTAGATGCTGGGAGTCCCCTGTACTCATCTTTTCTGTACGTTGTGTCTTGTATGTTTTTCTTAACTCTTGCAGCACCTGCCTCTCATGCACACCACTGCTGAGCTGGTCTCAGCAGCAGGTACTATCATTGTTCCCATTTTATAGTGAGGGAATGGAGGCACAGAAGGTAAAGTAACTTGCTCAAGGTTCCAAATGTTATAAATGGCAGGGCCAGGATTCAAACCTGAAGTTCATACCAAAGTGAAGTCATTTCTTTTAAAAGTGTTTCTAATTGTTACTGTCACTACTCTTAAAACTTCAGCAACTAAAAGTAATGTTTATTTCCCATAAACTACCAGGGTTCCGAAGTAAAAGGCAAAGGAAAGGGGCTCTAACTGATTGTTTATCAAGTTCGTGGGCCAAAGAAAAATGACAAGAGTGTGTACAGGAAAGAATAACTGAGGCAGAAGATAACACATTCACTTGAGGGCAAAATTGTCTGGAGGTGCCTGAAGAACATGTGAGCAGAGCTGGCGGGTAAGTGGTAGGGTGTTAATCTGAAACTTAAAGATAAGGGGAGGTCCGTGCTGGAGCCAGAGAAAACCCAGAAGGCTCCAAGAGCAAGTGAGCTCGAGGGGTGGTCAGGATTCATGCAAAACAAGGAGGAAGGCAGCCTGCAGTCCAAGTAGCAGAAGGCTCATGGCAACATACAAGTTTTGGACTTGGCACAAGGCTCATTCATATAAGCAGAGCAGTAACATGAAACATCAGAGAAAGGCAATTCTTATGTAAAAATTAATTAAACACTCATAACACAATCTATAGAGGCACATGGTATGGTTCTTAACTGATGTGGTCAGAATGTCTCCTGGCTTAGAATGTGAACTCCTTACCAGCAAGACTAGCCTGTGTACCTATGTTATTTGCATTTTTCAGAGTGAATAAGTATCAGGCTAGTATACCAGCCTCATTTTTAATACATTGAAGTCTAAACATGTGAAACTGAAGATAAGCTAAGGCTATTATATTTCATGTAAACATTTTAAAATGCATTTATGTAAAGGATTATTAGATTATTTTTAAAATATACAAACGTAAGAGAGTTTCAATCACTTTAGAAATATACACGTACAGACATTTACTATTAATTAGACATTTAGTGTTCAGCTTATGTTAAAGTTTATCTGAGCACCTACTAAGGTCAAAGTGCAGTGCACAGAGGAAAGCCTCAGAGGCCGAAGACACGAGCCATCTGAAGAGCCTCCTCTGACGTAGGGTATATTCATCTTGCCATACTGACATCATTAATGTCAACCAGAGAACTCGACAAACATTTCTGGTAGGTTGCAATATAAGCTAGCCTTTGAGAAAGAGTGGGTCTTGGTAGCAAGTTATGAAAAGAAGACTGGGCACTCAGAACCAGGGGAATATTATGCAACAGTATTTGGCTACATCAATTAAGAACCATGCCATGCACCTATACAGATTGTATGTTAATGACTAATGGATATTTTCAAAAGAACTGTCTTTCTTTCATTGTCTTTACAGTTAAAATTTATGTAGTAGGTAATATATGATAAACACTTTTTCAAAAGTTACAATAAAGGAGATAGTGCAAAGTCTCCCTCCTAACCAGATGTTCTCTCCAGATATTCATTCCTCCTCAGATACTCCATAAAACTGCATTTCTTATAAGCTATTTTAATCTTAGATTTTCTTCTAATTGATTGGCAGTTCCATGATTTAGTGATTCTTAAACACCTACAGTATGATATGATTCCTTTTGTCCCCCAAATTTGCACCAAGAATATTGGTACTCTATAATCTAGGTTGGAGTTCAAGGTGAAGACAGTAATATAGACTTAAAAGAAAAAGCCTGGATCTTACCTTTCAGGTAATGTAGTTTTAGCTTTATTTCCTTTTTGTAAGATAGAATTTTCCTCTATTCTACCAAAGTTCTGTTGAGTCAAACAACTTACCTAAGGAATGTCCATTAAAACACACACACACACCCTCTGCCTATGTGCCAGTCCTTTATAATCTAAAAGCTTAAATCAGTGAACCAAAGTTGATCACTATACCTTGTACATTAACAGAGCACTGAGTTGTGGTGTATTGTTTAGAGTTGTTGTCTCCAAAATGGGTGCATGCATGCCAAGGCAGAGCATAAGGCAAGCCTTTGCCAAGTAGGAAAAATCAGAACTTGTTTACAATTACTTTTCCTTTCAAAATTTATACTGTGGGAAGCTTTATCATCTACATAATAAATCAATATACTGGTACATGTATAAATTTTATAAAGACACATTGGGAATGTATATTCTAATATATTTTGCAAATGAGGGTACATAATAAAAAAATAACGTGTTCATTTCTAAAAATAAACATTATATTGAGTTTCTAAAATATATAAAGCGCTACTCTGAGTGGAATAGGTAGGGAAAACAAACCGCAACAGGGACAGATCAATGCTGGACTAGACTACAAATTCTTAAGAAGGAAAAGTAGGTAGCTTACTTTTTGATATGTGGTTCTTTTTCAATCATGTTACTGCTGTCAGAATTACTGAAAATGAAGGGGATGTAGCATGGTTAAGGAGATGGGCTCATCTGAATTCACACTGTCAGGTTCAAATCCTGAATCCACCACTTACATGATATAAGGGTTATAAATATGTGTAAGCGGCCTTTTCCAATGTCTGGTAATTTGACATCCAAAATGTTAACAATTATTTAATAAAACGAATGGCATTTAATAAACATTAGCTTTCTACAATAACTGAAATGAAACAGCTGACTTACGTTTCATTTAGGTAACATTTTGGAATGATACATTTTGGAACTAACTGAAAGGTATTTAAACAAATGGAAGCTTTTTTCCTTTTTTTTTTTAATCCAACCAAAAAAATTCCCTCGTATCACTGCCATGAACTTTTGTCTTGGAATAGCTAATGTAAATTAAACAGTGTCAGTCCCTAGCCAAATGGATACCGGAATAACTGTGTACAGTATATCTTCTTGGCTCCACTTTTATGTGGAACATGTGTTCATATTTTGACCTTTTGTCTTTTTTTTCTAATACAGAAACATTTCTAAACAGCAGCAACTAGAATGAATTCTTTTTTTTAGTTTCCAAACATATAAAGCTACACATGGCAAAGCCTATTGCTGAAACATTTATAAATGTTACACCAACTGTGTTTATATATCTGATTTTTTAGATTTTGTTTTCATATAAGCCATGACCTACAAATTTTAGATCAAATTCTTTCCACAACATAATTACATAATGAAGCAGTCTGAGTCATTTTGAATTTCCAAAACACAAACCTTGCCCCCATTAGAGATAATAAATAATTGGCATCATAGTGAGTTTTTAATATGCGCTTCTGTGACTACCCCAACCCCAACAAAATGGCTATCATTGTGTTGGCTGTTTTTTTTATTTGACAATTTAAGGGAAAAGAGGAAAGTGTCCCTTACTAAATAGTCCAGTGTCGCATGTTTTAAAATTCTTGTGGCGCCTGACCAGGTGCAGTAAGTAGAGCATCGGACTGGGACACAGGGGACCCAGGTTTGAAATACAGAGGTCGCCGGCTTGAGTGCGGGCTCACCAGCTTGAGAGCGGGATCACTGGCTTGAGCATGGGATCATAGACATGACCCCATGGTCACTGGCTTGAGCCCAAAGGTCATTGGCTTGGAGCCCAAAGTTGCTGGTTTGAGCCCAAGGTCACTGGCTTGAGCAAGGGGTCACTCGCTCTCATGGAGCCCCCTGGTCAAGGCACATATGAGAAAGCAATCAATGAACAACTAAGGTGCTACAAGGAAAAGCTTATGCTTCTCATCTCTCTCCCTTCCTGTCTGTTTGTCCCTATCTGTCCCTGTCTCCGTCAAAAATAATAATAACTACACAGTTTGATTTTTAAGATAAGTAGACAATGGAAGTATCTATGCTTTATTGTCTAGGTGCTTTATTCTATGTCCCATTCAGACGAAGTCGAGTTCACTCGAACCCTTCACATGTCCCAACTGATCTTACTCCTCTTTCAGTTCCTGTACCCTGCCTCTTCTTGCCTTTCTCCTTGTACCTCCCTCTGTAACTTTTCTGAAAGCCTCAAATAAAGGATGGAAAAGAGTTTGAAAAGGACACTATTTCAAGTCCTTTGATTTTCTAATTTTAATACTAAAACAATTCACTAAATACTATCAAAATTAATAATGTTTTTCACTGTCTACTTTGAAAATCACAATTGCCATCTATAACTCAAAATATTTTTTTAGATTTCTAATATTATTGGTTTATGCTCATAAGTAAAATAATGGCTTCAATACTTTAGCCATTTGTCATGAATGATGTAATCCATTTCGGGAGGATTTGAAACTACCACATTATTTCTAATACCAAAAGGCCATTATGTCTCATTAACTACAAAATCCTGGGCACTTAGCTACAAATCATGAGTTGAAAGATTGTGGGTTTTTTTGTTTTTTTACCATGCTACAAAATTGCACATTAAATCCTAAGTAGACCTGCACATAAACTTATTTCCTACCTCATCTCTCTAAAAAGAGCAAATGCTAGATTATCTCCACCAAATACAGTGAAATTGCTATTCTCCATGGAAAGTTTAAACCTCTGGAAGATTTCATGTTAATGAAATAATTTGTTTAACATACAATCAACATTTTATATGTCCTATGGGCCTTACAAATATTAATTTATTTAGCCTTGTAGCAACTTTATGAGGTAGGTATTATTAGTATGATAACATGTCAACATGTCCACCACAGCCCTTCATACATAAAAGAAATGCTGTCTAAATTTAAAGTTAACCCCCAAAAAACTGATTTTCATGAACATTTTTCAAACTGATTAAGTGTATTTAAGAAGTTGATTATATATATATTTTTTACAGGGACAGAGAGAGAGTCAGAGAGAGGGATAGATAGGGACAGACTGACAGGAACAGAGAGAGATGAGAAGCATCAATCATCAGTTTTACGTTGCAACATCTTAGTTGTTCATTGATTGCTTTCTCATATGTGCCTTGATCGCGGGCCTTCAGCAGACTGAATAACCCCTTGCTCAAGCCAGCAACCTTGGGTCAAAGCTGGTGAGTTTTTTGCTCAAGCCAGATGAGCCCGTGCCAAGCTGGCAACCTCAGGGTCTCGAACCTGGGTCCTTCTGCATCCCAGTCCGATGTTCTCTCCACTGCGTCACTGCCTGGTCAGGCAGAAGTTGATAATATATTAAAAGATATTTTAACTTTTAGTCAGTTAAAATTAACCACAACAACTAAAATTTCTTTAGCTATACGTTGACGGCTATAAGCAGGAAGCAAGAGCTGACAATCGGTTGCTTTGTCTCATAATAATCTCTAGTCACCTTAAAGTTGCTACATTAAGGGCACACAGAAGGGAACCTAATAAATCAGCCAAAGTAACAATTCTTTCAAGCTATAATTACTCTCTACAATTTCCTGCTATCAGTCAGGCCACGAACTCAAAAGATAAACATACTTCTTACTTTGAGTATGAACATAATTAAAAATATTTTCACAGCAGATTTTTGGGAAGTCAATCTGTCTATTGCCCTTACTACTTTGTCATCATCTCATTTTAGGAAGATCACATAAACCTTTCAACAGATGGACTTCTGACTTTTATTCTTCAAGTTACAATGAAACTTCAGTTCTTTTAACTCTTAAGAGCTATCTGCTCATAACCATCTAAGAAAATTTTTACAGACACGTGACTATTCTTCTCAACTCTCCTTCAACCATTTCTTCTCACAGTAACTTTGTTCTCTTAGTTTCCCACGGCCACAAACACAACCTCTACCACCACGAACTCCAATTTTCCAATACTATGCATGATTTTGAGGATCTTCAACAAAGATCTGACATAGGTTAGAGTGTAGAGGATTAAGTCAGTTTTTAAGTGGTTGGTGTCCACTTTAAATTATTTTCCACAATATAGAAAATTACTTCTTCCATATTTTATATTAGTTTATTTTTCTTCTAGGTTGACTGCTTTTCATATACCCATATATGTTTTACTTTGTTTTGGCTATTTGTCAATTTATTAAGAGTATTTTTGAATTTTATTTCCTTAATTTTATAATTTCAGCTATTTCACTGAAGAAATTGTTAATTGACCCAATGATGCTTACGTATAACCACTATAGGCATTCTGTTTTTTTAAAAGTTCATGTTACCTTACTTTGCTTTTATACAACACCTACATTATTGCTATTTTCACTAACCGAAAATAAATTGAAAGATTTTCCCTTGTCTTTTTGTTTGTTTTTTTAGCAGGACAGAGAGACAGGAAGGAAGAGAAATAAGAAGCATCAACTCCTAGTTGTGGCACTTCAGTTGTTCACTGATTGCTTCTCATATGTGCTTTGACCAGGGGGCTCGAGCCCAGACAGTGACTCCTTGCTCAAGCCAGTGACCTTGGGCTTCAAGCCAGCGACCTCTGGACTCAAGTCAGCAACCCCACTCTCAAGCTAGTTAGCCTGTGCTCAAGCTGGAAACCTTAGGGTTTTGAACGTGGGACTTCAGCATCCCAGGTCTATGCTCTATCCATTGTGCAACCACAGGTCAGGCAGGATTTTCATTTTATTGAAGAAAGGCAAAAAGCAAAAGCAGCATTCAGCCTTTGTTTTACAGCAAGCCATTAGAAATAGTGCGTACCCTGAGCACTGCTTTTACTACATGTCAGTGTTATTTCAGGTTTTCTGTGCTATTTGGCATGATTCAGTAGGTTATTCTTTAGGTCAAAAATTTTTTCCATATGAATTAATGATACAGTTGATCCTTGCACACCACAAGTTTGAATTGCACGAGTCTACTTATATGCAGATTATTTTCAATAAATACTGTAAATGTATTTGCTCTTATGATTTTCTTAATAATCTTTTTTCTAGCATACTTTATTGTAAGATACAGTACATAATACATATATCACTTTAAAAAATGTATGTTAAAAAATATGTATGTTAACCGACTATGTTACCATTAAGGCTTCCAGTCAACAGCAGGCTATCGGCAGTTAAGTTTTTGGAGGAGTCAAAAGTTAAGCATGGACTTTCAACACCATGTGACTTGGCACCCCTTACTCCCCCGCTTCCTGTTGTTCTGTAATTGCTTCTTCACTTTCCATAAGATTTCCATAAGATTTCATAGGAACTCTCTACTTTCAGATGGGAGAAAGTGGTAATTACCATAAACGCCACTACAAATTGGTACTAATCCAACTCTTTGGCCTGTAAAATCGAAACTCTTCTAATAAATTCCAGGCCTGCGGACACTACTCTTTCAGAAGTGACAGGTCAAGCTTTATGCACCTTCTACGGAATGGGCAAGAAAGAGTCTCCATTATAGCTTTCCTTAAGAGTTCCCCAAAAGGGGGATCACCATACGCCATTACTCTAATACCTAAAAAGTACCCGTTTAACCAGAATTGATAGAAAACTAAAAATAGAAATAAGAAGTGATAAAATTAGAAAATAGGAAATGGGAAAGCTATCAGCAGAAGAGTAAAGACCACCTTCACCCATCTATTTGGCCTGGTGCCATCAATGGCCCTACTACCAGACTCTCGCTGGCTTGTTTGATTCAACCACCAAACTGAAACATCAATGTCATATTCCTGATCCCCATGTGAGTCAATGGGCACCAGTTTCATGTAAAAATCTTGCCTATTTCCCCATTCTCCCATAAATACCAGTTACTTGTCTTATAGAGATTAATGAGAATGGTAGAATGGTATGAACAAATCAATGCAATTTTATCACCATTACTGGAATAATAATCAGGAAAATCTGACCTGTGAGACAGCCAATAATACCAATTTAATTTAGGAAGAACTCCCTGATAGGCTTGGGTCAGAGAGATGTAAGGTTCTTCTACTTACTAACCCTATGTATGACCTTGGACAAGTTAATTTTTCAGAGCTTTAAAGATAAAACACATTAAGGTAGAGTCTGACATTATATAAATGCTCAAGTGATGTGAGTCCCACAACCTTCGGGAAAGAAATGCTGGGAGTTCAAGAGTACGGGGATGTAGCCAAGCCGACCTGTATTCCAATCCTGGTTTTGCAGCATGCTAACTGTGCAATACTGGGCAAGTGCCAGTCTTATCTTTCTCATAAAGCTGGGATGATGAATTGAAGCATTTAGCTATTGCCCAGCACACACTGAGTATCAATAAATTGTTAATAGGAGAAAGATATCATTATCATCACTGTCTGCTGATCAGTGTTTCTCAAAGTATGGTCAGGAAACTGAATAGTATCAGAAAGACTGGGAATGTCTAAAAAAAACACAAAAAACAACCCATGTCCCAGCCAAACCTATTCAAAAAAATTCTCCAAGAATGGTATCTGGAAATATTAATTTCTGAATCAGACTTCCTTGAGATGCATACTAAGAGTTAAAAATTACTGATCCAGCTGGTCTTGTGCTCTGTCACTAACATAAGACTTAGCTTCTAGTGCTTATTCTTTATTATGCTAGAATTACCCTGTATGTTTTTGTTGTTATTGTTTTTATTATTTTGGTACTGTTATGGACCTAGACATTAAGTGGATAGGCCCACTTCTGCTTTGCTTCCCAAAGGCATCACTTCAACTTTCTTTTCCCTCTCTGACCAGAAGTTGGCACACCATGGCCTTGGTCTGTGGTCAATTTTGTATAACCCCAACCTCCAGAGGGAATACGTGTTCAACGGGTTGGTTTTCTAAAAAAGAATATGCATGTTCAAGAAAACATCTCCAGGTTATCTTATCATTCAATTATTGAACATATGTACCCTGATTTATTAATGTCACCCCATTAAAATTAATAAAAAAATAACAGGTATTTATATTATATTTATGGTAACCTTTTACTAAGCATTTTGTACTCCCTAACAAGAAAAACTCTTTGAAATCATAATCTCATAGGTTTAAGTATTAGAGCCTTATTTCCAAAGAGTAAAGTTGATACTGCAAAGACTATATAGCCTTGTGTTTTTTAATTTATGAATATATAAAGATTATTTTTATGAATCCAAGTAATGTTTTCAGTTCTTTTTGTTCCCAGAAATATGTATATCCAATTTTGTTTTTCAACCTGTGGTAAAAAGCATTTGGTTTGTTTCCAAAACACAAAGCATACAGTTAAAACATCAGTGCTGAAGTAAAGGCGCTGTTTTCATGACTGCTATTTATTACCTCAATTATTACTACATTAACATATTTACATGACCATTAACTACAAAGTGCTGATTTGCTAATAAAACAGATGAACATAAAAATTAAAAGATGATAAAATAACTCATGTTGACTTTTTTATATTTAGTAATTGAGCTTTCTCTGGTAAATTTCATTTTGCTTTTTATTTTATCTTAACAAGTAGTGATTATGATGTGTAACTACTTTTGGAAAATAAATGACTTAAATTGACCTAAAAAAAAAAAAAGAATATGCATGCGACAGAGACCAAATGTTGCTCACAAAGTCTAAAAGTATTTACTGTTTGAGCTTTTACTAAAAAAAGTCTGCCAGCCCCTTGTAAGCCTGCAATTGTTTTTAAACTCCAGGTCTCAATACAATTTACTTTAAGAAAAGAAAATTGAGTGTAATACAACATATTCTAGTAGATATTTTCTACTGCACCTACCAGGGGCAAGTACCATTGCCTCTGATGTTGTGTGTGTGTGTGTGTGTGCGCGCGCACGCGCCCATGCAGTGGCTAATGATCAAATTGTATTTGGTTGCAGTCAAAAAACTGTTTAAGTCCTTGGAGGTAGGACTGGGGTTAACAAGTGCAACTGATTAACAAGTCTTTATTAAAACTCACACTGACTAATTTTTACAATAAAGATGCCTTGGACAATATAAAAGCATACAAAATGATTCCTGCTGTTTAGAAGTTAATAGCTTATTTTTTCATTCAAAATAAAAATAAAATCTGCTTTGTGCATAATATACATTGCTGTAAGGAAAAAATGGAATTATCAATGCCAATACTTCAAAAGCATTATACAAACAAAATATTTTAGTTATACTAACCATATTGTATTGAGCATCTATAGGTTCTTTAACAAGTGCCTTAGTTCCTAGTTTCCTCCAACCTTGGAAACTAGTCCTTCTTTCCTTTGTGTGTGTGCATGTGCATATATATGTAAACATTTGTGCATGCATGTGTTGGAAGCATATAAAGAAGTATTAGATGTTTCTGTCCTTTGTGTTATTCACTAATGGCTTCTTCTCATTTATTTGAAAGGTGTATTGCTTTATCCTTTTCTTGTTTCTAGTAAGAAAGGCATTTGATTAAATTCTTGTGCAAAAAGAACAAATACGACTGATGAAAAAATTTAAGTGACAATCTTTCCCTTTATCTTCATAGAGCACTAATTTCCAGGGATTTTGTAATTATTTTGAAAAAGCTAAAAAATATTATTTTATAACATGTTTCAGTTTTGTAAAGAAAAGAAACACCAAATCCTAGGTACATACACAAGAAAATGATACTTGAAAATGTTTTCATTTATGAAATGGCTGCAAGCACACAAACCACAAGAGCTGTGTAAATAAAAGCTGGTGCAATGCTGAACGCACGTTTGCCTTACACCACAAAGAGAAACAGTTGCACACTGCACACCATGTTGTTTCAGCTGGGATGCCATAAAGATAGGATTAAGGCATTTGTGTCAATACAGGCGGCTGAAATGTGCGTGTGTATGTGTGTGTTAGGGAAACAGGGTTGTAAGCAGAAGGGGTGGGACTTGCTAAGAGCAGCTTTTTGAGAAAATTCCCTTTCTTTCCCATTCATTCTTTCTGGTTTCAGTGGCTGGTACAGTCCTTACAATTACTCACAGGTTTTTCATTCTAAGGACAATTTACAAGCTTTCAAAACTTCCTATAGTGTTTTCCGCACACTTTTTTTTTTTAGAGTACCAAATCAGTCAATATTTCTTTCGTATAAAAGGTAAACAATTAGCCCGTTTTCTCATTCCAAAGACTTTGTTGTGCTAAAGGCTAAAAAAGATTCTTTGTTGTGCATACAAAAAATAACACAACGCGGCGGTAAAGGTAAATTGGAAAAATAAAAGGTTACTTTATTTCCAAGATTGTCAACGCTATTAACCATAAATTTAGCTCTGCCCCAATTTCATGCTTTTAGAGAATTTGCCCTGTTAACCACAAAGCCAATCCAAGTAATACCCCTCGCCTTTTCGCTGTGGTCGCTCCATTAATAAGTATGAGCTAAAGAGGATGCCAAATGGGCCAGTTTGCTCTATGTACACAGTATCTGTCCAAAGGAATTATCTCTAACCACAGTGAAAGTTGTCTTGCAGATGCCCACCCGGCACCGGCCGTCCTCTGCCTCTCAGCTTGGGCCAAGGGGCAGACTGGCAGAGAACCCTTACCTTTCCGCTTCCCACCTCCAGAGGAGGGTACGAGGGGAAAGGCATGACAAGAGAGCAGAGTAGGCAGGTGGGCGAATGGGAGAGACAGAAATGGATGCTGAACGGGTGGGCGAGATGGGATGGTGGGGAAGGAGCCTGCGGGGAGAGGTGGGTGAGCACAGCTGCGGGATGAAAATGCACACAGGAGCCAGGCGATGGGACGAGGGGCGCGCAGGGGGTCGGTCCTCACCGTTGAACGCTCCTGCGTCCGCGGCCTCCTCCTCTTCCTCCTCTTGCTCCCCGTTCTCGGAGTCGGTGTGCATGGGCTCCTCGGCGAAGTTGACCCCCTTGCTGGGGGTGCCGCCCCCGGCGGCAGCGTCCGCGTCCCCCCATATCCTGCCCTCGTGGCCCGAGCGCGCGGCGCCCTTGCGCTCGTTCTCCTGCTGCAGGCGCGTGAAGTGCTGCAGCGCGAACTCCAGCAGGTCCGCGGGCTGGTGCCGGAGCACCTCCACGGTGAAAGCCTGCAGCAGCTCCGTCAGCCCTGCCGGGATCTCGATGCTCATCTTGCCTTCCGGGCGGCGGGCGCCTGCGCGCCGCCCTCACCCCTCCCCTGGCGGGCCTCGGGCCCCGCGGACGGCGCTGGCGGCGCTACCGGCTGCGAGCGCGGCGCACCGGGACCGGCTGCCCCGCTGGTCCCGCGCGCGGCTGCTGGGTGCGGCGGCGGCGGCAGCTAAGCGAGCGCCGCTCGGGAGGGCTGCCTGCATCTCCGGCTCCTCCCGCTCCCGCCGCGGCCGCTCCTCTCCCCCGCCCAGGCCGCCCCGCCCCCGCCTCCACCCTGCCGCGGCGAGCGGGGGGGAGCTCCGGAGCGCGCCCACGTGATCCCCGGAAACCATGGTAACCCCGCCGGCAGGCGCCGCGCGCCCGCCAGTCTGGTGGCTTCGGGGCTGAGGGCACTGGCAGGCGAGCGCGGATCTGGAAGGCACGCTGTCGCTGCACCCCGCCCCCCCCACCACAGACGTTCACCAGGGTTGTGCCCTCCCCCCGACAGTAGGCCGCGCCTCGCGGTCCACCTGTCAGCACACGATGGAGCAGGGGGCCCCACGGCGGCATTCTTACTCGTCACTCACCGCTGGGAGCCCACGCAAAGCTGGTGCGGCGCGATTTGCCCAGAAACTTCAGTCTCCACCTCGGTAGTGACATTTCATTTTCTTCCGAGAATCTGCCTGCGTTGATAAGTGTCGGTCATGCCTTTTGTTTAAAGTCATGGAATAGTACTGTTTTTCTTTTGGACAAAGAAATACTATCCCCCGTCTTTGTAACACCTTTTTCTTTTATCACGTTTTATCCAGCCTTTCTCCATTCATCTTTTTATTATATCGCTTTAATGATTCTATTCCATTTTCCACCCTATGAGTTTACTACTATTTATTGTGAGGCACTTATCAAAGTTAGTTGATACTCTTCAAATAGAGTAGTGCAGGAACTGGAATAAAGTCTCATAGGACAGATGATCCTAAAGCAAGAAAAGGTTTGCCTGATTAGACTTATTTATGTTAAATAAAACTTTCCCTTAGGCCTTGAGTGATTTTGAAAGATATCTCCGAAAATAAGAATACTTCTGTATAAAGAGAAATAGAATTAAAGATGTGTGCTTTCAAAATAGAAATCTTGACTTTGAAATAAGGCTAATTATGCAAATGTTTACAATTTTGAATTATAAAATTGTCTTTTGCCAATTAAATGCTATCTTAAACATACATCATTTTCTGTAGTGACCACCATATTATTGTAAATAAAATATTTCAAGGGCAAGCTCATTTAGTTATCCTGAGTTATCTATCTACCCGCAAAAAAATAAATACATGACTCAAGAAATTCAGAGACTAGAAATCCAGATATAACAAAATAGTCCCATTTATAAAATACATCTTGATATTAGCCTTTTTTATTAATCCATAGCAATTGCAACTGAATTCACTCCATAAATGAATATTTTTGCTATTTTTGCTTTTTTTCAACCTCATAATAATATATTTTTAAATATAGTAATGTACTTTTTGTAAGTGTCAAGCATTTTCAAAAGCATGCTTTTGTTAAATATTACAATCCTCACTGCCTGGCCCACAATATTAAGCTAATTACATAAGCATTATTAACTTTATAAATCTAGTAATTTAAGACAAATTTGCATCATCTGTGTGTAGTCATGATGTTTTGATTAAGATTAGCATTGTTTGCATGTGGTAGAAAATGCAAAATAATTCAGTATCTTAAACAAGATAGAAGCTTATTTCTCTATAATGAAATATGTAAGCAGTTCAGGGCTATTATGGTGGTTCCATGATCAGCAGGCATGCAGCCTGCTTGAAGCTCCCTGCTCTGTAATCCTCAGTTTGTGGTCCAGAATTACAGCTCCATGTTCAGACATCTCACCCATACTTCAGCAACAGGAAAGTGGAAAAGGGAAGGGAACTTGTTCCCAACCCCCCACACCCTATCTCTAAAGACGTTTCTAGGAAGTTAAACAGACCTAGTATTCTTATATCCTCTTGGCCAGAATTTAGTCAAGACGGCCACATCTATAGTGTGACAAATAGCATTTTCCAAAAGTAGCTGCAAAAATATCTCCTGTTCCATGTGCTCTTCTGTGCCACTCCCCTATCAACAGTTGAAGTATTAATTCCTGTCCTTTGACTCTGTATGGACGTTTGATAGATGTTATCCCAGTATGACAGAAACACCCAATGCTGTGATTCCCTGTCTGAAATTGTATCCCACAGAATCTGTGAGCATAATAAAAAGGTTGTTTTAAGCCTCCAAGATTCAGGGTAATTTGTTACATAGCAATTGCAACTGAAACGCATGGCTATAAGGAAAGTTTGGAAATGTGATCTTTATTTTGAGCAGTCATGTACCAAATAAATATTTGCAAATCAACAGGAACCAATTGTGGGAACAATAATCAGTATCTGTCACAATGCTCACACCCTTTCCCCCAGATATGGCAGAAGAAAAAAGCACTCCTTTCCCAAACAGTTACAAGAGCCATATTTCAAAGCAATATCTTGCTTTATGTTCAAAAATGCATTTAGTCCTTTTTGTTACTCTCTGAGGCTTGGTAGAGGTCTCTGTGATCAACCATACTGCCAGTCATTTCTTTAGGGGTATAGCAGTGAGTCAAACACGAAATGCGTATTTGGATTAGATAACCTATACTGTGATATTACTGTACAAAAGTATAATATTAAAAGGCGACATTTTGAATTTAAAATATCTTTTCAGGTAGCTCCCTTATAACAATATTTATTTGCATTAATTCTTAAATCAATAAACATGACCTGGAAAAGTAAAGCTTGATCCTCCTGATATTCCTTTTATGTTAATATTGTTCTCAGAACAAATGCTTACTTTTCAAATCATAGGTTGACTTTTATTCACTGCCACATAACCATTTTGGTAGTGTTGTATGATTTTCTTCGCCTTCATTTTATAAATACTTCCTTTGAACCCTGGAATGCAGAGACTGGCTTGTGGGGAGTATTTATCTTTGAATTCTTTAAAAGAACAGGACTGATATGGATTTACGAAGCAATTTGCATTAGCTTCTCTGAGAACCAGAAGCAACTATGAGGGAACTCCAAGAGTTCAGCATTGGAATAAAATAAGACTGCTACCAAATTTGTTTTCATGCATTAAGAAAATTTAAAATATTAAAAGAATATTGGCTAAAGACATCAATTTGTTTGTAAGTAGCTGCCAAAACAGGTTAATAGCATGGACAAGTCAATAGTTTGGGTAAGCTTTACAAATGATAATAATAACTATGACCAATCTATCATACAGAATTTCTTATCAATACTTGAGATGTATCCTGATTAAGTGTCTTTGTTACAAGAAATGTATATGCACTCAAAGGGGGGAAACAGGCAAATAGAAAGGACACAGGAGCTATGTTTGCACAGGGCCCACTGTGGCCATCACTGTCGGTTACATGTACCTTAGCAGTTCAGCACTGACTCTGGGTTTGGTGTGTCCAGTTTATATTCTCAAGAGAGAGAATCCAATTAATTGGCCTTGACCATCAGTAAATTGGCTGGCCTTGAATGAGAGCTTTTCACCTGATGAGGTCAGTGTGGCCAGTGGGATGCAGGATAAGGTAGAGGTCAAGTAGTATAAATATGACAAGGTGAGCCTCTTCAGCAGACAGAAAAGTGCAAAACTTGGGCACTGCAGGTGGAACAGGCACTTCACAACTTATCTGCTAAAAGATGCGTCTCACAGCCTGAAAATATTGAGAACGTTTGGACTGAGACCAAATAGAATTGTTCATCTCTAGAGGTAGCTTTACAAAAGGTTGTATGTTTATGAAGACCCATTTCTCAAACCTCAGCAAGCCTTGGAAGCACCTGCCTGGCTCCCTAAAGCTCAGGTGCTGGCTCTACCTCCTGACTTACAGATTCAGTAGGTCTGAGATAAGGCCTAGGAATCGGGAATTAGTGTTTCTCTCAAACTTCTAGGTGATGTGTAAGCTGCAGGTCTGGAGACCACACTTTGAGATCCACTACACTACGATCCCCAAGGGAGAGTTGATACTCACACTAAAAACAGCTGCTTGACATCCCCGGCTTGAGTGCAGGGTTGCTGGCTTGAGCGTAGGATCATAGACGTGCTTACCCCCAGGTCGCTGGGTTGAGCCCAAGGTTGCTGGCTTGAGCAAGGGGTCACCAGCTCAGCCTGTAGCCCCCCAGTCAAGGCACATATGAGAAAGCAATCAGTAAACAATCAAGGTGCCACAACAAAGAATTGATGCTTCTCATCTCTCTTCCTTCCTGTCTGTCTATCCCTTTTTGTCCCTCTCTCTGTCTATATCTCTGTCACAAAAAAGGAAAAAAAAAACCCACCAGATACTTGAAGTAACTTTTTTGCTTAACATCAAAGCATATTTCTTCATTGGCTAAATTAAATGTAGCTTCATTGTTGTGTTCTCTCTTAATGGGTTTTTCAAAGTTAGAGAGATCCTCAAAAGCAACAGAGAATATATCCTTAAATGGTATATTTCATAAATAGAAAGTGGGTTTCCTATTAAGGGCTAGTTTGGACTCAAGTTTATCTCTGCTTCCTGAAATTCCACTAAAATAGTGGCAAAGGGAATGGAGAAAACAGAACTTTAAACTTGTAAGCACAAGAAAACCATAATAAAATTTAAAAAAATATTTTTAATTATTCAGCCTTAAAAAGGAAGGACATTTTGACACATGCTACAACATGGATGAATTTTGAGGATACTATGTTAAGTAAAATAAGACAATCAAAAAAGACAAATACTGTATGATTCCACTTACATGAGGTATTTAGGGTAGTCAAAATATTTAGAAACAGAAAGTAGAATGCTTGTTGCCAGAAGTTGAGGGGAGGGGGAAAGGAAGACTTGTTTAATGGGTAAAGAGTTTCAATTTTGCAAGATGAAAGAGTTCTGGGGTTGGTTGCAAAGCAGCCTGGATATACTTAACACTACTGAACTATAGACTTTAAAATGATTAAGATGGTAAACTTTGTTATATATATATTTCCACAGTTTAAAATTAAAAATGTTTTGGCCCTGGTCGATAACTCAGTGCAAAGAGTATTGGTCTGGTGTATGGACATCCTGGGTTCAATTCCAGTCAGGGCACACAAGAGAAGCGACCATCTGCTTCTATCTCCCTCCCTCTCCCCCTTCTCACCCTCTCCTCCTTCTCACCCTCTCCCTCTTCCGCAGTTAGTGGCTCAGTTGGTTCGAATGTCGGCCCAGGGAGCTGCAGATAGCTCAGTGGGTTTGAGCATCAGCCTCAAATGGAGGTTGCCAAGTGGATCCTGGTCATGGCACATGTGGGAGTCTGTCTCACTATCTCCCCTCCTCTGACTCAAAAAAAAAAATTAAAAATGTTTTAATTACAAAAGAAAAAGCAGAAGAGACAAGAGCAGATGAGAATTGTCTGAGAATTTTGGAACTAACTTAGCAAACTAGAGAATGCTGAGACCTAACCTTGGGTGAGGGGTCAGTGAGAGGAAGCCAACAAGAAGCAAGATCCCATCTGTCTCACAGAGCATGGGATCTGGAGACATGGGGTGCTTCTGAGGGGTAAGGAGCGATGATTAATGAAATGTTTATATAGGGAGCTGATAACACAGTCCACCCTCTAGCCCCTCATCTGTCCTCCACAGGCCAGTGACTGCTGTCCTTCATCCCTAGCAGAAGGTGGAGGAGCTGGCTTTCTGTAGAGGTTTGCACAGCTGATGAGGTACTGTACTGAGAAGAAAGGGAACTGATTATGATTTGGTGAACTACTTATCAGTAGCCTCCTTCTTCCACTTGAAGGAAATGTTTACCTCCTGTTCTTTTCTTCAGCCATTCCCCAACCGACTTCACCTGGATTCGTCCAACCAGGGGATGAGAGAAGAAACAACTTGTTAACTATTCCCTAACCCCCTCATCCAGTTAATGATGTCCCCATCTCTCCCTTCCCCCTTCGTGCAGCCATTGAAACTAGCTAATCAGGAAAGAGTAAGATTGTACAGTCACCAGCCCAGCCAATGGGGCAAGACCCAGCATAGGGCCCACATTAAGATTTAAAATAAAACCCAAACCCCTGTCTGCACACTTGCTGGCTGGCTTTCACTAGGGGCAGCATGCCCTTCTGCAGAAGTATTTAAAGTTGCCTTGCTGAGGTATTTTGTCTTCATGAGTCTTGCTTAATTCCACCTCTAACACACTGGACTCCCAAATTTCTGAGAACCAGATTCATACCCTCCCAGGCAGGAAATTGTAGGATTCCTCTTTAGGGAACTAACAAGCCCAAGAGACAAGAAGTACAGATGCTGATATTTGAGGCTGAAAAACACAGCTTTCTGTCTTCTTACCCCATTGTGAAGCTCCCCAGTCAATGGCCACAACCACCTCTACATACTTTGTAAACATGAGGTCAGGTAATAGTCACCATTGTCCTGTAAAAACTTTTAGAATGAATGACTGGGACCAAAATAAATGAAGTAAAAGAAAATGTACCTCAGAGAAGTAAAGACCACAGTGAACAAAAAGGAAAATTCAAAAAGCACTTTAACACCCTTAGATATACAATAATAACAATAATAAAATAACATTTATCAACTACTGTTCAGAGCACTTTTATCTATTTTCTCATTTAATGTTTATAAGAACCCTATGAGATATATATATTATTACTCCACAGATGGTAAACCAAGGCACAGAGAGGTCAAATAACTTGTCCAAGATCACAGGTTACATATGGTACTGGGAAGGGACCCCAAGCAGTTTGGCTTCACGTCCACTATTCTATAGTAGGAAAGAATAAGAAATAACTGCTAGAAATTAAAACTGTGATTATATAGCCTGGCCTGTGGTGGCATGCTGGATAAAGCATTGACCTGGAATGCTGAGGTCACCAGATTGAAACCCCAGGCTTGCCTGGTCAAGGCACATAGGACAAGCAATCAATGAACAATTAAAGTGAAGCAATTATGACTTGATACTTCCCACTTTTCCCCTTCCTGTCTGTGTAAAATCAATAAATAAAATCTTTAAAAAGGAAAATAAAACTGTGATGATACAAATATATATAAAACAGATCAAGATAAGTTGAGGAAATTTGTCAGAAAATAGAACAAAAGAAAAAAATTTAGAAAATAATAGAGAAAAAAATTTAAAAGCTCAGTATGAGTTCAAAAAAAATTGTTAAAAATATCATATAGGAATTTATCTTAGAATTGGAAGATATTGGTTTCTAGATTAGAGGGGCCCATGAACGGGCCTAAGGATAGGCCCTTGGAACGGTAAATAAAAACACCCTCGCCAAGCCTTTAATACTGAAATTTCAGGGCACTAACATAAGCAGAAGAGTATAAAAGCTCAGAAGATCATCAGACTTCATAGCAGTAGCACTGGAATCTAGAAGACAATGGACAAGTATCTTCAAAGTGCTGGATAATTCCAGCAAAATAAAGGTAGAATAATGATATTGTCAGATATGTCAATTTTTTAATAATACAAATACCCATTACCTTTCCTCAAGAATCTGAGTAAATTTTATTAAAACAAGGAAATAAACTGAGAAATGGGAATATATAGGACCCAGTAAGCAGAAGAGAAGTGACCGATGCTCCTACCACATCAGCCAACCTGTCTGTGCCTATCCTCTCATACCTGTACTTCTGCCTGTTAATTCAGATGTCCGTGTTCTATCCACCTGTTCCCTCTGACCTCCTCAAGGAAACTGCTTACGTAACTGCCATCTCTTTCTTGTGCCGTTGTTTCACTTTCAACTGGACTACTCGATAGCACACAGACTCCATGCTGCCTGGAATTCCGGGCTTGTAGAATGTCCTCCCTGAGTGTGAGTAGCTCCTGTTACTTCCTTTTAGGCAGTAAAATATGGCAAAGATGAAGAGATTTTGCAGGTGAACTAATGTCCCAAAGCAATTCATTTTGCATCAATCCAAAATGAATTTATCCAGGGCTGACTTAATCAGATGAAAATCCTTTAAACAGAAATGGGGCTCCTGAGTGAGAGACTCCTTGCTGGCTTGGTGGAGTGAGCAGCCCTGTTGAAGAAGCTGATGGAAAATGCTTTTTTACTTAGTTTTCAGGCTGGTTCTCTTTTTACCTCTCTGTCCACGTCTGGATAGTAAAAAAGTCTTATCCTCTTGACCTCTAAATATTGAAGCACATCAAGTCCAGTGGCTATAAAAATTTATTTATATCTAAGTGATTCTCAAATTTATACATCCAGATTACCTCTCTGAACTCAATAATTTTTTTTCTTCAACTGTTTTGCAGTGTCTAATGGCACCTGAGACAGGCTGGTCCACATTGAACACTCCATTACTATCTCTGCCCTACTCACAGCACCTAGAGCAATGCCTGCAACACAGTGGCACTCAATATTTATTGAGTAAAAAGACAGAAAGAGGAAGAAAAGAAAGAAGTTGGGGGGGGGGATGCATGCAGCAGAAAGCCCAAGGGAATTTTTGGGTAATGGTGAAGAAGAGCCTGGGATAGCAGAAGCAGTAAATCAAAGACATACAAAAGGATGTCTCTGAGGAAAAAGAGGCACTGATAATGTGTTTGATTGTTTTGCAAAACACTACACCTCTGGCAGACGTTTTGTGAAATGAATCAAAGATCATTTCAGGGAAAACTAGATAATGAGAAAACAGCACAGTCCAGTCCAGGAAAAACAGAAGGTTGAGCAAGATAGGAAAGAAAATCAAAGAGCACTAGATGTCAGCCATAAGCAATATTTAAATAGTCAAAACAATCAAAACAGCCAATACTGAGAGAACCAGAACATGTGGTGTGGTATGGTTATACAGCGCGGAAAAAGGGGAAGGAACAGTGTAGCTGTGTTTGGTTTGTGTGTCTGTGTTCTGGGAACACAAAAGCGAGAGCACTAAATCGTCATGTCCAAGCAGGAAGTCAACAGAAATGTCTTAAGTGGAACAGCAAGAAATAGTATCATATATATTATTTAGAAACATGTCATTAAACAGGAAAAGAAACAACTTAAATAATTGAAATTGGTTGTTTCTGGGAAATGGGAACAAAATATTCATATTAAGAATATGAATTTTTTTAAATTAATTTTAATGGGGTGACATTAATAAATCAGGGTACATATGTTCAAAGAAAACATCTCCAGGTTATCTTATCATTCAATTATGTTGCATACCCATCACCCAAAGTTAAATTGTCCTCTGTCACCTTCTATCTGGTTTTCTTTGTGCCCCTCCTCTCCCCCCTCTCCCACCTTCTCTTCCCTCCCCCCACCCTATAACCACCACTCTCTTGTCCATGTCTCATAGTCTCACTTTTATGTCCCACCTATGTATGAAATCATGCTGTTCTCAGTATTTTCTGTTTTACTTATTTCACTCTGTATAATGTTATCAAGGTCCATCCATTTTGTTGTAAATGATTGGATGTCATCATTTCTTATGGCTGAGTAGTATTCCATAGTATATATGTACCAAAGCCTTTTAATCCACTTGTCCTCTGACGGACACTTGGGCTGTTTCCAGATCTTCGCTATTGTGAACAAGGCTGCCAGGAACATGGGGGCGCATTTCTTCTTTTCGAACAGTTCTATGGTATTCTTAGGGTATATTCCTAAAAAGTGGGATAGCTGGGTCAAAAGGTAGTTCGATTTTTAATTTTTTGAGAAATCTCCATACTGTTTTCCACAGTGGCTGCACCAGTCTGCATTCCCACCAGCAGTGCAGGAGGGTTCCCTTTTCTCCACATCCTCACCAGCACTTGTTCTGTGTTGTTTGGCTGATGAGCTCCATTCTGACTGGTGTGAGGTGATATCTCATTGTGGTTTTAATTTGCATTTCTCTAATGATTAGTGATGTTGAGCATTTTTACATATGCCTATTGGCCATCTGTGTGTCCTCTCTGGAGAAATTTTTATTCATTTCTTTTGCCTATTTTTTGATTGGATTGTTTGTCTTCCTGGTGTTGAGTTTTATAAGTTCTTTATAAATATTGGTTATTAACCCCTTATCAGACATGCTGTCGAATATGTTCTCCCATTGTGTGGTTTGTCTTTATATTCTGTTCTTATTGTCTTTAGCTGTGCAAAAACTTTTTAGTTTGATATAGTCCCATTTGTTTATCTTGCCTTTTATTTCATTTGCCCGTGGAGATAATTCGGCAAATATATTGCTGCTACAGATGTCACAGAGCTTGCTGCCTATGTTTTCTTCTAAGATGCTTATGGTTTCACGGCTTACATTTAAGTCTTTTATCCATTTTGAGTATGTTTTTGTGAATGGTGTAAGTTGATAGTCTAGTTTCATTATTTTGCAGGTAGGTGTCCAATTTTCCCAACACCATTTATTAAAGAGGCTATCTTTACTCCATTGTATGTTCTTTCCTCCTTTGTCAAATATCAGTTGTCCATAAAGCTGTGGGTTTATTTCTGGGTCCTCTGTTCTGTTCCATTGATCTATGTGTCTGTTCTTATGCCAGTGCCAGATTGTCTTGAGTACAATGGCCTTGTAGTAAAACTTGATATCCGGAAGAGTGATACCTCCTGCTTTAATTTTTCTTTTTAAGATTGCTGAGGCTATTCGTGTTCTTTTTTGGTTCCATATAAATTTTTGGAATATGTGTTCTATATCTTTGAAGTATGTCATTGGTATTTTAATTGGTATTGCATTGAATTTATAAATTGCTTTGGGTAATATAGACATTTAAATGATGTTTATTCTTCCTAACCTTGAGCATGGTATATGCTTCCACTTGTTTGTATCTTCCTTGATTTCTTTTATCAATGTTTTATAATTTTCCAAGTACAAGTCCTTAACCTCCTTGGTTAAATTTACTCCTAAGTACTTTATTATTTTGGTTGCAATAGTGAAGGGGATTGTTTCCTTAATTTCTTTCGCTGACAGTTCATTGTTGGTATATAAAAATGCCTCTGATTTCTGAGTATTAATTTTATATCCTGCCACCTTGCTGAATTCATTTATCAGGTCCAACAGTTTTTTGACTGAGACTTTAGGGTTTTCTATATACAATATCATATCATCTGCAAATAATGACAGTTTTACTTCTTCTTTTCCAATATGGATGCCTTTTATTTCTTCTTCTTGTCTGATTGCTGTAACTAGGACTTCCAGAACTATGTTGAATAAGAGTGGTGAAAGGGGGCACCCCTGCCTGGTTCCTGATTTTAAGGGGATTGCTTTTAATTTTTGTCCATTTAGTATTATGTTTGCTGTGGGTTTGTCGTAGATGGCCTTTATCATGTTAAGGAATGTTCCCTGTATTCCCACTTTACTGAGAGGTTTGAGCATGAATGGGTGCTGGATTTTATCAAATGTCTTTTCTGCATCTATTGAAATTATCTTGTGATTTTTGTCCTTCCTTTTGTTTATGTGATGAATCATATTGATTAATTTGCGAATATTGAACCAGGCTTGCCTCTCCAGAATAAATCCCACTTGATCATGGTGTATGAGTTTTTTCATATATTGCTGGATCCGGTTGGCTAGTATTTTGTTGAGAATTTTAGCGTCTAAATTCATCAGGGATATTGGCCTATAATTTTCTTTCTTTGTGTTGTCTTTGCCAGGTTTTGGGATCAGAATTATGCTCACCTCATAAAAGGAGTTTGGAAGTCTCCCTTCCTCTTGAATTTTTTGAAATAGCTTGAGGAGGATAGGAGTTAGTTCTTCTTTGAATTTTTGATAGAATTCACTTGTGAAGCCATCAGGCCCAGGACTTTTCTTTGTTGGGAGTTTTTTTATAACTATTTCGATCTCATTTGTTGTAATTGGTCTGTTTAGGTGTTCTGCTTCTTCCAGATTGATTTTTGGAAGATTATATGATTCGAGAAATTTGTCCAGTTCACCTAGGTTGTTTAATTTTTTGGCATAGAGTTCTTCATAGTATTTTCTTACAATACATTGTATTTCTGTTGTGTCAGTGGTTATTTCTCCACTCTCTTTTCTAATTTTATTTATTTGAGTCCTCTCTCTTCTTTTCTTGGTGAGTCTAGTTAAAGGTTCATCAATCTTGTTTACCTTATCAAAGAACCAGCTCCTGGTGTCATTGATCCTCTGTATAGTTTCCTTAGCCTCTATGTCATTTATTTCTGCTCTGACCTTTATTATTTCCTTTCTTCTACTGGTCCTGGGCTTTATTTGCTGTTGTTTTTCTAGTTCTTTTAGATGCAGAGTCAGGTTGTTTATTTGAGCTTTTTCTAGCTTCTTATGATATGCCTGTAGTGCAATGAACTTCCCTCTCAGTACTGCTTTTGCTATGTCCCATAAATTTTGAGTTGATGTATGCTCATTATCATTGGTTTCTAGAAACTATTTTATTTTTTCTTTGATCTCATTGTTAATCCATTCATTATTTAATAACATGCTATTTAGTTTGCAAGTGTTTGAGTATTTTTCAGTTTTTCTTTTGTGGTTAATTTCTAGTTTCATGGCATTGTTCAGAGGAAATGATTTATATGATTTCAATCTTCTTAAATTTATTGAGACCATTTTTGTGTCCTAACATGTGGTCTATTCTAGAAAATGTACCATGAGCGCTTGAGAAGAATGTATATTCTACTGCTTTAGGGTGAAAAGTTCTGAAGATATCTATTAAATCGAGTTGATCTAGTGTATCCTTTAAGTCTGCTGTTTCTTTATTAATTTTCTTTCTTGAGGATCTATCCAGTGATGTTAGTGGGGTATCAAAATCCCCTACTATTATAGTATTGCTGTTAATTTTGCCCTTTATATCCATCAAAGTCTGCTTTATGTATGTCGGGGCTCCTATATTTGGTGCGTAGATATTTATATCAGTTATATCTTCCTGTTGAATTGTTCCCTTTATCATTATGTAGTGTCCTTCTTTATCTCTTACTACAGCCTTTGTTTTAAACTCCATTTTGTCACATATAAGTATTTCTACCCCGGCTTTTTTTTCATTTCCATTTGGATGAAATATTTTCTTCCATCCTTTTACCTTCAGTCTATGTGCATCTTTTGCTTTAAGGTGTGTCTCTTGTAGACAGCATATGTATGGGTCCTGTTTCTTTATCCAAGCAGCTACCCTATGTCATTTGATTGGATCATTTAATCCATTTACATTTAAGGTTATTATTTATATGTAGTTGTTTAATGCCATTTTATTCTTTAGAGCTGTATTCTTCTTTTGTTATATTCTTTCCTCCCTTTGAACTGTTGACAACAGGCCCCTTAGTATCTCTTGCAGAATTGGTTTGGTTTTAATGAATTCCTTGAGGCTTTTTTGTCTGGGAAGCTCTTTATTTCTCCTTCAATTTTAAACGTTAGCCTTGCTGGATAGAGTATTCTTGGTTGTAGGATCTTGTTCTGCATTACTTTGAATATATCTTGCCATTCCCTTCTGGCCTCAAGTGTTTCTGTTGAGAAGTCAGATGTCATCCATATGGGGGCTCCTTTGTAGGTGATAGCCTTTTTTTCTCTTGCAGGTTTTAAAATTTTCTCTTTATCCCTTAGATTTGGTATTTTAACTATGATGTGTCTTGGTGTAGCTTTCTTTGGGTTTCACTTTAATGGAGTTCTGTGTGCTTCTTGAATGTGTGAAATGTTTTCCAGCCTTATTTTGGGAACATTTCTGCTATGATTTGATTGAACAAAGGTTCTATTTCTTGTTCTCTCTCCTCTTCTTCAGGTACCCCTATGATGTGGATGTTCTTTCTCTTCATGTTGTCACAGAGCTCGCTTAGAGTTTCCTCACATTTTTTGAGTCTCTTTTCTTTTTTCTGCTCTGCTTCTGTGCCTTTGTTTATCGTGTCCTCTTACTCGCTGATTCGACCCTCAGCCTCATCCATCCTGATTTTAATTCCTTCTATTGTGGTCTTCAGTTCTGATACTGTATTTGTCATGTCTGTCTGATTCCTTTTTTATTATTTTAATTTCCTTTTTAATACTTGTCATCTCTGTATTTAGGTGTTCGTAATGACTATCCATTGTTGCTCTAATTTCTTTGAACATCCTAAGTATCATTATTTTAAATTCTGCATCTGGTAATTTGGTTATATCTGGTTCATTCAGGTCCTTCTCTGGGGATTTCTCTTGATTCATTTAGGTTGCATTTCTCTGCCTGCCCATTTTGTCTGTGTATAAGAAGGTTGTGGCCACTGGAGTCCAATGGGTTTTGCCTTTGTGTTCTCTAGGTGTGGTCTGTCTGCAGGCACGCCACCCCCTCTGCCTCTGCCTAGGGCCGTTGGGTATGGGCCTTGCCAGTGCCGCCTCACTGGGGCTGTTTCTGTGATTTCTGCCTCTCCTTTATGGGAGGTGCTGTGTTTTGGTGCCCGCCTCTACAAGCCTCAGCCTGCCTGGGCGTTCGCCTTGCCCACACAGGTTGGGTTGTGCACTGTACTCAAGTCACTAGTCTCAACACCAAGGGTAGAGGTGAGCACCTTTGCTCAGGTGCGGACCCAGCCTGTTCCTGGGCTTCCGCCCAGCCCCCCGTGGTCATAGCCTGCTCGCCACAGTTTCTCAGGTTGGACGGGGCTTTGGATGTGCACTCAGCTGTGAGCCTCCACCCCTTGGAGCTTTAGTCCCGCCCCCGCGGCCAGGGCCCACCTGCGCGGGATCGCAAACCACAGTTTATTGGGTGGGGCTGCTGGCGTTGCTAGCTGTGAGCTTCTGCTCATCCAGGGCTCTAGCCCCGCCCCCACGTTCAGAGCCAACTCACGGACGCGGGACGGCAAACGTCAGTTTCTCGGCCGGACTGAGCTGCTGGCATGCACTCAGGCGCAAGCCTCCGCTCATTTGGGACTTTACCCCTGCCCCCGCATTCAGAGCCAACTCACGCGCGCAGGATTGCAAACCTCGGTTTCTCGGGCCAGGTTGCGCTGCTGGCGTGTGATCAGCTGCAAGCCTCTACTCCTCCCGGGCTCCAGCCCCACCCCCGCAGTCAGAGCCAACTCACGCACGCAGGATTGCAAACCGCGGTTTCTCGGGCCAGGCCGGGTTTCTGGCGTGCACTCAGCCTTGAGCCTCTGCCTATCCATGGTCCTAGCCCCGCTCCCGTGGTCAGGGCCAGCTTGCGCAGGGTCACAGAGCAGATCTCTGCCCATTCCTGGCGTCCAGCTTTTTCCCCCGCAGGTGGGGCTACAGGCGGGCCCACAGCTGCCAGACCATTTTCGTGTGTCCCCTCCACCCCTGCTGTGCTAGACAGAGCTCACACGAGCTGGGCCTCCGCCCCCACCAACAGAACCGCGTTTCAGCGTCCCGCCGCCACCATCCCTCCAGTCAGCCCTCAGTAGTGTGGGTGGGTGCACTGCAGCTCAGACCCTAACACTCCATACTATAGTCCTGGAACTCCCTCCGTCTAAGCAGTTCTGCTCCAAGTGCCACGGGAGAGCTTGTTTGGCTGGTGTCCTGTCTCCCTTTGCTGGTATTGCTAGTTCTAGGGGAAATATTCATTTTTTATTAGGGAAGTGACTTAGCCCAGGGGTTAGGGTGGCTGTCCCTCAGAGTGTTTGTCCCTGTGCCTTCAGTCCACACTCTCTTCCTGCTGCTCTGGTCTTCTTCTCTGTCCCTCTTCCCTGGAGCACTTTACCCCTTACCCTGCCTCAGAGTCCTTGCAGCTTTTATTTGTTGAACTGTATGGTCTAGTTTATTACAGTGGTTGGCAAACTCATTAGTCAACAGAGCCAAATATCAACAGTACAACAATTGACATTTCTTTTGAGAGCCAAATTTTTTAAACTTAAACTATATAGGTAGGTACATTCCTTATCGAGGTAGCGCCCGCATGTGGTATTTTGTGGAAGAGCCACACTCAAGGGGCCAAAGAGCTGCATGTGGCTCACGAGCCGCAGTTTGCTGACCAGGGGGCTAGTAAATTCTATTTGGCCTTTTTCTTGCCAATAGAAACAAATTGCCCATGTGTCAAAGCAGAAGTGGATGCTTGGGGTGTTTACATTTTATACTGCTCACAGAAATTAGGGGATATTTCAAAATGAATATGAAGCAATAAAAAAGCATTTAATTTTTTTTATTAAACAAGAACATCAGATAAGTAAATGACAAGTCAAAAAAAGTTGCTCAGTTATGCAAATGTGATGCAAAACCAACTTTTATATCACTGGTGAAAAAGCACTGTACAAGAGGCTGAAAGTACTGGCGTATCTGCACGATCCCTGATCCTCTAATTTTTGTGAGCAGTACATTTACCATTTTAAAGGTAAAACCTCTGCATTTTCATCTTTTGTACTGCCTAAGTTCTAGAGTTTGTAAAAATGAATGTAATTAGCTGGGCATAAATAGCAAACAGAGCTAGGTATCATTTTGGGTATAGTCAGGATCATTTAGATCTTTTTGTGCATGAGTGTTGTTGTTCACCCGTGAGCAGTCCTTGGTGTTACTCCAGTGCAGATGACTCTAAAATGATTCAGACTTTTAATTCATTCATCTCTTTTAGCCAGTGAACCCACAGTTCCATTCACGTGCTGGAAGCCTCTGCTTGGCTATGTTGCCAACATCTCAAATTCAATCACCAAAGTTGTCAGAAACAAAAATTAAGCTCTGCCTCTTTAGAATTGTTCTCCCTTCTCTGTTCTCTCATCTGTAGGTAGGTAGCATCATCACACCTTCTAGGTAAGTGGTTCTTAACCTTTTTTGAGGTACCGAACCCACCAGTTTCATATGCGCATTCACTGAACCCTTCTTTAGTGATAAAATACGATTTTTTTTTCCAAATTCAAGACATAGGTATATGTTTTCTTACTGGTGTACAAAATGAGCCATGCATGAACATCACCTTGCTCAAAGAACAAAACCAACAAAGTGCATGAACTCACAACAAATTACGGTATTACTTTATTCTGGCCTTCACGGCAGAGGCTTCTCTGAACCCCTGAGACCGACTCATCGAATCCCTACGATTCGATAGAACCCAGGTTAAGAACCACTGTTCTAGGCGCTGGCTTAGACTCAGTCTCTGTTGACCTTCGCAATCTACATCCCAAAGTGGATTAGTTGTCAAATCCTGTTGATTCTATTTCTGTGGTTTCTTGCTTACATTTGTCCTCTCCATGCCATTCTTGTCTGTCTGTCTGTCTTAGCATGTTCAGGCTGCCACTGTGGAGTGGGTGGCTTAAACAAAGAAAGTTTGTTCTCTCACAATTCTGGAAGCTAGAAGTCTGGGATGAGGATACCAGCATGGTTAGGTTCTGGGAGGAGCCCTCTTCCTGGCTTCTCATTGTGTACTTACATGGCCTTTGCTCTCTGTCTCCTTTTTATAAAGCCACCAATCCTATTGGATTAGGACCCCATCCTTATGACCTCATCGAACCTTAATAACCTCATAAAAGCTTTTTCTCCAAATACATCCCCAACACATTGGGGAGTAGGGTTTCAACATATAAATTTGGAGGTAGGGGGGACTTATTTCAGTCCATAGCACTGTAGCAGGCTGGGTCTTCACTGCTTGCCAGAGTGTGGCTTCTAATTAGCCCTCCTGCCTCCAGTCTTTCTCATTTGTAATTACTCTGCACATTATTTTGAGATCTAGGTATATTTCTGGTTATACCACTTTTCACTAAAAAAAAAAAAAAAAAAAAAAATGGCTGTCTGATTCCTGGAGGACAAAGACAATCCTCATTATCATGAAGGTTAAGGACTTTGATAATGTGATCTCAACCTAATTTCCTAGCTTTAGGTCAATGTCCCCATCATGTTGTTTTACTACAGCCAAACTGGAATATATATCTTTGTCTTAACATGTCTTTCAATTTCCTGCCTCCACACCTTCACATGTTTGCCCCACTGGGAAACCCTCCTGCTTCTTCCTCAGTCAGATGTCTTAACTCTTGATCAAATGCTACCCCCTTGTGAGGACTTCTTTGATCCCCTGGCCAGAAGTATTCATTTTCTATTTGGTGTATCCTTTTGTACTTGTATTACAAATTTTTGTTTTACTGCTGGAATTATGGGGTCTCCTCTGGAAAATAGTTTGATGGAAGCACTGGGTTGTGGCTTGCCTTGCACAGGGTATAGCAGAAGCCTGTGGGGCCTATACCAGCAAGCATTTATTGAGTGTTTGTTTATATGAGCCATGAATCTATTAATAGAATGATAATACTTCATAGTCAAGCAGACATGAGATAGTATTTAGATTAGTGATTTTCAAGGTATGTTAACTGGAGTATATTCAATACCTCAGTGTTTGACAAAATATTTTATTTGAAGGAAAGGTTTTGTTCGAAATATTTTAGATCATTGATCATATTCAATTCCTTCTTTTAGTAAGTGAGAAAAACCAGGCCAGATGAAAATGGAAAATTTCCTTCCCAAGGTTTCTCGACTGTTTATCAATAAGATTCTGATATATAAACTATATCATTTAAAATACATACTTGTATTGCTTCTTGACCTTCTGGCTAAGATCAAGTGAAAATATATACTTGTAGAGCTGCTTAGTGACCTCATCCTTTGTAAGATAGCACCCTTCTACTGGAAAAATTAAGATAATATCTGAAAGAAATCAGAATCACTCAGTAACGGTGCCTAAAGTTAAATCTTGTTAAATCATTTTTTCTAGGCTCTGTTTGGTACTGCAAGACCATGAAAAATTGTGTTTTCTCAGGAAACGTGTTATTCACCATGGATTCTAATAAAATCAACCTTTGGTCTTAAAAGGCTGGACATAAGCTAAAAAATCACATTAACTCTATATGTATTGAGCAAAGATTTGAGCATATGTTATTTCCCATGATTTCTAAGGGACTATATCAAATTAAGACCATTTAGTAATTAGGATATCAAAATATTTACTGTTT